>CM034138.1:0-1239835 GCA_019914995.1 Acanthochlamys bracteata | reverse complement strand
TTTTAACAGTTACTTTTACTTATTTTCAGAAACTAATTTTCTATAAATTCACTTCTAATAACAACAAAGTAACACATTGACGCTTACCAATTTTTCTTCCGGTTAAGATGAGCCACAATAAGGAAATGTTGTATTATAAGACCAGGTATGTGCTCTTTTTCAGAGCTACGAAGACCTGAATTAATCAAATTAGTATTAATGTTTCTCTTATCTCGTCAGGTATTCAATTTGTAAATTATACAAAACTAACAAATTTATCTCGCCAATTTAACATATACATTATTTTGGAATAAACAAGGAGCACTTGGCATTTTTACATATTTGTAAATCTTTTTTTCAATTATTTATTATATATTTTAAATAAATTTTATTTAAAATTCAAAAATTTTAAAAAAATTTATATCAAAAATTTATTATTATTATTTTTAGATAAAAAATATTAATCGTCTATCAAAAGAATAAAAATATTTTTGAAACCAATTCCAAACGTTTTTTAACATTCTAACTTTAAATTTTCGAACTTAACTCAAACACACGCTATTTGAACAAATAGGTTAAGTTGAAAATTATATACTCAAATTCACTATGAAATAGAATTTTTTTGAAATAAAAAATATTTTTAGTTTTTTTAAAAAACGAGTTTTATTTTTTTTTATTTTAAAAAAAATAAAAATATACAATAAAAAGATTTCACTTGGTATAATTTTTCTACACCTTTTAAATTTTTAAATAAATTTTTTATATATCTCTAAAATATGTATTGAAAAATATAAAATAAAAAAAATAATAATAAATAGTTTATAATAAGCTGTGTCAAACTGTGAATTAATTTAACTAAGAAATTATAACTAATTAATTAAGTCAGGCTGTGGGACCCAAGAAGCAAGACAGAACCAGGACTGTAAACATGTCCCACCAGAAAACTAACCATATCTCCTATTAGTACCATGTAAAATCAGTCGAACACTGACCAGCTGAGAGAGAGAGAGAGAGAAACTAAATACGAAAACAAAAATGTTCCGGCGTGTTGCGCGGCGGCTGATGAGCAACGTGCCGGAGAATTCGGTCTACGGCGGTCCTCGCCCGCAGACACCTAGCCAGCGTGTTACTCTGACTCATCTCCGACAGAAGCACCGTCGCGGGGATCCCATCACGGTTGTCACGGCCTACGATTATCCCTCCGCTGTTCACGTGGATCACGCAGGCATTGATGTTTGTCTCGTTGGTGATTCTGCGGCCATGGTTGTTCACGGGCACGACACCACGCTCCCGATCTCTCTAGATGAAATGCTTGTTCACTGTCGTGCTGTTGCCCGGGGAGCTCCTCGCCCTCTCCTCGTCGGCGATCTCCCATTCGGCTCTTACGAGTCTTCTTCATCACAAGTACTTTTACATTCACTCTCTCAATCTTGTTATTTGTTGAATTATGATTGTAGATTTGTTCTGTGACAGGGCAGGCGGTGGACACGGCAGTTAGAGTTCTGAAGGAAGGATCAATGGATGCGATCAAGTTAGAAGGCGGAGCGCCATCGAGGATAAGTGCAGCTAAGGCGATCGTGGAGGCTGGGATTGCAGTGATGGGACATGTTGGGCTCACGCCACAAGCGATCAGCGTGCTTGGTGGGTTCAGGCCGCAAGGGAAGAATGTCGCCAGTGCTGTCAAGGTCTTAACTAGTGATTAATGTTGGTGAATTTTCACTCTTGATTAGTTTAGGATTTGAAATTTTAAGCATTTGGGAAATGTTTAGGTTGTGGAGACGGCACTCGCATTGCAAGATGCTGGGTGCTTTGCAGTTGTCCTGGAGTGTGTTCCTCCTCCAGTTGCTGCAGCATCTACTTTTGCTCTTCGAATCCCAACTATTGGCATTGGAGCTGGTCCCTTTTGTAGTGGCCAGGTGTGTTTAAATTGACTCTGGAAGTGTCTTACTTGCTGTTTGATTTGGTTGATTGTTGTGTGATTTGGTAGAAAGTAGGTTGGTTGAGTGCTGTTGTGATACTACTTTTGCACATTATCAGATTAATGATTTATTAAGTCATTGTCTATAGTTTGCGTCATTATATCTCTTATTAGTTATAGTAGAATCAGGGATCTTTTGACATGCTGTGCTATGAATGAAAAGTTCTTCTTCTTCTCTTATGTTAATTGACTTCTAGCCAAACACTTCTACCCAAAAAGAGGTTGAATCATTCTTAGTGTATGTTGAACAAGGAAGAAAGTTCATTTGAGACTATGACCTCTTGATATATTAATAATTTTGATCCGTCTTCGTTGGAAGTAGATAACAAAAGGAAGGCTACAATACAGCTTTTGGGGATTGAACCGTGGAGTAAGCGAACCAATGCCAAGAGGATGGAATGAATGCTCTTCCAGCTTTTCAAACCCATATTAGAGCTGCGCGGAAACATCCATTTGATTTCAGCTGTAGTTTCCTTGATTGTTGTGCAGTAGGTAAACAATCTTGTTTTTAGGAGTTGCTCCCTCTCTGCCATTACATTAATGGTTGATCACTGCCCTATCTAAGTGGTCTTCTCTAGGTGTATGTACTCTCACTGAAAGGTACATTAGCCAGAGTGCTTGCACTATACTCAACAGTTCTATGATCATCAACCATAGGGAGGAAGACTTCTACCACTAATTTCAATAGTCAGAGACCAATTCTGCTAAGATCATCCAACATCTGGAGGAATGTACCAATGGGAAATTCTACCTATAGTACTTTATTTCGAGAAAGAAGCCGATGGATCAGCCTATCGATAGCAGTCTGATTGGCATCTATCCATGCCGATGCTCTGCCAAACCTCTTCTTCCCCATCAAGTTAAAGAAGCAATTCAGATGACGAAGGTGAATATACCACCTACCTATCTCAGACCAAAAGACAGATTTCAGAGGAGAGCATGACTCTCTAGGAATCAACTCACATGCCAGTGTTTATAAAGGGATCTGTTGAACTAGTTGTTTATTAGTTGTTCTTTGGGGTTCCTGTACTCCAATCCTACATAGTAGTAAGTTCTTATGAGATCTTGAGAAACTGGGTCCTCAACCTTATTTGTTCCTTCCTATAAATCCTCTACATCCTACTGTATCACAGGTCTAATCCCTGTAAACCATGAACTGTATGGAAACTTTGCCCATATAGGCTTAAGTGGTTAGCTAAAGGTTTGGTGCATTTCCAAATAGGCAAAATTTTGTACTGACCCTTTGTGTAATTCTAAGGTGCACTCAGTTGGACCTAGAGCTTTTACATAATGTAGTCTCAACCTAAGAATTACTTTTGGTAGTCTTATTTTGTTGCTTTTATGCAGGTTCTGGTTTACCATGACTTGTTGGGAATGCTACAGCACCCTCATCATGCAAAGGTTGCTGGGACATGATATTGTTTCGAATACAGCAAGAACTTTCTTTCATATTTTTCTTTGATGTTTAAATCTAAACAAAGTATTTGAAAACTCAACCTGTTGTATCTCTACCTGTCAGGTAACCCCGAAGTTCTGCAAGCAGTACGGGCATATTGGTGATTCTATCAATAAGGCCCTTTCAGAGTATAAAGAGGAAGTTGAGAACAGGGTATTTCCAGGTCCTGCTCATTCCCCATATAAGATCAGCCCTGACGATGTCCATGGGTTCCTGAATGAGTTGCAGAAACTAGGCTTGACTGATGCAGCCTCTGCAGCTGCCGCAGCTGCTGAAAATGTGAGTCGATATTGTACTAGGAAGAACTTTTTCTTGTTCTTTTAAACTAAAAACTCTCTGAAAGTGTATCTTGGAGCCAATGCTCAAAAAAACATCCATCTTAAGCAAAAAAGCATTATATCTATGATGAAAATTCAAGGGAAGAAATATAAATTTTCTTTCCCATTTTTTTTGTTCGACATGCCTAAGATGGAATAGTAAGTCTCCTGCATTCTAGTGAAAAAGGATAAGGAGTTATTCTTTTTGGGCTTATGTTCCCCACCTTGCCAGAGTTTGTATTTGATAAGAAGCAACAAAATAGCAAGGAAGTAGAATAACTTTGCCATCTGAGCACACCTTCTTGCTTACTAGTGACTCTTGCAAAAGCTGCTATTGGTGATGAAAATAATACCAAGTAATACACCTTGTTCATCATATTTATGATTACAATGAAGTTTGAAATCTAAGTTATGAGTTTAGTTACTATTGTTATTGAACATGCCCCTTAACAAAGTACAACCACCACATGGCTGCTGACTACTGTTAGTTAATCGGATTGTTATTTTGTCTACAGCATGTCTTTCGCTCTGACAACTGCTCATCCTATTGAAGCTGTTAGGTCGTCTTTATATGATTGTATCCTGGTATTTTGGTATCAAGCTCTACATACGTCCACTCATGGTTTTAATGATGTTCTTCAACTTCTTGTTTGTTAGTTGGACATCAAGGTAGCCGGTAGCTTGTGGTTCAGCTTTATAATATTAGGAAGTTTTACATTTACCTCTACATTCAGAAAATTGTAATTGTTAATCCGCAGAATAATTTTTTGCATCAATCAGTTGTGTTACTCTTATTAGATTTAGGTGTATCTGTAAATAAGTACTGACATTTTTTTAAATTATTGTGATTACAGGTTGAAGCTCTTCAACACAATCAAATAATAACTGAAGACTGCTAGAGGCAGGAAATTGCACTTCTGTGTAATTCGTTACACTAATAACTTATGGAAGATTTGACAGAATCATAAGAGATAGCGAGCGGTCATTCTGGTTGAATGCCAGACTTGTTTCTTGAATGGAGCTCGAGAATGTTGCAACGTAGTGCTTAAGAACTTAGGTAGAATTCTATTTCTTGATGTTGACATCTAGATTTGGCCGATGTGTTTAGGGTCAGATTGGAACCCTTTTTCAGTTTTTCTGGTTCCGTTTTTATAACTGTGTAAAGAAACCTGTATAATATTATACAGATTTTTTAACATTGATAAAAATCTGAAACAAAAATGTTCCTTAATCGGAGTCGCTCTTAGCTAATGGAGATTACTCTCCATCTTTTTAAGTTAATTATCAGAAAGCTCTAATTGCTGTCCAGATTTCGTCGATCAATCTTTTATCTTTTCTGATGAATTAGTTGACCCATTTTTATGTTTACTAAATTGTGTTATTCTGGTTGCAAGTGTTCTGTTACCATAAATTGCTCCACAGGTTTGCCAACTCTGCGTATGCACGTATCAGAATTCAAATTGAGGAGCAGTTTTAAGTTTGTTTAAAAATAAAATATTTTTGGAAATAATCTTTTTAGTGAAACAAATTTACTTTACGTTTATAATAATAATTATATTATTCATATTTTAAAATTTTAATTAATTACTAAATATTATTAAAAAATTAGAATAAAATAAATATCTATAAAGCAAAGCCAAAACATGATTAAAACAAAAGCTCAGTAACAGTTTACAAGAAAAACTCAGTGTAGGTTTCACATCTTTGGGCTTTATAAAATCTTTGCAGTGAACGTCTTCCTCGGTTCTTCTTGCTTTCCTCGTTTCTTCTACACGTCAATTCGCCTGTTCCCGCCAAGTTTGAACCTATGTGTGCTATGCCTACCGCAGAATACTTCCAGCGATCTACCGCCATGAATCCACTTACACCACCGCGATTGATTCCAACTGCCTCACTTCCCTCCACCGCACTCCGCCTAGCAACGTCGTTCTCCGCTCCGTCCTGTTTTCTACCGAATCCAACAAACATGCCGAAGCCCTTACTCTCCCTGAAATGTTTGATTCCAACTCCGTGAAACTCCGTGACTGCGCTACCTGCCCCATATTTAGTCTCTGCGCAAAACTTCAAACCCCGAGTCGACGACAACCACATTTCCCTACTTACTCAATTGTGAAATTTTCGAGAAAATATAAGAACATAGAATTATAAAAAAGACATTATGGTACCTGATTTGGAATACGAATCAGCACACGTCATCTCTATGACTTGTAGATATCAATCAATCTGCAATATCATATTTATGTGTAGGAAAACTTACTGTAATTAGTATTTTATCCGTATCATCTTGACTGTAGTTATTTCACTTCTGCATAAAAAGCTTTCTTTTTTTATATCCTTACAACCTAAGCTGATTAGCATTACCCATTTTTTTCTTTTTTGATATGAATTTCACGAGGAACTAGAGAAGAGATGAGAACTAAGAAAATCAACTAAGAGAGATACAAGTCATATCAGTACATTGATCATCATGTTTGTAAAACTATCTGCTGCGCGACATAGGCTAGCTGGTCGACTTCCACGAGTTGCTGCAGCTAGCAGCTTTATTGGCTCGTCATCCATGTTGGTGCAAACCGGTGCTTGCCTAAACAATCATCGTCCTTCAACAAGGTTGTTGTCACGGAGACAGCATCTGTTGTCCCAGCAGTCATGGTCGTCATTGATGATGTACAACTGAATCCTTCCAGTTTCGTGAATAGATAGTCGTTATCGCAATGCATATTATCAACCAGTAGCAGATCATCTTCCTCTTCGCCTTCAAGTTCGCCTCCATCTTCCTCTCCATCCTCCTCACCTTTCTGCAGATCTTCCATAGAGACGGTGAGCGGGGTTGTTGGAGAGAGCCCGCCGCAAGTTGTCGGTGATACAGGACTGGTTGAAGGTTTGCCTGCACCATCGTTGCTGCTGGAAGCAGCTGCAGTCGGAGGGGGATGAAACCTAGGACGAGTGCTGCCCGCAAGGGAGTTCCGGTGGGTGGGAACTGGGTGATTATGCTCGGCAGTGTAGGTGATGATCAGTACGGTGGGATCTATGCGGCTGCGCTCTACCTGCTTCCTTGCCATGCAACCTTTGGAGCTGCTACATCTGTAATACCCTCTGCAAATTAATAACTTCGCCACTGTCAGTCTTTCATTGTTGAGGCAAACATCAACTCCTTGAAACCGTAGATAACTAATTAAAAGCTGCGTCAATTACCGAGGGAAAGGAGAGCCTTTGATGGGTTTCTGCCCATACTTCCGCCATGCCCACATGTCAGGAGAAGCTCCATCCGCCGATACCTGGCAAACTACCCTCTTCTGCTGGTTCTTCCTGCGTTCAGTTTGTTCAAGTTCTTAATCAAATGGAGAAAAGATATCGTTTGTTGCAATTGCTTGATAAGTATAGACTTTCAATTAATCAAGTGTTTAAGAGCTAGTTGTTTTAGCTATACCTTCTTTTTGAGCTGGAAGCCATTGGAGAAAGTTGGTGTTGCCGATTAGATTGCACTGACCGCTGTGGCTGATGAGCTCCGAGCAAAGGAGGAATTACCACCGGACACGATGGAGATGATGATGACGAAGTGCAGCTCTGCAGTGCAGATGGAAGTTGATGCCGTTGAAGATTTGGGAAGAATGGTTTCAAAAGCTCTTGTAGCTCATGTACTGCTGTTCTCGTCGCCGTAATGTCAGGGAAGTCAGTCCAATTGCGGTCTTCCCCGTCCACAACGCTCTCTTCTTTTGTCGAAATCTGATCCTCTTCTGCTACAGCTACCTTATCTGCCGCTGTCAAACAGCAACCTCGCACCACAGCCTGTAGATCCCAGTCTACTGCACCCATGTTTACTCTCGAAAGATTCACCGGAAAACAGGCGACGGTGATAACCAGAGAAGTTGTTGCTGCAGAGAAAGAAAATGCATTAGCGCTGACTTTTGGTTTTCTTGTAGGGTTGTGTGGTGGAGAGAAACTGGTAGGAGATGGATAAAAAGATCACTATGTCCTTTATTCAATAAAGGAAATCAAGATCAATTAGAACAACGGGTGAGAAAAACGAAATGTCTCGATCACTACTACGCTCATTTATTGTTCGGTAGATTTCAAAAACTTTTTTTTATGGTGCGAACAGAACAGAACAGATCAGTTCCATTGAAAATGTCAAAGGAGAGATAAAGAGAAAGAGAATAAGTTCGTGTTTTAAATATATATAATTAAATTTTTGAAAATAAAAAATAAAATTTTTTTAAAAATAAAATGAAAATAAAATTTAATATTTGTGTTTCAATTGATGTTAGAAGTGTCTTTCACTGTCTTTGTCGCGCCTCTTCCACTACGACTAAAATATCTCACTCGAAATCTCAAAGTGCAAGATGTGCTAGCGACGTGGTAGTATAAGGAATGAGACTTCCCTCCGGTTACTTACTTCAACTTCCCCTCTCTACAGATTCTACAGGGAGTAGAGTATACGTGGGAATATAGTTTAAGGAATAAGACGAAGAACTGGTAGCATAGTTTACGGCATTATATATCTCTATGTGCGAGCGCACGGGTTGGAATCACGAGATCGCGCTGGTTGTTGTGAAGGTGGCACAATTACATTTAATTACATGATGATCAGTTGTTGATCAGCAGTCGAAGATTCGGTGGGACCCAGAATTTTTTTGTTTTTTGGGTTGTTGTTGCATCCGCTGCTCATTATCATCATCATCACCGTCGACGAACTGATCAGAACACGTCCCGGCCTCGTCGGAAAAGATGCTTCCCGAGTTTCAATACCTGATTACGTAAATTAATGAAAACACACGTAGATGATGAGATAATCAGGAAACAAGACTGAATAATAACACATGCAGGCGGTCTGTTCAATGAATTCTTCATAATCTTCTAATGCTTCTACGAGATTCTGAGTCTATTTCTTTAGTAGAGAATCCACTGATGTCTTAATGGTGGTGTCATTAGTTAGAGAAAATAATCCATACGGTCATACGAACATGTTGGTTTGAGACTATGGTCTACTAACTAAACTAGTTAGTATTTGCATATGTGAGAACAAAAAAAAAACAAAAAAAGAAAATACATATGGGCAGTAGGTACCTTGGTCTTTGTGGATTAACAACAAACGGTAATATGATCACATGGATATGCTTTGGCTAGTTAAGTTTTATATATGTCTGCCATATTAATTGCTCATGCAGTTAAGGTCTAATTTACTGAGGACATGCGTATGGAAAATTGTTTGCTCCTTCAATTTGAGAAAGTTTTTGAAACTGATTTCGACTCCCATCACAAAAATAAAGCAGATCCTTATGTATATCTTTGCTCTTTGGTCATTCCATCTATCTAAAAGATGTAGAGTTTCTTAAGTTAGTTGCATTTTGAAGCGACAACGACAGAAATCCCTACTTTACTGGCTCTCTATCGATGATCAAGGTCCGACTTGATTACAAATATCAAATTAAATTGTTCTTCTCCTCCTCCAACAAATCAAGAAGCTCTTTTTCTCTAAAGAGAGATGATAGACAGCTGTTTAAATTAATCTTGACCAGAAAAAAAAATCTCATTTCATTCATGCTTGGAAGTGTTGAAGAACTCATGGCAGATAACCTACATAGTAGCATCTTAAGTCCTTGATAGGTGTATGCCATCAATACATGGGGCTTCAATTCTTGAAAACACATATACATGGGACTTATACGTAAAAGGAAGAAATCAAACTTTCAAGTAAGTTGTTATTAGATTTAACTCGAGTCCATAATCATACTACACAGTGCGTATGTATCATAACATAACCAAAATTCTAACCTTACTTTGAGTTGGGCCTCCAATGGGCTGTCCCGGTTCTCCTAAGCAACCTTTCGTCCTTTCCTTACTATAGTATCGACACTGGACGGGCCCATCTAGAGGCCCATGAAAGAGCACGAACGATACCAGTAACCAAACAGAACAGAAATTAACGAACTGAAGCACTGCGGAGTGCGGCGGAAGCCGGTGAGACAGATAAGAGAGATAGCTCAGCTTCAACTCCGGCGTATAACCGGTGATATAGAGAGAAATAGAAGAGCGAAACATGGAAGAGACTCCCCACAGGTTGTTGGTTCTCTACGCTTCGCAGACAGGGAACGCCATGGATGCTGCGGAGCGCGTTGGTAGAGAGGCCGAACGCCGAGGCTGCCCTGCTCCCTCCGTCCTATCAATCGACGACTTTGATCCCGTTGGATAACCACCCTTCTAGCTGATCTCAATTTGTCTACTCTTTTATTGTTGAATTAATTGATTGGAATTCCATTTACTTGCATTGTCAGAGTTGCTTGCCGAACGAGCGTTTGGCTATCTTTGTTGTTTCAACTACTGGTCAGGGAGATAATCCAGATGCCATGAAGGTTTGTTTTTTCCTGGAATTTAGCTTAAACTGGTTTTGCTCTGTTCTTCCGTTCTTATCGGAATTTGATTTGTTCTTTATTGTATAGGTGTTTTGGAGATTTCTGTTGCAGAAAAATCTCAGTCGTTGGTGGTTGGAAGGTTTGCACTTTGCAGTGTTCGGGCTGGGTGACTCTGGCTACCAGAAATACAATGTATCGCTTATGAATTTTCCTTTGCGAGCTCTTTATTTTACATTGACAATTAATCGTTCTCATGTATTAATGGCGAGCTCTGTTGTTGTCATTCTTCTAAAATCAAGATCTTTTTGCATAGTATAGCATCTTAGTGATGCGTATGATGCTAGCTGTGCACTATTTTATGTCTTGGTCTGTATGTCGAAGGGTAAAACTAGAACAAAATAAATAGGAGCTGGAAGGGGGCACCTATTTTTAAGTATTATCCTATAAGTTTCACTATTTAAATGGCTTTCGCATGTAACTGATAGATCATACTAGGGTGAAGCTTATAACCTGGCTTAAACATTAAAATTTAAAGGTTCTGTTTTGGTCACCCCTGCATCTTAGCCAGACTGCAGAATCTGTGTCTTTCACTTCAATGGAGTACTTTGTGTGCTTTGTTTCATTTCTATCCGTTTTATCTGCTTTGTAAATCTTACTGGTGATTTTTTAGATTGTTTATCTGCATCGGTAGATTGCTTATTCATATTCCCTGGTATAGTTTGCGGCGAAGAAGCTAGACAAGAGGCTTTTAGACCTGGGGGCAAAGCCAATAATTGAGAAAGGGTTGGGAGATGATCAGCATCCCGCTGGGTAAGTGCCTTAGAACTTCTCCATCATGATTTTTTTTTCTGGAAAGAATTCTTATATCTTTTTCAGTCAACCTCTTGCTAGTGTGGATTTTATTTTCGTCTTTTCCTGATAGATTCATTTTACGTTGATGTTAGTGTTGCTTATTCTTAAGTACGTAGCTCATCACCTGTCACTTGGATTATGATATCTCACAATTTCTAATATGTTATTCACAGATATGAGGCTGCTCTAGATCCTTGGTTGTCTTCTTTATGGAGTAAGTTAAACCAAATGTTCACATCCATTTTACCAAGAATTTCTGACATCGAGGAGGCCCATATGAGAACATTAGAAAAACCCAAATTTCAAGTTAAGTACCACTCTACCAACAAGATGGACCTGCACTCTTCAACTGATCTTTCAGGTAAGTTGTTATACTTATGTCTTTGGCAACACAATGCTTCAGTCTTCACCCAATGTTTGTTTCAACTCGATGAAGAAACTAGTTGGAAGTTATTTGCATCATTTCATTATAGGATGAGATACGATCACATGATAATGATGACTCAAATATGAGCGGCGTAGTTGGTTAGCTATTTTTAGTTTACACAAGGGCCTGTTCTTGTGCATGTTCCTCTTCTCAGTCATAGCAATAAAACTCTAAAACTCTGATTTTGTATATTGTGCCTGCCATAAAAAGGTATTGGGGGATTGATTGGGAGAGCTCGTTCCATGTCACCTGCTCGGCAACGCTATGGTGAGAATAATCCGCAATATTTTTTTAAAATGGTAAGGACTTGCAAAATCTTTGTTTTTAAATTTTTGTTTCTTATTTCTGATTTAAAAAAGCACTAGTTTGATTGTGCAATGTAATTCTTTTGCTCTTAAAAAGTACATAATAGTACCTATTTAATGGATACTCATTATCTTATCTACTATCTACTATTTAATGGACACATAGCATTCAACTTATCTACGATTGCCACCATCTTAAACTGGTAGCGGTTTTGGCATATTTGTAACTGGCAGGTGAAAAATCAGCGCTTAAACAAGATGGAGTATGATAGAGACGTTCGCCATTTTGAACTAGAATCTCTTTTACCAGTGAGTGACCCAACTTCTTTTTTAAAAAGGCTCTAACTTCTGTAGATTGAGGCTCTTGTGCCCTCAAAATATATCTTGAAGTTTGTCGAAACTTTATGATCGACAGGAATTCAGATATCAATTGGGCGATGTACTAGAGATCCTTCCTGTTCAAGATGACAACGTGGTCGAGGCTTTTATAAAGCGCTGTAACCTGGATCCTGGAACATACATCAGTGTACGTAGCCCCTCTGTTCATTTGAACTACATTCTGTAATCTTTCACTGATCCAAATTATCTATTTGTCATATTCAAACCATGTAGGTTCCGTTTATTGATGACATCTACATAATCAATACTAAGTACAAAAAGATCATGGAACCGTTTCCACTAAGCTTATATTGTCCATTTATTATAGATATGTTAATCTGACTACCATCTTATTTTCGAAAGGTTCTACATTAGATCTACAGTGAGATGCATATAATGTACAAACCTGTTGCAAGCAGCTTCATTTTTAACTTGTGTAAGGGAAATATGTGACTGTTCCTTGTTTATTATATAGTTGTATGTACTTGTATCAGGTCCTATCCATGGACAGTGAAACACAATCTCTTGACAGCGATGGAGACAGCTTGGATAACCTTTTCAAATTGAAAGATTTTGTGGCATTCAAAATGGATGTCACATCAGCATCCCCGCGGCGCTATTTCTTTGAGGCAAGATAACTGTATGTTGAGTATATTTACACAATCTAAAGTTTGTGATAGAGTTTCTTTTCTTATTCATGAATAACATTGAAAGAGCAGGTTCAAAATGCTGTGATATAGGAAAGACCTAGTCTGTTCAGGCAGCTATCAGTTTCTCCAAATTCTAACTCATTTATGCATGTACATCAGGTCATGAGCTTCTTTGCAACTGCAGAACATGAAAAGGAAAGGCTCCTGTATTTTGCTTCTCCTGAAGGGCGCGATGATCTTTACAAGTACAATCAAAAGGAACGAAGGAATGTTTTGGAGGTAAATTTCTGCATTTTTTTTACCATTTTCTGTAGGTTATATGGATCTCAAAACTCTTTTTGAAGTTATCGCATACTGGAGACTTTGGTGAACCATAATCGTTAGGATATTAGCTGGCATGTTCAACATGTGGCACCGATATGCAGCTTGATTTGTTAGTTTCGTTTTTCTAGCAGATTAATTACTTTTTAGTGTTAAGTAAGCTTTGTTCTTGCTGTGCAGGTTTTGGAGGACTTTCCTTCTGTGCAAATGCCATTCGAATGGTTAGTCCAGCTTGTCCCTCCCCTGAAAACAAGAGCATTTTCGATATCCTCTTCCCCTTTAGCCCATCCTCACCAAGTGCACTTAACTGTGAGCATAGTGCAATGGACAACTCCTTACAAAAGAAAACGATCTGGCCTGTGCTCTACGTGGCTAGCAGGAATTGATCCGGAAAACTGTGAAGGCATGCAAACAATTGTGAATCATTGTTAACAATTGTGAAATCATTGTTTGCATGAGTTTAATGTTCTAAAGTTGAACTTTGCATCTTCTTCATTGACAGGAATCTATATTCCTGCATGGGTGCACCGAGGTGGTCTTCCTCCTCCTCCACCGTCTCTTCCTCTCATTCTTATAGGTCCAGGAACTGGTTGTGCACCGTTCCGCGCATTTGTGGAGGAAAGATCAGCTCAAAGCACAAGTGCGGCTGTAGCTCCTGTTCTATTTTTCTTTGGATGCAGGAATAAGGCCAGTGATTTCCTGTATAGAGACTTCTGGTCGTCTCATGCACAAGACCATGGAGTGCTATCATTTGTTAAGGGCGGGGGCTTCTTTGTTGCATTTTCAAGGGATCAGCCGCATAAGATCTATGTGCAACACAAAATGAAAGAAGAGAGTGCGAGGATCTGGAATATACTGAGTGAAGGGGCAGCAATATACATAGCCGGGTCGTCTACTAAGATGCCTGCAGATGTAACTGCATCCTTTGAAGAAATAGTTGCTGCAGAGAGTGGTGTCTCTAAGGAATCAGCTGCTAAGTGGCTTAGACTGCTTGAGAGAGCCGGTAGATTCCATATAGAGACATGGTCATAGGATTTGGATGCATGTATACTGGGAAGCTGTACTGTTGACATAGGTATATACGTGAACGTGAATGCCAGGCATATCTCTAGTATGATTCTCTAGAGATGATTACTGAACGTTTGTGTCAGTGCTACACATTGCTTACTCTCATGACTTCATAGCGAGCATGATGATATAGTTTCCATGATTGGAATTGGGGAGACCCTCAATCAGGTCTGAAAGATTAGCGACAAATATATGGCAGGAGAATTGCTGAAAAAAGGAGTGTTCATGATCTAAGTTTGTAACCTCAACTTCCTATCCTCAATATCGTTGTATTAGATTTTATATTATTCACTGCAGATGGTTTTCTTATATCAAATTTTGTGAACTGGTTCATGATAAAAGTTTGTAAGGGTTGGAATCAACCATATCCGCCTTCCAGATGGATTTCACCTACTACATAGTACATGCTACCTCTTTTACTTCCCTGAGTATCAAAACACATGCCTACAAAACTTTCTGGGATTCGGTTAGGTAGTCTACTTCATGAATATTAATACACGCCAACTTTGTTGGTAGCAGGATTCGATATAAGAGCGTTTGAAATTATTTATAGAATAAATTTTTTTTTGAAAGAAGATATTTTTATTTTTTAAATAAATTTAATTTTTTTTATTTTAAAAGTAATAAAAATATGTAATAAAAATTTTTATTACTTGAGATTTTTTTAAATTTTTTAAATTTTTAAATAAATTTTTAAATATTTATAAAATATATTTTAAAAAATATATAAATTAAAATAAAAAGTTTGAAAAATGTAATCTCAAACGCCTCCTACAGACTTTTTACGAAAGTGAACACGTTTCAAGGCGTTGGAGTGTCGTATTCTTCTTTTGTTTTTCCGCTAATTTCGTCATCAAACAATAAAAACAAGATACCAAATGAAATTCTCTTTGAATTGAACTAGCATTTGTTAAAACGACTTCACTTTCTTAACAACTTCGAAATATAATATAGTTAGTCAAAAAATTAAATTAGTGCCCGTTAGCTAGCTTTACGTTGACTCCAGAATTTTCACCGTCAGCAAGCTTTCCGTTCTACGGAACTTCTACCTGTATCGGAACCTTCGGTCCACCAACAAGGCAGAGATTCTTCAGCAGCTGTGCAGTCGATGATTCATGGCTCATGGTGTAGAAATGCAGGTTCGAAATCCTGCATCGAGCATAGCTCTACGCATCTCCGTCGCCAGCTCAACGCCGTAAGCAGAATTTAAGCCTGCATTCATCGTCTTTGCTCTCATCCACCGCTTGTCGAACAACTGCTGGAACCTTCGTCTTGCAAGTTGTTGTCGTGGATTGTAGTTACGGAAAGTGGTGATGTTAGCGCGCCGGGAACGACAGTGCAAGTAATCTCCACACGATGCAGTCCTTCACGAATTTGAGGAACAGCTCCGTGTCGAAGAACAGCTGCGTGATGATGAGCCAGCTAGCGCCAGCGTCGACCTTGCTTTAAGGTATTCGAGATCGCTCTCGTATCCTTCCTCTGTCGCCGTCTCGCTTCCCTCCGATAACTTGCATGGGTCTGCCTCTGCACCGAATTCAATGAATTCCGATTCATAAGCAAACGTTACAGATAATTGTTTTGAAATTGAATAAACCTGGATAGTCGCAGCTCCAATGCCGAAATAATCCCCATTGGTAGCACGGTTGTGTTTGACCAGATAGAGGGCACAGGAGAGACTAGCACCGGATCAGCAAGTGACATGGCGCCCTTGGGAAGATCTGCGCGGAGAGCGAGGACATTGCAAACGCCAAGAGAGCGTGCGGAGTTGAGGGCTTGGTCGATGGCGTCCTGGGACATCCTGGCGTAAGTTAGTTAGATACATCATAGTGTCGACGCCGGAGTCAGTCCGCATACGGCTGGCGAGTGAGAGGGTTAACTCTTGGGTATTCGCGTATTCGCCTTGCGGCCGCCAGGTAATGTCACAGAAAGTAGAGCTCGTCTCGGCCATGCGAGAAACGGTGGAGATGAAGGCATCGTTGTTCTGGCCCGTTTCAGCCTACAGTATTCGAACGATAAGGCGATCTCGGCCGATAACGGGCCTTAGATCTTCACCATCACACTCATCTCTTCTATAAGAAAAATGTCGGGCAGAGAGAAGCTAAAAAAGAGAGAGATATGGGAAGATGAATGAATTTGTAGCACATGTTGTGGTGCTGATAAAAAATACATAACATAGAATGCCAGCAATCTGAACTGTCTTTTAGCAACACGTTCTGAACAACAACTTCGAAGAAAAGAACTGAAGAAAAAAACAAAATGCCCTGAAATATCTGTCGGAACAACTTCTCACTAAATACTTGAGCAAATTCAATTCAAGTTTCTATACTGGGTAAATAAAGGATCATGAAATTAAATTAACAAGTTCACAGAAGTTTGAAATAAAATGCCATTGCTGATATATGTTTAATCCAGTACAATAGAACATGCGAACAAGTAGATGGATCCAACAAACCACCAGGACTCCAGAAACCAAAAATTTCACGGAAATAAAAAACTTAATTATGGGTGGCTGCTACCAGTCTCAGTGGCGATGACTCTCTCTTCCGTACTCCCTACCTTTTTCATAGTCATAGTCTTGGTCTCTATCTCTCTCATGGCCTCTTTCTCAGACTCGATCCCTTTCCCTTTCTCTGCTGCGGTGCCTTCCCCTATCACGCCCATCTCTTCCTCTGTGCCTGCTGTTCTTCATATCACTATCTCTACCTCGAGCTCCCCTATCTCTCCCACTACTGTCCTTTACACCTGTAAACAAAAGGAAGAAATTAGGAGGTTGTAATGTGCTTCAAAGAATCTCCACCTTCCAGCAACATGCTTAAACAAATGCAATGTGAGATTCTTAGGGACGGCAGCAAACTTGGTAGATGGGACTAGCATTGAAGCTAAATAGTGAAACCACCAGAAAACAGAACCCAATCAGACCAAAAGTTGACAAGACAAATTAATGAGCATACAAAATAATGCTTCGCTTGTTCACAGATAATTTGAATATACCTATTTCTTCTACTTCCCACCCAGCACGTCCTGAACCAGGGAGGGATTGATTAGCATCACCTTGCTGTGCTTTTGCACGAAACTTCTTTTTAAGATTGCCAAACTCATCATACATCTCCCCATCATCCTGAAATTTGAGAAAACACACCCAAATGTAAAAGAGAACCATTACCAACGTCTGAGAACAGTTGATGCTACAAACCTCCTCAGCTTCCCTCCGCCTTCTTTTAGTCTCCTCTATTTCCTCCTCATCAAGTTCTTTGTAACCTCCAGCACGACCCCCTCTAGAAAAGAAAATTTTGTTAAAGGTTAACACAAAGCATGCCAAGTGTTGAGCAAAGGGACCTTGTCACAAGAAAAAAGAACAACTCTTAGGACAATGAAATACAAGTGAATTGAACATAGTGGCATGTTCACTGAAAAATACAATCACAGAGTGCTAAATTCTGCAGAATTGTTGAAACTTTAATTACATATTAAGCTATGTTGTAATACAATTTTTTCTCTATCAACAAGCAGGTGATAAACATGAAACAGAAAACAGAAATATACAGCTATATAGCAAATTATAACTGACTACTACTTAAACACTAGAAATGAACTTAAATGAAACAGGCATTGTGAAAACTACTCACCTTACACCACCCTCATTGTGTCCAGGCTTGTTGGTGTTGCAAACATTGCACTTGTTGCGCTTAGCCCAATTGATATTGCCACACCTAAACAAATAGTTCCAAGTTAAAGCAAGGTTATCTACCAACAGAAAATAAGAAATAGAACAATCTGTCATCGATAGAAGCTTCCATAATTAAAATACACAGTTAGTTAATTATTTAGATGGCATCAATTCCTTGTGAAATTAAAAATTACCTGTAAAGAAATCTAACAAAGCCAAATTCTAAGTGTGCATTTGGCTCCAACGTGAATATGAAGAAGAAATAAAAAGGTGAGAACTAAGAAAATCGAAAACTTTGGTTCTGAAGTTATATAATAAAACCTTGCATTTAGCTCACCAAATTGAATATCTCCCAAAGGAAGCTAAAGATGAAAAAGAAATGTTTTGAAATTTTCATTATGATATATATACCCAATTACACATGCATATAGAAAACAACAAGACTATTAAAAGATAATTCTTTATTCAAAATATATAATCATCCTTTATTACCATAGTTTATACAGTAAGAATCAGTTTTCTTGGGAACAAATTTCAAGAGATGACCAGTATACATATTTATTTGGAAAGAACTTACATTGGACAAGGCCAATCATTTGGTCCAAAAAGTCCAGTCGGGCCACCAACAGGTTGGCCACGTCCACCTGTGTCAATGCTTCCACGACCCTTTCCTCTACCACCACCCCCAACACCAGTTCCACCGGCACCAGCAGGTCGTGCTGTACTACAGCGGTTACAGACACCACGAAATGCAAAATTGACATTGGAACAACTGCAAGAATAAGAATATACAAGGACACAATCATATTTGCCAACATAAAATGCATTGACGCATTCAGTTTCCAAAGCAAGAGAGGGATCCTCACCAATATCACATCACAGACCTTGTATTTGGACATAACCAGTCTCCATCCTGCTGCCATGCTTTGACAGACCCATCACCTCGCTCGCTACCCCTTCCTCCGCCATCATTCTCATTAGGTTCACCCATCTAACCTGCTGCACTAGGATCTGGAAATTGTTGGCCATAAGGCTGATTGCTTGAGTCCTTATATTTTAACTCTGCAATATGCACTTCTATAGTACTGCCATGAAAATCTTTGTTGTGGAACCAATCCACCGCAGCAGCTGCAGCATGTGGATCCTCATAAGTAATTGTTGCATCACCTTTTGGTTCATCAGTAACTTTATCTCTATACAACCAAATCTTTGGTTGACCAGTCCTCTTTTCCTTCTGCCAGTTCACAATTAGAACAAATGATGAACTAGAAGAAACTTAAGCAACTAAATAGGCACTAATTATGGCATAGAGGAAACTGATGGTTTCGAAACAATACCTGGTGCAACCCATACCTTTAGTAGCCCAATGGTGCCAAAAAAATCAGCCAACACATTCTCATCAGTCCCAGGAGGCAGTCCACAAACATAGACAGAGCCATTTGGAAGGCCTCCTCTGCCCAAATAGTTAGCCATATGAAAGAAAACTGCATAACCACATTATTTCAATCAGCAATAATAAAATCCGCAAAGACATAACAAAACCTAATACAAGGAGAAATTCTATTAAAAATTTGTCATATGCTATTCAGTGATAAGCTAAATTATCTAGATCCTTTCAATGGATAAGGTCCGTGACATTATTAAATAACAAACAAAGAAAATCAAGAAAAATAACGGTAATGAAAAGGAGCAAAGGAAGATTATAATTATTTTTTAAATCTACACAGAAACATGAAAAGAGAGCTATCAGAGCAAAATGCCATCGGTCTACATTTCTCAGGTTCTTTAACATGGCAATTTTTAATTTCAAATTATAGGAACAACGTCGAAAAGTCAGCTAAACTACTGAAAACCCTATATCCATAATAAATACCTTCAGTATGTTTTACAATTTTTGCATGTAAAAAAATGTCTTAACGATTTATCCCCACCTATGCACCTGCACCTCTTCTATTCCTCACTGGTACTCCTGTACTTCTCTTACTTTATACCACCCCTATCCACCAGACAGAGAAACTTAGACCAATATCGTGTCTCCTTTCTTCCTATCACCTTCGCTACAAATTGACCCCGATGAAAACACCTTCAATTTCATGTATAGCCTTCAAGTCCCCAAACTTGATGTAAACACAGCCGCCATTAAGCTAGAAATTGACCCTACAATTCATTAGTTTTATTAATGTCGTGATGAACAGCTATTCTTTAAAAAAAGAGTCAGACCACTCACTTCTGATTCTTATTATATTGGCTATATATCACATTGAATACAAGACACTGGATGAAGCCTCTGACACTACTCACTTTCTATCAGCATATTCTGTTTAACTTTTGCATCCAAATTCCCTCTACCAATTTGCTAAGAATACAAAACCGTCCTTAACTCATATGCATAGCATTGGGTAAATCAGGAAACGTTTTCACAATAATAGACAAAATTCTACAGAGTTGTTAGCTTCGTCAGCCTTATCACGTGTTCTCCTTCTACACATTTTTTTCAATCCACCGACCTAATCATAATACTTACTACACGATAAGCTACTCCGATGCCAAAAGTTCAATCAAGTAATCAAAGAAATAATGAATCAACGAACAAACAAACAAAGCAATTAGGTGAACGGATAACTCAATACACAGTGATCTACACATGAATTAACCAATTGACACACAGCACAATCGAAGCCGATTGTTAGAGAAAAACGATAGAAACATGAAACATTAATCAAATCCAAATAGAGAGAAGCACGCCTTGTGTACAAAACCCTAACGAGAAGCGGCGAAGCGAAACGAAGCTCCCTTAATTCCGGCGGTGCCCGAGACGGGAAAGGAAATGGAAGATCGAAGCATGATAGTCTAGGATTAACCCAGAAGAAACCAATTTAATAGCCCATTACAAGTAGTAGTGATAATATTTGGCATGATTATACCTGATATCTTCTTTTAGCAATTATATACATGATAATAGCCCGTAACTGATTTGATGTAAGTGAAAAATATAAATGTTTTGAAAAGAAAGTTAAAAATAACGTCAATTTTTATATTTTAATTATTTTTAAAAATAAGTTAAAAATTAAAAAATAAAATCGTATTAGAAAATGTATAAATAATAAATTGAAATTAAAATTATATATATATAATTAAAATTTCTAATTTTTTATGCAATTAAAATATATAAATTTTTTATAATTTTGATTTTAATAAAAAAAATTAAAATTCTGGACGATTGAAGCACATCCAGAAAGAATTGCTATCACGATTGCAGGAGCAAGCCTTGAGATGAATTAGCTACAACAAACTTCTCTGTGCTAGGTCTCTCCAGCCGATATTCTTCCGGTTCAACTTGATTTTTAGGTGCGTTTGAAATTATTTATAAAATAAATTTTTTTAAAATAGAAAATAGTTTTATATTTTTTTAAAAATAAATTTTATTTTTTTATTTTCAAAAAAAAATATATAATAAAAAAATTTTATTATATAAAATTTTTCTACATTATTTAAAATTTTAAATAAATTTTTTAAATATTTATAAATATATATTAAAAAAATTAAAAAATAGTGTTTAAAATGTACTCTCAGACGCGCTCTAACTCATGAATCTCGCACACTTGATCTTCTCCATTTAACAGCATCTTTACACTAGACGATTTAACCAAACCTTTCTGAATTATTCTTTTTCCGATATATTTGAGTGCGAGAAATTTGAATCTATGCTGCTCTCTTTTTATTTCTTTTGTGGTGGAATTCTTTCCAACTGTGGAGAATTTTATGATTATTATAAGAAGGGCGGATTGTAGCCATAGGAGGAATCGAGCTCCACCGCGGGTCAGATCCGAGACGTCACTGAGTCGAAATTTTAACTAGCAGAGTGCGAACAAAACCACAGTAGGGAGAGGGCTGCAAGTATTGTTATTTTCCAGACTTGATTTCTCTTTTCTGATGTTTATTTAAATTAATTTTGTTGTTCTTGATTGCATGAATAACTGAAACTCTAAATTGAAAATTTGGTTGAAATCCTAGTTTAATTTTATTGGATTCTTGATATATGTTGCGAACAAATGATTGTTGCATAATTTGTAAATTATTAATTTTTATATTAATTGCAATTAAATATTGAGTTAAATATCTAAATTATTTAATTATTATATTTGCGAAAATAAAAAAAATAATATGAGATCTTAAAATTAATAATTTTAATTAGTATTTTATGAACCAAAATAATAAGATTATATAATG
The DNA here is from genome assembly GCA_019914995.1 of Acanthochlamys bracteata. Taxonomy (NCBI): domain Eukaryota; kingdom Viridiplantae; phylum Streptophyta; class Magnoliopsida; order Pandanales; family Velloziaceae; genus Acanthochlamys; species Acanthochlamys bracteata. The sequence continues at coordinate 1,217,857 of CM034138.1, read as the reverse complement.
CATCTCTATTTTAATGTTAAGCTAAATTAAAGTTAAAATAAATTTGAGGATAAGTGATTAAATTAGATGAAAATTAGAGTCATAATGAGACATCCGAGCTATGAAATAGCCCATATAATATCTACGAAATTTTTATAGTAGTTATAATAAAATTATACTTTCTGTAAGATTCAGATAAAAAACACTAGAGATAGATTTTAAAATTTGAGTTATTATCACTTCTGCTGCTTCGCAAAATTTCGTCTGTTTATTTCGATTTAGACTTTTATTTTATTTATAGTTGATAAATAATTTTCGTTTTATTATATATTTTGTGAAATTAGTTTCAATTAATTAGCTTCAGTTTGTACGTATATTTGTAGACTCTTTTAGGTGATTTTAGTCTCGTCACTTTCTTCGCCTCAGCTCTGCAGCGCATTTGCCGTTTCTCTCCGCTGCTACCATCCCCTTAACTGTAAACCCATCTCTTTCTTTGTTTTTTCTCCATCGTTTTAATGGATTTATCTTCTTCTTTTGGGTTAGTAGGCCAAAACCTCAATACGCAAAAAATTTTGCTACAATTGCATTTGGCAACTTTGATCAAGACCAAGCACTCAACGGCTGAATTTGCTAGTAACCTCCCATCTCTGATGAAGAGATCAAAGATACAAATAACTGGCAGTGATAGTTTATCTCAGAAAAGAACTTTGGTTGGTTAATTAGAACATCAGCTCATTCCATGAAGTGAACATGAAGGGGTTTCATCAAGAAAACTGCAGAAAAGTATTCCCAAGCACGTATATAGTATATATAAACACTGATACATGTAAGCATACAACTGGTACATTTCCAAATACACTAGCTAGGCTAGCTAATAATTCTCAAGCTATTTTATATTGAGGTATGCGACACTACAAGCTTCAATTCACCCATAAAAGCTAGCAAAGTACTATAGTAGTTTGTTTAAGCACTGGGAGTCCAAACAACATGATCCTGAGGCAAAAAGTGGCAAACGGGCACTGTCCCTGGCTTCACCTTGAGCATCTTGAAAGCGATATGTTTAGGATTCCACGCTGCCGTGTCCGTATGGCAAACTGCTACTGCCTCCACTCGAACACCGTCCATCTTCCCGTCCAGTGTCACAGTGTATGCTTTAGTTTTCCCTGTAGTGTGGCAGTAGAAGACTGCGTATGCATACGGCTCGGCATGGCAAGCAACAAGCTTTGATCCAGGCAATCTGTGAATGCCGGTAGTAGCTACAGTGTACTCCTGCTTTAAGGCAGTACTCTGCTTCTTCACCTCAGTAGATACTGCTTTGACATTCATGGTGGCCAAGCTGGTGGTGCTGAACTCGACCATTGACTCGAGAGATGTCGCGCAGAGTTTGTTCTCCCCTGTTGCTGCCGGTTCTTCACACTCTGCAACGGTGTGTTTCATTCTTTGTGCTTCGACAGAATTAGGCGAAATGGAGAACTTAGAGAAGACCTCCGGGAGCTTGCTGCTGGAGAAGGGAATAGAATCGGCAAATTTACGAGGAAGGAAGGTGGTGCCACTGGTTGTTTTAGTGAACTGCAGATTCATTTTGGCACCAGGATGCAAGTCTTTCTCCAGGAAGAACAGTGTGATCCTGGGATCGTCGTGGACCTGTGTCTCTGTTTCAGCGTACTTGTAGAGGAAAGGCGAATGTGGAACGACGACGACTACCGGCGGCTTCCCAGCTGGGTGCCCAGTAACCACACCGACACCACGAGGGCCAACACTGACGTGAGTGTTTCCACCTTTACGACCACGAACGTTGACGCCAACGCTACCGTGCCCCACGTTCACGTTCGTGCTGCCGGGCTTTTTCCCGTTTCCGGTGTTAACGTTCACACCACTCTTTCCAACGCCGACATGAGTATTGCCATTATGGCCATCAACATCAACGCCTATGTCTCCGTGACCAACGTGAGTGTTCGTGCTTCCGGGCTTCCCGTTTCCGGTCTGAATATTCACTCCACCCTTTGCAACGCCGACATGGGTGTTGCCATTGCGGCCACCAACATCAACATTTACGCCTCCACTACCCACGTTCACATTCGTGTTAGCCGGTTTCCCGTTTCCGGAGTTAACGCTCACGCCACTTTTGCTGACGCCAACGTGGGTGTTGCCGCCAATCCCATGAGGTCCTACGCCCACAGCGGTTCCTTTCGGAGTGTTCACGCTCACGCTGCCCTTGCCTAAGCCAACGTGGGTGTTGCCACCTGTCTTCACACCAACTCCATGCGGACTCACGCTGACGGTGGTTCCCTTGGGAGTATTCACATTGATGCCGCCTTTGCCAACGGTCACCACCGTGCCGGACTTCTGGTTGGCAAACGTATCTACAACACAAACAGAAGCCGTTCAGCATGTACTGTGCAAGAAACGAAGCGAAACAGTATTTTCAGCAGATGGACGACCTGGATAAATAAGATCATGAATAGCACTTGGCATAGGAGTTTTGGGAAAAACAGAGTGCCAGTACAGTTGAGACTGAAGGGAAGCATGACTGATGTTCACCAGCAGCTGTTACAAATTTCAGTGGTAAACAGAGACAACAGAGAGATCCAATATATGTTCAGAAGTTGTACTACTCACCAGCAGGATGGAGACGAGATGTAAGAACCGATCCATTAGAGACATCATCGGAAAAGCACTCAGCTGCACCCACGCAGTTGGAGTTGTGTAGCGGAATGGAAGGAGTAGTGGGAACCTATTTATATAAGAATCAAGGTGGGTATTAGGAAATTTCGTGATTTATAAGAAAACAAGGAGAGCTTAAAAAGCGTGGGACTGCAGCTCCCACCTATATTTCAGACGGAAGTTAATGATAACTCAACTGTATTCTGCTCGGTGTCTCCTTCAATTCAATGCTAACTGCTGCGTGGTGATGGCAGAGAGGGGCGATGGCATTCGTTCGGAGTTCTACGTCGTCGTCAAACTACATTTATAGCATGCAACTACCATTGGCATGAGTGCTCTTCTAGCTACTTGGCGTTAGTTGTTTGATTTCTTAAAGAAACTTGGATTCTATCATTGTGAACAAAAAGAACAGGGGATTATGAACAGTTGTGTGAAGAATCTCCTATTAGGGTTATGTAATGGCTGGATTCATGGCAGCTACATGGGTAGCTTCTACTTCCATGTTGGAGTTTTTTAATTCTGGAAGGGTGTAATGTTAGAGTAGTAATATGGTTTTGGTTAGGAGTTGAGGGTGTTATTGAATGGAGAAAATATGCCGACTTTAGCAAAGAAAGCGACGGGATGCTTTCAGTTGAAGTAGTGATTTATTTGGTGTTCCATCATTAATCCGGATAGCTTCTCCCTCAATCTTTGATTAGACTGTGTTTTAGTATATATTTTAAGTACTTAGTTTTCACTTTTCATTTCAATTTTTATTTCATATTTATTAATAATTATTATTTTTTTAATTTAAAAAATACAAAAACAATTTATATCATAAAATTTATATTATTTATTTATTATTATTATTTAGTTAAAATAGAGCTTATATTTTGAAATTTTTAAAATTATCTTTCGATTCAAAAAACTTTTTTTAATAAATATTTTCAAATATTACTTTTAATTGTATGAGAATTTTTACGCAAAGTGTGTTTTGTAGGCGTACAGTTTTCGTGAAATATATAATTCGAAATAATAATTAAAATACAATAAAATAAAATTTAAAATAATTATTTTAATAAAAGTAAAGTCAAGTATAAAAATAAAAATAAAGTTTAGAGAAGAAAATAAAGTTTTGAAAAAAGAAAGGTAATTTCGGTAGTACTAAAATATGCGTTTGAGAAGAGCACAGAGAGTCTTCTTCTGAAATTGAAAACTCTAGCCTGAAAAGTGCAGAAGAGAACCGGGCACAAGACGGAGGTGAGCAAAATAAGGATTTGCACGAGAGACCAAGGCGAAGCCGATAAGAACACAATACTGCCCGCTTATTAAATAAAAGCTGATGTGTCGTTTTCTAAGTGGGTAAACAGAAAATGGCCATCCGGAAAATATTCTAACTACTAATTAATCCCCAAACTCTCATGCCTAAAAATTACGAATCAAGCAAAGGTTGCACCGTTCTCCTTCCCCATTACTTTAGTCTAATGCCTGCCTGATCATTGTGCAACTCTCTATTAGTTATTAGTGGTTCTATCTATGCCCATTCCATGTCTCACACGATATCCAATACTTTTAAATTGACCGAGTCCAATCCACTGTTCAGTTAGTTAATGACCACAGTATGTTTGGTTTTGTTTTTCATTTTTTTATGTTAAAATTTAATATTTAATTAAATTTTATAATATTTACAAAAATTTTATTTAAAAATTTAAATATACAGCTTTAAAATTTTATTACTAATTATTTTTATTATATTCAATAAAAATAAATTTTATTTTAAAAAAATAAACTTTTGCGATAAATATAACATAATCAAATATAAAAAATTATAAATAACTTATGTGAAAACTTTTTACTATACACACAACACACTATTATCTGCAACACTACTATAAACATATTTCCTTGCTTGTTGCCTGATAGCTATTACAAATATAATTCTTTGCCTAACTACAAAATCTGTGGCTTACTGCTGTGTGTTGCAACTATCTAACACCCCCAAAATACAATTAGCATTTATAACATAATGCTAATCATGGATGAGTCCATGCAACCTACTCGGGTCACTCGCCTGCTCTGCCAATGCAGCCGCACTCTGACGCGTCTCTGTTCGCACGACCAGCGCCACTCCACGTGTACGTCTCACGTGCCTGCTCAAGCGTGTACGTCTTACACCGCACGCACGATGCACGACGTGCGGGAGTGCGAAGCCCCGCGCGTGCCTGCATTGTAGCGGCGCCTGCACCGCGCGCCCACTTATGTCCTGCGCTACGAGATATTCTCCGCGGTGCGCTACGCTACCCGGTCATTACTGCAGCCGCCTGGATCGGCTTGCGAGAGCATCTCCGCAATGGCTGCACTTACTGAAGCGTGAAATAATTTTTTTTTAAAATAGAAAATATTTTTTAAAATAAATTTTATTTGTTTATTTAAAAAACTAATAAAAATATATAATAAAAAAATTTATTATGTAGAAATTTTTTATATTTTTTTAAAAACAAAATTAAAAACTATTTTTTTGACAAGTTAAACCAAACAATCTCTTAACTCACTGCTGCGCATAATTGTAAAATCTGGATCGGCCCGTTCGGATTGATCCGGAGCGTAAATCAGTTCCGAATTTATTATAAAACCGTTTATGCAATTGATCTGCTCTGATCCGCTCGTCCGGATCGAACCGGGTTAAATTAAATTTTAAAAATTTTAAATTTGTAATATATTGATGCAAAACTAATTGTTAGTAGCCTTATATTGAAATATAATATATAGTTTAGATTTTATATTTGGATATGATAATACAAAAAATAAGTTTTTATATTTTATTTGTAAATATTTATTATTAGTGATTTTTAAGTTTTTATATTACTAATTTTGTTAAATTGTAAGAAAATAACAAAATTATTTTAAAACAAAGAATTTCTTTTAAAGTTTATTAGTTAAAATATTTTTTTGTTTTTCTATATATTTTTGTTAGTTTATTTTTTATTTTATGCCTTCTAACAAAAAAAATTTTTTTTTTTTTGAAATAATAAGTGTTTGCACTACCGTCAACACTTTAGTATTTTTGACATGACGGTTCAACATATTGATCCGGCGGGTCAACCCGTGACCCATTGATCCGGACAGTTTTTCGGTCCAATGTCCAGTCCGATTTTTACAACTATGCTGCTGCGTTTATAATCTCCTCTTCCCTCCGGCTCCTTGCTGTTGGCGCCTCATTTCGTTTGAATTTCTATTAATGAGATTTAGTTTTATATTATTTATCAATAATTTTAAAATAATATATATATAAATTTGAATTTATTTTTTATATTAATTAGTAATTTGAGAAGAATTTTAAATTTATTGCAAAATATAATTGCATACCGAGCCGAATCGCCATAAAATATGGACTAAATTTATATTTATTATCCACTTTATTAAGGATATTCATGTTTCACTTCATTTAAGGGCATTCATAATTTGCTTTATTCAGATTCAGTCGGCCTCTTCATTTCAAGACTTTCATAGTGCGCTTCATTTTAGAATAAATAGTTAATTTTATTTCAAAACAGATAGCTTGGTTTACTCAAAACAATTATCTATTTTATTTTAAAACAAATAGTCTGATTTATTTCATAACATGTATTCCACTTCATTTAGAAAAAAAATAAATAACAACCATGTTAAAAAAATTAGTTTCATATTTTTTATCAATAATTTTGAGATGACATAAATTTAGACTCACTCTTTCTATTACAAATAATCCTACTGCTAATAGATACATCTGACTCCATCGCTCCGATGGCCACCCAATCACCTGATTGCCATGTCGTCTTCTCGGCAGCGGCGATTACTTTCTCCAACACTGGCTTTTACTTGCTGGGCTACTCGACCGAGCCTAATTAGATTGTCATTGTGCTACAAACGAGCTGATCTGCTAGACCGGGAACGTCTAAAAGTGTTTAAAAAACAAAATTTTTTTGAATAAAAAATATTCTAAAAATTATTTAAAAAATAAGCTTGACTCTTTTTATTAAAAAATATTTTAAAATATAATTATAAAATTTTCAAAATGTACAATATCTTTGATATTTTTGAAAATTTAAAAATAAATTATAATATAAAATATTATAAAATTTATTAAAAATTATAAAATATTTATTTAAAATAATAAGTATTTAAAAAGTTCGGCCAAACTCTCCGTAGCGTTCAATCGTGCTCCTAAGTTCAATTAAGCTAAATTTGAATCGTGCTCCTAAGTACAAATTGTTGTAGCAAGGCACATCTCAATAACCAATTAGCAAATAAGTGGGGTATTTGAAAGTAATTTTGAAAAATATTTTTATTTAATTTTAAAAAACGAATTTTATTTTATCTCAAAAAAATAAAAATAAATAATAACAAAATATTACTAAGTAAAATTTTTTATATTTTTTAAATTTTAAATAAATTCTGTAAAAATTATAAAAAAATTTATCAAAAAATATAAATAAAAAAATTTTAAAAATTATTATGCCAAACAAAATTGTCTCTCTCTCATACACGCCCTCAAAATAAAGCGGAAGAATTTTGCCACAGCAAACTGAGAAGGCTCTAGCCCACTAAAACAATCAGCCTATCAAACTCTCCTACCATGTGATAATACATGAGTTTCATTCCAAAGCCAATAGAGATAGTCTCTGAATATCATCTTAGAATCAATAACAAGTAATCTGAGATTAAATCTTCTCTCATGTAGAGCAACAAACGCCAAAGAAAAAAAATGATTAAAATCTCAAATAATTATTAATTACATAATACCTGTTTTGTTTATGTGGAGAACATAATTAGGCCCACATACCTAATGTTCTGTGAACTCAACTTCATGAATTGCCTTACCTGGAAAGAGATGCATCTGATTTGACAATGTGTTTCTTGCTCAAGAGGCTTATGAAACCAATTGGCTTACCGTTTTTTTATATGGATCACCTTCATTTGCTGTCCTGCACAAGAAGTGATCTATGTTTTTAACAAAGATCACTATAAAGCAAAAGTAATAATGGTATTTGTCAACCAATCGAGGAAACGTTCGAGGGTGCTTTGAAAAAAAAAACTTCTCGAGAACCAAAAATTCTCTCTTAGAGTGTGATCCATTCAATAAATCTCCAATACACCATATAAAAAGAACTACTTAGGCAGCATATGAAATAAATCAAGAGGTCCCTACAACTGTAAAGAGAAGAAAATTGTCAAGAAATGCAACATACTCCGATAGGGCAAGCAGCCACTTAATGAAGTAAAACATTTTTGTACTATTGTTATACCTGTAACGAAATCAAACTTTTACTTAACATCTTATATCAATTACTGTTAGTCACTTCTCCAGCCCCTACTTCCATTAGACTTGACTAATCCTCAATCACCTACAATTAAAAAAGGTGTATCCAGTAAAGGTTTGCAACTCTGCTCTTCCACAGCCCTGTGAAGTAATTCGGAATAACATACAATGATTACTTGAAACATATGGAAACAAGGATAATAACAACCCCATAGTATCTGAAACACCAACACCAACAGACTGCAACTTAAATAACTTAAATCAGAACTAATGGCCAAAACTACTGTCCATTCCTCTCTAACTAAATTAAATACAAAAAGAAAAGAAAAGAAAACTGAGACATTCAAAACTAACAATGACTACTAGATACAGCAACAAGAAGAAACACTAGAGGTCTTCTAAAAATCGATGCCTAGACAGTGAGGCAAAGATGATTATGTGCATCCTATGAAAGCAATCCACTGTATACTTTTAAGCAACAAGAATGCCAAACAGATAAAATCCAGTAAATATTGGAGAAATATATAGCAATGTTCCACAAGACTATTGAACATTTGAACTATAACATGAGAGCACTGTGCATTAGTTATACAATTCTGGAGATATCAAAAAATTAGTGAAAGCAAAACCTTTATGTTATTTTGCTCAACTGTATTAATGCAATATAAAATATGACTACCATTTTGAAAAATCAGGAGTTACATTGAGCTTGCAAATGCATTTTTCTCTGCTCGACCTTCTGCCTCTAAAAGAAAATCCTTTTGTCTGTCTCCACTTGGTGGGATAAACAGATTGTGCATATGTTTTAACATTAGCTTGTCTCCAAAATCCTAGTTAGTTCATACAGTATAAACTGGATGTGCATGATAAATACCTTATGGATGACAACCAACCCTGCATTCCATGGACATTGTCCTCTTTTCCTGAACTGACAAGAGTACAAGACTAAACAAAATACAAGAAAAAGGCTAGCAATAAGTTATCATCATGTTCCAAAATGAAGCAGCTTTACTATAGCAGATAAACACCGCACACTAAGCAAGATCCCTCTTTTTATCCCTTCAGCTCTCCAGGTTCTACTCATGCTATGACCAAAACTAATCAAACATTGTTCACATCATCTCTCTGTAGGGGGGTAGTCCTGTGACAATGTTCACCAGCATGCATACTACATCATCCCACTTTAACCCACAAAACATGGCACTGATCTCATGTCATGGTGTACAATTTTCTGATTCTGTGATACTAATTAAAAGAACACCTGCATCCTCCATTCAAACCTTGCATAGATGGAACTTCAAAAACAAACAAGCCGACATAACCTAAGAACAATATACATAATACTGTAGCAGGTCAGCTTTGAGAGTCAAGTTACATGAGATGCTTTCTGCATAGTACTACCTACACAATATCACCCAACGAAGTGATTACAGAAATGCACAAGCATCATGTATGGAGAAAAGCAAACATGTGGAAAACCAAGCATAAAAAACACAACTAAAAGCACATGTAAAACTGTAGACTATTTTCAAAAAATTAAGTCGCAAAAAACTGTTGCATTACCAAGCAGTTCTAGCGCTTTTATAGCAAATATTAGCCAAATTCCTAGATGCAATATGATAAAGACTGCATTTTCAAAGAAATATAATTGTACAGAAGACCACATCCATAACGCCAGCGAAACACACTGGTGCTTGGGTGGATGTTCACTCACTAATCTTGTAACAAAAGCATCTCCTACTTATTATATAAAAGAAGGGCAGATCCAAAAAGGGATCTCGCTGTCCTCGAAAGGTTCCCGGAATGGAAATGATTGCCCTTTGATTTTAGTTGCAGAGCCGGAGAGTGACTGATGCTATAATCCTCGAAAAAACCTTCAAGATAAAAACTAATAAGAACAACATGCACTAAATATTGAACAACGCGAAAACTACATAGCAAGGTAGCTGTGTACTTTACAAGGCAGGCTGCAGCCACCATGTTTAAGCAATTATATATGATTGCATACAAAGCACATTTAAGAAAAGCTCTGGGAATAAATAAGATTAGAAGAGGTATTCTAGGCTTTCTAGCTGCATGTTAGGTCACCAACTCTTTCAACAATAATTAAAGCATGAGCACAATACAAGAACCAGATACAAAGCAATTGTTACTGTCCCTTGGGAAACCTCTCCAAGTAAAAAACAGCATCAAGAAAATATCCCTGAAAGGGAACCTTCGTCTTGCATAAGTTTTGAGCTCAACAGGCTAACCTAGCAATACTCCCCTGAAAATCTTCAATCTGTGCTATGACATTAGTTAATGAAGAAAACATATGTTTCAACTACTTCAGAAATCCAGGATGGGCAATTACGCCAACAAAATTGACCTTAATAATAGCACAAATTAAAAAAACCAATTTGATACAGCACATAGTACGTGTAGAGTAACCAAGTAACTTGATGATGTCAATAACTAATAACTTCTATTTAATACTCATATAACTAACATGCTGGTTTACAAAGTAAAAGGAGTAAGTTTTCTTAAACACTAAACAAAATACTGGAGGTCTTCTACCTCGCTGTTCAGCACGCTGGCTCTTCTCCACCTACTTGTACGCAAAAGTTGGTATTGGAGTACTAGATGTATCAAAACTCTCCAAGACCTCACTTTTTGCTCCTCCACTCTTCAGCTCCTCCTTCTTAGCGCCACCTAAGAAGCCTCCGAACCAGGAGGACGACGAAGAGGATGACTCCATCTCTGTCGACGAAGAAGTCTGTGCGGCAGGTGCCGGCTGGGGAATATAACTAGCCGGCGGATATCCAGCAACGCCACCAGGCCCAGCCGTAGCGGGCATATTCGGATCTTCTAGACCCATTGGGAAGTTCTGCGGCTGACTTAAGAATCTATTAAGCATAATTCCAGCACCTTCAATCAGAGCTAATAGAACGCCACCAAAGATAGCAGATCGAGTAGCAGCAGCAGGCCCCTGACGCATCTGAAGAAACCCACCGGTAGCCGCACCGGCAATGATCGAGTTCCACGGATCTTCTTTCTGCCGGAGATAAACCATAGAGCAATCAAACATCGAGAACAACCCACCCCAAACAGCAAAGCTTCCACCAACACGTGGAGCGTTCATGCGCACGGCTTGAACGCCGCCGGATAACCGCTCGCCGTTTGGAGAATTGTAGAGACCTTTGATGAAGTGGAAAGCCGAACCACCCACTGCCCCCATACCGAATGCTCCTCCGACATCGTCAAGGATTCGATCTGGGCACGGCTCGCGTGATGTCTCCGGCGTTCCCATCTCTCTCGATTACAATTTTCTCTGACCAACGGCAGCGGCTGTGGTGATCAATAATGATCGGTCGATGGAGAGAAAGAAGAGAGAAGAAATTGAATTTACAGGACTTGGGAAACAAGAAATAAATTGAAACCCTAATTAAGCGGGAGGTGTGCCAAGACAGTGGCGGCGAGGGATCGCTCGGTGACTCGCTCGTGGGTATGAATCTGAAGATTTCAGAAATATCTCACGCGGAATTTCGTTACTAATAAGCGATAGATAAAAATTCTTCAACAAATAGATAATCTAACTATTATATATGAAGATGAATAAAAATACTTTTTTTTAGAGGCATTTTTTTTTAATTTATGATCGAAATGATCTCTAAATTAATATTCATGAAGATATTATAAATTAAAAATATATCTATAAAATTTTCAGTGCAATCAGACTACGAATTTATTTTCATCAGATCATTTGATTAAAAAGACAAAAAATAAAAAAACTTATATATATATATATATAATATTATTTCATCATATTGATCAAATGACTAGATAAAGGTGAATTTATGATTCGATTGAGTTAAAATTTTAGAAAAATATTTTTAACTCATAATTTTTCATATCTAACGGTGGAGATTAAATTTAGAAATTATTTTGATCATAAATTAGGAGAGAGTATTTGAAAGTAGTGTTCCTATATATATATATATATATATATAAAGAGAGATTAAATTTCTGTTTAAACCATATGATTCAATGAGCTACACATCAAAGAGTTCACAAAATAAAGGTTGCATGTAACACAAACTCCAAAAATAAATAAACCAACTAGAGGCAAAAGAAATTAAATAGAGATTTTGCAAATAACCAATTAAGCAGCATTTCTATACAGCAACACTTTTTTGTTGAAATTAGGGTTTTATAATAATTTTATAAATTATTATAAAAAATAAATTAGAAAATTTGAAATGAAAATTGAAATAGAAACGTTAACTAGCATTACCACCGAAGTCTTTTACTATTCTGTAATCAGGTTACAAGATTTTTTGCAAAACATGATTTCAAGATTCTATACTTTCTATCCAGTTGTGTTCGACTTGTAGTTGGCTGGCCAGAAGGAAGCTGAAGAGAGATCATTAGGTATAAGTGATAACAATCCTACACGTTTCGGTCTGGGATCGGTAACTGCCTTTTTCTTTTCGGGTTCAAGAAAATTACTGTTAGGCAATTCATCTTGTTGGGCACCAAGAGAAAAAGTAAAAAAAAAAAACCCAAGGCGTTCCTCTGTTAGATCTTCTCTTCTGCAAAACTGGTATACAAGCAAGCTGCTTGATTGTTTGAAAAGTTTGAGGCTGTATGAATTCAGCACAAGAGCGCACTTCCCTTCTGATGATTTATGTTTGTTACTCAGAAACATTGTTTTGCTGAGTTGCATAACTTCTATTTCACTCAAAGGCACCGAGTGATATAACTTCCATTCGCAGGCTCCCATCAACAATATTTGCAAAACATGCAGATCTGCTTTGGTAAGTAACAAGGGTAACAGCAAAAAGAACAAGCGATGCTGCAGAATATCAGGCTTCTACAATACATGCCCTAAAGCACTACATAGAGACACAAGGAGACATCTAATCTCATTGAAGTGTTCTGTCAGGAAAACACAACTATGTCGAATTAGAAGAATGGTGATGTACAATTTAACTTCAGGAAAATACATTCTGGCAGTGTAAAAAGAATGGATGAAAGAATACATATGAACTCCTATGGGGTTGAATCTAGCATTTTCCAAATGCTTATATTCAAGAAAGAATTCTACAATAAGCTACAACAGTAATCTAAAGCTACTAGGTATCTCCTTGTTGTGACAGCAATTGGAGCCCTGCTTTCAAGTCCTCTATGGTAAGTGTAATCAAGCTTTCAGCATCAGGACAATCAAAATCTAGTCGACAATCCAAACTTTCTCTAGCATTCTGGAGCAATGGATCAATAAGTCCACCATTCATTTCCTTTCTCTTCTTACTGGTGGTCTCTTTCTCAATTAGTTCAGCAACGGCCTTCACATTGCAAGATGGGTGCAGCTTAAAGCCATACAGAGAACTATTGTCATCCTGACCATTCATTTTCAAATGCAAAATCTGGGCAAGTTCGTCAGTAGTAAAGTTATTGAAGTGGAAAAACTTTGTCACTCTCCTACAAAAACCTTCATTCGATGCAATAACCCGCTTCATGGGTTCAGAGTAGCCAGCAAAAATAACGACCATTTTTCCACCGTCCATCACTGACATTATTTCTTCCAAAGCCTCAAGGCCGTAGTCTTTGTCATCAGCTTTCTGCATGGGTATCAGTCTGTAGGCTTCATCAACAAAAAGAATACCTCCTTCTGCTTCTTGTATCTGCAGGAGAAAGCATGAAACTTGTATATCCTCTAAAGATATTTAATAAAGATACATGGGATCTTGCAAATGAAATTGATTAAAGCTTTCAATTAAATGACTTGCCTTTCTCCTTGTCTTCGGTCCAGTATGCCCCACAAATTCCCCAACCAGATCAGTTCGCTGGACCTCCGTTACTTTGTCAGTGGGTAGGATGCCCACCATATGAAGTAGTTTACCAAGAACTCGAGCAACCATCGTTTTGCCTGATAAACAAAGTGGTTAATCAAACCTACACAAGGTCAACGTTCGTGGAAAGCTTAATACTTGATATTAACACACAGGATGAAATCTTCTTCTTAACAACATTTTTACCAAAGCATGCATCATACACATGATGTGTATAATGCCATTTTACAAAAGCATGCGTCTTGTTTTAGTTACTGTCTCAACTTCAAATGAACAGAAGTCAAAGTGAAAATCTTGGTAGGCAAATGAGTGTAATACCTGTTCCAGGATTGCCAAGGAAAGCCATATGGGGAGGTCTTCTAGAAGCTATATTCAAATCAAAGGCTCTTCGCTTCTCATCGAGAATCATGCCCTTGGCCCATCTTCGCAACTGAGATTTGAGGTCCTCCAGACCAACAATGTTAGACAATGCAGATTCAAACTCAGCCATTTTGCCCTTTGCCTCGCTGCATAGCTCCATAGCTTTGCGTTTCCTCTGCATTTCCATGTGATGTTTGAGGAGCTCCCGAAGTTTTTCTCTTCCAGGGCTTTCTGATAAATGATTAAGAGGGGTCTTGTCCTCCTGCAAGTCAGCACATCTTAGACATAATCACTGTTGTAGCTCTTGCAAAGAAGAGAAATCGTAGAAAGACTTACATTATCTCTTATGGCACAATCAGCATTAAATTCAAGCAGGGTGCTAACAATACTGCAGTCATCTGCCAGGTTTGCATGCCAAACAGACAAATGCAGAGCTGTCATTCCATTCTGCTATACCAGATATACATATTCAGAAAATTTTCCTATATCTGAATTTCAGAAATCAGAATCAACCACTGACAATGTTGGAAACAACAAGAAAACAACTCACACTGGTTTTGGCTTCCAACATAGCGCCATGTTGAAGCAACATTCTTGCTGAATCACTACTACCATTCTTTGCAGCCATATGCAATGGTGTTTCACCATACTGCATATATATTGGTATACTCAATTACTGAGGAAAAGTTGATTAAACAACATTCAGGGAACGTGACAAAACAAGAGTCAGGCATTGGATTACCATATTTTTTGCCTCCAAATCTATCTTCTCCGGTCCATGCCATTCGAGTAGAAACTTTACAATCTTCACCTTGTTATTAGAAGCTGCTACATGGAGGGGTGTTTGCATCATCTGCAAAGCAACCAAAAGACAAACAAATGTTAACCGACGATCCAATTATCAGGAAACAGAATGCGATAAGGAAACATCCATACAACACCCACTCCAACAAATTCTTCAGCAATTGAACATAAAACAACTCCATGGGTTTTTCACAAAAGGATAATTCCCCAAAAAGAGATCAGATTTTTCTAATAAAGAAATCACCTTTCCTTCTGAAAATGAATCTAATTATCCAAAGAAATGCTACAAAAGCCAAGAGAAACACATATAAGAACCCGTAAAAAGAATGATAACAAAACAAAGGATATGAGCACCAAAACTTCCCAAAAACAATTCTACAGAAAGCTTCATAACATTGTTGGCTTGCAAGAAACAAAATTCAACAGATTGGCAACACAAACCAAAAAATGGAAGTGAAATAGAAAAAAGATTGGAGAACGATCACTCACGAAAGAGTTTCTGGCGTTCAGCAAAGTTGGATTTTCTTCGATCAACCTCTGAAGTCCCTGTAGATCCCCAGCATGTGCGCACCCATGGATGCTCGCCGGCCTCCGCCGTTGGTCTTGCCCCGGCATCGCGCCAACACTTTTATTTTCGATTCCCTTCGTCTTCCAAACAAAAAGTTTCAACCTCAATAAATCTTATGATGAGAAAAAAAAACTTCAAACCCTCCACGCTCTCTCTCTCTCTCTCTCTCTCTCTTTGTTTCTCTTTCTTCACCAATGAACGAAATGAATCTCTCGAGAAGAGAGAAAGAAAGGAGGAAAGCTCTCCCTATTGGGTGTGGGGTCCGCACTGCAGCTGGAAAATTATAGTAAGTTCCTATAAGTCGTTTTTTTTTATCATGCCGCGTTTTACTGCGCGTTGAAAATTTTCTAATTCGATAGATCTACGCCGTTCAAATTTGTCGACCAAATGTTTGACTTTATACAATCTAAAAACTGTCGGATTGTAAACTGCAACAGTTTTCTTCACAATTTAGTCCTCGTATAACTAAGCTGGCGGATTTGTTTAATTAAATTGAATGGAATGTTTCTCGTGATGGTGCCAGAGTGTAAACAACTGACAATCACATGGTGTAACATGGAAAACTAATGGCCTAATAAAGTTGGCATAAATTAGACCCATTTTTCTAGTTTCATGATTAGTAATGATCCAGTAATCAATTGATTAATGGATCACCAATTCGGCACAATTCAGCCCATTAATATGTCAGCTCTTAAAAGGCCAGATCAAGACAAGTTGGTAATTTCGAGTAGACACTTGGGCTTGCTTTAAATAAGTGAACACAAAATTAAATTTAATTTTCCATCAAATATTTTATGTTCAAAATTTAACTAAAATTTCACTTTTAAATTTAACACAATATAAATAAAAAAATTACTTTTGTATTAAATTTATTCACTTTTAAGTTTAATGCTAGCTAAACACTTGTATGTTAAAGAAAAAACAGAAGCCATAATCGATCTCACAAAAGCTTTAAAAGAATCTTTTTTGTCTAAGCAAAACATTAAACCCCAAAAACCGATTTACTGCTGACAAAAGAATCGATCGACGGACAAGCGCCAAAGAACTTTGCCGAAGACATGCTTGCATGTTTGAACTCATACAAATTTTGCTCAAAATCCAGTTCCCCGTCAAACGGAATCGGAGCAAGTCCGACCAACATCCACCAAGTACTCGGACGTGTTTTCGTTTGGCTTCTCTTTCCCTTACGGCAACCTGCCCATCTCTTAACCTCGTTGGTGATTTTTTTCTTTTCCAAATAGTTAGTATCGATATATTCCACAACGCACTTTGACGGAAGCCGGTGAACGGCATTGTCGTTCTGTGTAGCTTTCCGAGGGCGGCGTAAGGGTTGCACTGATGTAAGATACTTGCCCTTCTTACCATTTTTGATATTTTCAGATGACCTTCCGTGAACTTTGTTGATAGGCATATTGTTAGATCAAAATTAAGATGTTCAAATCTTTCTTCATCTTTTGGCTAAACAAATTAAGGTAGTACTTTCCTTTACTTTGTTTTAATTTATAGACTTGTAATGATTCATTGATTTATTTTATTTGGAGAAGGACTTCTGTTGAATCTGTTAACCGCTTAAAAAGGAGTAAGACTAATTGTCTAAAAGTATAAAAAACAAAAACTTTTACCAAGAAGATAATCTTATTTCAGAGTTTGCATAATTTTAACATTAAAAAATATAGTTAAAAAAATAGCTACACATATTTTGCAAAATAAGATAAAACTACGACTGCAATATTTCAATTATTTATTTGTTTAAATTCAAAATTTTAATTTTTAATTAAACAGTGACCGTGAATGTAGCAGGCGTCGAACACAATCTCCTTTTATCTGATAAAATTAAAATCTTTACATGAATAACAGTACAGTCAAGTGAAGAGTGGAACTCTTGCAATTCCAGCCCAATAAATCCACGTAACATACAAAACCTGATCTTTCATGCACAGTTAAGGCCCACGTGGCCCATATTACGTGGTTACTTCTTGAAGTCGTGTTTGCAAATATTTTTGAAAAACATTTTTTTCCTATTTTAATAAACAAATTTTACTATTTTAATTTAAAATTAATAAAATAAATAAAAAATTTTAAAATTTTTAATTAATTAATAAGATATTATACAAATATATTAAAAATATATAATTTAATTTTAATATTTTAATACAATTTTTATAAATATTTAGAAATTTTATTTAAAAATTTAGATTTTATATAAAAATTTTACATATGAAATCTTTTAACGCTTATTTAATTATTTCTTTATATAAAAAAAACTCATTTAAAAAAAAAATATTTTTCATTCTAAAAAATTATATTTAAAAAACACTTCCAAACGTTTTCATCGTAGTCTTCTAATGCCGCGTTTGGGAATATATTCTAAAAAATATTTTAAAATTTTCAATGTATATCTTTTAATAAATTTTATTATATTTTATTATTATATTTTTAAATTATTGTTTTAAGTTAAAAAATTAGAATTTATATTTTAAAATAAAATAAATATATTTTTTATTTTAAAATTTATATTTGTTTATTTTAAACTAACTTTCAAATATGTCCTACGTCTGACTGCTATAACTATTTTGTCTTTTCAAAGCAGCATGGATGCTTTATGTCTATTATGTGCTGACTGCTCCTTGTTTGCTGCTATTAACAGTACCAGGGGATTTGGAAAGGCACTTGCTCGCGAGTTTCTGCTTTCTGGGGATCAGGTCGTTGTTACTTCTGGCAGATAAAGAATGCCGGGATGAATAAAGGCTTTAGGCCATTGTTGGATTTTACCGTAGCAGACATCAGTCAGATAAGCCTTTGGTGACGAGCTTATTTACATTCTTCCTACATAGAATCTTCTTTTCCAATTTTGAGATATTCCTATTATGCTAGTCATTGCGGGCTTGAACTTGACTAGAATCATTTTAACGAGCCAGACCTGCTGAAACAAACCTGATCCCCGCTTACTTGTAACCATGTAGAGATGAAAGGCAAATTAAAGCTATAAATTTTATAAACAGGAGACTTGTTTGCAGAATTTTCTTGCGGTGTTTTCCGATCGTCTCACTCCATCAAACTCTCTTCTCCGATTTTCTTCATCAGTCGTAATATTCCTCCTCTTCTCTTGTTATTCTAATAACAAAATTTTAGTTCTATTAATCTTTTAAATCTAACCTCGAAATTTCAGAAACTGTAATTGGGATCTCTGATCGATGAATTGAGAAATCGCCAATGAGAAGCGGTGTACTACCATGTACATGGCACTATGGCAGTAATTAGAATCCAAAATTCCAAGCACATCAGCTACACCTACCTAATAGTTCACAACTTTACATTCAAGACTTCAAGAAAGATGGAAGTAGTTCCAGACTGAAGTTCATACTCCCAGCTCAAACTAAAAGATTTCATTAGGTATTCCCTTAAGACTGCAGCCAGAGAAACAAATAACATAAACAACTAAATGAAACATCCAATTTCCTTCCCTTGTACCTATTTGCAGTTTTCTATTAGCTTAGCTATTCAGTTAGCTCGAATTTGCAGCTTTTTCTACACAAAAGTATTATAACATTTACTCTTAAAACTGAGCCTTTTGTAACGCGATTAGTTCAATTTCACTTCCAAGATTACTCCCCCTATCAAAGTTAATCTCATCGGATCTCCTTTCAACAGAGGGCAGGACAACAGATGTACACAACCATAATCAGTCACAAAATGCAGTGATAGAACTAAGCGAGCCATAATTTAAGCAGAAAAATATAAAATCCAAACCAACAGAACAGTATTACCTTACTAAAAACATCTGGGAGACACCAACAGAACATGAATATGTACGCACAACCACAATATGATACACCCCAAAACAATAAACATAACAGACATCAAATAGAATATAAATATCGTAATGCGAAAGCTATGTGCCTATCAGGAATTACAACAGAACGTCTCATACCATTGCTCTGCCAAAAGAAGTCTACTATCAACTACCAACTATGAAAATGCACATAAAACCACAGCCCGCTACCACAATTGCAGGTCACAAGTCATAAGTTCAGAGCCATGATCCAGTTTATTAACTCTCTATACTAAATAAAGCATTATCAAACCATTGCAAAGTAATAGGATTCCAACCAACTCTGAGTGGCAATCAGAAAAACAAATGTATGCCCAGTATCAGAAAATACAATCACAATATCTCATAACATTACTCTACAAAAAGAAGGCTACCAATCAAACACCGGCTAAAAATATGCACATCTTCTCTAAGTGGAGTTCAGTAAAACATACTACAAAAATCATAGCTGATTAGCTATACAGAAGATTGGAGTAAGAACAGTTAAGAAATAACTATCTAGAGAGCACCAGCTATACAAAAGATTGGACTAATAAACAGCTAGGCAGAGCATTGACATAAGGAGCAACAACGAAACCACCATACCTATAGCTCATTTAACCGCGCCAGGAACTCAAAAGTGGATGGTATTACAGATGTTGGAAGCATGAACAAATCAATCATAGAGACCAACAACTAAAAAATAGCCATAACTAAGGGTAAGCAAACTCTAGGGAATCACCAACTCAAAGTATTATCATAAGCACAAACTATCCTCCAACTAGACCATCACTAGAGTGTGCCACAGTCAGAATACCCAAATTTTACCTTTAGTATAACTACTCAAAGCATCATTATTATCAGAACAGCTCCTAATATCAACCAACTACACCATCAACAGAAGTGCGTAACAATCAGAACAGCCAAACATGTAACCTTTACATAAATACCAAAAGCACCAGTCTCTAACAAACTATGATGTTGTTACTTGCTACCACATAAAAAGACTACATAGATATCTGTGAATTTACCTTACGTCGTAAACAAATAGCAAACATATTTTGACTCTTTTGGAAGCATTGATTCAACACAAGAATCCAGATACTAGATTTAACTTATTAACCATCCATCCCACATAAAACTCACCGAAAATATCCGTAAATCACCAATTTCCAAAGCAAAGTCGACGAATAACTAACTACAAGATAGTTAACCAGATCAAACAGGGCTGAGGAGCTGGTAGAGCTGTGGCTTGGGCTCAGAGTTCATGCCGATGACAATGATGAGAGGGATGAACCCATAGTGTGCCACCACCTTCACTTTCTTCATCGTCCACGTTGTCCAATCCTTCACGCATCGCATCCTCGGCCAATCCCCGCCGTCGCCGCCGGCTTTCACTGCTTTCCCTTTCCCTTTCGCAGACGATCCTTTCAACGCCATAGCTCTCCTTTCTTTCCTTCTCCTTCGTCGATCTCTAAAACCCTAGAAACCGAAAACCTGATCGATTTTTATTTCTTTGGGCCTAATCTGATGAGAAAAGGAGCCGAATACGCTTGCAGGCATATTATTTATTTATCCGGTTCCAACACGAGGAAAGATCACCGCCATTATATTTGGGCTACTTATCAACTAATTGGGCCGATGCTAGCAGTGTGATTACACATTAGTTTGTTATTTGTGGGCCGGACCAGGTCCATGTAAAATGGAGTAGAGTTCAACGTGAGCGTTCTCCTTCACTGGGGGATCACGTGACCACCAATAAACACTCTCTCTATCATCGATCAACGAAAAGAAACCACACGAAAATTAAATTCCCATCTCTGTAGCAGCGAAGAACAGTTGCAGAAAAAGAAGGTATATGCGAGGATGGGCGGAGGCATGGAAGTGAACAAGAACCGTTGGATCGAAGAGTGGAGCTCAGGGAGAGAGAATCTCGAGTTCAATTTCCGGTGGACTCGCCGCAACCTTGCCATCGTTGGGATCTTCGGTGTTGCTGTTCCAATCCTCATCTACAAGGGCATCATCAGAGAATTTGTAATCAATTTCATATAATTAATTTTTTTCTTCATACGGAATTTTTGTTTCGTAGTTGATTTTTGATAAAATTTTGTTTGGCATTTTAATGGTGATGCAGCACATGCAAGATGAGGACGCCGGGCGCCCGTACCGGAAGTTTGGAATCTAAGATGGTTGAGTTGCTTTGTTATCTCTGCTTGCAAACAGGTAAATATGTCTTGGAGTATGTTGATGGGACGGTTACCAGATGAGAATTCTCTAATGGAGCATGCTGTGTTTTTTAATTGTTGAATTTGGTCGTTGATACTGTTATTTGCTGCTGTTTGATGAATTTTTGTTCAAATATTTTGCCGCAAAATGTCAATGAGTATTTTGATACAGTTAGTTCAACTGAAATTGCATTTTGATAGTCACAGTCTCACTATGGACATCTTTGTTTCTAAATTGTAGCTCACTTCAGTTAACGTGTACATTATGCGCAGCGGAATCTTTTTTTTGGCATCCATATATACAATTTTAAAACTATATGAATACTGAAGTTAATATGTTGCAGTTGATAGTGGGTTAAACTGTTATGTTCCGTTAACGCTAGCTGAATTTTACAACTGACGGGTGGATGTAGCAGTTTTTCATAGTCTATATCGCCACTCAATTTATCTACGGTGTTCTTTTGGAGAATACATCTATGATTGCTCTCTAGTAGGAGCCCAATAAAGTGACTGCGTTTGGTTATCATGTATAGGTCTTCATACGAACTTGAGCTGATTTGAAACTAACTGAATGCTTCATCTACATCCTCTTTAAGTTCCTCCCGGCTTTGGCTATTTGTCTTTTCTCATTGTCTTCTCTGTCTTTCCCTCTCTCCTTTGACTCTTCCATAATCATTTCCGTTGCATCAGCTCCTGTTTGAAGAACTATGCTAGTTTTACTTTTGAGTTACAAATACTTACAGTGCATCGCCAGCCTCTGCAAGTATTCTATGCTGATTCATTCCCTTCTTGTTACAGAACATTTCTTGTTACGCTATTGAGCTTATGTACACAGGTTCCTTTTTTGGTTTTTTCCCTTGAGCCCAGTTTAGCTGTTAGAACTGAAAATTTTTGAACTATGGCATTGCCTTTAGGTAACATGAAAGAGCGTTCAGTACATCCTTGCTTGTTTGAGACTACTGAGTGGTGTGTAGTAATGATCTGTTGTTACAGAGCTCTAAAGTTGTTCCCATTTTCGGACTGGCTAGTGTTTCATCAAAACCTACAGCGTGAAAGCATGTGCTTGGTGTAATGTAGTTTGAAAGTGATTAATGTCATGAGCGAGTTGAACTGTTTGAGATCACATTCTCTACTAGTACATATAGAGTATGCAGTGAGAGTAGGTCAATATTTTACTTGCAAGTTTATATTCACTTGGGTTTCCACGGTTCCATCAGGTGCTTGCTTTTCCTCTCACGGAATATATGAAGCTTGAAAGTTTTAAACCTCCAGTACTCAGTTAATATTTTATTTCTTTTCATGTTAATTACCATCACATAGTATAATAGGAAACTTACTTCAACCAAATATTCGTTCCTATGTTTAAATTCACATACTGCTTGATTATGGCGCAGGACAACTGAATAAAAAAAAAGGCTGGTTACATACTTTTCTATGTGCTATTGACAGATGCATTGGTTTTAAAAATTACTATTTGTACCTAACACACCGTTGTGATCCGTTTGAGAGAATCTAAACTGGTGCCCTCGTCATTATCTCTTGGCATTTTGGATTGGTTTCATTTGGCACGGAAAGCAATTATTTTTTGACAAACTTTGTATTTTGTGTTTTTTTCTCAAGGTAATATGTTGATTGCCCTTCAATTCGTGAGTTTGTTCGAGTTGTGCAACTGCTGTTAGGTTCAGAATGTCAGAAATGTTTGCTAAGATGTGCTGTCTACAGCTATTTGAATTCATTCGAAGATATTGGTCGTTCTTTATTTGTGCTGGTGTGTTCTAAAGCAAGACGTCATGAGATATTTGAAAGTATTTTTAAAAACTATATAATTCAAATAAATAATATTTTAAAATAAGTTTTATTTTTTATTTAAAAATATAATATATAATTTTATGATGTAAATTTTTTTATAAAAAATATTATAAAAATATAAAATTAAAAATTAACATAAATATAAATTAAAAAGTGCTCTACTGCACACCAGTACACCACCTAACTAGAAGCTCCGCGGTCCTTCCTGTTAGATCTCGTGGTGCTATCATCTCTTATTGATCCGTACTATTGAAAAGATAAGATGGAAACCAAGAGCAGTTTCTTCAAAACTACTTTATTTCCAGTTGCATGTGTTTTTAAATTGTATGGTACAAATAAGGGTGCGCTTGAAAAAACGTTTTTTACAAATTTTATTTATTTTATAATATATTTTATAAATATTCTAAAAAAAATTTTTAAATTTTTAAAATATAAAAAATTTACATAATAATAATTTTTTATTACTTATTTTAGTTTTCAATTAAAAAAATAAAATTTATTTTTAGAAAAATAAAAATATTTTTAATTTTAGAAAAAAATTATTTTAAAATCACTTTCAAAAACGCTTTCTAAGTATGTTTAGTATATGCTGAATTATTGCTGAAACCTGGCTGCATTTATTTGTTTTCGGAAATATTTCTGTTGGCGTGTTAATTGAATTACTCTCTTTCTTATTCATGAAGAGAGTAATTGAATTATTTGATAATATTGTTTTAAGGTATTTTGGCACTCAATTTTATTTGATAACTTTTGTACAGTATTTTTATAAATTTTTAATTTTTTTAAAACACATAAAATTTTATTTTTCTTAAGTAAAAACAATTAAACTCATCTTTTAAAGAATTTAAAATAATTCTGTAAAATTTATTCATTTCAAATACTTTCGAAGGATCTTGAGAAGGAATAGTTGTTGTATATAACCCATTATTCTGTTCAACTCCATCAAATGGCTGGACTAGTGATAGTGCTCTTGCATGTTCAGGTAGATGAAATTAGTTGATATTTGGAAGTGATTTTAATTTTTTAAAATAAAAAATATTTTTAAAATTAAAAAAATTATTTTTTATCTAAAAATATTAAAACTAATTTTTTAATATTATTTTTTTTATATTTTCTAAAAAAATTTAAAAATATAAAATAACAAATTAGAATGAAAAAAATTATAAATAATATGAAATAGATACAGAAAATTATTAACAAGCGATCATAGCATACACAAAACCAGGTGGTGGAAACCCAACATCGCAAATATGAATCGTAGCTGTCCAATCCTACAAAATACTTCATCCCGTTTATTCTACTACTGCTGCATTAAAAGACAAAACAAGATTCCAAAAAGTATTATTTTTAATGCAACTTAAGATAATACACCCTCGAAAACTTATATAAGTCGACCGTTGCGTAGAGAAAACAAAAACAACCCACTGAAGAAACAATTTCTAAGGGGTGTTTTGGATTGCTTATTAAATAAAATTTTTGAGAAATGAAAAATATTTTTATTTTTTGAAAAATGAATTATATTTTTTTATTTAAAAAAAATAATAAAAATATGTAATAAAAAAATTTCACTTCGTAGAATTTTTTTATATTTTTTAAATTTTTAAATAAATTTTTTATATATTTATAAAATATATATTAAAAAATATAAAATAGAAAAAAATTTAAAAAAATTGATAAACAGTTTTTGTAATGGAGAACCAAACAGCCCCTAATTCCAATTTCCAAGGCCTGCCTTCGCTACTCACTCGCGGGCCTAAGAGCGTGTACATTACATAAACGCAAAATGTATCCAGCAGGATCTTAAGTGCGAAACGTTTCTTTCTCACGTTAACATGCACATGCTTACTTCGGGTGTTAAACTGCAAATTAAACTCCGCGATCTACAGTTTAGACTATAACCGAATAATATATAAGCAAGCATTTTGGATGAAGTTGAGGGCACAAAATTAGTAAAATATTATTAGTGGTCCTTTATTTAAAATTTCTTTATAGAAATTCTTTATTTCCTCGGTTTCTACTCTACTGCGTTAGTTGAACTCGCTTGTTACTATTGGGCGATAGCGACACTCTTGCTTGCAACTTTCCGAAGCGCTCCGCTGCAGCGTAGCAAGCAAAGAGAGAAAAAAACAAAAAAAAAACCAAACAACAAAAGAAGAAAAGCAAATCTATCAATTAAAGAGAAGCTCAAGATTCTCAAGCTAAACAAAATAAAAGCATAGCATTGAATTTAAGCAATCTCCCCGCAATGGCGTCACCGATTTCTTCTCCGGGACCCACATTGTCGCCGTCACCGCCGTCACAGCTGACAGCGCCTCCGCCGTCAACAAGTGCGGCGTCTCTTCCTTCTCCTAACTTCACGGCTTCTCCGCCATCAATTAGCTTCTCACCGCCGTCCCCGCCTTCTCCTCCTTCTCCAATTGATAGATCTCCGCCTGCTCCGGCGGGAAGAGATACTCCACCGAGCAGAGAACACTCGACACCATCTTCTTCAACGAAGACGCCTTCACATTCATCGCCGCAGTCATCTTCGTCGTCTTCTGGATCGCCATCTACGGCTCTTGTGGTTGGGGTCGCAGTCGCTGCTGGGCTTGTTCTGTTGTTGATTAGCTTGATTTGTCTCTGCTGCTGTAGGAAGAAGAAGCGCAGACCAACGCCACCGGAATACTACGGCGGTTTCCCTCCTCCTCCGGTCAAAGGTAGAAACTGTTAGATCTTGCTCCATTCTCATTAAAAAGCAGCTTTTCTGGAGTAGCTGCAGAAATTTCTATTAAGTAGTTGGGTTGTGAGTTGTTTTTTCCTGTTAATTTGCATATTAAAACTTGTTTGAGAGAAAAGAAAGAAACGTTTTTTCTTAGTGGATAGCCGTCGGTAATCTTTTGCTTGTTGGTCTAGACTTCAATGGCTGCTTAAGATGAATATGCAGGCTTCAACTTTTGCTCTTCCTTTTTGTATATGCATTATTTTGTATATGCATTAATATAGCAGATGAGAGCCTATTTTACAATTTCCTTTAAATGTTTTCAGATGGCTTTTATGGTGACCCATATGGTGGTCAGCCGCAGAACTGGCAATACAATGTTCCGGCACAAGCAGAAGGGAAGCAGAATTGGCAGCAGAATGCTCCAGGACCACAATCGCAAGACCATGTTGTCAGAATACCGACAAAGCCTACTCCTCCACCGCCATTTGCTTCACGTCCTCCTCATTCTTCTTCGACTTTTGCTTCATCTTCACCACGCCCACCTCCACCGGTATTAAGTGCCAGTGGAGGTTCTGGATCAGACATTTCTAGTTCTGAGATCCTGTTGCCTCCTCCACCACCTCCTGGTCCTGACCTTGGTTTCTCAAAGAGCACCTTTACATATGAGGAATTAGCTGCTGCTACAGATAATTTTTCTGATTCCAATCTCCTAGGGCAAGGAGGATTTGGACAAGTGCACAGAGGAATTCTGTTGAATGGAAAAGAAGTAGCAATCAAGAGGTTGAAATCGGGGAGTGGGCAGGGAGAACGCGAGTTCCGGGCAGAAATTGAAATTATTAGTCGTGTACACCACAAGCATTTGGTTTCTCTTGTTGGCTACTGCATTTCTGGTGGCCAAAAGTTACTGGTTTATGAATATGTTCCAAACAAGACACTGGAGTTTCACTTACATGGTAAATATTCTTGCATGCTTGTCATTTTCTATTTGTGGCATAATCTCAACATCTTAAAAACAATATCCCATAGTCTTAAGTAAAAATCTCTTCATTCCAGTAAATGACAAGCCTGTAAATGGCGTATAGTTTAGTTGCAAAATGATATTACTCCCTCTTCCATGGTTAAGTAAAAATCTCTTCATGTGTCATAAAAGTATTCTAGTCTTACAATGATCTGTTAACTCCACTCCTAAGTGAGAAGGATTTCAAGTGTCAGTTGCCAATACAAATAATATGTCTTCAACTTACCTTTCTAGCATTTGACAAATGTGCTGATATAATTGGACAGTTGCAACTTGACAGTCTAGGCTGCTACAATAGTTAAAAACTATTTTTCCCTTCACCCTATATAATTAATAGCTTCCGTTCTAATGCATAAAGCAATCAAGTGTATCTATAATGATATGCAATAGTCACATGGTCGTGTATCTGTCAACGCCTGATACTTTATCCTTTGAAGACCATATTTTGATAGCTGGTGCCACTAATTGGGTTAGAATGTTAGGTCCTCTCCTTTTTCTTTTTTCTTTTTTTTGTTTTACTTTTTGTGCATGTGATGTTTTCTCGTTTATCAACATTGTGAACCTGATGGTTGAGGAGAGGAAGCTTAATTCAGAAGTACATTTACTCTTTGAATCAGTTGGATATCTAAGAAATAAAATGCTTGTATTGTTTTTCTTTCCTGTTTCTAACTACTCATGAGGTGTTGGTGTTATTATCCTCCAATCGTATACCTAAATAATATTTGAGAACATGCATTTGAATCCTGACAACTTGTCTTAATTGTTTTGGCAGGGAAAGATCGGCCAACGATGGATTGGTCTACCAGATTAAGAATAGCACTGGGATCTGCAAAGGGTCTGGCATATCTACATGAGGACTGTAAGACAATGTTGTGGGTTTTAAAAGAATTGCTTCGTAGGTTATCCTTTGGCATTTCTTTACCTGACTGCTGCTGTATATTCTTCACAGGCCATCCAAAGATTATTCATCGTGATATAAAAGCTGCGAATATACTTCTAGATTATCGATTTGAGGCAAAGGTAGGCATCTATGGCCTGTTAGTTTGCTCTACATCTTGCACAAACTCTAGCTTATTCTACTGTGGATAGTAGTTCTGATACTGGTTACATCTGCAGGTTGCAGACTTTGGTCTTGCAAAGTTTACAACAGATGATGGCACACATGTCTCTACTCGTGTTATGGGCACTTTTGGGTAGGTCTTGGTTCTTGTCTGGTTTAGGACATCCCAGTGGTGGCGTTTGGGCTCATCTCATCTATTTCCTTCCCTTTTATATTGTTGTTATGAGAGGCAGGTTTTAGTCCAGTTTGTCTTTTTTCTTGCAGTTATTTGGCACCAGAATATGCATCTTCTGGTAAGCTAACTGATAAATCAGATGTCTTTTCATTTGGGATAATGCTTCTCGAGATGATCACGGGGAGAAGGCCTGTAGATCCGACGCGATCTGTCATGGATGAGAGCTTGGTTGACTGGGTCAGTTTTCCTTGACACATCAATAGGCCTTATCTTCTGAAAGTAGCCATCCTTTCTTTTTACAAAATTTGGTCCACATAGTAGGCTGATATATAGGATAGCATTTTACTCTTTCCAAACATATTGATATGCCAATGAAGAATATAAAAGTAGGACATCGATTTTTTCTGATTTACACATAAGCTGTATGGCTACTGTCACTAATGTCTGTTGGCTATTGCATACAAGGTTGAACTTGTACAAGAAGTGTTTTGAAGGTTTTCAAATGTTATTTAGACTTCAAAAGACTCATTTTTGAAGCTATCCATGTGCAGGCAAGGTCATCATTTGGCAGTGCTTTGGAGGATGGAAATTTTGATGGCCTCGTGGATCCAAGGTTGGGTAGAAATTATAATCCTAATGAGATGGTAAGCATGATTGCTTGTGCTGCTGCTTGCATTCGCCATTCAGCACGTCATCGCCCAAGGATGAGTCAGGTTCTATGCTTTTCTTTTTTAACTAAAAGTTCTTTTTGAACAAATTTTGAATCTCTATTACACCATATTTTGACATAAGGAAAAACGTATATAGTTCCGTCATTGCATGATTGTTGTTATCTGTTTCTTATTCTCGTTATGATATATGCAGTAGTAATGCGTAATACTATACTAGTAACATTTGCTTTGAATCAAAGCAGGTAGTCCGAGCCTTAGAAGGAGATGTATCTCTTGAGGATCTTACTGAAGGTGTCGAGCATGGTCAAGGTAAATACTTCGGCTCATATCCAAGCTCTGATTACGAGTCCGTCAAATACAATGAGGTCATGAAGAGATTTAGGAAAAAAGCACTACCAAGCCAGGATTATCCTCTTACTGGATTCAGTGAGGCTACTAGTGAGTATGGCCAGAACCCATCAGACTCGAGCAGTGACGATGAGGAGTCACGCCAGTCCAAGATAGTAAAGAAGCCCAGAGATGTCCGAGGCTTTCACAGTGATTTTTAACAAGATAGATAAACACTGAAAGTCTCTGACTCTTCTTTCCAATTACTTGGTGAATCAACGTTGAGATGCTTGCTAGGAAACTACGAATCCTATTTATTCTAGAAGAATTAGCGACTTTTAACAGTATGTTGCTGTAACTATATGCTAATTGGTCATTCTTTTATGGCTTCATTGATTTACTCATTTCAACTATTTGACTTACTGATTCCATAATTCAGTGTAAGTGATTTCGTAAGTAATTTTTTGGCTAAAGTCTTTTTATATTTTTTTAAAAAAATTATTTTTATTAACTTACTTTTTATTTATTTTTTAAAATTTGTTTTTGAAAACCTATTCTAAACAAATAACTATAGACCATGTTTAGCACAGCTTACTTTCTGCTTTTAGCAGAAAATAAGCACTAATATATCAATAGAGTGTGAGCTATTATTATTACAACAATGTGGATAGGTGATCGCGTCATATTGATCTAGGAAATTGGTGATATTGTTCACAGGTCTTAAATCTTGATGTACCTCATGATTTTCAAATTTTTATTTTTTTATTTTATATTTTTTGATAAATATTTAAATAATTTATTTAAATTTTTAAAAATATAAAAAAATTACACATAAATAAAATTTGTTTTTTAAAAAATAAATATTTTTAAAAAACTAATATTTTTGAAATAAAATAATTTTTTAAAAAAAATTTATTTCAAAACTACTCTAAACGTTCTGATTGTTTAGGGTGCGTTTGTTTTTACTTTTTTTTAACAAAATTTTTTAATTTTTAATTTTACCTTTTTTAATACATATTTTATAAGTATTCAAAAATTTATTTAAAAATTTAGAAAATATAAAAAAATTTTATATAATGAGATCTTTTTATTGTATATTTTTTTATTATTTGAAAGTAAAAAAAATAAAATTTGTTTGTTAAAAAAATAAAAATTTATTTCATAAGTAATTCCAAACGGACTCTTATTTGCCTTTTGTAAATACAAATAGCACAGGATGATATTAATTAGCACAATTTCTTTAGACAAAATTTGACAGTAGTTATTGCAAATGTTTATTTCATAAAATTTTTATATTTTTCAATAAGTATGTTACAACCATTTACATATATTTTTTTAATTAAAAATTACAGATAAATATATTGTATATTACACACAAATTTAATTATGTTTTATAAAAATTTTGAATATATTTTTTTGCTTTAAAAGATTTAATATAAACATCTTAAAATTTTCTTAAGTTGCTGAGCTGGCAGTAATGAATCACTTGGCTGAGCTGGCAGATTCTTTACTATTCTGAGTATTCTCTTGTCCAGAAGGTTATTGTAGTAATTTAGAAATTCTTCGAGTAAGTTCCCCCCGTCGATCCTACCTGTATCCGAAAAACGTAGGCTCTATAATTGCTTCGCCGTTCTCTTCTCAGTCTTTTTCCCGCAATCTAGAAACTAGAACTCTTTCTAGCTCTCCCTCTCTCTTTCTTACTCTGTAAAATAATTCGGCTTTGATTTATTGATTTCATTATTGAAGGAGACAATTCGAAGCTCTGATCCATGGCGTCGCGGAGGAGAATGCTTCTCAAAGTCATCATACTTGGAGACAGTGGGTAGGATCGCTTATGTTTGGTTTTTAATTCTTTGTGAATATTAAGATGTGGGGTTTAGGTTTATGGCGTTTATATTTTTTTATTTTGCTTGTTTCAGGGTTGGGAAGACGTCACTGATGAACCAGTATCCTGAATTCAGCTTTGTGCTTGCTGATCTTGATAATAAATTTTGAGATTGAAATGCAAATTTTGTTTGGTTTTCTACTTGGAAATTTGCGTGAGTAAATCCTTGATTGGAGTTGTTTAGATATGTAAATAAGAAGTTCAGTAACCAGTATAAAGCAACGATTGGAGCTGATTTTCTGACCAAAGAAATCCAGATTGATGATAGGCTGTTTACGTTACAGGTATATTCCAAAGAACTTGTCTTTACCTTCACTTTGAATCCCTAGTTGTTTTTGAAAGAGTTGTGCTTTATTTGATATTTGAATGTCAAAGGTAGATCTTGTAACTTGTATATTTTACTGGGGATATAAAGTAGTAGCACAAGATTTATTTAAGCTTTGTATAAATAGCTAGAATTCGGTGCCAAAAATATAATCATCTAAGATGATATGCATGTTCTGAATAGTTTCTGGAGCAATGCATGAGCATATGGTGGGGGTTCTGCTTATTTTACAGTCATACACCCGGAGTATTTTCAACTTTCAAATCTTCTACTGATATTCTTATTTTGGACCGTAAAACAAAATTCTAACTCGTAATGACTTGTTCAGTGGAGTTTCTTATATCGACATGCGTTATTCTTTTCGCCTTTTGACAATGGACAAGACTTTTGTTATGTGTGACTGCTGAAGACAACTTTGTTATGTTCTGTATATGTTTCTGAAGGAATATTCTCACAGGAAAGATGTGCTTCCTTCCATAAGGTTATAAGAAGGGCATCCTCTAAATTATTGTACTTACTAACACTTATTAAATTGGGGCCTGTATATATAGCCTTGCAAAAGACAAATTATGCCTAAAGAGTTTGGACAAATAGTTAGATATATATTTGAAGGTAGGTTCATCATATGTGGGTAAACAAGTGCAGCAAAGTAGTCGTGTAAATTGTATATCTTCAATTCTGGAACTTGAATGTTCACATTATGGAAAAGGTCATCATCCTGTATTTATAAAGGAAAACTTGTTAAAATGATAGCTGTCTGCATAATGTGGTTCATATGCAGAGTAGGACATTTAAAATAAATAAATAAATAAATAATACATGAATCATAGAATGACTTCTCTTTAGTGTACCCATGATTTGAAGAATTGGACTATCTGTAGGGCAGTTTCAACAAAGTATCATGAAGTCTTTCATATCCTCCACGCCTAGGATTAGTAGGCTGTTACATGATACTGGTAAGGTCATAGTCTCTGGTTGTTTAGAACATACTTTGGGTGGAGGAATATTCTATCTGAAGTGATAAAAGATTGTGACCAAGACAAGTGCCTATGAAACAAGCCTGACTATCATTTTCCTTGCATGCCAGGCACTTGTTCTAAGAGTTCCGCTTAAACTGGCACTATTTGTAGGTTGGAGGAGAAGCCTATTCAATCAATGAGCTTTTCCATTCCTATGTTTTGAACTACTTTTACTTGGTTCCGAAGTCCTAAAACTTCAATTTTGTTGAGGCATTCTGCAGACAATATTTTTATGGCACTATAGCTGATTGGCTTTATTTCAGATATGGGATACAGCAGGCCAGGAACGATTTCAGAGCCTTGGGGTAGCTTTCTACCGTGGTGCTGATTGCTGCGTTCTTGTTTACGATGTGAATGTAATGAAGTCTTTTGATAACCTCAATAATTGGCGAGAGGAATTTCTTATTCAGGTAACCTAATATTCATTTGGAGCCCAAGTATGTGCAGCAGAAATTATGTGATATGTTGGCTCAGTTGTTCCTCTTTGATATATAGGCTAGCCCATCTGATCCAGACAACTTTCCCTTTCTGGTGATTGGAAACAAAATCGATATAGATGGTGGCAACAGCAGAGTGGTGGGCATTCTTCTTTAGTTGCTTCTCAGTACATTTTAGTGAAGCATTTACATTTTCTATCATTTATGTTGAAATTCCAGGTTTCAGAGAAGAAGGCAAAGGCATGGTGTGCATCAAAGGGGAACATCCCTTATTTTGAGACATCTGCCAAAGAGGGCTACAATGTGGAAGCTGCCTTTGAATGCATAGCCAAGATTGCCATTAAGAATGAACCTGAAGAAGAAATGTAAGTTCAAGATTCTTTGCTTCACTGTAGTAGTTGATATCTTTAGAAACCAGTGATTGAGTTCATGTTGTTTTCTTCTTAAAGGTATCTACCTGAAACCATTGATGTTGGCGACAGTCGGCAGCAAGGATCAGCAGGTTGTGGATGCTAGGTTGAGGGAAGTACCTCAAGTGTGCCCTAATTATTGTGCAGCTTCTTATATGCTGAGAAACCATGCCGTTGCAAGTGTGAAGCAAATTGTTTTCATTTGGAATAACTCACTACTTATCTGAGCACAATTGTTTTCTATGTACTGTTGTGTGTATTTGAGCTTATAATATCTGATATCAGTCATGTACAACTAATATACATGGTATCCCATTTTTTTGGTATATCAGTAGTCCTTTTTGAAGCGCTTTTGTCGTAGTCACGGACAATGTCATTTGGTTTTCCATAAATAATGCATAATCCCTGAGAAAGTAGACTTAAATCCTGCTTGTCATTTTCTATTCATTTTTTACCCTCGAGTTAGTAACTTAAACTCTCTGAACTTCATCTCTATTGCTTGATTTCGTATTTCAAGGAAGCAATTCGAAACTTTGAGATTTGGCGTTGTGGAATTTGTCGTAGTCGCGGGACGGTTGGTAAGGTCGGTTATATTCTTTCTTCCCTATGAACTTCAGTAATTAGTTTATGGGGTTCATTACATTTTGATTTTGCTTGTTATTTGTCCCGATCTTGGCGTATATGGAGGAGGACAAAGCATGTCGAAGTTGTCCTGTCTGCAGGACTTAAGCTGAATCCTACTCAATAAGAGTTGGATTCAAATTAGCAAAGTTCGTTAGGAAGGAGTTATAGTAGCTTAGAAGTTCTTTAAGAAAAATCGAGTTTCTTTACATAAGAAAGTATTGTTTGTTTGATTCAGTTTCTTTGAGGCTTCTGATCAGCTTGCTATGAAACATAATCGTTTGTTTTATTCAGTTTTTGCTGAAGTATGTGTGGGTAAAATCCTTGAAGATTGTTTAGGCATGTGAATTAGAAGTTCAACGGCTAGTAGCTAATGAATCCAATATATTCATTTTAACTTCCATTAAATTTATAATTTTTTATAATTATAAAAAATTTATATTTTTTGATAATTCAGAATAAGGACAATAGTTATGCCACAAAAATTGAGTGGATGATAGAATGCATGCTATTGATGTTAAAGTTTCACGGTTCACTATATTTATGTATTGCTTTTTTAACTTAAGTTAGCTTCGAATGTTAAAATCATAAAGTGCAATCTTTGTTTTATCAATGCTTTGTAGATCGGATTTATGGAACTCTCGAAATTAAAGTTGTCGTTTTCGTCACAGAAATAAATTTTTGAATAAAAGTTAACTATAAGAAATTACTGAAAAATAACTTTGTAACAGTCGGAAACTGCAAAAAGTGTTAGATGGATGTTCTTCGGATGCTTACAACATTATAGTGCATATTTTAATGACATCAAAATTTATCTTCTCTGTAAAATTTAAATTTAAATCACTTCATATTTAACTATTATTTTACATTTTATCTTAATTTTTGTTTTATATGAAATTTTATTTTCCGAAATTTTATTTTAAATATTTACGTTTGTTAATTATTATATTGAATTTTAGGGTACTTTTGTAATGATTTATAGAGTATTTTAGAGTATATTGAGCTTTTTTGTTCTGTTAGCTTGTTTTAATGGTCTTTCTGTAGTCTATGTTATGGGCTCTAAAATCTTATGATCCAGTACGTCTGTTAAAATTTCAGAAAATAGTTAGCTAGTTTGACAAGTCTACAGCATCAAGGGGAGATTGGTTCTCCGTTTCATAGGCAGTTTATCAATTTTTTTTAATTTTTTTTAATTTTATATTTTTTAATATATATTTTATAAATATATAAAAAATTTATTTAAAAATTTAAAAAATATAAAATACAGAATAAAATCTTTTTATTATTTTTTTAAAATAAAAAAATAAAACAAATTTTAAAAAAAAATAAAAATATTTTTTATTTCATAAAAGTTTCATTTTTATAAGCAATCTAAAAGGCGGCGAAGCCAAACTTACTTTTGCAGCTCGTTTCATTTCCATTTCTCCAGGTATTTCTATTACATTCTCTTCGAGCTCTGAGAAGAACGCTCTAGAGAAATTAAAATAAGATCAATAAATCGATCAATGGAAACAACAGCGGACGGAGTAGTAGAGGGGATGCTTGTGCAGGGAGGGGTTATAATTCGCCCGCCACGTCTGGAACATGCGGGGCTTGAGAACTGCGCTCTGCCGCCTGATTCCATTCGTGAAGCATTCTCTCGGGCTGCAACCGCTCTGAAATCACGCATCCTTCCTAACTCTGGCGACAAAGAGGATGGAAATTTCGGCTGCGTGCCCGATCCGGGTCCTACTAATGGTGAACGGTCTGATGAACTGGTAGCCGGTGAAGATTCGAAGATCTCCTGCGGCGCTGGAGAGAAAGGGTTGGTGGATAGTGCTGAGGATAGGGTGGTGGTTGTTGGCGGTGATGGGATTCTAGGATTGGAGAAGAATGATGTTGTTATTGGCGGGAAGGAGTTGAGAGAGGGAGAGGGGAAAGGGAAGAGCTGTGTTCTGGACGGTGAGGATGGCTTGCAGGGGTTTGACAAGAAGGTCAGCGAAGACATTGAAGATGAAGATGGAGTGAGTGAAGAGAAGGAGCATCCTCTACTGGTGGAAGATCTCGCCTGAGTGTCTCCCTCCGTGGTCAGTGCTCGTAGTTATATATGTCGTTGTAGTCTAATATTACTGCTGTTTTTTGAAAATTAGTTATGGTATTTCTTCATCTCTGGTGAGTTCCATTCGTCTTTCGGTTTGTTTAGATGGAAATTCCAACGGTTTATGTTCAATAGAAGTATAGATTAGATATAGTTCAGCCAAACATTGTTAAGTGCTAATTTTAATGTATTTAGGGTTAAAGCTAATGCATTTGTCAATATAGAGGTTGTCAATGTGTTACAATAGCCGTTTGGTAGCTGCTGACTGCAGGATGTTCTATTTTTTATGCCTTTTAATATTTCTTGTTAGGGGATGTTTGGTAGTAGTTTTAGGATTT
The DNA here is from genome assembly GCA_019914995.1 of Acanthochlamys bracteata. NCBI lineage: Eukaryota > Viridiplantae > Streptophyta > Magnoliopsida > Pandanales > Velloziaceae > Acanthochlamys > Acanthochlamys bracteata. The sequence goes on along the minus strand of CM034138.1, from coordinate 1,181,464 downwards.
TATGTAAAGCAAAAAGTATTTAAAAAATTTTTTTAATTTTTTATAATAAAATAATATATTTTACTAGATTAAGTTTTTTATATTTTAAATATTTAAAAATTATTATAAAATATTTATTGGGAAATGTCAACATAAAAAATTGAAATAAATTATCCGGTGCATGTATATTTGGGTGCGAGACCGTAGCTGTTTAAATTTGTACATTACGTTTGAAGTATAAGGCCCTCGAAAGAGACAGATAGTAGAGAAGAGGCTTTCCTGGTTCAGTCCGTAGGCAAATATCTTTTTGAAAGAACGGATTTAGAGAAAATCATGCAAAGATGGAAATTTGAGAACCCAAAGAAATATTTACGGAGAAAAAACAAGAAAAAAAGATGCAAGATGTACATTCTGCAATGCATTTTGATTTTTTCGGTGCAACAGCAACTTATTAGCAAAAGAGCTGACACTAAAACTAACTGGCCAAGTTCAGGGCACGAGTAAAAGCGTTTGGAGCCAAAAGTTGTTCCTAGGTTCTCCGGTCTCTGGTGTCATCATCAACTTGTATGAAATGTAAATCCAGCACAGAAAGAACTTGGGGCACCGACCAAAACAACAATTTCTGCAAAAGCTAACAAGAATTTTGACAATTTTCAGATTAATTTCTCGAAATATGTAGGGTGTAGAAAAACAAGGGATTACCTATTTACATCATTTAAATTGACTGAAAAATGTCTCCAATATAAAGATGGTTGGTTGATACGTATACATATCATAGCTTCACCAGTGTAACTGAAAAAATTTTTATGCAAGACCCATCACTCATCTACTGTACTGTCTGTAAGGAACTATCAGGATACGATGTTTAACTTTCATACTCTCATGTCACTAAACTGTAGTATGAGAGTTGATCTCATGAACGCGAATGCATATTCAACATCTGGGATGCCTTATGGTGGCAACTTCCTTGAAAGCTCAAGTATTCTGGTCTGAGAATGAAATGGTAAAAACATTTTCACTCAACACAATCTTTTCAATTACCAAGATTATATCATTAACTCACCAGGAGATATAGCAGCACTGATTTAATTAGATGCATTGTAAATAATGGCGAACGAGTGGCATCTGCTTGATGAACCCCTCTCCAAGGCCAAGAACAGAAGCCCCTAACCATGACGACATGAACATCCCCACCAAAAAGATTAATGATATAGAAGTTATAAACCCAAAACCTGGCAAAGAATCACTCTTTATAAACAAAGAAGAACCTATGAGAAAAAAAATGCATAGCATGTTGGCTTACATACAAGGCAACAAGTAATCATTCTGTATTGAATACCCTAAGAGTATTCAGAACAAATCTCAAAGAGGAGATAGGCATGATTAGTCTGCATGTCAGAAAACCTATTATTTACATCATGGAAAAGGGAAGGTAGTGAAAGAATTGTTTACCATGAACATCTATTCCAAGCTGTTATAGATTTGAGAGAAAAATCCATCAACAAAATGAATGAACCACCAGGTGATTTATTATGTGAAAGCTATAGGAAACAGGATGACGCTGCAAGAAAACAAAGAAGAAATTAGAAACAAGCATCAATAAAAACACTAGAAAATCGCTTCAAGTGGTCTACAACTAAGACAACAAATATCCACATAAAGGAAACCTCCAATAGTCTGTTGAAGATACTAAGAAACAAGTGCATGACAGGCATACGTAGGATAGCTGTTCCTAAGAATATTAAACTGAAGTATGCATTGTCTAGTATTACCAACCCCAAGCCTTCTTAATATTAGCACTGGTGCAGCAGCTCAATTGTTTTATCGGAAACACTACTCTCAACAAGCCAAAAAAGTAAGAGTTCTTACTTAAACTTGCATTTTTGGACAGGGGTAGCTTTTAACTTAAATGTGATCCATATTTTAAAATTGGTTATAGAGAGCACCAACATCGTAAATGAGATCTACAAGCAAAAAAAAAAAATCACACACACATTAGGACTGCAACATCAAATAAATACATTAGATAGAAGCTAACCCTGTCATGAATTTTTTGGAGGCCCAACTGCATACAACCTTGTGAAATGTCTGCACATGAACATGGTGATTTAGTTATAGCAAAATACAACGTCATCACAAAAAGTTCGATAATAGGTGAAACTAATGCAGAGAGTGATATTTCAGAGCAGTACCATTAAATTGAGCAAAAGAAGCATCATGAGGAAGTTTCTTACCATCATAAACACTCCAAATTTGGAATGAAAAGCAGGAATAAAGATGTCAATGATTAAAACTAAAGCTACTTCTAATCACACATGCTATAGTATCTAAGCCCCAAGCTAAAATAATTGGCCCATAATTTAAGAGTTAACATTTCTCACGTATAAGCATATGCTCATTTCAACATCCAGAAAGTATAAAAGAGCTTAGGTTGTTAAGCCCACCACAACAAGACCCAGATTGGCCCAGTCAAGGCTGTTTGTTAGCAATCTTCAAATTAGTTAATCCATTTTTTCATTCAGACATCATCGTAAGCATATGCGCTACTACCTCAGAGCACCAAATTAGCACGTCTTTTATTTGGACCCACTTGATCCTTCACTACTAATGTGAGTCCAATTTAATTTGTAGGCACAATAATCTCTCATCTAATACGTCAAATGATTCCATCCTATCAGAGTAATCAGGCTCTATACCAATTATAGGATCAGATCTTCCAACTAAAATGATTAGCTAAAATCTTTCGTATATAAGCACATATTCATTTTAACACCTATCTAATATGAGATTATTAAGAAGTATGAGTTGTTAAACTTACCAAAATAGTGCCCAACGTGGCCCAGTGGCAATTTGTTGGCCTATTTTAAAGTTAGCTAATCCTTTTTTAATTTGAGCACCGTTTCCAAATTCTATGTTATTAATTTGGACTTAGCCCATAAAATTAGCCCATTTTTTGCTCGGGCTCACTCGGCCTTTCAGGCTACTATCCTAAGCTAATACTAACTTGGAGGCCCAACACATGCCGCTAAACTTGATACATGCCGGTTAAGAACTTGATACAGTTACCAAACTGGCAATTCCTGCCAGCTCAACTCTAAACAAGCCTAACTTACAGCAGAAACCTATTAATAACTATACCTAATTAATATACCAATTTTAATCCAAGCTTAACTTACCAAATACTTAGTCATAGTTATTAAAAAAGCATGAGTCAAAGGAAACAACTTGCAATTAAGGTGAAACCGAAATCCACCTGGATACAACCTTAAATTCGATCAAAACAAGAAGAACCACTGACCTGGTGAGCGGCAGGGGCGGCGAGGAGGAGGAAGAAGAGTAGACGGCTTGGAATCCGAGTTATTGTTGCGAACTGAAATCAACAGCTCTCGATCTCTTCCGATCGGGCGCGTCGATTTCTCTTCGCCGTCCATCATCGATCGGAAATTTTCGCTTCTTCAATCTGTGATATCGAAATGCAATTTTCTTTCTGAACGTTTTATTTCGTCTTGGTTGAACAATTCATAATAAGAATGAACCGGAGCTTGGAAAGGAAGACAACCCAAACTGAAGTCTACTCTCGAGGCCGGTGACCCGGTCAAAGAAAGGAAAAAAGGTTTTCAGTAGATCTTGTTTTGCATTATAAGCCCCTGAAATATGTATTAGCAAAAATCTAATCCATGAATAATTGTTACGTATCCGGATTTGAGAAGGACCTTAATTCGTTTCTTTTTCAATGCAAAAATTTTGGAAATGTTTTCATGATTTGGGCTTCCCATATATATCGCTTGGTTGTTTGGCTCATGGAAATATAGGTGATGTTGCAGAGAATTTTTTAATTCTATTTTTAATTTTATGTATTTTAATTCAATTTTATATAATATTTTATAATTTTTTTAAAATATAAAAATATTTATTTATTAAAAAATAAGAGTTTGTTCTTAAAAATTTTTAATTACTTTTATTTCAAAGAAACTTTTTTTACGCACAATGAAATATCTCCATAATTAGCCTGAAGGCCTAAAAATTAATTTGGATTCAGCAAACTAAATTGAATGGTAGTTACATAAAGAAGGAAATTGTAATTCGTAATTATTTGTTCATTTTCTCAGCTGTGTAACTAATCAAAAGTTTAATTCCTAGATCTCTAATGCCATACTGAGGTCGACATAATTACTGATTCCACTTCAAGTTTCCACTCAAAACTCCCCATCTTTCATTTCATTCCTCTGTTGGACTAATTGATCAACGGCATTGATAGCAAACCAAACATGTGTCGTCAGTGGATGCTTTCTTTTGTTCTACGTTGTAATAATTACAAAGTGTTAGCCAAGTTAAAACAGATTCCTTCCATGCATTTGCAGAAGAAACCATAATAGCATGTTCATCTCACGAAAATTACAAGATTACAAAATAAAAGAAAAGCAAACATTTCAAGGACTGAAATTATTTCCTGTGCTTGAACCATTTATTTTCTGACCTGAAAGAAATGGAGGAATGCTCTGTTCATTTCTGAAGAAATTCCATGGATCAACTTCAGCTTTAACAAAAGCCAACTTCTCAAAATTATCCTTGAAATATCTCTTCCCCCAAACTCTAGCTTTCTCAAAGCTCTGCATACCAAAAACTTCATGATCATTCATACCCAAATCAAGATCTCTGAAGTTAACATAAGCAGCTCTCGGGTGTTTTGAAACAAACTGCCCCATGTAATCATACAAGCTTCTGATCCAGTTCAAATGAACTCTAGACTCTTCACTGTCACCGTCTTTCCATCTAACAATGTACTGAATGTTGTAAAGGTTACCAGCTCTGTGAGGAAACGGCGTTGCCGATTCCGAGATTTCGTTCATTTTACCTCCGTATGGATCCATGAAAGCTATCCCGGCTCCTTGTTCGTTGAATCTTTCCCAAAGTTGTTGCAATCCGTTTAACGGAATTGGTTCTGTAACGAAATCAGATTTTGCTTTGTAGAAATTCTTCGGTTGAAGGCCTCGGTCAAGTAGAACTTCAATCCGTTCTCCGTTGGTATGACCGGCTAAGTATAAAGCTGATTCTATCCATTTCATTTCTCTGCAATAGTTTTCTTTCACTCCAAGCTCTGGAAAACTGGAGTTCATCAACTGAACTAGATTAGAACAATCTCCTAAATACAAACAGCTGAATTTAACGATACCCGGTTGGAGAGAAACTTCTAGAAATAAATTTTCATCGATCGCCGGTGCGAAGTATTGCCACTTGTCGATAATCTTAACTGCACCTTCTTCTCTGGTTTTATTAACTGTGAACACGGTGACCGTTTCCGGCACGGTAACTAACTTCAGTTTCCATGAAAGAACAATGCCAAAGCTTCCGCCACCACCTCTAATGGCCCAGAACAAATCTTCACCCATGGTAGCTCTGTTCAAAATCTTGCCATCAACATCAACAATCTCCGCGTCGATCACATTATCAGCAGCAAGCCCGAATTTCCTCACCATCGCACCGATCCCTCCACCACTGATATACCCACCGAGTCCAATCGTAGAACAAACACCGCCAGGGAACGCATGCGTAGAACTCTTCTCCGAAATGGCGTAGTAGAGTTCACCAAGCGTAGCACCAGCTTGTGCCCAGACTGTTTCTGATACCATGTCTATAGTGATTGACGTAAGTTTATTTAGATCGAGCAAGACGAAAGGGCAAAGATCTTTGTAAGTTCGATAAGAGAGACCTTCATAGTCATGACCGCCGCTGCGTACACGAATCGTTAGCATGGAGAGTTTGCAGCACTGCACAGTTGCCTGAACTTGAGTTGGATCAGTTGGAGTTATTATGAAGAGAGGTTTTGGAGTTTTTGGTGAGGTGAAACGAAGATTTTGGATTGAAGAGAGAAGGATAGAAGAGTAGGAGGTGGTGAATGGAGTGTGAAGGATTTGAGAAGCAGTAGAGAAGGAGATGGAGTTTGAGAGACAGTCTATGAAGGTTTCATTGTTTAAATCATCAAATGGGAAAGAGTGTGAAATTGTAATGAAGCAGAGAAGGAATGTAAAGGGGAAGATGGAGATTGATTTTGGTGCCATTGATTTGGTTTTGCTGATGGTAGAGTGTTTTGTAAGCATGAGGAAGATCATAAGAAGAAAGGATTTTAGAGTGCATGAAGAGAATCATAAGAAGAAAGACATTTTTATAGTGCCTAATGAAATGGATTTAGCTTTTGCTTAGTGTAATAATTCATAACAGGCATGCAAACTTTATTGAAGTCTTTTCTTTTCCTTTTCTCTAAAGCTTCGTAATATATATCTCGATTATAACGTTTGAATCCTACCCAGACACCACCTCAGAGAAGGGGAATTATCTTAATTTATGTTAATAGAATTTAGGTTTGAAACAAAAACCAATATGATAATAAGATATTGACACTGAATGAACAAGCATAATATGATAATAAGATATTAATAGAATATAGCTCATTCATTACTCTTGAAACACAAATTTTAGGCAAAATGGCAAACAAACTTTGCAACCTTGTTTTTTATGATTTCTCTACTCTTGTTCCTGTAGCTATGGGCTTGTTTACTAAACCACAAATTCCACTTTTTTCAAACTCAATTTTAACATAAAATTAATTTTTTTAGCAATTTTTTTAAAAATGTACTATTATATAAAATTAATATAAAAATTTATTTTAAAATATTTTAAAATATTTTGAAAATTTTAATTTAATTTTTTTAATTCACTTCCCAAAATCCCCCAAACTCCACTTTACCTACTTAGTAAACACTTATCATCCACATTTACCTCCAAATTATTTTCCATGCCAAGATCATTTGCTTCCGTTTCTCCAACTACATTGATCTCTAAAGATCTCACCGTCAGTCACAGCGAAAAAAAAAACTCTTCTTACAATTTTGTACCTGTCTCAAACATCAACAACCCCAGGTTCACTTTCCAAATCTTCATCACCTCGCCTACTGAAACTTGCGTTCACAAGCAAAGCTGAACCTGGGAGCGGAGCAGCGGCTAGGCGTGCATGACTGTGAAGGCTTGTTATAAGCTAAATTTGTTGATCCTCATGGAAGGCTTCTTCTGGATAGAAAATCTGATGGCGAGGTCCTGTTCTGGGCAATCAGAGGACGAGGTGCAGCGAGCTTTGGTATGATTCTCTGAGGCGAAAGCTTTTGGCAAACCAGAGGAGGCTGTCCATTATCAATTCTGAGGCCAAGGCTTTTGACTTGAACATTTCTACCAAAAAGGAAATACCTAATGCTGGAGCAGGTGAAGGTGGTGGATGTCTATGCGCCGTAATTAGAGCAATTCATGCATGACATTTTTACCTGGGAGAATGAGTTATGTTCATCAACTGATAAGCGTTTGGATGGGAAAACGTTGCGGCAATGTTGTCCACCGAGAAGCTTGTGTCCACCTTATTTGGCTCCGATGCTGGCAATTGGCCTAACGTCCGATGCCGGGAACACTCGCCGTCGACAACCGTGCAGTGAACACCACACGAAGTTCTATGGTGGGGATGTAGCTCAAATGGTAGAGCGCTCGCTTTGCATGCGAGAGGCACGGGGTTCGATCCCCCGCATCTCCATATTTTATTATATAGCTTTTGTTTAATTCAGTGGATAATTTGCAAACTTTCGATGATTGATTCTTCCATTATTGTCCTTGGACTTTTAGGAAAATGAAATTTTGAACTGAATCTCTCAATCTTCCTTTCTATCAATCGATCTATGTAAATAAAAAAAAAAGAGAAGTGGAATAATGAGGATAAGAAGAAGAAAAAGAAACTATTATCTTTATTGTAGAAAACAATTTAGAGTTTTCACAATAATATGAGGTTTATATAGCTTTATAAAAAGAGACTAAGAAAAAATTTACTCTACCAGTATTACAAACTAATTTAATAACTCAATACTCTCAATTACTGTTGCTATTTTCACTGTTCAAACTACATGTAAGGAAGAGTACTAATTTCATCAGTAAGACATAATAGACGCGTAAAAGTGCCAATTCCTAGAGATGCATTGGAACGGAACCCGTAGAGGTTTTATAAATGCAGGGAAGAAAATAAATATCATGTTCTCGACATCTTGTATCAATTTGAGACGTATTCTTTTACACCATAAATTTTATTTTTTTAATTTCTTTTTAATATAAAGTAAATAAAAATTTTAAAATAATTTTATATAATTTTTTTAAAGCTTACTATTAATATAAAATTTTATAAAATTTTAATTCTTATTAAAAATTTTTTATTTTAAATTTAATATTTTAAACTTATTTTTTTAACTTTAAATTTAATTCAACGTAAACGCAACCTTGGTGGAAGAATGGCTGAAATTTAAGAAACAGCCATCTCATTCCCTCCTCGATCAGTGGAACCAAAGTCTGAAGGATTGATTGTCATTAGTTGGATCCGTTATTATAATTAGTTGCATCAACTTGTGTGTATCAAAAGCGTGTCTGTATTATTGAAATTGAAAACAAAGACCAAGAAAATGCAGAAGAACAGACACCTGCAAGATCAAAGCATAAGTATCCCACTCATTCATAAATCACGTTTCAAGGCACACGCATCCTAGCTTTCTCCTAGCCTGAAGAACGGAAAAGTAAGAGCTGCATTACGACATCGCAATACTCGCTTTTGTTTCTTTGTATTCTCACCTTCACATCTGCCTCCGTTACAGTACCAACCAAGAGTGGATTTTCAGCTACTGTTTTCCGAGACACATCAGAGCCTCAGCAAATTTCTGATCCATATTAACTAGCCAAAACCTCTCCTACACCTGTCTCCTACTATCAACCATCAACAATGAGAGGTACATATTACCTCACAAAAACCCAGTCCTCATTGTTTCACCTGTTCTTTGCTGCAAGGAGCTTGGGCTCTCTATCAGGACTCATGGTGGTGGTCATGACTATGAAAGCTTTCTTACTAGTCATATGATCATCATTCTTTTGTCATCCTCTGCTTTAGGGTTTAGGGTTTAGGGCTTACGTACCTTCAATCTATCAACGTTGATGTAAGCACTCATATTGCTTGGGTTGAAGCTGGTGCCATCTTGGGTGCCCTATTTCAGGAAGAAGAGTAGCAGCCTCACATTTCTGTAGGAGTCCAGGTCTTGATACAGGTGTTCATATAAATCGAGACGGTGTTCGACAATGGTGCAGAAGTGTGGCACCAAACCATCCCCTAGATGCTAAAATAGTTGATTCTCACAGGAGGCTTTTAGACAGAAAGTCACAGGTGAGGACTACTTTTGGGCAATCAGAGGTGGCGCTGCAGCTAGTGCGGTATCATAGCATTGTGGAAGTTGAGTCTAGTCCAAGTTCTTGAATTGTTGCATCTTTAAAGTCCAAATAAGAAGATGGTCCATTGGATATAATTTATAAATGGCAACACATTGCACAAAGGCCCGATAAGAATCTATTCATAGAAGCTACTAAGGCCTATAGGAGGGCCAGGCAGCAATGGCAAGGGACCAATTTCTTCAACTCCTTATTCCTTGGAAGATGTAGTGAAATGCTAAGTCTATTGAATAAAAACCTATGAGATTGAATAGAAGTGGATCTCAAGAGAAGTGTTGATTCACAATCTATGCTCAACTTTGCCACCATATGACCGCTAACATTGAGTCCTTACCGAATAAAACTCTTCACTAAAGGGCTTTTTCAAGCCTAACTTTGACTTTTTTTTTTGTGAATGTGCCTATTCCAAGAGAAGCATGGAAAGGATGGCAAAGATTCTTGAATCCTGGAGGAAGAGCAATCTGGATGGATACATATGGGGTGATAATGGATGATATTCGCGATGGACAAATACCTTTTTTCTCACAGGATAGGGAACCTAAACAACACCCAATACCATTCTGGATGGAATCAAAATGGAGTTTTCAGGTAGCCAAAGAAAGGAGTGTTGGCAAGCACATGACACTTTATGTTTCCCAGAATCCTAGAGCTTCATAGTTTAACTTTACGGATCTGATTGGGAATATATGAAAAATTAACAAGCTACTCTAAGGATAAAATGTGGGGAACAAAGTGTTTTAAGGTAATTTTAACAGACTAATTATGGTGAAAGGAGAGGTGGATCCAGAGAACTTATTCAGGAATGAGCAAAGCATACAATCAGGTCAAAGAAACTATTAGATACTACAAAATTAAATCACAAAATTTGTTGCAGAGTGTTCTACTTTCCTGCTCAAACAAATGCATGTCACAATTTTTTAGTTCAGTTTCTATATCCATTATCATTCAGAATTAGTATGTCAAGAAGCTCTTCAATTTGCATTGTTCGAGTACTCTGCAGCTTAATTTCTTCTTTTCATCAACCTAACACATTAAAACTGAAATTCCTATTTTCTTGCAACTTTGCCCATAAAAATCGATTATCAACTGACTTAACATAAAAGAGATAAAGGACAGTAGTAATGCTACTAATTCTAATTCTTGAAGAAGAGCATCCAAATATTATCTTATGCTTGGTGTTAGTAAATAAATTTTATAAGTAAAAAACAAATACTTTGTGAACAGCAGCTTTGCAAATTTAAAGTCTCCAGCAGCAATGGATACCTCAATTGCTCATAAGTAAAACATAACCGTTGTGTAACACTTGTACATAATACATAGTAACACACATTACAGCTATTCCTGTTTCACAAGAGCATAGTATGTGAAATGAGAATGCTTAAATTTTATGCACAAATAAGTTATCTTCTTAATTATTTAGCACTGACCTTTTAATTCTCCACTACCACTGGAGAGAAATCAGAGCTTTGATGCAAATTGCTTCCGTACAATTTCCTCCGTATCTCCTTCAATCCCAACAGCATGGCAAAGTTCTGGAAACGCCCCTTTCCGTATTGATGCATAAACATTTCCTTCCCATCCTCGCGCCGCTAGCTCCTCAGCCATCTTCACCGCCGCCTCTAAAGTCTCCGCTGGCCCCAGATGTGCCCCATCAATAATTCTCCTCTCAACAGCCTCCTTGGCCCCAATCTTCTTTGCCCTAAGCGTAACATCCCGAAGAGCTCTTGCATCAGTTACCTTAGCTCTCATTAGCGACATGAAGTAGGGGGGGAAGGGGAGACCGATATCGAGCTCACTCATATAAAGAACGCCTTTATCTTCTCTCATGTGAACGTAATCGTGACATATCGCAAGCATGAATCCAGCGGCGGCGGCATGGCCAGTTACCGCGGCAACTGTTGGCATGGGGAGAGAGATAAGGTCTGCAACCAGAGGATTGAATAACTCAACCATGTGAGAAAGACGAGCTCGAGCAGCGGTAGGATCACCAGCAGAGTTCGCCCAGGCGAGATCGAAGCCATTGGAGAAGAACCTGCCTTCTGCAGTAGTTACCAGAGCAACACCGCCTGAAGAAGAAGAAGAAGAAGAATCAAAGCGTACGCGAGACAGAGCTGAACGGATCTCGGCGATCACGGCGGGGCTTAAACGGTGTTCGCTGGAACCGGTTAACGTCAGAATCCAAACATTACCGCGCTTCTCCAGAGAACACATTGTTGACTGCTTCATTGTTTCAGTTTGAAGAAACCAAACAAGATTTTCTTCTTCTCTTCTTCTTCGGGCAAGCGACCTACTGCTGCTTGACAATCTGATTTCTGCAGGAGATGCTTACATGTAAGGCTTGGATTTTCCCACGTATCTAAAGAAATGGCTCCGTCCAATTAACGACTGGGCCAAAATGATTTATAGATCTGTAATCTTTACTAATGGGCCGAACCATATCCGCTGGAAAAGTCAAATATCAAAAGCAACGATTCAACTGACACTGGCGAGAAATCAGAGCATGGAAAAGTTTCATCTTCCTCTCTGCTGCCGATCTCTCCTCTTCTTCTTCCTCCGGCACTCTCCTCCACCGTATCGCCGTGTCTCGGGCTAGTTGATCGGGACCGTAGGCTAAAACAATAATGTATTCCTTGTAGGTTCTGGGGTTTCTTGAGCACGAAGAGGAAGAACCATTAGCACTGAGTTCTAGACTCAAGACAGCGAAGTGATAAATTGTGAGATTCTCAGTGTCTTGAATTTTTTAGTGCTTAAGATATATATAGCCGGGTATCTTGCATGTCATCTAGGTAGAGTGATCTTTGAAGTTTGAAGAACATATAAATTTAACAAATATTGGTTGGACCTTTATCTTGGCAGCTTTAATGGTGTTCCATCTGAGGAATGGCTACATTGGGGGTCTTTCCTAGTAAAATTTGGAGTAGATAACCTGAAGGAAGCCAGAAATGAAGAGCTTTTTTTGCTTCACACAAGTAAATAACCACTCCATAACTTTAGTATGATCTATTAACTATGTTTGTTTTTTGATCCATCCTTTGTGTTACAGCTTCCTTTTTGAGGAACACCCCATTTAAATTCAGTTTATGTACATTTTCTTTAGTGTTTCAACTTTAAAGCATTGATAGCGCTGTTGGCTCAAGTTTTGATTGGCACGAAATGCTTGGCCTCTCTACTTTGATCCATTTGTCAAAAAATCGAGCACAAACATCACCATTCTCCTTCTTCTGCTGTTATTCCGGCGTCGGAGAACGAATTCTTACACCCAGCTTTGTGCATTCTCTTTGGTTCTCTCCCTCTCTTTACGGTACAAATCTAATAAATTTGTACTTCTTTTATATTTTGTTAATTCTCCTTCTTGATCTGAATGGATCTATAAGATTTGGGGGTGGATATGGATGGATTTGAGAAATTTCTTCCATCATGTATATTTGGATGATTTTTTGTTCTTTTTAACATGTACTTCGTGATTATTGATTTTCTAGTGTTTCAATGGTTTCTAGAGTTGGGGGTGGATCTGTTTTCGTTCGAGTTGGCCTTTTTCTTTCTTTTTTGATATTTTCTTGTTTTCTTGATTATTGATTGTTCATTACAAATCTTTTTTGTGAATCGCTTTGAAATATTTGCTGTTGAAGATAATTCTTTTTATTTTGAACTGCTACTGAGTTCTCGAGAGAGGTTCTCTTTTGCTTGAATTTGGAATTAAATTGAATTTGGGTGTTTCCTGAAATTGATGTTTTAACTTACTTCAGAATTGCAGGGTTTCCTTGTTAATCACAAAAGGTTTCATGCTCGAATTTTCGTTCTTTGAGTTGAATTTTTCTATTGAAATTCTATTGAGAACATTCAGTGCATGTTTATCTTACACGGTTTGTAAACAGGAATAGTACTGTCAGAATGTGGTGCATAACCTTTCCCTATCAATAAAATTTCATCAATTTAGCATTTGTCTGCTAATAAAGTTATTTTCTTTTAATTTTGTTATGTTGCATGCATACTGAAGAACATTCCAGTTGCGTGCCTGGTTAACTCTGAGAAAATGCATTCCCGTACCTGTTTAGATTTAAAAAATAATTGTCTACAAGCCGTGGATTATTGAAAAGATTATATATAAAACATGTGCTTCAGATAACTGGAAGGTTAGCACCTTGGGCCTTGATTGTTTTTCTAGTCGAGCAACTAGGGTAGTCTGTTTGCTTGCTTCATGGGTAAATAGTATTAACATCCCTTAGTTAAATATAAGTAAGTTTGTAGCTGGGCATTAGAAATTTGCAGTCTTTGGTCATGAAAGATATAAAAAAAAGTTATAAGTTGCTTCAGTTGTCTTATATGTTGGTAAGAAGCAGATAATGTAGGATTGGGACTAAATGATTTTTCATTCTTGTATGTACATGAGGGTGCCTTTGCTTAAACAGGAACTTGTGAGTCCATTTGCTTTCTTGAGAACTTGGTGGACCTTTGGTTTTTGTTAGATTGATAGGCTTCCACGAAAAGTTATAAGCTGCTTCTGTTGTCTTATATGCTGATAAGAAGTAGATAATGTAGGATTGGGCTAAATGATTTTTCGTTTTTGTATGTATGCAAGGCTGCCTTCGCTTAAACAGGAACTTGCAGGTCCATTTGCTTCCTTGAGAACTTGGTGGACCTTTTGTTATAGTAAGATTGATAGGCTTCCACACTTTGTAAAGCCTGGCATCTTAGATAATGGAGGCATAGAATAGCGGTAGTACTATCTTGCATCACTGACACAACTTCGTAACTTATTTGATAGTGCAAGAGAGTTGTTCTATTTGCTGTTAATTCTTCTTATTTGTTTATTTTTCTTGTTGCATAAACAATAGCTTATGAAATTAAAAGTATCGCTTAGGCATTTATTGGTTGCAATATAGGAAGTTGTTTTTTATGGTTTTAGCTATTATTGATTATTGCTAGATTTGTTATTTGTTTGTTTGGAATTGGCAGCTAGGTGGTAAAAGGAAGTCAATTGCTGAGGTGTACACTGTGATCTCTCAAAAGTAGAAGGTAACCCTTAGGGAAGCATAACAACAAGAAGTACCAGTTAGCTGTACTCTTACCAAAATTTCTACTGATGAAATTATGAGTCGCATTATAGCAATAACAATATCTCGTTAAATTTCAATTGGAAATCAAGGTATTTTTTCTAAAATTTTAAAACGAATTTTTCATACGCTAAGAAGTACGTTCAATAATACTTATACATAGAAAATGCTCTGGTTGAAATTTTTTTTTGGACCTTTTGGTTTTCGCTGGTGAGTTGTACCTACACGTTGGAAGTCGTTAAGATAATATCGTATGTCTTCACCTGTATACGGGGCCATATAATCTCATATAATCTGATCTGTGTTCATATTTGATAGATACAGATTATAGATACAGATCAAATTATATGGTTCCGCATTCAGATGAATGCATATGATATTATTTTAACAACTTTCAATGTATATGTACAATTCAGCTATAGAAATCAAGAGGCCAAAAGAAAATTTTAACTAGAAGTTTTTTTCGTGCTGAAGTATAGTGCACATACTTTTGGCATATAGAAAGTTTGCTTTAAAATTTTAGAAAAGATGCTGAGATTTTTAATTGAAATCTAATGAGATATTATTATTGCTACCTAGGTATTCATAATTTCATGCGATGATGTTTTCTCGGTAGTGAAAATTGTGTCCCATCAACCACAGAAGCATCGTGCAATATATCTGATGTTATGTTGCTAGAGATCGATGCTCATGAAAGCGTTTTAGACTGTCATTTGTATCGTGATGATATTGTTAGGAGAATATTTAATGTATAATTATTTTTAATTAATGTGTGACTATTTGTTCATACATTTGTAAATATTTAATGAAAAGAAATTATTAAAAATAATAATTCAGGTCAATTATAATTTATTATTAAAGATATTTTAAAATTATTCTGCTTTAATAAATGAATTATATTGAAAAATAGTATAATAAATTTTTTTTATCAAATAATTTTTAATCTTAAGCAAGTATTTATATAGAAAATTTTAGTTTGAGTGTTTTGTTTTAAAAAAGATCTCAAAGTCGTTCAATTGATTATAGTATTGTTTTTTAAGATAAATATTTATTAAAATTAACAAGTATGTTACTAAAAATATGTCACAATAACACGAGGATGTTAGAGAGTGTTTTTAAAAAGAGTTTTTTAAAGTTTTTTTTATATTTTAAAAAAAACTTATAGATATTATAAAAGATTTATTAAAAATGTAAAAAAAATTTTAAAATAAAAAAGAGTTTGAAAGTTGAAACAGTATTTACGCATATATTGATAATTATTAACTAAAGAATAATTAAGTTATTTATATTTTATTCAATTGAAAAGCATTTTATTTAAAAGCCCACCCAATATTTTTAGAAAAACTTTGTTTCTATTAAAAAAACGAAAGCTTTTTTTCCTTCTCAAAACTTTATTTTAAAAAAATTTATTTAATAATTACTCGTAAACATTCTCTTATTTTTTTTCTGCTTCATTGTAGTGTTCTTATTCGTGCAGACCAAGGTGTGCGTAGGCGATATCTCTTCCGGTGTGGCCTATGTTTTTATGATAAATTGGCTCTCTAAATTTAGAATTAGGTCTAATCTTAATTTGTTTATATAACTGCCTTCTAGGTTTGGTTTCTAAAGCTCACCAAATTAGAAGTTCCTACTTCTCGTGGAAAGAGACCTTCAGTTTTGAACCGGACTAGTTTTTCTTGCCGGAGTTACAAAAGTTATGCTCGATTGTATGTTCATAGAATAAATTGATTGCAGGAGTTTATTACATAAATTTTTTTAAAAAAAATTTTAAATAAAATTTTAACAAATTATTTTTTGAAAATCGTAATGTCAAACAGCTCGGCATATGAAATAAAATAAAACTAACCACAAAATATGGATTCGTTTTTGCTAATTTTAATTCATTCTTCTTTAGATACATAACATCAGCAATAGCTTTCTTTAAATTAGGTCTGTGTTTATTCTAGTAACTTATTTTTTAAGTGAATTTGTGAAAGTTAAATTTTGAATTAAAAATGAGTTCGGTAAAGAATGAGTTTTTGTGTTTATATTATATTAAAATTGAGTTTGAGAGAAAATATGTTTGTTTTATAGATTTTGTATTTTAAGTGTAAATAAATAAGCCATCAACATATTAAATCGAAGCCCATTATAAAATTGTGAAGGAGGCCCAAAGATAAGGCCCAAAAACTAAATATATTTTTGTTGGAATTATTAAATTTAAAGGTTCTCACAAGTTACAACTTACAAATATGAAATGAAAGTTTAGCAATCACATAATAACTCTGAAAACAATACAAACACAGTAATTAATAGTTCATTAGTCAAATCTCATATGACAATCTTTTATAAAAGAATATTATTACCAAAAAAAACCAAGCTACCTAACCGCCTACAGTTAACCACGAAACTCATGTCGTTGAAAGTAGAGTTGCAAAAACAGTCTGGACGGGCCGGCCCGGCCCGTTCGGATCAAATAAGAAAGTCGTATTAATTTGACAATTTGTTACATATATTTATTTTTTAAATAATAAATTTAAATAATATTTAAAAATATTATTAAATATAAAAAATTGAAAATAATCTTACATGATATAATGCTAACGTCAGCATGATCGAAATAATTCAAATTTTTTTTACCTGATCAAAATTAATGTTGACCGATCAACAGAATAATATCGGACGAACGGGCCGCCCGATGGGCCAGCAAAATTGGCCCGTCCTGTCCATCACACTGGATCGGTCCGATTCTATCACTATTCATCGAGCCGGACGAACATGATGCCGGACTGCAGGCCGGCCCGTTTGGCCCAGTCTATATTTGCATCCCTAGTTGAAAGATTCTGATTTACATGATACAACCCACTAAACTTAATTTTTTAAAAATTTATTTTAATATAACATAAATAAATTTTTTGAAAAATTTAATTTTCAAAATTTAATTTTAAAATTCACTGAAAGAAAAAAACGATTAAAAATGTTTTCAAAATAAAATAAAAAATATTTTTCTTTTGATGAAAAAATATTTATTTTTTATCTTCAAAATATATAACAAAACATCTCACTATATAATTTTTTTACATTTTTTACATTTTTAAATAATTTTTTTAAATATTTATAAAATATATATTAAGTTAAATAAAAAATTAATTTTTTGATAAATTGAACCAAATAATTCGTAGTGTACTCGTCAGAAAGTCCGAGACACCAGATATGTACTCGCATGCGTGACGTAGACGACACAGAACTTTTTTTAAAAAATAAATTAATAAATGAGTTATTATAAATATAATATTATTATTAGACGTGAATTTAATTTTTTTAAATTTATTTAAAATGAAAATAAGTTAAAAATAATTATTTATATTTTTTAATTTTAACTTTAAAATTAAAAATAATTTACAATTAAATTTTAACTTCGGTAAAATTTTAATTTTCGACCTAAATTCAAAATATTATTGTTTATTAAATATTTTAATTACTTTTTATCAAAAAATAAGTTTACTGTAAAATAAAGACGTGTTTTATATTTTATCAATAAACGAAATCAAAATTAATATTATGAGATAAGAGTAATACTTCAGTTATATATTAATACAATAACACCCACCAACTTTACGGAAAATAATTTTAGTATTTATTTTTGTAATGTTTTTTTTTCAAAATTTATTTCTAACAAGTCAACTTATTTTATAAGCATAATTAACCGCCCATTTACAAGTATCAGTGGTAATTAGCTGTAAACACTTTTATATATGACTAAGGTTAAATAATATGAGCTTAAGCATTTCACAGAAATCTTTATGACGAATGTTAATATCACCCTAAATTTTACTTGTTTAAATTTATTTTAATATAAAATTAAAAATTAAATTTAAAATTTATTGTTAATATAAAATTTATATAAAATTTTATTTTTTATTAATTAATTTTAATTTTAATTTAATTTTTTGAAAATTTAAGTCTGCTGAGTTTACTTCTTTTCTAGTTAAACACGGCCCTTATCTACACATTTAACTTCATGGCGGATGAGACAACACTGTGAGTTAATATCAGGACGATTGCAACTAAACAAACTGAGAATCTGCTTCATCTTCCGTTCCTCTCTCTTTCAAGTCTTGAATCAATGGAGGGAGGAGCTTCAGTAGAGCAATCAGAAGACAAGTACAGATCTTACATGACCGGCGACGGAGAAAAGGATACTCACTGGCGGCACGGTGGACCTCCGAGCTACGATCTTGTTAACAAGCTCTTCGAGGAAGGAAGAACAAAGGTGAATATGCATGCAATTCTTCAAGATCAATTTTGTTGACTCTTTTGTAGATTTGTTATTGTCGATGAATTTGATCTTTTCTACAGGAATGGCCAAAAGGATCGTTAGAAGAAATTGTTCAGAACGCAATCAAGACTTGGGAGATGGAGCTATCACACAAAACTCGCTTGCGAGATTTCAAAACCATTAACGCTTCCAAATTCAAGTTCATTGTCAATGGTATAAGAGCAATAATTTTCAAAATCTTGTTATGTTTGGTGAAACAAATTTGATGATCACAACCGTGGCTTTTGTTCATGCAGGAAGGAAAGCTTTGTCTGCAGAGGAAACACTGCAGCTAGGTAGCTACAACGCTTTGCTGCAAAGCTCTCTACCAGATGAATTCATGTTCTACAAAGTCAATGAAGAAACGTTCGAATCCTCACATGACGGATTCCGGTCGGCGTTCACTCGTGGATTCGCATGGGAAGTGCTGGAAGTTTACTCCGGTCCGCCGGTGATTGCTTTCAAATTCAGGCACTGGGGTTACTATGAGGGCGATTTCAAAGCACATGAACCCACCGGAGAAATGGTTGAGTTCACCGGCGTTGCTATCATCAAGGTACGAAATCTTTCCGTCTTATTGTCACGAAACATCTGTCTATAACTACATAGTTTTTTTTTGTGTGCATAAAGTGGGTTCTAAGAATTGAGTTTGTTACCCACAAGATTGAAGCTTTTCAGATATTTTTGGGCATAGACGCTGACATGTGTTTGTTTTTCCAAGTCTTCCCTAGGAAGTTAAAGAAAATATCGTTCATCTAATTAAATTAAGATTTCAAAACACTGACACTCTGCTGAAATGTTGTGCAGGTGGACGAGTCAGTGAAGGTAGAAGAAGCAGAGATATATTATGACCCAGCAGAGCTGTTTGCAGGGCTTCTTAAGGGACCAAAACAACAGAATCGAAATGGATCTAAAGAAGCTGATCAGATTGATACTGCTGCTGGGTCTTCAAAGAAATCAATTTGCCCGTTCTTGAATGATATAAAAGATCTGAATCTACAGGGATGAAGAAAACCGACTCTGTTATATAGACTTGAGATTATGTGAAACCTTCGTTGTTGCACTAATAATTGCCCCTTGTTTTAGCAAATATGTATGGGTGAAATCAAGCAACTTAGTTTATTATTACAGTTCTGCGTGAAAAAGAATTTTAAGATAACAGTGGGGAACAGTTTATTGTGACGGTTTGTTGATCTCTAAACTTGCTTGAAAAATAAACAAACTCAAGTCAAACCAAACGAAGAGGTTGGAAGAAAAATGACGAATAAAGGAAGAGAACGAAGACAACATCTACAAGGGTGGAAGGTAAGAACAGATCACTAGTTGCAGTGCAGCAGAAAATGGAAATACAAAACAACGTAAATTCCGTTGCCGGGACTCGAACCCGGGTCGCTCGGGTGAGAGCCGAGTATCCTAACCAACTAGACTACAACGGAACGTTTTGGTATGTCCAAAAATAGTGCATATTGGCATATTCTATACAATTTTTGGGTGTATATCTGCTTTGTATATATCAACGAAAATAACGCAGTGGCGTTAGTATAACCACAGAACACTACTTGTTGATGACCTCCTTTTTTTATATTAAATGTTTTTCTTTTCCACAACAGAGTTTTCAAAATTAAAATTTTGAAAATGAGTTATTTAAAAACTAAAGTTTAAAATTAGTATGATTTATTTATTATTAAAAATGAGTTTAAAAGTAAATTTTTTAGTTATAAAATTTAAATAGTTTTTAATTAATAATATAATTTATATTAAATTTATATAAGTTAAAAATAAAATTTAAAAAAATAAATTAAAAGTATTGATAAACAAACCTTAAATATAGATTGTGAGTGGTTAAATCATTTATGGATGGATATAAAAAGAAAAAACCAAAGCAAGTTCTTCTCCATAAATATCCCATAACTTTTCAGGCTGATTTAACGCAAGCAATGAGGTACTAGACAAAGGAATAAATGAAATGTTAAGTGAAATTGAAAATAAATTAAAATTATAAAATTAAACTCCTATACAGAAATAGATAAAAATATTATATATATCTAATCATTGTTCGTGCAAAACGAATAGAGAGCAATAAGAGCAAGTTCCTATTCAGGTATTACGTTGTCGATCTCTCCACAAATAATATAATAAAGAACACACAAGTACGAAATATGAGATA
This sequence comes from Acanthochlamys bracteata, assembly GCA_019914995.1. Taxonomy (NCBI): domain Eukaryota; kingdom Viridiplantae; phylum Streptophyta; class Magnoliopsida; order Pandanales; family Velloziaceae; genus Acanthochlamys; species Acanthochlamys bracteata. The sequence continues at coordinate 1,160,673 of CM034138.1, read as the reverse complement.
CGAATGTCTGCCTATAGAAAGAACTCAACCATCTTCAAAGACAGTGCACAACAACACCGCCGCTTCCAGATCTCTTCCTTGTCCCATGTCTCCAATTAAATTTGTTTGCATTGATTTCTAGTGATTTCTTTGAAAAGCAATGAACAAAAATAGCATGAAATCTGTAGAGTAAATTAAAGGAAAAAGAATTAAGAAGCTAGATAGAAGAATGTTAACTGATAATTCATTAACTAAATATAATCCATGCGAACGATAACATGGGAGCCCTTTTAAGTTCAAAACTACGTGCATCGATACATAGCAAGAAATTAAAAACATATTAGTAGCATGGTTCTATAGATGTAGTAGTTTGTTGTTGATTTACGATTAAGCATGTTGTAATCTGGTCGGAATGATTTCAAGGATCTCAGGGTACTGTATCATATCCTGCAGTAAGCCTTCAGGAACAATAGGAAAACCTTCGGCGCTGCTGCCGGAGTTGCACCACTGATCGTAGTAGCTCATCTCTAACTGCTGGAGTTGCTTCTGCTGTAGTGGTTGTACTTGCGTGTTGTTCATTGACGCCAAATGGAAACCTTGCACGGCTGCCCTGTTCAGATCGTTCATGTCTGAGTCTATCTCCATCCTAGATATTGTTTCATGGTTTCTCTCGATCATCGTCATGCCCGTGTTCTTGTTGTTGTTGCTGCTGCGGGAGACTGTTTTAGGGTAGAAGGCATGCAGGACTTCTTGAAGCAAGCCAGATTCTGGCGATTCTGTCTCCAACAATAAATCATTGCAAGGTTCAAACAGTGGAGTTGGCGGCGGTGCTTCAACGTTGCCGGCCGGTAGTAATTTGCTGCAAGCTGTTTGATGATAAACAAAGTTGTCGATATAATAAGAGTTATTACCCAACAACAGTGCTGTATCAGTAGCTCTACTACTAGTGTTCTCGTCGACTGTAGTACTGTTGCTGTTTGTGCTTGTCGTAGTAGTTGCAGTGATGGGAGGTGAAACAGAAACTGAAGAAGAGAAGTAAGACAAGTTGTTGAAAGGAATCGAAGGTGGAGAAGAAGCGATAAGGTTACTTAGAACAAGAGCGTTTGGAGAGCAGTAGTACGAAGGAACTGCAGAAGTAGCAGCCCATGGCGAAGTATGATCAGCCGGAGTTTGCAGAGGCGCCATTGCTGCAATAGCAGCAGCAGGAACATGTTGAACAGGGTAATGAAAATTTGTGCGAGCTTTAACACCACGCATAGCACGAGCAGCGATGTCGTAAGCGCAGGCGGCTTGCTCGGCCGTGTCAAACGTGCCGAGCCATCGCCGTTCCTTCGATTGTGGGTCTCTAATTTCTGCAGCATATCTTCCCCATGGACGGCGACGAACTCCACGGTACCGCATCACTTCGTTGCTACCTGCTACCGCCGCACGTTTGTTTCCGCCGCCACCACCGTTACTGCTTCTGTTATTTTTGTGATTGTGAACTTGGCTGTTGAACTCCTCCATCTCAAGAAGAGATTGAATTGAATGATAAGTAATAGAGAAGAGAGTGGGAGAAGCTCAAGGGGTTTATTTATACACTTCTCAATCCTTAATGATTCAACTGCATAGACTTTTGCCCTAATAATCGTCTAATGCAAAATGAATCGCATGTCATGCAAATATAATTTATGCATGACGAGTGTGGTAGGAATTTATAAGGTCTAATATTGATCATAGCAGTACTTACCTCAACCACCAAATCATCAATGTAAAAGTAATAACTTCACAATTTCATCAATAACAGAGAGATTTAGGAATTTTTATAATATTTTATAAATTTTATTTAAAATTTAAAAATTATAAAAAGATTATTATTTTTTAAAAAAAAATTAAAACTTGTTCTTGACATAAGATATAAATATTTTTTATTATAAAAAACTAACCTTCTCTATATATACATTAATTTTATATTGCACCAGCATTTGGTACTGTTCGTTTTAAGTGGTTCAGGAGATGATCGGAATGTTTATAAAATAAATTTTTTAAGTAAAAAATAGTTTTAAATAAATAAGTTTTATGATTTTAATTTAAATAATAATAAAAACAAATAAAAACATTTATTATATAAATTTTTTATATTTTTTAAATTTTAAATAAATTAGTTAGACTATATAAAATTTATTATAAAATAAAAAATTAATAAAAATATTTTTAAGAATGAAAAGTCAAATAATTCCTGGAGCTAGTTGTGCATGGGACAAAGGTATGATTTTGTTGTTGCCATTTGCAGTTCCTAACAACGAACAGGGATCTCTTCTCATTCTCATAATACTAAATAATAATATTTTGTACAGACTTCTAAGAAAGCTAGCTACCAATAACAAAGAACGATCGACAACCATTTATTCGGATAGCCCTGATAATGTTATCAGTAAGAGCTTTGTAGACCTTGTCCCTCTTGCTCTCTACATCTAGGTTTGACTTGTGTGATCAATATCTCTCTATATATATACTCTGTTTTTATACGTTAGGTAATAGTGTGTTTATTCACAATTGAAATTTGAAAAACCCACACATCACAGTTGTAGTAATGTAGTAGTGCTACTTTTTTTCATGTCTCTGCATGCATTGAGTGTAGTTTAATTCAGTGACTATTTCCGAGACTAACATTTTGCGTTTTGCAGTACTGTTGTTTCCTTCTCCTTTGCCATTCATTGATTTACTTATTGAACATGTATATGCATACTAGAATTAATATTGAAATCAAAATATTATACAGAGCTGAGAGTTTTTGAAATTGACTTGGTGGGAGTGATCGAGTTGAGTTGCATGGATAAATGGTTTTGGGAAAGGCAAAGTTGAAATTTTGCAGATTGAAACTGACAAGAAGAAGATGACAAGAATGGTGTGTTTGGAGTTTTCTGTTTTTTGAATGATTGCATTCATGCGTGTAGCTGGCGGCTATCAGAGATTGTTCCCTTTCGCTTTTTTCTTAATCTTCCCCTTCTTCTTCTTCTTTTCTTTCATTACTTAAAAGCAGAGGAAGAGATATATAGCTATCTCTAGCCAAATGCAAAACCAAAGCAAAGAAGAATGTGAGATTTGATTACTGTAGTACAAGCATGGCATTTACTCGTGGCGACCCTTCTGTCGGGGTTAGTCATTAGAGTTAGGAAACCAAGGTTCTCTTCACGCTTACATGTATGTCTCTCATTTATGTCTCTCTGTTTCTCGTCTTTCTGAAAAATGTAACTACTCTCAGTTTTACTAGCTATACCATGAAGTTATATATATAGCTTACAAAAAAAAGATAATCACAGAGACAAAGGTTTTAGCTTGTTGTAGCTTAGATATACAGTCTTTAACCAGCAAGCATGCGATTTCGAACACAGTTGCGGCATGCACACAGTCCATGCTAGCTGCAGAGAGACAGAAGAGCTTAAGGTTGATGACGATTCTGTCAATGGGCTTATTTTATAAAATTCAGAATGGATTTAGCCTTATATTATAAGCCCACTAAACGGTCCAACAAAATATTTCATGGCGTCACGTGAAAAGCCCAAATCTCGAAAAATCTTAAAACCTTTTATTTCCTTTTGCTTTTTGGTTTCTGTTCTGTTTCACACAACACTGAATCACTCCACTCACTCTCATCAATGGAGACGATAATAATTTTTCTTCTTCTTCTAAATCTAAGTTCTGCAGCACAACCATCTCTACCACCAACTCCGGCGCCGGCGAGATCTCCGGCGGCGCCAGCAGGACCATCAACACTCGACCCAAAACAAAGAGAAGCTCTGCTATCTTTAGGAATCCCTGTTTCTCATTCTTCTGACCCATGTTCAAACCCATCACCACACAACAACGCAACATTCTGCGACAACGCTTCTCCGTTCAAGCACGTTATTTCACTACATCTCTCCAACTGTTCTACAGACCTTGATCTCTCTTCAACAGCACTACGATCACTGTCTACTCTCCGATCTCTCTCTTTCTCCGACTGCCCTGTTCAACCGCCGCACCATTTACCTTCTTCGCTTGTTTCTAACCTACGTGCTTTCTCCTGCTCTTCTTCGCTTCACCGGTTAACCGGAGTTTGGATTTCTCGTTTACAGAATCTTACTTCGCTTACCGTTGCTGATGTGCCCATTTCTGCTTCTGCTCCTTATGTTATTCTTTCTCGAATGCCTCACCTTGTTTCACTCTCCATTACCAACGCTAACCTGTCTGGTTCACTACCCCGTCATTGGCACTCGTTAAACTTCACAACCATTAACTTGTCGGATAATCGGCTTACCGGAAACGTTCCCACTTCAATTTCACTCTTATCTTCTCTGCAATCGCTCAATCTAAGCTCAAATTCATTCTCTGGTGTTCTTCCGGAATCAATCGGTGACCTTGACACTCTAAAGAACGTTTCTTTTTCGAATAACACGCTTTCAGGACCTTTGCCGGAGACAATGTCAGGCATGGCGGCGCTTACCCACATCGATCTAAGCTCGAATCAGTTCAATGGAAGCATACCCAAGTTCTTTGCTTCCATGAAACGTCTAAAATACCTCAACTTGGAGAACAACAACTTCCAGGGAGTGTTCCCCTTCAATGCTTCGTTCATCAAGAAACTAGAATTCTTCAAGGTTGGTGGGAACTCTAACTTGTGCTATAATCACAGTGTTCTTTCTTCAAAATTAAAGCTTGGGATTGCTCGCTGTGACAAGTACGGCATGCCTGTTTCTCCGCCGCCGGACAAATCGTCGGCGGACGATTCTTCAGACTACTCTGATGACGGCAGCGGAGATAACGGAGCCGGGAATGGCTCCGGCGGAGGTGGAGGGCACCATGGGCCTAACAAGCTTCTTCTTGGCATTGCTATTACGTTGGCTTGCTTGGTTTTCATGGTTGTTTGCTGCATTTGCATGTGCAAGAGATGTAGATGATTGTGAATTTGATATCAAAACTTGTAGATTTTTACCAGAAAACAATTTGGTAATTTCTATTTTCCCCGCAATTGAACCAACAATTTTGTTGAATATTTGTTACGGATCATTTTTCCGGAGTCAAGAATGTTGGTTTGCAGATTGATTTGTTTAAAGCTTAAGGAGTCAAACAAGTGTTTGTTAAAACTCTATCTAGCAGTATGCAATGTTACCTCTGTGTGCTTGGGAAAGCTCGATATTTGGTTTCATTTATCAGCTGGGAACCTTCAGTCATCAGGGTTTCCTTCCTTTAGTAAAAGAAGTAATAATAAGAGAGTACATTCTTAAGTTTTTTACTTCGAAAGAACTAATACAAAATTGTTCGGTTCAGTTAATTTAAGTTAAATTTGTATACAGTTTGACGATAAATTATATTTTAATTAGACTAGTTTTTCTTTTTTAAATAAAAAATAAGGGTTAGCTGAACAATTAATTACTAATTCAGAGGTTCTCATGGTCATAATAATGTTTGTTATGGACACTCAATTGTGGTTATCATTGACTACTTTCATGTGTCTCTCTCATGGTGGGCCATTAGACATTCAAGAACACAGCTAGGTTTGGGTCTTGCGCTTTTGTTTTGAAGGAGAAAAGTGCTCCAGAATTTAGATCGGAGTACTTTTTGTGATATCAGCACATTGATTCATATTTGGTTACTCCCAACTCATAGAAACATATGTAACAAATCAATGCTATTTAACAACCACATGAACCAAAACCAGTGCTGTAAAACTCTTTGTCTCACATTTCTGTTTGTCACAAATAGCACAAACTTCACACTTTTACATCACCTGAGAGTTCAAGTATCAGCAGAAATGCAGTTCTTTTGCTGTAGGAAAACTTTGATTTAGTTTCCAGATGAGGGCAATATTAACAGTCAATTGAATTGCAGCTCTGTGAGACGGTTGTGTTATCTGTAGGGCTCAAAAATGGGTCTATTTTAACCCAGAGAAGTGAAAACACTGATGCTAACAGAACTGACCAGAGCACAACAATGGTTGGAGTTCTGTTCTGCCTGCCCATTAGGCCTTTCAGGAATGGATAGAGATGCAGAATCACCCACATTGCAAAAAACACTTTGCCGAACAAAGGTCCCCAGGCCTCGTACCCGCTGTTTAAGGCGTCCGAAAATCCAGCAACCACACCGACTAGGTTGACAACGATTATAGTTGTAGGGGGGATTAATACTGTTGTCCACTTGAACACATAGAGGTCCCCAAACTCCCCGTCATCTGCTGCTTTGGCTGTGACTGTGAAGTTGGTGTCTACTCCTGCCAACATCTTTAGGAAACCTTGGAACACCGCAAACAAGTGCGCAGAGACACCGCCAATAACCCAGAACTGTTCGTTTCTCCACCAGTCCTCAATGCCTACTCCACTCCATCGTAGCTCCAGAACGCTTGTCAAGATGATGGAGATGAAAAGGCCAAGAAACCATACACTTGCAATGTTTGACAGCTGCATAACCACATTACAGTTAGGGAGAAATAATGCATTACTGATGTCAGACAGGAACCAAAGGATGAGGAATACCGTTGGGATGATAAACTTTCCAGTAAGAAGGCATATGGCTGGAAGCGAACAGTAAGCAATGAGGGGCAACGAGGTGAACGGGTAAACAATAGTGTTGATGTATGCCAGCCGTTGCAGCCACTTCAGACGCCCACCACCATAGCCATACCATAGAGGGCAGTGCCTGCTAAGAAAAATCTCAACAGAGCCAAGTGCCCAGCGAAGAACTTGGTGCAACCTATCTGAGAGATTGATTGGTGCTGAGCCCTTGAAAGCAGGTCTCAACGGCATGCAATAAATCGATCTCCAGCCTCGGCAGTGCATCTTGAACCCTGATAAAATATCTTCTGTGACAGATCCATATATCCAGCCAATCTGATCCAGGAGAAGCACAAGAAAAAATAATAAAATAAAAACAGAACTACATACCAACATACGGAGCAAGAATCAAACTCAGAAAACTAGTCTGTACCCACAACTGTCGTCGGTTAGTCTTACAGTTCCTTATTGGCTATTATTTGATTACATCAAGAAATTTATCTATGAAATATATAGTTGAGTAAACAGAATAAGTGGAACCGGAGAAATACAAAAAGCATTACCTCCTTTCCCCATTCAGTTTTTTCTTCATATCCGCAGCTGATAACATGAATTGCTTCTTTGATTAAAGATGATGGGTTTGCAGACTCAGGAACTCCTCCATTTTCCATCATTGTAGATTCAATAAATACGGGAGACAGTCCAAACGTTTTCTCAAAACTCATTTGGGAGACCAGTAGCGACCTCTCATATGCATCATAATCTGTGAGGAGAAAAAAACACCCGTCAGAAAATTTCTAAGAATTTGAAAATCATCATCAGAAAGGGGTCAGGCTTACTTTCAATTTCTCCTAGGTTAAATATAGCAGCATTGAGATCCTCGCGCTTTGCATCCCTATATACTTCAGGCTCATCTTTGGAAGCCTTCTTAGGACAGCAGCAGTTGCAGCAACAGCACCATGAGCAAAATGAAGATTTGGGAACGGCTGGCATAGATGGAGGGCCATAACCATAGAGTGCTTGTCTTCTGAAAACACAACCAGTACCCACATATACAGGTCCTTGAATTCCATCAAGCCCTTTCATGTTTACCTGAGTAAAACAACAACTATTTAGTGTCTGAAAGTATACATATAAGAAAAATTAAAAGACAAAAGCTTACATCAAAAAAGACTATGTTTCGGTTGGCATATCGATCATGGCGATCTATGCCATCAAATCTCTGAGGGAACTGCACATAGCATACATCTCGACCAACTTGAGGGTCCATCATGAAACACATCGCTTCACGGACGGCCTTGCTATTATTTACATAGTGATCACAATCGAGGTTAAGAATATATGGTGCATTAGTGAGAATAGCTGAGACTCGGACCTGCAGGATTTAAACTTGTGAACTGCAGAGCAAGTCTGAAAACATAAGTAATTTCAAAGAACAGTTTTTGAAGATAATATACCAGGGCATTCATAGCACCAGCCTTTTTATGATGCTGATAACCGGGTCTTTTTTCTCTTGAGACATAAACTAGACGAGGAAGCACGTCACCTTCTATATCACGAGCTCCAGTTTGTCCAAGAAAAACCTTTACAAATTGTTGATTCAAACCATTTCAACTTGCATGCATTTTGGTGGAAATTTTAAAAGGTACAAACAATTGAGTGAATGCCCTTCCAACTGTCAGTATGCCTTAAAATGTAAGCTTCAAACTTCTTTTGGTTGATAGCAGCAAGGCACGAATAATTATACCAACATAAGCGATACTGTGCAAACATTTCCTCCACAACAAGCTCCTTTATTTTACCCTACTTATAGTGGTGAAAGATTACATCTATTGGTGAACACTAATGGGAATAATTCTTTACTATTGAGTGAATGAAGAAAGTAACTAAACCTGAATCATTCCAGGGTGATCGCGAGGATTATTTCCAGGCCAAGGCGTCCCATCTTGCATAACCCAACCCTCTTCCGGGGTTTTTAAAGCCTTTGCAACTAATGCATTTATCCTGACCTTATATTCCTCATAATCTCTCTGCAATGCAATAAAAACACAATACTTGAAGGACTTTCCATTCTGAATAGTAGTGTATTAAGGTAGTAAGTAGCAATGCTAATGCATGATATGTTATTCACTTAATCAGTTAACATTCAAGTGCTAACCTTCATTGCTCTGCGTTCCTTGACAAAAGAAGGTTGTATTTTATCTTTTAGATAGTCAATTTTTTGTGAGAAATAGAATTCTGGTGCCCTTGGCTCAATTAAATACTTTTTGCAAAATGGCACCCACTTTCTTGCAAATTCTGCTGTTTCAGCAAGAGACTCAAAGGTAAGCATAGCAGAACCATCATCAGAGACGTAGCAGGAGATTTTGTCCACAGGATAATCCACAGAGAGAATTGAAAGTACTGTGTTTGCAGTAATTAATGGAGGCTCTTTGAGGGGATCCACAGTACTAACAAAGAAGTCAACTGCAGCTAGCCCGCAATCTATACCCCCTTTTTCGTACCTGAACCATTAATGAACATAAATGTATTTTCTCACAAGTTGCAAATAAGTCATTTCAACTTTAGGGAGCTTCTTAGTGGTCTATGATTGACAAAACACAGCCAACACTTGAGTTAGATATGTAATACCTTGCACTTAATCTGTCTGTATATGTCTCTCTATTGATCGGTGACCATTTCGGAAACTGGTCCAACACCCATGAGATTGCAAACCAGATCTCACATATGACTGAAGTCAGCCATAGGCCATATGCACTCTCAACAGGATTTGTTATTCTGTAGTGAAAGAAAAGTCCAAGAATAATCAACCTCATGATGATCACAGCCCTGTAAGGACTGAGCTTATTACGAGAAATTGGAATGACTGCTGAAAGTGGTTGATCATCTATTGCATACCTGCACAAGGTAAGTAAGAACACCATCTTTCAACAAATATCATTTTATCTATAATACAGGCTTTAACAGACAATCATGCTTAACTTTTCCAAGAAGTCCTTAAGTCCAAAAATCAGAACAATGCATAAATGTATATGACTAAGGTAACTGGATAACCAGGAAAGATAAATAGAACCCTATTTGCTTACTGGTTCTCTTCAATGCGCTGTTCCAAAGGAACCTGAGTTTCTTTACCACCCTTTTTGACATTCTTTTTGTTTTTCTTCTCCTTCCAGCTCTCGACTCTGCTCCTCCATATTGGATCACTAGATTCTACCATAAGAACAATATGGAAGCAAAACATCAATCTCCATAGATCATGACCCAAAGAATGAAATCTAAAATTTAACAAATTCGAAAATTTTCTTACCGCTGTCAAGGGTTGAAACAGTACTCGCATTCCTGGCATGAATTCCGGTAGCCTGTATGAAAAGTGAAATTGAAAATACTTTAGATTTCTGAGAGGAACTACTACTCTGCTAATAATTCTATATTTATCATCCTTTGGAAGGATGCTCACATATCTATAAGAAAATTCTGTTTTTCTGTCAAACCAGAAAGGTACCTGATAACTATCTTCATTTGCTGTTACTGTTGACCTTGCATCAGATTCATCATTCTTGCCATTTTCTTTTCCTGAAAAGTGCAAGATAATGTGAGTGTTTCAACAAGTAGTTTTGATGATCAAATAATCATCTTTTGGGTAGAAAAAGAAACTGCTCTCCAAAATTCACAAGTAATATTCTTTGAAATTAAATCTTAGTGGGCAGATGTAATTGCTTAAAAGCCAAAACCATGCACACATGATGACATGAAACTATAAGCTAGTGCTGTGACAGAACTGACATAATGGAAATATCATGTAAAGAAGGTTCAAACACTTGTATTCATCTCATAAAGGAAATACCCACATGATCCAACTTGTGAACGTTTAGCGTGAGGTACCAGCCGTGAAATATGCCATAAATCTTGATTAGAACTAGAAACCTACTAAATTTTGAGTACCATAAATCTAATCATCACGAAGGCAGTTAAGGAAGTCATAGAACACACTTCATGAGCATTCAGTTTTACATTGTTCATCATTGTTATCGACTATTATTTCGCAGGCAACTTTACAATATGAGTATATCTAACACCTAATGAACAGTACTAGGGTCTGACATAACATAAAATAGTATACATCAATAATATGACAAGGGTTTCTTCACAGGTATAGTCTGAAAAGATATTGCATGCACACACATCTTCATATACCAAAGCAGCTAGTCTGCAAAATTTCTTCTTAGAAGTTGAAGAGGTAGCAGTCTTCTACTAAAAAATGGATGTACCAATCAACAACAATATATTGCAGTCTAAAATATCTGTTCTAGCTTACAACGCAAATGAAAGCAATCAGGCAATTCCAATAACTAAAAGAAATTGCCATAATCAAGTAGGCAATATTAATATGACCACAACAACAATAAGATCGTGGTAACGTTAAATCACATTTAGCACACAATGAAGCGATTGACATGCGATCGGTAAACAAGCCAAAAGCCCCAAACAGACATTATCACAAACACCCCTATGAGCAAGTCATCGCAACCTGAACTCCACTAAAACGGAAAGAAACAAATACTCGAAAAACCAACCTGCTGATGCTTGTGTAAACGGTGCCGCACACCTCGGGCAACAGGTTTTCCCCTCCCTCAACTCATCATCGATGCAAGATCGACACATCGGGTACTGACACTCTTCGCAAGCAACAAAGACATCGACGCCTACGCCGCAAGAGTGACAAACAAGTGCTCCTGGCTCCATCATCTTCTCCACTCTGCCGCCAAGCTCCAACAGCAGCAAAGTAATAAGACAATGGAACTACTCCATGAATCAAATTCTTGGAATAATAAAGAGAGAGAAATGGTAGCGATGGAGGTTGGAGAGTTGGCATCGATCGGTGGGTAGATGGAAATAATGGAAGCAAGCTTTATTGTTGTTGATGTTGTAAAATCAGTTCTTTTCTTTTGCGGTGGGATGTCTAATCTAATTCACCGATCTTTTTGATTGAGTTCTAATTCAATCTTTTTGGATCTCGAGCTCTTGAGGAATGAAAAAGAAAGAAATCAGAGAGAGGTTGGGTTGTTTGTTTTTGCTTTCTTCTTCCTCGGGAAGCTTCGGAGCTTGCGAGCGTTTCAAGCGAGGCAGGTGAAGTGTTTGTTGATTATGGCGGGAACGGAACACGTTAACTAACTCGGACCGTTACATATTTGGGCTATAATGGAAAAAATAGGCCAAGCCCATTAAAGAGTTGCTTTGTTGTGTACGAATCGCGCACTCTGAGGTGGCAAGTATTTTTAGAATCGTTTTTGTATTTTAATTTGAATTAAAGTTGTCTTGTAACAATATCTAAATAAATATCTTGTAACAAAAATATTTTAATTCTATTACGGTGATAGTCTATAGTTATTATTAAAATATAGGACTGAGTTCTTAATAAATATATTTTCGACGTATTAGCTAAAAATTTAATATATCAGTTTCACATGCGCTGTGACCAAATTTTTACGGGAAGAACAAAACAGTCGCCTCTCACCTTGTCGCCACTTTGACTCTTCGAATTTCCAAAACTTCGTTGTATTAGCCCGAACACACGAGATAGAAATGTCTAGCCACGTGGTTGCACGTTTCCTTCGTCTAGATCCCACCTTGAATATCCAAATGTGGCCCAAAACTCTCCATGTCAGCAATGGGCTTCACCTGCTGGCCCCATTTAGAGTTTTCTTCCTTATCTAACGTGTACAAACAACCCAAAATATATTTCGATAAATTAGAAATAAAAGAAACGCCAAAAATTACAATTCACTCGATTTTTTGCTTTTGCTTGATCTCTGAAATAAATAAATAGCAGTTTACACGAATCTATTTCCATCCATAGAAATTGAAATAAACTAAAAATCAAGAGAGATTCTGAAGAAGAACAGTTTGAGATTTGTAAGGATGGCGAGAGTGTTATCACCGGCGTGCACGGATGGAGTGTTAAGAGCAACAGGAAGCGTTAAATCGAGTTCGTTGATTTGTTTGAGAAATCGGTGGAGAAGTTTACCGTTGAGTGGTCGGAGATCAGAGATCGCCGCAAGGTTTAGAAATCGAAGGAGAGATTTGAGAATCCGTGCTGCTATGGAGGATTCTCTTCCTTTGGAGGAAGATGTTGCTGATGATTACTACGCTGTTCTTGGCGTGGTAAGATTCTTCTGAACAATTCGTGGTTTCATCTAAGTTAGAATTATCGTATGCGTAAGTATCTTTTCTTTTGGTTTAAGCTTCATGATTTATGTTCTGATTAAAATTTTCATTCTTAAAGTAGAAATCCTAAACTTACGTTGTGATATGAAGCTTCAGGAAGGTTAGAAATTAGTGGAATCTGTTCTTGCCAATTTTTAGTTCAGAGATGAAAATAAAGCTTTACATTATTAAATTTTGCTTAAACGGTTATGTGAAGGTGTAAGTCCGGTGATCCGATTATCTGTTATTTATGCTATGTGTATCAGTTGCCAGATGCAAGTCCACAAGAGATAAAGAAGGCATACTATAACTGTATGAAAGCATGCCATCCAGATTTGAGTGGTGATGACCCGGAGATAACAAACTTTTGCAAGTTTATTAACGATGTGTATGAGGTGGGTGTTCGGAGTTATAAATCTCAATTTTGATAAATAACGGGACGTTGACATATACATGCTTTCTATGCTTTGTCATTTAGTAGGCTGCTACTGATCTGTGTCAGGAAAAAGCAGGTACTCAGTGATCCCATTCAGCGTAGGGTGTATGACGAAATTCATGGGTATGTGCCCACTGCCTCAAATCCTTTTCTGGATGACACGAAGCCAAGAGACCATGTTTTTGTTGATGAGTTCAGTTGCATAGGTATAGTTGCATAATCTACAGCTTGGTAATAAGCTGGTCAATACAATTTTTTAATGCAATATATCTAGGTTCTTGTTCGTGTTTTCTTATCATTTTGAATAGGAGCGGTTAATTGACTTTACTATAACTATTTGCCAATTTTACACTAATTTTCTGTAAATTGCATAATCTAGGTGTCGAGTATTATGGAAGAACAAATCTCGACAGTCTTTTTCCTGTTAGGGCGTGTTTCAGTTTTGTGGAAGTCAGCTCCGCAAGAGTGAGTTTCGTGAAAATGAGTTTTTTTAGAAGTGAGTTGGAAGTCAGTTTTTAGTGTTTTAGTTGAAAGTGAGTTGGAAGTGAGTTCCGTCCGCTTTGAAGTAAACTGAACAAAGAAAGTGAGTTCTAGTCAAATGCTGGTGGGAAGAAGTGAGCTCCATGAAACTGAAACACGCCCTTATTGTGGTAGTTTACTATGTACTAATATAATTAATTCAACTTTATTGTATAATCAGGTTGCAAAAATTGTGCTAATGTTGCGCCTGATGTGTTTCAAATTGAGGAGGACTTTGGAAGAGCAAGAGTTCATAACCAATGTGGCAGCCAGCCAGAGTTAATTCAAGAAGCCATTGATAGTTGGTAAGAACTAGAGAAATCAAGACATCCTACTGTTGTAGATAATGGAGAATGATAGTGACTACTGCAGCTGATAACTGACACGAGTGTTCTCATTATAGAAAGATATATAATACTAGAGGAAGTGTGATTATATTTCCTTAAATGAACCAGTTTTTGGCACGTGTTTGTGGGGTATTTGTCTTAACTTCTATGTTATACATACATTTAAACAATGCTGATATTCATATTAAATATCATCTTGTGCTTGGAATTTATATCTGATAAATTCCAAGCTGGAGATCAGGATATGTAGGATTTTTCTGAGCACTCTTCTCCCATAGCCATGAACCGTAGAGAACTTCTAACTCTTTTTAGTAATCACATGCCAATCCGTCCTTTTTACATTAAGATTATGAATGTCGATGGTCATGGTGGCTATCGTAGCTAATATACTAGCAAGTTTTTATCAGTATAACAGTTTTTTCTTTTTAAGAGCCACTATCATGTTGCCACTTAAAATTTGCATCACTGACCGAACGTGTTTCACAGCCCGGTTGATTGCATTCACTGGACTTCGGCTGCACAATTATCTCTCCTTGAAGATGAAATGCGAAGGGTGGAGAGAGTAAATGTAAGTTACTTATTTGGTCTAACCCTGTGATAGTAAATGATTTAAGTCTGTAAACCATGTTTGCTTTCATAAGTAATGACATAGTTAACAGTTTTTATTTTCACATCTAAAAGTTCAATTTGACCTGACGGATCTATTTTTGGAACAGGTCGCATTTATGCTTGCAGGAATGGGAGGTTCAGCTGTCGATGTTTTCAGGATGGTAAGATGTGCTAATTAGCCTTTTGATAGTAGTTCAAGATGTTTATGTACATTGCCAATGCAAGAAATTGCCAAATTCCTTTTCAGAGAACTATTTATTTCTGGAACTTATTTAATTGTTTGTGCTCTCACTTGTAAACAACATAGCATATGCTATTTAAGCTATCGCTATAGAACAACTTAAACTGCAGTTTACTGAATTATTTCCAGTAAGTACATCCTTCCTGTAAGTACTCAAGGGACTTGATTCCAGCTCCCTAACTTGAGAACTTCTCTCTTTATGATTTTGCAGGCAAGCAAACGGTGGGAAAAGCGGCAGTCAAAAATTCTGGTATGTTTTATTTCATCTAACTTAGTAAATGTAAAATTAATTTGGGTTATGGTCTTAACTAGAACAAATATGTAATTGTTATGAATCTCCCCTTGCATTTACCATTAACAGATCTGTCATGATATAGGTGATTACATACATTCTTCTGATTTCATTCCTTCCATGAGGCATTCCTTATGCCTACAGTCCTTTAAAACTCTTGTTAGTATTCCATTTTGTCATAGTATTTACAGGTTGTCCTTTTTCTTTGATCTTCTCTTGCAACAGTTTTTTCTAATAGTAAATCCTCTTGTTACAAGTTCCCGGTCTCTTGGAGACGAATTCAAAATTATTTAGGTATTCTAACCACTCGCGTTATGTGCTGTAGGAAAAGGCTAGGATGCAAATGGTTAAGAAGGACTCCGACAAGAGTGGTTACTGGAGTAATCTTTGGGGAAAGCCAAAGGACTATGAGAGCTCGGGTATGTTTTTATGTTCTGCAGTATATGCTCAACAAGAGGAAGGTCCTAGTGAGAACTTTATCTATTCAGCGGTTTTATTTACATAAGCTGCTTTCGGATGTGCTTTATGTTTCTTGAGAAATTATAGTGTTGTCTAATTTTGTCTTATTTCAAATTTTTACCAATTATTTGTTGATCTCGTACATTCATATTGTTGAACAGTGCTCAACATGATAATTCTTTATAGAAATCTATTTATATCATGTACCTAATGCTTGTTTTTTTGCTTGCTGACCAACATATAACAAATTTTGTTGATAGATGAGGAGGCAAACGAGAGAACTAAGAGAGCTGCCGCAGCAGCTAGAAGATGGAGAGAGTATTCAAGGAGAGGCGCTGATAGACGTCCAACCTTCAAACTTCCTGAGACGGTGTCAAAGGATTGAGGGGAAGAAAACTCAACTTAGGAGATTAAGAAACCATGCTCCCAGTCTCTAATATACAGCATGTAACAGTTACTTACAACTGCAGAGAAGCTCTTATATCAAGCTTCTCTTCGTTGACTTCAGAGGGCCTTTCTGAAATGATGTAGCTCTTCCATATAGGTGCAAGTCATGTATTCATTCAATCATTTCAGTGTACACTGACTAAAGAAAATTCAGTTCAATAGAATAATTTCTCGATCACAAACAATATAAGGAACACTTGATACTGGAAGAACAAAGACAAAAGAACCAGAGCAACAAAATAAATCAAATTTACGAACAATCCTTACAAGCTACACCTAGAACTAGTGAGGTATGATTCATTTGACAGTGCAAGCAACAGCGTGCGCCCATGACCTGAGATGCTGCTTCATAGCCATTCCATCGCTCAACGGAGGCATATCGCAACTGAAACTCTGCACTCCATCCATATCTAGCAGGTATGTTTGATCTCGCAGTTGTAGCTCAGAGAAATCTGTATACTCTATCCTAGTTAGCTCTATAGAGTTCAACCAGAACTCCACCAACTCTCTCGCTTTCTTGTAGTCCTTCGTACTATGCAGCACTTGCCTTCTTGCAGCACCACTACTCTGCTTACTGGGTTTAGTAGCAATTTCCTTCACTTCCTCCATGTTTTCCAAACTCCTAAATTTACCAATCTCTGCTTCTTGTTTCTCAGTCTTGCGATCTGGAACTTTAGATGAACAGCAGACAGACTGTTGAGCTATTATTGGTTTAGAAGGTGAAATCTCTTCCAAAGGAAGAAGTACTTCTGGCAATGGGGAAGAAGTAGAAAGAATGTTTGAGAAGAACCAGATAGAGTCGAAGTTAGCAAGAAAGGCATCATTGTTTACTATGGCAGTAGATTCCATTAGAGAGAGGAAGTGGAGCAAAAGGACTCAGAATAGGAGAATCCAGAGCGTTAAATGATAAGGATACTATAACCAAAAAAAGTTTAAACAAATGATAGAAAGGAGCGGGCACAACCGGTTTGAAATTTGGTCACAACGGTCGAATTTTTGGATTAGTCAATGTCTTAAATGTGAACCACAATGACAAGGCCTATTAGCTCAGCTGGTTAGAGCGTCGTGCTAATAACGCGAAGGTCGCAGGTTCGAGACCTGCATGGGCCACTTGTTTTAGTTTTCATTTTTTAGTTTGAGCTTCCTCTTCTTCTTTAAATAACTTTTCCATCAAAACATAATGGGACTGTTAGCTTTGTCACGACCAAACATAAGGCACATCTCCACTAACTGAGATGCCCTTTATTAAGATTCAACCCGTAGAACAGTTTACAAGCTTCAAACATGCATGCAAATGCTTCATGATTTTGTTAAAGTCAGAAAGAACCAATACGAAATCTCGATCGATCTATGCAGGGAATGGAATTAGCGAAGGACCAATTTCGATAAGAGCAAAGGCACACTCTTCTTCACTTTTGCTGCGTATGTCAAATCCATAAGCATGTCCACCAATGGTAGTATCATTTCTTACACTCTAAAGATTGAACTTGAGAAAATTTGTATACATATATATAAAGAGAGACATGTATATTAATTTGTTGTTGCAATGAATCACAGGGTTGTTCCTCCTTAATTTGGCAGGAAATTTTTTTTTCAAGAAATCAACAGTTGATCTAATCATGTCCCTGCCAAAGGAGAATTGCGCTGTCATTAATTCAACGCCGTTCCAAAACTGTAACATAGTTTCGTCAGAAGGTAACTCCACAGTTACTGTTTTCACAATATGCTACTGTTTGATTATAGTCGTTTTAAATAAAATATTTTTTATTTTAAAAAAATTTGATTTCAAAAATACTATCAAACGCCTCCAAAAATTATTGCTTTCTATAATAGGATAAACTCTCTTCTTTGTTGCACTTTCTTCATGTCAGAAGAGTGCAATTAATTGGTTTTATTTTCTTATATTTTATAGAATTTAAATTTTTTTTCTGATAAAATGATTGAGTTAGACATGTATTGTAATAACTAAAACTTTGTGGGCTACAGGAAATTATTATAAGAACTAGAGGCTCTAACATGCAATGTCCAACTCATTTTATTTTTCCTTCTCCTTCTTCCTCCTCACTGCTTGCCCGAACCAGAACCCATCAGCCCCACTGCTCCAGCTCCTCTCCGGCGTGAAATCAACTCCTCTCCGGCGATATTCACTTCATTTTATTTTCTCAAGCCATCCTCTTCCTCATTTCCGGTAGTCCTTATTAATTTCGGCGAGCTACGCTGTGCGGAACAAATTTTTAAAATTTATCCGGCCGTTTTACCGGCGTTCCGGCGAAGGTAAGTAGCTAGAAACGTTCCCCTTAATTTGTTAAGTCTTTTCCCTCATTTATTTGCGTTGATTTTCAGCTCCGTTAGTTGATTTCGTGCGAGTTCGCCGCCGGACGTTAATTCGTTGATTTCGACCGCCGGCGATAAAATTGAAGCTCGTCGTCTATTCCATTGGATTCTACTAACAGTGTTGATCATTTTTACTGCTTTGAACGCACTTGGCCGGAACCTTAACTCGCTAGAATCCGGCGAACTTTTCCGGCGACTCGGTTAGGTGAGTTAAAAATACTTACTTCGCGTATTTGTAATTATTGTTAGATGAATTATTAATTCGTTTCGTTTTAGGAAATCGTTGGATTGAAAATACGCGACTTGTTGCCGATTCAAGTCGTTTTAGCATTCGATCGTCTCACCTCATCAGTAAGCTTTTTGGATTCGTTAGTTAGGTATTTATTTAAAGTATTTGATTTAGTTTTCGTTAGCGTGCTTGTTATTGAATATGCGCGTATGCATGTTAGGTGGTAGGAGTGATTTGAGTTCGGACGATGCGGCTTAGAGTTGACGGTTGATATAAATATTTGCTTGGACTATAGGTGAAGGTTACCGTGCCATCTTTTCTTCCTATATTAACATTAGGCTTTCGGCACAGGTAGCATTTGCTTTGAAAATTCTGACCTACTTTGTCATTGTCGTTATATATTATGATTTATCCTTCATGCTACATATGCCTGTACATGTTTAGATTTATTTCACATCATGTTTATACTTAGTACTAACATGTTTGCATATTGTAGACTATGTGACATAATTAGAAGAATATGCTATATACATGTCAATATTTTTTTTTATATATACATAAGTATAATCACGATAGCATTGAAGGCATTGGGCATAGTATATTCATGGAGTGAAAACCTATTATGTTGCATCTACTTGTTAGGGACTGCATTGGTATAGGACAATGCAGAACCTAACAGGTACTGTTGTAACCTATTATATTATGTATACTTAAATGAGATATTGATACGGTGGGTCCCAAGAGATAATCGGCACCGAAATATATGGATAGCCGATGGGTCCCAGGACATACTGGGCATCGAGTTATAAGATATAGATTGCCGGTAGGTCCCAAAACATATTGGGTACCGAGCTTGCTTGTGGCTTGATATATATAAAAGTATTACGTATGTATGCTTGTATGATATACCTGATAGCGTGATGTGAGTTGGAGATATGATCTCACTCGATCGTCTATCTTGTATGACTGTTGACTTGATGCATTCACATACATCATTACATATATTTGCTTGCATGGGTGCACTATGTATATGTATATATATTATAGCCTTGAGAGTGTCGCATAACATTATTTCATATTATCGTATATCTCTGCTAAGAACTGAGTCGGTATGGGACGATTCAGGACTTAGTAGCATCTGATACTATCGTTGCATCTGCTTCATGTAGATAGTACTACAATACCTACCTAATGCATTATCTAAATTGAGCATTCTGCTGTTTTACATCACTGAGACTGGGCTTATCCTCTTTTTTTTTCTTTGGCCTCCCCCAGATAGGTCAAAGGCTAGCGGGCGCTGATTTAGATTCTGTATTGCTGGACCGAGAGCGTACGGAGGGTATTCTATAAACCTTTTGGCATGTAGTTAGCTCTGTAATTCTCGAAGGGCATTGACTTTTCTTGTACTTTATTGTATATAGTATTGCAATGACATTTGTTTTGGATTGTAATAGGTGTTACGGCTACCGGTAGCCACTAGTGATATTTTGTTCATAAAAATGATTTTTATGCTATTCCTTTTTCTTGTTTTAAAATTTTGATGATAAGTATAATTATTATTACTTGTACAGGTTCTCCCTATTAAGTTTTTTTAGGAGAGATTATGTCGAAATTTTTCGAATATGGGCAAGTTAGTTTTATTGAATTTTGGGTCAGGCTTATTGGTTTGGACTGAATTTGGGCCTTATCTAGACTCGGTTTAGTTCAGTACTGGTCAGGGTTTAATTTTGGGTGTTGACATGTACGTCTGTGTTCTTATATGCATAACCCCACCGAAAAACTGTTTCGGTTTTTCTTCTTTGTTAAAATTTCTACAATGTTGCGCAGCAGGAATTGAACAATTAATTACCTTTGAATGAGTTGCCATGGTGTTGAATTTGATCAATTATTCATTGCGTATACCCCACTTGTCGTTAATTTGTTCAGACAATTTTTTCTTTAAAATTTTTAAATGTAAATGATGTAATCGTGCCGTGTTTGGAGGCATTTGAAAATTCCTTTGCTGGAAATAAACCCATCGAATGAACTCTAAACTAATAAGAAGCTTTGTGGAAGTTTCCCACGTTTGACAAAAATCAATGTGAAAACTTTGATTCATTAATAAAGAAAGAAACCTGCGTAGTGATAGAAGAGATTTTTTGTCTCATTCGTTCAAGTTTTTCAGTCGTTTGTTGCGTGCGTGTATGTAGGGAGAACGAAAGTCAAGGTCTTTAATTCATCGGGCGATCATCGATCGAACGCTAAACAAATTAAGGAGTGGAGAAATCGTTCTCAGACAAAAAAGAAAAAGAAAATGAAAGAATTAATTACCTAAACCTAAAGAAGACTATTCTTAATAAGATAGGCAACTCATTCATTGATTGATTGATCTGTTTATTGTTAATGAATTGATTCATTATCATTGATGTAACGGGTTGCAGATCATTATTATGTAGCTGGATTCAGTCGTTGGTAAAAATTGGCAAAAAAGACTTTTTTCAGTTTGTACTTCGTGAAATTTCATGAATTCATACCGACTGTTATACGTAGCTCATGCTTCGTCAACTGATTTATATAAATAAAAGTATATGTAAATCTTTCTACCTTTTTATTGATTCAATACTTGAAAAAAGCTGTAATCTTTGCTTGATATTCAGGAATTTCTAGCCGTCAGGCCCAGGACAAAATCGTTTCACAACTTTTCCAATTTTCCATCATCCTTGATATTAAACTAAAAAAAGCAAGAACATCAAAAAAAAGTTTTTCCTTTTAAATTAATTTTGTTTGTTGTTAGTGGAACTGAAACCAAAAAGCAAAACATCAACGGAATAACAAGAGAGCTCAGTGTTTGGAGATGGAAAAGAAACTTGTATTCAGATTTTATTTTATATATTTTAATTTTTTTGGAGAGTTTCATCTTCAGTCCGTTGTCATGAAGAAAGTGAAGGGAACCATGTGGGAAGACGAGACCTGGTAATTTTCATTTACTTATTTTCTAAGTATAAGATAGATGATGATAAAATATTAGGAATTTCTTTTGTCTATACGCAAGTGGAGGAACCCGGGTGGGTGGAGAAGTCGCATTCCCTTCATTTGATCGTTCATTATTTTGATTTATTTCACTACCATTATAATTAACATCTATAGATCGTCATAGATATAGATGATAGAGTGAAACATAAACATATATAGATTAAAAGATTATTTGCACCCACGTCTATGAAATATTTTTTTTTTCATTAATTGATGTTGTAGTTGATCATGGCTAGTTGCATATAATATAAAAAGTCGTGTTTTTTTAAGTTATTTTATTATATATAGAAGAATAGATATGAACAAGAGAGAGATAGAGATAGAGCTCATCGAACTGCCCATCTGACGCTTTTCTTCAACCCTTTCCCTTCCCGGTCATTGATTTTTCGCTTTTAATTTTCTTTTCTTGATTTTCTCCCTTTTTTGCATTTCTCTATAGCTGCTAGCTAGCTAGACTGATCGATCAATCATGGAAGCTAATGTCAGTGAAGAAACAAGACAAGAAGTTAAACGGGAGACCGAAGACCGCGGCGTTGGTAGTTCACCGGAGCCAATGAATGTCTATGTTCCTTCATCTTCTGCTGTAGCGGAGGCAAAAGCATCTCGGTTATCTCCTTCATCTCCTTCTACTTCTTCTCCAAAGAGAAGGTAAAAGTTAATTTGCACTAACTAAAGCTTTCAGATTGTTTAATTGCAGTCTTGCAGAATCGAGTTGGTAATTTTGTGAATGATTTAATTTGTTGCAGCCGGAGATCGGTGCAAAAGCGAGTCGTGCAGATGCCTATTGCAGAGGCGGAAGCGATGAGACCAAAAGGCGCCGCCGAAGGAGCTCCACCTTCTGATTCTTGGGCTTGGCGCAAGTACGGCCAGAAACCCATCAAAGGTTCTCCTTATCCGAGGTGATTAACAAAGATTTCAACTTTCAATCATCCATTGTTGAACAACGACAATTTCAGATTTCGAATTTAAGAAGCTTCTTTAGTTTAATTGATTGATCGGTGGTGTTGGTGGTGGTGCTGATATATATGCAGGGGGTATTACAGGTGCAGTAGCTCAAAGGGTTGTCCGGCGAGGAAACAAGTAGAGAGAAGCCGAACAGATCCAACCATGCTCGTGATTACTTACTCTTGCGAGCACAATCATCCATGGCCACTCCCTAAAAACCATCACAGAAATCATTCCTCCAACTCAAACCAAACTCCCATACCAATTCAAACATCAACGGCAGCAGAAGCAGCATCACCAATGGAAGACGAAGAAGAACTCACACAGACCACCGGCCAACAACAGCAAAGCCCTTTATCTCCCGACCAAGAAGAGAAGTTCTCCGATCTCATCGCAGCCGACGAGCCATCACTTATGATGACTGATGAGTTCAACTGGTTCTCTACAGACATAAGCCGTTCTTCTGACTCTGCGTCGCCGCCGGCAGAGATCCCAACACTGCTCTACGAGCCAATCTATAACACCAGCACCTGCTCGGCTTTTGCAGACGAAGGAGATCATAGGATCAAAGAGAATGAAGAAGAAGACTCACTGTTTGCTGGACTTGGAGAGTTACCGGAATTCTCAATGGTTTTCCGGCGAAGCTTACCTGCGGCAACCGTAGCGGCGGCGTCGACGGGATGAAAACCGTCGGCATACTACCTACCTACTCCAACTGACCATTTCCTTCATTAGTTTTTACTCTTTTTCGTTTTTAGTTTTGTTGCTCGTTGGTGTTAGGATAAAAGATAAAAGAGAAGAACGAGTAATTTCAACCGTTGATTCGGATTCGGTCGACTGTTGTGAACCGTAGATCTCAGCATTTTCTCTTCTTCCAGCACATATTAGAAATTTCTCTGTTCTTGTGTTCAGTTTTAACTTTTGTAGTTTGGAAGTTTGCAGAAGTGGAGGAGATC
Source organism: Acanthochlamys bracteata (assembly GCA_019914995.1). Classification (NCBI taxonomy): domain Eukaryota; kingdom Viridiplantae; phylum Streptophyta; class Magnoliopsida; order Pandanales; family Velloziaceae; genus Acanthochlamys; species Acanthochlamys bracteata. The sequence continues at coordinate 1,137,155 of CM034138.1, read as the reverse complement.
ACAAGATCCGGCGGCTCAACGGATCCGTCTACCTGTGAGTGGAGTTAGTAGCAACTACTTACTAACCAATGACCGTTATACCCTTATATAATAATAATAAATTACGCTTAGTAATTATGTTCACTTTTAGGGGGTAAAAGTTGTTATTTAGTTATAAATAGTTTATATTTTATTCGTGGGATTTATAGGCAATTAGGTGATTTTTCCTGACATTTTAATTTTATTCATTCTAATTTTTATTTTAAATTTACATTAAATTTTTATAGTATTATATACTTTTTTAAAAAATATGAATTACAGAAATATTTTATTTATTATTACTTATATTATTATTTTTAAATAAATTTTAAAATAACATTTTATTTCAAAAAATTAAAAGTATTTCAAATATCATCTAAATTCGTAACTAAGTTCATAAAGCATAATTTTCTATAAACATTTTATCTTCATATTCAATACTTGACAAATTTCTTATCGATTAAATTGTACAAGACAAATAATGTGTTTTAATTAAGTAGAGAGTAAATTTCATAAAAATAAGTTTGATATAACTTAATTTGATAAAAAAATAAATTAAAAATAATTTTGTGAGTTTAAATTTAACTGAGTATAATAAACAAACTCAAGTTTAAAATTCGATAAAGCATATAAATTACGTACAATTAAAAATAGGTATATTATAATTCTCAAGGCACTAAACTCTGATCTCAATTCTGAGCGAAGATAATTAAAAAAAACCTCAAACGTGCAACACGTCTTTACAAACAAGCTACTACCAACCCCATATAAGTTAATCAATTAATTACTTTAACAATAATAAACAATAAACAAACAAGAAATTGTCATTGCTGACGTCATTAGATTCTATCTTTAACGAAGAGCCGGCAATAAAAACAAAGTTCGTATATTATTTGATTAATTTAATGAAATTATTATTTTCGTTTTTTGGATTTTATTCAAACAAATTGAATTATCTTAAAGGGCAAGATAATGCATCCGGGTGATGAGCTTTGGTAACATAAAACTAATGCCTGATAGCTCTGCTAACGTTAAACAATAACAGATATATTATTAAAAAAATAATAATTAATGAGAAGTTTATGAATTTTTTACAAACAAATTTCGTGAAGATTATCTTCTAATAGGTTGCGATTTGTAATTTTAAACTTTTTTATAGCTCTTGAGAAAGAATCGTTCACATGGTTGTCACAATTCCCAAGTCATACTTCCTCTAAACCTATAATAATTCTGAGTAGTTATCATGAAAATGAACATAATTAACTTTTAATTAGCGATAATAAGATAACTTAGGGCAGTTGTTTCTAGTGGTGGTAAATTTCGACCCGACCCGAAAATTTAGGGGTGGCAATATGGATTCATAGGTCGGTTCTGGATCGACCATATAATAACTAGGTCAAAAATGTTCAATTATAACCCGACCTATTTATTTATATGGGTCAAAATTGTCAACCCTAACCCAACCTATTTATAACTTGGTCAAACTCGGGTCGACCTATTTAATAATTAAATTATTAAATAAAAATTATAAATATTAATTTTTAATAATAATATATCAAAATTATTAATTATGATATATTTAAAAAGAAAAATATTAATTTTGACAAATTTATAAATTAAATAAAAATTAGTTAAAATTAATATAAATTAAAAATATGTATATACAAATTAAATTCAAAATTTTTGCTTTTTTTTTCTAATTATTAAGTAATATATACTATATAAATAGTTAAACGAGTCATTTTCGGATCAATCCGAACCCGACCCGAATCCGTTTAATTTTTTCGTGTCATTTTCGGGTCGATCCGAAATCGACCCAAACCCGTCTAAGGCTTGACTCGAATCCGACCTTTTCGGATCAATTTCGGGTCGGGTCGAAATTTGCCACCCCTACGAAAATCTAACCCGAAAAGTCGGATTCGGGTCAATACTTAGCCGAATTCGAGTCGATTTCGGGTTGATCCGAAAATGACCCGAAATTTTAAATGAATTCGGGTCGGGTTCGGATTGATCCGTTTAACTCGTTTAACTATTAATATAATATATATTACTTAATAATTAAAAATAATAGCAAAAAATTTGAATTTAATTTGTATATATATATATATATATAAATTTAACTAATTTTTATTTAATTTATAAAATTTGTCAAAATTAATATTTTTCTTTTTAAATATATCATAATTAAAAATTTATATATATTATTTTTAAAAATTAATATTTATTATTTTTATTTTAATAATTTTAATTATTAAATGAGTCAATCCGAGTTTGACCCAGTTATAAATAAGTTAGATTAGAGTTGATAATTTTGACCCATATAAATAGATAAATCGAATTAGAATTGAACAATTTTAAGCTAATTATTATATAGATCGATTCGGAACCGACCCAGAAACTCGAATTGCCACCCTAATTGTTTCCAAAGAAGTAATACTTTTATGTCCTTAAAAACATTCACAGTACCAGGCGAATGAATTTAAAAATATCTCGAAGTTTTGCCCTCGATATAAAAATTTACATTAAAATCATGTCTCAAACATTTGAATGGGTTGAAAGAAACTACATACCAATCTCCTACCATAATGGAATGTGCTACAAATTGGTCTAGGCAAAAGTACAGAATGGTCGAGGAGAAAAGATCAATTCAGTAAAGAGGAAAATGATTGAAATATTTTTCCTTTCACCATACAAGACTAACTAGCTTGAGCAGCAACCTGCCTTCTTCATTGCAGAAACATCATCTTTCACATTGATTTTCTCTCCTTTGCCAGGGACAGCAGATGCTGCATCTTCTCCAGCATCGACTGCCTTTTTGCTTACAATATGATAGATCTCAGTCAAAACTTCAGAAAATGCATTTTCCACATTCGTAGACTCCAGGGCAGAAGTCTCCATAAAGTACAAGGACTCCCTCTCAGCAAAAGCTTTCCCGACTTCGGTGGAAACAGCAACAAGATGACGAAGATCAGATTTGTTTCCAACAAGCATCACCACAATGTTTGCATCTGTATGATCCCTTAGCTCCTTTAGCCAACGCTCAACATTCTCAAAAGTAACACGGCGAGTGACATCATACACAAGTAATGCACCTACTGCTCCTCTATAATAAGCACTTGTGATGGCACGGTACCTGAATTCAAATCCATATTAAGGACACATCCTGAGGTATTGGAAAACTTCATCAATAGCGTTTACTAAACACTATTCACATTGTTCAAAATTATGGTTACAACGACCAAATTTTATTTCTCTGCACTTATCAGGAAAATAGGGCAAAGGGCGTGTTTACCAACCCCTTCAACTCCACTTTTTTCAAACTCACTTTTAATATAAAATAAATAAAAATTTTAAAATAAATAATTTCTATCAAAAGAAAGTTTCAAAATTCATTTTGAAAACTTACTATTAATACAAAATTTATATAAAATTTATTTTTTATTAAATATTTTTAATTTTTAATTTAAATTTTTAAAGTAACTTTCAAAAGAGTGAGTTTACCTCAAGGTAAACACACCCAAAGTGTATATGAGGACAAAGCCCATGTGCAGTGAACTCTCATTCTCAGACAATGTAGTCAGTCATCGATCAGCATTTATACAGATGATACATATGATACTCTCAGCAGCCAACTATGGACCTTCTGTAGTTAAGCTAAATACTCGGAACACCCACCCCACTCTTGTTATCTCCATATCAAAGCACAACTAATTTCAAAGAGAGGCCACTTGACAGCAAAAATTTCCCTTCTAATACTTGATCATATTTATCATAGAGAACAAGATTACCAAGACGGTAATTTATGTATTATCATATTTGTCATATTAATCTTATATATTTATCATATATATTATTAAATTCCCTTTCTTTCCTTTTATCCAACCAGCTACTCAGCCATCATCTATGGACCACAGCATGCCTCTTTGCGCATCACTAAAGTTAGCCAACAACATCACCAACCATGACCAGCATCAACTACCTCCATGTCCATCGTTTCTCTTCTTTGATCCTTGTTTTGTTAACTTTCAAACTTGCATTAATTAATTTTGAATTGAAATCACAAAAGGTTATAAGTGAGAGTTGCAATAAGAGGGATAAATTGCTAATACAAGAGATCCATTTAATTCCCGAAATGAAGACCTGAAAAAAGTGAACAGTACCCAGAATCTTCTGGCATATGATGCCTCTTTGCAACCTAAACAGAAAAATAAACCCTTTATTGAATTTTATGGCAACACTTTACTGCCTTCAAGAACCACCAAGCAGTATGAAATTTCAGGTGCTTATACATGTAGCCTCTCCAATGTGCAGATTGTATAAGCTAAGAACTAAACATAGCAACTAATAGTCAAGCATACTTAACATATAACTACTGAATTTTCTGTTTACATGCTTGGAACATGAACCTTATATTAAAACAATGATAAGGAACTTGAGTGATATCTTTAGAGATTAGGCACACTCCTAAATCTGACCTTTCCTTGTAATGGAATTTCTATCCTACTCTTTCATTAAAATAACTCTAAATATATTAAAGCTTACGGGACAGTTTGCTTATAAATGAGCAAAGATGCACAACTAGTGATGCATGAATGCAGCTTCACTTTCTCAAATAAGCTCAACATTTTTAATGCTACCTACATAGTCCAACCTGCCTTCTGGTTTTCTACATAGCACCTAGTGGCATATTTGAGTTACTCCCATTACCAAGCCTCCAACCTTTTTCAGAGCTAGTCCGATGCATTAGCATGCAAGCATGTCCCCAACAAAACATAAGACCATATCAAGCATGAACGAATTTTATGGCATGGAATGACTGCAGGAAGCTCACTTTCCACATGAAAAGCCAACATGTTATAGTTGGTTTAATCTTAATCCAGTATATGGTGGACGACAACATAAAGGTAATGGAGAAGGAGAGCAGGATACCATTGCAAATTGAATTAAATAATGTGAAGATACAATTACATAGAAATTTCCGTTTCCTGAGATATGGAACAAAGGAAGGACATCAAGGATCCGAGCTTCGAAGGTTCCTCCTTAATAAATGCAGAGCAGAATAGACAGAAGAAAATTTCCACTAAGAGTCCAATAATAATAGCTTACTTAAAAATTCCTAGTTTGCAGGTTTTGTGTCATATTCACAGGTCTTCACTTCTCCAACTAAGGAGTTGTTTAATTAAAAACCCACTGTTTAATTATTTTTTTGAAATCTAGAATTTAAAAAAAAAAATGAAGGCATGGGTGAATTGTATCTCATAGAATCATTATATGTACATTTTTTTAAAATCCAACAAAAATGGCAAGCTCCTTTCCCCAAAAACCCCAAAGAAATATTTTTCTCCAAAAGTTCTACTTTTTATTGTACATTGTTAAATTAATGGTTAATAAAGACTGGGACACACCCCTTCCACACATCTATCTAAAGGCCAAAAAGGGAGGGGAGAGAGAGAGAGAGAGAGAGAGTTGAAGTTAACAATTGAACCCCAACAGGTACCCAATAGTAATCAATATGGATGTTAAATGCATCTACAAATTTGAAAGCACCAACCTAGATGGGTGTGTCAATAGACTGAATCAATTTTCAGACAGTCCCATGCTAACATAGATAGAAAATGATCCAACCTGGAACTCAATTTAAGAAGTGCTCAACTATAACACACTCGTGGCAGAATTTCTCCTACCGCAATGCTATGCTGACCTAAACAGTTACATTATAACTCTAAAATCAAAACAGTCGAGAAATTGAGGTCACCTCATTCTTTGAACTTCTCCCGAAAACCTTGAACAGTGAATAGAACACTAAATCCAGATTGCACAAGCTCAACAAAAGTTAAACCACCACCATACGTATGCACTTTGATAAGAACTCCACTGCTATCCCCAAAAAGCAACAAACCTAAATCCCACTCTACACAACCTACTAGGAAAACTTTGTCGAGTTCCACCAAACACCAAAGGTTCAGCAATATCAAACAAGGCAAAAGAACAAAAGTTAAGTATACCTAGAATAAATTCCAATCGAAACCTCAAGATTGTCTGAAAGACTCAAAATTACAATACTCTACGAGCTACACCCAAAGCACTAATAATCGAAACCTTAAAACTTCAAGAAAAAACACAAAAACATGAACAATTGTCGTGGGTAGTGAAGGAGGGAGTACCTTTCCTGTCCTGCAGTGTCCCAAATCTGAGCTTTGATAACTTTTCCATCGACAGTGAGCGATCTGGTAGCGAACTCAACTCCAATAGTAGATTTAGATTCGAGATTGAACTCGTTCTTCGTAAATCTAGACAGCAGGTTCGATTTCCCAACTCCGCTATCACCAATCAACACGATCTTGAACAAGTAATCGTAGTCATCATCTGCTCTGTAAGCCCCCATCGATCGTTCTGACTTTCAGTAAAGAGAAAACTTAGATCTTGGTGGTTATGGCGAGATCTCTCTACTGTTTTTTTTTAGCTTCGTTTGTTTAGAAAATTGGAGGAAAGGAATAAGAACAGTGGACAAAAGATTCACTCTTTGGGGAAGCCAAAAAGAAAAAAGTTTGACAGGTGTATTTCTAGAGAAAAGGAAAATTCTTCTTATTACTGAAGATGCTGTGGTCAATCTTGGACCTTGGTCAACATGTTTATTACCGAGAAGTTTGAACTTTTGGTCCAAATACAGAAAAGTCAAACAAAATGGAACCTTCAGTTAAAAAACTCAAACAAAAACCTGTATCTATGTGCCTATGACTATTACAGTTATGGTATACCCTGTGTACAACTTATATGTATCATACATTACTGGACATGAGAAATAACAATAAAATTACATATAAAAAATGAAACAATTGTTCGTCACGATTTGTATCACCTAAAAACGGAATACAAAACCAACAAAGAACCTATGTTACCTCGACAGGAGGGTAACAGTTGCAGTTATTTGAACTTCTTACCAGGATGATACAGTTTATCCTATGTAATCTAAAAATTTTAACTTCTGATCTTCTTCATCTAAGAAGTAGCTCCTTGGGCGCGAAGGATTACCAATTTAGCAGACAGGAGACATCCCTTTGTATTTATGCATGTTGATGGATTGCAAGACTCTGCTACATGAACGACTAACTTTCATTCGATAAGATTAGAAAGCACTCTTCTCCACTAAGAAACGGGCAGTATAAGTTGCACTCATAATTACATGAACTTGAAAAGCTATACTGAACATGTAAATGGAAATCCATTCGACTCTTGGCTGGTACATAAGAATACAAAGAAGTTAGCCACTTGACAAAAAACCTGTAACCATTTACTGGTTAAAAAGGAAAGCTTGTTTTTTTTTTGTTGCTAATACATGAGAAAGAAGAAATTTACCAGTGCGAAGAGCAAATGTTCCTAGTTGCATATAATAAATTCATTTTTATCTGATAAGGCTTCTTACTACATAGTAACATAGAATACCTTAAGTATATTCATCTTGAGAAACCATTTTCTCAAGAGGAACATATTTGACATCTCCATTGGATGATCTAGACATCAATTGTTCGTTTTGACTTGGATGAGACTCCTTGAGCTTTTGGTATCTGAAAGAATATAAAAAGAAAGTAATATGAGGTAAAAACAAAGCCAAAGACAATTCATTACCACTTCTAAAGCCTAGAATTGCTAGTGACAACTACCTAAGAGCTTATAGAATTAAATGACCGTTATACATGGTGAAGCAACAAAGGCTGGACATGTGCTACAGCACATATCCGATGCTACACACTCTACACTAAGCTAAAGCATATATCGTCTCAACTCTTATTCCAATCCATCTACACTAAAAGATGTAGCTAAACCTTAATTTCCCCTATTACTGATTAACTTCAACATGTGGTTTGAGCCAATTCAACCTAAATACAATATAGCAAAGAAAGATACAAAAAGGTATATTATATAATAGGCACTCCTCCCCTCCCCTCTCTTTGGACACTCCTGCGCAATCCCATTTCTAACCATCCGATCAAGCAATCGTACGGTCGTGATTCAATCAAGATATCTCAGTCCGTGGATAAATGCATTATTTTTTTTCTAAAAAATACAGTATGATTAGAGCGGATGTTTAGAAATGAAAATGCGGAAGTGCCAATAGGGAAAAATGAGTGCCCCTATCCCCTCCATATATATCTAATAGACTAATATACGAGGGAAATATAACCAGTCAAAATTTGCCCTCCTTAATTCTAATCATTGATCAAGTTAGATTCAACGGGCAAACTTGGAAATGGATATACTGGGAGAGGTACATCCTTCCCCCCTCTCTCTCTCTATATGTATGTAGGGTGGTAAATGTCCACACCCATAAGTAGCACATAGCTGCACACCAAATGTTAGCTATCAGATCAAACAATCAGACAGTCAGAATTTATTCATAACTTGCGCTACATGAGGGCAAACACGTTATTTTGCTTCTGATTAAATCTTGACTGTTTGATTGCTTGCTTTGACGGCTGATGTTTGGTGTGTTTTGGATATCGTTTACGCCATGTGCCTCTATCCAGACCTATATCTATATACATACACACTAAACTGAAACTTAAAAGTGCTTCAGCAACACTACAAACCAAATGTCATGAATACTAAATATTTACACTTACTTGTACCAATTAAACAAACTGACCCCAAACATTATCGTAAGGAGTCCGAGACCCTTCAGCAGAGTAAACTGATCATGGAAGTATAGCACTGCAACCTGCAGGGAAATTCCAGGTCTTAAGACAACATGGACAGTATTGTGTATCGAGTCTCAATTAAGAACACCAACCATTATCCAAACCTTCCAAAATATCTACACAGCAAGTTGTTAGTTTGAAAGGTGAAGGAGCAGAGGCTTTCAAATTAAAGCTACAAGAAAGGGGGAAATTGCATTGGCTAATCATACCAGTATAGTGACTGCTTCCTTCACAATACCAGCTACTGTTATGGTCACAGCACTGGTTACTGAAACGAGAACATACTCGGTCAAAACCTGCAAAGAGATTAAAGTTGGAACTTTATTGACATGAATGGTCATGATGAAATTATCTAGCATCAAAATCTAATAAAACATACCATGAAGAATGCTAGGGCACCTCCTAAAAGCATTAAAAGAGAGCTTAGAAAAATGTCCCTTGAATCATCAAAGTAGTTATTTTTCCTGAATTTGTGCCAAGGATCAAATATAAAAGACGAGATCAGAGTAGTAACTGCCATTACAGGTGTAAGGTAGCTCATTAAAGTAATGGGATCCTTCAAGCCTGCAAATTTAGGTAGAAGGAAAATAGATAAATTTACATATAGACATAAGCTGCATTATGCAAGTTCGAAGCATGCAGGCAAGATAATTAGCCTTTAGGTACTTGGTATAAGCAGACGAACCAAAATCACTGGTCAAGTGCTTACCATAAGTTTCTTTCTTCATGTTGAGTCCAGAAATCATGTAGAAAACAGGAAAGAAAGTTAAATTAGATTATAGCAGAAAAACTAAAGCGACCAGCACATATCAAAGACAAAAGTTATATTAATATATAGGTATGCCACCAAACAAATTATTGACAAAAAATGCTTAAAAAGTAAATTTTACGAAAAGGATATGTTTGCAGAAATACCTGCAAAAGAATCTGAGTCATGGCCCATCTAAAACCAGCCATTACAGCAGCCAGCATAACGAAGAAGAAACCCCAAAACTGAAATTGGGTTTCTTTGGTAACTGGAATGGTTCAAAGAGTATAATAAGTATATGATAAGTTTCTTTTAAAAAACCAAACACAAGCTTATTGCCAAAACACACATATAAAGGGCGATCTCTCTAATCTGAATATGTAAGTTGTGTCTTAAGGATAATGTAGGATTTGCTTAAGCATTTTTATGTATCAACTTTGATTCATATCCAAATACTACTAGTCTCCTTTCTCCTCCTTGTACAGAAGCACAACAGAATTGCATAAATCACACCCGATTCCCTTCTCTATCAGCGGCATATTATCTATTTGCTACAATAACATATCAGACTATTTCACTTTCTCAATCGAAGCATATCTAGGTATTTGTCTCAACTTAACCCATAACTTCAGTAATCAAACGCACTATCCAGAAACTAGTTGTATGCCAATAACTATAATAAAACAGAGAACACAGACCTGTTAGTAGAACTCCAATGGAGATTATGATGATGATACCAAGAAGTTTACAGCTTGGGGCCTCCAACCTAAAAGGAATAATAAAGCAATAATCGGATGTCAAAGAAAGGCAATAAAAAATTACATAACCAAACAAAGACTTCACAGTGTGATGAAACAAAGAAAACAAGAGCCTTTTATTGGTTTTGCTAAATAAGCAATTGTAGCAAATAGTCCAATAAAGAAATACACTGTTTATGTCGAATCATAAAGTAAGAAATGCATAGTTTGTGTCGAATCATGAAGTAAGAAAGACATACATTGTTTGTGTTGAATCATAAAGTACAAAAGAAATACATTGTTTATGTCGAATGATAAAGTAACCTAAGGAGTTCACTTTCTCTGACACACACAACCTAGATAACAAGGCAGGGCTTCTGTAGTGTAATTAATTTTTCATAAGTTTGTGACATGTACACTTAGTTTAGGATAAATACGGTTTATTAGTTTAATTCAACTTACCCAAACGCAAAAGCAAAGATGAGTAGAAATATAGGCGAAGCTGATTTGCACTGCACAAGATGCTCAAAATTAATAACAACACAAGAGAACAAGCAGCTACTACCCTAACGAATTATGTAAAAGGAAAGGTCCTTTACCATTGTGGCAAATGTTACAGATATGAACATAAGCGAAGCATTGCTAAAGTTTATATCCAATGCGGTTCCAAGGGCTGTAGGCAAAACTGTAAAAATAAATGCACTAAAAATCAGAGCACTAGCAAACTCTGGGAAAACCATAGAATATCTACATCTAAGAAACTCTACACCAACCAAGTAAAGACATTTGTGAGAAACGACCAGAAACTAGAATAAAACCGCCACCATCAACCAGAATACTAAAAACCAATTTTCAGGCATGAATATTGGCCATTTCATATATAATAAGTGAGTGGATCCAAAATACGGAAAAGACATCTACCTCTAACAAAATAGTCCTTCCAAGTCATTACAAATTTACTCTCCTCATTCTGAGGCTTGAAGAACACTATCACATTTGACAGAATCGCTTGAAGTGTAAAATGGATCGCGTTCATCAGCAACGGCGCTGGAAAGTGTCCCAAATGCTCCCCTAACAATGTTTTATTATATCTGCAACATCAAATCAATCCATTCCAAACAATTCAACAAAAGTCACAAGAATTATCAGAAAAAATAAAGAACCAAGTTTATCTACATGTAGTTGGAATGAAACCACTCACAGAGTCAAACATGTGCTAAGTGTGTACCAAACAAGCACCAACAACAATGTCTTCACCACCACAGCAGCAGAGAAAGAACTACTACTATGACTGCTAGACGAATCCTGTTCCTTCAATTCACTAGCATTGAAATTGTTCTCTATGTCAAAAGCAGCACCGCTTGTGGTGAGCAACGGGAGCTCGAACTCTTCTTCAAATTCTTCTTGTTCGTTGTCTGCATCACTAGAACTATCCGGCGACGGCGGGATCTCGTCGCACCAGCGAGAAAACGAAGGTTCTCTTCGTAAGACTGGTTGTTTCTGATCTCCGCCGGATTCTGTCGCCTGCATCTTTGCTTCGATCGCGAATCTCAACTTCCTTTTTCTCCTGAAGAAATAATGAAAGCAGTAGAGAGCTGCTGACGTCAGCTAACGGAGAAGGAAACGGCGACGAAGCAGTGCAGTTCAAGTTACCGTTCGTCAATGTTGAAAGTTAGAAACTATTGCGTTGACTCAACGCAAGCTATAATTAATAACGCCTGTCGGTAACATTTCGGTCCAATATGGGCCGCAATAGTAGGTTTGAAAATGGGCCTTCAATACCGCCCAATCCGCAGATAAAAATTTTCGGATCGCCAGAATGAAGAGGGTAGTACAATCGTGGAATGGACGCACTGTGGATTTCGATGGGCTTCTGGTCGACCTATCCACGTGGCAGCAGTGGAAGGTCCCGAGCTCGCCGGAACAAGCCAGAACCATCATCGGTTTCTGGAAACGGTCGCGGCGGCAGCGGCAGCAGTGGTGGTGGTTACGGCTTTTGGTTTCCTCTCAAGCAAGCGGCGATATCCTCTTCTCTCACTTTCACCGGTGATGCCGTCGCACAAGTTCGTGACCGTTGGATCACTCGCCGGTTGTCCCAACAGGAGTCCAATGAGAAGGTTTCTTTTGTTCATTCGTTTCAGTTAAAAGAAAAAAAATGACGTTTTCTTTTCAGTGAATTGAGGTCTGGGCTATTACAAAATCTCGAATGTGATTTTGTTTTTGGGTGAATTTAGGATTTTTTGGAACATCTGTTGAAGAATTATGATTGGTTTCGTGCTCTGCGGATGGCGTCGTACGGATTTCTTCTGTATGGTCCAGGTTCTTATGCATGGTATAAGTTTCTTGATAGATGGATGCCTGAGCCTACATTTGCCACTTTATCTGCAAAGGTAGCATTTTTTGGAAGTAGATTTAGATGCATTTCACTTAGTTGGAAGCTTTGATGGACCAAAGAGATTTTTTTACAGGTTATACTTAACCAAATTGTACTTGGGCCATGCGTCATCGCTGTGGTTTTTGCTTGGAATAACTTGTGGACAGGGAAGTTGTCTCAGCTCTCTGGCAAGTATCAAAAGGATGCTCTGCGGACACTTTTTTATGGTAATAGTTCATGTTTATAAGATTCTTGTTTATGTCATAGTAGAATTCACATTGAAGTTCACTAATTTATGTACTGTTATTGCAGGCTTTAGATTTTGGATTCCTGTCAGTATTTTGAACTTCTGGTACTTCCTTTCAAACCCAAGTGTTTCTTTTGATTCCATACATGTCCCTTTATGTATATGCTTGTTGCCTAGCATGGAAATTTTGAATAATAAATGTGGGGATTATGTAGCTCCCAGCTTGGTTTAATAATTAAATTGTAGTTGTCTAAACAAAGTAACCTATGATGCATACTACTATGTCATGACAGTTAGGTCTTATAAGGGCATATCATGTTTAATTAGGATAATAAATAAGCAGGGATCACAAGCATGTCATGGATAATGGTTTCATTTGTGTGTGAGCATGCTATGCTTGAAGATGATTCTGCAGATGTTCTTTTTTTTGCTGTAGGATTATTCATTAAGTGGATAAAGTAAGGCCATAAAGTGTTTGATTCTGTTGAATGTTTAATCCTATACGTTATGCTTTCAGGATTGTCCCCCTTCCTCTTCGTGTAGCATTTATGTCAAGCTGCTCCATCTTTTGGAACTTCTATCTGTCAACGACTATTAGCAAGTAGCCAGGTTTTTCAAAGCCATTGGCAGTTGTAGACTGTAGCCATCAGATAAGGTAGCATGTACCTTTATCTGTTGATTCATGTATTTCTTTTCCATTATCTATTCTCTAATTTTTACTTCAGCCCAACATCATAGTACCATGATGAGAAGATGGCTGAGACTGAAAGTTCTTACTTACTAAGTTGATTTTGATTTCAATTCTTTTTGTCGCTAAGTTAATATGATGGCTGTAGTGGTCTCAGGTTTTATTGATTTCCCACAGCCGCTTGACTCTGCATTGCTGTTATTATTGTGGTATTGCTTTTGTGAAAGTTTGGGCATGAGCTTTGCTCTTACGGGGTTCATGTGCCTCCTTCTGTTGGACTATAATGAAGTTCTTATTTCTGTTTTCCAATTGTGTTGTGTTTCAACAAGTAATTCATTTAGGATTCGCTTCTTTATCTTTCTTTCTCTCTATAAATCCTTTGAATGGAGTAGACTTCAGTGCAAAAGATCTGACAAGAGCGAAGAAGCATCTGAGTGGGTTATCCATGATCCCGCAGGAAGTTTGCATTTTGAGTAATAGTACATGGAGCGTTGCGCTGGTCCTAACTTGGCTCATACAAAGGTAACACGTCCTTTCAAAGGTGCCATTTTGTAATTTGAATTTTGTTTTTCTGGTCCTGATGTAAGAATGCAGAATGGTTCTGAATTTCTTTTTTTCTTTTGTAAATTTGTAGTGGTTCTTGCATCCTTTGGCAACCAGAGTATGGGTTTGCCTACAAGGAATAATTTGAAAGTATAAGAAAAGCACAACCACCGTGAGCTGAAAGAGCAGTATAAGGTGCCTCAAGAAAATGAATGCTATCAGTCTACCTTTTTCTGCTTCTGGAAATCAAGTTTTAGGCAATCAGCATGGAGATGCGTCTACTGATCACGATCATCTGAGTGGATCATCTGGTGTTCCACGACCTATCTATACCCAGCGGTGAGCTTTAGAGTTGATACTTAAATTGAAATCATCTATGTGACTATGATATCTTTTGGATTGTGGATTGGAAGTAGAGTTGAGAAGTCTTCTCCATTGATGTTTTTTGTCAGTTATTCTCAAATGGTATACCTACATAGGATTGCACCTCTACTCACCCTCCAACTTGAGGATCTATAGCTCAATTTATTACTTCTTGGTTTAATATTGTAAACTGTTGAACTTCTCTGCAAATGATTAAATATTTAGACACCTGTTGCGTCATTTGTTCTTGAATTGTTTGTAAACTTTCACAGAAGACGCATTCTTACTTCCCCATTGACATTATTCGAGGAGAGAGTGAGATCAGGACCATTTAGCCTAACCAGGTATCATCTTCTGACCTTAATTGCTATTGGTATCACCTTTATACTGAGGCCTCTGATCTTTATATATCAATGGCATACTTGTGCTCTACAGCTTCCTGCCCCAGCCTTATTGACCATATAGGATCCTATTCTTTGTGGTGGACCAGGACGATGAGCTACAGTTCATCATGACATACACTCCACCCCATATCCGAGCTGAATGGTTCTTGAACCTGCCACAAGAACCTGACCGTAACTCAACAAATGAAGAGTTCATGAAGGCGATGAAGAAGCTTAAAACATGTGTGCAGCCCTCATCCATCAAGAAGAGCTAAACGAAGAGGTATTTTCAGTAATTGGAGCGGTAGAAGCGGCGGTGGAAGTAACAATGTTAAAGAAGAGGAAGGTACCGAGAATGACGAAGGGAAAGTGCCCAGTTTGCAGCTTCGTGATTTTGGAAGGAGAGAGACAGCAATAGTTCCAAACGACAGTAGCCTGATGAGAACCAGTAACGGTGATGTTGAACTCGCTTTGCAACTCATCTCACTGCTAAGAGCCATGGAGGAGGTCTTCAATTGAGTCAACCATCGTTAAGCATTGTAAAGAAGCTGCAGTAGCAATTTGCAAGTGTAAAATTGTTTGTAGGCATTTGCATGACAGAAAGCTGACCAACTGACAGCTCTAGAAGTAACAGAACAAAAATGTAGTATTTTCTTACTGTTATGTGTACATATGATCAGGTTTTTAACATTTAAATGCGTAAGAAGAATGTAATGAGAACCAGACTATAACACAGGTACTGATATTGCCATTGTAACTGATACCGATACATCTCCACTTCCGAAGCTTGGCCGCCTCCGCAAAGAGCCACTCCTTGCTAATGCATGCTCTAAACCAAAAGCCACAGGTTGCTCACACCGTTGGCACATTCTTACAAGTGAAGCAGCTTTTCGTCTTGCTCGCTTCGTCCCTGTGAACAATATTGACTGGATAACTCCATTCAATCCAGGTGTTTTAACCACTCTCAATGTCAAAGGTGCCCCTCCGGTGCGGCACATCTCTTGCAGAGCAGCAACAGCATTCTCCTTTCCTCTAGGGCTACCTCTCCGCATCAGCCCTACTAGTCCTGCCACAGCATTGTCTTCCTTCGCAACTAGTTGTGCAACATTTGGACGACGCATGAGTAATGCTAAAGCCCCTGCAGCATCTTCAGCAACGCCTTCCTCAGAGAGAGCTCCAACAAGTGCTGACATAGCCCCAGATTCTACCATTCGTTCAGAGCAGTCAGAATGAGTTGAAATATTGAACAGCGCAGTCACCGCATCTTTCTTCCCTCTAGGAGTGCCTTCCTTTAGAAGCCCTGCAAGTCCCTCTACAGCATTAGATTCATCCAGGATTCTTTTCTTGTAGTCATGGACTGCAGACAGGCTGAACAACGTCGCAGCTGCATTCTCTCTAGCCTCTGTAGTCCAACCGTTTTGGAGAACATTAACAGTTGATCTCAAACACCCTTCTTCCTCCATAATCCTGCTTTTATTTAGATCGTGTATCGAAAGATTAAGCAGAGCTGTAACTGAATTCTCCTGAGCAACTGGATTCTGGGAATCAAGCAGTCGTCTTAGATGAGGGATTGCTCCCGCCTCAGCAATGCAAGCCCTATTCTCCTTCCCTGTCTTGGCAAGCAATCTAAGCTCACAGGCTGCAGCAGCATTCCCTTCATCAGACTCGGTACAAAGCTGCCGCACCAAAAGCTCTGCCGTTGCTTTGTTAGCTTCAATAGCAGCCTTGGTTGTAGATACCATAGCCAAACCTTCAGCAAAATTATCACCATCCAGCGGATCATACGGGATGCCATGGGCAGCACACCATTGAGATATCAAACTCCGAAGAGCTCTATTCGGAACTAGTCTATTGTGGCTCAGTGTCTGGGCTGAATTGGGGCAAGTGGAATGGCCTTCGTCCATCCACTTTGTGATCGAAGCACGGTCATATGTCTGCCCCGTAGAAACAATTACAGGGTCTCTCATCAAATCCAATGAAATTGGGCAGCAGAATTCTTTTGGAGCTGATAGGGAATTCCGTTCAACTCCACCTCTCCTCAATTTCTTTGCAGAAAGACTAAATCTTTCTGGTAATTCATTGACATTTCTATACACAAAACCGAAGAGCAAGAATCTGGAATACCTGAGAAGAGCAACGGTACCACCTAGTAGAGAAGGGTCAGCATCATCTTCCTGGGAACGTAACATCTCCTCCAGGAATTCAATCTCTTCTGCGAAAATATCTGAACTTCTGAACCCAAGCCGTCCTACGAAAACATCACGAAGGCTTTCTGAGTCAGGGCGGCTGCCGGACTCGAATTGGGCGAGAAAATCAAAGATCTTTCGGCGAGAGGAATCCTGACTTGGGTCGATATAAAGCTTCGAGCGACGGCAATGGCGGCGAAGGAGGTCGAAGAATTCCATAGCATCAGTAGAAACATTGAGATTGTTGATTGGGAAAACATCAAGCAGTGTAGCAATCTCGAGCGAGAGATCATGAAAATTCCCTGCCGTGGTCGGAATTCGCAACACGGCCAGCGTGCGGCTTGACTGAGCGCAGTGATCAAGTAACGCTCGAGCGCGATGAACAACGATGTAGAACTCCTTCAAGCAGAGAACAGCGGAAGGAGATAGAGAAAACTGGAGGGAAATGATTGCTTCTTCAATCGAATCGAAGATGAATGAAAGAAGCTTGATTTTGCGAATTAGAGAACTTGCATTTCGTTCGCCAGTGATTGCATAATGGGTTGAAATCAAATCTGAAGCAGCGAAGGAAAGAACACAGATCAGTTCAGAATCAGAGAGACCTGAAGGAGCAAAGTAAGCTCCGGAGAGCGGTGATTTCCGGCGCCGGAGAAAATTGAATACCGGAGATGACATTGTTATTACAAAAATCAATCGACTGATTCAATTCAATTCAAAATCAAAGAAAATGTTTTGAATATAGAAGAATTTAATGAATTGAAATTTCGAATATGGAATTCGATACTCGGAAAAAGAAAGGAACGAATAAGCTGGTTTTGCGCGTTGTGAGTTTTGCGAGGGAGAGCGGAAAAGCAAAGAAAAGAGAAAACAACACAGAGGACGGCAGTAACGGCGCCGTTTCGAAAAAACCGGGAAGGTTTTCAACAAATTACACATTTTTGCCATTAACCGGGTCGGTTATTAAACATCCAAACCCGTTAAAAGTCTGTGCATTTTGCATGCATGAATTAATAATAAGATACTGTAGTTAACGGGTTGCGGGTAGAATATAAATGAATTGGCTAATTTTGGGTTAACAATAAGGGTAGAACTGTAATACCCTGGATACGGGGAGTGCAAGGAAGTCAACGGATGGCGTTCCAAGCACGTGAAGATCGAGATGATAAAGAAGGAAAATTAAAGAACCGCAAAAAGAAATAATGCTGACGTCAATCATCGAAACACCGTGGCACGGCTCGGCGGCAATTGAAATTTATCTTGTTAATCAATTTCTAGTCTTGATCCTGTTAATTGATTATATATGTTAGTTTGTTTCCTTGCATTTGTTGTTTTTGAAGAAACTTAGCTTGCTGGTTGACAAAAGTGATAACCACGTACGTATATACGTGGAAATAGTAATTGAATTTTAAGCGACTGCGAATAGGATTATGACACGATCCCTCCATCGCAGCAAATAATTTACCTCATACATGAGCCGAGAAGCTGAAAGTAATCAAACTTTAAAATTACTGACCAAAAAATCAGAAGAAACTGAAGTTCAAATATCCAAAAATATTCCACTCTGGACTTCAGATTTCTGTAATTAGAAAATTTACAGCTCTATAAAACAGGTAGCATTAGCAATTCCATGCAAAGTCAATGAGCACTAAAAGCTTTTTGTTGAAAAGAAGATCAGTATGCATAAGTCAATTAATCACAATATAATCTTCTACTGTTTACACAATTAGAATCTGAAAACTATTTTATATACCAACCAGACTCAAAATTCCTAAAAAATAAAGGAGAAAGTAGAAAATTTCTCATGTCTTATTTCGCATAAAAGAAAGATTGTTCTCTTTCTTTCTTACCAGTTGCAACAACTGATGGTCCATTTCTGTGTTCAACTAGAAGCAACAGCATACCCTTGTATCATCACAGCTTCAGAAGAATCGAGGAGCTTGACAGCATTTATGCTTCAAATTTAAGCAGAGATAAGGACTTTTTATCTATCTGTTTCTGAATATTTACGAAGTACCATTATCCAAATAATATTTTATTTCACATAAACAAAGCAGCAGCAGAAAATGAAATTGAATGAGATAAACATGTTGCTAATATTTTAATGTTTATAAAAGCAACAAGTTGAACCAATTAGTTATGCCTAATATGAAAATAGCAAGCACCAAGATTGTTAAAAAAACAAGAAAAAGCTGAAGATAAATCTCTTTTCTTAAGATCAGATATTGATTGTTTGAATTTAATCAACTTGACTAAACCCGTACCAAACTTTCATACCCACAGCTTTGCCAGGGATTCAAGATTAGAATTCATTTCGGTAGTCAGATGTTTCCAAATAATGACTAATTAATTCACGAAACAGCCAAAAAACCACGGGCGAAAATTCTTTCATAAATCTTCACAACAACGTGCCAACACTGGACTTCTACATATTTCTCTAGCGGCTTTCGCTGTCCCCCCACCTTCTATTGTTGAACTTCCATTTTCCATCAGTTAACTAATCGATTTCTTATGAACCATGCTAGTCCACGTAGCCACTGGAAGCATAATTCAACAAAATTCATCAACAAAGGGCTACACACTCATCTGCTATATTCTGTATACCCAAAATTCAGAAATAACCTGAATTATATTGGAATAACAAATCCCTACGTCGTCTAAATGAGAAAGAGCTAACATTTAGAAGATAACATCAAGCTACTATGTGTCACAGTCTTGGAGTTGCAGTTGTCATAAAAGTTGCATCTTTTGGATAAACAATGAAAATTTTAAGACGTCTTCCAAAACATTGCTGGCCTGATATAAAAGAATTAAAAATCAAATATCTCCAGTCCAAACCTTAAGATCTAGATAAGTATATAATAGTATCAAACATGTAGATCGAATCCCTGCCACAGTGAATCAAGTTACAGTTAAATAAAAATACAAGTCAAATTCGAAAATGTTTAAGGTATCTTCTATTCACACTGATGATAAGATAATTAAGATCAGTAATACTACAATTACATTGAAGAGGCTGCACGCACTGTTTTTTCCTCACATTACTATCAAGATGCCACTTTAAAAGAGGATATGGTGAAGATATTTAGTTTGCTGAGCAGGTAGACATTGAAAAGAAATAGCCATGAGGCTTTTATGACCTTATTATAAAAGAATGTGAATATAAATATTCAGATTTGCTCCCGCCCTTTACAATTTCTCTAACCTAACCTCGTACTGACTACATGAGAAACTAACCGAAATTCAAAAGAACAGCAACAGATGATTGGAAAATTACAACGAAACTTATCTTGGTGATCTAGCACACAGACATCTTCCAAAAGTCATGAATTTGCGAAGTGCACGACATCTGCGGCTCCTCAGTCTCAAGTGCAGTGACTGCAGAGTTATAAGTATTAATAAGAGTAAAAACAAAGCGGTGCAAAGACAAGTGTCTTAAAATTATGCTCATGCTAACAAGCTGTTAAAACTCATCTTGAACCTTAGAGATCCCATTCGGAACTCTTTCATTGCAGACATATTCTGTAAGATTAGATCGAGCAGACTAAAGCTCAGGAATTGAATGTTCTTTTGACAATATATAGCTGGTCAGTGTGAAGTTTATTACATTTCTAATTGCGCTAGCACCTCATTCTGCTTAAGTTAGAAGAAGCATTTGACAATAATGTTACATTCTGTGTTCACTGGCATCTAATTTCTCACTAATGATTTGAAAGCAGTAACATGCATGTTTGGGCTTTTTGTATGGAAAAAAAAATCAGAAATTGGTGTATTGTTGCATTAATGAATAATGATGCACATGAAAGGCTAACTCAGATACTTAAGCTTTTCAAGGGATAACATATACGACAATGCAATTATGCAAGTCCTAGACACAGAAATAAAGCTTAAGAGAGCATGCAATGTTCTAGAGATGTGTGCCATTTTCTGGCTGCAGTCAACAAGATTTGCTTCCTAAATATGATAGACCAGCTTAATGTGGTACCTTTTGTCCAGCTACTCTTCTCCAACAGAGTAAGCTTCTCGATCTAGGTTCCAGCCTCCTGTAAAATTTCAAAGTTATAATACTAGTGCAATGATTATACAGGTATCACAAGTTTAGAATGGTGATGCTATTGACAATAATGAATGGAGAATTGCCACTTACAAATTCTCTTGCTCAAGCTTTTCAGCAATTGAAATTGCCTTACGTTTAGACCAACTACTTTGTCTATAATTTTCCGCCTCTTGAATAACATGCGCAAGAGATACTTTGCCCTTAACCAAGCTTTGCCTCCTAGAAGGTTCTCCATTGTCCTTTCTTAGATGCTGCAAAGATAAATCAGCTGTCCTATTATTGTTCAGTTGATTTCTGTAACTTTCTTCAGCATTCCTTTGCTGTTCCGCTAGCTCACGCACTTGAGGAGAATCTATCACTTCAACTATTTCATCTTTTGGCATGTTGAAGGGATCAGAGTACACTTGTTTGCCATGAGATGAGCCAATTCCATCAATAGCATTTTCTTTTGGAGGACCGTGACTTGAAGAGTGCAAATTTGACAGAGTTCGATCATTCAGTCCTTTCTCTGTTGTTGAAGTACAATTCATATGAAGCACAACGGGAGAATGGAGAACAGATTCAAAAGCTCTCAAAATCTGTTCCCTGTACTTTTCAGCTCTCAATTTGTTTGCATATGAGGTAAACATCAACTGTACATTCAAAGCTGTACATACAAGATATGAAAACTTTTGAGCCATAACTTCAAGACAAACAAAAAGAGAGAAAGTAGTCAGCCGCTGGCAACCAAAGACTTTGACAAGTCCCCTCTAGCAGCATTAACAGGGAAGCCAGCAGGGTTCCTTTGGTACCAGAATAATGCATATATTATTGAAAAATAGTAAGGCATAAGCATTGTCTCTTACCAGAACCTACAGCGACTGTAAGAAGCTGTCCTTCTTGCCACATAAATTCTTTAAGAGCATCAGATTGAAGGTTCTCCAAGACTGCTTGCCATATCTTTTCAATTTTTGCATAGGTTTTGCCAACACTGCTTGCTTTGGCAACTTCAGAAGATAGCTTCTGATGCTTGTTGGTCATCTTATTCTTGCCATGTTTTGCATAATCACCACCTCTACTGCTATGATTTTCTAAGCCAATTCTTCTCGATGAACCTCTTTCACCATTACGCATACCAAACATCATGTTAGTAGAGTTCCTTAGTATGTCTCTATCATTTACATCATTACGCACCACAGGGCTATTACTATTGGTTGTCTCCTCTGGAGAAGTTGTACGCACATACTGTTGGTCTGGAGCTAGTTGCAGCAAAGCAGCAGTTAGCCAAGTCGTTCTGTCATTTGATGCCCGCAACTGTTTTTCAGCTTCAGAAAGAGTTCTCAACGCTTGACTTAATTTTCCCATATCTTCCTTGGATACTGAAATTGTGATATGAAGAAGAGTTACTCCATCGGTACTTCACTTAGAACAGAGAACTTCGAAGTTATGACACAAGCATATGTAAGAAATCAAACATATTCTGTCTATCGATTGCACGACCTACATAACTTGATAGTTCTAATCAGATACTAGAGTAACAAGATAAAAATTTTTGTTAACTCACATATAGTCCAACGGAAAAACTTGCGGCGTGCATTTTCCCCCGTAAAAGTGTAGCTACCAGCAAGGATATCAGTAATTACAGTAGCAAGTTGTGACATTAGAGCTAGCGGTTCAACTCCACTTTCCATAATCTTTCGTAACATCTTTATAGTGTTGACAGTATCAGCGGACAATGCTAGGTCAAGTAAATCCACCAATTTCTCATCAGACACTAGACCAACCTGAAAAACAGAAGAAAGGTTTTGTCATTATTAAATCTATCTCAAGAAAACCATCTATGTTGAACTCCATCTTCCTGCTAGGCACTGAACATCCACTTGCTAGAAAGATTGCAAGTTACCAAGTTTTTCCCATACAACAATATAAAGCTCCAAGTATTTTCGACCACTTGATTTTATCACATGCAACCTCGATTAGACTTCAAGAAACAAGCCTTTAACATGCGCTTGTTTGAATTCAGAGATGTAAGGCTATCTTGTGTGTTATGACCTAAAATCTCTGGCTCGACCAAACCGATAAATTTCTGTTGATCAGAAGCATGCATATCAGACCCCAGCATTGTACTACGCTCATCTTCGAAAAAGGACTCATGTTTTAAAAAGACACACAAAAGTGAAGCATGTTGTTATCTAATGTGGATATCCCCTTGTTAAACACAAGAAAGCTTTCATTTGATAAAGTAACCCTACAGAAAATTAAAATTGACAGAAGATTTCATATAAAAATATAGTAGGACCAAATTTAATAAACTCATCAAATATTTCTACCAAACAGGCAAAGTTGGAAGTGACAACCAAAAAAAAAACATAATATCGGGAGTATAAAAAAGGAACAAATAAAAGAGAAAAGGCAAAGGTAGAGGATGAGTTACCAGTTCCTGGACAACAGGAAGAGATATTCTCTGCCCAAGCAAGCTAAGCTGATCAAGAGTCATCAAGGCATCTCTCAAGGATCCATCTGATCTTGCCGCTATGAGTTTCAAGGCCTCCTTATCAACTTCCAGGCCTTCACTACTTGTTATCCATTGTAAAGTAAGGATGATATCAGAATCCTTCAGTTTGGGAAAAAAGAACTTCTGACATCTGGATATGATTGCATGGGGCAAATGGTCAAGGTTTGAGCTTATGAGAACAAATACCACATGCCTGGGTGCTTGGTCTATGACTTTCAATATAAAGCTCCAAGAGTCATGAGATAAGGAATCACAGTCTTCAACTATGAACACTCTATACTGAGATTTTCGGGGTGATGACACCACATTGTCTAGAACATCCATGATGCTCTCAAAATCAAAGCTACCAACTTGCCCGATCTCTACCATATTTCGACTTTTACCAAGGTTGAATGAAGTGCAGGAAGGGCAAACATCACAAGGTTTTGGGTACTCCATGGATTGGCAGTTCAAAGCTTTTGCAAAGACACGAGCACAGGAGGTCTTTCCTGTTCCATTATGCCCGTAAAAAACATAAATCAGACCAACTTTTCTTCTCAAAACAGCATTTGAAAGAGCCTGCACAACCAAGTTCTGTCCAACAAGATCTTTGAAAGTCTTTGGAGTGTATTTTTGGCTCAAACTCCGATGCCTATTGTTGTAGCACCCTCTCTTTCTGTGATGATGACTTAATCTTCCCAGGGACTCTAGCTCTGAACCCTGCTCATTCCTTGATGAACTGTTCGCAAAAATATCAAGCTCCCCTGTGGAATCCTGCCCCAGAAAATGATCCCTTGTGCTTTCTTGTGATCCTGATGCCTCTGGAAGTAATGGTAGTGATTCAGAATCAGAGTTGAGCGAACTCAATCGATCTGATGCCACTGGCTTGCTTGAATCATCTTGGTTGCTTTGGTGAGTGGGCACCTTTTCATCCGATTTCTTCATTCTTGAATCAGACAAACCACAAGTCAGACTCCTCCCAGTCTTGTCAAGGAATGTCTTTCCTCTATGATGAATCCTTGACCAGTTCCAAGGAATGCCACATCCATTTCTTGGTTCCTGTGATTCCTCAGGTTCACCATCCTTTTTCTGGCCAACATAGCGCTCTTTCTTGGAAGCAGTCTTAGGGGGAACATTTAAACCTTGACGACCACTTCCACCTCTAAACTTACGTTTCTTCATCCTCGGTGATCTACCTTGCTTCCCCTGACTGCTTGCTTCAGGCTCCTCACAGATTCTCTCCACAACACTAGGCTTTCTGTGCATATAAACATTAAAGTCCCTGCTACTCTCTTTTTCTATCTGATTAGGAGGTTCTTCCAATTGCTCTGAAAGCGTCTTTGATCGAATATTAATGCAGTTTACGCTGTTTTCAAATGCCTTTTTCCTGATTGGAATTGACTGATCTTGTAGAATTGCAGTCGCAGGATTCCAACTACTTCTACTACTACTAGGATCCTCTCCTAATCGTCTAATATTTGATACACTCTTCATGGTTCCATTAGCTGCTTCAGCTGCAGCAATCATAGATGCTGCAATGCTTGGGGCATGAGATGAGCTTGTATACAAACTCCCAGTTTCCCGCCTTGGGTCAGTGCCTATTGATTTTCTTCCATTGGCAAAACTACTGCCTGCCAATCTGTACCTCGATGACATGTTGATGACTGAGGGAGAGATCCAAGATTGAGGACTAGTCGAAGGGTCCCTTAGGGAGCGAGACCTCTGCAGAGCAATGAGATCCCTTATCATGGGCCTATCCCCAGTGATAGGGCTGTGACGATGCATGTGGTTTCTCAAATGGATGCAATTAGTCAGGTGAACATGTGTGCGAAGGTGGTCACTGATGGCACTGCGATCATCTCTCAGATGAAGGCTGATTGCACTTCCGTTCTCTTTAGGAAACCTTTTCCTAGTCATAGCAGTGCTTTGAAGATAAAACAGCAAAGCATCAACACACAAAGGCAGTCATTGAGGAATTCCGTCAAACAGGTTGCCATTGCTAGCTTTGAAAATCATAATGAAGAACAGTCTAAGCAGTCATTGCCATTTTGCAGCACTGTCAAACAGATTCAGAAATAGAGAACAGCTTCACTATAATCGACTATTATTATCCAAGCAACTTCATCTACAAAGGAAAGCATAAAAAGAATCCAATAAACACCCCAGAAGATTCCTGAATGCTCCTTTAGTTTGGGAGCTAGAGCAAAAGCAAGAAGCCGAATCACTGATCCACTTGCTTGTACTGAAACATTAATCTCCTCGATTTACATCCCGAACACCGTTCTCCAGTTCAACAGAGAAATCGCAAATCCCTTCTACATGGAAAACTTGAACATTTAATTTCAACACACTTACCGTAGCAAAAAGTCTGAACATAACTTTTTCGCCTAAAACCAACTACCAAAAAAAAAAACAATATACCTCAGAAGAAGGAAATGTAAGACCAAAAACTAGCCAAACCCAGCGAATAAAGTTTTCGTTATTACTGCCACGCCGCTAAGAAATTAATCAACTAGTACACCAAATTCATTCAAGTAAAGGAGACTTAGTTAGTACTTGCAATTAACCTCAACGATCATTAACAGCTCTAAATCAAACCCAGTGTTGATGAGCGCAAAGTTGATTATTCGAAGAGAAGAAGAAACGCGAGTCACCTGAACCAAAGTTCGCAAAGGTTAGAACTCTGTGATTGTATTGTGCCGTATAGATCCCGGTTGCCTTCGCTCACATGAAGCTGGTGAGGGCAAAAAAAAAAAACAGCAAGCGTTCTTCTGTCTAATTTGAGCAAAAGAAAGAAAGAAAGGAAGGAGGCTGCCGCTGAGACCGGTGACAGTAGCATAAAAGTTGTAGAGAGACTAGAGAGTGCTTAGTCGAACCAAAGAAAGTGCACAGAGAGATGTAGCAGGACCACAGTTACATAACCTCCAGAATCGAATTACCGTAGTGTTATGTTAATTTCTGTAGGAATTACCAAGATGATCTCTCACCGTCCGAATATAACGATTCTATTTAGTGCCTCGTGATGGGATGTGATCAACGGCTGTGATTAAAAGAGAGATTCCTTTCTATTGAGTGCTTCGTGATGGGATGTAGATCGACGGTTGTGATTAAAAGAGGGATTCCTTGGTCGGAATGCTCGTCTTCTTTCGCTGGAGAATTTCCTAGTTTTCTGTTTTGGTGATGGTTTTAATGGGTTAGGTTGGTCGGGGAATGAATAGGTTAGAATTTCGAATCCAACATAGACGGCAAAACACAGATAAGTAGCCAAGTAGGCTTTTGCCACAAATATAATGCTTTTCTTTTTCTTTTTTTCCCCCTTAATTGAAGTCTCATCCAAGAGGATCATCAACATGGACAGATAGATGGATGGATGATGGAGTACGAACGAATCAGTGAGGTGTAGAACAAATCACAAAATCCAACACTCAACTGTCCAAGCTAGTGAGTTTAGCTGAGTGCGGATTGCACCCGCTTTGCAGAGGAGAGTAATATACCTTGTAAGCCATTTTTTTAGTCACGGGAGACAAAAAAAAAGTCAAGAAAAGGTACAAGTACCACTGGTCCTACTACTGCTTTAGTTACAGCACGCCACCATCTTTATCTAAAGTAATATTTAAGTAGCGATTTACGAGTAATTCTTTTGTACTTACTTTCTTGTCAAGTAGTTTAACAGCCAGAATAATTGAAGCATCCGTTCTTCTCACCTCTAGGTATAATTTGCAGATCTAATCCAGGCCTCTAATAATATACAACACACCAAACACCAACGATTAGTGACAAATGAATCATTGAAGCATGCATGTGACATACTTCTGGCAAGCATAGAGTATGTAAGCGCGGACCACGATGTGTGTACTTGGCATGGCTTGGCGTTATGCTAGTATATGCTATTGCCATGCACCTGCGAAGTGACCCCTCTGATGAGTGTCTCGGGATTCCTTAAAACGTTAGCAAGTACCAACTAACATTAACAAGTGCTTCCATAAATAAAAGCGGTCCAGTAAGAAGTGTACAGACTAGCATAGCAATTTTGCTCTGCTTCAGTTATCGATGGTTGGTTTTCTTTATTTTCTCGAAACACCCATGGGCTTTCGTCTTTCATCAGATTGCTGTAAACTTATCGAAAAAGGAAAGCTAAGAACAAGAAAACTCAATTAGCTCACAAATTTTACTTTTGGTAAAAATGATAGAACGCCTCTTGGAGGCTAAGTCACCCTTCGGTCAACTCCTTTAGCTTCCTTGAGGAATCATCAAAAGACTAAACAGTAAAAGCTCAGTTTGTACAGTCATTTACAAAATTTACATCAGAATTAAAGACCAATTCCTTCAGTTTATCAATTATCACGAATCATGTTAGTCGGCTCACTCAATACATACTTTGGCAACTCATATTTGGCACCTGTAAAATGAGTATTCACACTTTTTAATGAAGAAGCTGCAGTAGATATTGAAACATATTGCAAAGAAAAAGGAAGACATGTCTTTACCTCGTTCGTCATAGCAGACTGTCATATCAGCACTAGAAACAATAATGCCTGCACTATCCACTATTGCTTGCGCAAGAGTTAAATCAGCTTCAGCTGCAGCTCGAAGTGCATCCCAGATTTCTGGAGAAACAACACTATTGTATTAATTTCCTCCATCATCAGGTATTAGCTATTGAATGATGTTCCATTGGAAAATATAGAACAGAATTAAGAGCTCCTAAAGACGAAGTTCATCTGCAGAATTGAAACATATCGAAAAAACACCAAAGCCAAACTAATCACATTGGAACTAGTTGTTTTATGGCCTGCTTTGCAAATCAGCATAAACCACATTATAAAACGGAGAAGAATAAATGTAACCTTTTGGTAGTTACTTTTTAGTACACCAGCAAACCACTGTGTCTCTCATCTTTGGGCGGCTATTGTAAGCATAATTTCAGAAACCTATCCTAGCGGAGAAGTATAATAAAACTGAAGAAACAATATTACACAAAATCGTGTGATGATGTTTCACTATCCAAGCTATGCTGAAAAGCAGGAAGTTGTAAGAATACAATAGTTGAATACAAGTCATATTTTCACCACCCTTGGTCATGCCTGGACTGAGATATGTGAAAGACACTTACTCCTAGATCAAGTTACAGCCTAAAGGATAAATAAGGTTTCAGATAAAACCACATGAAATGAACACTGAGCTTAAAATTGTCAATGCAACACCAACATGTCACAAAGGAAACTACCACAAGACAAAAGCAAATTTCCACTTAAATCAGAGACCATGTTTTTTCGATATTTCAACTACAGCCATCTCTTGTTTGCCAACAAAATCTTACTATTTCAAGAAATTCACATACAGTTGTCTACTAATAATTTCTCAACACACGATATCTATTAACCTAATCTAATATGCATTTAATGTTTACAACCATTTGAGAGAGAAAAAGCAACTACTTTGTATTTACCAAAGTTTCCTTACCTTTCCTACCACCATAGTGAGGTGCTGTGTCCCAAAATTCCTCGCGCATTCGTCCAAGCTGTTCCCTTGTTATTGCTTCAGTATGCTTCCATGCCCTAGGCTTCCTGAGTTTCTTTGTGTTTTCTGGAAAAAAAAAAGAAGAGAAAAACATAAGTAAATGTAATGATGTGAAATTAAAGGGTGCATCATGTGATTTAAGAAGATAATGCCATCTTCCAAATTAATTCCAAAAAGGAACAGGTTTAGTTAGATTGTGCTGCTATCTTCGAGAGAAAATACAAGAAATTTGAGTAGAAATCCAGTAAAATATACAGTCAAGATCCAAGACTTTGAAAATATAGAAAAGTAATAATAGAGTTCACAGGAACTTTGAAGATATTAGAAAGTAAAATTTAAGTTCTCTACAAGAGCTTTCAGTTTGTACTCATGTAACCCTCGTCGACCATGGTTAATCTTTCTTAATTAAGCTTCTCTTTCAAGAGTGTCTGTGAACGTGCGTGGGCGGGCATGCAGGGGAGAATCGTAATACACGGTGGGCATATTCTAGTACTACACTTCAGTACGTCACTCCTCGCATGAAGGTTCACCGGACTCGAATTCAAAATCTAACCTTTGGATGTGATCTAGATCATGAAAACAACTCCTGCAAAAACTTTCACGTCAATCGGACATATTTTGACACTCCATCATAGCGTCAAAAGTCAATACAATGAAAGCATTAAAAAAGGTTTATATAACAAAATCATGAAGTTTACGAGTGTGCAATGGAAGGTCAAATCATGTTCAACTGATGAGAATTTTGTTATGGGGGCTGTTTTTATGTTCTAGATCACATCCAACGGCTGGATTTTAAATTTGAGATCCCGTAGACTGATTGCGAGGAGTGATGTACCGATGGCTTAGTGGAAAAGTATAGTATTGGAATTTTCGCCAAAACATGGTGTGCAAAAGTATAGTGGTATACTTGCACTTCACCAAGTTCCATGGTGCTTAGCTAAAAACGATAACCCTAGCATAAAAGAGCAGCACTAGAAACTGTGACTACAAGAAGAACTCTAAACATGAAATCACTGAAATACAAGTCAATGCTATCAAATCAAAACCTGGACATATTTATTACAGTCAAAGAGTTTCATTGTTCTCTAGATGATAAGCCATCTACGTTGCATCAACAATAGATGATAAGGAAGAGGAAAACATGGTTTTATTACTGATTAAGAGAGTCCATGATCATCTGCATGTAAAGTTAGAATTAGCTTCAAAGACTATATCCAATTGTACTCAAAATCGAAGTTACCATAACATGAAATTGGCTAATCTAAGATTGCATTTTCATCATAGATCCCTAAACAGTGTAATCAACAATTTGCATGGACTAAAATAGGCTAACAAAGAAAGTGGTGCACGATTCGTTACTTAATGCATTACTTGTCAATGATCTTCACCATTGTAGCCCCTAGTTTGTCCAAACGACAGTGTCTAAAGCAATAAAGCATGCATGTGATTAGCATTTCAGAAGAACAGAATAAATGGGACATAATCAATAAATTTCTATCCTCAACTAAGACTTTAACAAACACGCAGAAATCTCAAACCTTAACCCGAATCTGTAAAATAAACCAGTAAACATGCAAATGTATGATGAAATTCATCGCAGCCCACACTCCAATTCAAATGTCAATTCCAGAAAACGAATACTAAATAGCTTAAAAACTAAGATCAAATTGAACAAACAACAATATCAAGGTTCCTAAGTCTTGCACATAAACACCAAAAACAATCCTCATATGGATAGCCTTAAATCGATCACCAAGTTCCTTAATCCAGTAATATTCAAAGATAAATCATGTAATAGTACCAAGGAAACACAACTCAATTGAAATTAGAGAACAAACAAACTAGAACCTCACCGTCTCCTTTGGCCGGAGTAGATCCAGCGCAACCCATGTTCGGTTCCTCCTCCTCCGCAAACCGATCTCTATCAATCTTCAATAAAACAACTGATCAATCAAAATCATCGCCCGGAAATCAGCAGATATCGCCGGGGGTCGACAGAATCCGGCCGGCCGCTTAGGTCAATGAGATCTTTCCTTTACTGTTGTTACTACAGCTGCTCGGAAGAAATGATTGGAAGAAAAAGGAAAAGAAGGAAACAACTGGTTATTGTGGTGATGATTGAGATGGCTTTTATACTATTCGTTTTAGCATTAAATTGCTTTCAGATCCAAATCCCTATCCAGCTCCGACGGCTCAACTCCTCCTTCGCCATCGTGCGTGTCACGTGACTTACAACTGAATTTCGTCTGCAAATTTGTTAAACCCAATTATACTAGTCCACTAATCATAATGGACCAATTCTGAAAATTTAAAGTTTGAGACTGACTATCGGAAACGTGGACTGTAAAAACGTATCACCATATCGCAATATAAAATCTAATTTCTAGAAACCCAACACGTCCAGAGATATTAGAGACTGATAACGCGTGGCACTCAGAAGGCAACTACAAATATTAACCACTTGTAGTGTTTTTTTGGAGGCACTATTTTGAAATTTTTCATTCTTTTCTATATATGTACACACTCTTTATTGAACTTTTCGATTCAGTAATTTTCTCTTAATTTTTTGTTTTTTTGCATTCATCTTTTCTTCCTACAAAATTTCTCAGACGTTCGCAGAATGTGCTAGCGCATTCTTCTTCACATTCCCTCCAACATTTCTCATTTTTCCGCATTACCCTTCGATTTCTCTTTTATTTACAAAACCAATCACCAGTAGAACTACCGCCGGCGTTCGACAATCTCAACCATGAATATCTTTCGTTTCGCCGGCGATATGACTCATCTCGCAAGCGTTCTCATTCTCCTGCTCAAAATATACGCCACCAAATCTTGCTCCGGTATCAGTCGATTCATTTCCTTCTATTGATTTTTTCGATCGATTTATGAATTAGGGTTGGTTGCTTGATTTGATTGAATGAGTGAATGATTAGGGATATCGTTGAAGACACAGGAGTTATACGCGCTGGTGTTTCTAACAAGGTATATAGATTTGGTGACGGATTTCATCTCGGTTTACAATAGTGTGATGAAGATTGTGTTCATATCGAGCTCGGTCGCGATTGTTTGGTGCATGAGAGTTCATCCTTCCGTCCGGCGAACGTACGACCGGCACATGGACACCTTCCGGCATTACATACTCATTGCTGTCGCCGCTGCCCTCGCTCTCCTTTTTCACGATCAGTTCAACTTCAGAGATGTAAGTTTACTTAGTTGCTCCATCTGGTGCTGTGGAATTTGTACGTTAGTGTGCCATGGAGAATCGATAATGTTGTTTGTGTGAAATGAGAGTTGGTATCATATATTGGTGTTGTTATGGTCTGCTATATTGGCTTATATATTAGGCCTTGTGAAGATAAGGTTGTTTAATACGAACTCTCTTGTAGCTTAGGTGTAGAAGTTATTTGTTTTTTGACTATTTAGCATGGAAGTAGTTTGCATTGGGCATGATTGGTTAATTAGGCATAAAATGAGCATTGCATGAATGCATTGTAAAATGGTTATGTTTAAGATTTTGGTAGGTAGTTGAATGCTGTTAAAGAATTTCCCAGAAGTGAATGTTTGGTTGCTTTTCTGACCATTTTTTGAATTTTGATCAATGATTCTTAGTTCTAGAGCTAGCTCTTTATTTGTCTATCTATGCGAACACTGTACCTAGATTGGAAGGGTTTTAAACTGGAAAATCAAACAGGGTTTTGAATGGCTAACAACAGCAAATCTTTGAAGCTATTGCAATAAACTGTTAAATAAATAGAAGATGAGAGAGTGACATCTTTATTTTATGTTGGAGAGCATGCAGATGTGAAGATTTGCCTAGAGATTCCAGAAATTTGCTCATGCATCATAGCATCAGATCATTAGAATTGGAGCGCACCAACATCAACATACTGTCAGAGTCTTTCTAACTGAACCCTAAGAAACCTGAGTTTTCCCCATATCTTGCACGTAAATGGAGTCATTATGTCGAATTTTCACCTGTTTTCTGTATGTTCTTTGGTACAGTTGCCATATACCTGCATGCTCGTTATCTATGCCAAGCATGACCTCTTTTTATACTTCAATGATTGGAAACTGCTTCAAATGATTATATTCTATAAAAGAATGGCCGCACGTGTTGTTTTCGAATTAATCATATACATCTTTTAAATGATGCTCGCTACAGGTGTTGTGGGCATTCTCTATATATCTAGAGGCTGTAGCAATTCTTCCACAGCTAGTTTTGCTACAAAGAAGTGGAAATGTGGACAATTTGACTGGGCAATATGTGTTCTTTCTTGGGTATGATGTCTAGCCTTATCTGTTTGTTGAGTCTTGGAATTTGGAGTCTGCTTGTATGATTTCTACCTGGTTTAGCTACAGCATGAACTAGCTTGAATATTTATAGGAGGTACTGTCAATTTCCTATGCATGCTCTCTCGACTATGACAATAAGTTGTTCTCAGATGCCCATATAGCAAAACCACTTTGCTGTAGATTATGCAAGCAATTTGCATGCATAGCATAAGCTACTGCTACTGCTGTTGACAATGACCCTAGGTTCTACAGTCTGGGTTGTCTTAGGAGATGGCACAGGCAGCAAAATCCAATAACAGTGTACAGAGTGTCATAACTGGGTGGAAAGTGAGGTCTTACTGCTTCTATATAAATTATTGAACCCCTGCACCATCGGCCCTCTCTTGATATATTACATTCTGCTAGTTGAATCATGTGTGTGTCCGTCTCTATTGCTACTCATTGTCTTACAATTGAACTTTAACATTGCCAGCATAAGAGTTGAAGCTACTATATCATATGCATAAGGCATTGCACTTGATTTCATAATTAAAATCTCAAATAGTGCTCGTTTTTATGATGACGGATGCAGTCGAAACTGAAGTGTTTGTATACCTTGTGAGTTATTAGTGCTCATATACTTTGTGAGTTATTATTGCAGTCTAAACTGAAGTGTTCATTGTGTAGTATTGGGATTATTGCCTCTTGGATGTCATTATGACAATAAATTAAGTGACACGATCACCAAATTTGCTCCCTCTGTACCAAGTTTAGCTATATACTCCTTGACAATCCTGCAGATGATGCAAACCAATTGAAATTGGCTAACACTACAATTCTATATCCATTGTAGGGCCTACCGTGCATTCTACATACTAAACTGGATATACCGCTATTTCACTGAGCAGCACTATAGTCGGTGGATATGTAAGTTTCTATTCATTTATTTATAGGATGTTTTCTTCACTTGTTGAGTGTGTACTTATTCTCTTTTCTTTTTTCAGCATGGCTAGCTGGTCTCGTCCAAACTGCATTATATGCTGATTTCTTCTACTACTACTTCATAAGGCAAGATAATTCTATTAACAACTTATAATCTAATTGTAAATGAAACTGATTAGGAACTAACGAATGGCTCTGGTTGTCTTCAGTTGGAAGAACAATTCCAAGCTTCAGTTGCCATCCTAAAATGCTTTGTCATCGGTGGAGCAGCTCAAGACAGTTTCTGGTTACAGTAGATGCTAAAACTTTCTGAGGAACTCTGAAGCTGGCATCAACTTTTTTATTTTACACGAGGAATCTGATCTTATCTACATTATTTGTCCATATTGGTAGAAAGGTAATGATTTCTGGGGAAATGATGACCTCCCTTATAGCAAGGAAACATGTCTAGCTCATAACCTGTTTCTCCCTGCTTCGTGTGAATACCACTTTCCTAGCAAAGATTGTATCTCCCTTCTCAATGTCAATTATTCTTTCCAAGAAACTTAATATCTTGACTGAATTCTATTTGCACCCGTAACGAATTACTTCTGGCTGATACTAGTTTCGGCAATGTGAAGTGGCTCCAGTTGGTGATGGGAGAAAAAGATGCCGTCTCCACCTACTGATATACTAGTATGTAATCCAAGTTAAAAAAAGGCCTTCAACGAGAAAAGTTCTATTTTTATTCATTAATGGCATGGCATGGCATATACCGGAGCTGAATTCGCTTGGAGTGGATGAAATACAATCTACATGATATGTAAGAATGTCGAATCTTAAACCCCTTGGAACTTAGTCAGCTAGACATACTATTTGTTTACAGACAATGTATCGCTGAATATCTTTCTTACCTTTGGCCGCATGGAACACCACAGTTTCTTTTGAGGAGATACTGTGAGATATGCTTCACATTACAAAAACCTGCAGAAACCCTCTGAGATATGCTTCATATTACAGAATCCTGCACCTTCAACCTTTTGATATGGACAGAAAGACCAACTTGTAGATAAAGGAAGTCCAGACATTGCAGGATATTTGATAAACTACACTACAAGAATATCTCTACAAAGTAGTTGCACTAGGAAAAAGCAAAAAGAAAATGAAGCACGAGCGAAACACCCTTAGAGGGCTACTGAAATAGTGGCCATGACCCTTTCCATGCATCAAGAGCCAGAGCTAGCAGCCTTCTTTAAAAATAACGAAAAACAAAATCCGCCTCCAATAAGGAAAATATTCTAACAAGTCTGCACCTTCCTATAAAGATGTCCTCATGATTCATCAGCAAATATCAAAAGTTGAGAATAATTGGTGATTCTGACAGTGAACGTTTTGATATGGAAAGTTAATACTGTACAATAAGTACAATGATCAGGCAGGAGAAATCGAACTTCCGCATTTGTAGCCAACAAATTACCTTCTGCTGCTCCAAGGACTAAGCCATATTATTAGTGGTGAGAAGATCAAATATATCAAAAATTGCCCTGGATTCAATAAGAATCAGCCGGTTAATAAATCAACCATCAGCACTACTGCATATGCTCCGAGCTCTGCTTTGCTCTGAAGCAAAAGAAATGAAAATATTTGTCTACTCCTATGAAATTTGGTATCGCTCCATTAAATAACGATCATAAATGCAGTCTTCTGCATGAACAATGATCCTACAACTAACTGGAAGGAATCCTAAAGCTCCCCCATTAACAAGCTCTAAATCGGCATTCGTTGGTGAATACAGTCTTTGCCACCAATAATTCCTGAGAAATTTCTTGCTCTTGGCGAAGCAATTTAAGAATGGCACCAAGTAGAACCACTCAACCCAAAAGAGATTCATAGACTGACTGGGTGATTAGAAAGTTGTTTTGCCTGGCAAAGTATGACTGTTTTCAACTGAGGTTAAGTTTACTAAGTGATGTTCCAAGTGAAGATGCTTGAACATCAGCTACAGCAGCAGATTGAGTTGGCTCAACAAGCTGCTCAACCGAGGATGATCGGGTTGCTTCAGCAAGAGCTTCAAGCATGCTTATCACATCATTAGAATCATCCAAATAGTACTTTGCTTTGCTTGGTTTCTGCCCAACCGTGCACGCAAACACTGATGTATTAGGCGCAACCAAATTCTTGCTCGTCACTCCCGCAATACATTCAAACATGTCCTCATCAGATCTGTCATCACCAATGCAGAGCACAAAATCTGCTTGCCTCCTCTGATCAACCATAGATGACAGAATCTTTTCTGCTACCAAGCCCTTACTAACACCCTGGTATACAATCAGTATTATGTTAGACAACCACATAGATTTTATCTCCGCTAGTCAATAAGCCCCAAATTAAATAAAGAACTGCAATGCCATTTATACAAACCTCAGACTGTTAAAACTTGATATATACAATGATTCACTAGGCTTTACATAAACACAAATGCACCGATTCAGTCTACAGTAGTATGACCCAAAGTTATAGTTAGGTTTCTCGAAGGACATGCGCTTACAGTGAATCAGTGACGAGATCTTTTATCAGTTTATGGTGATTGTTATCCTAAGTCCTTATATTCATTACTAACTAGTAATTGTGCTGCATATGTACACTGCTGGCAACCTTGTAGTGATTCACTACATGAAGTAATTGAATGCAAAGATCTACATTAAAGGTAACTTCTTAGTTTCAATGATCTACCATGTTCATGTAACTCTTAAAAGGTAATTTCAGACAAATGCAGATTCTATAAAAGATGTCAATAAAAAAGGCAGTGCATGAACTTCAGGAAACCTAGAAGATAGTTTACAATACACACCTGAGGTTTAACTTCAACAATGCACTGCCCACTCTTCACTTCCACTGGTTCATTAGCTAATACGCTTTCCAAATGGTCATGCAACTCCTTTGCCTGAGCAGATCCAAAGCCTGGGTCTGCATCTTGATGATGCCAAACTAGAGCACTCTCTTTTTTCTCTATAAAAGATCCATCAGTAGCTTCAGCATAGTGCTTCATAACAGGCTCAGCCATCTGGATCCACGAGAAGTCGGCGTTCTGGCTGTGTGTTTCCCACTCTTCATTTCTCGTCCACCTAAGAGTCATAGAGCAATTGATATCTTTCAATATCATAACTCACTTCAACATTATCACAATATAATGT
Source organism: Acanthochlamys bracteata (assembly GCA_019914995.1). NCBI lineage: Eukaryota > Viridiplantae > Streptophyta > Magnoliopsida > Pandanales > Velloziaceae > Acanthochlamys > Acanthochlamys bracteata. The sequence goes on along the minus strand of CM034138.1, from coordinate 1,099,738 downwards.
GACATATATATGTTTGTGGGCTATCATCCGCAATAGATATTACAAACACGAAAATGATGCCTAACATGAAAACAGTAGCATAAAGGATTAAAATTTAAACGAAACCACCCTATTAGATACGCAAGCTATACGGTATACAGATCTTTGCATGCTGTTTGATTCGTAGACAGTTCGATACAGATTGCAGATAATAGAGACAATATTCTTTCAGGGTACCATTATGTCTTAAATTCAAGCATTCACCTTAGCACGGTACCAGATCATATACTGGAACACTCTAAATCTTATATGCATTACTAAGATGCTCTATCGACTAACTTCAAATTTGGGACATAAAGCATACCTCATGAAAAAGCCATGTTCTGCTGCAATTCCGAGCTTGTCACATTGTGAAAACCACTTCCCTAAGGTTTCCCTCTCTCTCCCACTAACTAAGAAAACCACATTCTTCTTATCTTGGCATAGGGTATTGATAATTGAGATAACTTGAGGGCTCGGTGTCTTGACCATAGAAGTCTGAGGCACAACTGTACCATCATAGTCGAGTAAAATCGCCCTGCTCTTTGCCTTCTCATATGCCAGAACTATGGCATCCACATGGAGCTTCCTGAAGTTGCGATCAAGTGCCACAACCCTGAATCCAAATCCCAGCCCAATCCCCCAACAGCTCCTCCTAAAATGGTCCTTGCAAGCTCTCTCAAAATCCTGCATAAAACTTCCAGCCCAATAACCCACATGATGAGTGCTGACATACTTGTAATGCTTCTCATGCCGCAGCTGCTTCTCGGCTTCTTGCAATGAAATCGCCTCATTCATTGCCTCAGCAGTCGACTCGATGTTCCATGGGTTAACCCTTATGGCACCGCTCAGTGAGGGCGAGCATCCAATGAACTCAGATAGCACCAGCATACTCTTCCTGGTTCCTGAACTCTCTGCCGATTCAGAGCCGCTGTTCCCTTGCCGACAAACAACATATTCATATGGAGTCAAATTCATCCCGTCCCTTACTGCAGTTACCACAAGGCATTCGGCAATGGCATAATACGATATCCGCTCAGCAAGTGACACAGGGCGGTCAATAAACACCACAGGACTATATCCTTCCTGACTGAAATCATCATTGATTCTCTTGCACGTCTGTTGGATTTCAGACTGTATCTCATCAAGGTCCTTGCCCCTGGCGCGGGCAGGATTCGCAATCTGAACAAGCACAGCTTTGCCCTGCCACTTACTGTGAACTCGCAGCATCTGCTCGAATGCAAGCAACTTTAGATTGATCCCTTTAAAAACATCCATATCATCAACACCCAGTAGAACAGTTTTGCCTTGGAATTGTCGGTGTAAGTCTGCAGTGCGCCACTCCCCATCAGCCTTCGAGAGGGCAGACTCAAGCTGGCCCATATGAACACCCACAGGCATGATTTTGATCCCAACAGTGCGGCCGTAGTACTCTAACCCAATATACCCCCTGCGGGATTGGTACTCTAATCCAAGCATTCTAGAACAACAGGAAAGAAAATGGCGGGCGTAATCGAAGGTGTGAAACCCAATTAAATCACAATTCAAAAGCGATTTCAGAATCTCTTCACGAACAGGAAGAGTTTTGTAAATCTCCGACGAAGGAAAAGGTGAGTGGAGGAAAAACCCCATCCGTAACCGATTGAATCTACGGCGTAGAAAAGAAGGGAGAGCAAGTAGATGGTAATCATGGATCCAAATATAATCATCTTCAGGACTGATTACCTCAATCACCTTCTGAGAGAAGAGCTTGTTAGCAAGAACATAAGATTCCCACAGCGATCGATCGAACCTTCCAGCGGCGCCCGCGGAGGTTGGAAACGGTAACATGTAATGAAACAATGGCCAGAGATGTTGCTTACAGAATCCATGATAGAATCTATCGAGAAGATCGGGTGGCAAAAAAGCCGGTACGCATTTGAATCTCTCGAGAAGAGTACTCGATACATCGTCTTGCTCATCAGGATCAACTTCAGCACGTAGAGAACCAACATAGATCACCTCCATGTCTTCCGGCAATCCATCTTTGAGTTGAAGCAGAAGTGATTCATCGTCCCATGAAAAACTCCATCCCCTTCCGTCCGGTCTCCGGCGAGCTTTAACAGGAAGCTGATTCGCTACAATGATTACTCGATCCTGCCCGATCGAAGAAGGCACATCTGAAGAAACACTACCGGCGCGTTCATCTTCATCAAGCTCAGACACGATTCCAGGTACCGTCATGACACGTGGCAAACGACGGCGAGGTCCACCCCCGGGTCCGGCTAGTGCGGCGAAGTTCCCGGAAGCGAGATCTAGTAGATTTGTATACGACCTTGACATCATCTTTTCGACGATCGATTGAAAAAATGTTCAAATTTTCTTTTGCTTCTTCGACCAATTGCTGCAGAAAAAGTTTTTGTTCTTTCGGTGTAATATTAAGTGGATTTTGTTTCGATTTTGTTTTTCTTTGGTTTGGTATGTATTAAACGGAAGAACAAGAGAACGAATTTTTATTTTTATGTCTGGAATAGAGTAGGGTTATTTGGGAAGAACGAAAAATAGGAGGATAAGGTTTGGCCAGCAGAGTCACAGGAATAGACAGCTGGGAGTCACGCGAGAGCGAAATTGTTGCCTTCCACGTTTCACATAAGCCCAGTCTACAACAGGCTATGGCCCACATAAACTTCTCAAGCCCGTTTGAAGACTAACCAACAGTCATCGCAGCAACTACGTGGCAGTTTGGAATGCTAACGTCACTCGTGATGTGGCAGAAAGTCAGAACTGTTTTTTATTATTGACCGCGACGACCGTTGACCATAGCAGTATTTAAATATTCGTTTTGTGAAATAAACATATAAAATAAAGTTAAAATTAAAAATTAACTAATTAAAATATGCAAATAAAAAAATGAAATTAAACTTATATATATAAAAATAAAGTTATGAGTTTTTTAAATAAAATATATAAACTGTTTAAAATTTTAATATAATAAAAAAGTAAAATTATTTGCACTTGAAATACGTACTGTATATAACTTTGAAAACATTACATTTTATATTTGCGATTATTGTAATAGTTTATGAAAGCATACAAGCGCTAATGTATACTGTGTACGTATTGAAGTAGTAAGAGAAGAATATGTGTCAAGATTGATTGGATATGAGATTATTTATTTGTTTATGATGATGTTATAAGTTTATGAAAGCATAGCAATGAAGAAGGAGACAAAAAGACTTCACACATACTACTCAAAACTGCGTGAGAAATTCTAGTTGATCACACTGCAGCCCATGAAAGATTAAACTGACACGATTAAGGCGCGTGTCAAAACGGCCGTAATTAAATTTTATAAAAATAAAAATAAAAAATAAAACTTTTTAAAAATAAAATAAAATAGAGTTTTATATATTTGTTATTTAATAATTTTAAAAATATGTTAAAAATTGAAAGATATATTATATTAAAAAATGTATAAATAAAAAAATTAAAATTAAAATTCTGTCTATATAAATTTTTAAATTTTTTATATAATTAAAATATATAAATTATTTAAAATTTAAAATTTGATAAAAAAAATATAAAAATTACGAAAATTTAAAACTAGCACGAATTTTTTTTGTCCGGAAGCAAAGCAGATCAATGGATTTTTGTTTTTGCTTCCGCCACAAATTTGTGTCTATAATTTTTAGCTGTTCGATCAAGTACTGTTTCATCACTGAATCGAAAAATTGGATTAGAATATATGCAGAAGTGCCTAGAATGTGTCTATAATTTCCTGCAATACCTGACTTATCTGATATTTGTTAATATATAAACCAAAAGCAATTTAACTTGCAATATTAATCCTAATTTTGTAGTTTGAAATGAACTTGGATTTTAGGACGTGTTTATCTTGATAAAAAAATAAATAAAATAATTTTTTTTAAAATTAATTTAAAAAATTAAATTTAAAATTTAAAATATTTAAAAATAATAAAATTATATATTAATATAATATTTATAGTAAGTTTTAAAAATAAATTTTTTAAAAATTTTATTAATAAAATTTTTTTTTAATTTTTATATGTATTTTATATTAAAAATGAGTTTAAAAAAATAAGTTTGAGGTATTGATAAACACACTCTTATTGCATTATAATTTACGGCAATCCAAGTACCTATATGGCGTATTTTAAAATAAAATTGTTCAAATTTAAATTTAGAGTTGAAAATAAGTTTGATAAAAATTAAATTTTTATATTTATTTTGTATTTGAAAAGAAATTTAAATTTTAATCAAAAACTTTTTAGATTTTATGTTTATCTTAAAAAATAAGTTAAATTAAATAAATTTAGAAAAGTAATTTGAGTGTAAGTAAATATGCTCAACATGTCTGTCCTATATATATGTCTACATCAATCCCCATCTCTCAAAAGTTGACAACTCATTATTGCAAAAAATAAGACATACTTCATTGGCTCAAGAGACAAGAAGCTACATCACTACATCCATAAGATGGGATGAATTGATGGGGATTTTTTATTTGCAGTAGTCTTCAAACTTGTGCACTGAATGAGATAAGATTTTTGTGTTGGGTTTTTTGTTTTCATAAAATGAGACAAGTTGTTGGATTTATTTGGATAGGTAGGAATCACTACAATAGCTTTGATTTGTTGTTGTGTATGAGAGTTTGCTTCTTTTGTGGGGAAAAAAGAAAGAAGAATGTTAGTATGAATGTTTTTGCTTGTGTTTTGAGATTTTGAATATTCATTCTTAATTAATTGTTTAATACTAACAATCTAGTTAAGTCCCTTTTGAGAAACTGTCCCAAGTACACACCTAGGTAGCTACCTAGTTGTTACTTAGGAAACACGCAAAGAAAATGAGCACAATGAGAGATGCATGTTAAAAGAAAATAAAACAACTAGGTAAAACTTGGATCTTCAACAAATGAAAAAAGTTGTAGGATTTAGAATTCGTTTAGGGTAATAGGATGTGCTCGAAATAAATACCTTTTTCTTTTAAAAAATTTAAAATTTGTTAAAAATAAACTTATATTTTAATTCAAAAAAATAGTTATTGTTATATAAAATTATATAACATAAATTTTTTTATATTTTTAAATTTTTTAAAATGTTTTATAATATTATAGAAGATTTTTTGAATCTATAAAGTACTTTCTTAAAAAGAATTTTTGAAATTTCTTTTATGTAAAAGATAATATATATATATATATATATGTATATAATGTATAATTTATGTATTTTTTAAAATAAGAAAAGATAAAAATATTTTTTTCAAAAAGAGTTTAATTTTTTAATAAACGAAATAAATTTATATAAATAAAAATTGTATGACATGGAATTCGTATATACTTTTCAAATTTTAAAAAAATATTTTTTACATGACGGTAAAAAGTAAAAAATACTAAATATTTTTTAAATAAAAAGCAGTGATATAAGAACCGCCAAACACTCCCAAATTTAATTTTCTGGTGCTTATTATCCTCTACTGTTTACTTTCTCGATTGCTAGCTTTGCAAGAGAATAATTTCAGAGCTTACACGTATCGACAAGGAAATGGATCAAATTCATTTGTTGAAAGAGAAATAATAAATGTAGTCGCGAGATTACATATTATATATGACAAATTAGCTATTTACAAAGTTCATTTTTTGTCAATTGATCTTTCATTAAGTAGATCAATCAAAATATGAGTACCATTAGATAGAGGGCGTATTTTAAATGTTCGTAATTGAGTTTCAGTAAAAGTAAAAAATAAAAAATAAAATTTTTTAAAAAATAAAATGGAAATAAAATTTAGTATTTGTGTTTTAATAGTTTTTAAGTGTGTCGAAAATTTAAAATATAATTGTATTAAAAAGTGTGCAAATAAAAAAGTTGGAACTAAAGTTCCGCATCTAAAAGTAGAGTTCTGAATTTTTTGTGTAATTGAAACATATGAATTGTTCGAAACTCAAGATCTAACAGGAATGAGTAGAGTTACAGACGTTTGAAACACGCTCATACTTGCAATTATATTTAGAAATTTTATTGTTAAAACGTAAGTAATTGGAAGCCCAGCCTAGTAAGAGTATACATGGTCCAGCCCGAAAGCAGGCCCAATAATAGCCCATTAACTTTTGTAATTTAGCTATGAGCTTGTTTAGTTGTCAAAAAATGATCGAACATATAAGTTTATAAAAGTATTTAAAGAAACAAAATAATAAAAATTGAATTTGTAAAAAGTAAATATAATATGCTATAAAAAATTATTTTTGACAAAAAAAAAAAAATTTCGGAGCGAACTTAAATGCCCTAACATAAAATATGGAGAAATTATTACAAAATCAAGGTTTTCTCTTCAATAAAAATAAAATTCCTGTACTATTTCTGCTAATTTAGCAATTCATCAAAAAACCGTAGGTACCATAAAACAAAAAGTTAAAAGTATAATCAAAGTGGTGAGTGAATAAAGTATGAATGTATAAGTCTACTTAAAAGTTATCGCTTATTTGGTATACAATGAAATCAAGCTGATGTTTCATACTTTTCAAACTCATATTTATTCAATTTTTGTATATATATATTTTTAATAAATTTTAAATATTTAACAGATTTTTTAAACTTAAAAATATAAAAAATTATATCGTTGCAAGATTTTATTTTAATTTATATTTATTATAAAAAATAAAATTATTTAAATTCTATTTTATAACTAATACTAAATATTACTATATTAGTCTAGGTAATGAACAGAATAGAAGATTTGTGCATAACAAGAAGCTAAACTTGGTCCTACAAAGAAGATTAATTAATAGAAGAATCTAATTAAGATAAAATAATTCTTTAGTAGTTAGAAAACGACAAAGCAAATACAGGAAACACTGATAGAAGTGTATACGCAATTAATTAACGTATAGATCATTTCTTTCCCAAAATTTATAAATAAAAAAAAAATCAATCAGCTCAAATCAAATCAGTCCTACTGTACACTTCTTCTTCATCATCATCAAATGAGTGAATATGAAAAAAAAATCAACAGATAGCACTACTACAAGCTAGATCATTACCAATGGAGTATTATCAACTAAAACAATTCGGTTAGAAAATATTTTCGATACTGTTTGGAGCTAAATTAGTCGGTAAAAATATTGAAGATACCAACTGAGACAATATTCAGTCTGTAAACCGGATAAATTGCCGACTAACAAACTTCACAGAGAAAAATCGCACGTTAATTAAAACCTGCATGAACTGATGTTGATCAATTCATCTCCACATTTCAATAACCTGCCATATGAATACTTTCAGTTCTCAAAACCTGAAGAAATTAACGAGTGCATGCAGGACTCTAGCTAGTGTCCTATTCCTGGACTGGGAGTTGATCCTTGCGTTCTTCTACTTTTGCATTCATCAATAGGTATCGTCGTCTTCGAATCATGCCCTCGTACACTAGCCGCCGACGACGGTATTCTACCCTTCGATATTAACACACCCGGCACCGAACAACCGGCAGCCGGCGACGACTTATGATTTTCACTACTGCTCTGAAGCACTCTGCTACCATCTAAGAACACAAAGAACGAATGCAAGTGAATGAAGAGCAAAATTGCAACCAAGAAAACTCTCCTGTTGTAATGAAAGGGCGCCATGAAGAATAATAAAATTAATCGTGAGATTGATCGATTGTTGGTTTGGATTTTGAAGTTCGTTTTCCCTCACTTTTTATACAAGTTGTACGATTTGTTGTGGTTACTTACTTAGCTCGTCTGAGAGATGAGGGATTAGAATATATTAGTTTGGGAATAAGACGTGCGTTTGATTGTTGGCGTAGCTTATAATAAAGTCGAAAAAGAAATTTTTTTTTTTTCCATGATATGGTTCTGATTCTTAATTTTATTCCCTTGTAAATTTTCCTTGATAAGGAATTTTTAGATCTCATCTCAACGTGCTCCAGAAAAACTTAGCCGACATTAACTAGTTTCCAAGCAATTACTCACCCTTCTGAAGACATGTTTGACTTTAGAAGGGTGCTTGATAACAAAATATTTATTAAATGATTGAAATATTTTCATATATATATATATATATGAAATAATATGGACATTTTTTTTTTAAGAATACTTTCGAACACTCTGTTTTTGGTTTATGATCGGAGTGACTTTCAAATTCAATCTGCACCATTGGATATGAAAAACTATAAATTAAAAATTTACCCATAAAATTTTATCTCATCGGACGACGAATTTATCTCTATCCAGTCACTTGATCAAAATGACAGAAATGATACAATATATATATATTTTTAAATTTTCTTAATATATCAAGTGACTGAATGGAAGTGAATTTGTGATCCACTTGAGCCAAAATTTTATGAATAGTTTTTTAATTCATAGTTCTTTATATCCAACGGTGTAGATTGAATTTAAAGATCATCTCGGTCATAAATCAAAAAGAGAGTGTCCAATATGCTCTTAAGAAGAGAGCGCTCTTATCCCTCCCTATATATATATAGGAAAGGATAGGCGCACTTTCGGGCACTCCATTTTCGGTTTATGATCGAGGTGACCTTCAAATTCAATCTCCACCGTTGGATATGAAGAACTATGAGTTAGAAACATATCCATATAATTTCAGCTCAATCGGACTACGAATTCACGCCCATCCGGTCACTTGATCAAGATGACAGAAATGATACAATATATATATTTTAAAGTTTTCTTACTTTCTGTTATCTTGATCAAGTGACCGGATGAATGTGAATTCGTAGTCCGATTGAGCTGAAATTTTATGGACATATTTCTAACTCATAGTTCTTCATATTCAATGGTGGAGATTGAATTTAGAGGTCACCCCGACCATAAACCGAGAAGGAAGTGCCCCCATCTTACTAAAGAGGTATTTGAAAGTGATTTTAAAATAAATTTTTTAAATAAAAAATATTTTTATTTTTTTGAAAAATAAATTATATTTTTAATAAGCGGAATTAAATAGCTCCTAAAATTGTCAAACATGTGCTAATATTGTTCCTTCCATTTATCAGCTTATGCTTTTGGAGTCAAACGGTTCCGTGGTCGGAGGTTTGATAAAAATAAAAATTTTCAGGGATGAGAAGGTACAGAAGAGTTGGGGATGCATGTAGCGTGCAAAAGGAGTTGCTTGCAAGGAAAACACATGTTTGTCAACAACTAATTAGTTTGAGATAGGCACTTAATAATATTTGGGCAGAATAGTTCCAAAAAATTGAATATTAACAAGTAGAGAAACATAAGAGAAAGGCATCACATTTATGAGTTTGTTTGAGCGTAGACGTAACTCCTTGCAGTAACACTACCATCCCCATCTACAATTTCATTATTAATATATCTCCCTGGGAGCAGTACGGAACTCTCCATTTCAGTATAGGTGTATTTTTTACGCACCGAAGTTATTTTTTTCTAATAAAAAATTATTTTTAATTCACTTTTTATTATAATAAAGAATACAAAAAAGCTTTTCAACTCATTTTTCATACAAAAATTTACACATTATTTTTAACAACAATATTTTTAACTACTTATTTTTAATAACTCACTTTAAAAAAACTCAATTCTAAAATCAAATAAACACACCTGCCCCTGGAATAAAAATACTCAGATGAATTTATAAGCACTTTTCTCTTATAGCACTCCTGTTATTTCTTAATTCAACTATATGATTGTGTTCGGATTGCCACGATTGATCTAATGGTTTTGAGGAAAAAGAATTTAAATTCTATTATCCATGTCTCAATCATTTGATTAAATTACAGCCGTTCGATTGTTTAATCAGATAGATATATTCAGAAAGAGTGCAAGAGTGTATATAGTAGAAAATGCTTATATTGTAAACTTTAAATATAAAAGAGGGTCACGAAGAATAGCACAGGAAGACATAATACTCTCAGAACCTCAACCAAAAGACAGCTCTGTTGGAAGAAGCACTTTTCCGTCCATGCTTCTGAAACAACTTTTTTGTCTAATCTATACAGAGAAGTGTCAGACATTACTTTCCATTCTATTTCAAAATTTTTAATTTATTTTAAGTTTTATTAATTTTTTTTTATGAATTTTTACAAAAATTATTTAATAATTTTAAAAAATAAAAATTTACATAATAATATTTGTGTTATTTATTTTAAATTTTTAATAAAATAAAAATATTTTTATTTTAAAATATTTCAAAACCTTCCGATCAAGTTCATCAAGCTTTTTTGCTTCCGGATGTTTAGAAGTATTTTTTAAATAATTTTTTAAAAAATTAGTTTTATTTTTTTATTTAAAAGAATAATAAAATTACGTAATAAAATTTTTTCATTACATACAAATTTTTTATATTTTCTAAATTTTAAATAAATTTTTAAATACGTATAAAAAATATACTAAAAATATAAAATTAAAAACTAAAAATTATTTTTTAAGATAAACATTTGGCTTACTGTTGTTTATGAACTAAAATTTTTTTGAAATAAAAAGTATATATTTTTTTAAGACAAATTTTATTTTTTTTTATTTCAAAAAAATAATAAAAATATATAATAAAAAATTTCACTACGTAAAATATTTTATATTTTTTAAATTTCTAAATTTTATATGTACTTATAAAATATATATTAAAAATATAAAATTAAAAATTAAAAAGCTATTTTTTTGATAATTAATGCCAAACATTCATATTTTTGCTGATAAACTGCTTTTCTCGGTAAGCAATACCCGTTTCAACTCTGTTTCTTCAAAATAGACTTTGATATTTTAAAGTATATTTTATTAACAGTTTTAAAAATTTACAAATATATAAAAATTTATATACTATAAAAAAATATATATATATTTAATTATATTTAAAAAAATAATATTCTCAAAAATTAAATAATTTTATTTAATAAAAAATTTATTTTATAAGCATTTATAATACTACTACTAACAAGTAATTTCATGCACTCTCTGCCAATTGAAGCTTATAGCTCAAAATTGCGAGCCAATGGAACTTTTTCTGCATGCTCTGATGGCCTGAGAAACTGATGATGTCCTTGTGATTCGTATTAATGAATCAATAAATATTAAATTGAGCAAAATTATTATATCAATTTTCATCTAAAAAACATTACAGCATGTTTTTAGTAGAATGTGCAACAAAATCGAGAAGCCACATGCTCTAACAGTAATACCATGCATCGCTGTTTGATGTCGTTTTATTACAAGTGCTTCCTGATTGAAATTATTATTTTAATTTTTCTGTCTTAATAAATTGTTTATAATATTAAAATTTATATATTATGCAATTCGAAAACTTGTGTCCAAACTTTGAACCATTTCATTAAGAAAAGCAGTCATTAAATTAACAGCAGTCACCTGCTCTAAATAGGTTTGAATCATATATAGCTAAGTCAGAGGCATTTAACATGATTAGGTGGGGATGAAATTAAATCATTCAATGTATCATATTCACCTAGCAATGATATTAGTTTACTTGATATTGGTTTGAATCTTTTTAGCTCACTTCTTGCACTGCCTACACTAGCTAAGTACCTTCACAACTAAAACTAACATCAAGTTCATAACGGTGCATTATTTAATATAAAAAGTTTTCATAGTTGTTAGCATAGCTAGAAACTTAGAAGTTAAAAACTAAGGAAACATTATTTTTCAGCATAAAATAAGAAAAAATAATCTGCAAATTATAAACTGAAATTAAAGACATATGGATTTGAGAAAGTAAATTGATAGAAGCTTTTTAAAGAACTCATCGAGCAATAGTTAAGTAATGATTAGTGGACATGAATAGCAACAAAAATAAAGAAATGAGAGAGAAGTAGCGAAACAGGCTAGCACCAAAAATAAGAATATTGTAAAAAAAAAAAACCAAAAGTCTTCGGAACAAACTTACCACGCTTTTTTTTAACCTTTTCTTTTTCTGCTTTGGTTTGGTTGCTGTATTTGTTGTACGATTTGTCCGCACCTCACCAAAAAATGCAAAAATTCCACAAGCCTTACCAAAAAACCAAAAGAAAAAAACTTCCAACTTTCAATGTAATAATAAATTTTGAATAAATAGTGAAAGAGTTACTGTTTAAGGAACAAAGATTTGAATCTAGTCACCCAACAAGTTTGTTGGCAAGAAGTTGTTATTTGTTAATAACTCGAAAGCAGAATATATTCTCAGTTCTTTGTACTCAACATGAACGAACGAGAAGTTCTACATTTCGTTTGAAGTATTTAACATTTCCAAAAAATATTCTTCTTTTTTTTATATAATTTTTAATAGTATTATAAAATTTTTTAAAACAAAAAATATTTTAAAAATTCTTTAGAAAATTATAAATATTTATTTGAAATAAAAAGTTAAAACGCTCAGCCAAATATTTTCTATACATATAAATTTTTTATTTTTTTATGTAAAAAAAACAAGCTTACTTTCGAAAAGATGTTTAAATAAATTTATTTATAAAGTTCTATTTTAATAAATATTTTTAAAATTACCATAAATATTTGACATTAATAGATGTCTTTGCTATAATGAAATTACAAGAGTCAATAATTTCATCCTAATTTGATGTTATAAGATTTTGCTGCTTGAAATATAACATGTGCGTTTGCCTTGGCTGTACTTTTATAAAAAAAATATTTTTTAACTTTTTAATTTCACATTCTTCGATAAAATTTTTTAATATTTTATAAAATTTATAAAAAATAAAAAGTTATACTTATAAAATATTATTATTATTTTTATTAACTTTTTTTAGTTAAAGAATACAGAGCTTTTATTTTAAAATAAAATAAAAAATATTTTTTTATTTTGAAAAAATATTTTATAAGTACTCATAAATAACTCATTTTAAGTTCTTTAAAAATGGATAAAAGAAAAGAAAAGATAGGAGCCAGCAAGGTTCACATATAGCGCCAATTTATTTTGAAACTTCTCTCAAATTTTGATAGCATTAATAACCACCCCTCTTCTTGGCTCTAGTTCTAGCTATACTTCTCATGAGACCCATATGAAACCCACCCACGTCCTCCATAAACACATTTTTTAAGTTTTTAACTGCCAAGTAAACCCCTCCCTCCCTCTCTCCGTCTCTCCCTCATCACGAACTCTCGTTCTTCTCGACTACCTCCACAACCCGTTCTCTCAAAAAAGATAGGAATACGAACCAAAACCCAGATCAACAACAACAGATTCAGAAATAAAAAATTGCAATAATGAAATGGGGCAAGAAGAAGAAGGACATGAAGCAGAATGAAGAGAAAACCAAGACGAAAATAATGGATCAAGCAGCACAAGAACCAAAACCCAAGCAGCAGCAGCAGCACCAATTTTCTCTTTCCCGCATGCTCCCTCTCTCCAGTTGGTTCACCAAACTCAAACGCCCAAACATTTCTCCTCCTCGTCCTCCTCCTTCTAACCCACCTCCTCTTGAGTCATCCTTTAAGCCATCCCTCAGACCATCCTTCGTCCCCATCGACCGAGTTGTCGTCGACGAACCACGTCGTCTCTCTGTCGGTAACGACAGCGCAACACTTGCTCGAACACGAGCTTCTATTTCACGGTCAGCTCGCCACAACTCGCTCAACGAACACGAGCTACGACGGCTTCTACAAAGAAGCTTAAATACAGACTCAGAGAAGATCATCGATGGTCATGCTAAGCCTCGGATTCTTCCAGCTGATCGTGAAACTACTCCGCGGAGCGGCCGCTCATTACCACGACGGCAGACAACTGTCCGGGCAGACCAAGATCTTCCTATATTGCTTAAACCGATACACATCAACAGAGATCATCATCATCATCAACACAGCAGTAGGAAATCATTCGAATTCTCTATGCGCTACAAGAACAAGCCTAAGGTAAGAAGAGCTGTCTACTCTCCTCGTTCACTATCGGCACTTAGGACTAGAACAAGGCCAACAATATTATCAGAAGAACAAGGAGAAGAAAAGTTGGAGAAGTTTGCAGTGTTAAAGAAGACGAGAGATCCGCAGAGAGAGTTCAGAGAATCGATGGCGGAGATGGTGATAGAGAAGGGAATGGTAGGGAGGCCGGAAGAGATGGAGAGATTGCTTGCTGCTTACCTATTGCTGAACTCGGACGAACACCACGATGTCATCGTCAAGGCTTTCCGGCAGCTCTGGTTCGATCTCGCAAGACGAAGACAGGAGTCTGTTACTTGGGATCACCGCTGCTCCCGCCGGTTCGGTTAGGATGAAGCTTTAATTGTAGTATAATGTCCACATTTCTTTCTTCACCTTCCATTTGGTGTTTGGAGTAATGTTTTGGGTAATAATATTAGCCTACAAACTAATCATGAATTAATTAGTCTAATTTCAAGATCATTAGTGAAATTTTCGAAATGCTTGTAGATCTTTGAGAGAAACGTACCTCTTATTTGGGATAGCTTGCACAGAAGATGCTTCATGGAATCAATCAAACCCTGATAAGTTAGAAATGATAGAACATACATAATACATAACACAGGAATTCTCACACCTTGTCAAAGTTATCAGATTAATTTACAAAATCCTACCGCTCAGCATACTCCGAGAATTATCATATACAGTAGATATACCAGAATCAACCTTAAACACAAGTATACATAGTTGCCTTCATGATTGTGTGAAAATGTACACTTCATCATAACCTTCCCTGCAACGACGGAAGGGAAACAAACATGTGAAAATGCTTATACCCAGATAATGCTTCAACCAATTTGAGCAGAACCTTGTTTTTATTAGGTAACTTACCCTGCGTACCCACCATAAGTGGGTTTGTAGTTGTAGATTAGGTTGTCCAACACCTTTTGCTCAAGAGGTCTACTAGAAGACCTACGAGCCTCCCTGTACAAGAAATCTCAATATATAAGAAGGATATTGACCAATTTCTCACTACTGCTACAGTTTTACTTGATTTCATATGAATGATTAAGATGTGACATTCATTAGCATTTTTACTTCAAATGCTACAGGCGGCAAGTGCTCTCCGTAAAGAACTGGAAAAGTACAGTTTAATAACATGCGTTTTATTGGAGCCAAAGGACTATTGGCTTCATACCTTATTAGAAAATTTGCTACATGCTGTGTCACCCTCACTGCATCTTCACTATGAGGGATCTTTCTTGATGCCCATTCAAAAGCATTTTTCTGCAGCAACAGCTAGGATTAAGGGTATGAACGTGAAGATATTAACACAAAGTACAAACACATAAAACCTCCACATATACAATACAATCAGAAACATTGACATATGAATGGAATAGATACCTCTGGATGCCACTGGAAACCTGTCACCGGGTAGTTGTATGCTTGGGCAGTTGAGACATAAGCCTAAGTCAAAAGACCAATAAAAATCAAAGAGGACGTAGACTTTTTGAAAGTAAAACCTCTAGTCTTGTACCTCATCATTATCATCAGCTGTAGTTGTCAAAATCTGGAAGAAACTTGACAAAGTTTCAGTCTCTTGCAACCTCTTAGGTGATATGCCAAACTTTAATGTGCTCAACATGGGTGATCAGTATTAGACTGGATCCATGGAAGAAATAAAATGTTCTATGCTAAAAGAAGATCCACAATGCATTCTGGTAAACTGATTCATGACATTGAAGTGATGTTTCTCTCAGCAACAACACATTAACATATGAAGCACAAAACCAATATAGAAGTGCAAAATAACCAAGCTCAACTTGATTGAGCTCAGACCCAAGTCTTCAAGTTAAACCAACTCAAGTGTGGGTTCAACTTCAGGCACAGCTAAATTGAGTATTCACCAGGCTTTATGAGTAATAACCGAGTATGAAAAGTTCAAGATGCTCTTGGAATATCTTACCCTGTGATTCTGCATGGCTAGGCATTCTGTGCTCAGCTTTGCCAACAGATCTGGAGGAAACCTGCATCAAGAAGAATTATTAACTTGTAAAATACAATGTAATGTAAACATCGTCGATGCATTTATATTTAGATGGTCATGACAAAAGTGGCAAACTTTTCACATGGTTTCTTGTATCAATGTAATGGTAAACATTGTTGATGCATATATGTTAGTCATGACAAAGGTGGCAACTTTAAGAACTACCACATGGTTTCTTGTAAGCTTTTAAAGAACAGAGAGATTTTCTACTTCAGAGCAGGGCCGTGAAGTACTTATCATTTTGACAAAATATACTACCCTAGTTAAGTCTAGTTCCATATAATTGGTATAGCTATAGCTTTACAATCTTGTATCAGGAGTTTACATGGAAAAATATTCAAGAGCACTTCAATTGGCAACTGAATCAAAGAGTAGTCGTGTCTCTTTCCAACTGTATCTGACTTTGCATATTACAAGCACGAATATACGAGAACCATCCTAAGATATTTCGTCGAAACTCTGAAAACAGTGTAATACAATTAATAGTCAAGAAAGGGCTATGCAAATAAAACTTGCAGACCAAAGTGCTTACCACGCGATTCTGAAAAAATTTCAAGAATACTTCATTAGCACAAGAACGGATTTCCAATTTACCTTTGGAAAACTGATCCTTTAATATCCACATTGTCCACAAACTGAAGTGGAGCTGCCTGATTCAAAGCACCGAAGTTCTCCAATATTTTACTATTCTGCAGTCATTATCAGAAACTGCATTAGTTGAAGGAGAAAAGGGACATCTGGTGTCTCTAGCATCAGTAAATAAAACAGTGTACACCACTCCACTGTCCTGCAGGATGCCTAAAACAACTGTAAGCATTACATCGCACTGAACAAATTTTCTCCAATATATTACTATTCTGCAGTCATTATCAGAAATTGCATTAGTTGAAGGAGAAAAGGGAAATCTGGTGTCTCTAGCATCAGTAAATAAAACAGTGTACACCACTCCACTGTCCTGCAGGATGCCTAAAACAACTGTAAGCATTACATCGCACTGAACAAATTTACTGTTGCAATAAGACAGTGTATGAGCCAGTGAAACCAGAGTGGGATACTGTTCATGCCTGAAGCTTGAAAAGTTATGGCGTATACGTACATTGCTGATGATCATGCTTAATAGTTCAAAGCCCAAGCAGATGGCAAACATAGGGAAGTGTTCTCCAGCATCATTTCTTTCCAACATAACCTGCACCAAAAGACACAAACGGCAGTGATTCTTCTCTTCTACAAGAAAAGGGTTATTAGATACAAGCTCACAACAATGCTCAAACATTTAATGTTGTAAATTCGAAGATCAACCAAGTATACTAAACACATTTTAAGCCGAATAGCACCATACGTTATGTCTTAATTTATCCTTGATGGCAGTGCCATCTTCTTCACAGAAAAACAAAATGTCACCACACAATACAGAAAGCTAACGGACCTTGAAAAGCTTCTTCACAGTTTCATAATACAATCCCGTCTTCGCCCATCCACCTGTCAGCAGCAATCCATTCACCAAACTTACCTTCTGTTTCACGCCATCCATACCACAAAACACCAAATTACAATAACGAAGCATTACCAACAACCAAAAACTCCACGACAACAATTCAATCTAACAGTTTCTACTAAGTCGAAACGTAAACCTCGGCGATTTTGTATCGGGGCTCGTTGTAGATGATGGGAATAACACGCGCGCCGGCGGACTCAACGAATTTCACATATGAAGCAGGAATGTTAGACGCATCGGAGGAGTTACTAAGGCGACCGCTGGCGCCGTCTCCAGGATGAGAAAGGATTCCGATCACCGGTCTGTAGTTCAGCAACGGATCCGGCCGGAGACAACTTCTAGAAACTGCAGCGGAGCTTGGGAGCTCGATCGAATGAAGATGAATCTGTGCTGCTGCTGTCGGCGATGGAGTTGAGATGGAAAACAACAATGGTAGAAGAAAAAGGGGAAGAAGCGCCATGCCACTAGCGGTGAAGTTGACGCTTCGGAGTTCGGAGAAAGAGAATGGTTACCTTATTTTTTGTTGGATAATTTGCTTTTGTGGTTTATGTTAGAAAAATTTTTAACTTATGTAATATTATAATTAAATAAATTTTAATTTTAATTTTAAAAATTTAATAATTTTTACAATAATTTAAACAAAAAATAAATAATAATTATTCATAACACTTTTTTTTAAGCAATTATTTATATTTTAAAAAGCTTAATTTCTCTTAATTTTAAAGAAAATAATTTTAGATGATAAAAAAATTCTTTAAATTTTATTGGAAAATAAAAGGATCAAAAAATTTCTTTTATGAAAGCTACATTTATTATTCATTGACTATTATAATTTATGCAATATGTAACTACGAGTAAGCCACTAATAATTATAAATAACGTGTGATTTTTAAAATTCACACATTTACTACCTACTGTTATAATTTACTTAATTTTAAATTAATTAATAAAATTTAGCAATTAAATTATTTTAATATACGAGCCACATCCAACCGTCTATGATTTGCAGTTTTTGGATAATAGTTTTTCTTGGATAATTTTTGTGGTCTATGGTTTTGTAGTATCTCTCGGATGATTTTTCTTCTATAATATAGGGCATGTTAGCAGAAATTTTCTTTTCTAATTTTTTATTTTATATTTTTTAATAAAGTTTCTAAAATATTTTATAAAAATTTTTTTAAAACTTTTAAAATACAGAAAATTTGACATCGTGAAATTTTTTTATTATTTTTATGAAATTAAAAAAAAGTTTATTTTAACAAATACTTTAAAATTTCTGTTTTGTGCGAAAAACTTTTTTTTAATAAGCACTTTCAAAAATTTTCAATTATTTTTTAATGGTCTATGGTAACCGAAATTCAGCAGGTCTAAAAAAACAGTAATATACCTATGCCTAGGCCCAGGCCCAGTAGAAGGCCGAACCAAAATCTGGTCATTTTGTCAATTTGCATCGGAGCTCGAACGTCTTTACTTTAGTATTAAACTTATTTTCTGAAAATAAATTCTTTAAAAAATAAATTTAAAATTGAAAGTTAGATTAGTAAAAAGTGAATTTAAATAATTATTTTGTATTAAAAAAGAGTTCGATAGTGAAACTTTTAATTTAAAAATTGAATTTACAATAAATTTTTGGTGCAAAAAAATTAATTTAGATTTTGTATTAATTTAGTTTAAAAGTAAGTTGAAGGTTATAATTAAGTTTAAAAAAAAAGTGAATTTAGAACTAAGATAAATAAGCTCTAAATGTCACATCACTGAAAATTCCAACTCACAAAGTGGGTTTGAGAGAATGGTATTATTAGAGTAAATTTATAATAGTAAGTTTATGAAATTAAATATAAAAATTTACTTAAACTCGTTGTTTGATAGTAGAAAAGAAAATAAGTTAAACGTAAAATGAAACACGCCTTCAACGTAGAACGAGGCCTTTGTTCTTTCAGTAAGGTCTTGCACCCATGATATTGCCATGAGGATCATAGTTGCAGATAATAAACGTATCACCATTCTTACAAATCATCTTCACACAACCAACACTTTTCGTCCTCCTCCAAACCATCTGCGTGTAATGCGTACAGTCTTCCCCTTTTCTGCATAAATTAGTCATATAATCATAGTACTTCCCCTCCGCTGCCCATGCAGCAACTGCGTCAGATATCTTCCACCCACTTCCTTTACCCCAGAACAAGTTCTCGCCGTAGTTCCCCGTCGAGTGCAGCAATGCACAGTCTCCTCTCCGTTGATTAGCGTACCATTTTGCGTAGTTTACTAGATTTGTACTCCATTGTAGTGAAGGCAAGCCTAGGCTTGACCTTAACGCATTATGTGGGTTGAGGAATTGGGTTGCTGTGTTTGTGGCGGCTGCGCCGGTTGTGTAGAAGAAGATGGAAAGTACATGGAGAAGAAACATAAGAGAGAAACATGCGTGAGAATGCTTGGCGTTATACTGCATGGCGTTTGAAAGAATTGAAGTATATTGGAGTGAAGGTTTTCTCTTTCTTGGAAGTAGTGATCAAATAAAATGTCTTAGGTTTATATAGAGAAGATTGGAGACTATTGAAATGGTTTTTGGAAGCATATGATCATGTGTTAATGTTCCGCAAGTGATGGAGATTAACATGCTGCTATTGAGTGAGCGCATTTGAATGAATGATTGATTGATGCTTGGAGGAGTTTAGATTGCAACTGCTTATAACTGTGTCTGATTGATGCTTGGAGTCCTGAAGTGGTGGTTGCTCTGTTTATAAGAACACATGCTGCCATGTGTTGTATCATATGCTTCCTGCAATGGATCTCACATATAAGAAATTAGAAAGTCAATTTATTCACTGATGATAATTTGATCATAACGGATATGATCTCAATAGCTAGCTGCTAAAGATTGTCCGAGAATTCTGCAGCTTCCATGGTTAGTTTTCTGATCTCAACGTCCGCCACGATCCTGTGATAGTTCAACAAGCTTGCAGATCTAAACAGGCACAACAGAAAACTTTTCCCAAGGATCACGAAGGGATCACATTAACCTTAAGCAGAATACCAACCAAGAAACTAGTTTATCTATAAAAATGTCCATCCAGTAGCACCTCTCGTTTATATCTTCAATACACATTACGGGTAAATAAACTATAAGGATTAAGGAAGAATTCAAATGCATCCCTATGTGAGCTTCTTTCTTGTAAATGTACAGCCTAACAAAAAACTACTAGCACAAACACAAAGCTGCCTCAACCATGGAAATAAAAAAGAGAAGAAAAATTAAATAAAAACACTACATACAAACACGAGAACCTAAATACATTACAAAGGCATTGCAGGCCTACCCTGCTGTAAGTTGAAAAATGCCTATGTGATAGGTAAGATGTTAAAAGTAAAGAAACACTTGTATATCTATGTTTTCTCCGCTGGTGTTAAATGCCCCATCTGTTCTGCAAGGTGATCCATGTTCTTCCTGTTCCACCAAATTGTCCTTCGCTCACCCAGTTTTCCTTCACTCAATTTCACATCCGGATCACGTCTATCTGACTGGAATTCCTGTGTGACGGCCGATCCAGGAGTCTCTGTAAGAAACTGCTCCCAAAACATATCATTTACTGGAGGTACGGGAGCCGCATTTGTAGCTGCTAGGTCTGATGATGTGCGAACCTCAGCCACAGATGAGTGAACCTCAGGAACAACTGGGTCAGAGTTGACATCTATCTCAGAAATCTTAGTCCTAAAGTCAGTATGAATCTCCAATGACGATAGACGAGGACTTTCCACATGGCTTGTAGTCTCTGCCAACTCAAGTGATGAATGCATATCTTCCAAACAAGGAGATGATGGATGCAAGCTAGGAGACGGTGACTGCAAAGTTCGGTCAGTATCTCCAGATGAACCATGCAGCTCTGTGAGAACTACACCAGACGGAGAAGGTATCATGGCATCATAGTAAATGTCAACCCCAGATACTTCACTAACGTTACGAAATAAGTTCTCCAATGAATTTATGGAGGATTCCATCTTGTCAAATGGTTCCATATCTAAAATCTGCAAGGAAGTGGATTCTGAATTCTCCTTTGTAAAGCCCTGGAATGGCATAACGTGATTTTCCTCGATATTAGCCTCCTGAAGAAAATAGTCCATTTTTGGCAACCTTCTCTTCTTGCTATGGAGTTCACTTTGCAGAACAAGATTAGAGAGAAACCCTGGTCTGTGCACAACTCCAGTCAAGAGCCCAACAATGTGCCTTTGTTTTTGTTCCATCTTCATCAATCTTTCCTCAAAACCCTGCATTTGGTTATGCATTCCCTGTTGCTGCTGTGTGTGCTGCTGAAGCTCCAAGAAGAGCTTGTTTTTATCACTCTTCAACCTAACAATCTCCTCCTGAAGCTCTTGCCTTTCATTTTCAGCTAGAGGGCCTTGATGGTGGAGTGAGTGGCTGTGTATGGGTTTACGTCTCTGGATGTTTTTCAACAAATCTTTCTTTCCTCTAATGAACTCTTCATTTGCAAATTCCCATTGATCAGGATCTATTTTTCTGAAGCCCTGAAGGTGATAAGAATAACTTTTATGCCTCAAGAAAAAAGGCATTCGTATAGCTTAAAAGTAAAAACAATCATCATATGGCACCATATAGTGGAACTTCGAGATGCAAACTATACAGATTCTATTAGTTGGTCGACATCTTAACAGAGGCGACAGTCTTGGAAGTTAAATCAGAAAGGCGAACAACCAAGCCTTTTAAGCATATAAATAGGATGCAGTTATTCAGCTTCTTGTCCACTCTACAAACCAGTTCGAAATATGATTTGAATGCATAAGAACGCGACTGCTTTCACTCGAAAGACTCTTCCGAAGATTATGAAGGATCAGAATCCACAATTGTTTTATTGCCATACCAACATCAAGTTTGTTGAAAACAAGCAATGCCTAGTAATAAAAAAAGAGTTGAATTCTTATAAGGAAAGCAGATGGCATCTCAAATTCATCTCTCAGACAACGATTAACTTAACATGACTTCAAATTAAGCCTGTGGTTTCTATCGTTGCTTTGTGTAGAATACTAAAGTATGCAAATCATATCACCTCTGGGTTAAACAAAGTGAGCAATCATGATATTCAATAAGCATAATAGATCAACCTTATCATGAGAATAAACGATGCTTAAGAAGTTTAAAAAGTTGGAAAGATTTGTCCGAAACCAGTAAGATATATAAGATGACAACATAGGATGTCTTCTTGCAGGTTGTATTTTGGAGCTTAAAGTCTATAGTGAAGGTCTTACTAACCCTCAGCAATAAGCTCATTAAGATGTTGGAAACCTACAATCTGGAGCAAATACCATTAGCCTGGGAATCATAGGCATTGCGGCTTAAGTGCTATTACAACAGAAAGCAAATATAAACTTTCTGCTCGAACACAATTCAATTTCAATTGAAGTTGAATATTCTATACAATAGCACTAGTAGGGAATCAAACCCACAGCTTCAAGCGCTAATGCAGTAAAACTGAACTCAATTCAGTACCAATACAAGTATATTACACTTAATCACATAGATCGGAGATTATCAACAACAAGCAATACATGATCCCATCAAATTCATAAATAAAAACCAAAAACAAAAAAGGTTGCGCTTTCTAGAAATACTTACATAAGTATTAAGCTGCCGGACGAAACTAGAAAAATTATTATGCTTGAAATACTTGGGCAACAACTCTCTAGCAAACTCCGCGGACTTCCAAACAACAAAACTAGTCCCGCTATGACTCCAAGAAACAACCGAGTCCGTCGATGGGTCATCGACCATATCGTAAGTCTTTGTCAAGAACGGGGCCGGCGAACTCGATCCTCCTCCTCCACCACCACCACCACCACCTCCTCCATGGTTACCATCCATTATTTCACACCCTTTTTTTTCTTCTTTTTTTTTTCTCTATCAATTCAACTCTGTTACTTCTCCCTTCACCATTAGCAATCAACTAAAATCTTGTTTGAAATTTTTCGAAAAACCCTAGAAAATTTTGAATTAGATCGAGGTAGATTTCTAGAAGAGGAGAAAGATCAGGGGAAGGGGAAGAGAAGGATTTTGATGGATTGGTTTTTTATGGGTTTGACTTTGAAGAGATGTTGTCGTAAACGAAGGCTCTGGCTTCTGATGTAGATAAATTAATGATCAATTAATGTAATGGATCAGTGGAATAAGTTAGCTTATAGTTGAGATTAGTCATATACTATTTGGTGGATTTTGGGATTAATTTTTGGGTGCATTGTTTTTATTTTAAAAATGAGCTTTTAAAAATAAATTGTTAAAAATAGTGTTGTTGAAAATGAATTGAATTTTTATATTCATTTTATAAGTAAAAATAAAATTGAAAGTGAATTCTTATATTTCTTTATATTATTTTGTATTTAAAAGTGAGTTATTAAAAGTAAAAAAAAAGTAATTTTTTGAATAAAAAAAACTCACCTTTAACTGTGAATCTATCTGAAAATTAAGCTTTCTAGTTTGCTGCCTTTACAATTTATTGTTGATAAGTTTCTTACAAGCTATATAGTTTTTTGTTATAACCAAAAAAAGAAAATGCTTTTAGAAGGAACTTTGAAGCAGATATTTAAAAGGGAACGATTTGGCATTACGTTTAAAATAATTATTCAAATAATTATTTTATATTTTATAATATTTTATAAAAATTTAAAATTTAATCAATATAACGATTAAATTTTATAACGTTTAAGATTAGTAATAGCAAGTAATATCACAGTGTTTTAGTAAATATTAGCCACTTTGCAAATCAATAACAAATAACTAATTTACAGATAATATTCGCCGTCCCAATAAAATTAGATATATGTGGCTTAACCACTGTCAAACTCAGCGAGTAGAGTCAGCAACAACTAATTTTACTGTACTTAATAGTTGCTGCTTCACTTTCAATTGAAGGTTAGTTAACTAAGGTCGATGGTAAATTTAATTTTATCCATTATTACTTAATTTTTTTAAATTTTTAAAATTTTAAATAAATATTATATAATATTTTAAAAATTTATTAAAAATACAAAATAAAATTTTTAAAAAAAAATAATAACAAGCAACTCTCTATCAATATATGTAACCATTCTTTGTTTTCTTTTTAATCTAAATTTCTCAGCAATCTGGTTTTCCTGAATACTTACTTCTGATTGTTAACTACCTCTACCCTCGCAGATCTCGGATGGTGGATTCTAGCAATTGATCTTCTGATCTCCGTTCCCTATAGATCACTGTGCAGATCTGAATGAATCATCTAACAAGTAAATGGGATTTATACAAAACGTGAAGGTGGCTGACATACACAAGGGAATTATACAAAAGAGATGTTGATAAAAGTTTGAAAGGAACTTTGAACAAGGAACGTTATTTTACCTCTATAATCTAAAGGTATAAATACGTTTCGATTATATTTTTTTATTTAATTTTACTGTTCATGATCAATGGGGCCCGTGTTTTAGGCTACGTGAACCGAGTCATTGTCCGACACATATTTACATCTTTATTATAATCTAACAAGCGAAACATTGATACACTTCCATTTAAGTTTAGAGGTAATTATTATGGGTGCGTTTGTTTTTGTTTTTTTTAACTAAATTTTTAATTTTACATTTTTTAATATATATTTTATAAGTATTTAAAAAATTTATTTAAAAATTTAAAAAATATAATAAAATTTTATATAATAAAATTTTTTTATTATATATTTTTATTATTTTAAAAATAAAAAATAAAATTTATTTTTTAAAAAAAATAAAAATATTTTTATTTTAAAAAAAATTTTATTTTATAAGTAATTCCAAACGCACACCGTATCTATACAAGTTCTTCAAGATCAATCAAATAGGGTGTTAGATAGTGTTTATGGTACTATTTATTTATAAAAAATACTTTTAGATTTTAATAATTTTTAATTTTTAAAAATATAAGTAAGTTATATATTGTATAATTTATATATATATATATATATATATATATATATATATATAATTTTTATTTTTATAAGTCAAAAAATATTTTAAAAAAAACTTAATATAAATTTTATTTTAATTTAGTTTAATTTTAAGTAATCCAAAACGTTTCCATTGTTAATTGCTCATATTATACTTGAGGCTGTACTAGCAATATTAATATTTTTATCATTGCCAATTCTTTAAGACATTACTCATTTTACAAATTAACAAATTTACAATTCCTTTTCATATTAAAATTTCTGTGCTTACTCTTTTAAATTTCAATCGCTTCGCTGGTTTCACTCCTTCCTCATTGTTCTTTTATGGCATCTTAAGAGATCATTTGAAATTGTGTATGAAAAGACACCGTTGATAAAAAGATTTTATACAATTTTTTAACAATAAGTTTATTTGTTAACTTAAAATTATATATATATATATATATATATATATATATATAATTAGGAAAGAAATAAAGATATTTTAATTTTTATGCACACTACAATGCACTATACGGCCGTTTATAACTGTGGAGACCTTTAAATTCAGTCTCTATCATTTGATATGAAGAATTATGAGTCGTTAACATATTGATAAAATTTTATCTGAATCAGAATATAAATCGACCTCTATCTGACCACTTAATCAAGATGACTAATAATATATATATATATTATTAATTTTTTACTATTGTGTCATTATTATCAAGTGACAAAATTAAGGTCTGTTCGTAATCCGATCGAGATAAATTTTTTTAAATATATTAACGATTTTTAATTCTTCATATGCAACGGTAGAAATTAAATTTAAAATTCTCCATAGCAACGGCCGTAAAGTGCACTAAAATATGCATAAAAATTAGAATATTTCTATCCTTTCTATATATATACGATAATTTTATAATATATATTATATTTTAAATTTTAAAAAAATTTAAAATTATAATAAGTTTCTTTATAAATTAAAATTTATTAGCTTTTCTTTTTATAATTTTTTTTAAAAGAAAGCAAATCCAGCTTAAGCTAACTAACAACAAACAGCAACAATTGATTCCCAACTCCTCCACACGTCCAGCTTATTCCTTTTATATTACTCTTCTTTCCTGCTACTCATTATGTGAACCCAAAGAAAATTATTAAACAACAATTCTCCTCTAAATTATTAATACTAATCAACCTTCTAATTACGTAATTAACGCAATGTTTAGTTAGTTTAACAGTAGTTTACATTCCCATGCTTCGACGCAATGTCTCGTGTGCGGCGGCCATATCGGTGCCCACGTGAGCCTTCTTTGTTTGGTGGATCCCGCTCCGTTTCCACCAATCCGCTTCTCCCCCAAATTTCACGTGCGCTCGCGGTCCTGCTGTTTCCCGCGCTGCCGATGGTGGTAGTAGTAGCAATGTTTCACTGGGGCCCACACATTACTTGCCGCTGGCCCGTTGATTAGTTTATTAGATTCGGCTTAACGGTGGTGATTGATTTGGGCTTTATTAGATGGGCCTGTTTTCTAGTCTCTATCTAGCTATCGTTCATTGCAAGGCCATCTCCACCAGCTCACCTCGTCTCCTGCACGTGCGGCGGAAGAAGAAGAACAACACAACACAGCTTCCTCCTCTTCCTCTTCTATTGCTCCTCATCCTCTGGTTTTGTTCTTCTCACGCGTGCGTCACGAGATTCTCTCACAGATCTTGTGTCTGGTTTCCTTTGTTCTTTCAAATTGAAAGCACTTATTGAGAATACATGGGATTGAGATGGCTTCTTAGATTGCAATTCAGTTGAATCAGCTCCATTGAGGTACTAAATTTGTTTTTCTTCCCCCTTTTGTCTTTGATTGAAATGGTTGGATTGTCAAGAATTTGGGAATGGTTTAAGTGGAATGGCTGTAATGGATAATTAAACAGGAGAGGATTGGATCCGAGAGGATGACGTCAGGAGGAACGAGGATGCCGACTTGGAAGGAAAGGGAGAACAACAAGAGAAGAGAGCGTCGGCGGAGAGCGATAGCGGCGAAGATCTATGCAGGATTGAGGATGTATGGGAACTACAAGCTGCCGAAGCACTGTGATAATAACGAAGTCTTGAAAGCTCTGTGTGCAGAAGCAGGATGGACTGTTGAGGAAGACGGAACAACTTACCGCAAGGTAAGCTATAGTACTATGACTGTATATGTACTTTGTGTGAGATCTTAATTTGGTGTGTGGTAGTGTAGAATGATTAAATTTTGCTACTTTATGCTGGTTGAGCTTGTTATGATCTGATCTCGGAGAAACGTATCTGTCCTTTCGCAGCATTTTTACTGCACATTAACATGTTCAGCGAAGTTACTTTAGTCAACTACCACTATTTGCTGCGTTTTTTGAGCACGACGGTGGCCTGGATTGAGTGACAGGGTATCAAATTTGAAAGAATGCTCTTGCGTTGATTGCTTGGGGGTACGATTGGTTAGGGGCTTGCTCTTTTTGTTGTTTTCGAACTGTGAAGTGGAGAGTTTCCTTGGTGATATGTGAAAGATGAAACCATACCAATGAGCTAAAGGAAAAAAAAAAAGAAATTGTTACCTTCATTATTGTTTGCATATTTGTGTTCTCCATAAAAGATTTGGTGGGTAGGGGTTTGCAAAGGTTGTGGCTTTGATTTGCAAGACTAATTGGAGAACATAGATTCTTCCTAGATATTCTTGCCGTTTTCTCTGAGTATTTCATAATTTTTCAATTGGGTGGGATTCAATGAACTCTATGGTAGAGTTTCTTGTTGAGTTAGTTGGAGTAGATATTGTGAGGTCATGTTGACTATTGGGAAACGAATCTCGCTGGTGAGGAAGATCCTGGAGATTGAATTGCAAGGTCCTAAATTGTTGGGAGTATATGGAAAGCCGGATATATTGGGCTGGAAATTTTCTATTCACTCCATAGAACACATAGGAATTATGAAAAAAATGCTTATGCACTTTAAAAATGTTTGAAAGTGGTAAGTGGTTGCATGGCAAATAAGAGTGGCAAATGAGCTTTCTTAAGTTGAAATTGACACTGATACTGCCGTTATTGCTATGGGTCTCTGCACGAGTTCCTTAGTATACTGCAGGGATGATACTAAAGAGGAAAAGTGGAATTCAAGGAGACTTATAAATATGAACTAATTGAGAAACAATAATCTGATTGCAGCAGGAGCAACTATTATGTTAACTAGTTATGATATTGTATACGATCTTTTTTATTAATAGCTAGAGATGCTTTGGTGAAGTGAGGATCTAAAGAGAATTTCATAGAAAATACAATACCTCCCTAAGCATAAAAAGTAGTCTATTAGCAAGTCTATCATCATCTGCACCATTTTTGGTGAACTAAATATAAACTCGAGTTGCATGGTATTCGTTGGTTGGAGATATAAGGCCTTTTTATGGTGATCAAGTTCTTATGAGCAACTTTTTCATATTCTTAATTGTTTTAGAGGAGAAACATTAGCCCTCGAATTTCAGGATTGTTTCTATATTTCCTCAGCCGGAAGATCTTGTGTTTCACAGAAAATTAGTTATGAGTTCGTGAACTACCAGAGTTGTAAAAGAGTTGTACTATCACTTTGTCATAGACATATCAACTGGAATTTTGAATGCATATCTTTCACAAGTGCAACTTAGTTCTTTTAGATGTTCACTTACCCTAGCTTAAGTTATAAATTTAATGTGCAAAATTTGTTGAAATAACCAGAATGCAAAAGCTTACCTTTTCCAGTACATCAAAAGATACTAAGTTCGCATATTTATCATATTAACCAAACTTTATTGTGACCTTTGCGACTAGTTTAGTTGGCAGATGGAATTTTCACTGATGTAGCTTATGTTGGCAAATTGGTATTCTTATTGATCACATCAATTGATTAATTGCTAATTGTAAAGCTGATTTAGTATGGAACTATAAGTTTTAGGCGCTAATAGAAACATTAGAATTTCTTTTGTCTGCATACTCTAATGAAGCTCATGCAACTCTTGATATAACTTTGCAGGGTTGTAAACCTCCACCTTCTCAGAATGTTGACCTTTTAGGCAGCTCAGCATCTCCTAGTCCATTCTCTTCCCTTCAGCCAAGTCCATGTGCATCCTATTGCCCTAGTCCTACTTCCTCCTTTCCAAGCCCTGTATCCTCAGCCTATGCTGAAAATGGCAACAATGCAGGTAACAGTGTTGATGGTGCTTGTATTAGCCCTTGGCTGAAGAACCTTTCTTCAGCCTCATCATCTGTATCATCCTTGAAAGCTGCTAGTGGAAACCAGCTCTTTATCCATTGTGGCTCCATAAGTGCTCCGGTCACTCCTCCATTAGGGTCCCCAACTACCTGCAGTCCCAGATTGAAAACTTACTGGGATGATCAGACTACCCAGCCGCCACAGGGAGGCGCATGTTATGCTTCGCTGCCTTCATCCACTCCCCAGAGCCCAAGTCGGCAGACTGTTCCAAATTATTGGGATGATCAGAGTACCCAGCCACCATGGGCAGGCGCATGTTATGCTTCACTGCCTTCATCCACTCCCCAGAGCCCAAGTCGTCTGAGTATTCCAAATGATGAATGGATTGCGGGAATCCAGATTCCTACAGGGACGACAGGAAGTCCTACATCCCCAACTTTCAACCTTGTGTCATCTAATCCATTTGCCTTCTTCAAGGTTGCTTCTGCATCTACATCAGCTTCAGCATCTGCAGGAACAGGGTCTTCCAGACTGTGGACACCTGGGCAGAGCGGGACATCCTCACCAGTCTTACCCAGAATGGCTGATACTCTGATTTCATTTGGTGTTTCAGATGAATTTGCATTCAGCAGCAGCAGTAACGAAAATATCTCTGCTAATGGTCAAGTGAAACCATGGGAGGGTGAGAGGATTCATGAGGAATGCGGCTCAGATGAGTTGGAGCTCACTCTTGGGAACTCAAGAACCAGATGAGACACTGCCTGAAGATGTATTTTTATTATTTTTATTTCTTTTTCATTCTTTTCATTGGTTGTTGAAAGTCCCATAGAGGTATAGAGAGGATAAATGTACCCTTGCTCTGTTTTCACATATTGCCCTTCGTCCTCTTCGAACGTTGAGAAACATTGTGGCTTGTGTGAGTAATGATCATGTGTTACTATTCAATCAGTGATTCAGTTCTCTTCTTGCATGAATAAGAAAATTAAGTATACCCTTTCTCTTTTGGTATAAATGTTTTAGTTTTGTCTTGTATAGTTCCTGTCTTTTTAAACTGGTTGAAGTAGCACATGATAGAATTAAAGCAAGAAAATCAGACACACAGTGGCGGAGCATCAATAGAACTTATATTTTTCAAGCGTTTGGCGTAGCGTTTCAGCTTATTTAATTTTTTTTATTTTATATTTTTTAATACATATTTTATAAGTATATAAAAAATTTATTTAAAAATTTAAAAAATATAAAAAAATTTTAAAATAAAATTTTTTTATTATATATTTTTATTATTTTTTTAAAATAAAAACTTTTTTTAAAAAAAAAAAATATTTTTTATTTTAAAAAAATTTTATTTTATAAGCACTTTTAAACGCATTCTAAACATCTTATTCAGAAATAAATTTAAAATTTTTTTAAAATAATATTTTTATTTTATATTTTTTATGATCACTTTAAGACCAATCGTCCCATCTCCTAGCAAGTCCGTTCACTCTAACTCCGTTAAATATTCTTTACTTCATAGGAAAAAATAATCCTTATCCTTCTCATCGAAAACTCAAAAACATTCTGTAAAATAATAACCATGAATTCCTAACATTTTCACTGTACCAACAACAACAATAACAAATCTGAAAGCTTTCAATCGATCGATTGATTCATTCATTCGGTAGTGATTGTTCAGTAGTTATTTTGTAGCTTATTGATTGACCGATCGATCAGAAGATGGCAGTAGAAGCATGTTGGGAAGATTTCCAACGGCAAGGACTCGATTTCGCGGACCGTATAGCTCAAGGGTTCACCGGATTCCTCCACCAACCACCAGATTTCTCCTTCCCGTGGCCGCGAAACAGTTCTCAACCGATCAAGTCCTTCGCTTCAGCTGCTTCGGGTCCCGCTATTCTCGATGACCTTGGCGGCCGGATAGGGCGCGCGGGCGCTGATTTTGGAGCGTGTCTTAATGGACTGGTGCAGCAGTTTTACAGACAGTTACCTGTTCCATTTTTCCATGAACAACTTGGACCGACGAGCGCTGCTGCTCTTAGGGCTGACGTGGACGGTAGGGATGCGGCGACGGCGGCAGCGTTAGCGGTAGTTGAGAAGCGGTTTGGAGAGAAGGCAACTGCAGTTGCTGCTGCTGCTGCGGCGACAGCGCCAGGGAGGGAGGAGATTGATGAGGATGATTTTGGGCTTGATGTTAGAGGACTTGGTCAATTTGGGAGGCCGCAGGTAGATAATTGCTTGTTGCTTTTTGCTGTATTTCAATTGTTTAAAATTTTGTTCTGATGTGAATTGCTTTTTTCTATGGATTATTTGATGGTTACTGGTTTGAGTGGGTTTCTGCTTGCTTGTTTATTTATAGTAATACTAGGTTCATGACATGAAGGCGTAACTTATTGGCAATATTACAGAGAGCTTGTGTTGGAAGAAAACCCACTTACTTTCAGAGTTTCAATTAGCAAGTTGCATTTTTTTTCTCACTCCTTATCGTATAAATCCATTATTATTTCTGTTGGAATTACAAAAAAAAAAAAAAAAAAAAAAGAAAAGAGGCTGCTTTGCTAACATCTATTGCTTGCAGGGAACATTCAATATTACCTCTACTTATGATAGTAGAACAAATGAGATCGAGAGCTCGCTAATTGCCCGAGGAGATCTATGGAGAGTAGAGGCTTCACGTGGTGGTTCAACTTCAGGCAACGAGAATTCACCTCATTTTCTTGTCCAATTGGGTCCTGTATTGTTTGTTCGGGACACAACGCTTCTTTTGCCAGTTCATTTATCAAAGCAGCACCTGCTTTGGTACGGGTATGATAGGAAGGTAGTTAAGCCATCTTTGTCCCATTCTTAAAGAAACTGTGAGTATTTTGTTTCTCTTTTTATTTTATTTTTTATTTTGTTTTTTTAATTGTAGTTGTTCATTTGTCGACATTTTCTATTCTTAAGCTGTTGTTGCATTGACGTAAATGTTATCTTTAAACAACCTTTTTTCGTTTCCTTAGATATCGTTTTGCTTAATATAAGCTAGTGATGTCTGGCCTTCTTCTCTTTTCTGTATGTTTGTGTATAATATCTTTATGCACAAAAAAGATTTTCTTTTCATCTATTTATGAATCTTAATAGTTTTTGCTAGTTGGAGGACAAACATTTTTCTTGACTGCTACAAATTGCCCTATAGTGATTTTTATTGTCTTAATTGCAGAATGGAATGCATTCTCTTTGTCCTGCTTTGTGGTCTAAGCACAGGAGGTGGCTCTTCATGTCAATGATCTGTCTAAATCCACTTGCTTGTGTAAGTTTTTACGTCTTGCACACAGTAGCTTCGAAATGAGTTGATCTTTGAATTGGTGCTTCTGGCTATTCTTATATACTAAGACCGTAATCGACAGATTCATATTTATCCCTTAAAATTTATGCTCTTTCTTTTTTATTTTGCTACTGTCTTGTTTTAATACCAACTTGTTTATTTCTCTAACCAGTCTTTCTTGGATATGCAATTTCCAAATGGACAACTTACATATGTGGCTGGTGAGGGCTTGACAACAAGTGCTTTCTATCCTTTCCTTGGTGGCTTGCTACAGGCACAAGGTCAATTTCCAGGGGAGATGCGATTTAGTTTCTCTTGCAAGGTTTGACTAAAAGTTGCTCAGTGGTAGTCAGTAGATCAAAATGAACATGCCTGTGGATTTTCATCTAGGACTGTTTTAGGTAACCTTTTAGTATTGTAGTTCCTTGAATGGCAATCAGAATGAAACACTGGTAACATGCACTTCTCATCTGTTTCAAGTGTGCTTGTGAGAAGAAACAATTTTGAATAGTTATTGAGAGCTTTCTACATGTTGCAAGTATGTGGTACTGTTGAAGTTTTCTTATGGCTGTGTAGGATTCTGAAAATTTTTCTTATTTATCTTGAAGAACAAGCAGGGCATGCGAATTACTCCAATGGTGCAGTGGCCTGATAAATCATTTTCGCTAGGAGTGGTGCAAGCCTTAGCTTGGAAGAGATATGGCCTCATGGAACAGCCTAGCATCCAGTTTAGGTAAACAACTTAATGTAGAGCAGGATAGAATATCATTTAAATATTTATTGCCCACGTTGGTGTCTTTAGCGGATTGGCTATTCATTATGTTGTTTCCCCCATGTTGCAGCATATGTCCAACATTTGGCGGAAGCAATCCAGGGCTGCGTGCAGAATATGTTCATTCGTTGAAGGAAAAACTTAGCTTAATCTGTGGTTGTGCTTATACTTTGTACCCTTCTGCTTTTGCATCAGTATCCGTAAGTAAATTCTTCCAAATACATGTATGTGTACTTATGCTTTTCTTGCTCTCACTAAGTCCGCCTTGTCTTTGCTGGCAGTTGGGAAGATCCAAGTGGAATGGGAATGTTGGGAAATCAGGAGTCGTGCTTAGAGTGGAAACTCCTCTGAGTAACATCGGCAGACCATCTTTCAGCCTTCAGCTTAACAGTGGATTTGAATTTTGATCTCTGTTATTCTGATTAGTGTACATAGGCTATTACTTTGTATATAAATTATAAGTAAGTACACTACCTCTGAGTGCACATCCCCTTTTATCCTAATTTCTACATCAAGGAAGTGACAACCGTAACAAGTTTAGCCATAATGCAAGCTCTTCAAAGCTAGAGCAAATGTCTTACGAAGAACTTACCTATTGTACGTGACCAATTGTAAGCGACGGTGTCACAAGGGTGTAAAAAGCCTGTTAGAGACCTGTTTTCGATATAATTCTTTATTTCTTTTTCCTTTGTGTACAAAAGCTCAAGTCATTGTTCGGTAGTTATGTTATTACTTTCTAATTCGCTGTACAAGTTCTGTTCGAACTAAAGAGAGTATAACACCTTTAATTGGGGCAGATGTAGGGTTCGTATTTAGGGTACGTTTTGAAGTAATTATGAAATAAAATTTTTTACAATAAAATATATTTAATAAACATTTTGGATAATAAATTATTTATAATTTTAAAAATTAAAACTTATAAATACTATATAATTTTTTTATCTTTAAAATTTAAAACTTTTTTATAAATACACTAGAAAATTTGTTTGAAAATGAAAGTGTTATATGATGATAAGCATTGCAAAGCAATGCCAATGTCTCTTTAATCAAACAGCAAATTCAGCATTTAAGCTTCCATTAGTGTCTAGGCGTTTTAAAATTTTAATTTTATATTTTTCAATATATTTTTTATAAGTATTTAAAAATTTTAAAAGTATAAAAAATTTTATATATTAAATCTTTTATTATTTACTTTAATTATTTTTTTAAAAAATAAAAATACTTTTTATTATAAAAAAATTATATTTCAAAATTATTTCCAAAGACCCACCACTCTACAGCGTACGATAGAGTAAATACTAGCAAAGGAATCACATGACTAATCATCTTATGAAAAGCTGCTTAATGGGCGTATGACTAATCAAACGCGAATAATCAACTGCGTTTGGGGCAGCTTATAAAAAGTTACTTTTCAATTTTTTTTTATTTTATATTTTTTAATATATATTTTATAAATATATAAAAAATTTATTTAAAAATTTAGAAAGTGTAAAAAAATTCTCTGAGTGAGATCTTTTTATTATATATTTTTATTATTATTTTTGAAGTAAAAAAATAAAGCTTGTTTTTAAAAAAAGATAAAAATATTTTTCATTTCAAAAAAGCTTCATTCATAAGCAATTTCAAACGCTCTCTAAGATAAATTGCTACGTAGCCTAGGGCGTTTGGTTGAGCGTTTATACGCTACTTTTTAATTATTTATTTATATATATATATAAATATTTAAAAATTTATTAAAAATATAAAAAATATAAAAAAAGTTTATATAATAAATTTTTTTATTATATATTTTTTTATTTTTAAAAAATAAAAAATAAATTTTAAAATTTTAATTTTATAACCACTTCTAAACACCGAGAGTTTAAGCTGCTTATCAGCTTTTCATAACTTTTTTCCATTTCACGTTTTTCAATATATATTTTATAAGTATATAAAAAATTTATTTAAAAATTTAGAAAGTGTAGAAAAATTCTACGGAGTGAGATCTTTTTATTGCATATTTTTATTATTTTTTTTGAAGTAAAAAAAATAGAGCTCGTTTTTCAAAAAAAATAAAAATATTCTTCATTTCACAAAAGCTGTTTTTCATAAGCAATCCCAAACACCCCCAAAACCACACGAACTTGTTACTATCCAATGCTGATAAGTAAGTCATTTAGTTAAGTATGCTTAGCCAAACATCAACTGTATGGCCTGCAAAACTATATCTAAGTTTGCTAGACTACTCGGAGCTATCGCAAAGAAGTTTGCTAGTCGCGGATTCAATAAAAAGTAGTTCTTGGTCCGTTGCTTCCATGAGATATTACTGAAGAGGCAGTGTTACTCCAAGGTACAACATCATCAGTAGAAATGGGTTGCGATTGGCCATCATTGGATACGTTCTGAAAGCTCCTGAACCTTATCTGGTAGCTCATCGACGTTGCGGGCTTCACAGATGGAATCTCCACCGGTGTCTTGCCCTCAAGCATGCTCACCACAGATGACATTGCAGGCCTTAGAGTTGGAGATGGATTTGTGCATATCAGAGCTAGCTTCAAAGTTTGAAGGGCTTCTTCCTGGGAGTAGTTCGAACAAAGATTTGGGTCGACGAGTTCAAGGAGATTTCCCTGTTCTTGTAGAACATATGCCTGTACGTTACATATGGAAGAGAATCAATATATAGCAGCTCCTGTAAAGCATTGTTGACTGTGCTTAGTTCTCAATTCAATTACTTACCCAATCAAGAAGATATACCGACTCTTCCTTCGGTCTATAGTTTGTATTGCTTATTCCGCTAACAATCTCCAGAACAACAACTCCGAAGCTGTAAACATCTGCTTTGTCTGTCAAGTACCCTCTCATGGCATACTCAGGAGCCATGTACCCTCTGCAAAATGTCATTTTCATTCAGCATCCTATATCGTTCATACTCTTAGTGAGCAATCCTGACTAACATTTAGACCTACGAATTCTAGTTAGTTAATTAAATTCGAGAGTTACTGAACGGATGCTAAGAGGAACTTGGAGAATTGTTTAAGTAGCAGCACTCACACAGTCCCCGCTATCCGTGTGCTTATGTGGCTGTGCTCTTCTTCATCAAGTTTAGCCAAACCAAAATCAGATATCTTTGCATTGAGATGTTTATCGAGCAGTATGTTGGTCGACTTGATGTCTCTGTGGACAATCTTCAGCCTCGACTCCTCATGGAGATATGTTAAACCCCTTGCTATTCCTATACAAATCTTCCGCCTGGTTTGCCAGTCCAAATTAATTCGACTTTCTTCAGGTCCTAAATGCACCGAGCTAATTTTTGTTACAAACTATTATAAGTAGTTTTTTTTTTCTTTCAAGTACATATTCTTGCGATATTAAAAAGAAGAACTAACCAAATAGAGCGCGAGCGAGGCTGTTGTTTTCCATATATTCATATATGACCAGCAACTGGTTTCCTTCAACGCAGCATCCAAAGAGTTTTACAAAATGTGGATGCTGCAGAGCTGATATCATGCCTATCTCATTTATAAACTCGCGGTTTCCTTGCTTAGACTTGGAAGAAAGCTGCTTGACAGCAACTACAGAACCATCAACGAGCACGCCCTGGGCCATGTAGTATCTTTTTGTAAGAACCAAAATTTTGATTACCAAGGACAATATTACACTATCATATTTCTACAGAAGATTTTAAGCTGAATTGAAAGATGAATACTGACAGACTGATAGAGCTCTTATTAGGGATCTATGTGCTTCACCTTGTAAACAGGTCCAAATCCTCCTTCTCCTATCTTGTTTACAGGATCAAAATTTCTAGTGGCAGCTTTAATTTGCTTTAAACTGAAGTAACCAGTCTGTAACTGTAGGTCTTGTAACTCTCCATGGGAAAGATATCCGTTAATAAAGCTTATTAGAGGAATATTAGGTGTTAGTGGAAATTACAGACGATAGACAATCATAGGTATACAGATTGTTAGACGGTAATCAACCTAATGATCGCAGACTCACCGTCGTTTGTGTTTTTCCTTCGGAACCACAGAAAAGAAAGGAAGCTCAGTACTGATACAAGTACAGCACAAGTCGTAACTATACCCGCTAGTGCTCCAACTGAAAGCTTACTATCGCCTGTGTCAGGTTTAAAATCTACAAGAACAAAATCCAGATGTTACCAAAACAAATATATATATATATATAATTGGCAATCTTCAGAAAGATAAACGAGGACAAGACTTACTTGGAGTAATTGAAATAGCTGATATGAGAGGCCCATAGACACTTCTCCGTGGAATAGATTGTGTCCCTTTCCCAGTCCATTGGAAATGGATTTCCAACGTGTTGCTTGATACTGTAGCATTAAATGTCCTAATGATTCCCTTTCCAGTCCCATTAGCTGCTTCCGCAATATTAAAAGCTGGCAAGACCTTCTTGCCCTGGAAAGCAAACTCAATATGTCAGTACCTTATCAGTAGGATAACAACTCATGATGGTCCAGACCAAACATGTCCTACGCACGATGGTAGTTCAATTAGGGAAGGAAAACAGATTTCATAAAGATACAAACCAAAGCATACCGTGCTGAAAAATGAAGAATTAATGCGCGGACAGTACACAATATGTCAGGACATGACAAGATAATTCTTACTGATGTCGCCATGCTAGTCATTGAAACAACGATATACAAAGCCTGTGTTTACCTGGATGGATACATCGAATATGCGTCGGCCAAGACTTGAAAATGTCTGATCATCCATGAACATTATTTCAGCAAAGTGAAGGTTCACAGTATAGTTTCCATTCTGCAAGCACAGCCCATAATATCTGAGGGAGTTTGGGCTAAGCCTAGCATCCATATAGAGCTCTGGGTTTTTCATATTCAATAATGATGCATTTGTAGCTAGATAGCTGGTTTTGCCATTGCCAATGAAAATTCCAGTGCTGCTGAAAGACCATTTTGCACTTTCAGAAACTTCATAAACTGATGTACCGGCTAACGAACTGTCCTCTTCATATTCATCATTGCCAATTGTCACTTTCCTCCCGCCGCAGTTTATAAACACACTGTAATCTGCAGATTTTACGAAATACTAAACAATTGGTCAATCAGAATCCTTTTTCTGATTGCTACATATGTCTATTCTGTTAGAAGCCATATACGTTTTGCATTTCCTGGAC
The DNA here is from genome assembly GCA_019914995.1 of Acanthochlamys bracteata. Classification (NCBI taxonomy): domain Eukaryota; kingdom Viridiplantae; phylum Streptophyta; class Magnoliopsida; order Pandanales; family Velloziaceae; genus Acanthochlamys; species Acanthochlamys bracteata. Next base: position 1,061,000 of record CM034138.1, on the reverse strand, counting down.
AAGGGTTGTTCTTCTTCAAGCATGATGCTAGCCTGCAATGTTAAGTAGAGGTTATTCCAAAAAAAAAGTCCCAAGAGTTTTGACTGCAAAATGAAAAGGATTCAGGGTTAGGCTTCAGGTCTTACGCGTCACTCTCAATTGATGAGTAACTGGATACAAGATTCCTGCAATCAGTAAATGTTAATTTCATTAGACCAACTAAAGTAGGAAATTTGGAGGGAAACAAAAACGTTGAGTTGAAAATCCCTACAAGTTCTCTCCTCCGCATTTCGTTGGGGCAGAAGATGTCTCTGTAAATTTGTTGTAGGATAGATCACTGCAGCATTCATTATTTAACCGTAATTGTAATCAGTATTTTACGCTAACCATAACAAATTCTAAGTAGATAAGACTGAAAATTCAAACGGTCCTGATATCGTACAAATTTTGATTCATGCTTGACTTCCAGGCAGGAATTGATCCATTGAGCTTGTTATTTGTAAGAAACCTATGAAAGCAAAATAGATAGTCTCAACATTCTGTAATTTCTAATAGGAATATTTCTCACATGGAAATAGGACTTGCATATAATTAATATCCAGATTTTGAAAGCTATCTGGTATTGGCCCGGTGAAGTTGTTGAAGCTCAAGTCTCTGTCAGACATCCAAGATAACTATTAGCAATGGTATATTGGGATTCAATGAAAGTTAAGGCTGGTGAACAAACATACAAGCCTTTCAGTGGCAAATAGCCAAGGAATGCGGGGAGCTGACCCGATAGTGACAAGTTCCTCAAAGTCCTGCAGAAATCCATGAAACCAGTAATGATGATTGTATGAGAATACTATGCAGCTTACTGACATGCGGTTTTTAAAAAAGAAACTCACAAGTACTGCAATTGCTTCATGTTTTGAAGTGGGGGGAAAGTCCCATTTCCTCCTACCCAGTCACCCACTCTCCTGCAGCCAGATTAAATTTCAGTGAAAAAGCTTTCTATTTGTGAGGTGCTGCTAGGAGTCAGCAATTGCTGATGAATAAAATGCATGGAGTTATGGCACTTACAATTCATTTAAATATGTGAGATTCGCAAATGTAGGAGGAAAAGGGCCCTTAAGCAATGTTCCTTGTAAGAATCTGTTAAAATTTCCAAACTTTAAATCAGATACAGACATCATTTTCAATAATGCACTTAAAATGATTAGAACCAAATACTTATAATTTTGCTAGGTTACTCACAGCTTTTGAAGCTGAGTCCAGTTGCCTATAAAACTTGGGATTTGGCCGGAAATCTGAGTGTCATCTATTCGACTGCAGATACAAGCTAACTGGTAAATACCATCGGTGCGACCCATATTATCAAACCAACAAACTAAAATGCAGCAACGACAACAACATTGTAGACGTTTTTGACTACAACATACAAGTCTGTCAGGTTCTTGAGGTTGCCCAGTGACTCCGGCAATTCCCCTGTGAAGTTATTTGAAACAAGGAGCCTGTATACAGAGGGTCGCAATTATCAATCAAGCTTGAACCGAACTTCATACTGTGTCCATTGATAAACATAATGCAATAACAGAAGATTTTGAAAAGATTGCTTACAATCGAGACAAGTTGGTCAGTTTACCCAGGGATGATGGAAGTGGGCCCTGTAGCTGATTAGCCTCCAACACCCTGGTGCATCAACACCAAAATTTCTTAAAAGTTGATAGAGGAATCTAGCAAATAAATTTAAATAGTACTAAGGAAGGGAGAAAATACAGAGACTGGAGGGTGGTGATGTTTGCTAGCTCATCAGGGATGTTCCCAGAGATGCGATTTGCTTGGAGAGACCTAAAGGAAAGAATTTTTTAACATTACTACTTGGTTTAACCCAAAAAAAAAAAAGATAGTGTGACAGAAGTTCAAAATTTATACAGGTTTAGGAGACTGAGTGATGCCCAGGCCTTTGGGATACTTCCATTAAGATAGTTCCTTGTTAGGTCCCTGTTTCCAGACACCAATATACCATCATAAGCTAAGGTTGTCTAATCAATATGACTATGTGATAAGAGAAAAAACCGAAACAAAGGCAACAACGGCTGACAGGATTCTCAGTTGAGTGAGATTTGCGAACTCATCAGGAAGAACTCCAGTTAGGTTCTGGCCCTTGAGCTGACTGCATTGCAATAGCAGCTTAAGTTTAACATCCAGTACTGAGAAGTGCTATAGATTGTGACTGAAGACAAGAACCATTACATGCTGGTAACATGACAAATGTTGGAGACATTATTACAGTCACAGGTGAGATTGTTGACAATACAGGTGCCTTTTGAGTCCCATTCGGGCGATGAATCTATCCATCCTGGGGAACCACTGCATGGATGGACGCTGAAGTTCCAGTTGGAGTTTTTTAACTTTGCAGCAATTTTATGCAGAGCAACCACTGGTGACCAATACAAATCAGTATTAAAATTTTGACATTTAAGTTTTAGCATAACTATCGGTCACGTCTACATAAAATTCCGACTTGAAATTACTTGATTTAATTCAAACTACGTGGTACATGAATTAGCAGTAACTACTATTACCCACTTGAAAACCATAGGGAAGAGGCAAACAAACTCATTATTAAGAACAATATACTCTAAACAACATATATTATTGAAGAAACAGGCTATATAGGAGTTTCAAAGGAAATTTCAAAATGAAGTTTTCTCAATCTTCACAGTGAGAACACCAAGACCAATTTCTTCGAAGATCCCTTTGACAGTTCCATGACTTTGGAACCGTTTGAAATTTCAGCACAACAATTTGACGTTGATTGCGTAGCCCCATACAAAGATTTCTCTCATTTTCAGAGGAGAAGAATAAGAAAATTGTTCGTTAAAAGCCGTTAAAGGAGTGAACAAAGAAAATATGGAACCAACTCAAAATGAAAGAAAAGACATGATTTTTACATGAGCTACATCAACCAAATGTTGATAGTTCGGATTCTAGCGAATTACCTATATACATAATTTAACTAGAGCTGATAGTGATAGATTTGTCGAATCATTGTATTTCACCCCAAAATAAAAAAAGAAAAAATCTTCAACTAAATCTATTCATGCTCTTGGAAATAGCCTAATTATTTTCGTAGTAAAAGATCACTGTACTCTACTGAAGGCCTAAGACATTGCTATGCTTTGAAATCAGTAACTTGAAATGAAAGATCACTATACTCCATTGAAGCCTAAGACATTCTTATGCTTTCAAGTCAGTAACTTGAAGTGAAAGATCACTATACTCCACTGAAGCCTAAGACATTCTTATGCTTTCAAGTCAGTAACTTGAAGTGAAAGAGCAAAGAGATGAGAAGAAGTATGCTAACAGATAAACTTCGAAACAGTACGGGGAATGTTTCAGGAAGAGCTTCTGATATCAATTTCAGAAAAATCAATACCAAAACGTTTAAATTTGTGATAAAAAAAGATGCTTAAATTTTGCTTATTTTTACCAAAAGCTCTAATATGGACATTATAAACACTTCCCAGGATCTAAAAATTAGCTTTAAAATTTTATTTAAAAAAAACAGAAGAAAGTGGAGCAAACCTTCTTGTCCATCTAGTTCCTGAGCTTCTACTCTTACATTTCCCAACCAGCTCCAGCAAAAGAGGAACAACAACACCGGCAGACTCCTGAACAACGCCATCGATTTCCCCTCTGTCTTTTCTTCTTCTTCTACTACTACTAATCTTCTCAATGATCTGTCTACAAAACATTCATGAGAAACTATTCTCAAGACAAGAGACAGAAAAAAGAAATATTCAAAGCTTATTAATCAACGAGGGTGAGTTGTCTCTGTTCTTATATGCAGAGCGCAGTAGAGCAGCAGCAGTAATGAATAAGCAAGAGTCGCTTGCATTGTTTTCAGAATGGAAAGATTTTAATAACTCGTTGAATTTGTTGGTATATTTGTAATGCTCTCTTCTAAGTTCTAATGATATGCTTATTTTAATGCTCTCTTCAAAATTTCCCATCCACAAATTTAAAAGAAAAAACTTATTTGGCATCTGATCTGAACTTGAAAAAAAATGTTTAACACGAGCATAATGTAAAATAATCAGTAGATAAATCTGATTTATGAAATAAATATGTTAGCAATAACAACAGGGACATGCAATCAGTATTGAATTTATTGTTTAGATTCTGTCTGACTTCATCATTATGATTATAAATGCACAGGGACAGAGGTTTCCCAATCATACATAGCTATCACTTTACGTTGTACTCCTTCAATTTGGGAAATTATAAACCAAACAAAAGTTAAAAACAAAAAAATTCTTGCGGTAAACAACATATATGTTACCTAAAATCTTAACAGTAAATAAGATATCCGCATTTGCAATTCGGTTGGGTATAATGGTGAACCCGAATAGTACCAAATTGCAGATAAATAGTTCGATGATCGATTGCGTTGCTAAATAATAGCCAGTAATCGTTGAAGATTTACAGTATACGAGACTTGGAGTAAGTTCGAAAATATTTAAAATAAATTTTTTTTTAAAAACTAAATTTAATTTTTATTAAAACTAATAAGTTATTGATATAAAATTTACAATCTACAATAAATTATATTTTTTAAATTTAAAAACTAAAATGTTAATATTAAAGATAAAATTTTAAATACTATAACACTACTTAAATACTATTTGTCTAAATTTTTTAGTACTATTTTTTTATTTTATATTTTTTAATAAATTTTTTTATAATATCTTAAAATACTTGTAGAAGTTAAAAAATATATAAAAATTTTACGTAATAAAATTTTATTATTTATTTATTATTATTTTCAAATAAAAATAATTTTAAAAATAAAAACATTTGTATAAAATTTTTTCTTAGAAAGCACTTTCAAATTTCAGACTAACAACGCCTGCGATCGAAAATATCACCAAGATTCTTATCCCTAAAAGAGTTTTCACATGCTTCGAAGTTAAGTGGAACTTGGCAAGAAGCGCAGGTACATCAAATTTCACACAAATCAACCCATTTGCTATTAACTCAGACGTTCAACAACAGGCACACCCAAAATTGAAAACTATACACAACATAATTTATAACCAAAACAAGAAGCAATTGCAACACTTCAAAGCATGTCATAAGCTGCTTAGTATTCTCATACAATCATCTTTACTGGTTTCATGGATTTCTGCAGGACTTTGAGGAACTTCTCACTATCCGGTCAGCTCCCTGCATTCCTTGGCTCTTTGCCACTAGTTGGGTTGTATGTTTGTACACCAGCCTTGCCATAACTTTTCATTGAATCCCAAATACACCTTTGCTGATAGTTATCTTGGATTTCCGACAGAGACCTGAGCTTTAACATCTTCACCGGGCCAATTCCCAACAGCTTTCATCATCTGGATATTAACTATATGCAAGTCCTATTTCCATGTGAGAAATATTCATATTAGAAATAATAGTGTTTTGACTATCTGTTTTTCTGTCATAGATTTTCTGACAATAACAAGCTCAATGGATCAATTCCTTCCTGGATGTCAAGCATGAATCACATTTTGTATGATATCAGGACCATTTAAACTTCCAGTCTCATCTACTTAGAATTTGTTATGGTTAGAGTAAAATAAAGGTTACAATTACGGTTAAATGAATCTTCTCCTAAAAATTCTTTATGCCCGACCATTGTATTTCACCAAAAACACAACAAAGAAAAGAATCTTCTACTAAAATCATTTCTTCATGCTTCTTGGAAATAATCTAATTATATTCATTGTAAAAGATCACTGTACTCCACTGAAGACCCTAAGACTCCAGCAAAAGAGGAAAAACAATAGTGGCAGACTCTTTCAACGACGCCATTGAATTCCTTTTTGTCTTATCTTTTTCTTCTTCTTCTACTACTACTAGTAATCTTCTCAATCATCTATGTATGAAACATTCATGGAGGAACTACTCTCAAGACAAGAGAGAAAAAAAAGAAACTTTCAAAGCTTATTAACCAGGGCAGGTGAATTGTCTCTGTTCTTGTATGCAGAGCGCAGCAGCAGCAATAATTAAGAAAGCAAGAGTGATGGAACAGTTTTGAGTTGCTTGCTTTGTTTTCAGAATGGAAAGATTTTAATATTTCGTTGAACTTGCTGATATATTTTTTAATTCTCTCTTCTAAGTTCTAATGATATGCTTATTTTACTGACCAAATTCTCTCAACCACAAGTTTAAAAGAAAAAAACTTCCTTGACATATGAGCTTGAATGAAAATGTTTAGCACCAATATAATGTAATATAATCAGTAGATAAATCTAATTTTGAAATAAATAGATTAGCAATAACAATAGGGGCATGCAATCATTATTGCATTTTTTATGGATTAGATTTGTAAGGAGTTGATGAGGACATTCACTAATAAAACTGAAAGAAGAAAGGACACAGAGTGAAAAAAATCACATACCACAAGCAGAAACATGGACTCTGATGCAGCGTTATTCCTTTTCTTTTTAGCTGTAAAGGAAATTCTGATGTTGATGCCTCAGTAGTACCTGTTAATGCAATTTTTCCCAAATTGACAGGGATCAATGGACTTGAGATGTCTTTACCAGCTGCCGTTTGAGCTGGACTAGCTTCTAGCTTATGGGTGTTAGAAGAAACCACTTTGCATTCAGTGGGGAATGCACACCCATCTCACCCGTATATTGAACCTCAACGGGATCGGTGTTCTGTTCTTTATTCTGCTCTCAGTTTTTGTTCTGGATTATACAATCCAATCTTACTTCAATAAGCTGTCGTTCTAAATCTGCAATTTTCTAAAGGAGCTTTATCTTTTCAGTCTGAAGAGCATTAGCATGCTCATTAACTCTTTTGAAAGTTCTTGAGAGTGCCTCACAGTGATTGCAAAATAAACTCTTTTTATCTGTATCTCTAGCAATACTATATGAAGTAGTTGGATCTGATGAGTATGCAGTGGATAATAAAGGTGCAATGAAAAAATTAATTCCTAAAATACATCTATAGCACTATCTAGCAATACTATAACGGATTTTTCTTATTTTATTTTTTAAAAAATACCTAGATCTACTAGTTCTTCAAGTTGTTTAGTCATTTCTATTTCACTGTATTTTTTCTTTAATACTTTCATTATATGGACTACTCTATGTGTAATAGGCCATAATCCGTTGGGTTTCTCTTTAACATGCGGCTGTTCTTCCCATGACCTTTCTATTTCTCTACCTAATGCGCCAGGGAGTTTTCTAAACAATCTCTTACCAAATTCTTGGTCAAAGGCATTTCCTGATTTTGCTACCCAATATGTGTATTCGTTACAAAATTGTCCTATATCTTCCAAATCATTTAATTGTAATTGCTCTATGCGTGCAAGAGCTTCTAGCTGCATGCTCTCTGAGTTTGGATCTTCTCCAATAATTAAAGTTGCTACTTTATTAACAAAATTATATGGATTACTTCCTAAATTCAACAAATCTTGGTACTCTCGTCTTCTTTCTTTCTTGAATGCTTCCCATAATGCTCTAACAGATTCTCCTAAGAAGGTTTCTAAATATATGTAGCTATCTTCTGGATTTAAATTGTGCCTATTCCTAAAATATTCTCTTAGTACTAAATTCTTCCATGCATCTACAACGTCTGGCCATAAGAGTGGGTCATGAGCAGTTAAATGCAAAACTGCTGCCTCACCACAAGTTTGAAAATTAATCTTTCTTTCTAATCGGTAAGGTTTTAATTGTAATTGCTCTAAGCGAACAAGAGCTTCTCGCTGCATGCTTCTTGAATTTGGGTCTTCTCCAATAATTAAACTACTTTACTGAGAGCAGAGATCTATACGCAAACTGCAGAAAACAAAATTGCATAAAAAAATTATGAGAGAAAAAACATGATAAAAGTTTCAGGGGTTCCTTTTCAGGAAATCTCTTAAACTAATTTACTGAGACTTATTATAGAAAAACTTACAAATAGTACCTTAGCTATTGCTAGAAAAGATTTACAGTAAGATTTGCACTTGAAATCACTGGTTTTCCTGAGAGTTCGGCACTTGCAAAAGAAATTTGTCTATACAAACTGATACTTATAGAACTCAATGAGCTTCGGACTTCAAAACAATTTTACAAAGTTGTTTTAACTGATCTTAATAATTAAAGAAACGTGTAGTGGAAGATGTGCTGGTCTCCAATAATAGATTTTTTTTAATTTGTAGCTAGCTGCAAAGAAGTCCCTAAGGGCTGTTTGGGGCAGCTTACTAAAAATTACTTTTTAATTTTTTTTATTTTATATTTTCTAATATATATTTTATAAATATATAAAAATTTATTTAAAAATTTAAAAAATATAAAAAAGTTTTACGTAATGAAACTTTTTTATTATATATTATTATTATTTTTTTAAAAATAAAAAAAATAAAATTTATTTTTTAAAAAAAATAAAAATATTTTTTATTTCATAAAAATTCTAAATAATTTCAAACGTCCCTCTAAGGACCCACGTGAAAGAGGTAACGTGGACTTCTTTCTATTTCTCTTTGAGAATCGTGTTCTGAAGTTTGATCTGCGAATCTTGTTAACTTTTAGAGCGTGTTTACGTGTTACGTAAACTCATTTTTCAAATAAATTTAAAAATAAATTAAAATATCTTTAAAGTATATGTATTTATATTAAATATATTTTAAAGTAAATTTAAAAATAAAAAATTTATATATATTAAAAATTTTGAAAAAAATAAATTTAATCAATTAGTAAAAAAATCCTTAATGCTTTTGAGCTTTTGTAAGTGCTCTATCTATTTCTCGTTTTATATTTCTTCTTTTCTGATTATCCGTTTCAGAGAAATCAATACCGAAGGCCTAACATTGTGATATTAAATATTGCTTATTTTTACCAGAAGCTCTAACTTTGGACATTATAAACACTTCTCAGGCTCTAAGTTAAGCTTTAAAATAAATAAAATAAAAGAAACAGAAAGAAAGTGGAGTCAATTTCAGAAAGTTGAGCAAACCTTCTTACCCATCTGGCTCCTGAGCTTCTACTCTTACATCTCCCAACCAGCTCCAGCAAAAGAGGAACAACGACAGTGGCAGACTCCTCAACAACACCATCGATTTCCTCCTGTGTCTTTTTCTTCTTCTACCACGACTTGCCTTCTCAATGATCTATCAAAAATTCATGAAGGAACTATTCTCAAGGCAAGAGAGTGAGAGACAGAACAAGAAACTTTCGAAGCTTATTAACCAACGTTGTCTCTGTTCTTATATGCAGAACGCTGAAGAAGCAGCAGCAGCAATGAAGAAAGCAAGAGTGGCAGAACAGTTTGAGCTGCTTGCTTTGTTTTCAGAATGGAAAGCTTTTACTATCTTGTTGAACTTACTGATATATTTTTTAATTCTCTCTTCTAAGTTGTAATGATACGCTTGTTTTACTGACCAAATTCTCTTCTAAGTTAGCAAGGAGACCAGGTACATCAATGAATATTGGTTGTCCATCCTTATTAATTGTAGACAAATTTCACACAAATCAACCCATTTATTATAACTCAGACGTTCAACAAGAAGGCGCACCCAAAATTGAAAATCATGAACAACATAAATTTAACCATATATCAAAGTTTCTCTTTTGAAAGAACAGATCTGAACCTCTGTCATTTTGTATAAATTACAATGACCATTTGTAGAATCACAAATTTGCAAAGAAACTGGCAGCAAGAAAGAGTTTGACGGCATGTATCCCGCACCCCTCTTCCTCTTGGAACCTGCAAAGAGTTTTTCACTGAATAGAGTAAACTAATATCAAATTTCTTGTAACTTTTAGCACACCATGACTTAACTTTTGGGTCAATTTAATGGAAAACACATCATCCAGTAAAAGGGAGATACAAGATTTCAGAGTAGTTCAGGTAAGTAGATATTAAAGCTCAAAAACAATTTTGGCTATATCAACAACCTACAAAAACAGCGTAATGTAATACGCAATGACAAACCATGACCTTCAGCAATGTCTGGTAGGCAATTTATTGTGCGACAAGAGATTACCTTCGGTGGCCGTCACTTGAAATACCTTCCTACCATGTGAAAAAGCTGAGAACCAAAAAGAAAAACGTAGTAATCGCTTGTAAATAGAGTGCTAAACTACAATGTATCAAGACGTTCCACTAAGCCTCCGGTGTTGAATTATTCCGCATTATTTGTTTGCCAAATTGGGTAGGTGTTATATAAATTTTGACACCTTTATTTTTTCTGATAGTTTTTAAAGTTGAATTTTATCCAAAATCCATTAATATGATATCAAAACGGATCGTGCATGGGAATTGTATCGCATTACTTATCTGTCAAGCTGATGGTTGTTTTTATAAGTTTAGGCATCCTCATCTGTCCAGCTAGCCTTTGATGCTGAGTTCTACCAAATGCACATCTACATGCAGAATGCCCAGCAATGGGTGGATTTTTCTATTCCGTAGAATACCGCCCAAGCGATATCACAGGTGTAGCAGCTGATGATACATCTTGCATTGACTTTGCTGTTCTGTAGTCTGAGAATGAAGTTGGCATCAATCTCTTAACTAGTCGTCAGATTAGTCATCAACTGATTCCGTACTTGTAGTCTGCGCTTCATTTGTGTAGAGTATCCATTGAGAAGCTTTGTTGAGATGCTCTCCTCTTGATTTATATCTACATGATGGATATATAGGTCTGCAAAGATTTAAGAATTGTTGAATCAAGCAGGCCAACCTTGCGTTCTGTTCTCTATGACCTGTTAGCCTTCTGTACATACAACTGTGGAATTGTGCACCCACAGGTGGTGATAGTTTTAGTTCTCTGTTTCTTAAAATTTGGAAGTTCCTGAATAATTTGGATGCCCAGTTTCATGATGATAGATAAGATGTATATAAAACATGAAAAATTACTTGTTGTGCTCTTTCTGATAGCCTGTAGTTGCTCAGTTATATTGCTGCTATCACTACACCCTTTGCATGGAAGCAAAGATCAAACACAAATTTATATATCAAATCTCTATGTCCTTGTGGCATCTTTTATACATACAGAATAAAATTCAACATGCAAGTGTCTCTCTTAGATGATCGTGATAAGGTTATTGGCTTGCACAGCCTAGATTAAACCATAAATGAACATGAAGTTAGATGAACAGCTATGACAAGATTTGACCAAATACTAACAATCTCAGCAACTTATTTTGAGCATACGGCTACCAAAACAAATGGAAATCACTATTCCAGGAACATGACCTCATACAAAAGCACACAATAGAAGCTCCTTCAAAAGATTTGTATTAATGAACTGGTGGGCAACTTTACGTAACTTCCAAAGCTGCAACTTTTAAAGGAAAAGAGAAAAGCTGTCAAACATCAAGGTGATACAATCCCACTGTCATTGAAAACCCAAAATTCCATGTCAAATGAAAACAAAATACAACTTCCTGCTTGTGCACTGGATATCTACTTCTCGACCTGTATCCGTTTGTCCCTTATAGGTAGAGGAACAGGTTGCTGAGCCTGATGTGGATGGTCTGGCCCTTTGTATACTTTGAGGTGTGTAAATAATCTTCTTCCAAGCTGCAGCCAGAAAAAAAACACAAATTAAATAACCAAAATTTTAAGCTTGCTACAATATAGCATGATTATGCACACACTGCTAGACTTCTCGGAGTAAAGATGTATTTCTTAGTTAATTTATTATCATTTAGTATATATAATGCAAAAAGGGGATTATACCAGCTCCCTAAGATTGATTCTTAGCTTTTGGGCGGAATAACTTTGTGGATTGCTAGAAATGCTTAGCATTTTTTATGGTGACGTAAATACAACACAAAGTACAATACAACTTGTTATATCATGTCAACTAACGTGAAGTTGTATTAATCCAATTGTTAAGGAGTATTTTCATCCCAAAATCAACTATGTCGGATACTTGCCTGCTAAAAATTCATGGATAAGCAAAGACATTCATGTCTTACCCTCCCTTTGGGAAGCATGCCTCGCACTGCATGTTCAATAATCCTTTCTGGGATTCTTTGTTGAAGCTGATCGAATGTCTCGACCTTCATACCACCTGGCCTGCCTGAATGCCTCCTATATAACTTTTGTGTACGCTTCTTGCCAGAGACTGCAACTTTTTCTGCATTTACCTGTATGAAATGAAAATTTTGCATAAAGTTTAACAAAGCATCAACAACTAGTACCATCCTTATGCAACTAACCAGGTTTGGCTATACGAACCCTTTCATCATACTGTAAAGCATAATGCGAGGAAAATAACTCTGAGATCAATATTCACTAGTCTGTTGATAATTAAGGTCAAATAGGTTTTCAAATGATGTTGATAAAAAAACACTTATGCATGTACATATGTGGGAGGAAACTGCCTTAATTTTGGTTACAATATCACAATACAGAAACACAAAGCAAAACAAACTTAAATGTTCCTTAGGCATAGATGATCATCAACAGAAACTAAAGTAATGAAACTCCCTACCACAACAACGAATGCGCCCATATCCACACTCGGAGTGTAGGTTGCAAGATTCTTTCCTCTGATATGTATGGCAACTGTCGACGCTAATCTCCCAAGAATCTTATCAGTTGCATCGACTATATACCATGTCTTTTCAGTGTTTATATGATCAGCTGCCTTGGGGTACCAAGTCTTATTCCAGATATCCTGATTACAAACAAGGTGTCACTTGATTAGAATAACATCATTACTGAACCATACAGCAAACATTACATTCCCAAATTCTTTAACAAAATTATAATTTAAAGAATAAACATCAGGGATCTTTCAAAAAGTCCGAAATTTGCTTAATTTTCTAGCTTTGACAACATGGAACAGTGACATTATGAACCTCTTTATAGAAACATAGCTTGTAACTGAATCTCAACCAGTTAATTAACCAAACTCAAAACACAAAATTCCATAGCAGAAAAATTTTACCGGTCCGTTAATTTCGTCCTCCTCATACATCCACCGTTCTTCCCTTGGCACCATCGCCAGCTGCTGCTGCTTCTCCTCCCGCTGCTGGCAACGGACAGCAAGATGTGGCCTTGAGGGCTTGTGCAACGAACAAGGGGAAAGAAGCTTGGTACTGAACCCGAGGAACGGAGAAGAGTGAGAGGCGACAGCGGCTGTCGGACGGCGAGAAGTGGTGGCCGGAATGAACGCCGCCGGCGGAGTAGTGATGGTAGATGCCATTTGGCTTCTCCGTGGAGAGAGAAGCAAAAGAGTTGGATACTGAAGTTTATCGGAGTAAGGAGTGCAGATAAGGTCTGTGATTATTATGTTGGCCCGCGTTGCAGAATACCGGAAAGGAGGGAGTTGATAAGACATTTTGCACTATCCATCCTATAATTGTGTTGTTTAACAAATCTAACGAGTTGCTTGCTAAGAGTTGCTAATTGAATCAATTTGCACAATTGGACCAGTAAATCTTTTTGTGTTAACCAGATCCCTACACTTTCTGAGAGAGATCTGCAGAGGTTAAGAACGTGACCTTCATACTTCTACGCTTAAAGAACAATGCATTTACGGTCGCAAATGCATGCTGATTATTGTAAATAAAGAGAAGTACAACTTATTTACAACAGTCCTCAAGTATGAATGTACAAATCTTACACTGACGAAGCTTTCAGAAGGCTTCAATCAATCCAATATCTTGGCTTTTCTTAAAGAAAGAAGAGATCATAACACTTCTAGCTGTAGATAAACAAGCGTCTGTGCTATTATCTATTGTATTAGGACCTAAGGACTCTAGTTTCTTCATACACCACAGCCTGCAAGTCGTCTCCTAGTTGCATTTGAGACTACCACTTCACCGAGCTTGTCTGCTTCAGCAGCTGCTGCTCGTCCAGTGACTGGCACATAATGTCTCAGCCATTCGCCAGTATAGACCTACCAGAGAATAATAACCACAACTGAATATGCGAGACACTATACGGACATCAAAAGTAAAAGCATTTGACAAGTGCAACTGAAATTCTGGAGGAGAGCAGCACTAATTGATCAGACCAAGCAGCACAAAATTTAAGAGGGGATGAAGTGATATAGTGATGAAAGGTGCCATACTATGCTACATAAGCACGTGAATCACTTATACTACTTCAAAGGGCCTTGTTCATTGACTATCATTATGTATATGTAGGCTTTGTAGCTATAATGCTCCATATCCAAATCAAGTTTTTTGGTACACTCCTGTCTTATGGTTGAAATCCCATCAAACAAAGATTGGTGTAGTTTAACAGGCAACTATTTTTTATAACCATAGGAATATCTGAGATACCAAAGAGGCGGATGCACCAATCCTCATAAGAAAATAATTCAACACTACCGTTCTCTGAAAATTATGTACATGTTACACAACTAACCTGTTGAGGCCTCATTATCTTTGTATCAGGATCATCAAGGGATTCACGCCAGTGTGCTAAGTAACCAGCCATGCGAGGTATCGCAAACAAACAAGTGAAGAACTCTGGAGGAAATCCCATTGCCCTAACAATAACTCACTTAGCATATCGGTATGTTATAACAAGTTAAGAAAACAATGACCTTCATACCTATAGATTAATCCAGAATAAAAATCAACATTAGGGTAAAGCTTCCTGTTCACGAAAAAGTCATCGTTCAGAGCAGCTTTCTCCAATGAAACCGCAACCTGGATTGAGCCATTCCCAAAAGTTAAAGGTCAAGGTTAGGAATGTACAATCGCCAACCATCTCTAAGTAAAAGCAAGATAAGAAGATCATATAAATATGTTTACTTTTACCTCTTACATCGTTCAAGTATACAATAAATTTTGTAAACTAAAAGCACAGATATCCTACCAGCAAGTATATAAATTTAATGAAGAAAGAACGTGGGAAACAACCTCAATAAGGGGATCTCTTCCAACAATGGAGAAGACTTCTTCTGCCAACTTGCTAATGACTTTGGCTCGAGGATCGTAACTTTTATATACACGATGTCCAAAGCCTGTCAATTTTCTCTTCCTAAAGAGCAATAACATTAGGAAGTCAGAGTAAAGAAACCAGCAAGAGCTAAAGGACGAGAGAATGCTTTTCCTATTTAATAAGCTGCATTGGGTGACAAAGGAAAGAACTTGAACCTGTTTTTAACACCTTCAATAAATTCAGGAATGTTATCAACTGTTCCAATCTCACTCAGCATCTTAAGAACAGCCTGCCATGGACATTACTACCTTTAGAATTTCCATGCATACATCAACTAACAGTGAAAGTCACCAAAATAAGCACACAAATGAGGATTCCGTAGTGAGTGCAATACAAATAGCATAAACCCCAAGAGTCATTTGAACCTCATTAGCTCCACCGTGGAGTGGACCATAAAGGGCTCCAACTGCGCCGGCAAGGGCGGTATAGACATCCACACCACTGTCAACATGTAAATCAGAGATAACAACATAACTGTTTGGTTTTCTTTTCCTAGAAACACAGCTCCAGACCAGATGAAATACCTCGATGACAGATGCCTTACAACAGCAGTAGAGCAATTCATTTCATGTTCAGCATGCAAAATAAAGAGAATATCAAGAGCACGAGCAAGCCTTGGGTTAGGTTTATATGCCCTATTACCACTGTGAATACACATTCAGCAACTCAGATGATGAAGAAGAAACATATTCCGAATGTCAGCTGCACAATGAAGTTACAGTCCAACTTAAAACTTACAGTGAGTCTAGCATATACAAGAAGTTCTCTGAATAAGAAAGGGAATTGGACGGAAGCACCGGAGGCCTTCCTGCCAATCTCAAGTAAGCAGCTGCTGCAATCGTCGGTATCTACAAATAAATGAATTGAAGTTAAACCACCGTCTAAAAGTACTTTTACATTTCAATAAATGATGCTAGCAAATTTGTAAGAATTAAAAGACAACTGAAGCAGGGAATTCAAAGAAATAACAGAAGAGCAGTACCTTTCCAATTACCCGTACTATTTGCTTGTCTCTCACTTGCTTCGATTTATAAAGATCAAGACCCTAACGAGCCAATTACTGTTAGTAACTACAAAAAGAAATCTATATTCTTTTGTCAGTATTATTTTGCTAATTTAAAGTTAATCACCAACCTTCAATTGAATAATAATCATTAAATATCTTCAAGTCGCAAAACTTACCCTAAGAGCAGGATTGGCATCTGGATGGTACACAGATAGCGCACTCATTGAGCTGACCAAAACTCCCATAGGGTGTGCATCATGAGGCATTGCATGCATAGTATCCTGCATGAAAATGTGTTCAAGAAGCTGCCATTGGCAAACATAAAAAGTTTAAACGGATGGTTGTAGATAGAAGATCATGATTAGGAAGCACACCAGAAGACCCTGAGGCACAGCGGAATGCTGAGAAATTGCAAATTCCCAGTCTGCCAACTGGCTTTGAGATGGCAAATTCCCATAAACTGCAAATAACAGAGTCAGGACCAGACAAAAAGGTAAGCCAAACAGTTAAACCAAACATAGAAGAAAACTTACTTAAAAGATAGGCCACCTCAACAAAAGTGCTCCTCTCAGCCAGTTCCTCCATTGGATACCCTCTGTATCTAAGGATCCCTTCATCTCCATCGATATAACAAATCGAGGAACGCACTGGAGCAGTGTTCAGATAGCCTGGATCATAAAGCTTTAGCCCTTTATCATTCTTTCCAGTTGTTATCTGTAGTACAGCACAACGATTAGCTATATATTGTATCGTAATCACATAGAATCCAAACCCCAAATTCCTCGTCCGTATACCTCAACCTCATTCAAAATCATCAAAATCAAACACTCGTGAAACATAGAGAATTCATAGTTCGCAATCATTTCAAACTCAAAAAAACCATAAAATATTTGAATTTGATGGAAACTATCAAACACCTTCTTGATGTCGGTTGCTTTCACAGTTCCTTCCTCAGAAACCTCGATCTCGTACTGCTTCCCAGTCCTATGATCTACAACTCTCAGCGAGCCACTAAGATTTCCGGGAGGCTGAACGATGGTCTTAGCCGACACTGGCGAAGCCACGATTGCCGTCGATGAGCCGCCGTTCGCCTCTGCAAGGTGAGCCGACAACACCGCCAGACGCCCTCTCGCCACAGTTACAGGATCGAAACCTTCCTCCATTAAACAATCAATCAAAGCTCAATTCCAATTTCAGATTTCTCCGGGTATGGAATCCGAAAATGTTGATCAGTAGATCAAGCTTCTGATATTTGGTATTGTTTGTCGTTGTTTAGTTGTTACGTGTTTTTGTTCGTTTGTCGTTGTTTGTTTTTGTTACGTGTTTCTATTTCTCCATGCTCTTCCAAAAGACGGAGATTGTTCAAGAACGAAAACCATTGGGGATTTCGTAATATATGCACATTAATTCACCGGGTGATAACAAATCAAAATTAGAATAGACTTATATAATAATTACGTCCAAATTATTTAATTTAATTAAAATAGTTATATTTATTAGATTTAAATTATTAATTTAAATTTAGTTTAATTTAATAATCAAATCGAATCTAAAATAAATATATTTAATTAAATTATTAAGACAAAAATTATAAAATATAAAAATTATTACGTATTTAAAATAAAAAATATTAAATTTGATAAAATTTAAAAACTAAATAAATCAAAATATAATAATATATATATATACATATAATTAAATTTAGTACTATTCTTTTAAATATTTTTCTTATTAAATAAATATATAATAAAATTTTAATTATATGAATTAAATGAATTAATTTTAAATTAATTTGAATTCGAACCGAACCAATTTAATTTATTAGATCAAATTTATGTTGATCAAAATTAATCTAAATCCGATTAAAATGGAATTTGAATGGAATATAAATGAATTAATTTTTTATTAAATTTGTAAATTGGATCATATATTGACTGCATTTTACTAACTAGATGAAAATTGTTAGTTAGATTGACTGCCGAAATTAGTCAGATAACTATAAATAACTGTGATTTTTTAGCAAATAATTCTTTTCGGATTTCACGGAGCACATCAGTCTACAATCTCGCAAACTGGTCCTATTCTCTAATACAAACAATAACATCAAAACAAGTCTATATTAATCACAACAATTAAGATATGTAAAAATATAGATTTTTAAAAATGAATTACTATAGATATATTAAGAATGAGTTTAATTTTTATTTTTTATAAAAATGGAGTTAGAAATAATTTAAACTTGTTATGTAATTAAAATTAAGCTAAAAATAATTTTTATGAGAGAAAGTTAATTGATAGAATTAAAAAACATTCCAGTAGTTTATCTGGAGCTTATGAAAAGTGTTTAGAAGTGCTTATTCTTTGAAGTATACAGTATACATAGCTTAACTAGTTGAGAGAAGTTATAACATCTTAGTTCTTCTTGCAAGTGAGCTGAGATGTCCTGGAGCTCCATTAGACCTGAATATCTGTTCAACATAATGAGGGAATAGTATGAGAAAGACTCAAAAATTAAGTTTTGAGCTAATGATTGAGGTTTTGTGTTTGATACAGAGATCTGTTTGGCGTAAACCAGTTTGAGGCTGTGCCTGGAAGGGAGCAAGCAAAATCGCCTAGCTATCCATGTTCAGTGAGCCCGTTTCAGATTCCATTTTTTCAACAAAATTTTTTAATTTATATTTTATAAATATTTTTTAAATTTATTTAAAAATTTTAAAATATAAAAAAATTTTACGTAATAATTTTTTTATTATATATTTTTATTTTTTTAAAAAAACTAAAATTTTTTTTAAAAAATAAAAATATTTCTATTTTAAAAAATTTTTATTTCATAAGTAATTTTAAACGCCCCAAAACTTATCTGGTGTCCTAACCAAAGACCCTCCAACCACACTGGGTCTCTCACATTGCAACGGGCAACCGAAATGGAAGGGTCCAGAAGAACAAGACAGAAGCTGGTTTGAAGTATCAAGTGGAAGAACTTTGCGCATGTCAGTACTGCACCAATCGAGCACAAAGAAACAACCATTGGGACCTTTCTGGTGTATGTATTGTGACTGAAGCTCAGTTGGGTGTGTGGGATTTTGGTGCAAAGAGAGTCCTATATCTCAAGCTTATGTTTTCAAAGGTTTCCTGGGTTCACCGTCAGGAGATCAGTTTGGATCACGGCCCATCTAGTACTCAAAGTTTACCTAAATCAGATGGCAGGTCTTCGTCTTCTTCAAATAAAAACATGAACCCATCTAGAAAGACATGCCCAGTCACTGGGTAGTAACAGGAGTTACGCATTTTAGTGTAATCAGCAGTTCTTTTATTCTTCTTGTAATATAATGCCAAGTTTCTTTTCACCCTTTTTAGTGTTGTAGTCAATTTTTTTTTGGAAAACCAACAGGTCCCTTCTGTTCTTATTCTAATGCAATGCATTTTGGTGGTTTTAACTCTTTCATTCGTTAAGTGTTTTATCAGAAACTTGCCTTGACTGGGGATAACTATGAGTGTTTCACTGAGGTAGTGCCAGTATGTATATCTGCTTATGTTTTGATTCCAAAGTTTACTTGCTACATGACACACCCACAATAAAAGCAACAGTTCAGGTGACCAAGCAACAAGTCATGAAGCATAGCAGAAGCAGCAGCAGCAGAGATGCTGCTGAAAGTACTGAACTTTGCCCATGTGAGACTGAGACAGCAGCAAAGCACCCGGCTACCTAGCTCTTGTTGCTCTCAGTTTTTCTTTCTTCCTGTAAATACAAGTGATTCTTATTCCCTTGCACCCTTTGATCTGACTCCACTACTAACCTTTTCACTCCAATTTTTTCCTTATTCAACATGGATCATCAATGCATGCTCTGTTTTTTTGTCTAAATTGTTTTTTGTGTGAACTTGTGTGTTTGGATACTGTAAGATCTAGAATGTTCCTGTAGCAACCATGCATGTAGTAGTACTACGTACACCCACACGTTCGTTGTGTCAAGTCGTTTGAAATCTATTACATGTACTCCTGTACTGCTTGTTCATGTGCTGAATGAAGAAGAACCTAAAGAAGATTTAAAACTATAAAAAAAAATTTAGACAAGGTTTCAAACATTACAGTGTTGAAAAACTGATCTGCATAGGTTCATCTGAGCTCAAATGACTTCATCTTGCTACACCAAAGCAATGCAGTAAAAACATTCAACATCAACTACAAGCATGCACACGTGAAAAGAACCAATTGCAAAATTATGTATTTCTGCTTTTGGATTGAATTTTTTCCTTTCTTTTTTTCTTGTTTCGCTTTCTCATTCCCATCTAAGAAGTTAAAGCTTTGTTTTGATCAACTATTTTGTATAGGACCCACCCGCACGTTCATCAGTTCATAAGCCGGCCGGATTTTGCGATTGTTGTCTCCCACGCCTTAAGAGTGATTGTTCGATCCTTTCTTTCTATCTCAGACCATTAAATTTCAAACACACAAGGCAAAAAATTTGAGTTGTATGTATAGAGTTTTTTCTATAAAAACATAGAATTCCAAGATAAACATATAAATTCTTACACGTATTTTTTGATACTTTTATACTCGTTGATTATTGCTCTTTCAGATTTCACCTGAAAAAGAAGAGCTTTTTGGTGTCAATTTGAAAAAAATGAGTGATCAATAAGTGTTATGAATTGTGACAGACGAAGCAATTAAAGATTGTTGTCCTTACTGTGTGTAATGTCTGTAGCCAATATGAACTGTTCACTTAAACTTTTTTCAAGAATCAGAAGAAAATCAAGTAATGAGTCAAACATAAACATTAAATTCCAGCAAACTCCAGTTCTGCAATCAGGCAACAAAAATCTGAAACAAATAGTTATCACATAAATATAGTTAGACTTGATTAATCTTACTATAGTTTTGCTGCATTACGGAGTTAAAGCAACCTCCGATAACAAATTCAAATGAAAATAAGTTAAAATGAGAACAACAAAAGCCATCATGAATTTGGAGAAGTTGTTGGGATTAATTGGAGAAGCTGCTGCTACTGATTTGACTGGCTTCTGTATAGCAGTAGTATTTCCTGCAGCACCACAAACACCAACTCCAGCCATGTTAACCAAAACAGAGCTCTCACTCCGATCGGAGCTAGTACTGCAGAGACCTGAATTACCACTCAAGTCCAAGTTTCTTCCAAGCCTTTTCAGAAAGCTTTGATTAAATGGAACTACTCCACTCAACATGTTCCTGCTTAGATTCAAGTGATATATCCTAGTAAGCCCACTGATACCTGCAGGAATCTCGCCGGAGAGTTTGTTATTTTCTAGAGACAGAGTTGTTAGGTTTTGCAACCATGCGAAACTTCCCGGAATCGAACCGGTGTAGCCGGAGTTAGCTAACCGGAGTTCTTGAAGTTTTGCAAGTCTTCCGAGTTGAAAGGGTAATGGAATGAACATTGGGTTGTCATCCATTATGAAATATTGAAGGTTTTGAAGCTTTGATAGACCTCTTGGAAATGGCCCAGTTAGTTTGTTGTTGCTCAATGCTAGGAATGATAACGAGCTTAGATCCTCCAAGCTTTCTGGGATTGTTCCTGTTAGTGAATTTGAACTCAAATCGAGCTTCTGCAGAAGATCCAGTTGCCCAAGTGAAGCTGGAATGCTTCCTTTGAGAGAGTTGCAGCTGAGATCAAGGTCTACTAAGCTTCTTAACCCATTGATTTGTTCTGGAATGGTTCCTGTGAGTGAGTTGTAGCTGAGATCAAGGTGAACAAGAGAAGTTAAACTAGAAATGGTTTCTGGTATTGTTCCAGAAATCCCATTCTGAGAAAGAGTCAACACTTGCAGAGAAGTGAAAGATGAAATGAGTTGTGGTATAACACTAACGAGAGCTGGGTTTGATTTGATATTTAGCTGCTGGAGAGAACCAGCAGCTGCTGGTGATTTTCTTGGGGATGTTGGAATGCTAACAGAAGTCTTGGTTGTCATAAAACAGTCGTAGAAGAACAAAGATTGAAGGTATGGAAGGTTGAACACTTCAGAAGGAAAGCTTGCTGTTTTCTTGCAGCTAGGATTTGGAAAATTACCAAATGTAAGCTTTGTTACATGGAGGTGCCCATCATTGCCTTGCTTGCAGTCAATACCCAACCATAGCGAACCAGGTTTGCATGGTTCTGGGCAAGAAACTCTCCAGTTCTTATCAGAAGACATGGATTCCATCACCTTGAACAGTGTCTCTCTTTCCAAAGGCTCCATGCCCATGTCCATGGCTTGTTGGCTGCTGCCATAAAGAGGTATTATGATGCAGGCCATGAGAGGAATAAGCGAGAAGGAAGTAGCAGGAGACATGTTTGATGTTGTTTGCTTTTTGAGTGTTGTTGGAAAGAAGTGGTGGGGGGCTCAGTGAGTGGATGAGTGTAGCAAGGTGTTGCAGTAATTTTATATTTTTATGTCATGCTGTTACTGTCTTAGGTTTGAAGTTCCAACAATTCAAATGAGTTTCAGAGTCTTAGGCAATGTTTGGATAATTAAAAAAATTAGAATTTTCTGAATTAAAAATTTTTGTATTTATATTTATTTTATAAATTTCTTGAAAATAGTTTTGCAACATTTTGCATAACTTTTTTTCATTTTAAAAAGTTCAAAAATCGTAAACAATTATGGCAAACGTGGTCTTATTATTTTCTATATTCGGAGTGGCCAGGTGATGTGATTGATAGGATATGGATGGTGGGAGCCAATGCGTCTTTCACTTAAGTTACGGTTAAAATTATTTATAAACTAATTTTTTAAAATAATATTTTATTTTTTGTTAAAAATAATAATATTACATATATAATTTATTATATATAATTTTTATCTTATTTTAAATTAAAGAAATTATAAAAAAATTATAAAAATATATAAAGTAATTATTTAAAATGATAAGTATTTGAAGATCAATGACCAAACACCTCTCCTTAGGCAGTTGGTGGGGGCTTGCAAAAAATGCAAACAGGTAGGGACCGGAGCGCAGGAGCAGAGAGGTGTAGAACCTAGTAAAAGGAACAGAAGTGGTGCTGTTGATGGGATTTCTCAATTCTGTGTTTTTGCACCTTTTCATCTAAGCTCCCTTTCAGGACATTTTCATGAATGATTCTTTTCTTTCACTGTTTGATCAATTTACATGAGTGCATTTATAATATAATTTATTTTATTTTATTTTTTTGGAATCATGGAGAGAACCAAACATGAAAACGTTTGAAATTATTTATAAAATAAAATTTCTCTGAAGTATATTTTTATTTTTTTTAAAAAATGAATTTTATTTTTTTTACTTTTAAAAAAATAATAAAATTATGTAATAAAAAAATCTCATTGTGTAAAATTTTTTACATTTTTAAATTTTTAAATAAATTTTTGTATACTTATAAAATATATATTAAAAAATATAAAATGAAAAAAAGTTAAAAAATAATACCAAACGCGCTCATGCATATCTGCTGAAGTAAAAGCAATAAACCAGGGAGTTTATATATTTTGAACAACCAGCTGTTCCAGATTTTTACCTCACAAGCACAAATGGTATACATACAGCAGTAAGAATCTTGGATTCCCAAAAGAAAGATTGATAAGTTAGCTCAATAAGAAAAAGAGCTTTTGATAAAAGAAAATAAACACCAAAGTTAAAGTAAAGCCAGTTTTCTGGTCAAATATGACTCAAGAAATATCAGGGAAGTACAATTTATATTGGTTAAGATGGACCCATAAAAGTTAAACTAAAAAAGGCTTCAAAGGGAGAAAAAAAAAAATGTAAGAAGCTTCTGCGGACATAATAATGTGTTTAAAGCTTTATTTGAGACCCAAGTTTAAGACATCCAAACAAGTGCATGAACTTAAAATGGTCTTTCAACCATATCTGAGCTTCATCTGCTGTCTTTTTGTGAAACTTTGATCAGTCTTGTTCAACGTCCGAGCCTCGTATATATGGACTTTTTGGGAATAATTCATGTCTTTAGCCAACCATAGGCAGATATTAAAGAACTGTTCTTGTTTATTTACCTCCACCTTACAGTAAGAGCTGCTGCATTAGAATTGCCAAAATGCTGCCAATGTGAGATGTTGATAACATCGACAGCATCATTGTTCAGCTACATGAAAGACTAAATCGAACAACTGTCAACTTTACGGATCAGGAATCCTATGATGGTTTGAAAACATCAATCTGCACCAACGTTCACCAGGGCTCATTGATATGGCACACATAAAGGAAAAAGTGAAAAGTGGACTATGCATCTTTACTCGAAAGAACATATAATGGAGAAACCAAAAGATTTTAGGTGCATTTGGCATGCAGAAACATTTGTGGGAATGCTTCATCAAAGGACTATCCTGCCAAACCCTCACTTACCATGCAAATCTATGCCAATTATTGCATCCTTCCGTGTCAAATGTACACTTTTTATTATCACGTAGTTCTGAGAACTGCAAAATTAAATTGTGTTCGCATCTTGTCTGTGCAGTATATCCACAGTTACACAATTGATTACAAGAACTGGTACCTAATGTAAAGTGTATATGGCTTCCTATATTCCAGGAAGAGTTCTACAAAGATAGTCAGTCTTGTATATGTTTAAAATGCATCCTTTGGAACCATACAGTAATTTGGTATAAGCAACGGAATAAACATCTTGTAGGTGTATAACAATCTAGGCTAACTAGCTTACCCATTTGTAACCTTCCTTTTCTTGAAGAATCGCACCAAACAAAGGCAGAAATAAGTAATAAACAAATGCTAGAGAACTATGAGAGTGAATAAAGAAGAAAAAGATGCATCTGAGTCTCCTACAACGTATGCTATAATGGCAAGAATGGCTGAAGCTAAAAGTCCACCTACAGTCCCTTCAATGCTAACAGCACCTTCTGTTCCTCGTGGAACTGCCTTAAATGTTGTAACCAAGTAACTGTCAAAACACCAGAAAAGAATCAAAACCCTGAACCCAGAATCTGTGTGCAATAGATGGTAGATAGCCCTACTTATAAATCATTTTACATGAGAAATGGCTATACACTCATATGATAGGCTTTAAACATTTGGGGTGGGACATTATGACCTTGATTACATTTGCGGTGGGACATTAAACATTTGGAATCTTTCAGCAAGACAATACTATGTCATCTCTTAGATAGGCTTACAGTTTCAGATGGCCACCCAACGCCATTATGACCTTGATAATGACCCAATTAAATTCAGTCAGATAAATTATAACAACTTAGGAGCTAGTTAGTACAAAGACTAACCCTTGGACTTCACAGCAGCCAACAAAGAAAATCCTATGGGGATCTTTCTGATAGGTTAATAACTTAGTTAGATTGAGTGCCATGTGATCTCCATGAACAATTAATAGCTGAATGAAGTCAATGCCACGGATTGCTCATATTGCATTCCCTCCAACCATACCAATTTCAAGCATGCAAGGTGAAATGTGAAAACAAGACTGCCAATATGCACCAACAACACCAAATAAACATAAGGATAGAAGTATGTCATCAATGACAAGTGAAATTCTGAAGAGACACTTCAAAACATCAGATGGATTAACATAGAACCTTACTCAATTATTATATAACCAAGAAAGAGATGTTATGTTGTCCTCCCGTAAAGCTAGAGACAAACCAGAGCTGCCAAAGTCGTGAAAATGCATTTGCCTATACCACCATATATCGACAAGAGAGCGCATACAAGACCTGCAGCACTGGAACCAATAACACTACCTGGTCCTCTTCTCCCTCCCCTCTTTTCAGCTGCACCTTGTGCTTCTCTGTGTGTTATATTCACCTTTGTTGCCATGGTTCCCTATATTATCCAACATTATCATATCAGTACAACATTACATGTATTCCAACAATTCAATCAAAATATTGTACCCAAACAAACAAAAAATTACTCGTTACAAGCAAAGCAGGTTAAGTATAAAATAATGTCCAAGGAATCACTTTTTTTATTGAAAACTTATTTGGCAGCAAGATTTTATTTGTGCAACCAAAAAAACATTTTTTTTTTTCAAAAACAAAACCTTGACACCAGAAACGAACTGTTAAAAATTGCAACTCGGCACTTACCAGAACGAAGTAAATCGGGACGAGAAGAAACCAGGAAGAACTGAAAGCTCGCCACATCAGCACAACGAGAATGAATACCGATGCAAATCCTGTAGCAGATAAATCCGATAAGAGAAGCGGCGAACCCAAAAGAAAAATAAGCAAGTTTGCGACAGAGGACGACTGCCACGTGCCAGTGACAGCTGCACAAGATCCGCACGGCGGCTGCTGAATCAAATGCCCGTGGTGGAGTAACGGCGGGGGAGAGGTCTAGTAGAATCGATTGCGGAGAACGTTGGCTTGTGGATCGTGGAGGAGATGCTGCCGGCAGCGGAAGAGCCTCGCTGGCGGCGGCGGTGGAGGAAGCAGTAGAAGGGTGGGCCCACCGCAGCAGCCATGGAAGTCCTCTAAAGCAGAGAGCTGCTCGCTGCTTCCTTGCTAGTGTTTGGAATAAAACAAAATTTTCTAACTGGGCTGGGCCTCTTATCGGGCCTAATTCAATCTGGCTGTCTAATAGAAAAGGTACCTGTTAGCGACTTAGTTTGCAAATAGTGTTAGCGACTTAGTTTGCAATTAATGATATTATAAGATGGAATCTGCAAATTGTTCTTCGTACAACTCTCATTTGATCTTTCTTGCAGGGGGTGTTTGGAATTACTTTTTTCCAACACTTCTTTTTAATTTTTTATTTTACGTTTTTCAATATATATTTTATAAATATATAAAAAATTTATTTAAAAATTTAGAAAGTGTAGAAAAATTCTACGAAGTGAGATTTTTTAATTATTTTTTTGAAAATAAAAAAATATAGCTTGTTTTTCAAAAAAGATAAAAATATTTTTTATTCTAGAAAAGCTCTATTTCAATCGCTCGCCGCTTTGAGGTTATAGGTTTGAACTAAATTAAACATTTTCTGTTTCTAGTTATCTGTAAGTATTCTTAATTTCTTTCAGTATTTAAACTCGTTATCTTTTATGTTTGTGTAACTGGTTAAAGTTAATGAAAACGGTAGAGCATAATGATGGTTTTCCAATTAATTGTGGTCTCAGTAAGATTTGTGCAGAAAAAAGGGGAAGAGGTTTTTGAAATTTTCAGTTTCTGGAAGTTTACATTGTAATTTGATTGGTATGAAATTTCTATCTTACCAAATGATGTTGAGATTTTGCGCAAGGACTTTAAGCTTTACATCTGTGCTGCAAAATACTATGAGATAATTTTATTATCATCTCTCTAATGCTAATTTAAGACTTAGAATTACTCATATTCAACATAATATTCATTTCAGTGAGCACACTTGGCTGTCTAGACTCTAATAAGAAAAGCTGCGAAATGCTGAGATTTTGCGCAAGGGCTTTAAGCTTTGCATCTGTGCTGCAAAATGCTATGAGATAATTTTATTATCATCTCTCTATTGCTAATTTAAGACTTAGAATTACTCATATTCAACATAATATTCATTTCAGTGAGCATACTTGGCTGTCTAGACTCTAATAAGAAAAGCTGCGAAATGCTGAGATTTTGCGCAAGGGCTTTAAGCTTTGCATCTGTGCTGCAAAATGCTATGAGATAATTTTATTATCATCTCTCTATTGCTAATTTAAGACTTAGAATTACTCATATTCAACATAATATTCATTTCAGTGAGCATACTTGGCTGTCTAGACTCTAATAAGAAAAGTTGCGAAATGCTGAGATTTTGCGCAAGGGCTTTAAGCTTTTCATCTGTGCTGCAAAATGCTATGAGATAATTTTATTATCATCTCTCTAATGCTAATTTAAGACTTAGAATTACTCATATTCAACATAATATTCATTTCAGTGAGCACACTTGGCTGTCTAGACTCTAATAAGAAAAGTTGCGAAATGCTGGGATTTTGTGCAAGGGCTTTGAGCTTTGCGTTCATGCTACAAGTGCTATGAGATGATTTTAACAGCATCCCTTCTGATGATGGCTCCTTACATTGTACTGCTTATGTTCTATTTGTCTGGTGGTACCTTTAAATGTTTCATTCAAGGTGTTTATCAGAATTTCTCGAAATTGATGCTGTTTACTCAGATTTGGAGTCTTTACGGCCTACTAAGGCTACTTTCTACATTCAGTCAACATTGGAACTTTAATTTATGTGGAACATGATCTTTTTGTATCCCAAGTGCCAAAGTGGGCATTTCATTTTTCCATGTTCCTTCTTTTCGGTTTGCATTTCAACTCTGAGAACCTTATCCTATGGTCACTATGTTTGTCTTACTTGCAAGTTAGTTGATAGCCTTACCAACCAACAAAAATATTCGTTAACAAATTGTAGACTACCAATGCCTAGTTCTTGTAATATTACCTTAGTTTTTGTTTCTTATGATCATTGTGTTTGCTTGCTTCACATCTTACTGGCACGTTCTATTTTCCTTCTCAATGCTTGGGGCAATGTAGACAATGCTTGTATTGTGCAAGTTTCATCCTTCTCTATCATGCTTACTACTGCCGAATGTAATGGAAGTATCAGACCTATATATTTTCTATAGTGCTTGAATTGCTTAGTCTTTTTGTTTTGGGACATGCTTTACTTACTGAACTTGAAGGAGTTTGCCATATTACTTCAGGCACCACATACATCTATATATTTGGTTTTAAGTTTCTTTAATCAACCACTCTTAGATTCTAACATATGATCTTAAATCAAGTTAGTGTACTTTGAGAGAACTTGCTCAATTGCAAGATGCAGTTTGGTCAAGTAATTGAATTTTCCAACATATATCAATCTATGGCAAATACTCCATCTAGTAATTTGCCAAGTGATTTGCAGAAATTGAGTATGGGTTATTGGCATTTAAACTCTTTAATATAGCATTCCTTTCTAAAGTTAGCCTACAATGAACTGAATTAACTGTTTATTTTGTTAGATAAAATCTCACCTCTTAAGAGCTGTTTGTGATCTTTATACTTTCAAGCATTGATTTAAAGGATGCCACTAACGATGATAAAGTTCTGAGAGATGGATGAAAGACTATTTACCCAACAAAAATGCTGGAGGCATCCATGGCATCTCTATTGGAAGAGAGCATGTAGTCCTTATTTATTGACTTTTTTCCTTCATAGATTCCCTTACTACGTCTGTTGGGTTCTGACAAGAGTAATAAAAGAGAAAAACTGGAGAAAATATTTTATGAATTCACCTCATTGATATTACATCAATACCGATTAGTTTATATAGAGAGAAAGATGCTAGAATATTCTAAGCTAAGAACAAGTAGTTCTAACAGAAAGACAGATGTCTAGTGTCAAGAAAAACACATTAGCAATAACTAATTATAATTTAACATTTTAATTATGGTTTAACATCCCCTCTCAAACTCATGGTCCGTGGAAGGACCGTGAGTTTGGTCCGAAGATCCAAGAAGCGAGCAGCAGGAAGAGGCTTAGTTAAGCAATCAGTTAGCTGATCTTGAGTGGAAGTGTAGCATACTTCAATGCCTTACTGCAAACTCGTTCTCTAATAAAGTAGTAATCAATTTCCACATGCTTTGTCCGAGCATGCATAACTGGATTTGAGGACAAATATATAGAACTCACGTTATCACATAGTAGCATGGGAGGGGAACACAGAGGCATGTGAAGTTCTTTAAGAAGTGATTCAATTTAGGAAACTTCAGCAGCTCCATTGGCAAAAGCTCTGTATTCAGACTCAGTACTAGAACGAGAAATAACTTTTTGTTTTGCTGATGACCAAGAGATCAGATTGGTGCCATAGAACACACAGTAGGCACTTGTACTACGCCTGTCATCGGGACAAGAAGCCCAATCTGCATCTGTATAGCAAATAAGATGATGATCAGCATGGTGCTGAAGGGATAAGCCAAGATGATTAGTTCCTTTGAGATATCGAAGCACACGCTTAACAGCTTGCCAGTGAACAGTAGTATGCGAGTGCATAAATTGACACAACTTATTGACAGTATAAGACAAATCCGGATGTGTTAGTGTACAGTATTGTAGAGCACCAACAATACTTCTGTATTCAGTAGCATCAGAAAGTGAAGAACCATCTTGAAGAGATAATGGACAGATAGCTATAGGAGTAGAAATTGGCTTAGAATCCAACATCCCAGTTCTTATGAGAATGTCTCGTATATATTTGGCCTGACTTAAGTGAATACCATAAGTGTTTCTGTGTACTTCTATACCCAAGAAAAAATGAAGAGGGCCCAAATCTTTAATAGCAAACTGAGACTTGAGAAACAGTAAGAGCTTGTTGATAGAAGTAGAGCAAGATCCTGTCACAATGATGTCATCTACGTAAATAAGAACAATAAGAAGAACAGATGACCTGAAGTAGATGACATTGATGTGTCAGTCTTAGAACCATTAAATCCCCACTGGATGAGAGCTGAACTAAGCTTAGTAAACCATGCGCGAGGCGATTGTTTAAGCCCATAGATTGATTTGTTTAATTTGCAGACAAAATTGGGCTTAGCTTGATCCACAAATTCTGGTGGTTGCTGCATATAGACATTCTCAGCAAGATCTCCGTGAAGAAAAGCATTTTGAACATCCAGTTAACGAATAGGCCAATGTTTAGACACGACAATGCTCAAAATGAGACGAATAGTTGTTGGCTTGATGACTGGACTGAAAGTTTCATAGAAATCCACACCAGTTGTTTGAGTAAACCCTTTTGCTACAAGACGGGCCTTATAACGGTCCACAGAACCATCAGCCCTTAATTTAATACGATATACCCACTTACAGCTAATAATCTTGGTGTTAATAGGAGGTGGTACAAGTTTCCAAGTACCTTGAGATTGAAGAGCATTAAACTCAATTGACATAGCTTGTTGCCACTCTGTGTGCTTTACTGCTTCATTAAAAGAAGATGGTTCAAGTTGAGGCCCTGTAACATCACTGAAGAACACACGTGGTTTAAATATACTAGATTTTGATCTCATTACCATGGGGTGAACATTGACAGTTGGTTCCTGTGGTTGTGTATGGTGACTGTGCAAAGTACCTGCTGAGGAGATAAAAGGAACCGTTTCGAAAGAAGGGGCAGAAGTGGATTGTGAAGTAGAAGACTGAATATTAGAAGGAGGAGCAATAGATATTGATGACAGTAAAGGATTGCAGGCTCGAACAACTTGCTGAGAAGGAATAAAAGGAAGTGTTTGGACTATTGGTGGTGTTGAGGGAGGTGGATGCATAGTTGTGCTAGTACTTTTAAAAGGAAAAAGGTATTCATTAAAGACAACATATCTTGTAACATAAATATGACCAGAATTTGGTTCAAGACAAAGATAACCCTTGTGATTACTGCTGTAACCAATAAAAATACACTGTCTGGAACGAAACTCAAGTTTGTGTGTATTATAAGGACGTAAAAAAGAAAAACAAGTACAACCAAATGCACGAATGTGGGTGTAGGAAGGAGGTTTGTTATAGAGGACTTGGTATGGAGAGTTAAGGTCAAGAATAGGTGTTAGTAAACGGTTTATGAGGTATGTGGCTGTGGCAAATGCATTTGGCCAAAATTTGAGAGGCATCGAAGAATGAGCAAGTAAGGAGAGACCTGTTTCAACAATATGTCGATTTTTACGTTCAATGCGACCATTTTGTTGGGGTGTGTATGGACAAGAAAGCTCATGAATAATACCATGGGATTCAAAAAATTTTGACAAGGATCGAAACTCACCACCCCAGTCCGAGCGCACCTGTTTAATTGAGGTTTGAAATTGAGTGTGAACCATTATTTGGAATTTAACAAATGTAGAATAAGCTTCATCTTTGGAATGAAGTAAATAAAACCAAGTAAATCGAGAAAAATCATCAAAAAAAATAATAAAATAGCAAACACCAGTAAGAGATGAAACAGGAGAACGACCCCATAAGTATGTATGTATCAATTCAAAAGGCATTGAGGCTCTAGATACAGAACTTTTGAAAAGTAGTCTGTGACTTTTGGCAAGTTGACAAGAATTACAAAAATCCAACACATATGACTTAGATCGAGGAATATTACAATTATTGAGTATTCTAAATACTAAGTCACTAGCTGGATGTTCCAAGCGGTGATGCCAAACATTTGGGTCAGATATAGTGGCTTGAAAGAGTTGGATAGGAGGAGTTGATACTTGAGCTGATTGAGGTGGGCAAACTCGATAAGACTTTGTTCAAGTAGACTTCGAAGGAGAAGATGCTTGGTTACCTGATGCATTACCAAGAAAAAATCAGGATAAAATTCAACAAAAGCTTGATTATCTCGACACAACTTAGATACACTAAGTAAATTTTTAGCAATAGAGGGTGAGTGATAAACATGATATAAACGAAGGAAAGTATTATAAGCAGGTAATAATACATTTCCAATATGAGATATAGAAGCAGTCTTACCATTACCAACTGTAACCTGATCACCTCTAGTGTAAGGATAGGCAGTCTCTAGCATGTTTAAATCTGGTGTGAAGTGATGAGAAACACCTGAGTTTATGTACCAGGATTGATCTGTAACAGAGGACTGAGTAGCTTGCTGGTTTGAAAAATCTGAAGATGGTGAGGGGGAAGACAAATATGTGTTTAAATTTCTAGGTGGTGGTGGTGTAGGTTGATATTGTAGGTTGATTCTATGATAGCAAATGTTGGCAGTATGACCAGGTTTGAGACAAATTTGGCAGCGAGGACGATTTTGATATTTGTTGACATGAAATTGTGACTGAGTTTGTGATGGTTTGAAATTGTGAGATGGTGTTCTATTTTGATAATGAGGATGAGGAGTTTGTTTTGATGGATATGATGAACTGTTTTTTGAAGGGAGGGAGAATGGATGAGGTTTGGCATTATTTGTGGTGACAGAGAGATTGGCCATGTTGGCTTGAAGGAAGTTCAAAGTATCAGTGGCATTTTGTCGAGCAATTCGTGCTTCATAATTTAACAACTAATTATGAACTTCTTCGATTGACGACCAATCAGAACGAATCTGAATCGAAGTTACGAATGGATTAAACTCTCTCCCAAGCCCACCAAGAAGATAAAGAAGTTGATCGTTGTGGGTTACAGGTTCACCAACAGAAGTCAGAGAGTTGCAGATGCTTCGAAATTTCTGTATATACTCTATAATTGTGAGACCTTCCTTCTTTATGTTTTGAAGTTGACTTCGAAGTTCAGTTATCCGAGCAAGAGAGGCAGCAGAATATATTGTAGCAAGGGTTTCCCAAATTTCTTGAGCAGTTGTGTAACTAACAATCTGTGCAAGCATGGATTCATTCAATGAAGCATAAATCCAGCTCATGATGAGCCGATTGTATCGTTGCCAAGAAAAATAATCTGGATTCAAAGATTGGTTCATATTATCAAGATATTTTGGTGGGCAAGGTCTGGTTCCGTCAATGAAATCACCAAGACCATTGGCAATAATAATATTAAGAAGTTGATTCTTCCAAACTAAATAATTTGTATCATTTAGGGGGCGTTTGGGAATGCTTATGAAATAGAGCTTTTCTGAAATAGAGAGTATTTTTATCTTTTTTGAAAAACAAGCTCTATTTTTTTTACTTTCAAAAAAATAATAAAAATATGCAATAAAAAGATCTCACTCCGTAGAATTTTTCTACACTTTTTAAATTTTTAAATAAATTTTTATATATTTTAAAAATATATATTGAAAAACGTAAAATGAAGAAAAGTTGAAAAAAAGCTGATAAGCAGCTTTTCAAACGCACAAACAAACATCACTTTAGTTTGATGTTTAATGGCTGAGATATAGAAGGTAAGTTTGGTAACGAAGAAATGATTTCTGAGGAGGTGATAGGTTGAGTAGAAATGTGAGGAGAAGATACTGGACTGAGATTTTGAGACGAACCAGTTGTGCTTGACGCCATGGAAGCTGCTATGGCTCTGGTACCATGACAAGAGTAATAAAAAAAAAAAGCTGGAGAAAATATTTTATGAATTCATCTCACAGATATTACATCAATACCGATTAGTTTATATAGAGAGAAAGATGCTAGAATATTTTAAGCTAAGAACAGGTAGTTCTAACAGAAAGATAGATGTCTAGTGTCAAGAAAAACACATTAGCAATAACTAATTATAATTTAACATTCTTAATTATGGTTTAACAGGTAGTATCTTTGGTCTACAGGTGCAGGATTCAATGCAAGGTTTGTCTTAGAGGCTCGGCCTATTTACCTTCTGATTATCACCTACTTGAAGCTTATTGCTCATTCCCTTGTGATAGTCTGTAGTTTCGTTATTCAGTGGGTTTTGATTTACAGTTCACCTTGGTAGCCTGATTAGTTTATAGTTTCTACCACTGTTATTCAGCTTAGGACTTGTTTCAAATGCACCAAACTTTGCTTCCTCTCTCTAGATTTTAAGTTTTACTGAACTCCACTTTGTACCGAACTTCACGTTCACGAAGCTCATTGCGTGAACTCACGAAACTGACTTTCATAAAACTCGCAAAATTTACTGCAAATTTTGGTGCACATGGCAGGTGGACTGCAGGGAGTTAGCTGTGGGACAGTGCGGCCAGACCTTGTGAAGAGCCGTGACGGTAAGTATGGTACTGAGGGAGAAGTACAAAGAGTTGAGAGCGAGAGAAACCAGAGTGGATCAATCCAAATGCTGATTACTGGAGGCTGCATGCAACTGCTTTGCAATCTATGTTGTAGAGACAGATATGAAGATCAAGGGGCCCGTCCCATGAGGATCAATAGAAAGATAAAAGACTAGAGTTGTTGGGTGTTTGGCTTTCTGTTCTGTGAACTAGAAGCTATAGAGAAGTTTATATGTGTGGTTTCTATCTCTGTTTTAGAATTCAGAATTTGTAGTTAAATGTAAGGTATGCCCGTGCACAGCTTAGTTAAATTTTGCATATTTTTATTCCCCTTCTTATGAAGATGTCTATTAACATATATATATTGGTGTAAGCTTACATCGTCTGAGAGCATCCTAGCAGGAGCTATTTGGTACTCTATTTTATTTCTTTCCACTTTTATTGTATTTTTTTTTTTCCAGTATTTTTTTAATATTTGAAAATTTTTAAAGTATATTATGTATTATAACTATTTAACAGTATTGTTATTATCGAACTTCAAGAAGGTCGTTGTAGTATAGTGGTGAGTATCCTCGCCTGTCACGCGAGAGACCCGGGTTCGATCCCCGGCAACGGCGTCCATTTTTCCTGATAATAGTTTTTGCAGAACGACAATTTATAGTTTTTCATACTCGTCCCACTAATGAACTTAATGGGAAGTGAAGGCCTATAAATGTTAGAGGTAACGTTGTGCAAAAAGATAGGCATATCTTGTTGAGCCATATTTCGCATTGACATCATCCTCCTACCAATAGGTTAATTGTATGTACTGATCCCTGCCTGCATGATGAATTCAATATAGAAACATAAGCTGCTTATATTGCGAAATATTATTTTAAGCCAAATAATGCGTCTTTATTATTTTACATAATAATGTTTTTTAATTCTTTTTAAATTAGATTTATTGAATGAAATAAAGTAAAAATATTATCGTTTTAAAAAAATAATTCTCAAAAACACTCAAAATTTTGAAAACCCCCTTAATAATATACGCATTATGCCGCTATTTTATTATTAATTATCATCTTAGCGGTGGGTTTTAACATGAATCAGATCTTCATAAAATGCCATGACTATTTGATTCCTTCACTGTGAGATCATTAATCATTAACAATGGCAGAAACTAAGCACCAGAATTCTGGCGAAGATCCGGCAACGACAGAGGAGAAAGAAGAATGGTACTCTGTGTGGGCTCTACCTCCGCCGGACGTTCGCGACCGTCTGAAACAGTTGATGTCTTCTCTCCGTGAAGAGTTCGGTGGGCCCGTCTTCGATCCCCATATCACCGTCGTCGGAGCTATCCGTCTTAAACCTTCTGAAGCAGCACAAAAGCTCCGCTCCGCCGCTGCTGAACTCCGGCCGTACTCCGCCAGTGTTGCTGCTGTCTCTCGTGGAACGTTCTTCTACCAGTGCGTGTACCTTCTCATCCAACCCACACCTGAGGTATTGAGTTCTTTCGATTGTTTGCAAATAGCAAAATTTTCTTTGAAGTTGACTTTTTTAGGGTAATTGCTACTAGTATGACGTGTATCTGAATCGAGAGTGTGTGAACTGGATGCACGTTTAGCGAACAGGAACCTGGTACAATTTATTTTGAGATTGTAAAGAAGCTGAAAGCGTTCGTGGTCTTGTATTTGGTTTATGTAGAGAGTCGGAATTAGAGAAGAAAGGGTGGGCTGATTTTCATTTACTAAGCTTCAGTGAGCACTCAGCTCAAAGCTTGAGGTGATTTGACATTCCATATATAGTGAGCACTCAGCTTATATATCTATTTCTGAAATGCAATTTCTTTTGGTGTTGGATCTCATGGTATGAAGTCAAAATCCACTTTTTGTGCATCTTGCTTGTATAGTTCAGTGGATTATTAGGTGACGCAGTCTGTTGATAAGTGACCAGTTAAAATGCTAATTTGGTTGATGTGTTGGATCTCTTTTCTTAAAGCTTTTGGTCAAAACGCAAAAATGTATATTTTGAGAAACTTAGAAATAATGATTTCGTGTAAGGTATACATTAGATTTACAAGTTGAGTTTCTCCATGTTAATTCTCATGCAGGTGATGGAAGCAAGTGCGAACTGCCGCAGTCATTTTGGTTATTATAGTTCGATTCGTAAGTGAAGTCAATTTTTTATTTCCTATGTGAAACTTTGGATATATGATGATTATTTAGCTAGTTCTACAGCTTATATGCCACATCTGAGCTTGCTTTATGCGGATTTGGATGATGAGGAGAAGGAGAAGGCTCGAAAGAGAGGAGAGGAGCTCGCGGAGGGTGTCCTTGGAGCAGCTTTCAAGGTTGATTCAATTGCTCTTTACAAAACTGATACTGAGGATAAGAGCTTGGAGTCTTGGGAGTTGGTAGAGAAGTGCGATCTCCAAAGTGATATGTAGCTTGGCCGCTTGCTTGTTTTTCCCGTGTATGTGGGATCCCGTGCTTGCCCATTGTGCTGTACTACCTGATTAGTTTGTCATCAGACTTAGCACTTTGTTTTGGCACTTATATGACAGTAGAAATATCTAGTTTTATGGTTAGAATAATCTGAGTTGTTGGATATTTGTTTCCTCTGAATGCGTCAGCTGAGTTCGACTTGTATTTCATGTGAAATTTGAAGTTTGATACAGCAGTGGCTTGCGGATTTAGAACTATAGATGGTGCTAATGCAGAAACACATTCAGGGTTTCTCTTTTTATCACATTGCAAACTTATACATGGTACTACGCATTAGAATACGACTTTCAAACTTAGCAAGCATATTTGCTGATAAGGTTTAAACTATGAGAAATGGTAACTTTGATATGGAGGGCTCCCAAAGCAGCATATTCTAGTTTCTTTCTTACTCTTTTTGAGATTTATCTCACTTACTATAGATTGGAGTTCCACTTGCTTAATGCTAGTTTCGTGTTTCATTATTTAGATGATGTTATTGCTGTAATTCTTAATGTCATGGCAAACTTGGAGGTTTATCCCACTTAAATATTGGAGTTTCAAGCGCGTAGTACTCATAGTTTTGTTGTTTGAAGGAACTTTCTAATGTTACTTACTTTCAAGGGTCAATTTTACTGTAGATATTACAACACAATTCAGATTGCCAGTTTTCTTCTTCAAGTGGTTCCAGGTATGTGCATAAGCTATTTGGGTTCATGAGAAAGATACCAATTTTGTTTCAACATGATTAGTGCAGTGTAGGGATAGGGATGTAGGTTTATTTTTCATTCCTACTTGTCTTTCTAGTGATTGTTCAATTTGTCTGAGTTGTGGGAACTTAGAAACGAGTGAATCTGAACTTTCAATAGGTTGATATCTCTTTTTCTTCAGTGAAGACTTTGTTGATCCCTTCAGCAAAAAGGTGATGCCTTGATTCTTTCGTCGCTCACAATTTTAGCACTACATATTACTGAAAGTTCTTCATCTTCTGCCTCCTAAGATGGCTTTGTTCCTTAACAATGCAGGGAATGGTTTTCTTCAGATGGCGTCATCATCGACAATTGGAATAAATGCTCAACTGAGGAAAGATTAAAGCTGCTCGCGCTTGTTTCTTTCTAGCACCAACCTGAAGATCATGATATCAGGATATACCTTTCTCAACCTCCATCACTTTTTCTCTAGAAAAAAGAGATTCCTAAGTGTCCGCCTCACCTTTTTCCTTTCGGTTGCTGTTGCGTGTAAGAACAATAGCGATGAAGGAGGACTGTAACAGAAGATAGGCGTTAAGTTTTTCGGTGGAAACTCCAGTGACGAATTTTTTTTGGTTTTCCACTGCTATATGTTTATCATCACATTTACAGATTTTCTATGCCTTGTAGCTTAATCTTCCAGATACTTTGATGAATTTGATAATATGAATTTTGTATATAGTCAATTCGTTTGCCACTCCTCAGATCCCGGTGGTTATACGCATTTTCAGGTTCGAAAGACGCGGCAATTTTTATTGTCACATGAACTTCAATGCCTTTTCCTCATCAATGCCATTTCTCAGCTTTCTGGTTTCCAGCTTTGTAAAACGCTTGTATTACTTTGATTTACTTTATGTTACTTACGAAAAAATAATTATATATACGTGAAATGAAGAAGATCATTCTAATAGACCTATATCCAGCATGTACAAAGGTTATCTATCTAGCTATGTAATTGGTTAAAATATTCATAATCTTTCATAAGCTATAAGCTATAAATAATTTTTTGACTATGTAACAAATAAATAAAAATTCCAAGTTGTGACTGACGGACGGTCTATATTTAATGCGAATGGATTAAGATTAACATGCCAACGCAACTCCAAACCGTTCTGTTTCTTCATAACACACCACGCTATTCAACCAATACATAAAATTCCTCTATTATTTCAAATACAATACTAACTTTGAACTGATGATTATTATTTGAATATTATCTGTACCGTGTTTTATCTGGTAGGTCCCAAAAGTAAAATTGGATATAACAAATTTCGCCGCTGCGTTACCGCTTACTGCTCTCGGTTGCAGACAACGCATGCTCACGACCTTCAAATCTCCACAAAAGCCTTCCCAAATTCTTCTAAACCATTTCAGTTTCCCAAAACTAGTGTTTAAATTAAATCTCTGTGAAGAAATTTAGATTCAAATCGGCAATGGAATCGCAGAAATCAATCGGGAGGTTTACTTTCGGTAAGCAATCATCTCTTGCTCCTGACCGAAGCAACAACGGTGAAGCAGCATCAGCAGCTGGTGTTGAAGATGGGTTTGGTGGAGTGCCGGATGAAATTGATGCAAACATTCGGTTAATGTATCTGGTCAACGAAGGTGATCTTGAACGGATCAGTGAGATTCTGGATTCCGGCGCTGATGTTAACTTCAGAGACATCGATGGAAGAACAGCTCTACATGTTGCGGCGTGTCAAGGCCGAGCTGATGTTCTTGAGATTTTACTTCGTAAGGGCGCTGAAGTTGGTCCTGAGGACCGGTGGGGTAGCACGGTATGATTGTTCTCTGAGATTGATTGTTTTTTGGATGATGTGAAGAGGTTCTGGCGATGTTGACGTGTGTTGAATTTGATTTGAGATATTTAGGAATTTTTGGTTGATAGTGATTCATAGAGTTGTTTCACTTTGGAGGAGATCTATTCTTCATGGAGCTGTTTGTCTCTATCTTCTTTACGTTTGTTTATGGATTGAGTAGATGATTGGACGTTTTTGAAGTTTTTATTGTGGATATTAAGATTGAGTGCACTGAACATTGTTGGTGGGTGGAGATTTCTGGATGGTTTTTGGGAATATGGATTCAGTTCAGGAAGAATTTCGCTATTCCCTAATGAGTAGTTTCATCTTGGTTTTATTTTTTATTTGTAGGGTCCTTAACAATTTACTTGGATTTTTTCGGGTAAATTACTGGTAAGAAGATGTCGTTGTATTTCTGGTAGTGGTTTGTGAAGGTTTTCTGACAGTAGTGTATGGCCTCAGTAGCAGAAACGTAGGAGTTTTGCTTCCTTTTTTAAGATATTTTCCACACCAGTGCTGCTGGATCCAGGATGCTTTTAATCATCTATGTATAGCTGGCTTTGATGGATTTAAGATCTTGCCTTTTGTGATGCTATGTTTTTTCTTTTCTTGCTAGTTTAAACATGTTAGCGTGGTATGTGATTAGAACTTGAATTTAATAGCAAGCTCCAAGATGATCTTTGCTGAAATTGAATTCCTCATGGCTTGAAATAACTTTTCTTGCTTGAAAGTTAACTGATTTTAGCTGGACTTTATCTGCATGAGTAAACATTAGCATGCTTCAGTTCAAGTAGTCAGTTGTATATGGATTTGTTTAACCCTTCAATTAATTTGTTTTACCTGCAACAGTGCCTTGAATCCTTGGATACTGGATGTCCTATTTATGTTTCTACTTTTAACAGCCTCTTGCAGATGCTATTTTTTACAAAAACCATGACGTGATTATGCTCTTCGAGAGATATGGCGCTAAGCTTCCGGTAGCTATCATAAAACTTCTTGAAAGTCAAATACTGAGATGGAGAGATTATCAATTTTATATTTATTTATCTATTTCTAGATGGCTCCTATGCACGTCCAACACGCACGTGAAGTTCCAGAATATGAAATTGATCCCGAAGAGCTAGATTTTACTAACACTTCCAAAATTACAAAGGTGCTCTTAGTTTATATCTTGTTTATTCTTTCTAAAATTAGTGAAGCTTTTGTCGTTCAATGCTTTAACTGTGTCTTTCACAACATTCTTTGCACTTTGCTTTAGTACCCTAAAATGTCGTAGTGTTGAATTTAATCAGGGAACATTTCAAATTGCAACATGGCGCGGGATTCAGGTTGCTGTTAAAAAGCTGAATGAAGAATTATTTTTTGATGAGGATAAAGTGTGGGTTGGTTCATTGTTTGCAACTTGTACTAATATATGGGGTTACGATTTCCTCATTAGTTGATCGCCTCTCTTTTCCTTTTTTCGTCTACTATTGTTAATCATATATTCTTTCTTAATCTTGCAGGAGAGCGTTCAGGGATGAACTTTCATTGCTTCAACAGATACGCCATCCTAATGTTGTACAGTTTCTAGGGGCTGTAACTCAGAGCACGCCAATGATGATTGTCACAGAATATTTGTCCAAGGTTCTCATTTGATCTGGTTTTTCATGTTTTCAAATTTTTAGTGAAATTATATTGATATTTGCAAAGTTACTCCATCATTACAAGTCTTGCTTTTTTATCTGTGGCATGTCCTCAAGAACCTTTGTTTTTTAATAGGTCAGCTAGCACTATGTTTTAGTTTTTTATGATAGTGAGTTTCTCAGTGTGGTTATTATGATGTTTATCAGCCAAGGGTTTTTATGCTGTTCTTTTGAGCAAAGGTGAATTTAAGACATGATTAAGTATCTCTTTGAAATCAAGACATCTGACTTGGAAAATATTAGTCAACCACGGCTCACTAGGATAAGGTTCTGCAGCGTAGTTAGTTTGGTACTCCTCTTGATTTACCAGTAGGTATTCATTAATTTGGTGCTGTTGATACACTGAATATGTGAATATCATGGTGGTTAAAGATAGTATCTTCAGCATTTCCTATGAAGTGTTCCAGTTACGTTTGAAGGGAATTTCTATTTGATCAAGATCAGTGCACAATGCTCCTTTTTCCCGTGCTTTGCATTTCTTTGAACTGAAGTGTCTTTCTGGTTGCAGGGAGATCTCTTTTCTTTCTTGAAACGGAAGGGAGCATTGAAACCAGGTGTTGCCATAAAATTTGCTCTTGATATCTCAAGGTAAGTCACCTGTGACGACTTTACTGTTTTCTTGCTCATGGTATATGTTACATTATTGACTGACATCTCATACTTTTTAAAATTTTTTCTCCAGTTTTATTATATTTTCCTCATTGAATTCTCTATATCCAATATGAATTCAGCTTAATTCTGCATAAAAAATGTTTCAGGGGAATTAATTACTTGCATGAACATAAACCAGAAGCAATCATTCACAGAGATCTCGAGCCCTCGTAAGTGACTGTTTTTCGCCTGCATATTTTGTGAACTATTATTGGTCCTTAATGTTTGGGTGAATAGCATGTCAATCTCTGAAGTTACAGTTCTTTTTTCCTTTCAGTTTCGGCCCTTCAATCTCTGTATGGTCAACTTGCCTGTTTTGATGCTGTGATTTTTTTTGCATCAGATATGAAATCAAGGAACTTCTTTGGTGTTGGTCTAAAGTGCTAGCTAATCTAATCCTGATTTTCCTGCTTGATCCCTAAGTAATTACTTGAAAGATCCATTTGAAATCTGAATGATTGTAAGTAGTCTGTTGCAGATGTTTAAAGGATGGGATCATAGGAGTTCTTTAAGCGCAATCAAGGACCAGTAATGTTAAAGAACCTGAGAGAGTAGAAATATGATTCTTTCAGGACAAATTGAAGTTCACCTGCACATTAAGGATCTTTAGTGATCTAGCTTACCCATCCCCAATTCTTTTAATTGATTTTGTTTTCTTATGACTAGTTTGTGGATGGTTGAACATGTTTGCCTTTTTTTTGTAAGAAAACAGGAACATTCTGCGGGATGATACTGGGCATCTTAAAGTTGCAGATTTTGGAGTAAGCAGGGTTCTTAACGTAAAGAGAGTTAAAGAGGACAAGCCACTACATGACACTGCTTGTAAGTCTTGCTTTGTATCATTGTCAGTTATATCTTCCTGTAATGTCGAACTTACCTTTAGATGTTTAAGAATCCATTATTATAAAATTTTAAATCTTTACTCTGGTTCTTCATTTGTATTTTTTCCCCTTTCTATTTATGTCTACAACATGGTTGTAAGTCTTGCTCCATATCATTA
Source organism: Acanthochlamys bracteata (assembly GCA_019914995.1). NCBI lineage: Eukaryota > Viridiplantae > Streptophyta > Magnoliopsida > Pandanales > Velloziaceae > Acanthochlamys > Acanthochlamys bracteata. The sequence continues at coordinate 1,018,158 of CM034138.1, read as the reverse complement.
TCTGTGATATCTGCCTGTAACTGTCGAACTAACTTTCACATGTGGAAGACTCTGTTAACATAAACATTCAAATCATTACTCTGATTCTTCATCTTTGTAGTATTTCCCTTTTGATTTATGCCTGTAGAACTCCTGCTAAATCCTGTTACTTTCTGGTACTGTCATACTTGGGTTACAAATTTCGCCAAACGCTTAAGCTGCCTACATTCTTCCTGGAAGTAAACATTCTCTTGGCTAAGATTTTACTTGGGCCATTGATAATCTAGTTAGCAAGTACAAATGGGTTTATTGTATACTGTTTTTTGTAGCAAGCTATCAGGTGAAAGTAGAATGACAATCAGCATGCAAAAGCTTTTTGTATTTACTAAATTATTAAATTTATTCTGTGTAGTTGTTCTGTGTGCATTGTCTGACCATTTTCTCTTTTTTGCTTATTCTTGCACTAATTTCCTCTAAAATTGAGCAGGCAGATATGTAGCCCCTGAGGTCTTTCGTAATGAAGAATATGACACCAAGGTTGATGTCTTCTCCTTTGCTTTGATTTTGCAAGAGGTAACGATTAGATTTTTTCTTAGATTTTATAATTATTACTATTAATGAGTTGGCACTGCCAGAATTTTTGGATAATGTTATCTAATTAGATCCCTTGACCCCATACATCAATTTAGAGAAACCATTCATTGATCATGTCGCATATTTTCGATGAAATCCTTTATTAGTTTAGATATCTGATCAGAAATCAATTGCAAACACAGGACCTACAATGAAAAGCAATCACTCTTGCTGTTCATATGGATTATGGAATGCTATCAATCCCATTTAAAAGTGTGGACTTGTTTGAAATTGTAATATAAGATTAAAGACCTAAAACTTTTCTTATCCATGTTAAATCCTATCCTAGATTTCAAGAAACTAACATGTATGTCATGAACGATGAATAGTTGTAAAATGCATGTTGTTGCCACTAGGTATATGCTATATGGCAATATCATTTTTATATCTTTCTATTTGTGTCCATAACTTAGTTGTGCCTATCTTTTTGACCAAGTAGATCGTTTCTAACCGTTATCACATTCTGATGTTTGTTCCTATTCTGATTAGATTATTGAAGGATGTCCACCCTTTTCTACCAGACAAGATCATGAAGTTTCAGAAGCATATGCACGGAAAGAGAGGCCTCCTTTTAGAGCTCCACTTAAGCGTTATGCCCATGGATTGAAAGAGTTCGTACTCCGCATTTAATCACTAGCCTTTTTTTTTATGTAACATTTTGTTCCTTGCATGGCATGCTAATGCAAGTTGTATCACAATAGGTTGATAGAAGATTGTTGGAAACAAAACCCTGCTGATCGTCCAACATTCAAAGAAATTATTGACCGCCTAACTTACATTCAAAATCAGGTTGCTTATAAAAATCGCTGGAAGGTATGTTTCCTGTATAAGTGCGCTTAAATTGTAACATCTTTTGGCACTTGGGATTTGGAACTTTTACATGTGAGAAATTTAAGGTTCTTGTGTTCCACAAAGTCAGAAAGGTCGAGCTAAGTTAACAGTTTTTGGTCTTACCGACTCTTTTAGGCATCTAGATTTGTCATGTTATCTGTGAGACATGACATCCGTATAAGTTATATGCATGTTGTTTTTCTCATTTTCAGAAATTTGAAGCAAATTCGATTTGAGTGGTGAAATGCTGCAGTATTTGCTTTTGGTTCCTTCTTTTGCACATTGGGCATGTTATCCGTATGGTTCTGATAACTAGTAGCGGAATTTTTCTATAGCTGAGATTGTTTAGTTATATCTTGAGTAGAGAAATTATCTTACTTCCTTTAGTAGCATATAATACTATTAGGTTGGCTTGATCGTACTTGACCAAATTCGTCCCTGGTAATCTGCAGTAGTATGAGATATGTTTGATACTGTTAGCTACTTATGATTCCAATAGAATTACTTCTGATTCCAAGAGCCAATTGGCTACTGTTGTAAAATTTGAATCTATTATGACATCTATTCTGACTTTTAGAGCATTTCTAGCATTGTTTCTCCTAATCTCTAAAGTCAGACTGTGTTGTTTCCTTTTTGCCATTTACCAGGTCCAACCTCTGAGTTGTTTCCAGAATTTCGAAGCCATCTTTAAGAAAGATCTCTCAGATTCTAGCAGCCGTTTGTCCCGTTCATCAAGATCCACTTTCTGATGTGAATGAACTAATAAATCTATCTTGGTAAAATATCCTTAGGCTGGAGCAGCATCGCAGGAATATTGTTGACAGTTCCCCTGCAGTTCAGAGCTTTTGAGATGATCCGATGACTGCATCGGATGATTGCTTCTTTTTTCCATGTCTGGCATTCTTGATTAATCAAGTGTATAAATCGATTTGTCTTTAGTTTGTTGTTTCTGTTCAGTTAAATCATAGAGGCCATTCTTCTCTACCGCCATCTCCTGAAGATTTCCCATGCATGGATTTGTAAATATTACTGTGTACATTATATCCTCCGGTATTCTGATACATATAGATAGGAAGAGAAAAGGAAAGACAGATTGGATGCATTTGTCATTCTGATCAGACCCGTTTATTAAATTGTTAAGCTATGCTACGCATTCAGAAGTTATAGGTAGTAGTATGTTGATTTCTTTTTGAAGAAAACAAGTATGCTATTTGATTCTTCTCAAATAGGGCCAAGTAAGAATTGTTCAACATAAAACTATCTGTAAATAATCAACGAACGCTACCATTTTTGTTGCAGATGAAAAGCTGTTCTGTATTCCAGACTGTATTTAAGGAATTAATGAAGTTTAAAAAATAAGATGTATAACACCAAATACTACTGGTAAAGTGGAAAAGCAATCAGCGGAATTCATTCTCAAGTAAGCTGTTGTCCAGGCTTTGGGTTTACGCAATTAGATACTGTTCATATCATCCAAGTTCTATATTTGATTCTTTTTCATCTCCGCTTGCGAGGATAACTCAGAAAGCTTGTAATATTCATTCATTGAAACGTCTACAAGTGTTTAGAAGTACTTTTTTTTAAAGAAAAAATATTTTTATTCTATTTTAAAAAATAATTTTTATTTGTTTAATTAAAAATATCATAAAAATAAAAATAATAAAATTTTATTTTTTTAATTTTTTTGTACTTTTTAAATAAATAATTTAAATAATTATAAAATATTATTAAGAAACGGGAATTGAAAAATTAAAAAATTATTGAAAACGTGTTAGCCAAACCGTCTGTGGGCTTGTTTACGCATCCCTCCAAACTCAATTTTTTTAAACTCATTTATAATATAAAATAAATTATAAAATTAAAAATAAATTATTTTTATTAAAACTTTATTTTTTAAAATTTAATTTTAAAACTTAATTATAATATAAAATATTATTTTTTATTAAATATTTTTTTAATTTTATTTTTTACTTTATAGTAAACACGCTCTGTAAGACAGATCACGAAGCCGTTTGAATCCACCTGCCGCTCTTTACTTACCCTGTACATCGAGGTTGAGACTCAGTTTCTCATGTTCCTTTATTCCTCTTCATTCCTTGTTCGTGGAGAAAAGAAGACTTTTGACGAGTTGAACAAGAATGCCTTACTTGAGAGGTTGTTGACTCACCAGTTTAAATGCAGAGGCGTCCATGTTGATTCACATCTAAAGCACATCGATTCTCCACTGTTCCTGCAAGAACGGAAAAGCAAGAAACATCAGTATGGGTTTTCTGAAAACCATTGCTAGGCATCTCGATACATTGATTGGGTATGAGCTTTTCAAACAGTTCAGTTAGTTCTCATAGAAGGAACCAAATCAACATCGCATATTAACTTCAAAGTAGCATTTTAAAGCTTTTTCCATCAAGGTCCAAACTCAAAACTCTTTCTTTTTGTCTTACTAATGTTTGCATTGCTTCTTCATGAACAGACCGGGAGTGACGTTGATCTATCCTTTGTAAGTATCACCTAACATAAACTTACAAATCCAGAATAGCCATTGTACATAGCATATGATCAATTGATCTTTCAACTATGAAACAGATATGCGTCGATGCGAGCGATTGAGAGCCCATCCCCATTGGACGACCAGCAATGGCTGACATACTGGGTTCTATATTCATTGATCACTCTATTCGAACTTTCAGCCTATAGATTGCTTGTTTGGTAAGAAGAATCGCCATATTGCAAACCTTGCTATGCAATACTTGCAAGAAGTTAACATTCTTGTAAATGTGATAGGTTTCCGCTATGGCCTTACTTGAAGTTAGTGCTATGCCTCTGGTTGGTACTTCCAGCTTTTCATGGAGCAGCATATATCTACGAAAACTTTGTGAGAAAATATGTGAAGATTGGAACATATGTTAGCTCAAGTTATCCAGAAGAACAGAGAAGAGTAATGCAGATGATGAACCTAGATGCAAGGAAATCTGTGGAACGATATATACAGCGATACGGACCAGAATCATTCGAAAGGGTCATTAGAGCAGTAAGCATAATTTCCTCACTTCTAAATTCAGAAATTATCAGTTCGTTTTGTGATATAACTGGTTACTGTTTAACAAACAACAGAACTAGAATTGGATTATAGTTTGGTTCCTTATCATTCTAAGGATGAGCATTGATGAAGTTGGCAGGCATGCTTCTAACCATTGATTCTGATACTCTGTTCTTCCTATAAATGTTTCAGGCTGAGAAGGAGGCGAAGAAGCATTAGGTTCCTTCCTATTAGCTAGGTCCATGGGCTTTCCAGAACAAGATTATCTAAATGGAAATTTGAATTGTGATTGATTGAGATCAGTTGGTGATAGAGAAGGTCTACTTTCATCACTCTTTGCAAGTGTCACTTCCATAATCTATGTAAATTACTTGACTTCTGAAGAACATATTGTCTAATTCCTAACTAAGACCATCTGCACTAACCTTAATATGTTCCTAGGTTCCTAGCATTATAATCTTTTCTGAAGCTTTCCGGCGGTCCTCTTGTGGTCATTAGCCGAAAGAAAAACTCTTAACCAGCATAGACTACGGATGAATTAAACTTAACACTTTACCGAAAGCATCATCTTCTACAATATCAAATTAAAAACAATCCATTTAACAATAACACACCTACTGCAAAATGTTTTGTTATGCTGAAATACCATCCTCTACATTATAACTCAACTCCTAAGAAGAGCGCTATTAACCATAAACTCCTAGAATCAATGATTTAAATATGCTCATAAATTAGAAACAGATGTACATGAATGGCTACAATTGATTCAACTCTTTTAATATATAAATCTTTTTCAGTAAGTAGTAGACTAGTAGCACTATTACCTTTCAACGCTTTATCTATGGAAACTTTCTCTATAGAAAATTTCATTTAGTCAAGATTTGCCGCTGCATAGATTATAGATAAGCAAAGACAAAGATGCCTCTCAAATGAATCCTTTTTTGCTCACAAGCTGAATAGACAAATGGCTACCTAAAACAATTTTTTTAAGAGGGCCTACCTTGAATGATCACAAACAAGCTGAATAACCAGAGAGAAAGGGTAGGTACAATGTTTCTTAACACCTTTGATGACGTAAGTATACCCCCAAAAGTTAACTAAAATGCTAGCTACTTGCTTTTATTTTGGTTAAACAATTGAAATTAAACCTCAAGCAGAAGCTTAACTAAGGATTAAAAACACTTAATTAGAACAACCAATTATGATAACAGACAGATGGCCCTTGCTGGTATGGAAAAGGTAAAAGCAGATTAGGACCACGAGTGCAAAAAGTCCATAATATAATCAGCACCTGTGCACTACTAAAAATGATACTAATCTCTTGGCTCAGAATCAGTTAGGGGATCTTTAACCCAATCCTTTTATTTTAAGTAAAACAAACTTTTTAAAAATTTTAAATTTTAAATTATATAAATAAATTCTACACTATAAATCTTAATTTTAATTGTTTATGGAAATAAAATAAATTAAGGTTCTTTTAAAATCTCAAAGTATTTTTTAAAACATTTTCTTTTAAACACTTTCAATATTCTCTTAATTTTAAATCTTTATAAATAATAATATAAATAATTCTATTGACCCTGTCATCAAATCAAATACCTATGAGGAAAACTCCTATACACTTCTTTGAGCTTAAGTATTTGACATATTGGTCGTTTGAAATTACTTGTGAAAATAAAAATTTTTAATTTAGAAATAAGTTTATATTTAGTCTAATAAATAACAAATTATATATATAATAATTTCATAATACATATCATACTTCTATATATTTGAAAACATTTAAAATACTACGAAATATATTTGAAAATAGAAAACTAAAAAACTAAAAATAGAGATGCAAGGAAATCTTATACAATTGTTTAAAAAATTAAAAAAGTATTATAGATATTCTAAAGATAATAAACTCCTATTCTAAATTTTTAAGCAATATTCTCTAATACCAGCAAGGTAAAACATAGATAATTGCGGAAGAAATTACAGGTATCATCAAAACCTACACCAGTATTAAACTACATCACCATAATCCTGGCCGTACAAGTACTTTACACGTTCACTTTTTGCTACAACCACCACCACGTACCTTTTCCACTTCCACCGCCGAACAATTTACCGACAACTTCCGGTTTGCCATCAGTCTCACTCCCTCTATCTACCTAACCAACTCGTGTTTTCCACGTCCTCTAAAATCTCTCCATGTCGGCACCGATGGCACGAGTCCTAATCATATCGTCCCACGTTACTCTCTCCTCACCATTTCACACGTGTCGAGCATCCGTGGCATTTATTGCTTCCGTGATTCTTACTATATTTAGCAATCTCCGACGTGATACTGCTAAAAACCGTTCTCCTTCCCCTCCTTACTGCAAAATTTCTAGAACAAAAACTGCTGCTACTTCTAATACTACTAGTAGTAGCAGTAGTTAATTATAGTTGATTTAACTAACCGTGAAGAGTAGAGAAGATGATGATGATGGAGGAATACGGCGGTGATGGTGGTGGTGGAGTGGTCGGAGATGTTGGTGAAGGAGGAACCACAGTAGCTGCACCGTTTGTCTTGAAGACTTATAGAATGGTGAATGATCCAGCAACAGATCAGGTGATCGCTTGGGGTCGTGATAATAATAGCTTCGTTGTCGTTGATCCTTTCGCGTTCTCGCAAACTCTGTTACCGACGCACTTCAAGCACTCCAATTTCTCTAGCTTCGTTCGACAACTCAATACATACGTAAGTATAGTTTCAAAGATTTCGAACCAAGTAATCAATCAATCGACTGTTTGATTGTTTTTGTTTTTTTTTGGTTTGTTTGGGTTGGTTATTAACGCAAACAGTTGGTGACCAGGGATTCAGAAAAGTAGATCCAGACCGGTGGGAGTTCGCACATCAATCGTTCCTTCGAGGACAGGCACATCTTCTTCGTCACATAGTTAGACGGAGCAGTGTGAAAGGAAACAATAGCAGCTGTGGAGGAGGACAGCGGCGGGAAGGAGAAGATGGAGACGATGCGGCGGTGGAGGAGAGAGTGGCGATGGAGTTGATTCGTCTCAGAGATGAACAGAGAGCTACAGAAGAAGAAGTTCAACGAATGTGGCGGAGAGTAAAAGAAGCGGAGCGACGACCGAAGCAGATGCTTGCTTTCCTCTGCCGTGTACTAGGAGATCCACAACTTCTCCACCGACTATTGGGCAGAACTGCAGCCGGTGGCAGCGATGGTGCTAGTTCCGGCGATAGCGCTCACAGCGGTGAGAAGCGAGCGAGGCTTATGATTGAAGCGGAATCGAAGAAGTGTACTGATGATGGTAGTAGTAGTGGTAGTAGTGAGAAAGCCGGCTTGCCGTTTTTCGGAGCTGACAACCAGTTTTTTCCTGTGAACGGCGGCGGCGATCAGCTTTATGAATTTGGGATTGGAGGAGCTGGAGGATTGGATTCAAGCTATCCATTCTCATTTGCTTCTATGGAGCAACGTGGCTTTGAGTAGTTTTCTTTCTTTTGCTTTTTTCCTTTTTGGGAAACTTTTACACACTAGTGCTCCACTATGTTTTCCTCGTTTTTAACTTCGTGTCAAGCTTTGGGAAATGTAAAGTTTTTGTTATGCACGGCAATGCGATCTGCAAACAAGTGGAGCAAACATTGGTGTTCTACAAATCAATTCATTGTTACGCTTGCCACGAACTTTATATGATTCTGATTGGAACTTCTATGCAAAATGAATCAGCAATCTTTATGAATCTTCGCCAGGTATGATACGAGTTTGCAGAAATGAATTTGCATGGTTAGAGAGAGATTGAAGTGGCCCCACTAGGTCAACCATGATAAAGAATTTGGAGATCAAATAAATCTTTTAGTAATCTGCAACCACACTAGAAAAATATTAAATGTTTCTCACGTACTCATTTAACTTCATATATGGTATGCTTTGTAGCAAGAAAAATATACATTTGATCAGAACTGGGCAAGAGTGCTAATGTCAACAGGGTAAGCATCGTTGCTCGATTGAGAACGGTACGCTCTTTTTCCGATGATTATATTCGCAGCTTCTGTAGGATGGAATGCGTCCCAGAAAACGTACTCATCCCTGTTTTGGCAAGGTGTCTGGAAAGGCAGGCAAGTAATTTGCCCATTGTTCCTTCCAACTCCACAGCATCCCGTATTCGTAACTCGGAATCCTGAATCAATCCCAAAAAAAGGACAGCATTGTATATGTTCAGTTTTTGTTCAACATAGATAACAGATCATCGATGATAAATAATGAAGTTATCCGACTATTATGTAATGTAACGTACCATAAGTTGCAGGATTCTCAAGGACTTCACGGAACATGTCATAAGCATTGATGTAAGTGAAATGAGCTCCAGGAAGTGTGTTGAACTCATCGACAATGGATATCAGCTTTCTGTTAAACAGCTGGATGGCGCTGTTGACGTCTTCTACGCATGAGATTCCGTTAGGGCTGTGTTGAGCTAGCAAGTTCGGGCTGCAACCGACCTGTCCAACTCCGATAACTGCCACTTTCCTTGCTCCATAGTTGTATAAAGACTGCATATATGGGACATTATCATTAGTTGATTATAACCAATTGGTGATAAACGGAATGCAGACCACTATCTAAAATGCATAAAGGAAAAAAGAAAAGAAAAAGAATGAACGTACCCTTAGTTGTTGAGAGTATTGTTGGCTAAGAACTTCGGCATACTGCTCGGGTGTGTACTGACGACTAGTAGAGTAAACAGCAGGCATGAAGTAGTTGTTGAGGTAATCATTGCTACCGATACCAATAGTGAAGATACATTTGCTGAGGTAGTTTGCAGTTGAATCTTCGTCGCCTAAGATGTTAACTAGCTGTTGTACTGCTGACTGGTAGTTCTGCATCTGTCCGCCCAAGCTAATTCTAGCACCCTATATATATTGCACCAAAACAAATTATAAAAAAGCATAAAAGATTTGGTTTTGAGTACGGTTTTGATTGATTTTATTTCAGACTGTAGTGTAATTACCAATTGTTGTCCAGTCTCATCTCTGATACCAGCAGCAGCGGATGCGAAATTGGCACCATCGAGTAAAGCTTGGCCTCTAACGTCGGCAAAAGCCAGGATGTAGTCATCAAACCCCAACAGTCGAGCTGATATCGTATAGATACAATGCAAATAGGATCAAATTTATACATATTAAATTCAAATCTCAAGAGTGTTGATCAGCTTATATATACATAGCATGTACACATACAGTAGATATTAAATTCAAATCTCAAGGGCATATATACCTTTTTCTTATCCAGTAATCAATCGGTGATGATAATCACATGATTCTTACAAGTACATAAATGAGAGCATCCAACTTGTTCAATATTAATTTACTCTTATCTCAAGCTACACTCACTCGGAGAAGCTACTACACAGATCAGATCAAAGAAACATAGTATAACACATTTATTCTCCCAAATTGGATAAGAAAGAATAATTTGCTGAGGAACTAGAATTGGTAGATAGATTTCACGTAGAATAGTTGTTGTATTGTCATGTGAAAGTAATAATAACGGTTGGCATATACATAAACCATGCAGCATGTACATGTAGTGACTACTACACAGAAAGATAATAACAACATTTATTTCTTGCACAGAAAGATAAGAAGGGAGGCAAGAGTACTCACCAATGGCGTCGACGGTGGTGAGACCATTGCTGAATCTTCCAGTAGGTCCACTAGCGAAGTCGATACCATAAGGCGGGTAATTAGCTCTGGCGAAAGAAGCAATGCCATTGTTGTTACCATTATCAACTAACGAGTCACCGAAGATGAAGTAGCAAGGAACTTGTGGATCTGATATGACAACAGCAACGGAAGCGCTCAGAACTAAAACCACCACAAGCAACATTACCTCTGTAGCTGCTGCTGATGCAGCCATTATAAATATACGACTAGCTAGCTTAGCTAGAAAGAAAAACTGTTAAGCGGAGACAGGAGAAATGAAGAAATGAGAGAATGCTGCAGAGGTGTGAAGTGAAGCAGATTGAATATATAGCGAAGAAAGAACTTCAGAAAGATTATCTATACAAGCAATTTGATTGAGAGAGGGTGGTGGGAAGTTGGCCGAAGCATTAACTACGACGTTATCACGTTGGTGTATATTATTCTGACAGACGCGGTGTAGTATACATTTATTCATAGAAAAAGACTTGGTCCAATACCCTTCTCTACACACAAACATAAAATAAATCATGCGTTACAGTGTAGTGTACTCGGTATCAAAACAAGAAACGATGTAATGATAACGGTGAATAATTACTAAGAGTTCAAGAGAAAAGCTATTAGCAAAGTATTGCTGGGCAAAGGTTTAGGTTGATATAACATAGTGATGCAGTTTCTCTGGCTGCATGATTAATTTGCACTGGCTTCTTTGTTTCATTGCTCATTTCTGCTTCCTGATTTTATTATGGAGTTTCTGCAAGAACTGATTTAGGTATACGAACTGTTTTTAATTGTCTTTTCCTACTTAATCAGTAATATTCTTTCTTAAACTTTTAACAAATGTAAAATGTATTAGCGGAAAATCAATTCAGCTTCTTTAACAACAAATGCCTTTCCAGGTATTCTTAAAAAATGACATACCTGTTCTAAATCAATCCATATCAGAATCTAGAGAGTAACTTATAGTTGATCGAACAAGGAATTCTTACTTGAACAGGTAGCGCAATCTATGGCCGTACAGCAGCAGATGAACTTTTCTTCCAGTTTGTACTTCATTATCAGAACATTCACGACAGTGCTGATCCACCACCGGCGATCTAGGTGAAAAATAGAGACTTTTTCCAACAGAGACAGGTAAAGAAACTTAAATTTAACACAGAGAGGCCACACACGCAAAAAGAAAGGAGAAAACAGGACCAATCAGCTTAGAGTAATGGCTCTAGTTGACAATATAAATATTTTTCAATGATAAGGATGCAAGGCAACTATTGATTACCTTGCCATGCAAGCACTTCACAAAAAAGGTGTACCCGTAATCACGGCAACTAGTCTTACCAGACATTTCATTTGTATCTTATTGTTGGCAGAAAGATAAGTGAACATGCTGCTTTAGGCCCCACAGGCTTGGCCGAGTCCACAACAATGGCCATGAATAGAATACTTTGTGAATTATCACCACATCCAAAGAGATTCACTAGAATGCATTAGTAACTTACAGGAACAAATTGGTCGACTGCAACATCACAGGTTGACATCCCTTAAAGCTTGATAGTACCTGCAGTAGTCGTGACGCATTAGCAAAAGATAACCGCTGTAAACTTTGGGCATTACTTACCAGTCATCTTGCTCTTCGTTATTAGGATAGCTACAAAATAATCTCGATATCTTTCAAAAATTATTTCAAAAGATCTCACAATGCTATGTGGTAACATCCCTACTGTCAATCAATAAAATATAAAGGTCTCTCTCTACATAAAAACTGCATAAGAGCTGACAGTAAAAAATATCCTCGTAAACAGTTTGTAATATTGAAAAGGGCATCACAAAATGATAAGATTTAACAATTGCTACCTGTGCAATACAAAAAAACTTCTAGTAACAGGAAAATGCTGATTCATAAACATACAATTTAAAACAAACTGCCTCATGGATGTATATTTCCAATTAAACCATAAACAAGTTATATGCAATCACTTAATGCAAACTACATGCAGTATGCTCAATAAGAAGTGAAGAAGAAAAGATCAGCAGTTGCTACGGTTGAAGATTACAACCAAGGACAGTGGACAGTTGGGCACTTCTGTCAGCACCATCATGTCATGCCAACTCCCTAAACTCTAAAAGAGTGGTTGCTGAAATTCAAAGTGCATTTAATCAGCATTGAGCAGTCTCCTCTGCAAGAGGTACTCCATGTGCTTCACGCTGACTATTTATTTTCCATCCCAACTTCCGAAATGCTCCATGTTTACTAAGTCTCCTCAGGATGTTGGCGGCAGCCTGAAAGATGAATGCTTTATCTCCGAGCTCAGACCTGATTGAACTTGATCATCCCCATAAACACCCTAAAAAGCAAAAACAGCCGTTAGCTCTAATAAGAAGCATGTGCAACAATTATAGGTTGAAACAATAAATCAACCTCATCAGCTGAATCTTAACAAGGTAGCATATCAACAGTTCGAGCTTTCCGTAGAAGCAGCTAAACAGCATAGAGGTATGATCCTCTATTTTGTAATGTCGACATTCTTTTCATAACTACAGAGTAAGCAAAACTTCTACCACATCCTTGCAAGTCTATGTAAGAATATTTCACGAATAAAATTTAAAAAAAAACTTTTTGCGATAGCAGAAAAGATATTCATCCTGATGTGTATAACTATAAACATATGGTATTCATCTGGCAATACCGTGCAGTCTGCACTTCTGTATGATGGGGGAAGGTTCGTAGCCTTCACCACAAACTCTCCACTCCAGTTTATTGCCAGACTCAAATGCTGTCTTCATTATGCTTGGTCATTTTGGTAACTCATAAAGTCTACCACTGCAGTGAAGCAGTGATGCATGGTCCAACTTGCACACTCCAGTTCGTTCCTTTTCAGAAATGATATATACTATTTTAATCAAGAGTATATTTCTAGAATTTACTTTCCTTATGACCAATTGCCTGGCATAGAAGTGTTCATACATCAATTTTAGTATTAAGAAGAAAACAAATCAAAAGAACTTCTCAGGTAAAAAAGAACGAAAGTGGGTTTCACCTATTTCTCATTCTTCCAGCAAGAATGCGAATTCCTTCTAATTGTTCTAGACATCCGTCACCATTTAGAAAACTTTAAGAAATAAATCACAATCATCAACGAAATAATATAACATGAGATACTATCAAATGTTTGAAAGACATTTATGATTAGAAAAGTACTACTTTATAGTTCTTCATCCCTATCAATCCTGGAGGAAAACATTTGCTTGGCAATCCGAACTACTCCCTCCAAATCACCTGCACCAACCTCCAAGCAGTCCTTCAGCAGCTCCCCATCCACAACCTCTTTCTGGATCGCCAGCACTGCCTCTCTCAGTGGTCCCTGTGCATATTACTAAGATCAGATTACCTAAATCTGCACAATAGCTGCCTTTTTTGGTAGACTTCAGGTTTTTTAGAACAGAGTATTATAGCTGCTTTAGTAGTTCATGACAAGGATTTTAATATACTTTTATCATAAATAAGAATCTCCAAGTACTGCAATTTGGAAAAGCATGATTCTTGAAACAAAATTCTGATGACGCTTTTTTATCAGGATGCAGATGTAATGGCCCATACAAGCATTGGATCTCATACCATTTCTGTGGTCATTTTAGAATTAGGAACCTTAGATGCCTCTGAATTTTGATTAACAAACACCTACATTACAAGCAAAAACTTACTTTCTTATTTTCTTCATCTTGTACTGCAAAAAATGTTACCATTTCCGTTCAATTCAAAACCAAAATCAACATCAAAATCCAGAAAAACATTACTATTAGTAATATTATCTTGCCCTACAAAAGACAAACTTTCTGAATCCAACTTACAGATCGAGAGAAGGTGCGGAGCAGAGCACGAAAAAGCTTATTTGCCTTAGAGATCAATCGAGATCTATTCTGCACCGTCCAAGCAGCTCTCTCCGTAACAGAATCAAGCCGCGCAGCTTCCCCAAGCGCAGCCAGCAGCTCCGCAGCGGCGCCGGAGACTTCAAAAGCTTCTCTGAAACCTATCCCGCCTCGCCAACCGTAGTTCCAAACAAAATCCCAAGTAGCAGTTATCACAAACGAAGCGCCACCGCGGCCGAAAAGACGAAGGTTAGCGGCGATCTTACGGGCCCGCTCGGCGCCATAGCGATCGCCGCGAGCTGCACGTGCGTTAGCTACTCTGGACATGAGAGAACGTGATAAAGAAAGTAGAGCTGGCCATTGGCCTATCTGGATAGCAGCGGCGCACGGCGGTGGCGTAGCCGGCGGCGATAGGAAGAGAAGGAAGACGAGGAGTGCTGTAGTCAAGGTTTTCGCTCGCGCCATTAGTCGTTAGTGTTGGTGGTGTTATTAGACAGATGCTAAATTTGCTAATAACTAGTACTATATTAGTAGTCTAATTTAGACAAAAATAAATATAGGAGCATGATCTTGTAAATATGAGATTGATAATGGGTTTAATTGTTAGCGGCCCAAAATAGTAGCCCTGTTTAGTTCTTTAACAAATAAGCTGCTAGAACTCCGAACCATCACATTAACCGTGACCAAATTATTGTTAACAGCTGCTAAGAACTTGCTAGTGATATTTAACGTGTATCATTAGGTCATTTTTAACGGTGTGTGATGTCATAGATATTAATTGCGTTTGAATTGTGGACCAATTGAACCGAATCGAATCTTATAATATGAAATCTTGATCGGATAGCTAATAAGTTCTAAGAATTGAAGCCGGAGATTTCAGACACACAGACCTACGAATAGCGAACAATATTGCTAAGCTTTTAGGACTAAATTGATGTTTAAAAGTTTTTATTGAAAAAAATTCTAAAAAAATATTTAAAAAAAGATTTTAATACTATTTTTTTATATAAAATAATAATAATAAAATAATAAATTTCGACATAAAATTTTTTTATAGTTACTAAAGTTTTAAAAATGTATAAAATATTTTTTAAAATTTTACTAAAAATAAAAAATTTAAGTTAAAAAATAATAAATTTAGTCATACATCCATGTCTCCGAAGAACTGCATGCATGTAGACATGAATTGGTTCAAAATGGCCATACGGCCGGCACTACTTTGTATAATTTTTATCATCTTAAATAAATATTTCACATTTTTTATATTTTTTATAATTTTAATATATTAAAATATTTAGATTGTAACTATATATAATATTTATTTTATTTTTAGATAAAAATTAAATTTGTTTTAAAAAATTAATAAATTTTTTATTCTGAAATTGTTTAATTTATAAATACTTTTAAAACGTCAATTTAATGAGATATTTACGTAACTATTTATTATTTCATAAGGACTGCGAGTTGGGTATAATTTTATTTTAATTTTTAATTTTTAATTATTTTTTAATAAAATTATAAAAATTTCTACATAATAAAAGTTTATTTTAGTTTATTTTATTTTTATTATTTTTATATCAAAAAATTATTTTAAAATTAATAAAATACCTTTTATTTAACAAAGATATTTTATGAAAGTATTCCAAACATTCCGTAACTAGTTCATTAGCTCGGGATAGCCGGCCACTTTGCTAGCTATGCCAACAGCAAGCCTTTATCGGCATCTAATCCAACATAAGAAAGCAAGCAAAAAGAGAGATGAATATTTTAAATTTCATGCAGCACATGCAAAAAGATAGAACTTTTACAAGTAACTATGTTCTCTTCTGTAAGGTCCACACAGTCACACACGTACGCAAGAGATGAAAATCATCACTTCTAGCCAGCTTAGCTTTTCTTTTCCCCACTTTAGCAAAAGAAGAAGATCTTGTGGTTGCAGGAAACAAGAGATGCAGAATTTCATGCTTTATTCTTTTGCAACTTGGTACCTTACTCCTGCAATGAGTGCCCACCTCTTCCTTCTCTAATTCTGCACTCTCGCGAGAGCAGAATTAAAACTAAGTGGAGATATCAATATACACTTTCGGTCATGTGCCGGTGACTAGCACGTGTTACGGAAGAGCTCCAAATCTTTCTTGGGATCTTTACATCTCTTACAAGTACTACGTGCATTTGGATTACAAGCAGTGAATTGGATTTGGGTATTTTAGTACCATTGTATTGGAAAATTTTTGTGTATTTGTGTTTGACATGATAAAGAAACTTTTCTAATCTTTTGTTATATACACATATACGTAGAAGTTTAACGGAAACCATTTCAGCTATGAATGAATGATCTGTGTACTGATGAATGAATATGGTCGTATTAAACACCTGGGTATAAACGCATCACAAGACCTTCCAGAAAAAGCTATTTCATACTATACGAGCACTTGCTTAATGGATGGAACTAAAAGTTCATGTTTTTCCCACGATTATCCAAATAAGAATCATTTTCGATAAGAATTCAATCGATTCACGAATGAAAGATAGTAGTAACTTGCTTTATCTTTCACTTTCAAGGTTGCGATTAAGACAGAGGGTGGTGAAGCAGGTTTGTTATTGTACACACGTTAATTTGGTTTGAGCTTATCTTTGTGCAGTAGCAATCTTCTTCTTCGACAGAGATATCGATTTTTAACTTCAACTGAAAGATGAATAAAAATTCGATGAATATTACAAGACATGAATGTTCCAAAAAAAATCTCACAATTAATTTCGTATTAGTTGAACATTCTCAAGGGCATCATGATCAGTATTTGTGAAGTACTTTTTCCACGAAAGGATTTGATTACTCATCGTCTATTGTCGCCCTTAATTGAGTGCTTACAATTCATAGGATAAATAGTTTTTTATGATTTTTTTAGAAAGAGATATTATTGATCGAGGTCATGATCAAGTAATATAGACAGTATAACGATAGTCTAAAAACTTTTTCTTGTTTGCCTTATGGCCAAATCAAAATAAGTTGCAACCCTTCTCCTTGATATTAGGTGGTTATTGTCATACATGTTACATCTCAAACTTTCTACCATAAATTTGGGAATGTGTGGAAATAATTATTAGAAAAAAGTTTTTTAAAAATAAAAAATATTTTAGAAATTTTTTAAAATAAGTTTTATTTTTTATTATTTTAAAAATAAAATAAAAATAATTAATAATAAAATTTTATGACATAAAATTTTTTTATATTTTAAAATTTTAAAAAAAATTTCATAAACTATTTAAAAAATTTTATTAAAAAATATAGAATAAAAAGTTTGGAGAGAAAGCTCTCCAAATATATCCTTGATATTAGATTAAGATGCCAGATTCCGGAAAATATAATCAATCTTAGCAGTTAAGAAAACAAGCTTCTATTTAACTAGTATGACACTTTTTAACCGGTTCATTAAAATAACACAATATTAATGTCTTTTTTTCTGTTTTTATAATTCTAACCAAATAGAATATCTTTGACTAGTTGACTTTGAAGAACAAAGAATAAATTAAAGAGCTAATTAAATAAAGATTAGCCATGTGGTTATCACAAGATTATACGTGGAGCGATCACATCATAGATGTGACAGTGCAGTAATTTAATTTTGATATTATTTATGAATGTTGTTAATATAAATTCAATAATAATGCTAGGGCCCTTAGGGGATAGTGCGCGCAATCACAGGGAAGCACTGAGTTGTTTGTTTTTCTGTAGTGTGCGCGTATATATATTGCTGTTTGCTGTATTATTCATCTTGCTGGTGCGCTGGTGCTGGTTTTGCATGGCCGCTGCTCTTGCCCAGTGTTGCCTTTCTTCGCCAGCCTGGTTCCAACTTCTCTTCTTCTTCTCCTGCTTAACCTTCTATTCATAGAGTTGTCTAGCTATAACTCTCCAACACACACACACACACGCGCACACAAATGTTTCTGATCAGTCGGTGATCGTGATCCTAGCTTGTGAGATCGATCGGCGACCACCGCAACCATCAATCTACCCGCATCGAACACCAGCAGCTTGGCACAAGTTGGAGATACCGGTCGATCAACCGCATGCAGGTGAGAGGCAGGTCAGGGGACTTGCAGCTTTACCTTTCTTTTTCTCTCCGACAGGGAATCAGAAAAAGGTTCACTTTTGAACTCTCTGCCTCCTCCACATTAATCTATATACAGCTAGCTAGCCAGTTAGCTCTCGTGATTCTCGTGTCTCTCTGTGTATGAATCTGTCAGATATCAACGTAACGTTGAACCCCCTCCTCTCCATTGACAGCCGTCTTCTCTCTTATGATCTTTCTACAACAACTAGCTAGCGATTTTGACATGGATATCGACTGATCACCACTTGTTTTTGCATATATGCTTCTCTTAACTTAGGTACATTTTCTTTTATCTTGGTTTTTCTTACCTAAAATCTCTTACCAATTTATTTAAAAAGAAATTTTTTTGGCTTATGGATTTAGTTTGGTCACGCGTATATATAAACGTAGATAGATAGATGGATATGTATGAGTATGTTTGGATGGTGGTGGATGTCTGATGACCAGGAGTTTCAATCGGAACTTGTTGGTCTCGAAGCATACAACACCGTCTCCCTTTGGACCACTTTCGCTTTCAATCCCTTTTATTTTTTCCCTCAGCAATTTAATCATTTTCCAAAACCCTCAAATTGTACTTTACATGATTCTTTTCAGTTATGTCATCTTAACGAAACTGGTCTCGATTCTTTTAACCTGTTCACCACTTACATCCATATATTGACACAATAATTATAATAATTAATAGTACGAGGTGTGGACTAATGGCCCAGCGAAGTACTACTACAGTCTTAATAATTAACAGCAATAATAATAAACTCATTAAAATATGTAATATTATTCTTATAGCAAGCCAGCTATTCTTTCTCCCACTCGTCTCTCATACCAATTCGTTTCATTCATTCATTTTGTTTTATTTTATTTATTTTCTTGTCGCGTGTGCTGCTGCTCACTATATAAACCCCCCAAACCTTCTCGCTCAATATGCTGATGCAATGCAGGAGCGCAACAACGATGCAGCACCACCAACAACAACAGCACCAGCCTTACTCTTCTCCATCTTCTAACGGCGTGTTAACGGTGGGGGAGCACAAGAAATGCGGCGGCGGTCGGAACCCAACACGTGTCGAGCGTCTTCTGCGCGAACGCGAGCTCCGCAAATCCACTCGATCTAATGCTACCGGTTCCTTCCCCGATGATGTGGGGTCAGGTGATGCCTCGCCGGATCATTCGGGGCCCGTCGATTCCGGTGCTTATGGGAACTCTATTGGCGGCGCCACCACCGCCGTCGATCGGGCTACCCCTTTTAAGCAGAGGCTGCTTGTTGTAGCAAACCGGTTACCCGTTTCTGCTGTAAGACGCGGCGAGGATTCCTGGTCTCTTGAGATCAGCGCCGGCGGTCTCGTTAGTGCTCTACTCGGTAACCTATCAACTACCACTTTTTTTTCCTTTGTTTATTAGTTGCTATTGCTTCTCGCGTATTTAAAAAAGGTAAGGAAAATGAGACCGCGAACCATAGTGTTGGAAGCCTTTGAAATTACATTTTGACAGTGGTGAGTTTGGTTTAAAAAATAGAAATCTGGGGATAGTAAAGATGCTTGTTGTTGTATCACGTAGGTGTGAAGGATGTGGACGCTAGATGGATTGGGTGGGCCGGTGTTAATGTTCCAGATGAAGTTGGACAGAAAGCTCTCACCAAGGCATTGGCTGAGAAGGTTTCAAAATTTCTTCCTGATTTTCTTTTTAATTGTTGAGGTCAATTATGTAGTTTGATTTTTGACGTTATGCTCCTGAACAGAGATGTATACCTGTTTTCTTGGATGAAGAGATCGTTCATCAATATTACAATGGCTATTGCAACAATATACTGTGGCCTCTGTTTCACTACCTTGGTCTTCCCCAAGAAGACAGGCTGGCGACAACTAGAAGCTTCCAATCGCAGTTTGATGCTTACAAGAGAGCAAACCAAATGTTCGCTGATGTGGTAAACAAGCACTATGAAGAAGGTGATGTAGTGTGGTGCCATGATTATCACTTGATGTTTCTTCCAAAGTGCCTTAAGGAGTATAATAGCAAGATGAAGGTTGGATGGTTCCTTCATACGCCTTTCCCCTCCTCTGAAATCCACAGAACATTGCCTTCTCGATCAGAACTGTTGAGATCTGTTCTGGCGGCTGATTTAGTTGGGTAAGAAGTTATTCCGATTCCTTAAGCAACTTGTGTAATTTCATTGGATAGAACTTGCTCTTTTCTTTCTTTCTTTCTATTATTATTATTTTTTTATTTTAAAAAAAATTGTTATAAGAATTTGCTTTTCAAATAATTCTTGTCACATATTGAAGGCAATACTTTACAATAAACATTACGTATATTATTCTTCAAATTATTTACAGAGAAGTTGTTAGCCTCTAAAGCACGAAGTCTGCTCGCTTTGTAGTTAGCACGCTTAGTGTAATATGCCTTTTGAGCAACTATTCCCACCTTCTCCAAGTCGTGAATTTCTTATCACTACATATTTTCGAATCTTCTCTTACCCCACTTAGCATCCTCTTTATCATGAACTAACGTGATTATATTCTGCCAATTGATACTTTCCCCAAATTTCTATTGTAATAGGAAGTAGTTTCCTTTTATCCCTACCTAGTATTCCATAATGCATTGCTTTCATGGTCTTGTTAATAACTGTTGCTTGATAGGCAATGATAAAGGTAGTGCCGTATGTCATTACGGAGGATCAAGCAATATAGGTACTAACCTCAGTTTGTTTCCACTATGAGCCACAAGGTTTTTGCTTTCATGATAGATTCCCTTTATATATAAAATAAGTCTAATGTAACTAATTATAGTAGGCCAATATATTACTCATGAATAGGGAATTTTAAGGTCCATATTCAGGCTTTTAGGAGGGGATTACTTACAGTTTTTGCTGTTGGCCGGCAACGAAGAGTGAACTGAACTTGCACCTTGAAGATCACATCTTTAATTTGCATAATGCTTCCGGTTGTTGAAATCTTTCTATGTTTGGTCCTAGAAGTAAAGATTTCATCATTAGTTGGTGCAATGGCTATAATAGTCAGTTATTATGGGTTCGTTCACTTGTACTTTATATTGATTAGGAAGAAATCAGTTCTATGTAGATTTGTTTCTTAGAAGTTTCTATTTTTTATTAACTTCCACAAGGAAGTTACACCAGATGTGCCTGATTTCTCTCGAATAAAACATTGATATGATTGTTATACTTCATGCAATTACCCTTTTTTTATTCTCCCATTTGTATAGTTCCAGCTGCTTTCATAAAACTTATAGATTCTATAGTAGTCTTACTCTTAGTTGATTTTTCCAGTTTTCACACATATGATTATGCAAGGCATTTTGTTAGTGCTTGCACCCGCATACTTGGACTGGAGGGAACACCAGAAGGGGTGGAGGATCAAGGAAGGCTCACTCGAGTAGCAGCAGTGGGTTTATCTTCTTTTATCTTTCATCGACTTGACTTTGTGTAAATTTAAGTTTTCAGGGGTTGAATTAACTATGTTATGCTTTATTTATGTCATAGATATTCCTTTTGAGATATTATTTATGTTATGATTATTTAATCCTCATCTTTACTGTTGATCTCCTTTATACTTTTGCTCAAATGTATGCTCTTTTTCTTGGAATTCAGTTTCCTATCGGGATAGATGCTGATCGGTTTCAAAGAGCACTTGAACTTCCAACAGTTAAGGAGCATATTAATGAGTTGAAACATAGGTTTGCTGGCCGTAAGGTAAAAGAATTTTTTTTGTTTTTATCACAGATTGCTAAAATATCCAAATTTCAGCAGAAATCACATTCTAAAGAAATTTTCTTATGATTGTGATGTTCTTGTTTGCTTTTCATTTAATGGCCTTTTTATTTATAAAATCATGTAAATGGTCACATTGTTTCATGGTTAAGTTTCTTTTTACCATGAAAGGCTCCTTTTCTTTATGATTTTTTGTCATGCTTGTAGGTGATAGTAAGTGTTAATAATTCTTTATCATGTAAGTCTCCGTTCTTTTATATTTTGAACTTATGTTGTGCTGTAGGTGATGTTAGGTGTTGATCGTCTTGATATGATCAAAGGTATTCCACAGAAGATTTTGGCTTTTGAAAAGTTCCTAGAGGAAAATCCATCTTGGCGTGATAAAGTGGTGTTGTTACAAATTGCCGTACCAACACGAACAGATGTTCCTGAATGTATATCCTCTGGTTTTTCTTGTGATTGCGGGCCTTTGGTTTTTCTTTTTCCCATGTATCTTCTATTATGAGCATTGAAGTAGCTGATTTGTTTTTGATTAATAGATCAAAGACTCACCAGTCAGGTTCATGAGATTGTGGGATGCATAAATGGCCGATTTGGAACGCTAACTGCTGTTCCTATTCATCATTTGGTCTGTCTCTGAACTTGCTTAGTTTGTTTTTTCTATTTCATGGCCCTGAAGTCCAGCCAAGATACATAAATAGTGAAAGTTTGAGTCATTTATCTAGGTGTTTGATTGCCCAACCCCTACGACATTGCTTGGAAATAGCATCATAACTTTTGTTAACTTGGTTCAAAGTGCTCATAATTCCTTAGATCCTAGCCTATGATGTTACCTCCAAAAATTTGCCAGCATGTTTTGGCAATCTTGTACCGCCACTCCATAATGCAAAACTGGCTGTACCATTTCTTTATATTTTACTTGACATTAGTATTTCCTACTAGCTTTTCTAATAAATGGTTGACAAGCATAACTCGTGAGAACAAACCAGTAGCACTCTGTTCCAACACTGCGTTCGAACAGATCAAATGTTGAATTGAGAAAGCACACTCTATGCAGACAGTAGTACTGGAGAGTATAAGTACTAATGATTGTAGACTGATAAGGTTAGCCAATTAACAAGTTGATACAAGCATAATGTCTATGTCTCTCATGCATAGTCACAGAAGGAATCAGTTATTGGTTGATTATTCTAGTCTCATGCATTTGTTTTTACATGTGAAGTTCATTTGCTCTCTCTTGCATCATAAATAAAGGAATGCATTTTCTCTATCTTTTTCGTACTGCAGGACCGCTCTCTTGACTTTCATGCATTATGTGCTCTCTATGCAGTCACAGGTACTAATACTAATCCATCGCTCTTTTTTCTATCATCATGATAAGTGTCTCGTACATTTTCATTATCTTGTGAGTTTGACGCTGTCTACATGCATATGCTGTCTTTTGTAAAATCATATGATATGCTTCTATTAGCTGCCTACTCTTATTTGAATTTTGTGGATTAGATAGACTGATGTATGGGCTCTCATTAGTTCCATTAATGGACAATGAGAGCATTTGTACTTTAGTCAAAATTAATTGTTTGATTTTTGCCTATTTCTCTGCAATTTCTGGGTGATGTTTATGGAGAGCCCTTCATTCTCCTTAGTTTTGTGAAGAAGGCTGAAATTCCAGAATGATTTCCTCCTGAGATGTTCCTCTAGCAGTGTTGGAAAGGATGAAAGCTTACTTTTAGGTAGCAGCCTTGTCCATTTATTACTGCTTGTGACTCATCTTTTCTCATAGATCCAGCCACACAACTGAACAGGTGATTGGATAGATTCCATTTTGAACAGGAAGATGTGCTGTTTCTGGAAATGTGTACACCATTAATTGTAGATGGGAAATCTAAGCACATGAAGGTTATGCGAGTCACTTCAACTTAGCATAACTTTTCAAGGTTATGTAAGTCGGAGAAATTTTGTCAAAATAACAATTCCTTCTTTTGGACGGTTCTGTTTCTGATCTGGTGACTCTTGGGCTCAATCAAATTAGACACCTTTTTTGGAATAGGAGTTCTTAGTTTCGAATTGGATGCTATTCAACTTTTAATACATAGGAGATTGGATGATACTTTATATTTGCCTCTTATTGCTATTTTAGAATTTATACTAAATGCTAAATCTTGCATTTGAGTTGCTTAAACCTCCTATTTCTTTTGTAGATGTGGCTCTTGTAACATCCCTGCGAGATGGAATGAATCTGGTTAGCTATGAATTTGTTGCATGCCAAAATGCGAAGAAGGGAGTTCTCATTCTAAGTGAAGTGAGTGTCATAAAAGTTTCTTCTAATAAACTTGCCATGTTTGCAGTATGCATGCTTTTAACTTTTAAACAACTTCACATCAGATGAGTATTTTAAAAGTTTAAGATGGATGTGCCATAGAAGCTATTAAATTTTTGCAACCAATTTGCTAAAGCTGTGATGCAATACTGAATTCCAGGAGTATGACCCAGCTCATTTAAGTGTTATCGTGGTTAGCCCAAATCACAAAGAAAATATAGTTCTTGAGTATTAGCTTTATAACATACTAGGAATTTGGAGCTTTTTATTGTATTTTATTTTTTATTTTAATAATATTTTTGGATGTGAAGGTTGAGGCTTATGCCTGGCTCCTTTTTACCTTGTTTCCTTGAGAAAACTTCCAAATTTCACTTTACATTAGTGGCACTACACTTCAATATGCATATTCTTGAAGGGAAGAAAGCTCAAGAAAAGCCATTTGTGCTAATCTTGTTGCAACTACCAAATTGTTTCCCATTTAAGATCCTCCTTTCTTTAGAAGCATCAATCTTGCATGCAGATATTTTTCTGGAAACAGACATGTCCTTAATAAGAGACTTCATGTTAGCAGAAACTACGTCAATTTCGTAACATACATACGTGAATATATTGAGAACTTTAAACATCAATCTGATGAACACACGTTTTCTTATTTTCTGGGTACACAAATGATGATGGTTATTTCTTGAATTCTTGTTTCTACATCTAGTTTGCAGGTGCAGCACAATCTCTTGGAGCTGGTGCTTTGCTTGTGAACCCATGGAATATTACAGAAGTTGCTAACTCTATAGCATATGCATTGAATATGTCTCCTGAGGAGCGAGAAAAGCGACATAGACATAACTATGCTCATGTTACAACACACACAGCACAAGATTGGGCTGAGACTTTTGTAAGGTGCAAACTCTCATATTTGTCTAGATATTACAAGTACCAATTTTATGTTTGGAAATTCTTTTTATTATAGAGACAGCAACACTCGTGGCAATACTTTTCATCATCAAATGGAATTGTGAAAAGTTTTCAAATCCTGCCTGATTCCTAGTGTGGATAGCATATTGTAGACAAATGGACATATAATATCATCTAGCTGGAGATGGTCCAGGAAGAATAATGCCAATGACTGTTCAAGATCAGTGCCTACTTCTCTCTGAAGTCACTTTTCTTTCCCTCTTTGTGTGTGCGCTTATATTTAAGAAGAGTCAGTGAGCTCTAGCAATATTTGTTCTGGTCGGTTAAGACCTTAAATCCACTTCTCCATGTTAAAACTTGTTCCTATATCCTTTATTTTCATGTTTGTGGTCTCTGTCTTTTGTATGTTTAGGAATCTGCACTTCTTATATATTCTAACTAAAGAAACTGCAATCTTAGGCTTTTCAATAACAGATTTTCTAACTATTATGACTTAAGTATTTTACTCTTGACTTTGCAGTGTTATCCTTTTCAAACTCTATGCACTGGTCTTTTTTCTTTATATATTTGGTTGTCAAATTTCATTAAATACTCATTCCTTTAATTTCCTTTGCAGTGAACTTAATGATACTGTTGTTGAAGCTCAAATAAGAACAAGACAAGTTCCACCAACACTTCCTTCAGGAATCGCAATATATCGCTATTTGCAATCCAACAATCGGCTGCTCATTTTAGTAAGTTATTTTCTTATTATATTCTGGGATTGGATGGTAAGTCTGTCATACTGGCCTTCATGACATAGGAAACAAGATTGGAAATTGAATCTCACTAGGATCTCTTTTTGGTGTCAATTAAGTTGAGGTTCCATTTCGTATATTACATTGTCGCATGCAGCAAGTAAAATGCAGGTCTATCAGTCAAATGAAAATTTTGTTACAGGAGAACTATTTTGCTACACTATGTGGAAAGAACAGGTAGCAATCATGAAATACTAACTGAAATCTTGAAAAATGCCCAAAGTGATACTTTAGTTAAGAATAACAAGTCTAAAATCAAGCAAATGAATATCAAGATATGCTTTATTCTTTTGTTTCCAATGATGTTATATTGTTTTAGATAAAATTTTAACTTCTCCATGTATATTTAGAGATATTTTTGTTAAAAAATCTTTAGTAAACTATTTGAGATGTTCAAATGGTTGATAACCAAGTGTAAACAAGATCAATCACACGCTTCGGGTTTTAATTCTTTGTTAAGTATGAAACGTTTAGCGAAAAATCCATTTGTTTCCCATTTGTTACACTTCATTGGAAATTTTGTGATGCTTTGCTACTTCCTACTAAGCCAAAGCCGCTCTATTTGGTGGGCTTCCAATAGTATGACTAAGATTTATGTTGATGATTCGTTTTAAAATTGTAGGGCTTTAATGCAACATTAACAGAATCGGTTGAATCTTCTGGAAGAAGAGGCGGTGATCAAATTAAAGAGATGGAGCTCAAATTACATCCAGAATTGAAGGGCCCTTTGAGGTCTCTTTGCAACGATCTGAAAACAACTATTGTTGTCCTTAGTGGAAGCGATAGAAGTGTCCTTGATTATGTAAGGTGCTCCCAATGTAAATTTCTTTTTAGTGCTTATTGCTATTTTTGTCACTTATTTACTTATGACTTCTTGTAGAATTTTGGAGACTACAGCATGTGGTTGGCAGCAGAGAATGGGATGTTTCTTCGCATTACAGATGGAGAATGGATGACGACAATGCCGGAACATCTAAACATGGACTGGGTTGACAGTGTTAAGGTGACTGTGCTGCTAAGAATTATCTCATTCGGCTGTGTCTTTGGGTGAACTAAACATGTATGCTGCCTGGAATTTGCAGCACGTATTTGAATATTTCACTGAGAGAACACCGCGTTCACATTTTGAACATCGGGAGACATCACTTGTATGGAACTATAAGTATGCAGGTTGGTTTTATCTTTTCAGATGTAATCATTTTTAATTCGAATCTCTGGAAGTGAATGGTGCAATATAGTTTCTTTTGCTAATGCTTCAGATGTCGAATTTGGAAGACTTCAAGCTAGGGATATGCTGCAGCATCTATGGACCGGTCCAATTTCTAATGCAGCTGTTGATGTTGTTCAAGGAAGCAGATCAGTTGAAGTTCGATCTGTGGGAGTTACAAAGGCAAGTTTACTATATACTTATTGTTATTGCCTCAAATGCTTGGTTCACAAAAATGGAGAAGATAGTCTTGTAAAGACTGGAATCTTGGGAGCTGAAGAAGACCATGCTAGCCTGTCATAGAACTCATAAGGTGCATTACTTGGGATTTTACTGTCAGTGCTAATGAAAATCTTCTCTAAACCATAACCATATGAGATGGATTTCTATGACTCAAACAATAACACCTCTACAATCTGGATTACTATGAATGGAAATGTGTAACTTGTGATTTTGCATAACTTGCACCGAGACATGCTCCAGATATCTAACTTGTGCTTATGTGAACATTGCTACTTTGTGATGTAAGTATTCAATAGATTTCACTTAATAAGGACTTGCTGAGGCGCATTCTAGACTTACATTAACATATGGGCATATTGGTACTGTTGAACTTTTGTTACATTAATCTGATTCGTCTTGCAGGGTGCTGCTATCGATCGTATTCTGGGAGAAATTGTGCATAGCAAGAGCATGACTACTCCAATTGACTATGTATTGTGCATAGGCCACTTTCTTGGGAAGGTACATATTCTGGTTTAAAGAAGTTCATTACGTATTCCGAACGATAGAATGGAGCTTATATTATCAGGAAAATTCATGATAGAGGTAAGTTGAGAGAAAGGGTATTTAACTACAGGAAGGGTTTAGTATGGAGACTTGCGGTAAGTTGGAGCCAGATTCTTGCTTTTTTTTTTTTTTTATCTTCACGGCTTCTCCTTACAGTAATCTTTTACTTGTTAAAGTACATAATGATGGGGATTGGTTATAAGAGATTGTGCCAAACCCACAAGCACGATCCTCATGTTCTCTTTGGCTGCCATGTTTCTTCATTATGTCTCAGCATGTCGCATTTAGTGATTTGGTGCATTATTGATCCTTGCATATCCATGTTACCATAGATGGAGTATTGTCAACCTGACAAACTTAAGAAACTTTGTTTCTGCAATTTTATGATCTTTTCCTTTAAACAGAATCAATTCAGTAATACTATTTGCTTTGGTGAACCATTAACATTCTCGTAGTGGTCTTGGCTACTTTTCAGCAAAAGTTTTGGAAGAATTGGAGTTTAGGGGCGATAGAAGTTGTTCAGCAGTGATGTCCTAGAAATTTTGTTCATTCAAGTTGTACATGCATGTGTTATAAGTTTTTAAGTTTGTTCTGTAGGACGAAGATATATATACATTTTTCGAGCCAGAGCTTCCTGCAGAGCCCATAGGTTGTGCGCGGCCTAAAACGGTTGATGTCCTCAAAGCAACAGTAGACAGGAGGTTCCTTGGAAAGCTGGCAAGTAGCAAGAGTAACTCAAAGGCGCTGCAGAGCAGGGGACAAAAGGTTCTGCAAGGAACAGAGAGGAAAGCAGCATCATCAAACCACAACTCTCATGGTGGAGTCCGATTTCCTCAAGAGATTACGTCCTTCCAAGAAGGATCATCAGTGCTCGATCTTAAAGGAGATAACTACTTCTCCTGTGCTGTGGGTCGTAAGCGATCAAGTGCAAGGTATTTATTGAACTCATCAGATGACGTCGTGAATTTTCTCAAGGAGTTGGCTGAAGCATCAACATCTGTCTAAGTCGAAGTTTACATAGACACAAGGAATTAGAGCAAAGTCTGGGCGTAAATAGGGTGACGTGGCTGGAGTACATTAGAATGTCCGTGTGGAGGTTTTTGTAATTGTGCTCTTTGGACAGAAAGCAATCCTGGCATTGGCGTCCTTCTTTGTTAAAGTTCAAAGTGGTGATACGAAATTGGAAAGGAATGGATTTCAAAAGTTCAATTGTTTGGTGGTAGATAGAAACTTCAATAAATTAGTGAAGGAAGGGCGATTTTTTTGCTAATTTCTCATGCTCGGGTTAAGATTTACTCTTCCGTCGATAAAATCTAGCCATCGTCAACTCGCAAAAGATTCAACTTGAACTGGGAGATTTGAGAATGGAGTGTACTGGGACAGCAACAAGGCATTGAACCTATAAACCCCTTCAGTCCCAATCAGGTACTAATTCAATGCTTTATTAGCGTGCAACAAGCGACTGAAACAAGCACGACAACTACAGTAGTTGAATTCTGAAGTTCTTATATGAATTCAACTTGGGGTTGTAAGTTTGGATTGCGGATATGCTAAACCTAAGGGCAGTGACAACACGAACACTTGTATTGGCGTTGGTCCACTTTCTGAGATTTCTTCATCATTACCGTCTACCATATACACTATAGGCTCGACGACAACAATGCTGAATTGCTAGTGGATGTCCATGTCCACAACTGGAGATGAAATGTAGTAGCAACTGAAGGAGCAATTTTGTCGTGAAACAGAGGGCTTCATATGTGAGGACATTTTCAATTGCCATCAGCATGCTTAGCTTGCTTTTTTACTGTTGTTACTCCATTCCTTTTACCGAAAGCACCGAGAAGATTAAAGTTTTGACAGTGGGTTAAAGTTTTGACACTGTCGGAATCTAAAAAAAGCACGAACATGTTGGGCTGTCTATCTTGACTCTGGCCCAACTTGTTGGGGCTCTTAGTCCCACTCTTGATTGATTACCATAATTGCTGAAGCGAAAATTTCTACAAAATTAATAAACTTTCAACCATTTAAATTGTGATTAACCACATTAGGTACCTGTTTGGATGATTTTTTGACTTGCTCAATCAATCCAGTCAAACTCAAATGACCAGGAAATTGAGAGAAAAAATATCCTGATTCGTTGATGAATTTTGCATCTGTATGTATGCATCCAAAATTTTTTACTGGAGATACACACATTCACAAAAAGACAAAGATAAACAAACAAACAAACAGGAAACTGTTTAGAAAGGATAACAATAAAAAAAATGAAAATCCAAAAAAGAAAGAAATTCGCCCGCCTTTTGGGAAGCCATTTGATCGATCAAGGTGCCTTTCAAGGAAAGTTTTTAATGCCAAATCTCTTGTTTCTTAATCCAATGCAAACAAGAAGATAAGATTTTTATTTTTGTACAGGAAAACTACAGCCTAAGAAACCTTGTCTATCTACGTCCACTAATTATCCGCTCCCTTTACTCCTTGATCTCTCTATAAAGCCAGACAGATCACATTACTCCAATAAGTGATTAAACACTTCAATCATCAGAGACTGAACAAAACAAGCGAAAACCAATGAGGAAAGTTCATGCTACACTTCTACTACTCGTTCTTCTTTCGTCATCAGTTATATCCTTAGCATTCTCCAATGTTCTCCGGCGTAAGGTACGTAATCATTTAAGTTCTTTCTTTGGAAAATCACTAAATTTTTGTTTATATTTTTACGAACTGGTTTACTGCAGCTGTATATTGTATACATGGGAGAGCACAGCGGAAGAAGAACAAAGCAGGAAATCCATGATCATCACCACTCCTTTCTTCTCTCCGTAAAGAACAGGTACACGATTAAATATTTCAGTGTGCTATGAATATTTTTCTTTAATTTTTAGGATATATTTTTGTTGTCTGGTTGATTAATCGGTTGCTGTTGATCAATCATCAATCAGTAGTGCATGATTAATTTGGTTGCATGTCTGCTAGCGAAGTGGAGGCCCGTGAATCTCTGTTGTATAGTTTCAAGAACAGTATCAATGGCTTCGCTGCATTTCTATCAGAAGGAGAAGCTGCCAAGATTTCCAGTACATACTCCAAAACACACTTCTACTTATTTCCAAATTGTTTTCTATCATATATATATATATAAACATGTATCATAACTGATTACATATACTGACAACTGATTGATTGACATGAACACGGTTCACGTTTAATGTACAGAAATGGAAGGAGTGGTTTCTGCATTCCCCAGCGATACATGGTCTCTTCATACAACTAGGTCATGGGAGTTTATCTCGAGATTGGAAGGACTTGATAGAAAGGAGAGCAAAAGTTTACCTTCAGAAACTAACTATGGGCAAGATGTCATCGTTGGAATGCTCGATTCAGGTCCACTGCATATTTATACATGCAAATTTTTTTTTAAAAAAAAAACCCTGACTACTTGTTATTGGTTCATCCGCGGACTTGAACGTTCTAACGTGAAGGCATTGTTTGGATTTATAGGTATTTGGCCAGAATCAAGAAGTTTTGATGATAAAGGAATGGGCCCAATCCCAACTCATTGGAAAGGAATATGTGAAGCAGGAGTTGATTTCAATTCTTCCAACTGCAATAAGTGATTAAACAGTTCTCATTAATCGCTTTCGTTATCGCTTATAACAATAAAATTAACTCGATTGAATGACTGAATCCATTTGCTGATTTTGGGCTTTCTTTCTACTAAGAGCTATTGGACTTCCGCTGCAGGAAAATAATCGGTGCACGGTTCTACGTCAAAGCCTACGAGGCCTACTACGGTCCACTAAACACCACCGCTGCATTCCGTTCACCCAGAGACAACGACGGCCATGGGACCCACACGGCGTCCACCGTCGCAGGCCGTGTGGTCCCCGGCGTATCCGCTCTCGGGGGGTTCGCACGTGGCACAGCTGCCGGCGGAAGCCCGCTAGCTCGTCTAGCGATCTACAAGGTCTGCTGGCCCATTCCAGGCCCAAACCCAAATCTCGAGAACACATGCTTCGACGCTGACATGCTCGCCGCCATCGATGATGCGATCGCCGACGGCGTTGACGTTCTCAGTGTCTCGATTGGTTATAATGGTGCGAAGCCGCCCAAGTTCTCAAAAGATGGGATAGCCATTGGATCGTTCCATGCGGCGAAGAATAACATTATTGTTTCGTGTAGTGCTGGTAATTCCGGCCCTGATCCGGCGACTGCTTCAAATCTCGCGCCGTGGGTGATTACTGTTGGAGCTAGTAGTATTGATCGTGCTTTCGAGTCATTGGTTTTGCTTGGAAATGGAAGACAAATAAAGGTATAACAAAATAAAAAAATTATATTTTGATTTTTAATAATAATTAATTTTTTTTATGAATCAATCAGTAGTCATTAATACGGAGTAGTGAAAATTTTGTTCTTGATCAGGGGCAAACAGTGACGCCGAGCAAACTGGGGAAGAAATTTTACCCATTGATCTATGCAGGAGATGTTTCTGTTCCTGGAACACCTACCAATGAAACTGGGTATATAATCATCAATCAATTAATTTGCATGATTTCTATTAGTTTTGTTTTGATTTATAATTGACGAAATCGCTGCAGACAATGTTTACCGAATTCGCTGTCGCCGAAGAAGGTGAAAGGGAAGATAGTTGTTTGCATGAGAGGTTTAGGCATGAGAGTGGGCAAAGGTTTCGAAGTAAAGAGAGCAGGTGGAGCTGGAATTATTCTAGGCAACTCACCAGCGACCGGCAACGAGATTCCGGTAGACGCTCACGTGATACCCGGCACCGCAGTTTCAGCCAATGATGCCATAGAAATCCTTAACTACATCAACGGAAGCAGCGGTAGGAAGCCTACTGCGGTGATCGGCAGAGCACGGACGGTGCTCGACGTAATGCCTACTCCGCTCATGGCAGCATTTTCGTCTCGAGGACCTAACACAGTTGAACCAGCTATTCTCAAGCCTGATGTTACTGCACCAGGACTTAACATATTGGCAGCGTGGACTGGAGTAACTGCACTGACGAAGCTTGAAGCTGATCAGCGACGAGTGAAGTATAATTTGGTTTCAGGGACTTCAATGTCTTGCCCTCATGTATCTGCTACTGCTGCTTTGCTCAAGTCTATGCACCCTCACTGGAGTTCAGCTGCAATTAGATCAGCTATCATGACTACAGGTATACACGCATTCATCAGCATAATTCCATAGAATTGTTTTATTTATTTTGATCTTGCTCTTGTTTTCAGCTACAACTAGGGACGCACAAGGAGGGCAAATAATGAATGCGGCCGGACAAGCGGCTTCATACTTTGAGCTTGGATCAGGTCATATCCGACCGAGTCATGCATCAGACCCAGGCTTGGTGTACGATGCATCTTACAAGGATTACCAACTTTTCACCTGTGCTAGCATTGGTGATTCAATGGAATCCACATTCCGATGCCCGGAGTCACCGCCTCCACCGTCCGATCTCAATCACCCTTCCCTCGCCGTAGCAGTGCTCAAGGGTGAGATCACAGTTCCAAGAACTGTGACCAATGTGGTTGAGCTCAACGGTACATTAGCTAATTATCATGTCAATATAGTTGAGCCCAATGGTGTCTCGGTGAATATCAAGCCCAACACCTTGAAGTTCAAGGAAATTGGCGAGAAGAAAACTTTCCATATCACGCTCAAACCAAATGGTAAAATTGCTATGAAGAAAGGCGACTACGCGTTTGGTTCCTATACATGGAGTGATGGAACGCATGTGGTGAAGAGCCCAATTGTTGTTTCACTAGCTTAACATATATGTTTGCCGATGTTTTTTTTTAAAGAAAGGTTATGGATAATATCTCTGTTATGTAAATTGGTTATGTAAATCCTGCCAGAAGATTTGGTTAGTCTAGTCGAGCCTATTGGTGTCTCATTCAAATAAATTGGCGAGAAGAAAACTTTCCATACCTTTTTGAAACCTAATGTGAATGGCTACTGCAGAAAACGATGAGTACGTGTTTTGTTCATATGCATAGAGCAAAGGAACACATGAGGTTCATACTCCAATTAAAGTTTCACTAGTATATTTTAATTAGAGTGTAGTTCTGAAATTTTAATATTTTTGTCAAAATTAGAATTCAGAATAATTTACATGTTTTAAATATACACTGCATTAAGAACTACACTTTTCAAATTATTGTATCGAAACTTTTTCAAAATTTTTTCGCAGATTTTACTTCTCCAAATGAACTCTATTTGTATTTATTTTAAAAAATATTTAAAAATATAAAATTTGAAAATTTTTTAACTTATTTTTAAAAAACTCTATTTTAGAAACTTACTTGTATGTATTTGAAACACGCTATAAAAAAAAAATACATACACTCAATTGGTTGTCCATGTAAACTACAAGAGCGAATGTGCCAATTTGGGCAACTTCCTTGGGTTCAATGTCAAATTGATGAAGCGCAAAGACGTCTATGAATGATTTGGTCAGTGTACATACCACAGGTCTCTCCATAATTATTAAAAGCTAATTCCATCTCCGTCTGAAAACTTTGTAATACTGTGCCAGAAGATAAAGCAATATTTGATATATAGAATATTACATGATAGAAACTTATATGTATATTCTATAATATATAGTGTTTTAATTTTTTAAAATTTAAACTATCAATAAGTATTATCAAAAGACGTGAAATATTTTCTTTGAATAAAACGTATCTCATAAAATTTTCCAAACAGCACCAAAAACTTTCGCTACCTCCTACGTAAACAAAATGTAACAACAATATGCACGAAAAGTGCGAGAAAGAAATAAATAAGAACCGGAGTAACATAAGTTAAACCTTTTTTTAGATTATCTCGTAAAAAATCAACTCCAAAATTTTTTCAACATGAACAACTTCTTACTGGCTGAACAGAAGCATCAAATGCTTCCTCTAGCTAGCGTACGTGAGGCTAAACTAGCTACTTGTTTAGTTACGTAAGGCAAGTGTGTGCTGTTGTGATTGGTTCATTTCACGCGTTTAGAATTCAATTAAAACTATTACTTACTGATTTTGGATAACAAGAGAGAAGAAGATCAGTTTCAGTTAATCATTTTCTTGAAAGGAACTCAATAATATATATTATTAGTTAATAACACACCTAACTCCACAACTGTAACTAATTAAGTTCGATCTGTTCTTCTTTTCTTTGTTTTATCTATGCAATAGTTTTTTCTGAATGTTCGAAGATGAGGTTTCTTCCTCTGACTTCAACTACTAGATAAACTAGCTTTCTTCCCAACTCAAAATTCTTAATCAATTATCAACTAGTAGATAAACTAGCTGCTTGTTTTACTTTCGGTGAGCTATAAATTAATATCGTAAAAATTAAAAATTCGAGCGCACACACTTTATTGAAAGGAGGTAATTTGTAGGTGTTTTTTACCAAACTTATTTTACATTGTTAGATAAGGCTTGTGAAAAATTGAACTTGTTTGATTGTTTAAATTAAAAAAAAAAGTGATCATGATGAGACACTGATGATGAGTAGTTTATAAAACTTATCCACCAGTGGAAGTTCCGTTTAGTGCTTCTCTACTGTTACCTTGATAATAATTTTCTACTCTTCTTTGATTTAATTGGTCGATAACATTATAACAACGAAAACCGTGTTAATATTGAAATCACAATGTCTTCATTTTTCAGTTTGTCTTCACGCACACGCGTCACGTCGTTAATAGTACATTTATTATAACAAGAGTACCCCTTGATTCACGTAACACGTAACTATCTCTATCTCTATTATGTCTTCTCTCTTTTATTTCTTTTCATTTCATACGCTAACCTTCTTATAAATTACCTTCCCCTACTGCTCAACCATTTTCATTTCGAAATAAACTACCACTATTAAGAAAAGGCTTTCGAGTTCTGTTCAACAATTAATGGAAGATCATCATCATTATCAAGAATTGTATGAGGAAGAAGTGATGTGGCCGGAAAGCTACGCAGCTAAATCTACCACTACTGCTGCTGAGCAGTTACAGCAGTACTTCAACAGATCGCCGGAGAGAAATATTCCGTCTAGGAACAGGCATTGCGGGTGTGAACAAGAGATGGAGGGGAAGAATAAGAAGAAGAACAAGAAGAAGAAGGAGATATTAGTGCCGCCGCACGAGCTGGTTTCGAGGAGGCAGACGGAAAGTGAGATGGCTTTCTCGCTTTGCTCCGGCGTAGGGAGGACATTGAAGGGGAGAGATCTTTACTACCTTCGCAACTCCGTGCTTCGGATGACAGGCTTCATTGAGAGCTAGCTAGTTAATTAGATCATCAACGTATACACTAATAAAGTAGTGTATCTATATAGAGAGAGAGACAGACAGATGGATGAATCAAGAGTTTAATTGATGAGATGCCATTGATCATTCGAAGATATGATAGATTAAGATTTTAGGCCACCGTACGTTTCTTGAAAAGAGTACGTAAGAGCAGTTTGATATCATCAAGGTTTTGATTTTGTTCTATGCAGTTGAATTTCTTTTTTAATTCATTATTCTGAGATGATCAATCAGCTGGCATTGTTTGATTGAATTTAGAAATCAACCTTCTTCTATAATCTATACAATCTAGATTTTTTTTTTTGTTTTGGTAATATTTGGGCGGTTTAATTGTATTATAATTAAATCTGTGGCACAGATAGATTTAGTTAGTTCATAACGTGAAGTGTTAGAGAACATGAATGAGATTGACTACTGATGCCACAAAATTTGGCAGATATAAAAAGATATCAATATCATACTCATGCGTTAACACAAAAAATATATTATAATTATATATATATATATATATATATTCACTTACATGACATTTGGCAGCCATATTTAGACAACAAGTTTTCTAAATTAAATTTCTACCGTTGTATATAAAAAAATATTAATAAAAATATGTTGTCAATTTTAGCTAATTAAAAAATAATATATTTTTATCTAACTAATTGATCAAAATAAGATATATATATATATATTATTTTGATTAATTTATAAAATAGAAAATGATTCGAAATTTGATCGAATTAAAATTATATTATATTTTAACTCATAAGTTTTTATATACATAGTTGAGGTTAGATTTGAAAGAAAAAAATATCAGCGAATGTCTGTAATATTTATAGCAGTGTGATTATCTATATTCATTTCAGCTTCTTAATTCTTTGCTGCATTACTTTATTACATCAGTATAATTTTACGACTTCTTCTTTTTATGCGATTGACATTGGAAAGAAAGAATATGATTGACATATTTTTCCACATCATTATTCTCTTGTTAATTTTCTTTATTGTTGTTATTATATATTTTTCTCTAGCTCTAGATAAATTAGGATATTGAACGCTAGACAAAGACGTCCATACATATTCATGTCTTCATCTTTCAAAATTCAAACACGGTTACCGTTCTGAGTTTTACCACGTTACACTACTAAATGGATAAGCTATGACTTTAAATTAAGAACCCTTCCGGCTTAATTAACAAATTAAATTTCATTAACAAATTACGTTAACACTTCTTCTCTTAATATAATCAAACCATTTTCTTGTTTAAATATTTAAGTTCAATCAGAGTTTCTGCACTATAACAAATTAACACGATCTTGAACTAATCAGAAGTACTTTTTAACTCTATCTCTTATAACTTTTTCTTTTATATTTTTAATAAAAAGTTTGTAATATTTTATATAAATTTTTTAATTTAAAAATATTTTATATAATATTTTATATAAAACTTTCTTTGCAAAAATTTCGGACACGAAGAATCCCTTCACTACAATTCCCAAGTATACATTTTCCCTTTCTCCTTCTTCTTCTGCTAGCTCCTCTCTGAAACTTTCTCATCAACAGTTCAATTAATGGTTGAAGTAGAACTCCAAGAAGCTGAAGTTATATGGTCTGATCATGATCAACAACAACATTCTACTCCCTCCGGCGATGAAAAAGAAAGCAGCACAACGACATTCAGGCAGCATAGACGGAAAAGGTCTGCACCGATTGATATCATCGACAAAAATGCAGCTGCTTATTCTGCCGGAAAATCTTTCGAATTCATGTGGTGATGATAACGATGATGAGTATTATGATGAAGGAGATGATCAGGTACTCAGAAGGAAATATATAATACCTCCGCATATTGTGATTGCTCGTAGAATGAGAGGGAAGACGGAGCTTTCTGTGTTCACAGGTGCCGGAAGAACTTTGAAAGGCAGAGATCTTCGCCGTCTAAGGAACTCAGTTCTCCGGCTAACCGGATATATTGAACGATGACAGCATTTACATGGTCAGCATCTGATCATTGATTATATTTATCTAATTATTGTTTGAATTTTGATGAATGAGAAAATCGATCGATTGCATGTGTGATTGATTATTCAATTCAACGCGGAGTCATGTATATCGCATATTTGTCGAATTCATGTAAATTTTCTTCGGAGTTGCAGAGTCGTGTAAGGTTGCTATTTTTGTAGTCATTGAGAAATTAATTAAAAATGAAGACAATTTAATTTGTTGAAACATTATCAAAGAAGATTATTGCTTTTTTCTTCTCTTAATTATTATATATATACACATGCCAGCAAATCATGGAAATAACATTTTTTTTCGTTAATTTTCTTCTATTATTCAAGATGTACACGAAAGTACGAAGCTATCAAAAGACGCTGTCTGAATGTTTGCTTAGTTAAGCTTTGATTATAATGGAAAAATGAAAGCAACGTGTGTGCTTAGTGAAAACACGGAAGGCTAATTTGATTATTGCTTTAATACAAAATGTATGTATGCTCTTGGGAAATCTAAGCACAAACAAATCAAATTAAAAAACTAATAAATCATAATCTCGAATGTTTTCTTAGTAGTATTATATTATTTTGTCTTGATTGAGTTTATGAGAATTGTGAAAGCCAAGTAATTACCAATTGATTTTGATATTTGTTGGTGCAATGTGAGCTTCAAGCTCCAAATGATTTAATTAATGAAGTACATAAATAACCTTTATTAATTAATTAATGTTTTGTTGCTTTGATTTGACATATGTTTATGACTTTATTAATCCTAATATTATATTCGTATAAAAGCAAACGAACTTTAAAACTAGTGTATCGTGGCCATAGCTAACGAATTACATGAAAATGAAATGTGAAAACAACGGCAACGCTATCAAATAAAGAAATATCTGCCTTTAGTTTTTATAATAAGCACCCAAAATAAATAGCACTACTCTTCAATGTAAAATCAATTGATTACCCAAAAAATAACATTCAATGCACAAAAGTTTTATGTATTGGTTTTACACATATTGGAAAGAATTTTCATCACGGAAGAACGAAGATTAAGGCACCTTGCTAGATAATGAATTAATAAGCAAGTTATAGGGCTTATTTCCGTGTTGTAGTGTTTCACCAATTTTTGCGCTTGCTTTCACATACACGTACATAGAATTTAGGCAAGCAAACATATATACACGCTTCTGGCAATCAAGGGCAATAAACTCCCTGAAATTAACAGAAGAAACATGTTGCTTACATTTAAGTTTCATCTATTAGAAAACATTAAGCTGTCGACAAATTGATTTGCTAGAATGTATATACATACATCAATATCCTTCCGGGCGATTATTAAATGTGCCTTTCAAGGATCTAGCAATACCAATATGACAGAGATACTTATGCAAAATTTATATTTTTCAAGCCAAAGACCAATGGGCTATACATGGCAGACATCTAGCTTGTTGCTCAGATATGTACAATTTTATCATATACTCTTCAACGCCAGAGGTAGCTTGAGCAAAGACTGAAGGCAATACCAACTTCCCTCTGCTCAAATTTCTCTACCTCTCTATCTCAGTCACAAATTATATCTCCTATATAATAGTGTATCAATATCGGTTTCATGAAGAGTCGCTTTTCTTTCTCTGACTTTGCGCCAACATTTCTGCAACTCCTGCTAAAAATAAAGACCAATGATTGCTAGAGCTTGCGCTCTTTCCTTTCACTCAAACTCTGCACTTTCTTACGAACTCATTGGTTTGATTAATGTGGGTTCTCCATAATTGACGGAGCTCTGGGAACCCAATGTCAAGCCATGGCTTCCTTGGCCCAGAGAAATGGAGGACGCCAGAAGATTTTAGTAGCTCAGGTTCTGGCATCTGCTTACCCAGATCTGGCAAGTGCCATGAAGGATCAATTGGCTGAATTTGGTCATCAAAAGCTACCAAAGAGGCTGCAAGTGACCCTATCTCTGCTAACAAGAATCCAGATTCACGGTTCTGCAAGACGTACAAACAATATTAAAGATTCCAACATTGTATAATTCATTGATTGAATAACATACAATAACAGGAAGGGGTTGGAAGGACTTGCCAGCTTAAGCCATTGCTGGTATCTTTGCGTAATGTTGGTCCCCCTCCAAGCTTGAAGATTAAAGATGTTCAGGCCACCCAACCAGGAGCATTGATCACTTTCCATATGCACTTTGGAATATACGAGTGGGTTGGAAAAATTTAAGATGTCACCAAGTTTTTTTCCTATGCAGATTCGATAACCACCTTCATCAATTGCTTCAGTGACAGCACCATTCACATTTCCATTGAGATCAAGATGCCACAATGAGACTAAATCTCTCTGCACAACGATGTCACCATCAAGAAGGATAACCTTTTCAAGTTTGGGGAACAACTGCATAGGACCATTCAGCATTAGCTCCATAGGATTCATAGAGTAGACATACATTTTCAGTAAGATGACTTACATCAGGAAGATGAATTCTCAAGTGTTTAAGTATTGAAAAGGAGCCTGATGACAAAAACTGTTGTTCCTTAGATTCATCACCTATTCCACTGTGAGAATGCAGAAACATTGACATGTTTTGTATTTCATGTATTGTCTCCACAATATTGGCTCTCACATTAGCTGGCCAGGTGAACTGATGTAGGCCTTTAACTTCTACAGTCACAGGGTGGGTTTGGTGAAGAGCAAACCAAGCATGCATTGCAGTGTATGTCTTCTTATCAGTGATTATGTGAAAGACAATGTTCTGAGGTTCAGCAGAGCTGGCGATGGTGGAAGAAACAGCTACAGCGGCAGCAAGCACATTGTCAGTTAGAAGGGCAATGTGAACATAGGAAGCATTTGTGAGAAGATGGGCAATATTAGGTGGAGGGAGAGAACATCTGGCAAGGGCATTCACTGTGTAATGTTGTGCCAGCTCCAAGGTGAGACAATGCAAGCTCTTCGGTATGCCAACTGAAGCTAGATGATAGTAAATGGAAGTTTGTTGCCTTGTAGATTGGACCTTCCTATCCATCTTCACAAGCTGTTTTAGAATACGATCATCAGTAAGGACTACCAGTCACCTATTCATGAACTTAAGAAACCATAATTTAATTCATTGACCGTATAATGTTACTACAACTAAACATCACATAAGTGCTAACGCTTGATTACCACCAAAATCAAGCGACTGACCACTTTTCAAGAAGAAAGGTGCAAACTACAACATTAAGCAGATAACAAATGAATTGGATATGAAAAAGCATCTTGTAATGTTCAAGTTACTTGGAATAACGAAGTTATATTGCAACTAATGCCTAATAGAGGTATTCTCAGACAAGCAACGGTTAAACTTGACCAAAAGAATGTCCATGAACCAATATCTGAAAGTTATAAATTTTGTCCTTTCCTATAAAATTCTAAAACTTGTTGTTTGAGTAAAAGGGCCGTTGCCTCTTTTCATGATTACTCAGAAACCATTGATTTCACGACATATTATTAAGCATTCCGCTTCATTAGGTCCAGAATAATGATGCGGCGACTTGTACAATTGAGAATACCTACTTACACATGAAGAATAAATGAGGATATTTGGCTTTGTGTATGCCTTTTTAATGTACAGTTTCATCAAAAAACATGTCATGTAATGGTCTTAAATCATGTTTCTCAGTAATGATAGAACCTTCAACATATAGTTGATCAACCAAATGAAGAAGTCTATATTTAAGTGGATTGCTTCATAAGCATGAGGGTAGGATCATATAACTATAATTGCTAACTAATCTCCACTGGCAATTAAGTACAGACATTATTTTCAGCCACTCCACTTGCCAAAGTGTGCTAGGATTCCTTAAGCAGTTCAATATAATGATACTAGTTTCAAACATTCTCATTACATGCTTAGCATATATTAAACCCACTCCATTAAAAGAAGGCAAAACGTTATTCGATTAATGTACCATGGCTTTTGCCTCAAGTGCAAAACTCTTAACATCAAGATGTTTGTAAGAGGTCATCATCTCTTCGATCAAACTGTTCCAAGAATCCGGTGCAGCTTCAATCTTCTTTTGATCCAAAACCTCACCATTTGCAGCAGTTTCCAAAAATGCTCTTCTTAGCTCTTTCTCAAGCTCCTGTCATCATTTTCTCAAGCATTAGCATCTTTGTTTTTTTATTAAAATCTTTCGGCATCTTACGTAACAACAATCATGAAAAAGAATCTTAGATAATATCATAGGAGATATGAACAACAAAGTTCCATTTCTAGTGGATCACAGCTGCTCTTTGGAAGCATTTGGCACCAAAAGAAGCACATCAAACTTCCATAAGATCCCTAAAAGCATTCTCAAAATACTTCTTTTAAGAGGTATGCACTTTACATCAAGCTAAATTCCACACCTCACTGCACCTCATCTCACAATATAAGCTCCTAAAGCTACTCAAAGTGCCATTTTCCTCAGGACTGAGTTTAGATTACTGTGGTTACTCAAACCCCATATAAGCTAAACACAATCACAAACTCAAGACTTCACACAACTTCCAAAAATATGTATTTATATCTTCCTACAAAATCAACTCACAATCAAATAACTATAACTAATAGGCAAAAACAAATGGAAAAGAAAAAGACTAAAAAACATGAGGACACGTGCCCGCATATCATTGGAAACAACAGCTGCAGCATCTGAGTTGCCCCACAGCAATGGAATCCTAGAAAGTAATAACAGCAGAAACCGCGTTGATCTACTGATGGTGAAGTAAACAAACACAACTAATAAGGGTATTATAGGAATTTAAGTTGCAAACATAACCAGTTCGAGATTGGTGAGCTGCTCACCAGCGAAGCGTCGGTCCCAAACAACAGCCGCTTCCTCCACCCGAAACACCCTGAAATAACCCAAAAATAAAACAAAAAAGAAAAGGGAAAGAAGTAAATTCTTTCTAATAAAACCCACAGAAAATTAAACATAATCTTGCAATATTGGGAAATTCATTATAGCTAAGTTACACAAATCTAGATCTAAACTAATGCTCTTTACTACCGCAATAGAGTTGTTTTGTTTTACAAGTATGAACACAAGAACAGTTCAAATTTGCAGTAACAAGTTGCAGAAAAAAAAAGTCAAATATTTTGACGTAAATTTCTTTGGATGAAGCTTATCAAATGCAGCAAAGAAAATTATAGCAGAGATCGATCGAGGAGTAGTAAATCAACTGACCGTGGCAAATGGCAGCAGCACGGGAATCAAGAGCGATGCTGGCGTACCGAATGAATAAGAACGGTAGAAGAAAACCGGCAATGAGAACGGTCGGAAGCAGAGATCGGAATGGTAACCGCCTGTAAATCTTCGGTTGATGTTGTTGTTGTTGTTGTTGTTTCATAACAACCTCTGCTGATCTGATCAGATTCAAATTCGAGATCGTCACTCTTCTCTCCACCGGCGATATGAACAGCTTCATCTAAACAACGACAACAACAACTATCCAAACAACAATCTCTACAATGGTTGTTTTCTCCCTTTCTGCTTCAGCAACATTTGAGAAAGAGAATGGTGAGAGAGCACCGACAGAGAAAGATGAATTGACCGCAGCTTACAGCAAGCAAGCAATATATGTAAAGAGCGATTAAAGAGCGATAAGAGTGTTATGATTGCGCGCGACGCGGGGGCATTGATTGTGGACTTGACTTTTAATTGCTCGAAGAAATTTTGAGTTGTGCTAGATTTTTAAAACCACAACTTCACCACATGGTTTGGTCTCCTTCCATAACAAGCGCATATGGATATCGATATATGTATACCTTGGTCAAGTAGCACCTGCCATAAATTAATGC
Source organism: Acanthochlamys bracteata (assembly GCA_019914995.1). Classification (NCBI taxonomy): domain Eukaryota; kingdom Viridiplantae; phylum Streptophyta; class Magnoliopsida; order Pandanales; family Velloziaceae; genus Acanthochlamys; species Acanthochlamys bracteata. Next base: position 974,168 of record CM034138.1, on the reverse strand, counting down.
CATTCTCACGGTTTTATTTCATGATTATGTCCGTAACAAGTAACCATAAACTTAATAAAAGATGCAGTAGAGATTTAGTAGTTGTCGAAAGCTGATAAAAACTTTCGCACAGGAACAAAGACTTTAGTTTAAGCAGGATATGAATGAATAAGCACTGTCACAGATCAAAATTACGAGCGACTCAATCTGGGTATCGAGATTGTGGCAGAAAATACTAAATACACTCTTGGATAATCGAATAAATAAACGAACTAATGGCAAGAACTATTACAAAGAATTTCTAACTACGAAGATGTAGGACGCAAAACCAACAAGCCACAATCACTTGCTATATGTCACCGACGGCAGTCCTAGGAGGCTGGACGGTTACCTACTAGTAGCTAAGGCAGTAGATGAAAGAATTGAGGTGGAGGGGGTGAAGAACTTCAATAGCCTCCCTCCTTTGCAAGTCTCTGCTTATTGGGCTCGAATACATACTTGATTAAAGATTCTTTTATTGGCAGCAGTTGCTGGAACTCCTTGTTCAATTTGGATGCATCCATCTCGTTGTTGCTACGAGGAGCGACTATGACCTTGGCTTGTTCCTCCAGACTGAAGTTCACCCACTTGAAGCTGGGGTCAATGAAATCCTTATACATCTCTAGGATCTCATTGTGGCTCACAACACCAGGATTCGTGAAATTCCATATGCCCCTGCAATCCCTTTTTGCCATCTCAATTGACAAAGGTAGAAGCTCGTCTAATACAGTCATGCTGTTTGGAATGTTGACCACCTTGTTATAGCGAGAAATCTTTGTAATAAAGTTACGTGGGTTGCTAAGGTCTGAGGATATTGGCATTCGGACTCTAAGAGTGCAGACATTGTCAAATTCCTTTAGAAGCTCCTCAACCTGCAAGCAATAAGAAAAACTTCAGCGTTTATAGCAGAGAGCGACACAGAAATACCTCCAAGAAGAAAGAAATATTTACCATAGCCTTAGTTTTTGAGTAGAAAGACCCAATAAAATTTGGTTTCTCTTCTTCTTTGAACCCAATGCCAGAACATTCAGGATGCTGATCATCATACTCAAATATACATCCAGTTGCATAATTCATCAGTAACAACCCGTTCTCCCTGCAAACATCTGCTAGAGTAAGGGTGCCAATGACATTGGCACGAATAGTTTCTGGTTTATGTGACTCACACCAGTCAACATTTGGTCTGCCAGTCACACCAGCAGCATTAAAAACGTGTGTAGGCTTTACTCTCTGAATGTCCTCCATAAGTGAAGAGCGATTTTCTAGACGTCCTCTCCCATACTCGTACAAGATACCTTGCTTCTCACAGATTTGACCAAGAAGGCCACCAATCCATCCGGTCCTGCCATAAATCAGAAACTTAAAAGTTGGCCCATTAGCAGAGTGGTTAGAGTAACTCACAGCAGGCATATCGGTCTTGTTTGCACTAGGATTGTTTGCAGCATGAGAAACTGCTGATTTCTCGTCATGACTGTCAAAGTGCTTTTCAATCCCGGGCATTATAAACATTCTAGGATGTGGAGCTAGTGCTCCAGTGACATCACCCCACCAGTCAGGATTGCTTGTGTACCATTCCGTGGTCTTCTTCAGCCCGTCCTCCCATGTTGTCCTCTCTGACCAACCCAAAATTTTCAACTTCTGATCATCAAGAAAGTATCTCTGGTCATTGAATGGCCTGTTCTCAACATACTTGATCACTCTGCCTGGATCCAGATTAAAAAGCTTGCAGATGTCCTTAGCCACATCAATCACTCTCCTTTCCTTCTTTGTACCAATATTATAAACATGCCCAACTTCTCCTTTGTGCAGTACAACCTCAAAAGCTTCAGCAACATCCTCGCAGTAAAGATAGCTCCTGACATTTGATCCATCGCCATGAATTGGAAGAGGCTGTCCCCTCATAGCTAAGAGAATGAATTTAGGAATGAGCTTCTCCGGAAACTGGTTAGGTCCATAGACATTGTTTCCTCTAGTAGTTATAACAGGCAACCCATATGATCTCCCATATGCCATAACAAGCATCTCTGCTCCAGCTTTAGTTGCAGAATATGGGTTTGTTGGGAGAAGTTGAGATGCCTCGTGGTTCCCGACCACAGCATCTTCATCAGTTTCACCATAAACTTCATCGGTACTAACATGGATGAACCTTCTGATTTGCCCAGTAGTTTTGCATGCCTCCAAGAGCACATGGGTGCCATAAATGTTATTCTTTGTGAACTCAAAGGAATTACCAAAAGAATTATCAACATGTGTCTGTGCAGCAAAATGCATGATTGTGTCAATAGATTCCGTTATGAGGAGATAGTTGACAAGGTCAGCGCTTGCAATATCACCCTTTACAAACTTGAAGTTGGAAGAAGAACGAGAGGGCAGAAGGTTCTTCAAGTTGGAGCAGTAATCAAGCTTGTCGAGGATCACAATCTTATAACCAGGGTAGTTGCGGACTAGTCGATTAGCAACATGAGAAGCAATGAAGCCAGCAGCTCCCGTGATTAGGATGTTCCTGGGCTTATACGTAGCCATGCCTCTCGATTATTCTAAAAGGATAAAAGAAACATGAATCAGGGCTTAAAAAGTATTTCAGCAAAAGAGATAGCTTTTGGAAGAAAAGACGTAACAAAATAATGGCATGCGAGAAAACATAAACATCATGAAAGCAACATAGGCAGCACATGACAACATATCCACCATGAAAGAAACATTGGCAGCACATGAGAAAGCACATTTGCATCACTTTTAGGACCAAAGAAAACAACAATATGCATTTACATGAAGCAAAACAGAGAGTAGTTCTCCCATTTTTCCTTCTTACAAACCTCTTTGCATTTGGGTAGGTCAAATTGTTACTACTAACATTTTAAAGTTTCAAATATATTGATAATGAACCTATAGAATATATGTGTATGTCCAAGCGGAATATGCATGCAATGTACAGCAAACAAAGTTTGGCCACTCTACACCAGCAAGCGAGTAGAAGAATTGAATACTATTTCAGGAAAGCAAACGGCCTTAATAAACTAGGAATATGAGATGCATAAGAAACTGTCTTCACAGCTAACAAAAGTAACTGGGATCTATTATCAAAGCAATATATTTGGAATTCAAATTGATACCTCATGGCTTAACATACACAAGACCTTAGATGATGAACATGCGCCTTTAGCAATGACCAAGTAGTCCCAAGACAATTATGCAATAGGTCGTCTTTTCTTTTGTTCAGATGCATGATGTAGCTAGTACACTAAGTATAATAGCAGAATTAATTCTACTTCTGGGTATTCTAAATAATCTCTCTTCAGAGAACTACAAGACCAGTCACTTACAGAATTCAAGTTTAGTTGTCACTAGACTATTCAGCATAACAACTAATCATTTAGAAAGAAGAAAATCAAATCCAAATTTCAAGGCATATAAGAATCTAGTGGATTCTTGTATCTACTAGATTTCCAATTCATTATACAAAATTCACCAAAAATTCTAGCATTTTTATGACTCTGTAGAATCAAAGCATGTCATTACAAAAGGATGCATTAATCATGAAAGGACACTCTTTCCGACAAGGATCCATCAAAAAGTAGAGATCTAGCAGTTTCTGAAGCTACACTGCTCAAATTCACAGAACGAAAAAACAGAGATTCGCAAACGGCCTTACAAAATTCGTTTATCTATAACGAGACATGCCTAGTCAATGTAATTCTACAGCTACCAAAAAAAATTAAGCGATACATTAGGACTAACTGATGAGGAAAACAGCAAAAAATCAACAAATCGATACTTTAAAAACCCGCCCTGTAATCAATTGAGCTAGATCTAAACACACTTCGTTATTCAACAACCATTATTCAATAAGATCTAACTTAAAACAAAAAAATGCTAAGTGATCTCAATTCTGAGAATTAAAAAATCAACCAAAACATTCGTAAAAGGAAAGACTCTAGATCTCAAAAACCACAAACGGATTCGATTCAATTAAGAACAAAAAGAAATCGATTATACAAGTACCTCCAGCGGTGGAAGAAAAGAAATCGACGGACTGAAACCTCTCTGGTCTCGCTTTCTCGGTTTCTAAAAAGAATTTGTTGTTAGAGAGCTTTCGTAAACAGAGAGGGAGAAGCACTATTAGTAACTGTTTGTAAGAAAGCGTAGTCACTGAAGAATGCAGCCAATCCTTCCTGTATTTGATTTGACGGAGAGGGATGTGTAGCGTGTTCCTTGTCGTTTTCGCACGAAATGGTTTATTTTCAAAATTAAATTCTATATGTAGGGTGAAAAATTTTTACATGTAACGGAGAAAAAATATGAGTGATAAAGATATTTATAAAATATTAATTCAATCGTATTAAGCGATTGTTTTAAATATTTGTAATTAAATTTCATAAAAATAAAAAATAAAAAATAAAAAATAAATTTTTTAAAAATAAAATAGAAGTAAAATTTAGTATTTATATTTCAATAATTTTTAAAAATATATTAAAAATTAAAAAATATAATTAAATTAAAAAATATGCAAATAAAAAAATTAGAACTCACAGTAAAATTTTAAATTTTTTGTATAATCGAAATAGATAAATTGTTCAAAACTTAAAATTTGGTCAAAAAAATAAAATTATGAGTATTTAAAACACGTTCTAAAAATCAACTTTCATCTACTTATTGATCAAGACGATAAAAATAAAAATATTAAAAATATATATTATTTTTTCTATTATCTTAATTAAATAACTGATAAAAATTCATCCATAATCAGATTAACTTAAAATTTTATAAATATAATTATAATTTATAATTATTTATATGTATTGGTGGAAAATAAATTTGAATATTATTTTGACTATAAATCTAAAAGAGAGTGCCTTAAAATAAGAGTTTCAAAATTCAAAATAAATAAAATTAAGTCATTTTCAATTTGTTATTTTTATAAGTAATCAAACATAAAAACTAATTTCTAATCACTTCTATATTCAATTTCAAATACAATATTAAAACCAAATTCTTTTTTTACCCACTTTATTTTTGTGAAACCCATATTTGTAAACTCATATTATACCATATGCTATAATACTCTTTCGCACTTGGCAAAATAAACTACAATTTGTTGCAATGCATCAAATCATGTGTCAATGTGTTTCAAATAAAAAATGTTAGACTAACACAAGTGACAACAAGAACTCGAGAATAGTATTGTGTGCTCTAGGAAACATTTGGCAAATATTATCTAAAAATATTTTTTTAATATTTAATCTTATATTTTTTATAAATATTTAAAATTTTAAAAAATCCTACATAAATTTTTATTATTATTTATTTATATATTTTTAAAATAAAAAAATAATTTTAAAAATATTAAAAATATCTTTTCGTCTTAGAAAATCTCTATTTCGCACTCCCAAACACTCTAATGCAATGCAGCATTGGAGATTATCCAGCAACCCATAATCATAATTGGTCAAATTCAACTGTTGATAGTGGTTTATAACGCATTGGGCTAAGAAATGGCTTATAGCCCATTGATCCACCGCGTAAATTTTGTTTGGAGTTGTAAAAAAAATTTAAAAAAACAAAACCAAATGCTCACACTGTAACGAACAAATTCCTTTTTTAACCTTCGTAATAAACATAATTTTTCAGGTGTAATATGTTATGGTTTGTGTATTTATATAAAATTTTGATTAAAAATATGAGTAATTAATAATAGAAGACTGCCCTAATTAGAAACTAATTTTGGTAACGGCAACACTTGACGTGTACATACTCGTGGGTTAAAGAGTTCGCCCCGAAATTGGGCAACAAATTTCCTACAAAATTTTTATCAAATATTTGAAGCCGAAAATAGTCATGGTGCGTTTGGTTAAGCGTTTCTCTAACGCTATTTTTTAATTTTTAAATATATATTTTATAAATATATAAAAATTTATTTAAAAATTTTAAAAGTGTAAAAATATATTACGTAATAAATTTTTTTTATTGTATATTTTTTATTTTAAAAAAATTTATTTCATAAATAATTCCAAAAACATTCTATATATTCAGATGTATCATTAACATAATTTTGCTCGACAAATTTTCAACTCTTTGAAAAATAATTTTGAATTTATTCTACTTAAATATTTATCAATTTTTTAATTTTATTTTTTAATAAAAATTTAAAATATATTATAAAATTATTTTAAAATTTTAAAAATATAAAAAAGTTTACTATCTTAAAATTTTTTATTATTTATTTTTATTGTTTTTTAATTAAAAAATAAACTTTATTTTTAAAATAAATTTTATATTTTATTAAAAAAATATGTTTAATATAGTTCCAAAACTTCAACACCTAGGTCGACTTTCTTCTAATAGTCGACTCTAAAAATTAAAGAAAAATCAAAATTTTCAGAAACTGATTTATGACTTTGTTGTAGTTGGGGGAGACGTCACCGGCTTTAATTTGGGCTTTTATTAGTAAACTGCCATGGGCTTTTCTTTCTGGCACAACACCAGCTCTCCACCCAAACATCTGCTCACGTATCATCCATCTCATGCTAAATGCTAGCTCTCTCTTTGAAACTTATCAATATCAAACAACGCTATACCCCAAATTAAACTCGATCTATTTCTTTCTAAATCTCGATTTCCTTAGATGAAATTCCATTTTTATTAGTTTTTATCATGCTTTTACTAACAAATAAACCAATCTTTAGTGCTTAATTAATTGTTCGAACTCTTCTATATATTAGCCTCTAACACACTCGCACCGAAGCACACAACAACAACAACACTTCTTGTGCTTTCGACTTCCATCAGTTCTGGTTTGGTTTCTAAAGAGAAATGGAGGGCACGGGGAGGAGAAACAGTTCTCGCCTTTTTGTTGCTGTTGCTATGTTTTTAGGGTTTGCAGGTTTTGCAACAGCTTATGATTTCTATGTTGGAGGAAGAGAAGGTTGGGTTGAAAAAACCAGAGACGAATATCTCCAGTGGGCTCAGAGGAACCGTTTCCAAGTCGGAGATAGACTCAGTATACATTCTCTCTCTCTCTCTCTCTCTCTCTCATTCCCTTATTTAGTATGTAAAAAATTTTCTTTCATGTGATCATTCGCAGAATAATCATGCATGCATCTTTGGGTTCTGTTGTTTTGTGTAATTAACAGTATTCAGGTACAAGAGGGGAGAAGACTCGGTTCTGCAAGTAACACAGACAGCTTACGACACGTGCGACACGACAAACCCTCTCAGAAAGATGGAAAGCGGTGAGTCTGTGTTTCGTTTCACTGCTTGGGGACCTTTCTTCTTCATCAGTGGTGCACCCGGACATTGCCAGAATAGTCAAAAGCTTGAAGTTATTGTTTTGTCTCCGTTCCGTTCCATTCAGCCACTTGCTCCGTCTCCGGCTCTGGCATCGAATGCACCAAGCCCTACCCCGGCACCTGTTTCAGCTCCGGCTCCAGGACCTTCTGCTTGACCATCAGTTCCTTTCATGGCTAGCTAGCTTGTCGTGAAAAATTCCGAGTGTTGCTTCATTTGTTGTATGTTTTGTTCTTGATCAGAGTTCATCTGATGTATAAATAAAATCATTATCTCAAATTTATAATTGTCTTCTACATGCAAATTTCATCCCAAATCACTAGATATTTGTTTTCCTTACATTACTCACTTCGATAAAAACATGATTCATTTGTTTTCATATAAATTGAATGTTCTGATATGTAAATGTAATTGAGCAGGTAGGATTCTATGTTCTTGTTAATTTTACAATAATAAACAAATTACTCAGAAGAAAATCTCAAATCTGGCAAGTTTCTTGACAGACCTATTTGGTCATATGTTAGAACAAAAAAGCAAAAAAAAGAATACTTTCAGTTCATTGTGGTAAACAAGGTGACTATGAGTGGTTATGAAATAAAATTTTTTTTTAAATTAAAAATATTTTTTTTTAATAAAAATAAGTTTTTATTTTTTATTTTTAAAAATGTAATAAAAATATCTCACTACGTCAAATTCTTTACATTTTTTAAATTTTTAAATAAAATTTTTAAATACTTATAAAATATATATTAAAAAATATGAAATAAGAAATTAAAATAAAGTGTTTGAAAAATGCAATCCCAAATATATAATGCTTAAATAAGAAGCTTTTATGAAATAGAATTTATTTTAAAGATTTATAAAAATAAGTTTGATTTGTTTTATCAAAAAATATATAATCATTGTACGATGTACAATTTATCTAATATTTCTAAAATGTAAAAAATATTTTTAAAAAATCATAAAAAGTTCATTAGAAAATATGAAAATTTTTTGAATAAAAATTACTGTCAAACACTCCCTGAGTAGTATTACTGATGATGTTAATCACATTAATTGCAGAAAGTTTTTGCAGATTTAATGTCGTTAGTCTCTCATATATAAGCATAAACACTAAGAACCATAAAATTAAAACGATAACTTAATAATTCTACAGATATTGAGTGAAGTCAAGATTGTCATGCTTTGACTTTTCCCGGAAATTTGGAAATGTCTTTTTCAAATTCCAATTCAAGAGTTCTATTACGTGCGTAGAGGTGTGTCGTTTGGAAGTGTAAACTTTGACAAAAAGTTTATTTTAAGACTTCTCTAAACTTAAGTTTTATGCTCGTGTTTAACTATCAATATGATGTAATCCTCTTTAATTGAGGCATGCATTTATTTGTTTATGATCAAATGCATTCTTTGTTTTATGAAAGATGAACTCTATTCCACGTTTTACGAATATATACTATAATTAAGGATAACAAAGACGAGAAAGGTAAGATTTAATCAATAATTCATTCAATTCATATAAATGTTTATATTATCAGGCTCCATTTTTTTTTTTGAAATCACTTTCAAAAAAGTTTAGGTGGTGTTTCAAAGTGGTTTTTAACTTGTTTACATTTCAATCTTTTATTTTACGTTTTTTTAATGTATGCTAAAAAGAAGGATATACTGTTGGGTTGATTGGTTGGCTACACAAACATTTCATTCATCATATAACATCTCAACTAAATATTCTTCATCATATATAAACAATGTGGTATATGAAGCATTTGCCATTGTTCTTGAATGAAATGTAATGAACTCCTTGAACAAATCATCAGTTTTTATATGAAAAACAAAAGAGAAACAAACAACAAACGTAAATTGCGTACCATATAAACATTGAATTGAATTGAGTTGTACATGTTATCATTCATCAGTCACATACATGACAGGTTCTAGCAGAAGCACAGAGCTCTGGCTCTGCTCTGCTCTGCAATGGTGTTTTAAAGCCTGATGATGAGTTCCATCTCGTCTCAATCTCACCCCCAACAACTCGTGTTCTCATCAAAGATCCAAAAGAATCTTTCAAATTCATGCTTCTTCTCCTACTTCTTTCATAGTCTCAATATGGATAGACTTCAAACTATTGTCTCCCATGTTCTTTCCATCTTTAGTAATCTGATAGCTGACATTTCCTTCTTGCTTTATTAAATCTTCATTTTCTTACATCAATTCAATTTAAAGCAAGTCATTTCAGTTCAGGTCAGTTCTGCATGCAGATAGCTGATCAACTCTAACTTGTGCTTCACTGCAGTGCAGATTAATAATAAAAGCAACAGCTTATCTCTGCTAATGGGTATAAACCAATGGCACCAGATCAAAGCAACGGCGGTAGAATTACATACATACATATGTGATCTGCCTGCCACGCCATGATTGCCATTGTCAGCTTAGGTCACGTTTGCTTTTGGTCACCTTTGTCCATCTGAGGTTTCACTCATAAATCAACAAAGCAAGAAACAAAGAAAGACATGATCTTGATCTTGAAATGAATGAGATCTGCAAATGTTTTGCTCATTGCAAAATCACTGTGCACAACACAACGCAACACAGTACAAGTAGATAGAAGAGATAGCAGATAAAGAAAGAAGCGGAGGGAATCAATCTGTTTCTCTTTTGTATAAAAGCCTAGTGAAGGCAAGGGGGTTGCTATATCCATGAAAGTTGCTTCTTGAGCCTAGAGCCTTGCAAAACAACACTGCTTTAATTAACCCTGTTTCAAGAAGATATACACTATGGGGAAGGGAAGGAGTGAGATAAAGAGGATAGAGAACACAAGCCAGAGGCAATCTACATTCTATAAAAGAAGGGATGGTTTGTTCAAGAAAGCTAAAGAACTTGCTATACTCTGTGACACTGATCTTCTCCTTCTTCTCTTTTCCTCTTCTGGGAAACTCCATGAATATCACTCCCCTTCTGTCCCCAGGTTTTCTTCTTCCTTTAATACCTCTGTTTTCTTTCTGGCACTAACAACTCTCCTTCGCTTTCAGGCTTCGTGATTTCATGCATGGTTAATTATTTATCTCTTCTGTTGGCTATTCTCATTATAGTGCAAAGGAGCTGATACAGAGGTATGAAGCTGCAGTGAAAACCAAGGTTTTGAACGATGATTGTTGGGTAAGCTCGAAAGAATATCTCTATTTCTTGCTGATCCTCTGTTTTGAGTTGTTCTTTAACTTGAACAAGCGTTTTGGTGGCGAATGTAGGAACAAAGCGCAGAGGTTGAGAAGATTGAGAGGCTATGCGAAATTTTGGAGAGACAACTAAGGTAATACATACACAACGACTATTAGCATATAGACAGTTTTGAGATTTTTCTTTCATGAATATTGTTGTTTTTACAAGGTTTATGAAAGTCGAAGAGGGACAACACTACTCTCTACCAGTGCTGAATGTTTTAGAACACAATCTGGAGCTGGCCATCAACAAAGTCAGATCTGAGAAAGACAAGAAGATTCATATGGAGATCGGTCGCCTCGAGAAAATGGTGCCAAGCCCGTTCCTTCTTAACTTTCCCATTTTTGTTACGGCAAGTTTTTGTTATTTTTGTATGATGTTTATCTTTCTCGGTCTGGAATTGTGAAGGTTAGAGATGGTGAACAGGAGAGATACATTCTTCATGAACAGGTTAGGTCCTTTTTTTTCCCTTCTTTCATGCATACGTGATAATAACAAATGAATCAATGTTTGCTGTCGCAGATAATATGAGTATGCTTTTCTTCTTTCCATGTTTTTGTTTTTGCAGCTAGCAAACATTGAAGCAATGAGAGAAGAACAACTCAGAGCTAGAAAATCAGAACAACTACATTATGGTTCCTCATTCAACTATGAATTGGATCTCAAATTAGGTAATTAAGAAAAAAAAAAGATTTTCTTCGAAAAAATGAAAACAAATCAATATTGGTTTTCTGATTTTGCTTGTTTCTGCTATCTTTTGAAGGTCTTAACTAGGTGGAATGACAAAACTCAAGCAAGCAACTGAAGTGAATGATCAAGGGGACAACATCCGATCAAAATTTTGATTGAAATGTATCACCATGAATGAACAGAACAGAGATATTAGCTCCATGATCAACTCTCAACATTAGCCTTTTTTGTTTAAGTATAATATTAAGCTTGAAAACAGAATTCTGCAGAGATGCATCTCTAGTTTTTACTGACTAGTGTAGATCTAAAGCAAGTAGCAGTCATGTAATAGGTTTCTATTTTGGAAATCAAATCTGCGAAATAGCGAAGGGCAAGAGCTCGACAGATTCCTCTATTCACAATCTCTATCATCAAAGTTTAATAAAAAACAAAAAAAGACGAGTAAAAATTGATCTTAACAATCCAACAAAACAGAAAAATAGAAAAGAAAATTAAACAAAGTTTGCACAAAGTGAACCAAATTCGTGAAAAGAGGGGAAAATTCATATTTAATATGACAGCAGTTGAATTCTGTGTTTGAGATGGGTGGCTGCAATGAGTTGCCAAGCTGCGTTTGGCACTGCATATCAAAAACAATTTTTTAATTTTTTTTATTTTATATTTTTTAATATATATTTTATAAATATTTAAAAAATTTATTTAAAAATTTTGATAATCTCAAAAAATTTGACAAAATAAGATCTTTTTATTATATATTTTTATAATTTTTTTAAAATAAAAAAAATAAAACTTATTTTAAAAAAACAAAAATATTTTTTATTTTAAAAAAATTTTATTTTATAAACCTAGGAGAACTCGAAGATTCACAATCCAAAAAAAAATCTAAATTTTGGGTATTCTAAAAAAGCCCAACCCACAAAACCTTACTCACTCGGGCTCGTTTGGAAAGCCATATTGACACTAAGGTCCAATAGAATTGCTGTTAAATGCGACTCGTGCTATCCAACTGTAACCTATTGCGATGGTCAGTAAATTTTTATTATATATGAGTTTTTTTAGTGTTAATATACACGTAGATAAGCATTTATGCAACGATTATTCAAAATTTTTTGGTATGTACTCAGAATTATATCGTAAAATTGAATAAAAATTAATTTTGAGTCTTGAAAAGAGAGGTGTAAAAATTGAACGAAAAATATTTGATAGTTCCTCTTTAAAGGAGAGGTGTAAAAAAACAAATTTAAGTTGGACGTGACTTATTGGATCAAATAATATAATATTTAGATTTTTTTTATTCTGAAGTAAGTTTTTATTCTAAATAGTCACTTTTTTTTGACTTAGTATATGAATTTGCAATAATTTATTTTTTATAACTTACTTTAAACTACTCTTGCAATCTTCCAAAGTTAGAAGGTTCTATTCTATTAAAACAAAACTTTTGATATATTAACATATTCAGAAAAATTGTCAGATGTTGGATTATACATACCTATTAAGAGCCAAGCATTTGCACTACTACTCCCTCAAGGTAGCCTTTTTTCATGATGTATATATGACATGGCACTGCTTTCCTTAATAATGGAGGTCACTTATTATTATTACAGAAAGAAAATGAGGAAAGGTGTTGCTCTTCACTGGGACATGATGACTGAAGATGTTTCCATTATGGTTGGATCTAATCATGTAATATTTATACACATGAATTCCTCTAACTTTATTCTTTTCGATCTATGCTTTGTGCTCTAAGTTAGATTTATTATGCAGAGTTCTCTGGTAGTATAATACATATAAAGGGAATTGAGTTCAAAGAGATGTTTATCTGATAGACACTATCATATATATATATAGGATAGAATATACGCACATGCCATCCTTAAAGGCACATGTGTACACATGCCGGTCAAAAATGGCCGGCGAGCTTTCTAAATTCAATCTCCACCGTTGGATATGAAGAACCATGAGTTGGGAACATGTTGATAAAATTTCAGCTCAATCGGAATACGAATCGACCTCCATCGGAACTCTTGATCAAAGTGATACAAAAACAAAATATATATCTTTTGTCAAATTTAAAAGTTTATGTCATTTTGATCAAGAGTTCCGATGGAGGTCGATTCGTATTCCGATTGAGCTGAAATTTTATCAACATATTTCCAACTCATTGTTCTTCATATACAATGGTAGAGATTGAATTTAGAGAGCTCACCGGCCACTTTTGGCCGGCATATGTATACATGTGCCTTTAAAGATGGCATGAATCTATATTTTATTCATATATATATATATATATATGCAAATAATAGAGAATGAATATCATCATAAAAGGGGATTTAGTAATGTACAACAAATTATAAAAGTTAGGAATATGCAACTATTTGCCTTAATAAATGCAAGTTAAAATTCTTGCATGTTTTTTTCTATAATAGTGTTCGACTTTTAAGTTAAGCTATACCTAATTAGTAGCGTGAACGACTATATGAGTCCGAGTGAATGAAGAAATTCCGAATAAATTAAATTCGGATTATATATATAACATATTAATTTTTAAATAATTTGATGAAATTTATAATTTATATTTTATAATAGTTTACATCTCATTATATACAAGATATGTTAATTTCTAATATGTTTAATTTCCAATATACGAAATCTTTACAGCCATGAATGAGCAAAACGCATAGTATTATTGATGTAGGCTTGGTTTTTATATATGGCAAAACATTCAATACATAATCAGCAAAGAGTCAAAGCCAAAATTAAGCACAGACTAACATCTCATCAGTTGATTGCGAATTTGTCGATGAATTCTTTGGTCATTAGCTTCACTTGCAAGCAAATAATTTTATCTTCATCCATCTGAAAACGACCACAAAAACAAATCTCGTAGATAAACAAAAGGTATTCAAAACAACGGCAGTAGACAAAACAGCAACCGCTACAAATAATGAGAAAAGAAAAGAAACGTTTTTAAAGTCATGGACAATCCAACAAAAAGTATTTGAAACAGTGACGGCAGGATGTCGACGGGGCATGACTTTTGCGTAGAAAAAAGAATTTTAATTATATAAAAAATATTTTATATTATTTTAAAAAAAGTTCTATTTTATTACTTTAAAAAATAATCAAAATAAATATAATAAATTTTTATAATATCAAATTTTTTTTAATTTAATAAATATTTTTTAGAAATTTATTTAAAATATAAAATTAAATTAAAATGAAAAAATAATAATAAACACTCCCTATCTAACTCGTTTGATCCCTCTCACTGTAGTCGCCGACTCTTCGTTCTTCTAAAATGTGTCAATTATATAAAATTTATTTGTTTAAAATTTTGAATTCAAAATTTTTATTACTCTATTTTATTCTGAACTTATCAAATATTTATTAAACTTAATTTTATTAATTATTTTTATGAAACTTTCTTTCTATTAATACACAGTTATAACACTGTTAAGAAGTCTGAAATTTCCAAAAAATATAAATATTTTTTTCGCCAATTGACACGTTTTGACTAAGCGTTTCATCAAAATTTTTTTAAAATTTTAATATATATTTTATAAATACTTAAAAATTTTATTAAAAATATAATAAAATTATAACTTATTTTGAAAAAATAAAAATATTTTTAGTTTTAAAAAATTTTATTTCATAAATATTTTCAAATTTATCCAAAATTAGCAAGTATAAAAATTACGACAATGTAATTGAGAATTATAAAAAAAAAAACCTACCGCTGTGGGTAATTTATCTACTTGTCCGTGAAATCGAGATGACTTACAATTGTCTTCCATACATACCCTCATTAAATTATTTAACTACGAATATGCCAAAGGACTTCGTCTTCGCTCATCCAGGCGAAATTTTAAACTTTAATTGATCAAAATGACTACTACATTAATTTAGTAGTCAATTTTTTTTGAAAAACAATTAGCTAATTAATCAACATGACATACTCAGCAAAACAACTCATTAATTGTACGATGGTATTCATTCTTGTGTTTAAGTAGTCTTTAAAATTTCGTAGAGTATCCGAGGAAAAAAAGTTGCCAGCTTTTTGTTTTATTTTTTGGTAAAAATTGGAAACAAAACAAACAAACAAACGGAAAGTTTCAAGATATTTGGAGTGCGTTTGAGATTACATGTTGTAGATTTTTTTTTAATTATTTTTAATTATTTTTTTAATATATATTTTATAATTAAAAATTTATATAAAAATTTAAAAAATGTAAAAAAATTTATGCATTAATTTTTTTTATTATATAGTATTATTATTTTTTTAAAAATAAAAAAATTATTTTTTATTTAAAAAATTTTATTTAATAAGTACTTTCAAACGTTCCAAAATAAATAACAAAAGTCTTTAGCATTATTATATTCTGTTATAAACAAAATTTTTAATAGAAAATGAATGACCAACAAAAGCTATTAATAGAAAAGAAAATAAATAAGGTTTCGAGCCACACATTTTTGGTGAATGAAAATATTTATTGACTCTAAAGTCTACCAATTTGTGGATTAGAAAATTATCTCATTAAGGTAGTTGATTGTAACATATTTAATAAATATTAGTGGTCCCTTTTTATAAATACATAACAAAAAGAAATACATAAATATAACCCAAGACTATTATTATTATTTATTGTTAAGAATTAGATTCTTTTTTTTCTTTCTTTTAAGAAAAATAATTTGCAACGGCAAGCACTACTACAAAGTTCTGTGTTTTCTTTTCATATTTCCTTATTTCTACAACAGATGAACTAACCGTGCCAATAACATTTTTACTTTTTATAAAGTAAAACTTTTATACTTTATACATTTTCTAAATTAATTATAAAACTTTTATTAAAAGCTAGAAACTAAAAAATTAAAATTTAGTTTCTAAAAAATGTTTGAAAATAACCTCAATATATCGCAGAAGAAAAATAGTTAATAATAATAGTAATTAATTAAGGAGAAAGATAAGAGGGGCTCATTGGAGTCAGAGCCCACAACAGCTATCGATCTGTTTATGTAGATACATACATTAAGTCAAATAGAATCAATCTCCATTCTTTTGAAATCTTCAATCATTAAAAAAATAAAATTAAATAAAAAAGAAAACAAAAAAGCTATAGAACCATTTTTATAATTAAATTACTAATTAATTACTAAGTTAATTAATTAAATGATTCCAATATTCTTAATGCAAATAAAAGATTAAAACGGTTCCAGTAACCCATTACTCCAAACTTTACTTTTCCAGGACAAAAAAAAAAACCAAAAACAAAACCATACACCACATCAACAGTTCAACTCCCATTCATTTTTGATTTCTTCTCTTTCACCTTTCTCTCTCTCTTTCCGTCTGTTCTCTGTTCTTCACCATTAGACAGAGACTTTTTTCTGTGCGAAGAAAGAGAGAGATTCGTATTCAAGTTCAAGAAAAAGAAAAGAAAGTTTTGAGCGATTGAGAGAGAGAGAGAGAAGCAATGGAGAACCAAGAAAAAGAAAACCCAATCACACAGCAGCAGCAAGCATCATCACCGAACTCCAGCAGCACAAGTAGTTCAAACACTGCTGCTGCTGTTGCTGCGTCCTCAACGGCACCACCAGCTCCGGCGCATCCGTCGACTCCGAAATCTGTTCAACGTCCTGGAGATTCATCTAATCCTTACCCAACCACCTTCGTTCAAGCAGATACTTCTTCTTTCAAGCAAGTTGTTCAGATGCTCACCGGCTCCGCTGAGACCGCCGCGAAACATGCCGCTGCTTCCAACGGTAGCAACAACAAGTCTGCTATAGCAGCAGCACCGCAGCCTCCTTTGCCGGCAGCGAAAGCTACTGGCCCAAAAAGACCAGCTTTCAAGCTCTATGAACGCCGGAGCAGTTTACGGAATTTGAGAATAATCAGCCCGCTTGTTCCAGAGTTGGCGAGTCCAAGAGGGTTCTCGCCACGTAAGCAGCCGGAGATTCTTTCGCCGAGCATGTTAGATTTTCCATCACTCGTTCTTAGCCCGGTAACACCGTTGATCCACGACCCATTCAACCGTCAGCCGCAGCACTCAGCAGCAGCAACGGCGGCAGAAGAGAGAGCGATCGCGGAGAAAGGATTTTACTTGCATCCTTCGCCGCGAAGCAGCGGCGCAGAACCTCCACGGCTTCTGCCGTTGTTCCCGGTGACGTCTCCGCGCGCCGCAGCTTCTTCACCGTGACGAATCCAATCAAAATTCATGTTTCCTTCAGATAAAGCAAGACAATGGTTGGATTGATTTGATTTGAGAGATCTCAGAGAACCAATCTCAGTACAATCGAATTGAATTTCTTTAGCTTTCTGTTTCATTCTATCATCTCTATGTTCCCCATCTTCTTTGCTTAAAGTTTCCGTTCTGTAACGATGTGATGATTCCAGTAAAGAACGGACTGGAATCTGCTGCTGCTGATCCTCCTTCTATTTGAAAATTTTCAAAAGTTGGAATTGAAATTGCTGTTTCTCACTTCTGCTACTGATCTCTCCACTAAAATGGTCGGACTTTTTCTAGCTTTTGTGTTAAATTTTCCTTGATAGTTTTATATGAATGTTAGATTTGAGGAATATTTAGCAAATTTTCAATAATTCCGAAAAGAATTACATGTTTTGTACTTTTTTTGGATTTTTTTGGCCTTTTTTTTCATGAAAGAAAAATCTACTAATCACTGAACTGCAATATATTGCGTTGTATAATTTTGAACCAATTCTTGTCTCTGATCTATGTTGTTGAGAGCTTGGCTTTCAATAGCAAGTGGGGTTGCAATGATGAGTTCGGCATAGAAGTAGGTGTTCTTTCTCTTTCTTTTTTTTTAAGGTAAGATTTTGAGAAGGGTTTTGATAGTTCTACTAGTGCTGTTGTGACTTTAGGCATCAGTGGGCAGACACAAATAAGTCTAAACTTATTCATTGCATAAAAGTTTTCTATTGTTTATTAATGGGAAATGAATTGAAAAAACGAATGCAAAGCGAAGAAACAAATGAGAGGAAAAAAAAAAGAGTCAGAACAGTAGCAGAGACGCCAATGGTAAAATCTCTTGCCAGCTTTCGTCATTTAATTGGATACTTCTGTCAAAAGATTTCATTATCACAGTTTTGCTTTGAAGACTTTTCTCATCTCCAGTTTTGGATGTTTGGAAATGTATTCGGTGTGTTTCACCTGATGTAGAGCTAAAAAAGGAGTTGCTGCTTCTGAATAGTTTGGTAGTTTGGCAACCATATTCTCATACAGGTGACCTGATCTTTAAAATCTTGAAAATCTCTCAAAGTAATGCAGAAATTTTGGGAGAGCTACTAACGTTTTCTGTATGTTAAGCATGCTAGCTACAATTCATATTATATTTTTACGTAACTCTTAATATAACGCTCTCCTGAAACCAGATAACTTAATCCCATTTATCTTGGCTAATATAAGACTAGATATATTTTAAAGAATGTAATTACGTCACTTAAAATGTCGAGTCAAGGTAAATGGCAGGCAAGACTGTTGTTGCATAGAAGCAGAAGCAGTAGCAGAGCAGTTGTAAGTGACCTGTTCTCTTAATTCCATACCTACTCATTTCACCAGCCACTGAAATTCAAAGAGGCATCCCACAAAGTCCAAAGAGAGACACGGACATGAAAACATGACCAAACTATGGAGTGAAGGTGCTCTTCTCTTTTCACTTCAGTCAGACCAAAGCTGACCTATTTCTGAGAATGACTACTTTTAAACTAACATTATATCAAATGTTTAATTCCTAAATCTTTATTTATGATATCTACCCTTTTTCTCTGAAACTAATCTTGCCTAATTATAGACGACATAATTCCGTATCTAATTTTCGTTGTCTCTCAGTAATGTTTCAGTGCTTTGATATAAGGTATATCATAACATAAATTTATTTATATTTTAAAATTTTTTAAAATGCTATAGAAAACTGTTTTAGTAAAAAATATCTTCTAAAAGTATCTATAATCAACTCGGTCGTGTGAACACGTAAACACGAGAAAAACAAAAAATAATAAACAAGTTCAATCGTCTATTTGTTAAAGTCCAAAGGTTGACTTACGCGAATCCAATGCAAATCCAATATCAAACGTTTTCTCTCATTAATGCTGACCTTGATCCATTCTAAGGATTTATCGGTAATAAGTGAAGGTGCTCGTTTTGTATTCCCCTTTTAAAGCCAAGACTACTAATTTAATAAAGAATCATCATACCTAAGTTTGCATCTCATTAATAAGAATACTAACAAAAGCAAATAAATGCAAAAGCCAGAGTGGCAAAATAGTTTTAAGAAACACATGTACTTGTTTACTGAAAGGAAAAAAATAAAGAGCATAAAAAAGTTGGACGACTTAACTGGCATTGGTGCAAGAAAACAACTTCGGTGTTGGTATGCCCCGCCCACCATGTGAGGCTAATGAAGAAATCTTGGAAGAGATTGTAAAGGACTTAATGGCTTCACCACTGTCCCTGCTTCCATTTCCAAGCTTTGAAATCTTCTCTATGTAAACACAAGTACAGCCAAACAGTAGTACAGACATCTGCAAAGACATGTGACAGCTTAATTTTTATAAAACTTTCGTTGATTGCTCGCTATATATGTTGACGAGAAAAACTTTTCGTTCATTTGCTGGTAATTTTGTCCAATTCACAGCTAGTTTCAGTTCACCTTTGGTTCTGTTTGAACAAAAGTTGTTACACATCGTACCTTTACTTCAGAAATCAAACAACAAACTAAACGATAATTTGTCGAAAGTCCGAGTAATCACAATAAGATGAGAAACATGTTACAATATACTATAACTCTAATCAAACACCATTAGACCATTCGAGCCAAGAGAATGGAGATTGCCCAATGTAGATTGCCATGACCCTGCAATCCAAGTCATTTCCACAATGCTTAGCTGAGTGTTGAAGAAAGTGAGAGCAAATGTAAATAATTGTGCATAATTGTCAAATGGTCTTGCTGTCACGCCTTTACTCATTCGGCCAAAGCAAGAATTTGTAGGAAGTTACAGTAGCAAGACAGTTTTGACTGACATTAATGATGCTCCTATAGTTGGAGAAGAAGCAATATTTGAATTAAAAACTCCCTATTAGTTATGTGGAGTCTTTAATTAAGAAATTTATTGAAGACAAAAGATACAAATATCTCTTAACATCAGTGAACAGTGAGGTAAAAGCACGTCATAATGAAACATCTATTAGAAATATCCTGTTTCTTAAGCCACTACCTCCACTAATCCATAGTTGAGAGCAGATCTTAATCCTTTCAAAACTTTTGTCTGAGCTAATTCAAAAATTAAGGAGTAACAAATGACTTGTAGAAACATAAGCCTGGGTCTTGAAAACATGCTTACCATACGAAAATTGAAGTTTATAGCAACAAAACATCATAAGTGAATAACTTCATTTTGATAGAGACAGTTTGTAAGGTTAAGTGCCACCCTTATAATCATGCAGTCCAACTCTCATGTGGTCATAAGTCTGCTATGATAATAAGACATCTTAAGCATATGCCAATCTCAGTAAGAGATCATATAGAGATTACACAGCTATGGTGTTCTTCTTTCAGGAGTCCTATTAAGATGCTTAGGATCTTGGGAACTCTGAAAAGGTACATAATAGATGAAGGTCAACTGCACTGAATTAAAACTAACAGTAAGAATTCTGCAAACGTTAGCAATACATTTATAATATCACGTTAAACAAGCTTTCAGAAGCTGCAAATCTTTATAATGACATCAACTTGTAAAGTCTTATCCAGCCACATAAAGAAGTAAGAATTGAAGGTGCTAAAAGCACATTCATTGACAGGCTATCAGGTGTACCTCATATTCTAATGCTGATGAACAAATGAGTCTCAGAAACCTGAACTGTTGAAGTATTTGATGTTGAAATCTTTCTTGAGAAACAAGCTACATGTATCTAATTAATTCAACTGCATACTTTCCTTTCCTCGTTGTTGTTATCTCTCCAATCTGTTCAGGAAACACTTACGCTAAGAAAATTTCTCCAGAGAAAAGGCCATGCATATGTGACATGTCTGAATCCTGCTAATAGTTATCTTCCAAATCAATTTAGAAAGCAAAATAAGTAGGAGATTTCTCCAAATAAAGCAAATACAAAATAATCTTGTTGTCATGACATTATCTAGACTTACATAGAATTACCAGCATGCATATTGGACAAAACCAATTTTCTTTCAAGAATAAGTTAATGCTTCATTACTATGAAAAATTACCTTCAGCCTTCCCTTGCCACTGACAGAAATTATATCACCTGTTTTAAGTGTGGAATTGTTCTTTATTACCGGAGACCAGTTGACGCGCACATCTCCATTCCTTTGTATAAAGAAGCATTACATAAACAAATTCAGTATGTACATGCAAGAAGAAAACAAATAAGATTTACGTATCTGTTTACTAAAATTCAAGGGTGAAGCTCAAAGTAGTTTCACGCTACGCATTGTGAGGGTTGCATGTGGAAAGGAATGGGAAGTCAATCTAGACTCGCTAGAAAAAAAACAAAAGATGGCTACTACTAGCTGGTCTCCATGTGATGAGGAGTAAAAAATGCTCGGGATTTAAGATCCATATCTTCCAGGGAACCACATCCTTGCCATTAATATACACATGATTCAATGCAATCTTTACAGTGGAACAAATACACAGAGTTTTACTTCAAAAACAGACATCTAACAAATGTTGATTCTAAGTGCACTATGCAAGTCTAACTTATATGTAATGTCAGAAATAACCAGACTTACAACATTTTGAAAGATGAGACAACATCTTGTACTGTTACCTAGTTGGACTAGATAACTTCAGTTCACATCTAAAGTCCTAAAAAATAAATTAAAAATAAAAATTTAAAAAAAAAACATAAACCATGATTAGAACAGAGAAATGCGACCAGCAAAGAGTTTTCATGACTTTGATAAGATTCAAAGCAGAGAGAGTGATAGACATGTTCAATCAAAACCAAATGTCCTACTAGGTCAGTTGTATCACTTACTGAAGCTTGTTACCGCGTATTCTTAATGGTGTTACAGCATTACTTTTTAATGAGAGTCTTCAAAGTATGAACATCATTGCTGTGAGTTATATAGAAGCTAAGGAACCCCATATGTTTCGCACTCAAAAATTCAACCATGGTCTTTTTAGGTTAGTATAAATATAGAATCTTGAGAGAGTATGTAGAGCCTTAAACATTACAAAAAATTACCAGAAATAAAAAGGCTAACAAAAATTAAATCAACAATCCAAAAACATGGGTTTCACTTGTAGAGTGACTGAGTGAATAAATAACAGAAGCAGGCTCAAACTGCATAAGAAAATTTACCTGATTAGATCAACAAGTTTTGACCGTGATATCTTGAATCCAGCGCTAGCTAGAGCATCAACTCTTAAAGATGCTTCGACAGTTCTAAAAGATTTTGTCCTACATTTGCGCAAAAGAAAAGGAGAGATAGAGGTGATTTAGATTAATAACTAGTGCTTAATGATTGTTATAATAAGAACAACTCTTAAAGATTTCATAGATGAATAGCAAAAATATAGGACTAAGAACAAGTAATTCTATGGTGCCAAAAAAAAAAAAAAAAGCAACCTGAAAACAGAATGGGGAAAGAGGAGTCAAAATGCAGGAGCTAACAAGGAGCTGCAAATAAAAAACAAAAGTTACTGCAGGCTCCAACATGCTTTCCCTTATCTATAACTCCTCCTTAAGGCAAGAGAACCAACTTTTAACATTCAGTGAGACCACCAGCTCTCAAACTTCAACGGAACAGGAATGGGTTCAAAAATTAAACTGCTGATACAACATATAGAGAGAATAACAAAATCTCAAAATTAAAAAACAAGGCAATCTATGTCAGTCAATTATGCGTCCGAGGAAGTATATGACCATGAAAGTAGGACATAGCAGCTCAGCAACAATGTCTACTGCATTACCTGGGCGGTTCATACTCTAAAGCAAGAAGTGGTATTTGTGTGCAGGATACTGTTACATTACCGACCTGAGAAAGAAACGTATGGCTGTCAGCTACAAATTAATGATGAATAACACGTCATCCTTCAGAAAAAACAATTCATATTAAATGTACTGGAAAAAACAAGAAGACGAATCGACCAACATGCTGTTGACATTTGGGACCATGTCTAAAGTGGTAAGATTAGCATATCTTTATATTTTAAGGATTTTATGACTGCATCCATATTTATTAGATAAAATTATCCCATTGGTCACACTTCAAAGAAAAAAGGAGTTTCCAAATATATTGACTGAGAAAGAAGAAAATACCGATGCTTGCAACTGCATAAAGTAATTCTAATAATTTTTTATCAGATGATACATTTACATTAACTACTTGATCATGTATGCCATACGAGAAGAAGACTAATGGACCAGAAGCACCTTCGTTATCACATCTAAAACTCAATAGAAGAGAGAGAGAGAGTGAGAGAGAACCTTCACCAATGTTGACTTAAGATAATCAACAAATTCAGGGACAACAAGGACCTGCGCTCCCTTCTCTTCCTGAGATTAAATTGGTATGACTTTCTATTCTCTAAAAAGCTAACATTATAATAAAGGATGTAAACTTTCAACTGTTCTATTACGAAAACGTGTAAATACCTGCAGTAGGATATCACCAACTTTGTCTCTTGAAATCCCAGTTCCAAGTATAGCGCCAAGAAAGTCACCGTGAGAACAAGGTTCAAACCCGAAGTTTCCTGAGATGCTGGAAGCAGAATATTTAGTAAACCAAATCATATGTTCACGACTTGACACGAAAGAAAGAGACCTTAATGCAGCAATGACATCCGGAAGAGTTTCCATAGCCTCTGGATGGCCAACAGAAAGGCGGCATCTCTCAGCCTAATATTGCAACAATAGACCTTGGTACCAAGAACAATGAGTTTTAACAACTTGAAAACAAGTTCAAGGAGGAACCAGAATTGGTGATACTAACCTGCGGATATCCTCCCTCAGCTACAGCTTTAATATCAGCTAACTTTTCTAGTGCGAGCATACTCTCTTTAACTACAGGCGGGGTAAGGAAATCAGTATGAAGCATCTCTCTTCGCAATGAAGCACGTGTCGCCTTGTCATGTAGTTTATACAGGACCATCAGCACAATGCATACAATTTTGGATACAACCAACAAATATGAAAATATTTGTCCAACATAAGTGGTCATGACAACCATTTTGGGTATTCTAACTAGCTCTTGAAAGTAACAAACTTAAATCTCAAATATACCCTTCACTTTTATTTTTTCCACAAATCCATCACAATGAAATGAAGTAACATTTCACAGAACATTCATAACAAAGCAAAAGAAATGTTTACGATTATCTAGACACTAAAGTTAAAATGACTGAATCGCAACTATAAGACTGTAGTAGCAGTGAAAACAAAGTGTATAAAAACTAAGACAACCTTCATTGAAAAAGCCAGACAAGTAATCACTTGAATATAAATGTTAAGGAAATTGAACAACTCTAATACATTATATGAACACATTAAGCTTCTGCAGTAGCAAAAAGACGAAAATGGGGAAAAACAATACCAGTTCTAGAACATTCTTCACATTGTCAACAACGTTCTTATCCGCAACTCCTTTCAGCAACGAGTCATTAACCACATGCTTCACCGCATGCACCAGCTCACAAAATCCTACAAATTCAAACCAATTATTCACTAATTGATTCATTTCGAGCTCTCTGCACAATAATTTCCAATTCAATTACCTCTGGATTGTTTACGAAGTACTCGGTGAGGCAAAACCGCAGAGGCAAAATTTCCCGGCCATACTATAGCGTGGAAGAAATTAGATGAGATAGGAGAAGCACGTAACCAGATAGCCGGAACACGTGCGACGGCGGCAGCAGTCGCCATGGCGAAGGTATAAGCCTTTGAACGACAACGAATGGACAGAATAAAGAACGATGATGTTTTTGGGCTGACCAACGGGCTTCAGAATTAAATTCTTAGGCCTTTATCCAAAGCCCATAGACACTTCAATGCATAGCGTAGGTTTGAAGTCAACTACGTAGCTTCACCAATGCATGGAGATCCATGCAATGAGCAGTTATATACGTTCTATTCATGTTGTAATTAATGAACGACGTAGAAGTTAAGGTAATATAACCAAAGTCCAACGCAATTAATGATCAATATCTTCAATCTCGATCCCTAGCAAACACCTCGATTTGAATGAAGATAAGAAAATTAGTGATTTCTTATTCGCTTCGATCCATTAAATTCGCCGGGAATCAAGTGCGCTTTGCAAGTTTGCAACTATATATACAACCTTTGTACGTAGTGTACAATGTATGAATTAAGTAGCTCGTGAGCTAGAAGAAGATTGAGATAGTGAGATGGGTTGCAGTAAGAATATGATTGCTTTTCATCTTCTAGTGTTCTTCTGGTTCGCCATTCATCATTCTGCTTCTGCGCAGTCACCGACGCCAATTCCCCTGCCTCCACTTGCCCAGAAAGCTCCACCGACGCCACCAACCAACCAATCGCTACCACGACCTTCCAAAGCTCCGCCACCACCTGTTCTTGTCAAAACTCCGCCACCGTCACCAACTCGCAGACCACCACCACCAGCAGCCCGCAAAGCTCCGCCACCACCTTTTGTTGTCAAAACTCCGCCACCGTCGCCAACTCGCAGACCACCACCAGCAGCCCGCAAAGCTCCGCCACCACCTTTTGTTGTCAAAACTCCGCCACCGTCGCCAACTCGCAGACCACCACCAGCAGCCCGCAAAGCTCCGCCACCACCTTTTGTTGTCAAAACTCCGCCGCCTCCACCTTCCACCAAACCTCAAGCGAGACCATCTGTCGCCGTCCAGGGTGTTGTGTACTGCAAGTCATGCAAACTCCCCGGATTTAACAAAGCCCTCGGAGCCGCTCCTCTCACCGGTTTGCTCTCTTTAATTCTTCAGCCGCAAGCATGCAACGTTAAAGTTTCATATCATGAAAGAGTTCTAATTCGTGTTTTTGAAAATTAACTTTAGGTGCTTCTGTTACATTGGCATGCACGTTTCCCAATAAGACGTTCGTTGCCGTTGCCGGAACGGCGAAAACAGATCGCAATGGGTTCTTCCTCCTTCTGGCGACAAAGTTGAAGTCCTCCTTGATCAAATTCTGTAAGGTGGGAATTACTTCGAAGTTGACAGATTGCAGTAAGCTAGTGTTCCCACTGAAACCAGGGAAGTTGATCTTCGAGAAGGAGACCAAGTTGGGATTACAAACCTTTGCCCTATACAACGCCGGATTCTACTTGATGGCTCCGGCCAACGGCGCCGCTATCACTTGTCCTCGTGTTTGAATTCAGAAGAATATTGTCGTTTTCAGCTTTGCTAGTCCTGTAATTTTTAGTTCGTTCGGATACGATGATGCTAGAGAAATAATATATGAGAGCAAGGTAGATTTGTGTCTAGTAGATTGTGAAGATGAATTAAAGATGTAAAAAACTGGAAGACCAAGGGCGTGTTTATCTTGATAAAAAAAATGAGTGAAGTAAATTTTTTGAAATTCAATTTAAAAAATTAAATTAAAAATTAAAAATATTTAATAAAAAATAAATTATATATTAATGTAATATTTATAGTAAGTTTTAAAAATAATTTTTTAAAAAAAATTATTAATAAAAAATTTTATTTTAATTTTTGTATGTATTTTATATTGAAAATGAGTTTAAAAAAAATAAATTTAAGGTGTTGATAAACACGCCCCAAGCTAGCTAGTATCTTGTTTCCTCTTCTCAGTAAAAGCTAAGTTAATTTTTAGATTTGAGTAATTAATGATTTCATTAGCTCATGTGAAACTTCATTTAGTCGTCATGAATAATGAATTAATCCATCACATGATAGACTAATAGTACGTATACTTTCTTTCTTTCATTTCAAAGCTGGTTAAACTTGTTTTTTAATGTACGTGAATGTAAAAACAAAAAAAAAGACCAAATTGTACTAGCAATTGAAAAATATTTAAGGATCAAGTACGTATTTGTTTATTAATTATCAATAAGCGTCCGTATTAATTGTAAAAGTCAACCACTCGAGGTCACAGTTTACAAGTAAGTGCCTGTTTTGGTGTCATTTATAATTTTTTTTCCATTAAATTTTTTATATTATCTTTTTTAACAAATATTTTAGAATAGTATACAAAAGTTTTTTTTAAAATCTAAAAATCACAAAAAAATTTTACATCATAATATTTTATTTTTATTTAAATAATAAATAAAATTCATTTTAAAATATTTTTTATTTTAATAATTTATTTAGAAAAGTAATCAAATATCCCTCAACGCATAACGCATGAAGATAGAGTTTTGATGCAGTCAACTATATCGATATGTTGAAACCCTGATGAGCTTATTTAATTAGACCTGGCTAGCTATACATTATTATCAGAATTACTTCTGAAAGCTGTTAATTTAGAGCAAATCACGTATCTCTTCTTTCAATCGCTCAAATGCAATAAGTGGCAGCAAATGCAATCTGTCTCTTCTTCGACCACTAATGGCAATCGTCGACGTTCAACTTTAAGCTATGCGCATATATAATCTTCAATGTTGAAACCTTAATTATATAGATATGTATCTAATTTATTACTTATTCGTCTATTACGTACTGGAGACATAAGGCTTAGGAAAAACAAATGGGTTTCAAGAAGAACATGGCAGTTCTTCCTCTCCTAGTTCTTTTCTCGTGCTTAGTTTCTCATCAAGAGCAGTGCAAGTCAGGAACTGCTATGGCGCCACCGTCACCAGTTCGTCAGCAACCCCACCTCTTAACGTACGCAAACCTCCAGCACTGCCAAGTCGTCTACCGCCGCCACCGTCGCCTGCCTTCACACGACCTCCTCCGAAGTCACTTTCCTTTGTTGAGGGTGTTGTGTACTGCACGGCCGCTGTGCAGACTCATCGGTTTCATCAAACGCCTCGTCGGCGCTCCACTTCATGGTCAGCTTCATTCTGCAAACCATTTTACTTTCTCTCGATAAGAATAACGTTCTCCTTAAAACTAATGGTAATCTTTGTGCATTGGCAAAGCTTATTTCCCCGAATAATTTTATAAATCCCAAAATTTAAATATGTTACCAATTTATCATTCAGGTATAAACTTAGTATATACTTCTATACATTCTAGAAACTGTTCTTATACATACACCTAAAGTTAAAATTAGGTATTATAGCTAATGGTAAATAATGGGCCGTAAAACTAATTTTGTACTGGGCTAGAGTTCCATAGCCCAGCCCAATAACATTACATCTGCCAGCTGAGTATCGATAGTTACAGATTTGCCACCCGTTATACAATTCGTAACGGGTGTACGCTTAGCGATGGGCATAATGGTAATAGTTGTTACATTGACAAAATATTACATAGCACATAAACCAAGTAGATCCACAACCGTTCGATCAAAATCCAATCGCCCATGATCATCATCAATCTCCTCCGCACCTTCTCCACTCACCTCCACTCCACCGCGACCGCCGGCGGCCACCGGACGGATCTCTTCTTCTTTCTTCCCTCTTCCTTCTCCTCCGCGGCCCACCGCCTCCCACCGCGTCCGCCCCGTCGAATTCGCAAGAAACTCCAGCGCCTTCGTTCCCCACCTCCTCCAGACCCATCTCTTCTCTCCTCCGCAATCTCTTCTCTCCCTCCCCGGTTCTCCTCGGACGATCTCTCTGCCGCTCTCCTCCGTCTCCCAGATCCCCGTCTCTGCCCTCACCTTCTCTCGTTCGCTTCTTCTTCTTCAAAATCTCGCTTAACTCCTTCAGTCTTTCTGTCCGCTCTACGCCGTCTAGGTCGTGCTCGTCTCTACACAGAACTCTCCTACACTTCTTCTCTCGCACTGTCTCTCATTCCATCGCCACCGGAAAATCTGTGCAACACGATGATCTACTTCTTTGTCGAAGCACGAATGCTCTCACGAGCAATCGGTGTTTATAAGCTTATGCGGAACCACACTGATCCAACCTGCAAGCCAACCACTCGTACCTACAACATTCTCTTCGCCGCCTTGCTTGGCCGCGGAGCGAATTCTTATATCCACCATGTTTATATGGAATCGCTCCGTTCGTTGTTTCGGCAGATGATTGATGCCGGTGTTCAACCTGATATTTTCTCCCTCAATTCATTGATCAAGGGCTACGCTCAATCGCTACACCTTAATGATGCTTTGCGAATTTTCCATCAGATGGTTCCGGTTTACGGTTGCGAGCCGAACGAGCACACATATAACTATCTAGTGCATGGATTGTGCGCGCAAGAGCGGACGAGGAATGCGCGAGAGCTGTTCGATGAAATGCGTGTGAAGAAAATGGTACCGAGTACAAAAGCTTGTAATTCGATTGTGAGCGCATTGGCGATGGAGGGAGAGTTGGAGGAGGCTGTGAAGCTGATTAGATTGATGGGGAAGGAAATGGAAAGGTTCGCCGATCGGATTACTTGTTGCGCAGTGTTGGAAGGATTTTGCAGGAAATGGAGTGTCAAGGATGCTCTGCAGCTGTTGCAGGAGTTGAGGGACGAAAGGTTTGTTGATGGGCCACTGTTCATGGAGCTAATGGAGTGGATGGAGGGTGAATTTGGCAGAGCAGGTGGCGGCTGTGACTTTGTGCCAGAGCAAACTGAGACTGATGTTATTCCGGTGCCGCAGCAGTTCATAGACAGATAGAGTGAGGAAGTTGTTGAGGCTTGCTATAGTGTGTTGTTAAGATGGAATCGCAATGCATGCAAAATACTGCAAGAAGCTGACCATAGTGGTTACCAGAATTTGGAGGTCCCCAAGACTCTTCGGGACTGCAGAGAAGATGCAATGATCGTGATGATTGAATCATAATAACTACAAACCTGAGAGCTTGGCTCCGGAGGGACAGGACCGAAGTCTGGAACAAGCTTGGCTTGTTCCTATAATACACGTTTCAGAAAATTGGTAATTCTAGAATTATGCTTGTTCTGTCCATGTCTGCTCGAGCTATGCAAATGAATTCGCTCATGAAGTGTTGATCAGTATATTTGAAGTATGCTTGCATGCTAAAACATATTTCTTTACATGCATGCAAAAAGTCTTGCTTCATACTGTTAGTGTTGCAAACACTATCCCTGCCAATGGTCAGGCATTCACAGACTTCAATCAGTCGAGCATTGCTGCCCTAGGCCGCACCCATGCAAATGCAGGGATTGCATCTAGCAAACACCCAGGCACACCTGCCGCTGTCCAGGCGCAGGACCAGAGGTATCCGGCTATCCACTGGTCTATAAGAAGAAATTTTATGGAGAGGAGAGGAGGGGGTGGTGATGTCCGGCACCTGGAACCACTGGCATTCTTGGCATCTCCCCCAACTTCTGAACCCAGAACACAGCAAGACATATCATGCCGAATCGGCGGACGCCCGGCAACCACCGGGCAATTCCCTTGCGCTGCGCAAATCAGCGGATTACCGGACATTTCACTAACATCCGCTTCTAAACAGCCCCTGGTACTGCCTCGACCTTGGAAGAACGCGAACGCGCGCAAGATGTGACTGCACAAGCTAGCACGGCAGACTGCAGTTGGCAGCACCAATTGTCTTCCCGCTCTGTTTACATGCTTGTATCTAAAATGTTCCAAGGAAATCGTTGTGTTATTTGCGCTCTTGCGTTCTGCTCTGTTTTTTTGCTTCTTCTTCGTCGATTGCCCAGGCGAGCAGGAGTCTTTCATTTCGCTTCAGTTTCAACTTTCAAGCCTCCTTTTTTAAGCGTTCGTAAAACTGACTCAAGCTAAATAAGCATCACAAGATAAACAAACCGGATCCAATGTAAACCGAATAATTCGAAAGCTACCCACTCATCAAAGAAACCTAGAAATTCTTGATTATTATTCTTGTTATTATCACTAACTAATAATAACGATTTTTGTGATTATTAATTTATTATCACAATTATTTTCCTTCACTTGGACTTGGTGCCAAAATTAGGATAGTTTACATCTAATTAGTCTCCGTATTCCAAGCCTTGAATCTCGTTCCGTACTTTCT
Organism: Acanthochlamys bracteata; assembly: GCA_019914995.1. Taxonomy (NCBI): domain Eukaryota; kingdom Viridiplantae; phylum Streptophyta; class Magnoliopsida; order Pandanales; family Velloziaceae; genus Acanthochlamys; species Acanthochlamys bracteata. The sequence goes on along the minus strand of CM034138.1, from coordinate 942,926 downwards.
AATCCATCCGTCGATGATCTCTCTTCTGAGCAACTGCAGTCTTTGCAGAAAACACAACGAAGAAAATTTTCCCAAATTTATTCAAGAATTCATCTTTTCCCCAGATTCATTCAAGAATCCATATTTTGCTACGATTTGATACGGCGGTACTTTTAGTTTCTTCTTTTAAGGGGCGAGTGGAGGTTGGTGGAAAGATTAGCAAAAAATTTGTCAGACTTCCACCCGCTTTGTAAATTCTTCTTTTTTGGTTTTTCAAGGAATTCTGTGCTTTCCTAACCTTTTTCCCTTTGATTGGTTATGGAAAGAAGTTAATAGTTTTTTGCACTGATTTTGCATCAAATTGGTTATAGTGGTGATCAATGGCCCTCAATCAACTTCATTGGTTTTTCTCTTTCAAATGTTGATTGATTTCCTTCTATAGATAAAACAGCATTAGGTCTTATAGGTTTTGAGTTTTGCATTGTTTGTTTCTGTTTGGAATATGAGCGAGAATGGAATTGTTTTGGCATTGAATTTGCATCAATTGGGATGTTGATGGAAAATGTCTCTATGCAATTTTCTCATGGATGTGATTTTTTTGTGGAACTTTCTTTCATCAAGTAGATGGATAATATAACTGCAAAAAGACGGGGACTCAAAAGCGAACCCTTTGATGTGGACTGAATCAAGGGAGTTCAAGCTCTTAAAGTTAATGAATCTCGTCCTTTATTGGGATAGATTCCAGCAAGTGGGGCATGAAGAATTGGTGCTTTTAGTAGTTTTTGTGCGATCTTGTGGTGAAGGCGTATCGGTAATGGATGAGGTAAACAGGTCTTTACTAACAAGGTTCAAGTACTCCCTCTCAGTTTACCAGAGATCAGTCTCCGTTAAGGAGCCTGATAGCTTATATAGAGAATTAGATTGCAACCTTAGGAAGATGCCAGGTGATTCAAGCTTAGATTCACAAGGGGTTCCAACAGAAAAGACAACAGCATTCAAACAAGAAGCATGTAGCTTGAGTTTGTGCAAAAGTGAGTGCCTCAAGAGTTTGAAAGATGCCAATAAAGTTGATGGCTGCCACAAGTCTGGTTTGCTTGCAACGATAAGGAAGCAGTTAACCAAGACGAAACAGAGATCTTTATCTTGCCTCCCTTTAACCATGCTCTCAGGTGAGTTTAATGAAGCTTGCAAGGATGAGGCGAGGCGTTGTAAGATGGAAAGAGGTTTGGAGATATCTGAAGGCTCATCAGTTGACCGTTCTGAGTTGTATGTGGGACTTAGGTTTGCATCTGGTGCATGTAGTAGATTGCACCATGGCCTTTATAAGGGTGAGAAGGTTGCTGTGAAGATTACGTACCAACCTGATGATGATGAGGATGGGGTAATATCGCAACGGTTGGTGAAGCAGTACACTAGAGAAGTCAAATTTCTGTCCCTTCTAAATCATCAAAATGTTATCAAGGTTAGCACATCTTGAGATACTTCTATACTTACTGCAGTTATGATCGTATATTGTCTAAAATATGCCATGTTTCATACGACCTTGTTTTCTTACTGCTTATGCATGTGTTAATCTCTGGGATTTTATCTTTCATGCCAAAGTTCAAGAAAGACTTTGTAGTTTGTGGTTGTTAGTGATTGGAAGGTTCAACAATTTTCTTTCCACAATAATTTCTAAGTGCATGATTTTTTTATGCGTTTCTTTCTACTTCATAGCTTATTCACCTTCACTTATGTATGTATTTTCTGTGATACTTCCTGTTATCTTGTTAGCTTTTTTTTTTTGGGGCAAATTCCCAATATGACTGCCTGATCTGATCCAGTTGGTAGGAGCATATAAAGAAGAACGTGCATTCTGCATTCTCACAGAGTACCTTTCTGGGGGTTCCTTAAGAGCAGTTTTACGCAAGCTTGATCATAAAACTCTTCCCCTACCAAAATTGATCGGGATTGCTCTTGATATTGCTCATGCGATGGAATACATCCATTCACAAGGGGTTATTCACCGTGATCTTAAGCCTGAGAACATTATACTCGACGAAGACTCTTGTGCCAAAATCGCAGACTTTGGTATTGCCTGTAAGGAGAAAGATTGTGAGGCATTGGCGGATGACCCTGGAACATACCGTTGGATGGCACCTGAACTCCTGTTGAGGAAGCATTATGGACAAAAGGTTGATATTTATAGTTTTGGTCTGATTCTATCAGAAATGATCACAGGGAGAATTCCTTTTGAAGATATGAACCCTCTCCAGGTGGCTTATGCAGTTGTCGAGAAGGTATATTCTTCTTAGTTGCTAGAGAATACAAACATCTTCGATGTTGCAAAATTTAAATGATGATTACCTTCTTTTATGGATATCGTTGTATGGAACTAACTAGAGACATATTGTATGCTTCAGACTGTTAAGCCAGCAATTCCTGCCAGTTGCCCAAAAGCTTTAGGAGACTTGATCGAGAAATGTTGTGCAAGGAAACCAGAAAATAGGCCTAAATTCGAGCAGATTGCTAAAGTTTTGGAAATGTTTGAAGCAGTTCTTGCTTGTGACAGCTCTCTTGATCAAGTTAAGAATCTAAACATCAAAAACCATAAGCATTGGATGCCAATTCAGTTCCCAAAACCCAAGCCATGGCGCAATGATGATGCGGTGCACCCGATGCCTAAGTAGCTATAATCTCTTTCCCATTCTTTTGGTTTGGCTTTAGGCTCCGTAGTCCTCCTGTAAGCAACATGTCGTCAATGTTCTTCTATTCGGAAGAAATGCACAAGTTGTTCATATTTTTAGCATTTCTGTTGTAATCTGCTTATAATAGATTTCTCCAAAATGCCTAATTGGTAGCTAGTAGTTTCTGAATATCAACAGTTTCTGCTAGTAAGAAACATGCTGCAGTGGTGATGGTTGCATTCACCTTCCCTTGTCTAAAGTTTCAAGCTTAAGTTGTTCCCGTATTTCCTTGCTTGATGGAGATGTGTATAAATCTTCTTGTGTTAAAGTTCAACTTCAGAAAACTTTTCCGTGTTTCTAGAACTGATTTCCCATCTTGTTTCAGAAGCCTTTGTATTGCTGAAGCTGACACAAATATGAAAATTCAATACTAGACAAAATTTTGAGACTCAAGTATGTATGAAATTTTTAATTAAAGTATTGAATGTTAGATCGCTCTGCAGCAGAAACAAAAAGATGTTTGTTGTATTTAACATTCTGATAATGTTAAACTTCTGTACTGTACCTTACTCCTCATTTACATCTATAGTATTCCTCTGTCAGCAGAAATCAGACAAAAATTTTATTTACATTGATTCATACTGAACGCCGTCGAGTTAACAATCTTGGCAATAAGCTTAGCCAGTCTACCAGCTCCCTTTCCCGGCGAAAGTTTTCCAGTATCACCAACATCTGAGCATTGAGGTTTTCCTTTACACCATCCGCCAGGAACAAAGCTTCCTGCGGACCTTCCAAGAAGTTCATTATCAATCCGGTCTAGTACCGGATCGTTGTGCTTGAACTTTCTGGCGAAGGGAACGTTTGCACCGACCAAGTAAGGCGTGTGATTGAGGCTTAGCGAGTGTGGGTGTTGCTTTGGAGGTACATCCCATGCAATGTAGTGCAAATCATGGTTCACAACTGTGTTGACAAACTCCGGCGCATTGCAGATGACCGTTTGAAAGTAGCACTCTGGCGAGGAGATGAAATTTGTGTAGTACATGAGAAGGATTCTGGGAAGATTGTCCCAGCCCCAGATACAGTACTCGACAAATTCTCTTGATAGAGCCATCCATGCAGACCCTGATAAGAATTTACCAAACAAATTTTACAATTTTTTCCGGAAACAACTGGAATCAAAACCGTCCATTAAAATGCATCCATGCATTTTACCTGTAAAGAGTTTGAATGCGTTGGGTACATCTCTCTTTTGCTTTACCCAGAACACATCTTGCTTCTTTGTTCTATAAAGCCCTGGATCAATTATCAACGGCTTTGCTCTTTGTCCTCTGTTCATCATCAACCAAAATCAAATAGAAATTATTAAAAGAAACTAGAAATCAATCTAAATTTAACAACAATTTAGTAACTTACTCTTTCCATCCCAATTTACTTGTATGCTCCACAAAGTTCAAATTCCTCGGCAATGGTGCAAACGTATATAAAAGATCTACAAGAGAGATCGTACAGATATATCACTTCAATTTAAACCAAGCAAAAATTAGGATATATATAATTTGATTACCATCTTGCGTAACCAGAGGGTAATCGGAAGCACTGAGATTGATGAACCAGTCCCAATCCTTATTTTTCTTCAGAAGAATCGCGCAGGCATGCAATGTGTTAGCCACCATTGTTGGACCTCTGTAAGTCACCATGTTCGCTTTCTTGATCACATGAACGTTGCCCATCTTCGCAAACATGGATTCATTCTTCACTCTCTGGATCAACTCTAATCTCTCTGCCGCAGGCGATTCCAAATCAAGATGAACAACGTATACATTCCTCGGATGATACAACGCATGCAACGTCCTCCATAATCTATCAAGATCTCCTTTGGATCCCGAAACAAGGTACGCGAACCGGGGAATAACATGGCCTGCTGGAGGAGGTGGAGGAGTGAGTGATCGGAGACTGGTATCGATGAAAGTCGCCGGCGGAGATGTTCTGTTTGTTGTTGCAGATGTGGGAAAAATGGAGAAGATGGAATAGATCGCGTTGAAATTCGACGGAGCTCCGACGTTGAATGATGCTACTATAATGAATGCAAAAGCAACGAAGCTCGCAAGCAAAGGGAGTACCCATCTTTTCTCCATTGATGGTGTTCCTTGTTGTGGAGCTAGTTTGATTCGTTTCATCAGCTCCATTTACATGAATCAAATTAGTCTCTTGTTGATTTCTTCTTATCTTTCTCTATCTTCTAAATTATTTATAAATTTTCCCATTCAAGAGAAATCAAATAGAACCAATAAGAACAATGAGTAATTGAGACAAAGGAATGAAACGGGAATTGTTAAGAACAAATTGAGCAACTGAAAGAAAGGAGAACACTTATAGCAACAAGGAAATTGGACATTAAAACAAAGAAGAAAAAGATGATCCAAACAAATAGAATGAAAAAAAAAAATTTAAATCAGAACGTGTTGAAAAAATCAAAACAATTAGCTCTATTGTGTGAACCGTGGAGGGAAAGACGTGGGCAAGAAAAATCTTTGTTGAAGCCGTGACGTGCAGGTTTTTGCTAATGCAGTTATTGTGAGATAAATGCTTTTAATTTAGTCACTTGTAAAAAGAATATAAGAATACAGGGATTAATTAAGATAAGATCTGTTTAATTTAGTGATTTAAGAATATTAGATGGATGTTTTTAAGTTAGGGAATAATTAAAAAAATTAAAAGAATGGAGGACCGGTTGTTTTGTTTTGATTCAAGTCAATATTCAATCCTTCTAATGAACGGCAAGACACGAACACCTCTTCCGTCTTTTACGCAAGTGCACTTCTCTCTACCCGAAAAAAAAAAAATTTCTCATAACATAATTACAGTATAAATTTTTTCTATTATGAATATGATATAATAGTCAAGTTCGGTTACTGTTTTTGGAGATGAAATGGGACTTGCTAAAGCTGACTTTGGAATTCATCTAATTTAAATGTTTGGTTGCCTAATTTTATGTCGGAATAGTGAAATAAGATAAGATTTTATGTCAGAATAGAAAATTTTCACTTATTGAAAATCTTAAGTGATTAAAGTATGAGAAGTTTTTAGAAATTTGTCTCTCGTTTCAGATAAATTGCTTATAGTTGTTTCGTTATTTGTTTACTTACATCTTCTTATCTCCGTCTCTTAATTCCATAGAATAATTTAGATAGTGGTGCAATTCATTAACAAGAGTGATCAATTCAGCATGACATTAGTGGATTTAAAGTTTTAAAGTCCAACAAACTCAGAAATGAAAACAAACCCAAGAAGAAAACCCGTGGGCTTTTTCGAATACAACCACCTTGTAGGCTTAATTTTAGCCTGGAAACTAAGCAGGTGCTGTAATCATATTAAAATAAATTTGTCAAAATAAATTTTATAGAAATAAAATTCGATAAAAAATAAATTATGTAGAACTAAAATTTGAAATAATAATTAAATAGATGAAGTGAAATTAGAGTATTTTGGTAATGGTGAAGTCTGGTACAGACGGGGAACGTTGAAGTGGATAAGCTCAAATTTTGAAAAACAAATAATGGTAATTATGTGCTAATGCAATGAGTATAAGAAAACTTAATTGTCTGAAGACAATGTTTAAAAAAAATAAAAATATGTCGGCTATTTAGGGTATATTTGAATTGTGATTATTAATGGTGAATACTAGGCGGTTGGAACCGAAAACAAGCCAAAATAAAACAGTTAGCGAAAACCAACAACTGTCATCCCCTTAACAAGGACAAACTAAGTGGTGGTGATAGTAAAGTATTCCATCATATAAACTATATTTGTTTTGGTTTCATTAATAAAATGAAAGGTGAATTATTTTCTATCTCTCATCAAATTTCATAGTGAAATATATACCCATCAAATTGGTGGATACATATGGTGACAAAGGAGCAATTAAATTTGATTCTCTTTTTGTCATTTTATTTTTAAAATTTTTTATTTAATATTTATTTTAATTAAATATTGTTAATTAAGTATTTATTTTAATTAGTAGATTATACTAATTTATAGTTTTTTATATTTATTTAAGTTTAATTGATTTTAGTTGGTAGAGAAAATAATAAAACTATAAAATTAATTTAAAATTTAATTTAATTTTGTTAAATTATATCAAACATTAATAAAAAAATTAATTAATATAAAAAATTAATCTAAAGTTATATTAATAAAATTAATTTAAGTTATATTAATTAAATTAGTTTAAAGTTATATTAATAAAAATTAAATTAATATAAATAAAAAATATATTTGAATTTTTAAAAAAATTATTTTCGTTACTTATTCACTTATTTATCTATTCAAACATAGTTAGTTTGTTATCATTAGTATATATCCAAACATTGTAAAATTAAATAGTTATTCTTTTCTATCCGTTCTCTTATTATTTTTTCAATCTATCCTCATATTCTTATTTCTTAACCATGTATCCAAACGTATTCTTAGAATTAAACAAGTATTCGAAAGTATTTATAAAATAATTTTTTTAAAATAAAAGATAATTTTCATATTTTTTAAAAAATAAGTTTTATCGTTTTATCTAAAAATAATAAAAGTTAATATTTAATAATAATAATATCTTATAATAAAATTATTTTATACTTTTAAAATTTAAAAAAAATATTTGAAAAATACTATAAACTTTTACAAAAAAAATTATTGAGACTTAGGACGTGTTTACCAACACCCCTAAACTCCACTTCCTTTAAACTCAAGTTTTACATAAATACATATAAAAATTAAAATAATTTTTTTTATCAATAAATTTTTTTTTAAAATTCAAATTTAAAACTTACTAAAAATATATAATTAATATAAAATTTTATTTTTTATTAAATATTTTTATATTTTATTTTATTTTTTAAATTTATTTTCTAAAAACTTCACTTCATCTAAAAATTCCATTTTACACTCCTGGTAAACACGCCCTTAGTGTTAACGATTGCCGGATCGAAAGAATTCAATTGATGTAACGTACACGCAAATTATATACAAAATGTGGTTCACATCTACTGCATCGACCGCAAATTTACATTAATTGAAAAACACTGCTGATACGCGTTACATCGAAGTACCAAATTTGTATGTAATTTTTTAGCCAAACAATTTGGACAGTTTGTTTGCTTTGCCTAATCCAAATCTTCTATCTGATACACTCAAAACCAAATGCCAAACACGCTGAAGACACCGTGGATGGATATCGATCTCATGTATATGCTTTTGCTTTATTAACTCAACTGCAAGAAAAAAAACTGGCGCAAACAGGCATGAGACAAATAAGAAAACATTTAAAAGTACTTATTAAATATAATTTTATAAATTATATTTAAAAATATTTAAAAATAAGTTCATTTATTATTATTATTATTTATATTATATAATGTAATATATATTTTTAAAATTTTTAAATAAACTTGTAAAATGTTTTAGAAATATAAATAAAAATTTAGAATAAAAAATTCATGAAACTTACTATCAAACGAACCCAAACTGATTTTAGCCATACTAAAAAAAATCCAAATTAAGTGGGCCTCACTATTTCGATTCCGCGGCATTTTGTGAGCATAATTTGCATCGAGAGATGTCGACATTTATTCGACATAAGTTGCATAAAATTATCATGCATATGCTTTTTCTTCATTACATATCAATAATTAATAGAGTGTGATAATGGACGAAGATGATTAACTCGTTAATTTCTCACACAACTTTCACTGCAGTTGGTCTGTGCAAATCGAATGTAAGCATAGAAGCCTTCATCTTGGGTGGTCTATCAGAGTTCATCACTCTCTCCGGCGAAGGTATGGATCCGGTTTGCGACTGCAACCGCTCGCATGCACCGAGCCATTTGGACTGCATGTACTTGTGTTTCCTCCAAGGACCCATATGCATCTTGTTGTCCTTCATGCACTTCTTTGCTGCGGCGCAAGTGATTCTGATCACATTCTGCAGCTTCTCGGTTTTCCCGACGAATACTTCCGGCAACTTGCTGATGAGGCTGTTGTACTCTCGGCTAGCTCTTGCAACTTCAAACTCTGCCCTGAAGTTGAGTTCAACCACAACTCTAATTGGTCTTTTCTTTCCATTCTTCGCTTCAACTACTACATCTATGTAGCTGTGTTCCCCTGTTCAAACAAATCACAAAATTTTCGGTTACAGGTTTATTTGATCAATTAATAGCTTTTCTTAATAATAGACTGGGTTCAGAAAACGAATCATCTAAATGTTAAGGTGCAGTGAACTGACCTGTTAATTAAAGTGCTAGCTAATTGATTTCGAATGAGTTGTTAATTAATTGAAATGTTAACATCAAAAGCATTTGATGAACAAAGACAAAATGTTTATATTAAAATTGATTGAATTGAAAATTACCTGAAGGAATATCAGGGGATCTTCTCCACTTGCACTTGCAAAAAGCGCTGTTGAAACCAGCTTCTTTCAGCCCGTCAACGACGTAATTCAACAAACAACTCCGGCAATTCTCGCCGTTATTGTTCAAACAAGTGCACAAATTTCCTAACGATTTCATCTTTCTTAATAAATTCTCCGTCGCTACTCTGATTTTCGCCTCCGTCGCGCTGTTCCTCGACATTGCATTCTGCATCCAATCAAAATCAAATCTTCCAATACTGCATACAGCAGTTTCCTTAATTGAATCGCCACAATAAATCCTTGGAAACTTAAAACTTACATGCAGAAGTTGGTGTTGTTCTTCCCAGAAAGAAGCACGTTCAGCAAGAGTAGAAGGATCAATATCACGGCCATCACTATCATACCCTTCCTCGCCGGCTCCGGCGGAAACGATGGCTTCATCATGATCAAATCTTCGTTCGCCTGTGGAGTTATCTTCAAAGAATTCTAGTACCATTTCAGATAAACTAGCTACTCTCTTCATCGGCTCTGCAACAACAAACATTCCTTTCTCTTTTTTTTTTATAAAACCATTTTTTTTGTTTACTGTTTTAGTTTTTGTTGACTGGAATCGATGGAGGAATTTATACAGAGGTGGAGATGATAGTGGGGTCCAGAAAGGGTGAGGTGCAACGGGTTGTGACGCGGCGGGCAAGAGAAAATTAGATTGAGATTAGAAACCCGGGTGGTGGACATACTGTTCTGTATTAGGAGCGCAGCGGGCAAAGCACGACAGCGAGGATCCACGTCGGTCTATCTTCAACCCATGCAGCAAAGCGGCGTTTCACAATAATTTGTATTGTGGGCCACCAGCTGGTCCCCGAGCTTATATTTAAAAAACGTTTCGCATACTCTTTAGATTCATTTCAAAATTTATTTTATTTTATTTATAATATTTTATAATAATTGTAAAACTTATTTACAAATTTAAAAATATCATTATAAATTTTATTATCATTATTATTATTATTTTTTAAAATAAAATAAAATATTTTAAAAAATTTATTTCAAAAATATTTATGTGTTAGTGAAAAATAGAAGCGGAATGGAACATGCGAGGTATATTCTCCTGTTGTTTTGGTTTTCGTCAGGTCTGGTTTGGTATGCGAACAGTGTGAAGGAGAGGGGTTATAAGAGTTACGGGTGGTTGTTGTTTCTGGGGAAGGCTGGAACCAACCAACCAATCAGGGCCCACCATCAGAGCCCACAGCCAGCTTATTGTGTAACACATATCCGTTTTCTTGTGTCTCATACTAATCACTACAAATTTAATTATTGTTATTTTGATTAATTGATTATTTATCCGTTGCTTTTACTACGAGTACCTCTATTTAGAATATATTTCATTATTATATTTTGGTGTGAATTTAAAATTTTAAATTAGAATTTAAATTTTATAAACTTATGCACCCCTTCAGATTAATTAGCAAAAAAAGGTATTTTTATATCAGCAATGATTATCATAAGTAAGGCATGATTGACTCTTATTTATTTGAAAGTACTCGAGACCTTTTTTGTCTTCTCTTTTTCTTTGTTGTTCGATCAATTCACAAGCTGTGTATTTATCTAGAGGCATCAAATTAAATGTTTCTCGAACATCTCTAATATGTTGATTATTATTGAAATAAAAAGAAATCTCTGGTTTTGGATGCACGTAAGAACTAAAATCCTCCAAACAAGTTGGGAAAAAACTTTTGCGTATCGTCAGAACAAATTAAAATTAATTAAAATTATCCCTAAACTTTCAAATTAAAAATAAAAAGAGAAGATTATTTAATTCAATTATCATCATAAACAAAGTGGGCCTTATGATTTATTGAGTAATTGGGCCCTCAATGGTGGGACTTCATTCCAGTGACCTCCCTCCAGGTAGCCCAAATCTACGTGGACAATGTTATCCCTTATCAAGCATTTATTGTAAACAATTTTCTATCCCAAAAGTTTCTTCATTTGTTGTAATTTGCGTTTGATTAGGTTGGACGAAAATGTCCCACGTTGTTATTGAACGTCTTCATTCTCACCAGTGAAAATTTTAAAAGGACAGGCCTCTTCTGGTTTGGATAAGGATTTGAGAGATTTAATTGGATCATGTTGCAATCTATGGGCTAAATTGAACCACTATTTTTGCAGCTTTATTGGTTTCAGTTGGAAGCAAATAGCAACGAATATTCTTGGAACGGTGCTTATTACTGTATTAATTTTTATTTTTTAATAATTTATACTATTAAATATGTTTAGTTTTTAAATATAAATAAATTATATAATATAATATATCTTAAAAATTTTAAAATAATTTTTTATACAAAAGTATTTAAGCACTGTTTCACATTTTTTGTATGTTCTAGATTGATCTGGTATTTAATTGAGGCTGAACGCAGAATTATTATTTTTAGAGCATTATTGAATAAACCAACACAAAGTAGTGACTGCCGTACGGAAAAATAATTAGTTTTAAACTAAATTCAATTTTGGTAACTTTTTATATGAACTCCCAACAAGTTGTGTTAGGTAAATTGCATAAAGGAAACAGAAATATCAATTTTTTTATTAGCACTTGCTGATTAGTGATAACTTGATTCTATCAACCATTCGAGCTTTTAGTTCAAGGACAAACTGTATCAAGAAAATAAACCAAACGTATCAACAGATTAAAAAAGAATAATTTGAAGTTATCAAAGCTATCTTAACTTTAAAATAAACTAAATTACCTCAATAAAAGTGAACAACTTGCCAAGAGATAAGATGCAAGATTTTATCATAATAAGTCATGATATATCTTCTACAACGCTAGAGAAAGACGCGTCGTCAACCATTACCCAAAAATATTTTAACAGATAACAAAAAAAATTCTATCACCCTGATCTTAATATCAAATTTGATTTGATATTTGGGACCTTTCTAACATTCAAACCCATAGGAACATGGAAGTGAAATCAGATAGGCTTCAAAATTAAATTAGATGAGAAGGCCTAACGGAATTGAGCATATACACTCTACCAATGATGTACAAGAATTTTTCCCCCCTTTTTTTTTTGCCTCTTTTATGCTATGATGCATTGCAATCGTCTCCTACACTATGTTCAAAGACTACAGGATGTAGAAAGCCTCAAACTTGCTGCATCTCCATTTAGAACTCTTACATACCATTTTGTTGGTCCATGGTTTCAAGCAGATGTTCTGCACCAGCAGCAGATTTTCATGATGCCATCTCCAGAAGTTTAATATCTCCGCTGGAATTCGCTGCGAGCAAGGTGGGTGATTGCCCACGCCAACACACACAAGAAATAAATTGCATTGGATCATCAGCTTCACAAACACTTCCGTGCTCCATCGCGTTGAACTTGTAAGAGAGAACTGGCATTGGGAAAGCTTTATGGTACACAAAAACCTGACAAATAGGTTAGGAAATACCAGTTAAGTTTCTCGTGTAAAGATAATGATCAAGTGCCATTTAGAAAAAGTCATTCAAAGACTAAAGCAAGTCCTCGTTTTAGTAACTTCAAACGGTATTAAACAGAATGTAATAAGCCAAAGCAGATATTATGCCATAACTCTCTGCCAGAGCTACTTTCGTTTCGTTTTATTCAAGCTGACTATTTTCCTTTGCAAAGGTTTATGTTCTTAAATCTATTTTACAAAAAGAAAATATAACTTAACACATACCTCGTTAGTTTCAGAGCCTGTAGCAATATATCCATCAGATACGGACAGACCAACAAAGTTCTGCAAGTACACAACGATGAAAAATGAGTAAAGATGTACAGATACATGATTGTCCTCAAACAATACTTTGGACAAAATTAACTTGGATCAGGAACAAACCTTCACATTTGTGTGTCCAGTAAAAGTCTGTATAGGGGTGTCAAGCGCCCTACACGTACTCGTGGACAGGTCCCACAGCTTCAATGAGTTGTCAGTGGATGCAGATACTAGAGTTGTCGAATCAATGAACTTCACGTAACTTACAGTCTTTGAGTGTCCAGATACTGTGCATAGAGGAGCTCTTGTGTTACGGAAATCATAGATATAGATGTTATGATCTGCTGAACCAATGGCAATAGAACGAGCAGAATCAGGGGGGAACTGGACAGAGCACACATTTGCCTTAGTTTTGATAGTGCATATACTCCCTTCCTGCAATAACCATTCAGGCAAAAACAAAAAAGCCACTTACTCTATTTGCAATTTGAAGTGGACACAACAATCCTAAGGGTGGTACATGTAATTAGTTTTAATGCTGACATACACCAAGTGCAAGAGTAGATTGCCTGATTGATATTCCACAGCTTCACTGCACCATCATCACTTCCACTAGCCAACTTTGTCGGATCTGTTAATGAGAAGTCCACAGACCACACACGCCTTTCATGCTCCCTCATATCCATCAAGACGTTGCTCCGCGTGACATCCCATATCTGAGACAACCAGGCCAAATAGTTCACTTTGAGATAGCAGAAGCGAAAGTGAGATGCAGGAAACCAACGTACTGCATACCTGTACTACGCCTTCAAAGTTGCTTGATGCAATCTGATTTTTGATATAAGCATTCCAGCATATACTGCTGAGCTTGGATCTACTTGCCATTTCAACTACTGGATAATGAATGTCCCTTTCATCATTTAGAAGCATATCGCAGTCGAAAACCTTAATTTTCCTATTTACACCAGCAGTAGCGAAAAATTCTCTATCCCGATCAAAACCTAATGAGCAGACTAAACCGGATGAATTCAGAAGATCCCCTTGCTTCAGGTCTGCCCGAACAGTTAACTTGCTATACGATAGATATTTACAAAGGCCTTCCAAGAAGGTGTTAATCCAATCACTTTTACATCCAGTACTTTGGGCCTCCTTCGAAGCCAGATCATCCACAGAGCTGGCCTCTGTCCTAGCAATTGACCCTCTGCCAGAACTGGAAAGCGATAGCTTTTTGGTTGTGCATCTGCTAGATGGCTTCATCGATCTGCATCTAGTGGAAAAATAAGCTGCCTCAAGCTTGTTGAAGTTCTTCATCAACCGGGAACTTTTTAGCACAACATTTTCCTTAATATCTGAATCCAAACCAGAATTGGGACCTTGATTGAGATTCTCATCGTGTTCCTCGTAAATTGGATTTTTAAATCCTTCTCTGTAACGTTTTCTTGAACCTGAAGATGCCGACTCTTCATGCACAATTGATGCATGTGGCAATAATGGATCAAGTTTTCCAGCTACCGTATCTTCCTCTTCTTTCGATTGAAAATACAGCTCTCTCTTTTTATGGAGGATTGATTGCTTCTGGTGAACATCCTCTATGTCAGAAGACAACAAACTGATGGTCTCTTGTAAATGATCAGCAGTTTCTTGTTTTCTTTGCTGTAGTTGTACCAGAAAGTCCAGCAGTAGTTCCTGATCTTCTATCTCTTCTTTTAAGTTTATTGCTGCTTCACGTTCCTCCAAACTATCACGTGGCTCATTCAGGAACTCACTTTGCAGCACCTCACTGACACAATAGGAAAAAAAGGCCGGGTTTCAGGTTATGACAGCTCAAACTATCAAAACATAGGCTGAAGAAGGGTCAATCATATACAGTTAGCATTGCATACACGACACTATCAAAGCATAGACCATCATATCTTCAACAGAGAAAATCCACAGATCAAAGACTAATTTTTACAAATAGCCTACAGATTCGACTTGCTTACAAGATATTATAGTAAGAGCAAGGCCACGGTGAGCCCATCCGGCACCCTAAAGTTGAACAAATAGGCTGCGTCCTAAAGTTAAACAAACACTCTAAAATTCGACAGCTGCACTTTAAAGTTTTGAATAATGGGAGCTCACTGTATGACTGTAGCCAAATCTCTATCTTAAAATGAGGTAAACCAAGCAGTGGCAAACTCAAGGCTTCTGAATCAGTATAACACCTTAACAAACACCAGAAAGTATTCTGAGTTTCAACGAACAGAAAAGCCTATCATCTATCCATAAAAAACGCTATCGAGAAAAGGAAAGAAAAAATATTTGTTGTACAGGGAGCAGATTAATCTAACGAAAGCAGACACTCCCTTTGACATTGCGAAATGAGCTATTTTGAAGTACTATTTAACATCTTTTAAGTACATTCACCAAACTTCAAAAAGTACAAAAGCGGAACTCAGAAATCGACAAACATTCAAGTTAACTAAAGACAGTATTTCCTGATTTGAAATTTTGATGTCTGAGTCTACAGCCAACAAAACGATGATTAAGGAAGATCTAACATGCTCAAAATGTCACTGAAAATATGCTCTCCAGCAACAGAAATGGAGCACACCGAAGTGTCACAACCTAGAGAATTAATAAATTTCATAGTCTATGATTAAAACACAAGTTGCCACTGCTGTACATGCAAATGCAACTGATTAGAGGAAACAAATACACTTGAAAGATAACCAACGAAGGGCAACGAGGGAGATTTCTGTAAACATTACAGGTGCAGAAAACACTTGACTCTATAAAATCTTTAGATCCAAGTGTGGCAAGACTTCTCTTTATAAAGAATACGAAGATGATCCAATACTGTACTTCCGGAAACCCGGGAATTTTTGACAATTTAAATGCATCACAGTGCATTTTGGAGGATAACTGACTTTTTATTAAGGTAGTTATTTCTAGTCAGTTCATATGCTTCTGTCATGTTGCATTCTACTTTTTTCATATATAAACAAAGGCAACATGATTGGGATGACTGTTTATTCAATTCAATGTCCATAAGGTTATAAAACTCATAATGGCTTATGCACCAAATAAATATAAAGCTATCAAATGCAAAAGATCAGAAAACCCTAGAGCAAAGGTGAACAGTATTGCAAGAGTCCTGCTGACACATAATATGCCAAACTTGTTAATTTATATGGAATATTTTCCATTTAATACTTACTTCAATCATATAAAATTGAGTTTCATAAAAATAAACTTTAACAAAAAATAAAAATCAATAGAAGTAATATTTGTAATAATAATTAACATAAGTGAAGCAGAAAATGAAAATTTTATAAAATAAAATTTGGAATGAAAATAAAATAAAATTTAAAATAATAATTAAAATATATAAAATGATCTAACTGTAAAAAAATTTTAAAATAAACTGGTGTTCGGTGGTATTGAAATGTCTTTCAATGAGTTTATTTGCTAAACACTAGCTGAAAAGCCAAATGCTGGTGCATGCACTAAAACATACAGATCCAGCTGATAATGTGACAAATTAAGTTTGATGCCTCATCACCAAATAATTTCTTCAACAGAACAGTTGGTGGCAAGATAACCATTACTTGCTGGTAAACCAATCAGCTAAACATTGAGGCACATCCGATCACTGTGACCCAGACTGTCCATAATAGCTCCTCCAAGGTACACAAACAATGCAGACTTTTTGGACTTCAGTGTTAAAAGGAAACAGCTAACAGTAGCAAATAATTTCTACCTTGACCAGCAAATAAATGCACTTTATATAGCAAATCATGAAATCAGTACTCAAATCGAAATTCATATAAGGTTTACAAGAGTGTCTATATTACCCACCCCACAAAACTAACCTCATTTTAGGCCGCGTGTTTGGCTGAGGGTGCAACAGCCACAGACAGAATGAAGCTTGCTTTGGCCACTTGAGTAGCAACTCCGGAGGTAGCACACGGTGCCTCAGGTTGGACATGGTTCTCAGCTTCTCCTCTAATGAATCGAACGTGCAGAACAACTGAGATTTAACAAAAAATCCCACATCACAATATTCAAAAGATTAACTTTATCTTAAACCAACAGCAGCAACAAATATTAACAACAACGTGAACAAACACGTCCAAATGAGTAACAACATCGATGCACTTACCTCAAATAGAAGCACACCCAGTCGATAGATATCGGAAGCGAATGTGCTAAGACTACCAGCAGCTTCTTCAGGGCTTGTATACCAATTGAACTCCATCAATAGAATCTGCTTCAATGGGAATTCTTTCTTCTCATTCTCCTTGCTACCAATTTCATATCTCTCCTCCTCAGCTTCCTCAACCGATGACCGGCGAGGGCAGCTGGCGTCAGAATAAGTCCTACTGCCGCCTGCCCGATTCTTGACTACATCATCTTCAAAGGAGTCGGAGCCAGAGGTAGAACAAGAAGCCGATTCAATGAAAGCTACCCGATTGAAAGATGAAAGAATAAAACAAGAAGGCCGAATGTTGGTGATAACAACACCTTCCGCGTGCGCCAAGCTCACTGCTTCAACAACTTGCCGGAAAATGTGAAGGCACTCGAGCAACTCCACTGGCCGGTCAGGGCGATCGAGCCACTCTCTGAGGCTCACCTCAGAACATACGCCGGAGCACACCTTACCAGTAACGCTCGGTCTTTTCCTCGACAAAGCTACCTTATTGTTTAGATCTTCTTCGTCTTCCTCGGCTTCAACTCCGCCTCGGCCGCGGCGAGGACCCAAGCTTGTGCTTGAGCCAACGCAAGCAGTGTTGAAGCCGCGTGACGTGGACGATCTCGCCACCCACTCGTCCGACTCATCCATCCGAGACTAACCCATGAACCGAAACAAGAAAAGATTGCAAGTTTCAATCGCCCAATGCTCTGAATGAACTCGAATCCCCATGCATCAAATAAAAGCAAGAAACAGCTTTCCAAGAAACCAAGATCCTGACGGCTCCGTGTTACAAGTTTGAAACGTTCAAACTTCCTTAGCCGTAAAGGATCCAAGAGGGCAAGGATCGTGGTTGAAATTAAAGAAAGATCGCGCCTTACAAGTCTCTGATCAATATCCGTTACACAAAACCACCATGGAGCGATGAGTTGTAGCTAGAAAGCTAACTAACAGTAAGAAGGGGGGAAGGGAAGAAGAACAGATTCATACAAGAGAGAGAATTAGTAATTAGAAGGGAATGAATGAATGAACTGAAGAAGATAAGAGAGGTGGTAGTGATTGCTTTGCAGCAATAGGGAGAGAGAGAGAGACGAGAAAGCTGAGCCACACACTCTTCACGCGCTTTAACTGCATACAGCAACCAAAACCAAACCAATGCCGCAAAAAAACTCTTTATCTCAGCCTCACGTTAACACGACACCCTTCCTCACAGAAATATCGAATCCAGTGATCGACCGATCGACTGCAGCAGATAGATATCGGCGCTAGAGCTAGAAGATGAGAAGAAGAAGAAGAAAACAACAGCAACAAAGAAAGAACACAAAGCAATGAAACGAAATGAGAGAGAAAGTTAATGGTTTTGGGTTACGGGGAAGAACAGCTCGTTATCCACGCCGGGTAACAGAAATGGAGAGATGTGGACGTTTCTCGACCGCAGAAATGGGAGATGTAATATAGGACCAATATGTGATCCACGTACCCTGAGAAAGAAGGGAATCCGGATGGAGTCGTGTGAATATTATTTTTTATTTCTAATCATATCAACTTCTTAATTAGGTTTGTTAATTACCATTTTGTTTTATATTGAATAGAAAATATTAGTTTCAAGAAATTTGGGAGAGTTCGGATTTAGTCAAGGAATGATTAATTACTTTACGTAGAAAGCTATCGTTTGGTACAAAAAAACTGTTTTGGAGAATAATGTATGTTTTATCTGTGTTGCCATAACAGGAAAGCAATTGTAAGTTTGTAAGAATTCGACCATTTTTTTGTATTTATGTTTGGATTTATTTATCAATTTATTAAATTTATTTTTACAAATTTATTTTAAGATAAAATTAATAAAATAATTTTTTATTGAAATATTTATTTTATAAAATTTAAATAATACAAAATAAATATAAAATTTTATTTTATTAAATATTTTTAATTTTTAATTTTATTTTAAAATTTACTTAAAATTTTATTTTCAAATAAACACGCATTTTAGATGTTGCTTCGTCCAGGAATTGAGGCGCTATTTGGTTCTCCGTTTCAAAAGCTGTTTATCAGTTTTTCTTAATTTTTTTTTATTTCACATTTTTTAATACATATTTTATAAGTATATAAAAAATTTATTTAAAAATTTAGAAAGTGTAAAAAAATTTTACGAAGTGAGATCTTTTTATTGCATATTATTATTATTTTTTTGAAGTAAAAATAAGATAGCTCGTTTTTCAAAAAAATAAAAATACTCTCTATTTTACAAAAATTTTATTTCATAAGCAATCCCAAACGCGTCCTGAATCAATCGATCGGAAAACAAAAGGGACCAATAGAGGAATTGAATCAATGGCCCGTTTTTCAAGAGTATATCTCTTGGATTATTTTTTTAAATCAAAGAAATATTCAATAGTAAAATAACTCGTTTTGTGCGTGTTTTAAAAATTATTCGTAATTGAATTTCATAAAAATAAAAAATAAAAAATAAAATTTTTTAAAAATAAAGTGAAAGTAAAATTCAGTATATTTTTTCAATAAATTTTTAAAATATATTAATAATTAAAAAATATAATTATATTGAAAATATATAAATAAAAAAATTAGAATTAGAATTTCGCGTGTAGAAATAAAATTCTGAATTTTTTATGTATTAAAATATAAAAATTGTTCGGAACTTAAAATTTGATAAAAAAAAATAAAATTACGGATATTTAAACACACACTTAATAATTGCTGCTTTATACTGAAAAAAACTGTTTTTGCTTTAAAAAAGAAAAAAAATTTCGATTCGTAATTTCTTTTAAAACCGTGAATGGCTGTTTTGTCACTGCTAAATTTATGAAATTACAGACATGTATAAATCTCCTACTCTCTAGTCTCTGCTCCCTCAACACCGCTGCGATCTCTTGTCCACGCGCAGTTGTTTCTTTCCCGCTGTCTCCGGCCTCCTTCTTCCGGCCGCTGCTTGATTTGTAGTAAGGGAATTTTCAGCATCATTAGGGTTTAGTGTCAAACTTCGGAAAATAGAAAGGAGTGGTTCAGCGACGGCGAAGACGAACACCGGCGACGTAGCTTCTCTCGATCTTTCTCTATTCTAGTCCTTCTACTTCGTAGGGGTTTGTTGTATTAGCTTGTTTGTAGCTTAAAAATGGTGCTTAACGTGAATTTTTGAAGTCATGCTTCTATGTTATTTGATTTAGGAGATCATCCACTGTCCCACATTTTTATTAAAAAAAAATTTTCATTTTTTAAATTTAAATTTATATATTAGTTATTATATTTTAAAGTAAGAATACTAAATTGTTTTTAAAAAATAATTCTATCCAACATCCTTTTATAAGTGCCTGAAAAGTGCATCAGAAAGTTGAAGCATCAGTTGTTTAATAATTCTAGATTCATAATACTAATATATTTACTGACGATTTATAAAATATAATAAAAAAGAATTAAATGATTACAAAATTGTATATATATTAAAAAATTAATGTTAAATTACTTATTATATTTTAAATAAAATTAGAGTTATCATATACATTATTCACTATGAACACAGGTATGTTAAAAATATCTACAATGTATTTCACAGAAAAACTTCAAATCTAAACGTAATTAAAGTTTTTGGGACATTTAATATCTATTATATTGGTTGCTTTATTTATTTACAAGTTTATAAATAAAAGTCTAATGCATTTTAATACTTATTATATTTAAATTCTATTTTTATTAGAGATTTAGAATAATATTATGTGTCTCATATCTAGCTCAGTATTGTTTTGAAAACTTTGGAATGCAAAGCACAATATTATTCTTTACTTGCTGCTTTTGAAAATCAGAAAATCAGTCGTCAGGCCCAGGCCTAATAGCAGAGCAAAGTAGGCCCATAATCCACACAAATGTTTAATACAGGCCCATTAGTAGCCTTCAAGTCAAAACAACAAAGTTGACCACAAGTCTATGCAGGTGGTACCCACAAGCATCATGTGTGTCAACTGCTTGTCAGAGAACTTACCGCACTAAACGACGAGCTAAACTACAACCGACGGAGACATATTTAAACACTTTAAATTCATTGATCAATAATCACCTCATGATCAATCAATTTAATTTTCTAACCAAAACAAATTCGCCTTCTCTCTCTCATGGCAAGAAAGAAAAAGAAACCATGTTGCTTTCCCAACAAACTCCAACTCTTCTTCTTCTTTCTCCACTTCTGTTTTCCGGCAACCGCCGCCGTCGAGCTTCTCTTCAACGGTTTCTCACCGAAAGACTTGTCTCTATTTGCCAACGCAAGTCTAGAATCTCGTTATCTTTCTTTAACAAGTCCATCTTCTTTCACACTCGGTCGAGCTCTGTATCGCTCTGCAGTTCCCGCCCGCGTTAATGGCGTTGCTCTAACCTTCTCTTCTTCTTTCATCTTCTCCATATCTCCAATTCCCGGCTTTCTTCCCGGTCACGGCTTTGCTTTTCTGTTCGCTCCACGGTCAAGTACCTTCTCCGCGATCTCTTCTCAGCACTTGGGTCTTTTCAACTTCTCCGGCAACGGTAACCCGAACAACCATGTCCTCGCTATTGAGTTTGATGTGTTTCAGAACCCAGAGTTCGAGGATATTAACGCTAACCATGTCGGCGTTGATTGGAACTCTCTCACTTCACTTGTATCTTCACCCGCCGGATATTATTCGAACTACAGCATTGAAAGTTTTGTTAATCTTACTTTGAATAGTGGAGATAACTATCAAGCGTGGGTTGATTACTGGGATGGGTTTCTCAATGTGACCATGGCTCCGGTAAGTCTTGGGAGAAAACCAAATCGCCCGTTGATCTCAGTCAAGCTCGACCTCTCCGATTTGTTCATGGATGAGATGTGGGTAGGCTTCTGTGCGGCTACAGGGAGATTGGTGGAGCGCCACCGTGTTCTTGCGTGGAGCTTAAGCAATTCTAACATCTCCGCCAGTGAAGGTCTTCTTCTTTCAAACCTCCCCAACTTTATGCCGCCTGATAAACGGCGGCGAAGGTTAACAAAAACCATTCTCGCCGGAGTTGTTGCTGGGACAATTTTGCTGTGTTTCTCCATATTTGCTGTTATATTCATGTTCTTTTGTCTCAAGAAGAGAAAGAAAAGAACAATAACAAGTGAAGGAGAAGAAGATGCAACGGAGGAGTGGGAAATAGAGTACTGGCCGCACCGTATACCGTACAGAGATATAATAACAGCTACAGATGGTTTCTCAGAAGTAAACCTTGTCGGACACGGCGGCAATGGAAAAGTGTACAAAGGAAACATTGCCGGAGAAGCAGTGGCGGTGAAGTTGTTCTCCGGCAGCACGGAAGAAGAATCAAAGCAATTTTTAGCAGAGGTCTCAACTCTGGGTAGACTCAAACACAAAAATTTAGTGGCTTTGCGTGGCTGGTGCCGTATCAGTAGAAGAGAATCAGCAGCCATGATTCTTGTTTATGACTTCATGCAGAACGGAAGCCTCGATAAATGGATATTTAGAAATTCTTCTTCATTGCCGAAGTTGAGTTGGGTGCAAAGAATGAGAATTCTCTGTGACGTGGCCGGAGCCGTGGAGTACCTTCACGAAGGTTGCGGTGAAGCAGTGGTGCTGCACCGTGACATCAAGGCGAGCAACGTACTTCTTCACAGCAACATGGACGCCAAGCTTGGAGATTTTGGTCTTGCTCGTGCTCACCCGCACGGGCACGCTTTGTCGACGACGAGAGTTGTTGGCTCAGCTGGGTATATCTCGCCGGAACTTCTCCGAACAGGGAAAGCTTCAACTGAAACAGACGTGTATGCTTTCGGTGTGTTAGTTCTTGAACTAGTATGTGGCCGGCCGGCGGTAGAAGAAGGGAAACCTTCTCTTCTTTTATGGGTTAGAGCACGCTCACTGCCGGCTACGGCGGTGGTAGATGAAGGATTGAAAGGGACAGAAGGGTTCGATGAGATCGAAGCGGAGAGAGTGGTGGAGATAGGGCTTGCGTGCACGAGAGATGAACCGAATACAAGACCGAGAATGAGAGATGTAGCACGGGTGCTTAGAATGCCGCCGCGGCGGGCTACGGTGGAGGACGGCGTAATGGAGGAGGAGGAGAATGGGGACATTTGGTTGTTGGATTCCAGACTGAAAGGGTTTAGTGGGCCGGAAAAAACCTGGGGGCAAATGTATGAAATGGGCCGACCTCATTTAACGTTCGATGAGCTCCGGCAGTCCACATCAGTTTCCTTATCCGAGTCCGATTTAATTGTAGAAGGCCGATAGCAATACGGCTCAGAAGCCAGCATTACCGAAACGGCGTCTTAAATTAGTTTTGCCAAGATTAGTGAATATTTTGACAGTGATTATTAAAAAAAGCGTTTTTCGAAAGAAAAATATTTTAAAATTTTTGAAAAATAAAATTGGCTAGTGCAGTATTGAAGCATTAAGAAATGTTATCAACGAGGAATATAAGGAGAGTGAAGAAGCTAGGAAATTGAGTAGCTTGACTTTCTGACATTTCACAACAACTTAAAATTTAACAAATGTTGGTCAAATTACTTGGAATATTATGCATTTGCAATGTGTATAAAAAAGTTTGAAGTTTCCAAGTAGGCAAACTCTTGTTTTGCAAGAGTTTTACTTGCGTTCCAAGGATGAAACTAACGTTTGTTAGTCAAAGTTCGGCCAGTGATCCACGTTTTTGATATTTTATTTAATATTTATTGTGAAATGCCACAACATTAACGTTCACTTTTCTAAGTTCACTTTGATGGTTTCATCTCTAACTATTCAAAGACTGCGTATGGGTTGTTTTCAATGTGTTCGCTTGTTTTTAGAAGCAATTAGATTAAGACATTCATTCATCCGTCAAACTTTGTGTCGTTATCTATACCTTCCTTGATTCTTAAAAAAGATATCCCATTATGATGATAGTGATAAGTAGCCTAAATTCTCTAAAGAAGAACGCTCATAAACGAAGGCGATAAATAAAGCAACATGTTTTTTCTTTTAAAAAATTTAATTTTTTTACAAAATGAATTTATCTTTTTTATTTTTTATTAATTAAAAATTAATATATATTATATATATAAATTTTTTTATGTAATTTAGAAAACTTTAGAAGAGTTTTTGAAACATATAAAATTGAAGGACGTATTTACCAATACGTTTCAAAAAAAATAATTTTTTAATTTTTAATTATATATTTTTTAATAAAATTTTTATAATATATTTTTATAATACCCATTAAAAGCCTTAAAGATATTAAAGTCCCAACTCAACAGACCGTCGACATTCCTGCATGCATCGTGATTGAACCCATTCGGAACCCGTGTTTGTCGTCAACTCGCTTCAGACCAACCGAATAATAGCTAAAAAGGGCCTGTTTTGAAATTTAGTTTGTCAAATCAATCCTTGATTAGATATTAATAAGAGATTAGTACCTTATATCACGAAAAGTATAATTTAGTGGCCTATCATTGCAAAATTACAACTATCAGAAACCGAGATACAGTTAACGCCGCGTCAATAGAGTCACCGGCGTCCCATTTACATCAATACATCATCGTCATTAGTTTGAGAATAGGTCATAAATCAATTAGAGAATAGTGAGATCGACGGGTGGTATCTCATTTATATCCGCAAAATAAAAACAAACTAAAAACAACAACAACAACTGCTATCGAACACCGGTGATCTGAGATCAATCCAATAGATAGTTCACCGGCGTATCTCAGATTTATCCAACGGTTCAGATCTAACGCGGCATTGCTTTGGGATAGAAGAATCGAGATCCGCTGACGAACGGTGAGGATGAGTTGGTCGCGGCTGCCTGCGAGATGACGGGCGGCGGTGGCTCGTTAGGGCTGCGAACGGGGAGCTATGGGTCTCTCCTGCAGCCCTTCGGCGGAGGCGTGGGTCCATCGCCGGCA
This sequence comes from Acanthochlamys bracteata, assembly GCA_019914995.1. Classification (NCBI taxonomy): domain Eukaryota; kingdom Viridiplantae; phylum Streptophyta; class Magnoliopsida; order Pandanales; family Velloziaceae; genus Acanthochlamys; species Acanthochlamys bracteata. The sequence goes on along the minus strand of CM034138.1, from coordinate 918,079 downwards.
AATGGAGGGTCCCCCTTGCCGAGTTTGCCTGGTGGGATCCAACCTGGTGGTGGGCAGTCAGCGGCACTGCTGCTTCCCGTTTCGCGAAAACCTGCTAAATTAAACATGCAAGCCAAGGAGCGGAGGGTTTCCTGGGTTCTGAAAGCCGCCGGCCGACGCAGGGTTGGAATGCTTCTTGTGCTCATCCTTGCCTCCGCTGCTATCCTCTTCTCCTTCGTCTCCGTTGTCAGCAAAGGTAACCGATCCTCTTTGAATGAATCAATCTTGCTGTATTGGATAATGTGTTTTTGTTCTTGTTATTTATTCTGATGTTGATGAATTGTAAATCTCTGTTGTCCGCTAAGTACTTGTATCTATTGTATAAGCAGTTCAATTTTTCCATTTTGATATAATGTGCATTGCTTTTGTGATCAGGATTTTGTCCTTCTACTCTCGCTGTAGAGATAAACCCCACACTAATTGGACTTTGATTTTTCAAGTTCTACATTGTCGGATATGTAATTCGGTGTCTATATAATTTTTGCTGCACATGATCTTACTAAAATGCATCAGTTCAAGCTTGCAAAATGGAAGTAATCACCATTTTTCTATGGCTTTAAATATTACCGACCACTGTGAATGTAGTAGATGGCGCTGATATATCTTGAACAAGAATCACACTCAATTGCCCTGCCACTTAAAACTAGTGTCTCTTGCATTTTTGAGTTTTCTTTTAAAATGTTTGATCACGCAGCAAAGGTGCAGCGGTTTTATTTGCTAGCAAATTGTAACGGTTTTTCATTTTTTTTTTGTTTCAAAGTAATGTACTAATTGCACGTTACTTATTTAATGGGAGCTATTTTCTCTTGCAATCTCGAGCTTTCAGTTTGATCAACTCTTGGAATTGTGCTGAATTCTCCAAGTTGAGGCTTTCTTTTCTTGTATCTAGATGATTACATACCGATTTTGACAAATTTGCATAGATTTATTTTTATGTCCTTGATTTACTGATTTTGTCTTTTGTATGCTTACTGAAGAATTATACTGATACCATCACTTGAAGTAGGGTGTTTCCTCTGAAGTTTATTTCATGCTTACCCATTTGTTCAATGCATGTTTTGGAATACTGTTCTTATTATATGAGCAAACTGTTTGGACCTTTTGTTTCAGATGAAGATGTGTCCGTCGATCTTCACAGGAATTCTGATTCATTAATTCACACTGGTAGAACATCACTAAGAACTTTGAAACTTCCTCCTACTGCAATAAAAGAGAACACAGGGAATATAGAATTGGTACATGAGCTGTCATCTGGAAGAAGTCAGATTGAAATTCATCCTCCAAGCATATTTCCAAGTAGACATCCATGTGAGAATTTTTCGTTTTCTCCTCCACCTGCTGATAGGAAAAGGACTGGCCCCCGACGTAAGTCTAACCTCGACATTGATGTTGTCCATACTGACCCTTTGAATCCTTAAAGTCTATTTGGTTACTCATTTCTCTTTCCTTTTTCTTTTTTTCTCTCATATTGCAGCATGTCCTGTCTGCTATATCCCAGTGGACCATGCCATGTCATTTATGCCTGCTTCACCAACGGTGTCACCCTTATTGAAATTCTTGAACTATGTTACTGAAGAGAACATTACTTTTGATGAGTCAAATGGAGGATCTGCATTTGGAGGACATCCTTCTTTGCAGAAGAGAAATGAATCGTTTGACGTGAAGGAGTCAATGGCTGTGCACTGCGGGTATTTCACTTTTGCTTGTAATTAGAGAAATTGTTGCGGCTCTTACTTGTTGGTTGATTATTTAATTAGAAAATCTCTTCAAACCTAACATTCAACATGTTGTCAAACTCTATGGTGTTGTTAAATTATTTTCTTTGTCATTCTTGTGACTCATCTGTAGATTTGTGAAAGGCAAGAGACCTGGTCAAGGGACTGGATTTGACATTAGTGAGGAAGATCTTGTTGACATGGAGCATTGCCGTGGGATAGTTGTAGCCTCAGCTATATTTGGTATATTGCGTAGCGCGCTTTTCTCCTGTCTTTCTTTGCTTATGATATAAACTGATACAACTTCGAGAACCATTTTCTTTACCAGGAAATTATGACATAATGCAACAACCTAAGAACATCAGTGATGCAGCAAAACGAGATGTGTGTTTCTATATGTTTGTGGATGAGCAAACAGAATCTTACATAAAGAATGCTAGCACAATCGACAGCACTAGAAGAGTTGGACTGTGGAGGGTAGTGGTTGTTCAAAATCGCCCGTATCTTGATGCAAGGCGTAATGGAAAGGTTCGTGAAGTGATTTTATTTCTGGTTTATTTATTTATTTGTTGTTGATATTGATATGAACACTTAACTAAATGACATCATGAAAATGCCTACACCCTTCAGTTGATGCACAAGTCTTGCAAATGAATGTTGCATGTGGGTTGGAGAATGCTTTCTGCTTGCGCTATATGCATTTTATTTATTTGGTTTTTTTGGTACTGGCTGTCATGAAATTGTTGAAGTGTTTGTCAGTGGGTTCCATATCAGCACATATATCTAGCTATACGCCTATACCAACATCACTATACCAAAAGCACAACATCAACATTGCTGTAGGTTCTTTGCAAACAGTCTAGATCAAGATGGTGAATATTAATTGAGAGCTCCCTATCAGGAAACACATTTCCACACTGTTACAACAGGGAGTTATAGTGTTATCTAGAATTGAAAGGTCATAGAGTCAGGATTCAGTCACGGCTCTCTGAGACATGTTTTTTGCAGGTTCCAAAACTGCTGCTTCATAGACTTTTCCCAAATGCAAGATTCTCTATATGGATTGATGGAAAGCTTGAGCTTGTGGTGGATCCGTATCAAATTCTTGAGAGGTATGTTTAATTTGCACATTAGTTATTGAATAGCAACCTATTGATTATTTTGTAAAAGGTTCTTTTCTTACATTTTTTTCTCAAGGGACTTCTTTTGAGTCAAATCATGATTGTACGTGTTTATACTGTAATCGGTTTGCTTCATTTTTTTCTAGATTATATTACATTGAGGCAACTCTTTGCAGATTCCTCTGGCGAAGCAATGCAACTTTTGCAATCTCTCGGCATTATAGACGTTTTGACGTTTTTGAAGAAGCAGAGGCTAATAAAGCTGCTGGAAAATATGATAATACCTCTATTGATAATCAAATTGAATTCTACAGAAGAGAAGGATTGACACGCTATACTCGCGCAAAGCTTCCCATCACTAGCGGTGAGTGCTGATTCTTGCCATATTATTATGAAGTAGCAATGTGAAGTTGTTTGCTATATCTTAGTGATGTTTGATGTATGCAGATGTTCCTGAAGGCTGTGTTATAATTAGAGAACACACTCCTATCACAAACCTCTTCACCTGTCTCTGGTTCAGTGAGGTAGATCGATTTACTTCCAGGGATCAAATTAGTTTCAGTACAGTCAGAGATAAGCTAATGGCAAAAGTTGATTGGAGTCCGTCTATGTTCTTGGATTGTGAAAGACGCAACTTCGTCATTCAGGTACATGTTTCTTTATTTGCGTGGTTTGTCAAGTGGACCTATCGTCAATGGCTGTGTTTTAGTTTTATGTATGAAGCTACACTTGTTGAGGATTGTACATTGCGTTAGATTTTCTGCATCCTTCCTATCCCTTCTTCCATCCAAAGGAAGTATATATATGGCCTACTGATGTGTGCTTGCTGATATGAGTTATCTCTTGCAACTTTATGTATGGTCTATTGTAATTATCAGGTATACCACCGAGATCTCTTAGAACAAAGAAAGCGTGCTACTACTTACCCTCCACCACTGGCGCGAATTGCCAACAAGTCTACCGTAACAACTGTATCGGAGACCGATGTCCAGAGAGTTCCTTCATTAAGGAAGCTACCACTAAAGCGTGGAAAGGACAGGAGATCAGGTTCAAGACGTCGCCGTTCCAAAGCAGGCAGTACCAGGGAGACCAATTTGTTTTAATTCTTTTGGGCAAATTCTTTTATTTGTAATCAGATATCCATTGATTGTCAATGCGGGGATTAGGGGAGAGTAATTTTGAGTAGTTCTTTTTTCCATAAAAGGGAGGGTTAGTTACACAAGGAACTGATGATATCATTCATTTTTTGTTGGTGTATATAGGTGGTTCACAAATTATTACAGTTATTGTGTTCTACGGAACCATTCTTGTTGTTCATTCTTTAAGAGGAAAACAGAAAAAGAGAAATTGCTATGGTAACCTGGTTAGCTGTGGTCTGAACTATTTTTTATCATCGTCGTTTGATGTCAATGAAGCTGAAATAAAATTTGACATTTGTTGCCAGTCACAGTTCAGTGTACCTAGTTAGTTCTATTGATTTCTTGAAAACAATTCTTTTGTTTTTCTTTTTTTTAGGGCTTAAATAGATATACCAGGATCATACTGTAATGATGGCAATGTTGTTTCTGGAGTGCTCCTTCAAATATTTGTTCATCTACGTTAACATATATTGACTACTTTATCTGTTTTATTTACGGTCGTAGAATGAGTATAAAGCTGTTTGATATCTAACTAGTCCCTTTTCAGGTATCACAGACATAAACTGGAAGATTTGCTTCAGATATAATGCTCAACAGTTCCACTTTCACTTCTTCTCTTATTTCAGAAGTAAATTTTGGTCATTGATTAATCTTGATTTTCCTTTGAATGTAGATAGATGATACAGTCTTCTAGTCCGGATGGGTTGCTGTTGCCGATTACGTTAGGTACTCAAATCTTTTTGTCTCCACACAGTTAGCTAGAAGAAATCGTTGCTCATCTCTTTTGAGACATTTTAAAGAGCTTTTTCTTTGCACCAGCTCCCATCTAGCAAAACATGATACGTTTTCCAGTACCGCAAGACAGCTTTGTGAAATTGTGTTCAGTATGGGTTTCAAAATGAAATGAGCTAAACGAAGAATTTTGATCAGACTTGCCTGCATTTATCGAGTAGAAGAGAGGTCATGTGGTAGGGAAGAAACCGAAAAGAAGGAATAGCTCGATCGGCGGTCAATGTTTAGGAGGTATGCGTACCTTACAGCTGCTGCACAAAATCTTCCATTGCCCACATCTTCTTTCTGATGTCCTATTCATGGTTAAGATAAAAACAAGAATAGTAGCATACGTTAATACTTCATCATACGTAATTCTGAAATCTCAGAAATCGATTTTGCTTCTGTTCACAGCTACACTGACAAGTGGTAAGTATCTGAGTTCAATTATTTTGCTCATACTGAGATGATAAGAAATGCCTAGCTTATTACGCATAACCTACATTGTTGAAAGATCTTTTAATTCCAACAAGGTGATAACTCATTGCAGGTTATAGAAAGCTGGATTTAATAACCAAATTCAGTTCATGCCCAAATGGATACATTGGCACATTGAGGACGGAGAAGCACTGAAAAAGCCTGTTCTGTTCACTGAATTCGAGTACTCCAGCAATTACAAGAATTTCACTCACTCTGACCGCAGGTATTCAAGAGTGCATACGATACAATCTATGATTCGGCAAGGAAGAAGAAAGCTGGTGCAGGTGCTTTCATTTGGCAGCTGTTTGTAGTAGGTATGCAAGGTTACAGTGACCATTATGAAATCGTTCCCGGAGAGATGCCTTCTTTGTACAAATTGATCAAACACCAATTGTCTCGATTGGCCACGATTACAAAATTTGTTAAGAGTGTTTCTTTTGTGTTGGAATTCAATTTTTCTATCAAAATTGAAGTTTAAATATTTCCTATCTTAAATTTTGCTAAAATTTTCACTTTTGATAACTCACTTCGAATTTTACTTCCTCTATGCTGACATTTTAAAACTAAAAAAATTTACTTTTAATAACAATTAACATAAAATTAAACTCATTTTAAATATTATTTTTACATAACTCATTTTTAAGGTCTAACAAAAAGTAGACGAGCTCTTGGATCGTATTTTAAATGTCCGTAACTTCACTTTCTCCTGCAGATTTTGAGTTTCGAACAGTTCATATGTTTCAATTACACAAAAAATTCAGAATTCTATTTTCACATGCGAAATTTCAGCTCTAACTTTTTTAGTCGTACACTTCTCAATACAATTATATTTTTTCAATTTTTAATATATTTTCGAAAACAATTGAAACACAAACAATAAACTTCACTTCCACTTTATTTTTTAAAAAATTTTACTTTTTACTTTTTACTCTCACGAAATTCAATTAAAGACATTTGAATACGATCTTAATATAAGTGTTCCTTAATCTGGACTAGACCGACCCAAAATTCTGTCTGGCTTGGGCCCTAAAAATCCGAATACATCCGCCGGCATTGCCGTTTATATTTTATAATAGAATTAAGAAATTAAAGAATAAAATCTTTTCATGTATAAAACGTTATTCACATTATTCTTCACCGAAATGAAAAACATGTATTTTTTTATAGCTACAGATGTTTCAAATAGCAAGCAACTAACTATTCTGTTGTTGGATTCCATGAATGTTCCGGTAAAATCTCAATCAAGAACAGAACTCCAACAACAACCGGAGGCCAATTAATGCTTCAGTGTCAAGCATTTTTTCTTTATATATATACCACATATGCTTCAGTTACTGTAGTTTCAAGTTTTCCAGCTAGCTGCTGCAGTTTTCTGTAGAGAAACAGAGCAAAGTGCCAAAAATGTGTACTGTTTTTCGCAAACCGTACAAGAGCACTCGTGCAGCTGATCTTGTGCTCTGGTTTCTTCTTCTCATCTGCTACCACAGTTTTAAATCGTCATACGTATAATGACCAAACGAACAACAGCTAAGTTCTTCGTATAGAAACAATCCGTACTCTATGAAAAGCTACTTAACCATTTTGGGCATCTTCAATAAGAATAGCACTCACCATTAAGGCATTAACATAACAGGTTCAAGTTCATGAACTTGGCTACGGTACTGCACTATGACGATTTAAAAAAATAGAAGAGGGGACCACAGAAGTGAGAACATTGAAAATGTTATTAACATATTAGCATTCTGTTTGAATTGAAAGTAATGTGAAGCAATAGACTAATTACTCTTAGTTGCTTTTATTTGATAAAGAATTTATAAAATTAATAGAAACTATATTTTTTCTTATTAATTTTCATTGAAGAATAATTCGTTACCCTCAGGAGAAGAATAATTTTGATGGCCGTAAATATTTTGAAATTTCCATGTTGCTCACGTTACTTCATGATTTGTTTGGAACTCTCAAGTTAATCTTGATAATAATAATAAATTAAAAATTATGATTTATATCGGACTAATAAGTTAAAATCAAATTTTGTAAGATTAGAAAAATCAAGTGTACTTTATTTACTACAGATGATAATAACAATCATTAAATGACCAAATTTTTCTCTGCTATCGTTAATCAAGCGGATACAAAAAAGCAGATGACACTACAAATACACTACAACCAAATGCTTAATCTGCTGAAGCATACGAAAACTTTTCTGTAACGCTCAAACAGAGTAATGGGTTCAACAACAAAACTCCAGCTCAAACTCTTCACTTCAAGATCTTCTGGACTTACAACTCACTGAAATAAATCAGATGATACAAGATCCACAACGAGCAAAAGTTCAACATCTTCACAAAAAGGGAAAGCTCAATGATCAAGGAAAGAAAGAAAATTACACAACTAAGTTTGACTAATCAAGTCAAGACTGGCAAAGTCAAATAAATCTAAAGCAGACAATCTGGGATGCATTTAATTTGGACAAGCCAACTCAGCTCTTATATTTCAAACAACAACTTAGTTGAATCAAATCCAAAATCACTGGCGGGTAAATTCAAATCTCTTCATATTGCATTTAATGCCCATGAAGATATTGCACCAAGATAGCCGAAAGTGTTCGTGGAAGCGGTTGATTAACCGCTGAACAAACTGCTCCTCTCTGTCTTGAAAGTTTACCAACCAAAAAGGGCGCCAATGGTAATCTTCTTCAACGGGAAGAATCGTCCTGTATAGAGATGGAATTCTATAAGAAGAGAGGAAGAGCAACATAGAAGACGGCAAATGAGCAAAGAAAGACGTACAGAAACTAAACAGCTCTACAACGTCAAAATAACTCAAGCAATTGAAATCTTGCTACTGATCACACCGAAGATATCTCCTTCAGCAACTATCTGATCATCTCAATAAGGAAACTCCTGAGAACATTCATTCATCATGAAATAGATCCTGTGCCTAACCTTTATTTCTTTTTTGTAATCTCATACTGTTCGTGACAGGATGTTCAAGGCACTAGGTAAAGAAGGTCGGTTAGAGCTTGGTGAAAGTTTTTAAACCTTATTATAGAGTTAGCATATCAGCCAAAGGGACAGTGGTATTCAGTAGGCTGTGAAGGATTGTGTTGGTGAAAAAACTCTGTAAGAATAAGTGTGCTTGGTGAAGCACTTTGCTCTTGATGTATATGTAGCTTATTAAAGATTTAGTAAAACTTTGGCTCTTGTGATAGAGTATCTGTAGATATAGACAAAGAGATTTTGCTGAACCACGTTAAATATTCCGAATACTATCTTCTTTACTCAAATCACCAAACACTCTAATACTTACTATCTGCAGGTTACATAACTAATTCCAACCGACTGTAAGTTTGCTGTTTGAAATATCATTAAATTTTACGAAAGTTTTTATTTATTGATTAACTCAATTCACCCCTTACTTCTTGAGTTAATCTTGTAGGGGATTTAACGTGGTACTTACGCAATTTTCAATGTTTTCTTCTCAATGCAATCTCATTCGACTCCTTCACTCGCCGCGTCGCTCTTTTAATGTCGTCGTGCCGCTCACCGCCATCGATCGAGGCTATAAAATATCTATATCACCACTTCCTCCTCTCCGCCGGCATGCTTCTTATGCTCCAGCTGCAGTAACAACGGCGACTCAATCAGGTAATAATGTGCAGATTCTAGTCGGTGAAGATACCAAAGTAAGTTTTGCTTAGTTCTGCCGAGAAGTTTCAAGAGCTGGCGTGATCCAGGAGTGGAAACGCCGAAGATTTTTTGAGAATAAGCAGGAGAAGAAGAAGCGTAAGGCCCGTGATGCCGGTCAGTGTAGAAGCAGCATGTAAATTTGAATTAAATTAGATTTTCTTATTTTGTTATAGAGATTGTGTTCAAAGGTTTGATTTTTTGTTGTTTATTGTAATGTGATTGGGTAATAGTGATGATGAATGAATTAATTAATTTAATGAGCAAAGGATTGTTTGATAGAATGGTTAGTGATTGAGCTCAAATGATTCATTTTAAATAATTTTAATAAATACTATCTAAAATTTTAAAAATATTAAATAATTTTATAAAAAAATTATTGATAAATAAAATCTTACGATGTTATTCAAAATTTTGATTTTACGATCCTACACAAACGAATTGATTGTACATAAAATTCCGATTCTAACAACCTTGAACACCTAGCTAAGTTTAGTATTCTTGTACATAACTCTGAATATCATTAACAGTTCTGATCATGAATAATGGTGAGATTTGCCATTGGTACTATTGTTTTCAGAATGTTGAAGGTCAAGATTCTACCCTTCATCTTCATCACAAGCGGATGAAGTTGCTTCAAAAAAATCTCCAAATGACCTGGAAGACAAGTGTTGCTATTATGAACTTTTAAACTTTTAGCTTTTTTTCATTAGAAGTGTTGCTTGCAGCTGCTTATGTGTTTCAAATCTTTTAGTATAAAATGTAATTTGTAATTACTATGGAATCAAGTGTTGATATTACATAATCAACCATCAGAATCTTTCAAGAAATTAGTTTGCAAAATGCCTCCTTAAGTTTATCGTTCTTTAGTATCAACCATCAGAAACTTCATAGCATGAGATGATAATCTAGTTAGCAGGTCGTCCTGTTGGCTTTTTTGGTATAAGCAGTGGCATGTTCTTTGAAGCAGCTGCCACTCATAGAGATGAACAGCACACCAGTTCCAAGTAGTAGTTTAATGTATTGGTTTATGTTTATTCTTTCAATTGCATGTGAACCAAAAGCAAAGAACATAAAAATTTTAATTAATGTTTTATTTATTCTATTTAGATTTTAAGTTCGGCCATTTTATATATTTTAGTTATCACTCTACTTCACCTTTTATATTGAATTCTATTTCATAAAAAATTATTCCAAATTTACTTACGTATTTCAACTACTATTCCAACTTCATATTTTATCAAAATTTATTTTGTAGGAAACTATTTTTTTTATATAATTGAAACACGAACTAAAAGCACCGTAGTTGTTTTGAGCTTTCTTATCAATCACAACAATGTAAGAGTCCTATAAGAACAAAACCCTTGAAGGTTATCGTTGAATATATTGAGTTTTCAAGTTAAGGCAGGGTCGGATTAGTAGCGTATAAAATATTATAAGTCCGAATAAAAAATAGACTAATTTGATGGATTAGAATTGAATTAGCAGTATAGGGGTCTGAATGATATCCAAATGAAAAATGAACTATCTAATTTGAAAGTGGTTCAGTAACTTGTTTTGAATTGGGCCAAATAAATTCTTACTTAATGAGTTTAACAGTCAATGCTTTTTAATAGTCCCACGTTAGCTGTATACTGAATGAATATATGCTTATAAATAAAAAATACTAATTCATAAAAAGTTAGCCAATTTTTTTAGTATGGGGACTCGATTTTTCAATTCGTATCAGAACCCAGTGGAATGAAACCACTCGACGTGTTGCTAGGACGAAGATTGTTAGACCTCAAAGTTAAATTAGATTCAGATTTGTAATGTGTAAGATTTTATGGGCCCGAATAAAAGACGGACTAATTTGATAGGTTAAGGTCGAATTAGTAATGTAAAGATCTGAAATGATGATCAAATTAAAATAATGCTAACTAACTTAGAAATGAATCAGCAATTCGATTTGAATAGAGTCAAATAGATTCTGATTTGATGGATTTAAGAGTTTACGTTTTTTAATAATTCTACATTGATTGATTACTGAATAAATATATGCTTATAACTAGATCATACTAATTCTTAAAAAGTTATCTAATATTTTTAGCACGAGAATCCGTTACTTTAAATTAAGCTACACATTTCATGCGTTCAGCGTCTAGGCAATGTGTGTTTAACAAGTGCTCCTGTTTCTGACATTAAATATTTCAAGCAAACGTAACTAGGTAAGTTTGAAAAGAAATAAATTTCTTGAAAAAATTAAAAGTTGTAGCTACTAATAAACAAAAAGAAAAATCACTATATAAAGTCGATGATGAGAATGGCAAATTGTTCTAAAATCTTGTCATGCATAGCATCGCTCGTACGATAATAATTAATAAATGCCAGGAAAATGTCGATTAGCCGAGTGTTGCTATTCATTTGCATTGTCCTTCTCAGGACCCATCCAGGTCTTTCCCCTTTCTCCTTTAGGGGGTGTTTGGCTTTGCTTTTCCCCAATCCAACTTTTCAATTCTCCATTTCACGTTTTTCAATACATATTTTATAAATATATAAAAAATTTATTTAAAAATTTAGAAAATGTAGAAAAATTCTACGGAGTGAGATCTTTTTATTGCATATTTTTATTATTTTTTTAGAAGTAAAAAAAATAAAGCTCGTTTTTCAAAAAGGACAAAAATACCCTTCATTTCACAAAAGCTCTATTTCATAAGCAATCCCAAACACCCCCTTAAACCACCGTACAAAATCATCCTTCTTTCAATATTAATAGTAACTATAGTTTATGATACATTATTAACAGCTTAATTAATTAAATTATTCAAGTCCACACTTAGCTCGATGGCATTATGTTATCTCGTTCGATCCAATGGAACTCATCCACATAGCCTTGAAGTAAGTAGTCCCGTCTTTCTTTCTTTTCTTTGAATTTATTTGATCCTTGCTATTTATGCATGGAGAACGAAAAAACAGAGTTGGATGGAATACAGCTAGCTATTTGCTGCCATTTTCTGGTTGTTCCTTTTCTACTCTAAAATCTCAATGTTGTTGACACGAGTACCTTAACTTCTTCAGCCGTTTCTCTGCATGCCATGCCATGCCCTCTCTCTCTCTCTCTCCCTCCATCTCCCTATCTTTCTTTCTTCTCTTTACACAAACCAACAACATCACCTACGCAGATAAGTTTCCCTTTCTTCTCAACACGTATTACATATTCAACTAGTTCTTGAACTTGAAATAAAGCAGTAGGTGGAGTTAAATATTGAAGAAGAAAGAAAGAAGAAGAAGAAGAAGAAATTTTAATTCAATGGGTTATCACTCATCTGAATCGAGCAGTAGCGGAAAACTGTGCTTCTTTATCACCAGCTGAAGCAACAACGATGACGACGAAGAGTAAATTAACGAGCAGTAACGGAGTTCAAGGAAAGAAGACAGGATCCGGGGGGGCTCCGTCGACGAAAGGAAGCAGACACCCATCGTACAGAGGTGTGCGCATGAGAGCATGGGGGAAATGGGTATCAGAGATTAGAGCACCAAAAAAGAAATCGCGCATTTGGTTAGGAACGTTCCCAACGCCAGAAATGGCAGCACGAGCTCACGACGCCGCTGCTATTACTCTCAAAGGATCCGCTGCAGTTCTCAACTTCCCTGAACTCGCATCGCTTCTACCTCGCCCTGATTCACTGTCCGCTCAAGATATTCAAGCTGCTGCTGCGAAAGCTGCAGTGATGGATCCCGTCCTTCCTCCACAATCTCCTTCTGATGATGATGAACTCGGCGAGATTGTTGAGCTCCCTGCTCTCACTGACGATGATGAAAAAAAAGTTATTCATTCGAATGAAGGGGAGTTTGTTTACGGCAGAGAAGAAGAGCAGTGGACATTCTTGCCCCCCTCGGAGGAGTACGCTTGTTTTCTCTCCGATCCAACTGCTACTCCCGGTATTGAAGCTTTACTTTGGAACTAGTCATGAAGTCTACCCTACATGTCTTTGCCAGTTCTTTTTACTGCAGACTTAAGGTAAACAACTTGAATAATGAAACTTGTTTACTCGAAAGTGAATGACCAGTTCAAAAACAACTGTACAGATGTGGAACGGGGAGCTCGTTTCTTGCTGAATTCAGAGTTTTAGCTTATAATGTAGAAAAATAATTAATAAGAAGAAGAAATTAATCCTTGTCATCAGTTAATTTCTTATTTCTTCTTTGTATTGCCTTGAAATTAAGTCATTTGTTAAAGGTAATTAGCATTACTTGTGGGTTTCTCTTAATTAATCTTCTTTGTTTTCTTCCATTTCTCTTTTTCTTTTTCAGTAATGCGTGGCGTGATTGTGAATTTGAAAGTTTATTTCCCGTCTGGCAGGAAGCCATTTACGACCACTTTGTCTACATGCTTACTACAACTTTTAATGCAACTTTATGCATAAACTTTTAAAATTCACGTCCAACTCCATTGTCAGATTCGTCGTTTTCTTCTTCTTATAAAATCCGTATGTTTGCTTAATAATGTAGACTAATACCAACTGTATCTCAACATTTGAATTTGGAAAACTTAATTAACACCTTTGTCTTGCTAAACTTCGAGTTGTTGCATTATTTCAAATATCTCCGTCTTTGTGAATACTAAAAGACTAATGGCAGAAGGTTGTTGGAATGGAAGTTCAAATCCATCAACCGTTTGATTATTACCCTTATACAAACTGTTTAGATTTTAGAATGAGAAGTTGTTTTCAGAAATTTAACACATTTAATTGCAGAATAATTAGAAGGTCGGTGGTTCTTATTGAAATGGTTGACGAAGCACTGTCAGTACTCGTTATTCTCCACACCAATAATTGCAGTAGCCGTTTTCTTACCATTTTCACACAAAAAAGTCGGACAAGAAGAATCACAAATGAGCCAGGCAAGAAAGAAACTCTCCATCCAATCTTACATGTACATCTCAGAAACTTTGTAAAGTAGTGGTACTACCAATGGCCCTCAAATAATCACTATAAGAACGCAATTTAATAGGCTAGTGACGCATCTATCCTAGTCAAATAAGCAGGGCAAGCTGATACGAATTTGGATTTCTATAATAGTTCTCATCAAAGACTAACACTAACTGTTTAATAAGTAATATAAGCGCTTATCTTTAGCTTAAGCAGCTTAACATGTACGTCTCAAAGCACTCGCCATATCCTGAAGTAGAATTTCAAAATATCAGGGAACATTGTACAGTGTAGAGTATACAGCTCAGATTCAGAAGAACCATTGAAAAAGAAAATTCCAATATCTGAAAAAGCATTTACCAGCCTCGGAAGCATGTGTTTGTACCTCACAAGTTCTCAACTCCCGGTTAACATGTAGCACGTTCAATTACTTCACAAGTGCTCAACTCCCCTTAACCTGTAGAACGTTCATTTTTGTATTGATCAATCGTACGTAGTACCACGAATTAGATCAGACGCAGTTTTTTGATTGATTTATCACTGTTCACGCATGCTCCTCAAGATCCTTATACAAATAGATCTAAAGAATTATAATTAGAAAAAAATATTCATGGTTCCAAAAGAGAACTTTGAAAATATATCGAGAATGTCGCATTCATCCATTGATTCCTAACAGATGCTACTAGTCTCTGCTAGCAAGTCCAATACAAAGTGAGTATACTTTTGGGTTCCTGGAAAGAGAAGAACAGCATCATAAATCTATGCAGCATGCCGACAATAACGTGATTGGATGTATCATGTATGAGAAATATGCATATACACGATGGAAGTCCTGCGACCAAGTAGTATGCTGACACGATTCTTATGGACCATACATCTTTACTTATACAATTCTAGAACTGTCAATGGTTGAGCTCATATGGGTCTTGAGTGTGAAGAAGTACGAAAGTGAAGACAATATGGAATAGAGTTTTAATGCAATAGCCACAGTAATAACAAAACAGAAAAAGAGAGCAATTAGAGAAATATCAATAAATAAAGGTTGGAATCAAATGATTTATCATCATAATGCCAATGATTTGTTGACTTAATCTGTTGAAAGAGATGAACAATACATGATTTGGAAGTTACCATGGAAAATAATATGCTTAAAAGCCCTCTCCCTGATTCAGAACCAACAGCATTTTATTAACACAAATCCACATGCATGCAGGAAACACTTTGGCTAACCAAAACACTTTGGAAAAGGATACAAAAAAAGTGGCAATTTTAAATCCAAACTCATGTAGAAATCATGACTTGTTTATTATTGACCAAAGCATCTCAAAAAGTTTGGAAGTGCAAGGATGGAAAAAGTAATTCACTTTAGCATGCAAAGGCAGATTAAGACTGCGTAACACTTAGTTGTTGTTTTCTTGGAATTTGTCTTTAGTATGTTTATGCACTTTAAATCCTGTTTTCTTGGCAACTGACTTCAGTATGCACTTTAATTCAATCAGAACTTCACCAAAATGCCTTACAACTTCCTTTGCACTATTAGAAAAACTGATGTATGATGCCAACCAATGGCTTGTATAACAAGAATGAGTGTTAAGAATTCAAACGACATGCTCAAGACCAAATAAGATATGGAGAACCTAGGGGAACAAACCATTAGCAACACACATGGCAGATCTGGTTGAACATTAACAGCATGCCACCCAACATACAGAGGATAATCATCATATGCCATTCAACTTCCAAACAATTTATGCAAGTGTCAAATCCATCGTTGCAAGAAATTACCTAGAATTGTACATGAGAAGAGGAAGCATGACTACTTGGCTTCAGTAGAGCACAGGTATTGCAGCAGATATTCATTAGAGGAGCAAGTATCCAGAAGATCCTGATGCAACTTTGTGATAGCTTTCTGCAAAGACCGAAGAGCAGGAAGCATACTTCTTGAGTTCTGCTGAATAAAATGACCATGGGTCTTGCAAAGCTCCTGGAGAAAAAATTGTTGAAAGGTGTAAATATCCGAGTCAGCTACTAATTGGCTAGAAGAAATGCTGCTAAGCGGCCAGACCTGACACCACTGTAAAATGAACTCCAAGTGAGGACATTTCTCTAAGAGGTTAGCAAAAGCCTCAATCAATCTCTGCAAATATTTGAAAGGTATGGAAGAGGTAACAGATGGTATATCCAATGAGTTAACTGCAAAGATGCATTTTTTAATCAAAGAGTCTTCATTGAGACGGAGGCTTAGTAATAATGCCCTCTCTGTCTGGCCCTCAACCAAAGCTTTCTCTACCGCCTGCATTATAAGATGAAGGCATCATTGATCACAATTCCTGTACAGCTTCTTAGTAGAGATATATTACAAATATCATGCAATGTAGTCAATCATTAAGTCACCTAAACCAAAATTTTGTTGGAATATAACCATTCCACATCTTAGATTAGATTAATGCAGTGGCTAAAGCTGTAGTATGGCCCTGGCCACATTCTATCCTGCATGGCTGACTCACTATCATGTGATAGCATTCAGGACTATGGCTGTACAGCCATGCCAAAGATCATTCTAAGAATAAGATGAACTAAATCGTATAACTTAATTATAAAAACATCAATTAACAAATAATGGGAGAGATGGAATTAATTTAATCTTCATACCTCAGGTGTAACATCTATGTCAAGATCTGTGGGATCAAAAATGAATGATTCGTCAGTAGAATATATTAAAACTCCCTCAGTAGTTGCTGCTGCCCAAGACCTTCCAGTTGGCGCAATTTGTAAACACTTCGTGCGAACAACAGGCCTGCCACGATTAGGCACAGAACCAGGCAAGTCAGAGCCAAACTTTTTGCGTGTTTGATTACCTACGCCTTCTTCAAAATCACTGTTTTCATCATCAATGAGATCCAATGGGCCAGCATCAGTCATCCTCTTTGAGTTAAGAAAATCCAAAACCCCGTCCAAGGATAAATTTAGACTTATTTGAAATCTCCGTAGCAAAACCTGAAATAACTAACTGCAGTAAGTGCTTATACAAACATGATTATATTGTAAATGAGTTGCTACTGACTCACAGTCACAGGAACATAAACATATTGAGGACGAACTTGATCTAACAGAATCAAAAGGCTGGGGGAGTGCTATTACAAATATGTATGCAAGTAACCATAAAACAGAAAGACCAAAAGATGGTCCATGAAAAGAGGTGGCTGACCTGATCAGCAACATCATACATGCATATATACTTGCTGCTCCCTCCAGCTAAAATGTAACTTCCATCAGCAGAATAACAAAGCGTTGTAAAATATTTTCCCGAACTTGATCTAGCTGCAGATCTTCTGTCTGTCATAAGACGACCACCAGCAATGTCCCTACGACCCTCAATTGTGTACATTAACACACCATCAATTGGATCCCAGAAATGAATTTGGCCGTCTAATGTGCTACATGCTACTTGCTTTCCATCCGGACGATAAACCACAGTAAGAACATCATGTGCATGCGTAAATGTTTCAACTGTACCTTTTCCTTGAAAGACGTCCCACAGACGAACTGTTTTGTCCCATGAAGATGAAGCCAAAATAGCCTATGCAAATAAAAATATAATTAAATCTGGTCTTTAAAGTGCACAATACCTAACATTACTTCAGATGTAAGGTAGAGAAAGATATAGGTAGCTCTGTAAAATGGATAAAAATAACATTGGTTTAAAAACTTCCATACATTAGTAGGTGAAAACATTAAACCATGAACTGGGCCTTCATGTCCACTAAGACGATCCACCAAATGCCCTGTGTCTGATTTCCAAACAAAGATCTGAAATCAAAATTTCAAAGTACCATTAGGAAAAAGAAAATTGCAAGAAGAAAAGGGCACTCAGGCAATATAAATAATTGCGCACCTCGAATGAGTCAAGGGTTCCTGCACATATTACTTCACCACTCTGATCAGTAGCCAAAGAAACAAACTGCCTAGGTTCAGGAGTTGTGTACGTCCTAAAATTCCTATACCGAAACAGATCCCATGCACGAACTGTTCCATCTAGAGACGCACTTAGAAGAGAATTGTTTTTAGCCACAAAAAGGAGTGCAGTGACAGCATTTGTATGCTCAGAGAATGTCACGAAACAAAACCCAGATGAGACTGTCCACACCTGCCATATATCAAAATCACTGTTAGAGCCAGCTGATAATGAACAGCATAAAACCCAATGTTAGGTTGTCTATGTATTGTAAGGAGAGCAATTGTTAATGCTTCAATAAATCAGAAGCTAGTTTCCACAAACCACGTGTACCACTAAGCTCACCTTTACTTTGTTATCATCACCTCCTGTGGCCAGCATCTGAGAGTCAGCTGAGTACGCAATGGAATTAACATCAAAATAATGGCCCTGCTGCTTCAAGATGTAACTCTCAGACCGCCATTCCCAAACAAGCAGCTGGCCCAGCTTCGCACACCCAAATGTCAGCCAGTTCCCTGGCTGGTTAAATACAGAAGTTGTGATCTTCTCCCTCGATATTGATAGCAAATGTATACACACAAAGTCTGGCATCTGGTACAACCCAAATACGCCACTTGAGAACCCAACCACCAGCATGTCCAGTTCTTTGTGGTAATCACAGGATGTCAACCTAGCTGGCGCCTGCATGAAGAAATCTTTCTTCACTAACTCCCACTTTGCTTTATGCAACAGAATCTCATCCACTTCTTCACCATCAGCATCTGAAGATTTCCTCTTTCCATTACCAGTTTTTGAATCAACCATATCGATATCTAACTTCTCTCCAGAAGGCCCTCTTTCTGGTGTCCCCGGAGCTGGCGGCTCTGAATCTTCCATCTTCGAGCTACTCCGATCAATACTCCAAGTAAAAATTGCTCCATCACGAGACAAAGAATAAACTCCACGAACTCTACCAGAATTCTTCTCCGTTGCAAAGAAAGCTCCAACTACCGCCTCACGGTGTCCAAGAAACATGAATGGCTTGCCCGCTTTACCGATCGCGATCAATCTAACAGTTAAATCTTTCGATCCAACAAGCAGATAACTCGAGTCCGGTGACCAATTAAGGCAAGTAACATTAGCAGCAGAATCAGGAAGTGTTCGCATGAGATGGAGAGGAAAAACTTCACGCTTGAAACCTGGAGCACGCCAGATCTGGACTAACTTTCCGATTGCTACAGCGATGAGTTTATTATCGGGACTAAATCGAATTGCTGAAGGAGGTTTCTTGAAAGAAAACCGATGAAGAACAGTGCGAGATCGCAGGTTTGCGAGTAGAGCGCGGCCATTGGAATCAGAAGCGATAAGAAACGTCGCAGTGGAGTCAGCGGCGAGACGACAAATGTCGGCGGAAGTTTCGAATGCGAAAGTTAAGGTTTCAGATTTCAGTAAGTCTGTAGAAGCTACACGGTTGCCGACGGGCGTCAGAAGAGTGGCTCCGTTAGTTACCACGGCGTCGCCGCCGCGGTAAGGCGCTCCGAGGAGATTGTGGAACCGGAAATTCATCGCCAGCGGGAAGTAAACAAAAGGGAAAAGTATTTTTGTGTTGAAACCCTTAGAAATTGGAAGTGACGGGTGTTGTTAAACCTTGATTGGGAAATGGATCAAGGCCCATTGGGCTTAAAGTATTTATATGGGGTAATCTATGATATTTTTTTTAATAAGAATGATGGCTTTTATTAGCCCAAAAGTGTAGATATCTATAAATTGAAGGAGTTTTCTGTTTAAATAATGAATATATATTTCTTTTAATAACAAAATAAACAGTTTCTCGCGTCTTACCTTGCGTCATGCACGAGATCTCGCTCGTACTTTTTTTCTATTAGTTTGTGATTTCTCACGAATTTAAAATTTTTTTTAAAACTAATTAACAATAAAAATAATAAATTTAAATTTTTATAAATATTATTTTAAAATTATTGATAAATAATATAAAATTATTTTTTTTTATAACATTTATTCTCTAATAAAGTATTTTTTTTATAAAAATTAAACTGATACGAATTACGTGTCTTATAATAAATTTAATAAAGCGAACTATATTTTTTGAAATATAATGGGTTACTTGTTTAGAATCTAACGGACAACTATCGTATGAATAAAACGGACTATATATTCTGAAATAAAATAAACTAATTTTATTTTTAAATAAAATAAATTATAAAAACTTTGAATAAATATAAATAATAAAATTAAATTTAACTC
Organism: Acanthochlamys bracteata; assembly: GCA_019914995.1. Taxonomy (NCBI): domain Eukaryota; kingdom Viridiplantae; phylum Streptophyta; class Magnoliopsida; order Pandanales; family Velloziaceae; genus Acanthochlamys; species Acanthochlamys bracteata. Next base: position 898,019 of record CM034138.1, on the reverse strand, counting down.
ACATCTTTAACTAATTGGATCTAACTAGTTTTTATATTATGTGACGTTTAGGATTCTTCTTAAAATAAATTTGCATTGCAAAAAGTGAATCTAAATTTTTATTAATATTATTTTATAATTATTAATAAATAATATGAGACTAAATAATTTCTTTAACAATTACATATAATGGTTGATATGGACTGTGCAAATGGTAATCACTGCTGGAAGCATATAGCTAGATGAAGCATATTTTGCATCTTAGAAACGCAAAAAGTGCAAACTAGTCGTGAAGCAAACATTTCCTATTATTTATTTTTTCTTTCAATCACAAAATAATGTCTCACATTCTACCAAGATTAGTATGCAGTTATTTGGAAAAAAAGTCTGAGGCCATCAGTGCTGTGTTTCAACTTTTACTTTATTGTAGTCAAACTGATTACTGAGATAATGTTGTCAAGTCAGTTCTTAATAATCAAGATTCATTTATTGCTGTATGGCCTTCTAATTATAAATTTAACCAATAATTAATTATTTTCTTGCAAAACATCATGTCTATCTCCATATTTTTATGTTATGTCCATATCCTTAAGCTTTTTCTCGAGCTATATCAACTATGTATACAAGTCAAATTACACAGCAGCTAAGAGGTTTAACAACTTCCAACTGCTAGTCTTCTGTACATAACATAATATTATTAAGAAAACATTTAAGAGTACTTTTAAAATAGAAAATATTTTTATTTTTTTTAAATAAGTTTTTTTATCTCTAAAAAAATAATAAAAATAATTTATACTACGTTAAAATTTTCTTACTCTTTTTAAATTTTAAAATAAATTTTCTAAATATTTGACAATGCTTATTAAATAAAAAAATTTTATTCTTATTTTTTTTAAAGAGCTCTATTTTTTTATCAAAAAAGTAATAAAAATAAATAATAATAAAATTTTAATGAAATTTTTTTATTATTTTTAAAATTTTAAATAAATTCTATAAAATATTACAAAAGATTTATTAATAAATATAAAACAAACATTAGAATAAAAAATGGTTAATAAAATCAAGCCGAACAACGACTAAAATCTAACAATTGGTCCTCTACTGTGAACAACAATATCATTCATGTCTGAGACAGACCAATTGGTGACAGTTTGCCCTTGTTTATTCTTGAGCTCGAGCCATTCCCCGTTTACAAGGCGTCCAACTCTTTCCCGGAAACTTCGTTCATGTTCCGCTATTCGGCTCGGATTGTTCTCCCTAATCCGTTGATCGATATTCCGGAGACTTGTAGGAATGTTGTTTTCTACCAATTCATAGAAGGCGTCGAGCACAATCTAGCTAACAGGCATGCCGGTATAGAGTTAATCATGTACGAAACCAAAAATAAGTAAAAAATATCTTATATACGAGAATGAGTGAGAGATGAACCACTGACTGAATAGGTGAAGGACGAAGGATAATCGATGACTCGCTCGATAGCACCTGCTCGGAGGAGCACGTTCAAAGCTGTTTGCTGTCGTCTGTAGTCGCCATGAGTTGCTCGGTGTCGTTGTTGATCTATCCTGTCTAGCAGCCTCTCATCGTTGTACTTTCTCGCTCTGAAGACGGCTTGATACGCGATCTGCTATGATAAGAAATTAAAACACGCACAAATGAGAAACAAAGTCAAGACACGAATGATCAGAAAGAGAGTTGAATCATCTTGGCGAAGCACTTGCATGGTGGTCTTTTGTCAAAGGAGGAGGTGGACGGATTCTTCGTAGACGAGTTTCGGAAACCTTTGAAGGGCTGGACTCCGGCATCGTTTGCTTACGTTGTTTTAATGTGATCTATCTCATCGGTAACTTCAGCGAACTTAGGAAGAGAAGAAAGAATAGACGAAGATTTTATAAATCGGTGTGATTTTTAAGCATTGAGCATCAAGAATTTCACTCCAACTAGACCAACATGTTTTACATCTAATGGAACACTTATAGAACAACAATATAGTTTTTTATTGTCGATAATGATTTATTATTATTATTGGTAGATGTAGATTTGAAATGTTTAGGATATATTTGATTCAGAAAAACTCTCTATTTGAAGTTAAATTCTGGAAGACATAAGAAAATTTTTCTTCCAAAATATATATTCTTAGACTCTTCTTCTATCTGCTTGTTATTAGGGTTTAAAACCTAGTTCTATTCTAGGAATTGCATCAGGTAGCTTTATTCATAAAAGTTCTTTAATTAGTCCGTCTAGCATATCTTTGGATTGTGAGTAAATTAGAGTTGAAGAAAGTAAAAAAATTGATTACTTTTCTTTCCTATTATTTGTCAATTTTTTGTAAGAGTAATAAAAAGTAAATTTTTTTTGGTTATTCTATCCGCTTTTTTAACCAGACACGAGTAGCTCTTTACTTTTCATTATTCCTACTAATACATTCAAATAAGGTAAAAGTAAATAATTACTCTAATTTTATATTACTTTACTCTTTGTTATTCTTACTAAATTATTTTTATTTATTACTCACGTATTCAAATACACTCCTAAAGTAGAGGATAGAAATCGGCAAAAGCAAAACTCAGCTTTAGTATTAAAGAAGGTAAAAGTAGTGTGAGATATAATTTATAGAATATTTGAGATTACTTATAAAATAATTTTAAAAATAATGATATTTTTGTTCTATTTGAAAAACAAATTATATTTTTGTATCTCAAAAAATGATTAGCAATAATAAAATGTAGAAATTTTTTTATTTCTAAAATTCTAAATAAATTTTATAAAGTACTATAAAAAACTTATTAAAAATATGGAATTAAAAATTTTAAAATTACTTTTTATAAAAAGTAATGCCAAACAACTCTCACATTATTCACCGAGTCACCGGCGGTTCCAAATAATTGTTTATAAAATTTAATCAAAATTGATCTATTAACATCAATAATAATCAAACGGACGGGCCAATAAAATTAGCCCGATACGAATTATAAGATCGGATCAAAATCAGCCAAATTATGTTACTATTTACTGAATCGAATGGGCTAAATTTCGGACTATTTGACTGATTAGCTCGTTCATATTTTCACCTACAATTCCTACCCATATTATCAATTGATTTTGAAATAAGGCTCCAAATTTGGCTAAGCTGGACCCTTCTGACAATTAGATGTGTCAGGCTCAGTGGTAAAATTCTCCTGCTCCGCTTTGAGATATTGAACGTGGTAGAGAATTTATTTCCACACTACTTACCATCGATTCTGGGACTATTGGTTAAGTTATTTCCCCACGAATTGCTAAATGGTTTATGGGATGGGGTGCTAGTGACACTCAACAAGCTGGGTTCCTGATTGAGCTTGGCTCCAGTAATTTTTTCTATTTTGGGAGTTCATTAGAGATCGTTTAGGAAAACTTTTTTTTTCAAAAACTGATTATTATTATTTTTATTTTAAATTTTTAATATATTTTTTTAAGTATATAAAGAGTTTATTTAAAAATTTAAAAAATATAGAAATTTATGTAGTAAGATTTTTTTATTATTTATTTTATTATTTTTTAGATAAAAAAATAAAACTTATTTTTAAAAATGAATAAAAATACTATTTATTTTAAAAATATATATTTTATAAATAAATCTAAACGCTTCATTATTAAAGAACTAAAACCAGTGAACATCTCCCAACTACCTTGTTCCTGATTAAGTGAGAAAAATATAGAGGGAATCCTCCCTGTACTGATGATGGTCTTCCAACAAAGATGATTGGGAGAAATGTTGGCTTTTTCTTTCCTAGAGGTTGTAGTTTTCAGGACCGTATGGCAACACATTCTAAAAAAATATTTTTATTTTTTTAATTCATATTTTTTTAATATATATATATTATTTTAAGATAAAAATTAAATTAATATTTTAAAAAGTCTCAAAGATAAAAAAAATTTTGATTTTTTTTATTTGGAGAACTCTTAAACGTCTCCATAATCTTTCTGTTTTGATCACGGAGAGATATGTTTCAAGTTTTTTAGAGATTTTTTGATTGGTCAGCCATGTGATAATGAATTATCTCATGAATTATTAAGAGTCTGTTTGTCTTCCATTAATAAAAAACAAATTATCAATTTTTTATTTTATATTTTAAATAATTTTTTTATAATAATCTATGAATTTTATTAAATTAAAAAAATATAATAAAATTCTACATCTTCTTATTATTTATTTTTATTATTTTAAATCAAAATAAATAAGATTTATTTATTAAAATAAATAAAAATATTCTATAATAAAAAAAATTATAAGCACTCTCAATCCGCTCCTAAGAAATTAGAGAGGTCGTTCATATGTTACTTCAAATTGAATCATTTGCTCATTAGTGTGTCACTATCTGTTTCACAAACTCAAAATCTTAATATTATTTTACTCAACATCTCAAAAATATATTTTTATTTCATATTTAGGTGCGTTTAAGAATATTTATAAAATAAAATTTTCTGAAATAAAAAATATTTTTATTTTTTTAAAACGAATTTTATTTTTTTTATTTTTAAAAAATAATTAAAATATGTAATAAAAAGATCTCATTCTGTAAAATTTTTTTACACTTTCTAAAATTTTAAATAAATTTTTTATATACTTATAAAATATATATTAAAAAATATAAAATTAAAAAAAATTAAAAAACAGCATTTGATATATTCGACCAAACGCGCTCTTAGACTTCAACTACAAGACTTTATTAGCTGGAAGGTCTTTTTCCATACGGCAGAATGAGCATACAAAGGCAGCATGTTAAGAAATTTTAGAAGTACTTATAAAATAAAAATATTAAAAAAATTTAGAAAAAGTTTTTTAAATAATAAATAATAATAAAAATAAAATTATGATATAAGTTTTTATATTTCAAAATTTTAAAAATGAAATTTATTACAATATAAAATAAATAATTAGAATAAAAATTTGTTGAAAATCACTTACGGTGGCGTAATTGGTTCTTTGACAGCTTGTAATAAACTATAATACGCCAGAATCCAAATCTAAATCTCTCTAAATTGGGCGTGAAACAATTAGGTTGGTAGTCTGTTATTTTCATTTTTCTTCTCTCGAGCCTTTTAATTAAAATATCCGTTGGCCCACTTTCGAGTTGAAGTTAATATTTGAAAAACAATTCTTTTTTCAATTTTTTATTTTATATTTTTAATAAAAATGTTTAAAATACTTTATAGAATGTTTTAATTTTTTTTAAATTTAGGTCATAAAATTTTATTTATTATTATTATTATTATTATTATTATTATTATTATTATTATATAAAAATATAATTTATTTTTAAAAAGATTTAAAATATACTAGTAAATACTCTCATATATTTTTAAACTTTTACTAACTTTGACCGGACCGGAAACTAGCCCAAACTTTGACAGTTTCTTTAACGCGTCTCGACTCTCTAGTTTTAGATCACAGCAGAACCACAGTGAACGCTCTTTTATTATTTACAGGAACGCTTGAGAATAGTTATCAGATAGGACTCTTAAAAAAATTTTAAATTAAGTTTTAATTTTTATTTAAAAATATAAAAATAAAATAATAATTAATTTTAATATATGTACTTTTAATTTTTAAAAAATATATTAAAATATAAAAAAAATTAGAATAAAAATTTTTAAAACTCACTCGCAAAACTGTGCCTATATACATTTACACGAGAAGTAAAAGAAATGAGCAAGAAAAAACTTCAAAGCAAACGATAACGGTTTCCCATGTATATCTAGAAGACTATAGAACAACTCAACACTGCAGTAAAAACATCAGCTAACAAAACAAAGATCTTTCTCTTCTTCCTTCCTTACAGCTATTATCATCACTGTCCCTTTATTCTAATCAAACACCGATTATTTATTTATTTCCATAAACAACCTTCTTCTTCTCCATTTCCTCTTCTTCATTCATTCGAAAATAACAGAGAGAAGAAGATCTAGTTCACAGCAGAGCAGCAGCCATGGCTCGACTCTTCAGAGATCGGGCTAACGGCGGTGGTAATTCATCTTCTCGTTTCTCTCCACCATCGCCGACTGCCCCTTCTATCGCCGGCGAAGACCTTCCATCGCCGTTCGGTAATCTTGGCTGCGCTTTATCTGAAGCTGAGCTACGGGAAACGGCTTACGAGATATTAGTCGGTGTTTGCCGTAGTACTGGTGGCAAACCTCTGACCTACATTCCTCAGTCTGAACGCTCTTCTTCGTCACCGGCGGCGGCGGAGAAGTCTCCGTCGTCAGCGGGATCGTCTTCGTCACTGCAGAGGTCGCTGACTTCAACGGCGGCGAGTAAGATGAAGAAGGCGCTCGGGATCAAGTCCTCGTCCACGGCGGCGGGGAAGAAGGGAAGTGGAAGCCCAGGGGTGAAGGAGAACGGGTCGGCGAGAATAGGGAGGAGGACGGGGACTGTCGGTGAGCTCATGAGGGTTCAGATGCAGATCCCGGAGCAGACTGATTCCCGGATCCGAAGGGGATTGCTAAGAATTGCTGCCAGCCAGGTTAGCTTCAAATAAATAATTTGATTGATTTTTTATTTGTCGAGTAGAAGTTCTTTCTTAGCATCAAGATCACTTTCAAATTTAGTGTACATATTGATTTGAATTTAAAGGTATTTTGCATGGTTGCTTGGCATAAGATTTCACAGTCCATTTCCTTTCTGTAGACAGCTTGTGGGCCTGTAAGGCTACGACCAGGCTGACATTCTAACTCAATAGCTTGTGCATGAGTAAAGACATGTTCTCTTCAAAAGAAGGTATTCTGGAACTTCTAGGTCTATATAGGGAATTTTATATTGCAGGAGATGCTGAATCTAGTGCGTCCTAAACAAAATGTTGGATATGTTTTAGGTTACTTTGTATGTTTAACCATGTAGGCGCATTTGGCTTTCATTAACTACCACAACTTGGCTGTATGTATGCCTGTATGAACTGATGTTCTCTGCTTTGTGTATATTGACTTGAATTGGACTTCCATTGTAGATTGATCTTCCAATAGCATCACTTTGATTTCTTCAGAATAAGTTACTGCATGAATGATTGACATGCATCAGTGGTTGTTTGAATGCTTTTTTTTTTTTTGCAACATGCAAGACATTTTTCCTCAAGACTTTGCAGTTTGAATACCAATTCTATTCTCACAGTACTCGACTATCCAAGTTGGTGATTGTTTAAACTGTGCAGGATAGGGTCAGGGTCCTAACTTTCCGAGTTGGTGATTGTTTGATCTTATGCTTTCTTTTTCTGCAAGCAGCTAGGCAAGCGCATCGAATCTATGGTTCTGCCATTGGAGTTGTTGCAGCAATTCAAAGCTTCAGATTTTACTGATCAGCAGGAATATGAGGCTTGGAAGAGCAGAAATTTAAAGGTTCTTGAAGCTGGTTTGCTCTTACATCCTTCTTTTCGACTAGATAAGTCAGATACTGCTGCACAACGTCTTCGGCAGATTATTCGTGGAGCTTCAGAAAGACCACTTGAAACCGGCAAGAATTCAGAATCGATGCAGATACTCCGGAGTGCTGTGATGTCTCTTGCTTGCAAATCCTTTGATGGTTCAGTTTCTGATGCATGTCACTGGGCAGACGGTCTCCCACTAAATCTTCATCTCTACCAAATGCTGTTACAAGCCTGCTTTGACAGCAATGAGGAAGGGTCCATAATTGAAGAAATCGATGAGGTAATGGAATTAGTAAAGAAGACGTGGGCGATCCTTGGAATTAATCAACCGCTTCATAATATGTGCTTTTTGTGGGCTCTATTTCATCATTTTGTTTCACATGGACAAGTGGATACTGATTTGTTATCTGCAGCAGACAACCAATTAGTTGAAGTAGCAAAAGATGCTAAAGCAACAAAAGATGCTTCATATTCTAAGATATTAAACTCTACGTTGAGTTCAATAATGGCTTGGGCAGAGAAAAGACTTCTTGCATATCATGATACCTTTAGTTCAGACAGCATTGACTCCATGCAAATTATTGTGTCTTTGGGTGTAACTTCTGCAAAGATCCTTGTTGAAGACATCTCTCACGAGTATCGTCGGAAAAGGAGAGAAGAAGTAGATGTAGCTCGCAGCAGAGTTGATACATACATCCGTTCATCTCTTAAAACTGCTTTTGCTCAGGCAAGTTTCTCAATTGCTAAGTTGTCTCATGTCGTAGTTGTCATGTCATATTAATTCTCTTGATTTGCTGGCTCTCTTCCTGAACTTGACTTTGGTTAGAGCTCCAGGCAGATATCTTTACCATTAATAGAATAATTAAAGGCCAAGCAATTACTGACAATGTGCTAGCACTTCTTCCATCACTGTCGGCCATGATGTAGGATTGTGAATTCAGTTAGGTGACATCAGCTGTATCGCCAACTAGCACAATAATAAAATGCTGCAAGTGGTCGACAATTTCTTTTATTTCTATAATAACAGAGGAAAAAATTTTCTAGTAACTTCTTGTAGTCTTTTCTGACTTGGTTAGTCGTTTTCTCTTCAGAGGATGGAAAAAGCAGACGCAAGCAGGCGTGGAACTTCCATTCCCATGCTTTGCATTCTTGCGAAGGATATAACTGATCTTGCTTACAAGGAAAAAGCGGTGTTTAGTCCGATCCTGGGAAGTTGGCATCCTCTAGCTGCTGGTGTTGCTGTTGCCACCCTTCATTCTTGTTATGGAAATGAACTAAAACAGTTCATTGGTGGTCTGACAGAGCTCACTCCTGATTCTGTTCAAGTACTTAAAGCTGCACACAAGTTGGAGCAGGATCTTGTGCAAATTGCAGTTGAAGATGCTGTTGACAGTGAAGATGGTGGTAAGGGTATTATTAGGGAGATGCCTCCCTATGAGGCTGATTCAGCAATTGCAAATCTTACAAGAACATGGATGAAGACAAGAGTTGACAGACTAAGGGAGTGGGTTGATAGGAACCTGCAACAAGAGGTACATTATTCATTGTCTTGACTCTCAGAGCATCTGTAAACCTCAATATATTTGTTGTTACTATCTTTTCTTTTTATTTCAAGTGGTGTTCTGTGATTTCATGCGGACCACGGGGATGTCTTACAGTCAATCGATTTAAAGATAGTTTGAATTATGTAGGAAGACCATAGCTCTTTAATTTCTATATGCTGATAGTTTTTCTACTTAGATTCCAAGTTGGGGTACTCGATTGTTTTCAATTTTGCAAATCCTTGTTTGGAGTCCATGATCAATTGGCATGAGGGATGGATATACTCTAACAAACTGGGATGCAGAAAAGATCTTTTTGTTGCTTGCTCCTTGCTTGTGTCATAAGATCCAAGCTAGCATTACCATATTAATTATGGTTCTGGGTAATATACCAACACAGCGAGTTTGCCCCACATAAAAAGAATGTCTTAGACTGATTGGAGTACTTACTATACTGCTTTATGGAACATCTCTGCATGCCTGCTCTCTTTTCCTTTATTCTGGAGTTGGTTGCATAGTTCCTAAATCTGCCTCATCCAGACAGCAGTTATACTATCACATTGATGTATTCTTAAAGGATAAGAACTGATGTGATGTGGTGTACTAGCTGTATATACTACATTGTCTTAATACATTAGGTTCAAATTTCATATTTTTATCAACATAATAAATTTGGTTATGGCTTGAGTAATGAATTCTAACTTTTGTCTTTTTCTCTAGGTTTGGAACCCAAGAGCAAAGGAGAGTTTTGCTCCATCGGCAGTTGAAGTCCTACGGATGGTTGATGAGACTTTAGATGCATTTTTTCAGCTTCCCATACCTATGCACAAAGAGTTACTCCCAGATTTACTAAAAGAGCTTGATAGAAGTCTTATGTATTATGTTTCAAAGGCAAAATCTGGCTGTGGTAAGCAATGAAGAATATGGTTTTATTCATTTATTTTTGAGTTGTCTAAACAATGTCTTTTACCTTAGGGACCCGAAACGCTTTTATCCCAGCTCTGCCAGCTTTAACCAGATGCGAGATTGGTTCCAAATTGTGGAAGAAGAAGGAGAAACCTCAAACGTTACAGCAAAGGAGATCCCAAGTAGGAACTATGAACAGAGATGACTCCTTTGGTTTGCCAAATCTATGTGTAAGGATGAATTCTATACACCATATCAGGCAAGAGCTAGAAAGCCTGGAGAAGAAGATAATCACTTGTTTAAGAAATGTGGAATCAGCCCAAGCTGATATCTCAGATGGTTTAAACATTAGATTTGACCTTTGTTTGGCTGCCTGTCAAGAAGGTATTCAACAGTTATGTGAAGCAACAGCTTACAAGGTAGTCTTTTGTGACCTCAATAACGTTTTGTGGGATGGTCTGTATGTTGGAGAGCCTGCTGGTTCAAGGATAGACTCTCTATTGAAAGAACTTGACCGCAACCTGGAGATGATATCAAATACTGTACATAATAGGGTGCGCAACCGTGTGATAACTGCATTGATGAAAGCTTCTTTTGATGGATTTTTGCTGGTTCTTCTCGCTGGTGGCCCGTCACGTGCTTTCACTCGTCAAGATTCTCAGATAATAGAAGATGATTTCAAGGCCCTTAGAGACTTGTACTTAGCTGATGGTGATGGATTGCCACAAGAATTGGTTGAAAAAGCATCAAACCAAGTACAAAACGTTCTTCCCCTATTCCGGGCTGATACAGCAAGCCTGATCGAGAGGTTCAAACGGCTGATTGCAGAGGCGCATGGCTCTGCATTTAAGTCAAGGTTTCCACTGCCTCCAACTTCAGGGCATTGGAGTCCCACTGAAGCCAATACTATTTTGAGGGTTTTATGCTATAGGAATGATGAAGCTGCATCGAAGTTCCTAAAGAAAACTTACAACCTCCCCAAGAAACTATGAGCTTATGGAGAACCCTTGGAAAGGCTTATGTAGATTTGCTTGGAGTGCTGCTCTTTGAACTGGTCGATCCTCACAGTAGATGAGATGTCATCCAAAGTACGTTTGATGGTGGATGAACTTGACTACTGCAAGCAGTAAGCAGAAGGTTGATGAAGTTTTATTTAGGTAGAGCAACTCTTGATGAGTTCGGCAGTGTTTCTACTCTAATTATTATCATTCTTTTGATTAGATGAAACCTAGGTGCATCAACTCATTATTACATAGCAAGCCAGTCATTTTGGCTAGATGAATGTATTGCATGGATCACCAAATTCATTGTGAATAATCGTCCATAGATAGGCATACTATAAGGTTTATGTTCATGCGTTTGTGTCTGCTGTTTTATATGATCAGTCTTGGGGTTTCTTGTATAACTAATTTTATGTTTGGCCAAATTTGTTATTATTGTCGTGTTTTCCGAGCATTCTATTGTTTGCTGATATATTTAATGTACTGTTTATTTTGAAACATCATTAGCATAATGCATTTCGTAAATTCATTTCCTACAAGACTGTTTTGTTAAAGTTACTTAAATTGTGTATTATATTGGAAATTCTATGAGTTGATCTGTGGTAATATGTGGCCACGTCTCTGCAATGTTTTCTTTGATTCTTAACTAAAGTTTTCTTCTTCTTCCTTCACTCCGCCATAATCTGATACAATTTTTTACAAAGACGGCAGTAGGATGTTAACACGCTTCTCATGATCCCGACTAAAGATGAAGGTACAGAAATTGTAACGGTCATCTCAGAAGTACTGTTTATCTTGTGAAGAGAGAGGCTGATCAGTAAAATATGTACTTTTGTAAGAAGATATGTAGCCCAAGCTGCATTAGCAGAAAAACTGGAGCAGTAAATACACAAACAGTTTCAACTGACAAGGGAATGTTAACAGAATTAAGTAACCTGTATCAGGAAAACCAACAAAAAACTTCAGTCCTTGAAGCAAATTAACAAATGAGTCCAGATTTTGGCATGGCAAAGACATACCACCACATAGTGCCAGCTGTTAACGTCAAATCAGGATAAACAGTTCCACCGCTCACACGACCAAGAGGATACCTTATGGAAAATAAGCAAGGGTTTTATCTTGCACTAAATTTTTTTGCTACTGATATACAAGAGCTTAGAATTACCAGGTGGGATCATCAAACCAGTTCCACAAGTCATGCACTCCATTTTTTGTAAGGAAGTGCATTGAGGAAAAAGTAACAAGATATCAGAAAGATAAGCACTGAAACTGAGTCCACTTGCTTGGAAGTTAAAAGATCACAGACTTCACCGGTACAGCATGCCAATGTATAAAACTAATCCAACCTGTAAATGCGTTTGCAAAGACTGAGGTTAAACTTTTAAGATAAGATAGTGAAAAGAGCTGATTCTCTGACTTTCCTTAGTAAAATGCTTTAACATAGAAAATGCAGAACGAAGAAACCGAGAACTCCACCGAAAGCGCTGCGGGGAGAAGCATACGGAGATGCATCTCCTTCGCCGTTGCCGCCATTGTCGGCGAGAACGAGCTTGGAGAAGAATCGAATCGAACGAGCGACTGAAGACGAAGAACAGAAGAAGGGAGACTTCAGTTCAGAACGAAGACGTTTCACAACGACGGCAATTTCACCCGGTTTTCTCAAATTAATTACCAAAATACCCTCAATTTACAAAAACCTAACCCTGTCCTGAAGATTGAATAATTATACAATGATACTACTGCATGTATGGCGTCCAGCAAATGTTTTCCGAGTTAGGTCAGTATATAAAGTCATACATTGACCATGGTCGTGGAGGTGCAACTCCGTGAGGAGATATTAGTGAATGCCTTGTGGCCTTTGGTTCTCAGAAAAAAACACAGTATACAGTGATACAAACAAATATCAGAACATCCTGGTACGTCAATTGCAAACGAAAATGCATAGATAACCAATCTCTTGCAAAAGGGAACACTACAACAAAATAGCCAATAAAAAGGCCTTCAACTTAAAGCATGCTTGTCGGAAAACCAACAGCTTAAGATAGTGACAGGCCTGAAGCGGAGCTCTGTTCAAGTACGGTTCTTCAAAGACTGGGCATGTAAACCACGGGAACACCTCCCCTCCAGGATCTTGATTCATCCTCGGGAACAATCTCTTTCAAGCATCTTCTGTCCTGGCTAAGCTGTTGCTTCCAATTGAACCCAATAGCAGATTACCATATACAGCTATATGAAAGGGACCGGATATTGAATTTCGCTTTAGGATTCTTCGAGTATAGCACGTCCAAGATTTGACGCCAAAGCTAATCTTACAGAGGTTAGAGCCTGCGGAGGTAAGTCCACATCACCAAAATCTGGACGTAGCTTTGCCATGGATAGCTCTTGCAACTTGCTCAACAACATACTTGTTTCTGCTACATTAAGTATGGGCTGGCCCTGCCAATTGAGCAATTTGACCTGAATAAAGTAACATGTTCATCGGGATAAGAATTTCACCAACACTTGTGAGCAAACAATTTCTCTCAAGAAAATCATCTGATGCTGCTTAGGCGCACTGTACAGAAATCACAAGTCTCTATGTATCAAGAGACGGAGACTAAGAGACTAAAACTGAGTCTACTACTACCCGCCCTCAATCAATACATTTTTCATAAAAGGCCAATTTCCCATCATTTCTTAAAAGGCAAATTATGCCAACTTCATGAACACAGTTAATGATGTATTAAGGTTACAAGCCACAAAGAAGAGAGGAAACCAATACAGATTGCATGATTCTTATTTTCTTTCAAGTAAAAGCATCACGCTAACCTATTCCTCCTCCTAACATTGTTTCACAATATAACCTGGTGACAGTTTGAGTATGCTGGATACAAGGTTGTCTTCATAGCAGAAATAAATGCATGATCATAGCTTTGAACAACAAGAGTGCTTAATTGCAACATAAATAACTTACAGAATCATGAAGAAGCGGGAGCCAAAAACGCTGTGGTGTAGATGGATTTCTCATTATCTGCAAATGTTTGGGGAAAAGGACTTGTTATGTGACCAGAAAGCATTGGTACTAACATAGAAGATTGATGACTAAATTAACAATAATGCCTTTCTCTATCCACTAAACCACACCTGAATAAGTGCTTCAACAGTCTGGCGGGCAACATTAGAGGCTTTTCCATCTTGCAACAACTGAAGGGATTTCTTGAAATCACGATAACTGCAATGTTGCCAAGGTCAGAAAAACAGGTGGATTGGCCAATGTGAATCTTGCAAGTGTCGAAGTACTCACCTGTGAAGAAACTCGAGGCCTCCTGTGCTCCCAACTTCTGTACCAAGCAGCTCAATTAATCCCTCCCATTGCTGCAACAAAATTTTCAAACAAGTCAAACACATGTTTGCTGAATAATAATTATGATACATGGCTATGATGTTTTCATATAACAACCTTATTTCTAGGTTAGCAGTGAGAATAAAGATGGCTACAAAACGATAAAGGCAACATAGCATTACTGCAATATTTCAGGAAAAGGGAGACCTCATATAATAGTCCAAGGAAAAGTTTTAACCTTTCACTCAAACCTCTTTCTTCTCTACCGTCTTGAGTTTTACTTAATGGCAATAAATCAGTTGCAATAATAGAAGTCTTTGCAAAATAGTTAAGCCAGACATACTAACCAACCGACCACTCTTCCATTGCTTGGAAAAACTTGTAGCCTTATATGCCATGGCAAACTATTTAAGTGTAATAAAAGTGCATATCTGCTAAATGATTTGGTATGGAATAAACTTAAGAATGCTGATGAGTTGCTTGTTCTATAAGTTTAACACTTATATCTGATTGGAGAACTCATGGATTAAAGAGATCATCCGATTGATTCTGTTATGGGTGTCTTCACAAAGAAACAAAGCAATATGAGATGCGCAAACAGAATAATGCAAGAGTGTAAGAAATACATGTTGCTTACCTTGAAACTATCATCAGAAATTGACTTCCCTATAGAATCATATAGCTTTTGAGCAATTTTATTCAGCCGAATTCCATCACCAGCCTGCTGAAGCCAGTAAATTCCAGATCCTTTTCTGCCATGCTTCCAGTGGTATATACCAGCAATCTACGTGCAAAAAGCACAGCAAACACAACAATCAATTTTCAGAAACGTACACAAGTCAAAGGTCTGTGAACTTAAACGATAAACAACACCTTCATGATATTCGAACTGATGTTTTCAAGCTCATACAGACGGCAAATCTCCAAGTTCTGTACAGAATATCATATATACGCTTAAAGCATCAGTCTGCACCAAATGTAAGAAACAATACATAACATAAGGAGTCACTAACAGCACAGTTCAAGAATTGAATGGAAGAATTACCTTAAGAACCATTCGGTAATTTTTTACAGGTTGCTTGTATAGCAAAATCTCTAGCAAACCTAAACCTTGCTTTGGGCACGAAGCCAAATATGTGGGTGCAATCTGCAAATGAAAAGACAGCAATGAAGTTGTAAACAAAGAAAATTATTATTAATTGTAAAAAGCTTAACTTCAGCCAAAACCCAAAAGGAGATTCGCTCAATGAGGATATCCTTGTATGCAAGTACAAAAATTTGCAGTCTTCTTTTATTTTAGCCAAATTCCACCATCAACTAAAAAATAATTACATTCACTATCATTGAACATGTACATAAGATTATTGAACAAATAATATATGTGTATGCTGTTTAGACAAATTTACTTGGAACTATCACCTGCCATGTCAGTGGATGAGAAGACAAAAATTGACCATATAAGAGACGTTGGAGCTCCTCTATACATATTCCTCCCAAATTGTACCTCTCCTCATGAAACAGTATATCGGCTTGATAATTTCCGGCGGTTAGCAACTCCATTGCATGTGCCACCATCCTGATTGGCACAATAAGGAACAGATTTTAAGATGGCTAATCAATACGGCATTTTGCTCAAAAAATACTTAGATTGCATCTCTTACCATGGTCCAAATTCTTTGGCACATTCAGCTAAAACAACCTAAAAGAAAGAAAAGAACAGCAAATATTTCAAATGTGTGATGTGTAATCAGTAATGATCATATTCGTAAATCACATAACATAGATTCTAACCTCAATATGCTCCCCAAGAATATGAATTAAAAGATCTGCTAACCCATGAGAGCTTGAGGGTGATTTTAACTGCATGCACTTCTGAGCTAGGTTGTTCATTCCTTCCAAACCCTGATACGATACGGCAGTGATAAAGACAAAATAAAGCCACATAACATAGATAAGATGCAAAAGGGTAGCATAGTGTTACTCAAAACGATCATGATGTAATTCACGGACTATTCCCCATTAAAATATCTATCTTGCATCATGATGTCTTCACCAAGCTTTAAGCTAGATACCTTTCCAAACGTGAAGAAGGAATCAAAAGATACCTATGCAGTAGAGAAACCGTTGTTTATGGAATTATGGTAGTTTTCACTTTTGTAGAAACATTAGTACTGAAATGACTTATAAAAAGGTACATTCTTTCCAGACTTAACAGTTACTTCTGACGGTAGAAACTGTCCATGGCATCCATACCTAAACCTAACATTGGTACTCTTATAATTTCATAACTATCCCTTCTGTATAGCCTCATGTTCAGTAGAACTTACTATAAATGCAGTATAATACTATCCTGTTCTATACCAAAACTTAGTAAATCGCAAGTACTTCTTTACCAAAATTATTTCAGAATGATTGCTGAATACTGATAGTAATCAACCAACTTACGCTAATCACCGGACCAGGGTCTTCTTAGACATGAAACAATACCCAGAAAAATGAAATATTTTATAAGTCCTAAACAATATGCTAATTTGAAAATCAATGAGTAGTTCATTGACTATAGCTACTGACCACAGTAAACGGTCTCGTGTATAGAAAGTGAGAAACAAGTAGCTCCATCCAGTGGCATGTCGCAGAGCTAAGACTGTCACTATTTCCCAGCATGATTTGTAACAAATTCTTCAAACCTTCACAAGTCTTTTGATGCCCACACTGAACCCAGAACGCACTACAATCAAGTTTTGTGATATGGTTGCGCCACAGCTCCCATGCCTAGAGGCAGAATAACATAATGATAAAACCATCCTGAAATACATAACTCTGAAGATGAAAGATGACATCTGTAGTACCTTGATAAAATCCGGCTTACTTCTAAAGCATTGACCTAGTTTCCCTGTTGGTAAGTCAGGACGAAAACGAGGCATTTTAGATATAATTACAGCAACAGCCTCTACTAATCCATTTTCCGTCTGTAACATAAAACAGCGAACTATATATAAGTTCGAGAAAATCAATCAATTAAAAAAATAAATAAGTAAATAAGTAAAAACAAACAAAAAACTAGCTCTTGAACTTATAATATGTCATTATTCTTCTTATTTCTTGATATAATAGAAATGTTTCTAATGTCAATAATTCCAAGGATGAGGTACTTATCATGACATTTCAGATCTCCTTCTTTCATATGTAACTTTTTTCCTCAAGTATAGTATAGTCAAGTCATGCATATTAACAGCATATGAGATATTTGACTGCTGATCATTACAAACCTCACGAATATCAACCTGATCTGGGTGGTAAGACCCATGCAATCTCAACAGCTTGACCTGAAAAGGCAAACATAATAAGGAAAAATGAGTGACAGTTTAGAGAATGCTTGCATGAAACAGATTGCACATCCAGCAAACTTCGCAGAAACTAAAACTGCCAGAAGAGCTTACCGCAACATCAAGCCACCCTACGGCAACTGCTAGTGATATTCCGTCCCAGTATTCTGAATCATCTTCAATTATCTGTTACATTTGTTATGTTAACATAGTGCTTGCGTAAAAACATGTATAAACTCTAAATTTTGAAGCGCAAGAGATGACTTAAAACCACATAGTATTTAACCAATGATGTGTAATTTTAATGAGTACAGATCAAACATTAGTGAAAAGTAAGTGCATGCCTAACATGAGCTTACTCAAGTTCAAGATCATGGCAAAAATTGCAGCATCTAATAGAACACCACTACCATTGTATTCTTGATGAAAGAATTATAGAGAATGAGTAGAAATTATAAAGGAGACTAGGCTAGACATCTAGCAAACTCAACGAAAGTTACAAATAAATGGCTTCCTACATAACATGATCTACAGACACAACTGACTTGGAAGAAAAGAGGAAACTTAGGAAGGGAATCGATCTTGCACCAGTTTGTAATGTTTTGCCATTAGTATTAAAAGATTGTCGCTAGGAAAACTTATGCATTTGAAAATCTACATAGACAAACATTAGAACCTCACCTGTAAATTTATGAGCTTTTTTTGCAGATTCACAAGCTTTGAGTAAATCGTAGCATCCGTACTTGAAAGGAGCCTGTCATAATCCTATGAGAAATGGAAGATCTAATGAGTGATCCAACGAAAAGAGAAAGTCCTAGAGAGTGTGATAGGCCACAAGGATGAAAATTACCGCTAACCAATCAGCCAAACATTCTGGAAGCCATGATGTAGATTGCTTATCAACATAAAATGTCTCCATCAACTGCCAAGCAGCCTTTAAACTTGTAGATTCTTCTATAGGCTGAATTGTTAACAATGAAAATTATTCCAAAAAGAAAAAGAAAATGCAAAAATAAGAACAATTTGTACCATCAGCAGCTAATTTGAAATTAGAATAAGCAGAGATGAAATATATCAACTACTATCAGATGCTATGGAGGAAATATATCAACTACTATCAGCTGCTACAAGCAGTGTTAATATTACTATTTTCTAACTGTGCAGGGTAACACTGGCGAAAGATGAAAACCTCAAGAACCACACTTGGGTCCTCAATTACTGTACTTTCTGGTGGACTTTCACATCCCAGAAGATCGCTGATCTGTTTGCTGTACTCCAAAACGTCTTGCAACCTGCATAATGTTACACATGGTTGACTCACACACCACCAAAAAATGCTATATGCTAGAAGGCCACAATTAAAAATCATACTAATCAAGTTCTCCTTTTATTTATCACTCTGTGAACTTCCAGAGTGATGCACTTATGCAACTAACAAGAGCAGTGACACAAACCACAATATCATATCTATTTTCCCCTTAGATAGTGCCATTCTACAATAGCTGTTAGCTTAATACTGCTGAATCCAGAACCAAGACAGAATTTTGAGAACATAAAATTCTGAAACGATAAGCAATTTACTCTAAGATCTTTACCATTCCGTTTGCATAGACGCGTTCATCCTGTTCATAGCAGCAAATGCATTCTTTTTGCTCTGCAGCAAAGCAAATGGCGGGACAGAACCATAAGCAATCCTTCTCCGCTCAGCTTCACCAATATCACCGTCTTTCTCACCGCCGAGCAAAACCTCAACCACCTTTCCTCCGCCAGTGCCGTTTTCGCTGACGTCAGCTACTTCGGTGGTGGAGCGAAGGCAAGCCACGTGGAGCCGATTGCCACCGGCCCAGTTAATAAAGATTCGGGAAAGAGGCGGTCGGACTCCATGCTGAACGCTGTATACTTGCGCGCGTTCAGTAGCGAAGGGTATAAGAGACCCGTCGGCGGTAGGATCCGACGAGCGGCCCTGCATTGTGGACTCCTTAGGTTTTAAGTGTTGCTGTCGGAGTTCAGTCGGGGTTTTAGAAGTTTGACCGATAAACGACTGCTAGTACTGGGCTCCTATTGGGCCAACTTGGGCCGGTTTTACATCCCATTATTTATTAAATTCATCATGCCCTTAAATTACTTTTAGACATAAGTGCATCTTTGTTTTGAGTAGAACGAGAAGTTGTGGCAATCCAAAATTCTTTGTTACAGGCGCGAAGTACAAGTACTGTAAGATGAAAAACTCCTTAATCCTCATGAGAGCATGCAAAAACACTGTCGTGGTCCGAGAAATTTATTAACATTTGAGACTGTAGACGGATAGCTACTACATAGAACTTCTATCATGTGGATTTCCGTTGTAGGAATTTCGCATAAAGTAAAACAAGAATGCCAAGAAAAATGAAGTTTGCCATAGGTGCATGTAGATATATCCCAAATAAACTTAAGTTCGTGATATGAGGGCAAAATATTTTCTTGCGTCATGATGGATTTGATGTGCCTTTCACTTTTATTACATTCCAAAATTTGCTTCCACATTTCCCAACAAATCTTATACAATTGTCTACAAATTTATTTTCTAAGTTAGTTCTAACCACTAATTCTTTTATTAAGCACCACTGAGACTTCACACAAATCTCCTACCTTTGTATGCCCCCCAAACACATAGTTACATCACCTGTTTATTTTCATATAATAATGTAATAGCATTTACAATAAGTGGTGAAGGTTTGGCTCTCAACAAATAGAACGCCCTCCTATAAAGTACGACCATTGCCAATGTGATACGTGATAGAGTTATCACGGATATGATTGTCTTCCAGAAGATAGGGAAACGAGACAATCCTTCACTGCTTCCTGAATCCTCCTCTTCAAAAGTTTGTCCTTCACATTCCCAAGCATATTCTGGTAAAACATTTCCAGTCGAGCTAGGTCATCGGTGTCAGCTGACTCCATCATGTTGTCTATTTCCTTTCTGATATCAAACACACCAGAGTCCTGGAAAGACTTGGGAAGACTTCTCTCATCGAGTGGCTTTCTGAAAAGCGAAACATGGAGTACCGTGGCATATTGCTCTATAAGAGCAAGTTTCTTTTGCAGCACGCTTACCTGCTCTGTTGCAGCAGACAATGTGCGTTCCATTTCAACCATGCCCTCAGTATTGACATGAAGGGCCTTTTCTTTTATGTCAGTCCTCTCTGTGTTTTCCTCATTAACGCCATCATCAAGGGGTGGCCACATTACAAAACAGGGTGTAAAACTGTCTGCACTTTGCCCTCTCCCAAGTACACCACTTCTTCCCCTACCCCAAGCCCAAAGCTTATAGCCATCACCAGCTACAAGAACCGTATGAGCTGCACCACATGCCACTTGAATAGAACCAGAGAACCTAAATCCATTTTCTTCATTAGACTGTATTCTCAAAGGATATAGTGCATCACCAGCGTCATTTCCAGCAAACCTGGCATCAGGACATAAACCTAGTCCATTCTGCATCCCCCATGACCACACATCTCCAGTTGCAGAAACCACTGATGTGTGAAACAACCCGCAATCTAGCGATATCAAGTTCACATAATCTGGTAAACCAGCTACAGGTTCAGGTATACATGTGCTAGTAGTTGTTCCATGACCAAGTTGTCCATTGTCCCCAAGACCAAACGTCCAGCATTTCGAGCCTCTTTCTTCTTTAGATGATTTTGGACATGCTAGAATGGCAGTGTGGAAAGCCCCACAAGCAAGTTCATAAACATCCCATTGGCATTCATTGTTGAAAGGGGGGATGATTTGAGGAAGAGATCTGCTTTCATTGTCACCTAATCCCAACTGCCCATGGCTGTTACTTCCCCAAGCATAGCTTACTAAGTTACCACCTACAAATGCCTCTCCAACACTAACTGCAGCCACCACATGTTCATTTCCGCATGCTACCTTCACAACAGTGTGGCCATGAAAATCCCATACAGGTATGGGCGAGGGAACACTTAGAAGACAGTATTTCCCACCATCATTCTTGTTCTGCTGAGGACAGTTACCCCACATCCAAAGAGCACCAAAACAATCAATAGCTAGTGACATCATCCCGCCTCCCTTGACAGAACAAACCTACAAACACTAGCAGTTAGAACACAACCATTGGAAGTTTCCCCGTTATATAAGCTGTTAAAATGCTGGATTTCTTTAGCAATGATGTACTACCTTCAAGTTTCTACTTTCAGTAACCGCCTCCGACTCCTGCGAAGAGTCAGGAGCCAACTCATTGAACCTTTCAACCAAACAGGGAATAGAAGAATTCTCCTCACCATATCCAAGTTGGCCATCCATAGAAGTTGTCAAGGAAATCAATTAGAACAGTTTGAATAAGCATACTCCTGACTGAATACCCAAAAGGATTTAGTAGTGAAAAGGATACAGATATTGTAGCCCCACGACCAAACAGATCCATCATCTGAAATTTCACAACACAGAAATTGTTAAGGTAATCATCTAGCATTAATAAAGAAAGTCTTAGCCCATAGTTCCAGATCAGTTTACTTACAAGTTGAAGATGCCTCGTTAAGATAAAAATGCAGTTTATAGTAAAAGAAAATTGGCCTATAAATCTCAGTAAGCCAAATCACCAGAGGTTTATACTGATGATGTTGCACAGAAGAACAAGTAAATGTAAAGTACTGGATTAGCAGATCAAAAGGAAAAACATACAAAAATATAGGTTTGCTCTACTGTTATAAAGACAGATTTGGAATGCAAAAATCCAAACTCATCCGCTCTTAAGCTATCCAAAGCATGAAACACCTTTTAACCTAAACTCAGAAATTTAAAAATACAAAAATTTATTTAAAAACATCTTAAATGACATATGTTAAATGGATAGTATATTTCACAAAATCCCAATTTACGTGGCTCTACAATTTGGTTACCCTAACTTTTTTCCTACTAGCAACGAATTGAGAAAAAAGAATGTAAATACCATCTAACGCTAGACTGTGGTAAGCACCGGCAGCAACGGCAATAAACTTGGGACGTTTCACCTCTCCTGCAACGTTTCCTTCTTTGTCAGGGAAAACAACAGGGATAGGAACGAGCTCATCTTCTTCTTTCCAAGTCCCCAACCGTCCAAACGTTCCCCGTCCCCATGAAAAAACCTTTCCATCTTCTGTTATATTCCGTACACATAATCAACAATCGATGGAGAATTTCAAGCGAGCGACAAAAATAGAAATAGTTAAAGAGTGAATTGGGTTACCGGTGAGAGCGAGTATATGAGCTTCACCGGCGGCGACCGAGATCACTTTGCGAGACATTGATTGATAGAGAAATTGCGGTCAAGAAGAGTCCAAAGTTTGCGGCAGAGATGAATGAAAGCTAGTAGTTTGCAACTGGAGCTAGTGTAAGAGCCAACTTAAGGATATTTTGGTAATTCGGAGTTATTCTTTTGTTTGTGCTTGTAATTTATGTTTTACGGACTTATCATGGTGCGTTTGGGCAAAGCGTTTCGATTCCGTTTGGGAGAGCGTTTTCTATAAATAGTTTTTTAATTTTTTTAAAATATTTTTTAATATATATTTTGTAAATATGTAAAAAATTTTATTTAAAATTTTAGAAAATATAAAAAATTTTATATAGTAAAATTTTTTTATTATATATATTTATTTTTTAAAAAAATAAAAATATATTTTATTTAAAAAAATTATTTTATAAATATTTTCAAACGTTCTGTTTAAAGTTATTTTAAAAATAGAGTTCTTAAAAAAATATATTTTATTTATACTTTTTAATAAAATTTTTATAAAATTAATTTAAAATTTAAAAAGTAAAAATTATATTATCAGAAATTTTTATTTTTTAAAATAAAAAATTAATTTATTTTATAATAAAATAAAACTATTTTTTATTTAAAATTATATTTTATAAATATCTCAAAACGTACCCTCAATCAAAGTACAGAAGTATATATCTCAGATCAACATATCAGAGATCCTAGTAGATGCACGAATGAGTTGGTCTTTTGGTGGTGGCGGTATTGCTAATGGGACTCACCACATGGCAACGGAGAGATGGTGGTTTCCGGCTAAGGGGGCAGGGGAGAGTGCAGAGAAGGGGAAGGAGGGATCACCGGTTGATGGAGTTGTACAGCAGCAGCAGCAGCAGCAGCAGCAGACGGCTGGGATGCTACTTGCGCTTCCACCACCGATGGAAGTTGCACGAGCAGAGTGGGAGAAGAATGCTGCTCTTAAGTCTTAAGAGAGGAGGGATGAGGAAGAGGAGTGGGTTACAGTCTTTGGGTATGGTTTCATGTTTTAAATCCCATTTCTTCGAAGGAATTTTTATTTCAAGTCTCACTATACCAAGAAGCCAACGCATCCAAGACACCATCAAAGCTACTGAATTTCATACCAACAACGTCAACAACAACTCCCCATCTTTCAGCACCCTTAGCTGTTACGGGCCCGTGTGCCGCAACCACAATCTCCGGCCATCTCTCTTTCACCTTCTTCCAATCCCATCCCAAACTCTCCAACCCCTTCAACATTCCCTCCACCTCTGCCGTACTAGTGAATACCAAACCATCCAACACACCTTCAAAATTAACCAAAGTTTCCATACATTTGGGCCCGGCCCATTTTGTAACGTAAGCCGGGACCCGAACTGCGACCCATTCATGGGCTTCGAGCTCTTTCAAAAAATCCGGCACTACTGGTGGTTCTTCGAGTCCGATTACATCCGGCACCGGGCAGAGAACCCGCCGCCGGTTTCCTTCACCTAGCGCCGCCGCGAGCGCTGCTGGTGTCGCGATTTTCGGGACTAGAAGTTGGATTCGTTTTCTGGTTGGATCGAGCTTGTCGAGAAGATTCAGGTCGCGGATGAGCTCTGCGTCGGAGCCGAGAGCAGCGATGGTGAAGTGGGCCCCGTTAGAAGATAACGGAGGCGGAGAAGAAGGGTTTACAGAATCATAAGCAGTGAAGAAAGCAGAGATTGCAGTGCGCGAAGGTAAGGCGAGGGCGGAAAAGGGATCGAGGGCGGATGGGAGGAGATAAGGAGAGAGGTTTTCCGGTGAAGGGTCTGCAGTGATGGATGGGATCGGGAACGCAGCGGCGCCGCGGGTTTCCAGGAGACGGGAGAAGCGGGCGGAGTAAATCGGTGGCGTAGTGAAGGCGATTCGGCGGCCGGTTAGTGGCGGCGCCGTTGGGGGTGTTGCTGTTGACATTGAAGGCAGACTCATTTCCCTTATGTCTGTGATTATCTCGGTCAAACGTTAGTGGGCGTTTGAGAGGGCTCAAAACAAAAAACTTTTATAAAACAGATTATTTTAATAAAAATAAATTTAATCTTTTTATAGTATAAAATTTATTTTATAAAAAAAATTAGAACATATATTTTTTATATTTTTAAAAATCAAATATTATGAAATTTTTATTAAAATTACGAATTTGTAATAAAATTTTATAAGCATTACAAGTTAATACCATGAATGCATCAATGGCTCGTGGATTTAAAATTTACAACAACTGGGATGAGCCGTTTTGCATTCAGCTTTCTTCATGCGTACGACGTAAAAAATCCAAAGGAATTGTAACAATGTAGTTACAAGTGTTACAACAAGACCGTATTTTAATTATACAAAATTAGATTTTTAATTTAATTTTATTTTATATTTTAATTATACAAAGATAGTTAAAGACCTTATTCATACTCAAACATCAGAGCATGCAGAGTACTAACCGTAAATTATAAGCGACAAGTAAACTAACAGCGAAGTTTTGAACAAAAATTTTAGGATCCGTTTGGCAGTGAGTTTCATAAGCTGCTTATCAATTTTTTTTAACTTTTTTCTATTTTACATTTTTCAATACATATTTTATAAGTATATAAAAAATTTATTTTAAAATTTAAAAAATATAGAAAGATTTTACGAAATGAGATCTTTTTATTGCATATTTTTATTATTTTTTTTAAAGTAAAAAAAATATAGCTTATTTTTTAAAAAAAATAAAAATATTTTTTATTTTATAAGCAATTCCAAACGCCCCTTTAATTGCTATATTTAAAGATGTTTCTTCAAATTCCATACGGTTCTAGTCCAAGAGAGGTCACCTCACATGAGTTCGTTTTAAAGCGTATTTCAATTTCACCCAACTTAAACTCCTTCATTCGGATTTTGAGTTTAAACTATTTTGATTGCCACGATCTACAACAAATCAACTAGTACAGACTACAGATATGTCATGGTCCAGATGCAAATTACATCAGTTGCAGCAGACATTGGATAAAGATTGAAGTCAAATCCAGAAAGAAAAACAAAAACAAAGACGTTCAAAAACGAATAAGAACATTTATTTTTTGTTTCCAAGATCTTGCTCCAATCTAATTGCGACAACACCCGCAAGCTTCTCCAAGAACGACAAGAACGATTCCATCGTCCATCCCTTGATGGGATCAGCTTCAAAACTCCACCGCAGAACACAACCATTCTCCTGGCTACCGCCGGCGACCACAATCTGATCATCATCAAGCAAAACTCTCATGGTAGCTTTGTAACTCCCGAACCCTTTGTTCGTCTCCACGATTTCATACGTGTAGCTTCTAGCAGCTGAGTCGAAGTCTAGAAGTCGCTCTTTAGACCAACCGATGGTTTCTGATTCATCGGCGCGGTTGAGTGAACTGGCGCAGTATCGTATGCAACCGGGCCGGTTTTCTATGCCTTCGAGCTTGTAACATGTGTAGAGAGATGGGATCCAACGGTGGAGGCTGCAGAAGTCTTTGAGGAGTGACCACGCTTCGTCTGCCGTTGCGCCGTTGATCTTGGCGTGAACTGAACCGTGCCATTTCTGAGCATCTTCGTCTTGGACTTGTTCCTCCATAAGAAAGCAGGAAACTGAGTGCCGTGAAGAAGTAGAAATCAGAGAGCTAAAAGGGGCACTGGAGCTGAGCTGGAATCCGTACGAGGATGTTTATTTTGAAGTAAATTTATTTTTTAAAATAGATTTAAAAAATTAAATTAAAATTAAAAATATTTGATAAAATATAAATTTATAAAATTAAATTTTGTGATAAAAATATTTAATTTAAATTATTTATTTATTTTATTTTAAAAATAAAATTTAAAAAATAAAATTTGAGATAAAAAGTAAATTATAAATAAAACTGACATATAAAAAATAAATTTTATCACAAAATTTGATGAAATAAAGTGATTCCGTGCAATTAAAACATAATTTTATTATTATTGATTTCGATCTTTCTAACACCCATCCCAATAAAACAATAATCTCATCCTATCCCAATCTCATATGTGAAAAAATGTAACACAAACGCAGTGCACCATAATTTCTCCAAACGAGGAGCAAGAAAAAGTTGATGAGGACATTTTATCAAGAAACATAAGGCTTTTTAGAAACCTCCTTTGCAATATATCAGAAGTTACCAGTCGACAATTTCCAAACCATCATATGCTGTATATTTGGAAGGTAGTACTTTTAATTCAGACTTCAATGAATTACACATTTAGAGAAACTTCATTCTTCTGGTAGCGAATTCATCATGCCATTTCGAACCATCAAATCCACATTGTCGCGGAAGCGTCTTTCAAAATCATCTGGGAGATTGTGGAAGTTTTCCATTACCCATTGATGCATCGATTTAACTGTGACCCGTTGGCCGGCTTTCCTCAGTTCCACCATAGCTGGTACTGCCAACTACATGCATGCCAACATAATACACTATGTAACGGCAACAAAAAACGAAAATAAACATCAACGGATTTAAATTCATCAGTCACCTACCGAGAGCGATATACTGTGAGGGTCCTTGCGTTCGAAAAGACCAGTCCGAATAAATCTGTCGATTGTTTGAAGGAAGTAGTGCTGGTGGTGATCGGAGGGTAGCTGGTGGCTATTGCCTTCCGTTACCATCTGGTAAATGGTTTCAATCAACGCTGTCAGACTTCTCCGGTCAACTTCGTTTATGATATCGTAGTACGCATTGATCACCAGCTGCATGCACATATATCCATGTTAGATATATATCATATATTAGACAGAGAAAGAAAAATTCGGTAGAAAGGAAAGAAACAGAGAGACCGATTGGTAGTTCGGCAAAGACAGAGGCTGAGGAGGGCGTGAAGATAGAGCAGCAGTTTTCTTTAGAGGGGTTTGGGACGTGGCCCTTCCTGGCAAGCTGCATTTGGGCATGGTGGATATGGAGGAGGAGGAGAAGAAGAAGCCCTGCTGCAAATGCAACTATTACGGCGAACAAAAAGGACAGAGAGCACTGAAGAGCTTAGAAATGATGGGTGTTTTATTCATGAGAGCAGAGGCATGTTTGGAGAAGTTTTTTTTTTTTTTTTTTTTTCAATTTTCTTTTATATTTTAAATAAAATTTTTTAAATATTTTATAAAATTTAACAAAAATTAATAATACAGAAAATTTTTACTAAAAATTATAAAAAAGTTTTATTAATTATTTTTATTATTTTTTATAAAAAAAACTTATTTATTTAAAAATTTTCAGAATATCTTTTTATTCAAAAATTATTTTTTAATAAACACTTCTGAACATCCCTCGTGTACTTCGCCGTTTGTGATGTATCCATAAGTATTATATTATGATGATAAAAAACTTGCATGGTTCAAATTTTTGAGTATTATGCTGTTATATGCTTTTTGACAATATTTAAAAGTGTTAAATAAAAATTTTTAAAATTTAAAATATTTTAAAAGATATTTAAAAAAAATTTATTTTTACAAAATATAAATTTTTATTTTTTATTTCTAAAAATTATTAAAAATATGAATGAAAAACTAAAAATGGAAATGTTTCTAAACGTAAAATATTTGTTTAGTAAAAAAATTTCATATATATTTCAAAATTTTAACTTAAGTAATGCCAAATGTCCATTAAATAGCTTATATATAGAAATTTGTTAGATGTATAAGTTTTAGCGACTTCAAAGAAAGAACACAAGGACTTGACAAAGTAGGAGAGCGCAGAACGCGCTCAAGTTCTTAATGAGCATAAAGACAGGCTTTGCAAGGTAGGAGAGAGAGAGTTCAGACGCGTGTGTTTTAACGAGAATTAAGACAGGCTTTCATATAAACATTAGAGTTCAGCGCCAGTCTTTGTTCATGTTACTCAGGTATGCAGGTGAGTTTATTTTCAGCTTTTCTGCCTTTTGCAGTTTTGCTTTTCAGAAAGCAGCTTATTTATGTCCTGTTTTAGATTGCAAATTTATAATTATTTAGTGATATTGTGGGAACATTTTTGAGTGCTTAAAATATATAACTCCTTTGAAAAAATTTTGATTTTGAAAATTTTCAGAAATAAATTTAATTTTTTATTATATATATATATATTACAATGTTGATATATTAAAATTGAGAAGGCAATTTCAGGAACAGTTTACATGAAAGACTACAACTTTATTTGAAAGGTAACTGCTGAAGAAAAAAATAGACTTCTAACAAAACGTAACTCAATGCATGAGCAGTAGTGACAACCATATAATAACTAATAAGAAGCTGTTCATCCACGCTGCTGGCAATAAGAACTATTTCATTTTTAAAAAAAAATTGTTTTCAAATTTTTTATAATACTTGAAAATTTTTATAAAAAAAAAAAAAATATATATATATATATAATCATTAAAAAGTAAATAATTTTTATAAAAGAAATTCCAAAGCTTTTTTTTAAACAATTCAATTTCATGAACTATTGGTTGACTGTTTTACCTCAAATTCGATGTCTTCAAAAAATAGAAACTGAGATCGTGAAGTAGTTGCTCGAAAGATTTCTGGGTTCAATTTCTCAAGAAGAAAAATTCCGTACAACAAAGTTATTCTTTTTTTCTCTTTCTCGCGAAAGAAAGGAAAACTATTTTCAATCAAGGAGAAGAACAACCGTAATTTGGTGTCTTTCTAACATATTTCAAATATTCATAATTTTATTTTTTTCAATCAAATTTTATATTTTTAATAATTTATATATTTTAATTATATAAAAAATATAAAACTTTATTCTATATATAAAAATTTAATTTTAACTTTTTTATTTACATATTTTTTAATATAATTATATTTTTTAATTTTTAATATATTTTAAAAATTTATTAAAATATAAATACTAAATTCTATTTTTACTTTAATTTTCAAAAAATTTATTTTTTATTTTTTATTTTGAAAAAATTCATTTACGGTTATTTTGAAACACGCTCTTAATCGCTTTTTGTGTTTCATTCGAAGCAATTACTTTGGCAGAGGTACAACTAGCGCTAGCTTCGATGCTTTCAAATTTAACATTAGAGATTACAGATGGACCCGACTGACCCATAAAATTACGTCCTGATTTAGTAATCTGGTTTATTTTTATTTTTATATTTAATTAATCAAAACTTCAACCATTTATTTTTCTTGCCAAATCAATTACATCAATAATTTTTTTATACAATTTATATAATACTTTGCTCGTGTGTTATGGTGAACTATTCGACATTATTTTTTTAAAACAATTTAGTTTTTAATTTTATATTTTTAATATATATATTTTAAAAAATTTTATCTAATAAAATTTTTATTATTTAGTTTTATTATTTTTTAGATAAAATAATTTATTTTAAAAATATGTCTTAATTAGTTAATGAAATACTGCACAATACATAATTTTTCTCCAAAGCTATTTAAATTTTTTTTTTTCAATTTGGGTGTTTATATACAGTATAATCAGAAAATCGGCAACTCGGCCACCGTTCCGGGTCGAGTCACTTGCTAACAAGTCACCGCCGAGAGGCGATGGAGGCGACGATTTTCTCGGATGGGGGAAGTCGAACGATGTTGAACGGAGCACGACGCCGACGCGCTCCGGTAAAGCTGCGAGCTTTTCGCCGACGGTTTGTAAAAAAAATCTCCGCTACCACCGCCGGAGTCGTAGGTGTTGAAGGGGAACAATGGGTCCCAGATGGCGGTGATGTGCAGCAACGGAGGGAGGCGGTGACAGTATTGATCGGCGAGTTCGTGGACGAAGGAGGCGAACTGCGCACCACCGCGGACGTCGAAGTCGATGATGTGGATCCTTGGGAAATCCTTGCAGGCGTCGAGGATCGTGAAATTAGCGGTGTACAGAGCGAGGTTGAACGGCGGCGTGCTGCGGCAAGATCTAAATCCGCTCACCATCTTCAAATTCTGACAAACAGATCGCGCATTCCCTAGCAATCTTACTCACCTCTACCGAAGACGAATCGAACGGCAGCGTCGATAGAGATCGAATCTCTTTCTTCTTCGCCCTTTCTTATGTAATTATTAATACTACCGCTGGAATTAGTACTCGAGTTTGGATTCATTGCAACATGACGAAGCCAAGTGCAACGAGCGACGAGACTCAACTGACAACACAGATTAAAGCACATAGAAGAGCTGCGATGATACGTCCAAAGAGACAGCTTCTGGTGGATTTGCGTCTACTGCCGTGGCGTAGGTTTGTGCCGGAGAGTTTTTTTGCTGTTAATTTCGGAGTTACTGGTGGTTGAATTGGTGTTAGAGAGTGTTGTTGTTCTGGTCGGAATTGAAATACCTGTCGAGTGTTGTTGTTGTTGTTGTCTCTACCAAAGATTTCACCGACGCCATGTCAACTCTCGCTGCCTCTCTATCATTCCCTGTGGCCTATCGATCTCCGGCGAACTTAACCAGTGGGTCGATCTATAACGCGCCGAATACATCGGTCTTTTCGGATCGATACCCGCATTCGGACTACTATGCTTATATATGGACTACTCAAAATATGAATGATTACTGTATTGCTGATGTCGCTATCACATATTTATCAGTTACCGGAGAAGTACCTAAAGAATGCAAGCCGGTTGTAGTCATAGTGCAGGTTTGATATTGATTTATATTAAAGTATTTTTTAATTTTATATTTCAATTTTTAATATCTCTAATATATATATATTATATTTAAGTTTTAAAAAATATAATATACTATCATCATGAAAATTTCTATATATATGTAAATTTTCGTTTTATAAGATAAAAATAAAAATGAAAATTTGAACATAACTTTTTTTATTTTAGGCATCCAAAACTAAAACTCACTCTGAAGATACTCCAAAGTTGTGTTAGAACTTCCAAGTTCAAACAAAAAAAACAGATGCTTCGCCCACCGTGGGGCTCGAACCCACGACCACAAGGTTAAGAGCCTTGCGCTCTACCGACTGAGCTAGACGGGCCGGTTTGAGAACAAGGTATAATATAGTGAAACAATTAAACAGCAGTGTAAAACAATAGCTCAACCAAACGCTTCCGGTCCCGATTCTCCTTTCATCCGTTGCCGCCATGGCTTCTTGGCTCAAAGTCGCCGAAGGTACGCACCTAACAGCTCTCCTCAGCCCATATTTCATACGTGATCGTTGTTTTCTAGGCTTTTCAGTTTTCTAGATCACTGTTCCCGTTTTAGATCTTTCGCCTTTCGGTGCTGAAGATCTCTGTTGAACTGTTTGATTTACGCTATTGTACTGATTGATTAGTGCCTAAGGTGTAGTTAGGAGTAAAATCAGGGATAAGAGATGAGAGTTTGGTAGATTATTTCTTTTTTTATCGCAATACATCTTTAGTCGTGCCATTTGTAGTATTTGTTTAGTAGTTCCATTGTTGGATCTGAAGAGGTTTTTGTTATCTGTTGTTACTACTGCTAGTGGCTTCCGTGACAGAGTTTCTGTTGCTGAACTGTTTTAAGGAAAAATGTTGGAAATTTAATTTTAACACTTACGTTTATCGGTTGTTTGTTTCTTGTAAAAACAGAGACAAAGTGGCAACAAATGCAGAATGAAGTATTTGCTTGCCTGAATGACATTATGAATTGGCTTAGTTGTTTATAAATTCTGCATGGGGACCTTAATCCTCGCTTAAGTAGTTTAGAAATGATAAGGATTTCTGATAGGACACGTACTTTCTGCTTACTTCAATCTCTTGTTCTAACCAGATTTGTTTGAAGTTGTGGACCGAAGAGCAAAACGTGTCGTCAGTGAGTTGGCTGATGAGCAGTCTGGTCCTCAACAGTCGGGTATAGCTCTTTCGATTATACTTCCTGCTTTATTTTCAGTAAATGTTCTCATCCGTCCAATATTGTGAAGATTTATTCACTTCTTATGTCTCCTGTTGTGATGGTTAAGCTTCCAATGGTCTAGAAGTGCAAACTAAGAGGAAAGATGAAGAGCAAGAGGTGATTATTCAAACTACTGATCGTAAGTTTGAAAGTGAGATCTGTTGGTTCATGTGATTCATCTTACAGGGTCTTTTAAGAAGCAGGAACTCTGAAACTTTCAAAGGTCCTATTCCTCAGCAAGAGCTGCAAAATGTACAGTCATCATTACCTGACTTAATCCTGGAAAGAGTTGAGACTGCTGGAGATAAATATCTTGTGGATGTTGCTACAACTAGCAATACAGTTGAAGATAATGGAGAGGCAGCATCTGTTAGTAACAACAACATCTTAGTTGTAGGTGGTCCATTTGCAGATGCCGCTCAATATAGTAAAGGTGTACATGACACTGAGAATGTTGTGGAAGTCCCTGTTATAGAGAGTCAAAATGAAGCCTCAACTTCCTCTCCCACTGATAATACTATTTCTAATTCGACTGATGCACTTGAAAGCTCTTCTTCTTCTTTCTCGGCCACAGAAGTTGAGACCACCAATAGAGCCAGTGAAGAGAATAATAGTTTCAAGGACAATGATACTGGTGATTCTGGTGTAAATTCTGTGGATAAGAACACATCCTCTATCAATACGCAAGAAAGACCTAGATCTAAAAGAGATCGAAGTAAAAGAACTACCAATTCTTCAGAGAGCGACCAACTTGATTCAGCAAACAGCAAATTCCAGCAAGGAAACACTGATGCGTTTCGTAGGAAAGTTGATGATCAGCTCGATGAGGTAATGCTTTCTTGAATACTTAATGGAAAGCTATGAGCATTGACTTTCCTATGTTCCAATTATTTGATTCCTGTTGAACAATCTTTTGCTAGCAGGCACAAGGACTTCTGAAGAATATAGTTTCTACTGGTCAGTCAAAAGAGGCCAGGCTTGCCAGAGTATGACCTCTCAAACTTGCATCCATATATTTTTGAAGTTGGCATTTGGTAACTGGTTATTGGAAGTGTTATATACTGAACAAGCATAAGTAGCTAGACTTTTTGAGTAGAAATTACTGTATACAGAGTGGTTTACATGTTTCAAGAAGTCTTATTTAGTACCAATAACCAAAAGTCCATCACTCTTGATTATCATATGTGCTAATGATAAGCGAGTTTAGTACTTTGTGTAGCAATGCATCATTCATGTGGTACTAGATTGTTACTGTTGAGTACTCTTTTTTCAAGGGAACCATTCACTAGTGAATTCATGCCGACTTCTCGCGAGTCAACCTGTACATTGGTATAAGCATGTCTTTGACAAATTGTATTAAAATGTGGGTTGTGGTTCTGACATAAGAAAACCTTGTAAATGATAGAGAGTCAACTGTTGCGCCATACTTATATGCTATAACCATGAGTAGGCCTGAATTTTGATACTTTACAAACCAGTGATGTTCACATGATCTCTTGAGATATTAACAAATCATTAGAAGAAAACGTATAGGTTTGTGCTGGGCTTTCATCCCGTCTTCAGGAATATAAATCAGAAAATGCACAGCTGGAGGAACTTCTTGTTGCTGAGGTGATTTTGCATGCTCAGATATGCTTCTTGCAGACTAACATCTATGATGTTTAGAACTTTATCCTCTTACACTAAGCTCTGTGTTCACAGAGAGAACTTAGCAGTTCGTATGAAGCTCGTATAAAGCAACTGCAGCTGGAGTTATCTGCTGCGAAGTCTGAAGTGACAAAAGTGGAGTCAAGTATGGCTGACGCATTAGCTGCAAAGAACTCCGAGATGGAGACACTTGTTACTTCCATGGATGCTCTTAAGAAGCAATATTCTAGTTCTGAAGGAAAGCTTGCATCGTTACAGGTAAGAACTTGAACCTTCAGGTGGTTTTCTTGCTATGGTCCTACAGTGAGTGTTTGAGGGGTTTGTTGTGTTTATAACTCGTAGTATATAGACTAGTTATAAGTTTGTTATCATGAACCTGAGAAATGATGAATGAAATAATTACTGGTTATTCAGGAAACTATTACTGGTTTTTATGCATGGCCTTACTATGTATTAAATTTGCATGACCAAGATGGTTTTCATCCTGACCAGGCAAACATGGAGGAGATTATGATGAATAGAGAACTCACTGAAACAAGGATGATACAGGTAATAAACTAATAATAGTTGGTGGTGTTAATCACTTGTTGTTTTGTCATTCGGCTTTTTACTAAGCTATGGCTATCTCAATAAAAGTAATTGCTGCTTGTTTCTTTCTATTAGGCTCTACGAGAAGAGCTTGCTACTGCAGAACGTAGGGCTGAGGAAGAACGTGCTGCTCACAATGCAACCAAAATGGTCTCCTCCTAGGCAACTTCTCTTTTGGACATTCTAGCACAGTCTTTCAGTACTTAATGCTGATTGGTCAATTTCTTACTGAACAGGCTGCAGTTCAAAGGGAGGTAGAACTAGAACATCGGGCTGTTGAAGCATCAAATGCTCTTGCTAGAATGCAGGTAGTTTTATAATCATTTGTCATGTACCCTCTAGCATGTAACTTCCTATGTCTAAAATCTTAGCCTTATGCTAGGAAGTTTCCTCACACTCTTGATGAGTTAAAGCCCTTCTATAAACTCTGTGACAAAAAGAAGTGAAGTATTATTCTCTTCTAACTACCTAAGGCTTTACATTAACAGTTTTGTCTTTATTTCTGTCCAGAGAGCTGGAGAGGAGAGCATGTCTAGAGCAACAGAATTAGAGCACAAAGTTGCTTTGCTTGAGGTAAGTTATCTTTTTCCATGTGATGCAAGCAATGCGCTAGAGCTTAAGATAAAAGACAACTTTAATTTCATCATACCTTTCCAGGTTGAGTGCTCTTCACTGACTCAGGAGCTACAAGACTTGAAAGCACAGAGCCAGCTTGGTCAGAAGAAGTCCTTGGAAGAAGCTAATCAAATTCTTCAGGTAAAGAAAACTTTTTGTCACGCTGTCAACATGTCAATAACTACAGGTTCAAGCCCAGGATTTCTCGCAATTTATGTTCAATGAGAAAATTGTGTCACCTGCTGCTTGATGAGAAATCAGAATGATACTATAACTGTAAAAGCAGATTTGTCAACCCTGTGACGGGTGTGCATGGTACAATTGAAATGGAATGTACTCTTTGGTATAGCATTCCTGGATAGTGCCTCTCCTAGACCAGAGAAGAATACTTAGCAAAATTCTTCTAGAAGGATGTACATTTACTAAAACACATCATGTTTATTTGTGAAGACATTTAAATTAGTGAGGTAGTTTCATCTTCTAAAAGAAAAATCTTGCCTTTTCATTTTCTTAGATAAATTATGCTCTACCATTTCTCATTAGTGTTCTATCTGTGGGAAAATGTAGATGCAGGCTTGGCAGGAAGAAGTGGAGCGTGCGCGCCAAAGTCAGAGGGATGCAGAAAACAAGATCACTTCTCTGGAGGCAATTATCTCTTACTTTTTTGTTTTGTATTAGGATGCTGTATTTACCTTTTGAAATGTCTATGCGAGCCTCTCATTCATTTATTTTTATATCTCAAGAGAAGCCTTATCCTTCACTGGAATTTGGTGTTCTGTCTGCAGGCTGAGCTTCAAAAGATGAGAGTGGAAATGGCTGGTATGCAAAGGGATGCAGAGCACTATTCAAGGCAGGCAAGTTAATTTGCGTGCTACTTTTGATTGAATTGATAGGTCTAATTGCTCTGTCCTCAAGATTGTAAGTGTTTAACAAAATCCCCTTGACTTTAGTTATGCGCACATAGATTATCAGTGTTAGGCCAAAGCATTGTATTTCACTTATAGACTGTAATCTCTGTTTGATTCTGCTCGATCTGAGTTTACTATAGATATTGGTGCTTTTTGGTATTTATGTCAGCAACTACAAAAGAAATCTTTGTTGGTAGAAGACAATGTATTTAGGAAATTGGCATACCTTCATGAACCAATTAGATACAATGTGGTTTCATTCACTTTTTACGTTGGCAATTGCCTTTAGTAGTTTGCAAGTGTTGGCTGGTTCTAGACAATAATGAGTTGGTCTTTGGTAGCCTATGTAACCGAAACAAGAACTGCCAGCATGCCCCGTTTCTGGTGGGCTTCATTGTTCTCATTGTTCAGCATGGTCAAACTTGAACTCCGAATTGGCCTGATTGGAAACAAGGTTCTGTTTTGGTTTTAAAGTTCAATGCTTGTAGTGACATTTAGTATTTGTTGGACCCTCACCATCGCTAATTACAAGCAACTACGCCATAGCTTTATCCAATCACATTATTCTTCTGATGGATGCTGTTCAATATCATCATAACTGAAGATTAATATGGGCTACAAAGAGGTCTGTTTACAGTTGTAAGCATGAAATGCTTTTGAAGCTTTTATTCTAAGCATACTTCTATTTAGAGGCATTTTCTGACTGCTCTAGTAGGCAGATGTTGGATAAAATGGTTGTTTGCGATTAAAGCTTCTTAGTCAAGAGTAACTTGTTTCCCAAAATCATGAGACGTTCTACTTGAAGATTCCATCCGGGAAATATCTTGCAAAAATATCTTGTTTGTAAATGTAAAACTTATTGCTTTAATCGTTTTGATGCATGTTATGTAAGTTGCATGCTTGCTTCAACTAAGCAATGTTTTTGTAGCTTTAATCATAATGATGCATTTGGTGGAGATGCATGCTTTGCCTCGACTAAGCAATGTTCTCCTGTTGCATGTATCTTACAGGAACACATGGAACTTGAGAAACGATACCGTGAATTAACAGATCTATTGGTATGTAAAAATTCCTTGGGGTTACTTGCTTCAAAATGTGAAGCAGTTCAAACTCCAAATATCTTTTTCTTCTGTTCATACTAATTTATGCAATCACTATTCACACTCCAGTATCATAAGCAAACGCAACTAGAGGCCATGGCCAGTGAAAAAGCTGCTGCTCACTTCCAGTTGGAAAAAGAAATAAAGAGGCATCGAGAAGTGCAGGTCTGGATATTTGTTGCTCGAGATGTCTTCAAGTCAGCTTCTGAAATGCCTATGACATGATATAACACTTCATTATGTCTTGACATTATTTTCAGGTAGAAGCTGAGATAAATCGAGTGTCCCACCGAGCATCCTCGTTGTGGGAAGAAGATATAGATTTGAAAACACTTGAGTATGATTTCTTGTTTAACATACAGTATACCTTAAAAATTGAAATAGAAAAACCAGTGGTTCACTGGCTCTGTTCATTCTTATTTGATGACATCTAGGATATGCCAAACAAAAAAACTATGCTTGCAAATCTGTGATTAGTTTTTATATGTACTCTGAGGTCACTATACTTGTCAGGATGTAAAGTTGCTTTGTGCTCTTAGGAATTCTGAAACCTTCATATGGTCAGTCATGAACATTTCTGATAACACGTTGTCATGTATGCGCACCGTAGAGAAAGTAGATATTGCTACTTCTAGGACAGTTTCATAGATTGTATCTTGAAACTGTGTATCATTATTACGTGAACTTTTTTATATATGCAGAAGAGCATAGCTCCTTGATAGGACATATTCTAAAGAAAAGACTTAAGGGATTTTATTTAAATACTCTCTTATGACTTTTTCATTTCATACAATCTGACATCCTATCTTGTAGAACCATTATGATTTTATAATTAACATTCTACTGCTGCTTCTCAAGGAAGTAGAATGTCCAAAATTTTCCTACATATTATTGCATTTTCTGATTACTATTTTAATTAGTTATGTTTGTAAGAACTTTTTGACTAATTGACCCTAAGATGAGAATTGGTGGGATAACCAGAACTCGTTAAGCAAGCAGGTTTATCTATTTATTCTGCCTAGAAGCTTGTCGACTCATATAATCATATAAGTGTGCGTTTCCTGTCAGAGCTTATACAAAATTCACTTAGTTGAAAAGACTTTCTTTGAAAAAATGAGTTCGATGAATTGGCTGGATATGGAGTTTCTAATTGATTATTCTTACCACTATGGATCAGCAAACTCTCTTTGGTACATTTTCTTGAGGTCTGAGTTCCATTTCAATGACTATGACCTGCAGGCCTCTTCCATTACACCATAGACACATGGCTGCAGCAAGCGTACAGGTTTGCGTTATTAAAAATTGCTTGTCCCTTTCCTTATGTGACATTGTAGATCTGTAACAAAATTTTACTCTCAGCTGCAAAGAGCTGCAAAACTTCTAGACTCTGGAGCTGTTAGAGCCACCAGGTTTTTGTGGCGCTACCCAATTGCTCGGGTCATCCTATTATTCTATTTGGTCAGGAGCACTTCCACGATCATATGTTTTCAATTTATTCTATTTGCATTTTATGCATTCGGATTACTTATTTCATTTCTCTTTTGCAGGTTTTTGTACATCTTTTCTTGACGTATATGTTGCATCGCTTTCAGGTATTATGAAATAATAATATTCTTTACTTTGTTTCTCTCACATGCATCTAATTTATGTCATTTGAATTGCAAACTGTTTAAAATTCCCTCTGAACTATCGTAAGGTTAATCATTCTTAATTAGTTGTAAAGTTTATTTTTGTTTGAGAATGATAATTTCTAAGTCTACATGTGTATACTGAAGACATACAAAATTTAGGGCATGGAAGTAGAGAGCATTCGTTTCTACATTGAAATGCAAAATTGCTACTGGATTGAAGTTTCGACAAATTCTTACAAAATACAATAACTAGTATTAATGGATTTGACTACAGGTTATGTATTGGACATGTTTTTGTGGGTTTTGACCAAGTACCCTGAGCATGATTTAGGGTTG
Source organism: Acanthochlamys bracteata (assembly GCA_019914995.1). Classification (NCBI taxonomy): domain Eukaryota; kingdom Viridiplantae; phylum Streptophyta; class Magnoliopsida; order Pandanales; family Velloziaceae; genus Acanthochlamys; species Acanthochlamys bracteata. The sequence goes on along the minus strand of CM034138.1, from coordinate 858,651 downwards.
CAATCCTTATAATAAATAATTTGAAATCATCGCTAATGAATTCTGGTGACTTTGCCTGTTATGCAGGAGCAAGCGGATAGTTTTACCGCAAGAGAGGTTGCAGCATCAATGGGACTTAACAGAACAAGCTTGCTGTAGTTTAGTGTGTGCAAAAGATTCTCCACACAAGTTTCCTCATTTTTGTACATGATTGTCTTGTACACATGCAGCTACTTCATTCTTTTATTTTTCTTGCACCTTAAATAGTTTACGTATACGTATTAAAGATGTCATATGTAAGCCTATGTCATTGCTTTACCAAAGATATCATTCTCAATGCTGGCCTTAAGAGCCTGAATGCATTTGCAGATTTGTGTACATTTTGCTGAATGAAGTTTTCCCAAAGAAGTTCGTCCAGTAAATGAATTGCAAGTGCAATGTAAATGAATTGAAATATGTACAAGCGAGTCTTTATTAAACAATTCGCACTGGCATATGGGTGTAGTTTTAGCAATGCAAAACTTCAAAGTGGTGACTTGCTGACCTGTGACGCTGGTTCTGACAGCCTGATGCGTACGATGAGGTTTAGAACTATTGGGAAGTGTTTATTAAATTATTTTTTAAACAAAATATATTTTTAATTTTTTTAAAAATAAATTTTATTTATAAATAATAATAATAATAATAAAGTTTTATGATGTAGAATTTTTTAAAGATATAAAAATGTTTTAAAAATTATAAAAAATATAAATTGAAAAATTGAAATAAAAAAGAAAAGAAAAACATCTCTTTATATTACTATTAGGCGACGTGTTCTTTGGTTCCACAACTGCACCAATTTACTTCATTGGAAGGGCGTGAAAGTGTCAAATTAGATTTGAAAGTCCGAATATGCAAACTAATTCTGATTCTGAAAGAAATGGTTTTATGATTTCGATTTCACTGATCATAATAACGCCCCAATTCTTTGAGCATTTACAAATCTATCCTTCTCCTTTGCATCTCTCATCACTTAACCTCGCGTCCTCGCCACCACCACCACGCTTTCTCGCCGCGTTCTTTCCAAATCGATCTCTGTAGTCTTTCTCCGTTTTCCAATTACTCATCGCGATCGCGATAATTTGGAATCTTCGATCTCCGGCGCCTATATAACTTCTGTTTTCATTTCGATTCTGCTCTCAACAGTAGAGTCCTGGCGAAGATCGAGAGAGGGAGAAGAGAGAGATTGACGAAGAGAAAACTCTGAGGGTTTTCGGCTATGGATTTTGATGGATGAACAATGCCCGAGCTCCGCAGTGGGCCGCGTCGGCGCAGAGCGCAGCAGCAGCAACAGCAGCAGCAGCAGCAGCAGAATCTCGTAACTCCAGCGGCTCCGCGGGGAAGACAGCGTAGAGCGGCTGCGAAGAAGCCAGTACAGGAAGAAGAGAAGAAGATCTCGATCGTTCAGGTCGACGAAGGAGAAAGTAGGGGCGAAGAAGAGGTTGGTGAGAAGAAAATGGATGAGTATGATAGTGGTGGGGGTGGTGATAAGCTACCTGGTGCAGATGATGAAAACAACAACGCTCCTCCTATTCCTGAGAAGGTTCGTCTTTCAATTTGATTATGCTTGAAATTCAATATTACTCGTTCATCTTTCAGTTGTTTTTTCGTCAATCTAGATAACTTGCAATCTCCTGTTTTTATCTTGTCTCATCTGAAATTGATATCTTTCTTTTCAATATGGTCATTTTAATTCTGCAGATACAGTTTGGAAACTCTCCTACCTATAAAATTGAGAAAAAGCTCGGCAAAGGTGGATTTGGACAAGTATATGTTGGTCGCCGTATTTCACCTCCTAATCCGAATGATAGAGTCTCCGGATCAAATGCATTAGAGGTATCTATGAGTTCTTATGGAATTAAAACATAGAAAAATTTTTTTCCTCCCCTTAGTTGAAAACTTGAGTGTGCTTTTTCAGGTCGCGATAAAGTTTGAGCACAGAAACAGCAAAGGATGTAACTATGGTCCTCCTTATGAATGGCAAGTTTATAAGTGAGTGTTTATTTAAAAAGTGTTTCGATAAGTCAACTGATTTAAAGGACTATACTGCAATCTGGTGATGCTGCCTGACTTTTGTTTGTCTTTTTTTGTTCAGCACTTTAGGCGGCATTCATGGAGTTCCACGGGTTCACTATAAAGGTCGTCATGGCGACTACTATGTCATGGTAATCAGTGAAAAGTTTTCATTGTTTTGCAATTGCACAATGCATTAGCTTTTTGAAACTTTTGATGTAATGCTATTGTTTGATTCCAGGTAATGGATATGTTGGGACCTAGTCTATGGGATGTTTGGAATAACAGTTCCCAAACGTGAGGATTAGGATCAAATGATTTCTGCAAAACTTCACAATGTCCATAAACTTACATTTTGGTATTTGCTAATTGTTCTTTGACTGTTTAGGATGACAACAGAAATGGTTGCATGCATTGCAATTGAAGCAATCTCCATATTAGAGAAGATGCACTCCAAAGGGTGAGATCACTTATCACATTTTGCTGTTCTGTTGTAGTACCCATCATCAGTTCACTGTTACTATGGTTACACTATGGTGACATTTACATAGAAATGCTGTTTGATTAGCTGATGTCCATGAGATGCAGATATGTGCATGGTGATGTGAAGCCTGAAAATTTTCTACTTGGCCCGGCTGGAACTCCAGAAGAGAAGAAACTATTTCTTGTTGATCTTGGTTTGGGTAAATATGAGCAAATGAGATATTTACAAGATCTACATAGTCTTGAATGTTTTAGTATCTGTTAACGACCCATTTACATCTACAATGTGTTCATTCCAGCAACAAAATGGAAGGACAGTTCCACGGGTCAGCATATTGAGTATGACCAGAGACCCGACGTCTTTAGGTTGCTAACAAATAAAATTCCACTTCATACTCGTCTTCTTAAAGAAATCACTACTTGCATTTCTATTTACTGACTTCTGTCATAATTATATTGAATGCACATGTTCAGGGGAACGGTGCGGTATGCCAGCGTGCATGCTCATCTTGGGAGGATAGGAAGTAGGAGAGATGATTTAGAATCTCTTGCCTACACTCTTATCTTTCTTCTCCGTGGCCGTCTTCCCTGGCAAGGATATCAGGTACTGCTATTTAAAGCATATCTATGTTAAAACTAAATTTGATGTTTGTCCTCATTTTGGCTTTTTTGTAACTAGGGTGAGCACAAGAGTTTTCTTGTGTGCAAAAAGAAAATGGCTACATCTCCTGAAGCTCTATGTTGCCTTTGCCCACAGCCGTTTAGACAATTTGTTGAGTATGTAGTCAACCTGAAGTTTGATGAAGAGCCTAACTATGCGAAGTATATCTCCTTGTTTGATGGTGTGGTAGGACCAAATCCTGATATCAGGCCTATTAACACTGATGGTGCTCAGAAAGTGTGTTAATCTCTCTTTGCTATTTCCCAGTTCTATAGCAATCCAGTTCTCACTCTGACAAGTCTGATTTTTGGTCAAACTTTTCAGCTTATTACCCAGGTTGGTCAGAAGAGGGGCAGGTTGATGTTACAGGAAGAGGATGATGAACAACCAAAGAAAAAGATCAGGTTGGGAATGCCTGCTACTCAGTGGATTAGTATTTACAATGCCAGAAGGCCCATGAAGCAAAGGTATGTGCTCTCTCTGCAAGAATTTCACTAATATGGTGGACAGCTGGTAGGATAACTTCTCATACTTCTTGTTTTTGCAGGTATCACTATAATGTTGCTGATGGAAGACTTGCTCAGCATATTGGAAAAGGAAATGAAGATGGCTTGTTCATTAGCTGTGTTGCATCATGTACGAATCTTTGGGCATTGATTATGGATGCAGGCACTGGTTTTACTTCTCAAGTTTATGAACTGTCTCCCCATTTTCTTAACAAGGTTGGTCTAAGAACAATGTTAAGTCTTTCCTGAAAGATTTGACTGCAATTTTTTTCTTATCGTTACAAGGATCCACGTTATTTGTATAACAGGAATGGATAATGGAGCAATGGGAGAAAAACTACTACATTAGTGCTCTTGCAGGAGCTAATAACGGAAGCTCCTTGGTAGTCATGTCAAAAGGTACATCCAATGCATAACATTACACGAGATGTGGGAAAATGTCAAACATTAAAATAGTTTTTGCTGCAGGTACACAATACCAACAGCAGTCATACAAAGTTAGTGATACATTCCCTTTCAAGTGGATAAACAAGAAGTGGAGAGAGGGTTTTTACGTCACTGCCATGGCTACAGCAGGAAGTAGATGGGGAGTTGTCATGTCAAGAAATGCTGGTTTTACGGATCAGGTTATAATTACTTTTTATTTTTATTTTTTATTTTTTATGGGATTCAAATTGTTCACTCTCTCTCTCTCTTTACAAGGTTTAAGTTGTAGTTCTTACTTTCCAAATACTCATCTTCAGGTCGTGGAGCTTGACTTCTTATACCCAAGTGAAGGTATCCATCGTAGATGGGATAGTGGTTACCGTATAACAGCAACAGCTGCAACCTGGGACCAAGCTGCCTTTATTCTAAGCGTACCCAGAAGAAAGCCTGCCGATGAAACCCAAGAGACTCTTAGAACATCTGCTTTCCCAAGTCAACATGTAAAGGTAAGTTAATTTTTTCTTTAAGAAGTAACTAAAATGTGTAATGTTAGCTTCATTTTGGAAGTAATTGTTTAATTTGTTAAGTATTTATTTATCTATGGTTTTTGCAGGAGAAATGGGCAAAGAATTTGTACATTGCATCTGTATGCTATGGTCGTACAGTTTCGTAAGGCTCTCTTTTGGACTGAAGATGATGTTAGCTGCATGACTTCGTTTCAACCTGTTATCAGCTTGTAGAACATGGATTACAAGTTTGCTATTCTCATGATGTATAAGCTTTTGCCTACCTCTCTTGTGCAAGAGCTCGTCCATTAACGGTATATCTGGCGTTCATACATCAGACATTATAACTGGGGAGGACATGATACATCTTAGGTTTTCTCTTTATATAGTTAGTAGACTTCTATTCCATTAGAAAATCAAAAGGCCTTAGTGCTTTAGCAAGTCAATATCCATGAAGTATTGCCTATGTGTTTACTGGTTTTATTATGTTGTCAGATCCTTAAGAATGAGATATGTTAATTTATGCGTAACTGTAAGGACACAAATTGTTGAGTATTTATAATTATAAGTCTCTAAACTTGGTACTGCTATGCAAGTTAAGCTGGCACAACATCTTTCTCGTGGATTATGTCATTTTATTTGTACCATATTGTTTTTGATAAAGGCCGTGCTCCTAAAATGAGATTGTTAAGAGCCAAATTGTGGACTTCTTCAACTATGAGCTGTCTTTTAACTCCCGTGGAAAAACTGTTATTATGCTACAATCAGTACCTAGGCAGAGTATAATTTTATGCTGTAGGTAGAGACTTTAGGACTTGAGGGCCATCATTAGAGCATTAGAGTATTTTGATATTGTTAACGTTTTGGCATACATAAATCATGCATTTCACCTTCCTGCATAGAATGCTTATGCTAGACAACCATCTGAACTTCATATTCCTATTTTAGTATCAGCTTTTTGTTCCTCATTATTGACTGTATTTCTCATGTCTGGTTGTAAAGTTTGGATTGCTATAGGAGTTGTTTTTATAGTGGTGAGGTTTATGTAAATTTTGGTATACGTATTAACCATTAGCATTTGGTAGCTTTACTATTATGTGCTACCATAATGGGTGCATGCACTTCTTGTATATGTTTTTGATATCCTTTGTTGGATGTAAGGAAGATGTTCCCTCATTATTCTAAAGTTCCTTGATAGCCGGAGTTAACTTTCTTGGAACTAGCTGGTCATATGCTGTAGGTAATACCATAATCTTCAATCTCAAGGCTTTTGGAGTAGGCCTTTCTATGAGTATGAGGTATGTATTATTAACATCTCTCAAACTCATTTAGACATGTTTTACTATGTATGTGCTCTCACTTGAAATATTACTGATTCTGTACAGATTGTTACATTCTGAATATTCAAGAGTAAGCATGAAGCATGATTGTTAAATCATCTCAACTGTACAGTTTGAAACTGGAGATGACATCAGCAAGCGTTGCATGCTACTCCTTTGTGCTTTCTGTGCATTTATATTGATTTCTGAACTGATATCTCCATCTTGTTGCTCTTAAAGTGACTATAAACTTTTCATCCTTGTACAACAAATAGCTGAATGCAGGTATTTGCTTGCTCACTGTTGGTACTTTCTATGAAATGGTGCTCTGTATTTGTGCACATTCATTTATCCTCATCATCATATACCTTGGCATGTTAGAGATTTGCAACAAACTGCAACTTGATCTTTCGTTACTTGTCTAACATAAGTTCTTAGGGATTGCACTCTTTTTGTTTGGTGGATCTTTTGACTTCAGTAGATGAGCAGCTATCTTGCAATTTGAAAATTTATTTGTTACATGGGTAATCTCAAACTGTATTTTGTTTATGAGATTCTTGATGACTTTGTAAAGCATAAACAATTGGACTGCCAGATTGGCCATTGCTTCACATCCTTAAGATGCTATCTTCTTATATGTTCCCCTTTTTTCTGTGATTTTGATGTAAGGCTGTATAAAAGAAACTAGCTCTTATTTTTCATATTCTTTTCTGCCTTTGGATTATCTCAGGTTGATTTAGAGGTTGAAGATTACAAGAGATATTTGGGATGAATTTGTTTAAAGGATTTATGTGATTAGAAAATTTCTTAGCATGAGACTGATTGCATGCATTGTTAATAGTTTGTGGAACTTTTAAACATGCAATTGATCATGCCCGCACATATCATGAAAAGTGATCTTGCTTTCCTGTATGTGTGCTGTCATGGTTTACTATGATTTCACTACCAGGCTGCCAGGTAGTTCAGTGGAGAAACTTTTCTGGTTATAAGCAGCTTTGTTTAAAATTAGAACTTCTAAAAATGTGTAAGTGTTTGTGGAGATTCTAAAGTGCTGGAGTCCTGAAATTTATTGCATTAATCTTTTGTTTTAATGTCCTGAGACTCGGTTGTAGTACGCAGGTGATTTTAGGAATATGCTTATGTGCAACTGTTTATGTATGCTTGTTTTATAAGATGCATATGTTTTTTGAGAACTCTTAAAGCGCTTACGTTTGAAAGTTGAAATTTCAATTTGAGGATTGTTTAGTTTGTAGATAGGGGATGCAGTGTCTACTGTTATGATCATTCTCTAAAACATCTTATGAAAATCGATGATAGCATGCAGCATTGGTAGTAAGCAGAATTTGGGATCTCATTTGCATAGAATAGATTTTTAACCCTTTTGCCATTGTATTTGATCGTCTTACTGAATGATATTATTGATATTAGGATTTAGTGTGTGCAGGACTTCCTGATATGTTCTAATGGTGAAAAAAATGCTAACAGGATAGGCTTCTAGCAATGATTCCTGTAGAGTGGTTCTTACTCGTAATACTCCGTCGGAATACTTTTAGAAATTGGGACTGAGTTGTATATAAATAAGTCGTGATTTTAGACTGGACAAGGCATTTGCCTGGTCACGTTATACAATTTTAACTTACGATATGATTTCAGACTTAAGGGAATATTTAAGAGTGATTATTGAAAAAAAGTTTTTGAAAAAAAAAATATTTTAAAAATTTATAAAAAAATAAGTTCTATTTTTTATTTTATAAAAATAATAAAAATAATAAAAAGAAAAATTTTATGATGTAAAATATTTTATATTTTAAAATTTTTCTTAAAAATTCTGTAGAATATTTTAAAAATTTATTGAAAAATATAAAATAAAAAATTGGGGAAGGAAAACTTTTCGAAACATGCCCTGGTCTTGTGTACAGCAAACTGTTAGTTTCCATGCCAAGGAGTTACCTGGTTTCTGCTGAGTTACAGCTGTTACAATAAATTTTGCCTGATGTAAGTTTTTAACATGTCGAAAGGTTCACAGTGCAAGGCGTCACATTATTTTGAAGCAGCTTCATTTATCTGTCCCAGTGAAGCCTATCATCTCTCTGGAGCTGGAAGTTTTTAACATAATACATTTTTGGCATCCGCAAGCTGCCACATGTGTAAGTTAGAATAGTCAACGGCACAATTGACAGATGAGTTATCAACGTAACAGGGATCCACAATGAACATGATTTGGAAAGAACACGTCTATATCTCCCAAGCGTCTAATGATACTACGTCTAAAGGTCTATTATTCAGTTATCACAGTTATATGCTCTAATTTCGTTAAGAGAAAAGATCAGCCGTCCATAAAAACTGCCAAAAATGCATGACACAGTCGCTCAAAGATTCCCTAGAATATTCACAACAAGGCTTAGCTCACCATAGAATGAGCTTACAACTGATTGGGAAGGAATTCAACTACTAGGTTGAAGCTTACAATAGAATAAGCTTCAATAGTTACAGATCTTCTCGAGCTACAGCAGAAAGTGAGATCGTAACATTGCTAGCCACTATAAAGAAGGCCAGAGCAAGGTCTTACTGCATTCAGCTGGGATCACCAAGCCGATATCAAAAGTTCTGAGTTGAATGTAGAAATCATAACCGATCAGCGAATAGGCCTCCGACACAATCTTCTCAAAGGAACTCTTTCCTAGTATCATCACAACAACACACAAAAAAAGATTATTTAAGAAAATAGTTCTCTAGATCAGCTGGACCACTCCACGGATGCAATTACAATAATAGAATCAACAGTTGCAACAAAGGTAGCCACCAATCCTTGCTTGGAAGTTTGAAAGCAACAGACATCTCTGAGTTTTTAATATATGCCAATCAGGAAATTATATCAGGAAATCATACCTCAGTCCCATCATGGTCATAACGAACCAGAAAATGGCACCTGCAGCCCCTTATATCATGTAACTTCCTTTCTATATCAGAGATGTGTGCATCAAAGTAGATTGCTTGCTCACTACTTTCCTGGAAAAAAATTTTAGAATTGAGAAATATGTTGGATGTCAGGTAAAGAATAGCCAAGTAATATTTACCTGAAAACAAAGAACAAGATCTCCAATCTCAACCTTTTGACACTCAGAAGACTCCAGGGGAATAGACCGCTCACGTATTCCCTTCTTTACATTTATCCATTCATCATGATCAGCACCATACCCTTGGAACCTCACGCGAACTTCCTGAAATAAATATTGATATATGATGAAGTTCCAGAAATGATCTATCATTGCACGTATAATTAACTCAATTCAAATGAAAGTTATATTGATATACACAGAGCTTTCTTGAAGAGCTTTTCTCAAGTATCGATTCTTCTTTCTAGGAGATTTTCGTTTTCACCAGTTTCTTTCACATCCACAAAAAGACAGCCCTTTTTCCACATGTCCAAGCAGATAACAAATTCTCTAGGGTAAGTCTGTAAACAGACATTGACATTTCACACCCTAATCCAATCTAGACAGCCAAAGAACCACTGTGGATCGTACCAAAATGTTCAGGCAAGTTGTTGGCATGACCTAGATATGGTTTATAAGATGAAGAAAGAGATGCAGGCATTGATCAAATATTGCTTTATTAGCTAACTCTCACTCCAGAGCTGTTTGCACAATGCAATTTATTCTCATCTTTTACCATGTGAACTGAGAAGAAATATCTATCAAGAAATACTAAGATATATGTATTGACAAGTAACTCCTTGGCAATTCTTCATCCAAGATGCTTTTACTCAAAGTGACTAATGGAATATAAATGCTTCTATCAAGGTTTTCCCATATCCTTGAAACAGTTAACTAAATACATGAAGCATTTCATCAACAGACTCTTGTAAACAAAAAAAATGTAACTGAAAATGAACACAAACTACTAATTGCAGAAGAATGTCAACATTAAGAAGTAAATCTCAAGAATGTGTACTCTCTGAAAATGCATATAAGAGCAGAATGTAGCAAGTGGATTAAGTACACAAGTTTAGAAGCAACAAAAGTGCATGGACTTACAGGTTCACCATTACTAAGAACTCTGTGAGCAAGAAACGTCGCAACGTCATACCTGTAGTTATAAAACAGGATTTTCTAAGCAACCGATATGTATGAAGAATAGTTTTTTTCCCCTTAACCAAGTAGCTTACCATGCCCCATCTCTAGCAGACTTGGCTTCAAACTCTAGTTCCAACAGTTCAGAAGCCTTCTCACCAGTGCCTGTATAACATCACAAATGCGGAAAGTGTTCTCTTGAGTACGACAAAAGGGGCAAACTTGTAAATCACCACTATTCATATAAAACAATAAACAAAGTTTCCATGCGCAAGTCAAAACAATGTGATGCAAAGCTTTGTTAGGAGAAAGTTAAGATAGGCAATTGAAAAAGCTTTGCAAAGTATCAGATTGTTCATACTTCTGTAGAAGCAGATAGCACCTTGAACATTCTAAACGAATTGCTAGAGATGAAGAATTATGAACCTAAGCTAGACGACAAACTTTAATTTATTCTACTCTAAAGAAACTATATAGACACATCACGACATTAGCAATGTCATATTTACACATACAGTCAAGATGCATATCAAAAGATTCCAAGCCAACTACTTCATTACCAAGCACAATATGACAGACATATTAGCAGCACAGACCCTTTCGCGTGTCAGTAGAACTCTCTGGTGCAATGCTAGATAGACTCGTATCCGAGATATCAGTTGTTTCTTTCAGCTGAGAAGGAGATGAGGGATGTGCATCTTCATTATATTGTTGCTTATTCTGGAACCATTTTTCTACCTACAAAATCAATGAGATAAGGAAAGAAAAGTAGTGATTAATTTCACTGTTGCATTGATAAAGGTAAATTACTACACCTGCTTAGAATGAAGAGTCCTGCTTCCAGTGCGACTTGAAGTGAGGCTGCAAGAGAAATAATAATCAGAAAACCAATTTCAGTTGATATACTTTATTGTGCAGTTTCAGTTATGATGATGTGTCTTCATTCTAGAAGGATTAAACCAAACAATAAGGTAACAACAAAAATTATGACTCACTTGAATTTTTCAGCAAGTTTCTGGCAGAAGCTTTGATCTAATAGGTCACATTTACCATCAAGAATTAGCTTTTCCATTTCTGCAATCTGTGAATTAACGATAACAACACTCATCCCCGTTATTGACTTACTAGCAAATGGTACACATCCATCCAAGACAGAAAACAAAGATGTGCAGTACGAAGTTTTAAATTTTTCCAGGAAATGGAGAACACTTTAGCATCACAATCATGATACGCAAGTTTGTCCAATGAATATTCATGGGATAAGTTGGACCATGAAAGCAATAAAATCACTAAAAGAAGTTAACATTATCTGTATACAAGTTTTAGGGAGCAATTTTAGAGAGAGAGAGTGAGATACCTCGGAGCGCGTGAAGCGCGCTGTGAGATGCCGCCGCGATTTGCTTCTGCCCGCTTTGACCATTATCGACTTGAATCAGTGGTCACTGGAAGGAAAATCAATTATCAATCTATATTCAGTTTCATAAACATAAATTACAGAAAAAACCACAAAGAAATAGGCGAAAAACATCAAAGAAAGACGGAGAGAAACTGGAACTCACAGAAGCGAGAATTTATCAAACGGCGATCGGCAGAGATGAGAGAGAGAGGTTTCGTGTTCGCCTTCCTCTGTTGCGATGCTGCAACACAACTTCTTTTCTTTGGAATTTTCTCGCGCCGAACAAAATCTGGCACAGCGCGTGGGTAAATAAAGGGAGAATTAAAAAGCACGCTTCTTTCAAAATTTGTTGAATTATTGATAGATTCTCAAAAAAGAAAAAGAAAAGCCCCGAAGAAGATTCTTGAGACAGTTTTACTATATAGGACCTCTATAAAAGTAATAATAAATGTTGGCCCCTAAAGCATAAAAGAGAAAAAGAAAAGAGTAAAGAGTTATATGTTTTTTTATGAACAAAATTAAATTAAAATCTGATTTTGCAATTTGTATTAAAAACTAAAAAGGGTCGGAATCACTGCAGCTGTTCTCTTTTGCTTTAGTTGTAAAACAGTGAGACAAGCAGCAGGCAATCCTCTTCCCGCCATCATTGTTCCTCTTTTCACTTTCCAATACTTTTTTCGAAATTTTGTCTATAAATTTTTTTCATTATTCGAGCTACGATGTTTGTAAATGCATACGAGAATCATCAATGGAGTTATATCTGCTGCAAGGCCAATACCGCGTTCCACCTCCATCTCCTGTCGCAGGAACAATTTCACCGACCAACGAAGTCGACGAACTTGCAGAGTTCCTCAATCGATCGATCTGCGTTCCCGAACTTATTCTGCCCGATCGAGTCTTTCATCGACTGCCTGTGGTTATAAACCCTCCGGTTATCGATTTTGCTTTGCTGATTAATGAGAAGAGTGTGGTTGATGAACTGAAATTAGAAGCAGCTTCGATTGGATGCTTTCAAGTTGTGAATCATGGATTTCCAGAGAAGCTGATAGCTGCCGCGGAGGTTGCGGCTGCGGAGGTGTTTTATTTATCACTGGAGAAGAAGAAAGATGTAGCGCCAGAGAGATGCTGGGATTTCGAATTAGAATCGCACAGTGACGGCGAGGAATTTTTCGTTTGGACTAAAAAGAAACAAAATGGAACTGCGGAAACTCTGCTGCATAGTTTAATAAAAGAGAGCAGGTATTCTTACATACTTTGAACTCGATTTATAATCTCAATTTCCTGCTTTAATATTTTAGCTCTTGTTAATCTACTCAATGTCCATTAGCTGTATAAGGATGTTATATACTTTATCCAGGTTTCAGTGAGCTCACCTTGAATTTTACTTGCTAATTTCAGTGATGTTTTGGATATCCTTTATGTGGAAATGGAGAAAGTTGCAAACAGAATTGGGGAGATGATTTTGGCTAACTCAGAATCTTGTAATCAAAGATCTACAAGGGCCACAAGTGAAATGCATGGCTGTAGCTCCTCTGTTCTGATTCTTCATAAGCACGTTGTCAGTGAGAAAGTAGATGGAGGGAAAATTTTCCTGAGAATGCTGGCCAATAGCTCGAAAATTTCTTACTTCACAAGCTTGCATATATGTGCCACTCCTGCTTCTGCATTTCATGTTTACTCTGACAGAGGATGGATGGCGTTTGAACCAAAAGATAAAATTCTTGTTGTCACGGTAAGCTATCAGCTTTTCAGGTAAATGTTATATTTTCTGCAGATTAATTCATCAAAAAGAATTTCAATTTTTTTGGTCTGATATCTCTACTCTTCCTGAAAATACATACACTATGGTCCTGAGCTGATTATTTTGGCAAGAGTAGTTTCACAGTCACTATTACGAGTTTCACTTATGCCATTGGTGAAGATGTTAGATCATAGCACTTCATCCAATAATGGCAACACTACTAATGCCAAAATGAGATAAGAAAATTGTTTCCTCATACTAGTGCAGGCATGGAGTGATGGGCAACATGAGTATGCTATAGGGAAGCCGATTTTCTTCAATCATGATTGCAACCATGAAGACCAAGGGCCCATTTCCTTCACATTTCTCCTTTGTTCATCACATCCTACAAAAACAACTGAGAAAAGCATTTCACTTTCTCAACAGATCATCATAGCGGCATGTCTTGTATTTCTCTACCATCTTTTAGTCTATCTGTACAGGAGCTTTTGATCCATTTCAACTTTAGCTTGATTACAGCCAAACAGGTTTGCATTATATTTTCCGTACCATAATCCTCTTAGAAAGATTTTAAGTACCACTGTGTAGCAAGTTGCAGCCACAATTTTCATTCGCCATGTATTTAATATCTTCCACCGGTTTGGCTTTCTTCAAGATTTTTGGTTGTTTCCTTTCCATCTAGAAGCAGGAACAAAGAGCATTGCCAGAGTGCTCCAAACTTCTGTTTGACTGATCTGTTTGATTTGGTATCATCACTTCCAATGGTGTGCTTGATGGTGATACATGAAGTCTTTCAAATAATCATCATCTCTTCCTGCCAGCAAATGAAAGAAATGATTCCGTTCACGGTTCATCTATATATGACCTCCTCGGAAAGCAACTTCAGATGCTATATTCTCTTAACTGCCTAGGCTATGAGCAAAGAGTACTGTTACTGAGGCAGAATTATTTTTGATTTAATGATGTTGAATCATTTCCCTTTATACTCGTGTAATTCCTTCCACGCAGATTTTCCCTTGTTGCTTCTTTAATTATTACCTCTTTTGCCTTTTTCTTCCATTGCTTTATTTATCTAAACCTTAGATTAAAATCTTAAATTTTCTCTAGTTCCCTATTCAAAATAACCTTTGCCCCATAACGGCAATTGTATATACAAGAACAACTGATTCTTGAATGCTAATACTTGAAATACCACAGGATTGTACCACTCTTAATAGGCTTGTTATCTGCTTCCTCAATGTACTTGATAAAAGCTGGAGGCATGCATGCTCTGATTGCAATCAACACAAAACACAAAACAAAAGCATTACAGATTTGCGTACACTTGAATGCCACACCAATGGAATATAACTTGGAAGCAGTTGTTGTACAGGAAACATGACATTATGAGCTTCCCCTTGTTTCAGTTTGCTCTTCAGAACAAAAAACATGCAATCAGAAAATCCTTCATCAATACTCAACAATTGAGTACCAGCATTTAAATGTGAAATCTCAGAACTAAAATTATTCATACAGCTAAAATCAGTGTCTCACACTGAAGAAAAACCTTGTTCCAACTCGAGCAAAAAAAGTTCATCTCAAATGCACTACTGAGGTTCACAATAGATACCTGTAGTTACAGCACACATTAATCCCCAGCCTATGGCTTCTGCCAAAGCAGCACACGTGATGGAAGAATATCGAACTGCAAAAAAGATTTCCTCATAAAGATATCAGAACTTTTAACCTTTGCAACAGCAAAGTAAGTACAGCTTCGAACATTTTCCTTGTAAAGCTGCAGAGAGATTTGAATAAACAACAACAACTACAACAACCAAAACTCATTCTACCAAAAATAGCTATAAAGGAATACTTACAGCAAGACCAAAACTGTACATAGAAGCAGTAGCCTGCTATACTACGACTGAAAACCTGCTCTCGAGACACCAAAGGTAAAACATCTTCAAGAGAACTTTAAGAGGCACTAATTCAAAATTCAGGAGAAAACACATCATAACAGATGCAAACATTTATAAAACAATAGTCTCAGTTCACATTAATTATCAAAACAGTACACCAAGTTATTAGGAACCAGTTTATATTATAACCTCCACCATACATTATCCTCCAATAGCCTTTATTCCCAGAAGATATTAACCATAGAATGCTTCTTCACCATACCACTGTCCCAAAGGGTACCTAAGGGTCGAGTTCTATAGGTGTAGGTGCTGGTGGTGGGAGTGGTGGTGGTGTAGTCCCATCAACCACCCTGAAGATATAAACACGGAGTTCAGTAGGTCCTATAAGCTCAAAGATGCAATAGTCCCCTTCCTCAAGGTTGTTACCACGAGCAAAGGTGAACCACCCTGATGATAAACGGTCTCTTGTATTTGGAACGTAAACAACAACCCAAGCTTTTCCATTTGGGTCCCGAAGGATCAGGTTTGTCCTCTCCCTCGGAAGATGCTGACGTGAAAACTTGACAGGGAATCTCTGTATGAAGGTTACCAAGTCAAAGGTCAGTATCAAGTTAGTAAAACTGTTCAATGCCCTACAACAAGGTAGACAACATATACAGGTCCTCTACACAAAAATAACATATACTATCCTGGAAAAAATTCTCTCTAGCATGAATAAAGTCTCAAGCTACCTATTTATGTAGTTCAACTATAACGAGCAAGCTTGTCTAAAGCTAAGTTTAAACTTAAATCATCCTAGTCAAATTTCCTCTTGTAGCTGACAAATAGAAGCATGTAAACATGGGAGGCATTCACTCAATACATCAACAACTGTTTCAATGCACTTGCAAATGTGTAATTTTGGTATCCAACTAGAGCAACTATTTATAACTTAAGCTAAGATTGAAAATCATCAGGAGAATGGAACATCAAAGTATCTAGCATAACAACTATCTACAGCATCACTTGGAGAAGAACAACCCATATGTCCAACCAATACCACCAGGAGGAATGTGAAAAGATGCACTGAAATAGGATGATTTACATCCCAAAATAGCTTCACAAGATCGCATTTTGTTTTTCCAAAAAACCTATATAGTTGCATTCTCGAGTAACAAGTCTTCAAATTTTGGTCTATATTGTATTGGCAATATGAGCAACATTTGGTCTATCAATGTTAGCTCCCAATTTTGTTGCTATCTAAATGATGCAGTCCACCAAACTAACATAGGACGAAACCGTTCACAATGTATGGCCCAACATAACATCCACAGCGACTAACCAAAACAGGCTTGGCCCAACTGTTCAGGAGAAGCCCAAGACTTTAAGCTTTCCTGATTTATCCCCTCTTTGATGTGCTAGGATAAAATTCAATAGCTCAAGCCAAAACGGATCATTAATCAAGTATGTTTCAGCTTTGGAAATGGTTAGTTAATAGCAATGAAGTTCTTTACAAGAAAGAACTCCAAGGTTCACCCGAAAGCTTGAAGTGGATCATTTAATCTAAATTGATTGATGTAAAGTGTGGATTCACGATTAAAATATCCACTTAGAAGCAAACCTCAAGGAGTGGCTTTAGAGCTTTGATCTTCTTCTAGGTTGGCTTTGCATGGTTCAATAAGCAGAGACCACAACATCGATTCTTCAAAACCCCAGCTATGTTGAGCTATCATTAGCATTGTTAGGTTCTTGAAAGATTTTTGGATCCAGCTTAACTTATACGTTTTAGACAAGAAAAAAAATGCTTGGTTGTTATTTTTCATGAATTAAAGTTTGAACTTCAAAGAACGATAAGTCTTTATTCTCGCAATCTTTGTCATCATAGCAATACCCCAGAAGACGCAGTACTTCATTTCATCTAGAGCTACTTCCATCTCGAATCACCAATTCAAATGTGAAATAAGATTTTATTGATTGAACTTAAAGTGCTGCTCGTGTTCTTTCCTTTAATAGCATCACATTGCATAAACTAGATATTTTGTCAAACCAATCTTAAATATGCATAGAAGGAACTATTATGGATAGGGTATAGGAGATTCAGCTCTCTTCGATGTTGCTAAAAGGAACGTGGATTTTATATTTTTGTGAGTGACATCCTTTTCTTATGTAGCCATGTAGGTGAAACATAACTAGTCATTTGTTTTCTATAATTTACATCACTAGTCTTGACCCGTGCATTGGTTTTATATATTAGCAAATCATAGTATCTTATCCAAATTTGTGCTTCATAGTATGCTTAATAACTCATTAATAGTGAAGCTCCTACTCATAGCATGCTTTATTAAATTGGAATGATTTGAATATAACCTAGTATTGTAGCTTAATGAGATTAGGCTAAATTTGAAAGTTAGTTGGTGAAATGTGTATGTTAATGTGGTGAAACATTAGTGCCAATGCTCGGCTTTAATAGGAAAAGAAGATCTAATCTTCTCATATTTGAGGAATTTATGAACAGTCCAAAACAGTAGGAAAGATATTGCTTTGGAAAAAGAAGATTACAAGATTGTTGAGAGAGTAGTATCATGCTTGATAATATGCCCATTCTGTTGAATATATGCCAATGAATAACACAACGATAGCATGCTTGATAATTTTGTTTACAGTAACCTTTGAGACAGGTTAGACCAGAGAATCAGGAGTTCCCTTAACTTGTTTGACAAACATTTATATGTCCTTGTGCATGTGTACTTGAGGTGACTAAAGAATAGGAATGAATATGAAACCGCAACGCTGCCAGAGAAAATGGTTTCTGGCCATATTGGCCAGGAATTTTGCTCACTACTTTAACAAAGTAAAAGCAAATTCAAAATATCAATCATAATGAAGAATTAAAGACTTACCATTGAATACTTTGATGACACATGACCTTCTGTCATGCGAAGAATACAATAAGGATAACTCGACCTAAAGGAGTTGGCAGCCATCTTTGCATTATCTCTTTCTTCTTCTGTAACAGGTCTTCTAGTGGAGACAAACCCGCTTGGCTTTTTAGCCTTGTAACCTATATTCAAAGTTGGTAATTCAGTGTCTTCTGTTTTAACGAAAACGTTGATAATTGGTTGATTAGATGCCATTAGCTGCTTGCCTGCATGGAGCAGAATTTCATGCCATAGGAAATATATTGGTTAGGGTGATGGTGAATATAAATATATGACTCCAAATTATGACTCAAGCAAGTATTATTGAAGCCTATTCCTAGTGAACCATCTCTATCCAGTACTGATAAGTTGATCTTACTATGCAGTATATAGGATGCCTTCACCAGGCAATTACAAGGACAAAGGAACCAACCTTGTTTATTCGCTGATCCTTCTATAGTTAGCAATTCAGAAAACAAACTTAACTCAGTGCACATTATTTCAAGAAATTAAGAGTGCAGATACATTTGTCTTTTAACTAGTCATACGACATTCTTTCGCTTAATAAAAAACATAGATGCAACATTAGGATGCTGATGCAGGAATTTTAATGCTTTATAGGTAGTCTAATGGCTTTCCAACTGAAAGAGCAATCAATTTGAGTATCAGTTGTCTCATCAATACCATCATCCAGATGTTTCGAGACTTTACTTCTGCTCTCTTTCTCTGGAATAAAGCAGCTTGTATCAGAAACTTCCTTTGGTGGCCTTCCACGCTTGTTTTGTGCTGGGCAAGCAATAATTTCCTTAGAGCTTGTAACAGCAAGTGCATCTTCTCTCTCACACGCAGTTGTATCAAATATGTGAACAGTGAAGTGCATATTTCCATCATATCGGAAAACGAGAAAGTCATTCATCTCAATTGAATGGTCTTTCACAAACTTGGGCCATCCATTAGCCAACCAAGTTTCTCTAGATGTCTCTTCGAGTTCAACGCGCCAAGTATCTCCCCCTGGACCATGAAGAAAGACTCTTCTTGGTGAATCCTTGGGTATGTTCTTCAGAAAGTTTGGTGGAATCCTCTGCACACATTCAATAAGAGGAAAGAAGATCGTGAACGGTATATGAGTAAAAGCATGAGTTTTCAATCAATCGCTAACACAGATTATAGGGTGGCACATTGCTTTGACAACACAACAACAAACCGCAACAACCTATCATCAACTACATTTTAATTCAACTAAGTGGGCATTTCCCAATCCTTTACATGAGAAACTGATCCAGAATGAGTACAGAGTTTAAATCCAAATTTAAGGGGCATTGATTTACCAAACCAACACAATCATCCAAAGAAAATGGCTGAAGAAACTGAGAATAACTTTCTGGTATTAAAACTAACATCAATTCACACCACCAGTTAAAACTAATTTGACACAAAGTTCTCATCTTTCCCATTCCTTTACCTTTTTCTGACAAAATTCACCACAATGGAAACTGCTGAAAAATGTTATCTGAACCATAACCACTATACTACAGCCATCATACATTCATCCGAACACCAACATAAGGACACCCTTACCAAGCACTTCAACTTAATTACTGTAAACAACCTTCGAACTAAAACAGTAGCAAGCCAGATTTCCCACTTAAAAAACTAAAATCAGCATACTGATTAAAGACTCTCAACTCCAATGTTCTCGATAACGAAACTAAATTGCAGTCCATCAACAAGCATATAGTGAAACAGAGAAATCACAATCAATTACTCAACCAAGAAAGCAGAAAACGTGCCAGCTTTCGATCGTAGTTCTTCAACAGAACCTTGAAGAAGTGAGGCCTTCTCCCTGCTGGCTTTCTTCCCATCTTTACTTCACTTCGGGGGAAAATTAACAACACAGTAGTTCTTGAAAGAAAAGAACCTCAACACAGAACCATCAGAAGTTCAAGAAAGAGACTGAGAGAGAAGTAAATAGAAGGAAAGAACAGAAAGAGTGAGTAGTGTGAACAATTAATCTATGAACAAAGAAAAAATTTGAATTATAACAACTGTGATGAATCTCGTGAAATTGAAATTACTTTAGCTAGTTAGAGACAAAGAAAAACGAAGAAGAAAAATAAAAACAAAACAAACATTTCCAGAGCTCGACTTTTGAGGGATGATTTCCGTTCAAGAAGAAGAGACTGAGGAATGTGTGGGACCCCGTCTCTGTAAGAAAAAACGGTAACTGTTTGGCGGGATGTTGCCACGTGTTCAGTTAACTCTGAACCCGGTCGGTACCTGATTAAAAAAACCTGGTTTAGAGCTAGGGACAATTCGGAGAGGTGGCAGGTTTATTCTGAACCGTATGGTTCAAAAAACCGTCTTTAAAAGATGATTTCAGCAGGACGTTGCCACGTGGCTGGCTCAGTCTGACCAGGTTGGTAAGGGCGTGTTTATCTAAGAATTTTAACTCATTTCTATCAAAAATTTTAATTTTAACTTACTTAAATATACAAATTATAACCATTTTATTAAAATTTTACTTCTAAATTTAAAATTTATAACTAAAATTTTAATTTGTTTTACAAATTACAACCTTTTTCTCCAAATTTTATTTTTTGAAAATTAAAAAATTATTTCGAAAAATAATTTAAAATTAGATAAACGTACGTTACACATCATGACCAATAAAAAACAAAATTTGATTCTTTTAAATAGATTATTACTTTTATTTTTTGGTCCTACACTGAGTTGTATTTGTTTTTTGTTTTTCTATTCTTTGTTAACTTTTTCTATTTAGGAAGTATATTTTGAATCTATTTAAGCTTAGAATAATAGTTAGAATTTTTGAACTTAAATATTTATTCTAACTGCATAAGAAATAAGATAGATAGAAATAAATAGACACTCGTATATGTGCAAATTGTAAAGGAATTGTCAATAATGTTTATCATTAAATGATTTATGATGAAAAAAATAATATGCATAAAATATATTATCCTATAATAAATATCTAAAAGTCAATAGTTAATTATTTCAATCAACTCACCCAACTCATTTATCGAATTATTTTGAAAACTTAAATAATTTTTAGTAACATAATTTTGACTTTTTAACTCCTCTAATAAATAAAACTTTAATATATCAACATATTTTTATTAAATAATAAAAGACCGACAATCGTTCAAATTAAGAATCGAATTTACAAATCGTTATATAAATAACTGTTGTTTCATAAGTAAATTAATAAAAAAATTAACATATCAAATTTGTAGAAATAAAAATAATAATTATTAAAATACAATAAAATTAATATTGATTATAATAGATGATATTTTTTTATTTTTTATTTGTTATTTTGAATACAAATTTGAATTTGAAATAGCTATAAGTTATGATATCAAATATGAATCATATTAAAAAAATTAATTGTTTCTATAATAATATTAACTATAATATTGTTTATATCTTTATATTACTAAAATTAATGTGTTAATATATAAGTAAATAAAAAGTTATTAATAAAATATTTAACATATAAAATAATTTCTATCTAAATAAAAGTATTAAATTAAAAAATAATAATATCTAAAATTTTTTTATCTTTTATTATATGATATAAAAGTAGTAATAAATAAAATAGTTTTATACATATGTTGAATATAAATTTTATGCATCAAATATTAATAAAAAACACTGTAGTAACGTGACCAATTTTGACTATAATTACAAAAATGCTCCATTGAATAGAATCATTCAATGTTGGTTTCTCGAAATGTGTATCAGTGCTCTTAAATAATTTAATAACTTAATTGCAAAGTTGACTATTAACGGCTATGACCACCGTATTCCCTTGAAATCCACGTCGTTGCTGGGCCTTTCTTAAGTTTGGGTAGCCCAAACGAATTATTTGCCAATGACTTGCCCGTGATGGCGGCCCAATTTACACTGTTGCAGTTTTGCATTGTAGGCACTCGAGTTAACGTATTTCAATGTCTGAACAAAGAGCGAATCATCGTGCTAATCCACGAGGGCCTACTTTACCATAAGGTTTATTATTGGCAACGTTTGCAAAAATATACACGAGAGAGATTTGAATCTAGTGGCTTCTGAGGGGCACCAACAAGCGCGCGCGCGCGAGAGAGTTCGAGTGATCGATCGAGAGATCTCAGCAATGGCTGAAAGAGAGCGGTTGTTGGAACAGGAGCGGCTGCTGATAGGAAGAATAAGAGAGCTTGATGCCGAAGAGATTAATGTGGAGATCGTCGACACTGACTCCTATAAAGACGATAGCACTCGTCCATCCAGGTAACATTTCTTTCTCTCGGTTTCGATCTCTGGAGTTCTTTGGATCGATTTCAATCTGTTGATCATATGATGCAAAGTAGTTTGAATTTGATCAAAAATAGAAGTCCTATTCGAAATTTGCAGACATAATTGGAATCTTGTTGTTGGAAATTGGGGACGAAACTGTAAGTAGATTTTGAGTGGATGGATGCGGTTTGGAATCTGGTTGAATGTGTTGTTTAGAAAGTTTTACTAGACACTATCCAGTGGGACTTTTCTTGTTAAGGTTTCAGGATGTATTCAAAAGTTTTAAACTCAACAATCTGTTAACAGAGTATAGGTATCACCTTGAATTGGTTTATTCAGAATGCACCGTATCTTGGTTACATTCTATGCTTTGTTCCAATTTAATTTCACCCATGGGCGCCATTATACTCCCATGGTAGAATTAGTCGATTTCCAATAGGTTGTCTTTCTGCCAAATAATACAATTTTAATGTTACATGAAGCGGCCATGGTGTTGAAGGATTATCTCCGTTCGGTTAAAAACTCTCACCTTTGATACAGATTTTGCTGCTGCTGTCTTTTAATTTTGTTCCTTAATCCTACGATATAAGTTGCAGGTATGCGAGTCATTAGTTGTGCTGGATGTAAGGATCGTATGTGATGGCTATTCACAGCTGCAAAGAAGAATTTGCTTCCTATGTCATATTGGGGGATTCCTAGTTCTCAAGTAGCAGATAGCACAAGGTAAAAAAAGAAAGGGAATCAGGAGACCAGTACCTCACTGCCAGTACATTTTCTTAAGGTACTTTCCCAAAGGTCTTTAGCTTTAGTCATACATATGGACTTTTGCACCTAGAGATATCTGAGATGACATCCTTTGAGTTTCAACTCAGTTATGACTTAAAGTGATGTTTACGAGTACTTATGAAATAGACTTTTTGGAATAAAGAATATTTTGAGAATTTTTTAAAGTATGAGCTTTAATTTTTTATTTAAAAGTATTTAAATAAATAATGATAAAGTTTACAATATATAATATTTTTTATATTTTTAAAATTTTAAAATATATAAGTTTATTAAAAATATAAATTAAAAAAATTTAAAAAAAAATAATTGAAAAGCAAAGCCAAATATTACCTAAGTACTATGGATCTTGCTGTATGAAAGCTCTGATACGGCACGCGTTACTTGCTATTCTGAGGCAATCCTTTATCGCACAGAGTTAGGTTGTAGTTAGAATATTTGTATGTTTTGTTTTGTAGAAATAGCAACTTTGTGCAAGGGCTATTGACTGCAGTGAGATGAGTATTGTGACGATGTTTAGGGTTGTGATATGAGGAGGAGAATGAAATACTTGTACAAGGAGAACTTGCAGCGTAGCTGTCTGTATGGTAAAACTCCTTATAAAATTTGATTTTAGGTAGTGTGTGTAATATAGTCATACATGTACGCCTTGAGGCGGTATAGTTAAAAACACCGTATTACTTCAATTCCATCGTAAAATTAGCAGTTTGACAGCAGCAAGACACGAACCTTCTTAAAAAGATTGAAGAAAACAATCACAATCTTCGAAATAGTCATGGATGTGACTGTTTGATCATGCATTCCATACTATTTTTATTTTATTTAAATTTTATATTTTAAATAAATTTGTAAATAATTTAAAATATAAAATAAACTATATATATATATACTTTTAAGCATTTTGCAAACGTCCCTCGACATCACAAGGTTATTGTATTCATGTTACTCTACAACAGAAAGATTCACATCTTGTACTCCACTACTTCCTGCAGATATCATTTCCAGAATAAATAAAGATACAGTATTATAGGTATTACATCTTTCATCATTGCTGCAGCCGCATAGACCTTAACAAGATGAAAGCAAGTCAAATGTGACTAAATAAATTACAAGTACACAGCTACAACACGCATTCCATGTCTCAGCATTCCTGCAGCAACAGAGACACCCTAACAGGGAACCATATAAGACCAAATATATTATCTGTAGCTACGGTAGACAGGTGTGTACATGCAGCTCTCAGCATACTTAACGAGATTCTCTGGACGAGGAAGCCGAGTTGCCAAACCTACAAGACAACCATTTATATAGCAAAGATTCGCGCAAGCAAGACGCTCAAAGCAATGCGAGAAATTTTCAAAGACAGTTACCTAGATCATAAGCTTTAGCAGCAACATTAGCAGCAATATGGGCAGAAATCTTTCTGATATTTAAGAATGGAGGATATATCAGCCCTTTGTCATAGTTTTCTTCACTCACTTGTCCAGCTAGAGCTTCAGCTGTAAATAGAAAAAGCATTATCATGTCAGCAAGCACAAAAGCTATTGCTGTAATAATAATTCTAGGGCAAAGTTACTATGTTTATGTGCTTACAGGCTGCAAGGAGCATCTCATCGTGGGTACGGATAGCTCCAGACATCACTAATCCAAGACCGAGCCCAGGAAATATGTATGCATTGTTCGCCTAGCAATGGCAATCTCATATTTGTAGCCAGATATAGTGCAGACAATCTATTTATATTTATAGCGTCAACATGCATTACTATGTGAAGGCCGAGTCCATACCTGCCCGGGTACATATACTTTGCCATTATATTCAACAGGATCAAATGGGCTCCCACTAGCAAATATAGCACGGCCCTATAGAATAAGAAGAGTCAAAAGTTGCTGCTTCCCATGTCACAAACCTGCTGGAAGGTGATGGTGTACCTCACTCCATGTGTAAGCTTCCTCTGCAGTGCATTCTGACTGCGACGTTGGGTTTGACAAAGCAAGAATAATAGGCCTCTGAATGCCAAAATCAACACAGAAAGTGTGCTCAATCAAGAGTCCAAGTTTTCTTTATGTATATTCAAGAGAAGGCCACTTGAATCATAGCATGTTACCTTGTTGAAAGAACACATGGCCTCTATAACTTCTTTTGTGAAGGTTTTCCCCCTTCCAGATGATCCTATCAGAATTGTTGGCTTGATTGCCTGGGAAACATAAAGTGCAGAAGCAATCAATTCTCAGCCAGTTGAGTACTTTAATAAGTATCACACATCATCCTAGGGCCATGATTCACTAGAATCTAAAGAAGAAATACCCTACAGAAGGAAGAAAATAAACAAAAAACCGAAAGATTAACAAAAACTAATGAGAACTTTCTAACACAAGCATACACCATTGATCCCCACTGCATGAATCTTATAGAGAAGCTTTCAAGTGCAAAAATTGCTTCATGAGTTTAGCAAATATTCAACTTTTATTTTGGCACCTGTTGTGTGAACATAAAATTAGATTTATCCTACTGTTGAAGAAGAGGTATGAGTACACAGCAGACGCAACAACTTCTAGGCAAGCGGAGGTATGTTCTGCTTCAAGTAACTTGCAAAGTGCTGGCAATTCATTACCTTGACTGCATTCACCAGGTCCTTGACAGGTTCGTGCTCATGAGCAAACCGTTTCTTGAAGTCCTGAAGTGACTCCAAACGTGACTTTACAATCAGTCCCTAAAGAAAGTGGAAAAGGAAAACAAATGATTAGACTAACCAGAATGGAAAGAAAAAAAAAAAGAATTGGTATCAACTTCCAAAACATTCTTGTAGTGGTGAAACCCATTTTCATTTCATACCTTGGAATCAAGCATCCATATCTTCGTTCGTGTCTCTTCAAGGGGTGCATTTGCCTAGGTAATGATTTATTAAGAAGAGAATGTAATAAGAGGACAGGGAACAAGTTACTGAATTATTAAATACTAAAAAAATAAAAAGTCAAACCTGCTTTGACATCTCAAGCGCAATCAATTCTGCAATACCTGTACCAGCCTGCAAACAAAGAATAGGTTAAAAGCCAAACCACTTCGCAAAAAGAGCATGCTGCACAATATTTAAAGAAGTTTTATAAAGTTGCTAACCAATCTTGTCTTTTAAGTTACACAAGTATGGAGTAAATGTCATTTTAACTCGAAAGTAGAAAATGCTCCTTTTAATGGGATTAGAAGTAGGGAGAGCAATTCGAAACGATCCTGTAATATAGAATTTACAAGCATGAACTCAGGAAATACTTCTGTATATCACTGAAAAGTCGAAGTTTTTGTTTTAATAAAACTTAGGAACTGTTATTTGGATAAATATAACTCAAGCATTTAATTCAATTAGTTCAGAGGTATAGAGACTCAGAAAAAAAGTTGCTACTTCATGCTAATAGTAATACATAAAGTATGCCAGCAAAGCACAGAGCCAGTAAGTTCTGTCAACTAACCTCACCGGCACCAAGAAACATGAAAGTATGATCTGATAGTTTTCCACCAACCAACTTCAGCGCTGAAACAACACCAGCAAGGACAACAGCAGCCGTTCCCTGCAGCAGGACAACTTTCAATTGTTTAATATGAAACTTAAGCAAAATAGCCTTGCTTTACTAAGTATAGCTATATAGGTGTTTTACTACCTGAATATCGTCATTGAACACGAGATGGGTTGTGCAATACTTTGCAAGCAATTGGAATGCATTATGGTTGGCAAAGTCTTCAAACTACAAAATTTATGATGGTAGCGGGCATCAGTATGATCATGCTTTTGCAGTAACTTGTAACTCGCGCACAACCATCTTAATATTACTGGCTATATATAAATGTTGTATCAGGAAAAAAGGCGTACCTGAATCAGGACCTTCTCACCATAATTTTGCTTTATAGCAAGCATGAACTCATCAAGTAGCTCAGCATATTCCTGAATTAGATAGAAAAGTGGACATAATATACAACATGCCAACGAAGTATATATTGCAACAGTAAGTTTGAGAGTACCTGGCCAGTCGCTCTTTTCTGCCTCAGTCCAATGTAGAATTCATCCTTCAGTAGATCCTCATTGTTTGTTCCAACATCAATAGTTATGGGCAAACACTGCATACGTACATATATCAGTTACCTAAGTACTCTTACAACTAGAAGCCAAATTAACTAGACAGATTGAATACATCATTATAGAATATTCATTCATTATACAAGAAACCTACCGCTGATGGCCGTACACCTCCAAGGGCAGTATATAGAGAAAGCTTGCCAACAGGGATTCCCATGCCCTACAAATTTAAGGAATCGTAACAGGAATTTAATCAAGTTCACAAAATGATCGCTCACAATGCCTGTTTACCTGGCATCCAAGGTCACCAAGACCCAAAATACGCTCACCATCAGTGACGACAATAACTTGGATATTTCTTTTGGGCCAATTTTTTAGCACTTCAAGCACTTTTCCCCTACAAGATTGAGCAACAGGTTTGTTATTATACAACCATCTACAAGTATGAGACTAGATTAACATCACTTACTTCTCTTTCAGACTGATGTAAAGACCCTGGGGGTGCCTAAAGATGCTACCATATTTCTGACAAGCCTCACCAACTGTTGGTGTATACACAATTGGAAGCAGCTCATCAACATTATCGATTAAAAGCTTATAAAACAGCCTTTCATTTCTTTCCTGCAAACAAAAGAATACGGCAATGTGAATTGACAACAACAGTAACTTCTCATCTTCCAAATAGCATGGTTGTATCCAATTTGAGCAAAACAAAATACAGTTGGGTACCTGTAGATCCATCATAGCCATGTATTTTTGAAGGGGCAGTTGATATTGACGAATGGTGTGCATCATCTTCTTCTCCTGAGCAGTGCCAATATAAAAATAAACTTAACTGTTATTCCTCAAAATAAACAAGTAGGCAGCGAATACTAACCTGAAGCCCCTGAGTCATCATGGCAGGAGGCAGGAGACCACGCAAGTAATGGGCATCTCGCTCCTTCTCAGTGAAAGCAAGACCTTTATTGTGATGCGGGTCCCTCAGCAAAGTGTAACCACTGTGCATGACAACAACGAGAAACCATTCTATAAGATTCGTTTGCTATAGAAATCGAAACTTCATTGAGACATCAACTGACAAAATTCCCACTGCAAGGACAAGTATCTCAAGAAAGTCTTTGCTCTTCATTGCTCTTCAACTGCAACTAACTCTAGCCCCCAACTGATTGTGAATACATTTCTATCCACTGACCTTAACAAACATGCTATTTATGTGGCGTGTACACTAGTTTTTTGTTTAAGGTTGCAACTTGATTTGCTCGAGCGACAGAGTTAACAAAAACTTAACGCACTCTCAAACTTAAACATGCAAACCATGACTTTTAATTATAAAGCCTTTTTTCAGTGAACCGGAAAGAGCAAAAGCTAGAGGTGTCTAAGATAGAACAGCCAAAACACAATACTAAGAAGTACTCAAACCAAACGTAGCTTAATTTCGCAGATCAATCAAGTCAATAGCTAGACCATTGATCTGAAGACTTGCATGAAATTAAATTATCAAAATCCACTAAATTCAAAATCAGCTAACTGATAACAAGCAAAAACAAATCCAATTAGTCAAGGTGTGATCTGAACCTGGCGACAGAGACAGTCCATGGGGTAACAAGCTGGTCCTCAGTGGCGCGATCTTCACCGTAAATATCTTGAACTCCGCCGCCTACCTCAGCCTTGGGATGCGCAACATCGAGATCCTTCCCTCCTCTCATATCTTTCAACATGCTCTCCATCGCGATCTGTCTAACAAAACCACCGGTACCTTCGCTACCGCCGCAACACCGGATCAACACTGCTGCTGATCTCCACCGCTGCACAGATTGCAAGCAGCTTGTAGAAGAGGAATCTTCTAACCTTCTCTGCTTCAAACAAATCAGAACTAGGACAACAACAACACTAATGGTGCTACAGCACTACAGCAGCACTACTGCTTTATATGTAACTCTATTCAGAATAAACCCAAACCAGATAAGTATATACTGATAAATTCAGATCAAAGTCAATAGAAAGAATCTGTTAAAATGTGTGGACAAATTAATGTGAATAGGTTGATTAATGAAATTTAGCGAATAGTCAATTCAGAAATGTGGACGCATGCTTTAGCGGAATAATTTGACAAGCAAGAGCCTAGAGAAGAGTAGAAGGAGATAAAGGGGTTACGTGGGTTAACTGAAGGACATAGATGAGTTAAGTATCGACTTTTGAAATATTATTTAACTGATAGTTTCGATCTGTTTAGGAAAGTTCGTGCTGAGCACATCGATAGCATATTTAAGAGTGCTTAATTTTTTTTGAAATTTTTAATACTATAAAATTTTGAAATATTATAATTTTTAAAATAAATTATAATAATATAAACACTACCAAACAACTTTTAGCGTAGGTTTTGCTTACCAGGAAACAACTTCGTTCGAGAGATAACATTTGTTTGTCTGAACACTAAAAACCAATAATTGATACAAGATAGAAATTTTCTTAAAGAGAAACAGAAAAAGAACGGCAGAGAGAAGGTTTTAACGCATGGAGACAAAAAATTGAGAGCTTGAATTGTTAGGTACTTATGGAAAACGTTTCTGCGTCTTAAACCTGCGGAATACCTTAATACGATACAAAGAACGCGAGTTCGAATGTTCGATCAGCATAAGTATGCGGGAACCAGAGATCGATATGTGAAACCGCGGGACATTTTACTGAAGTCGAGGATTTGGCACGGTTGAGAACTGTCCGGTGGACACTGTTGGAAACAGAAAAGTAATTTGGTTGCTGTCAGATTTCTGAAAAAATCTATTGCTTAGATAGTGACTTGATTCACAAACAGCTGAGCCGGACCAGTTTCTAGACTAGATACGTACATGATGGAAATATTTGTACAGACTAAACACAAGCAAAGATAAAACAACTACTTCCAAAGGCCTTCACTTGGTTAATTAATTAGCAGCCTCGGATCTATCATTTTTACTCATCGGTCTAAAGCACAGAGAAAAGGCATGGTAGATTATCTGAAGCTGCGATAGACGGATGAATGAATACATGGAGCTATCAGCACACTTCACTAGATTCTCAGGTCGAGGAGGGGAGTTGCCAAACCTGCAAAGCGATCCGTTTAGTTTTCACAAATAGACCACTGCAGAGGGTAGTCAAGCATCTTCGAAAGAAGAATAAACCTTTGTAAAACTTGGTATGTGGTGCTCTTATATAAAAGGTCTTGCCAAACTGCAGCTGTTCCCTGCAAGAGGAACTACAAAAATGCATTGGTATAAAAAAAGAAGCTTTATTTTGCATGCAACATCATCATTGAAGAGATGGGATTTTGTGTTACTTTGCAAGCGGCTTAACGGCATTATGGTTTGCCAAGTCTTCAAACTGCGAAAATTCAGACAAAAGCAACATTATATATATGGTGGTATTTTAAATTTTGGTTCCTGTTAGCAGTAGTAGCTGTAAATGAGAAAATACATTGAGAGTGTGTTTTTTTACACACAAAAATAACTTCTATTTTATTAAAAAATTACTTTTAATTTAATTTTTATTATAAAAAGAATATAAAAAATAATTTTTAATTTATTTTTCAATACAAAAGAACAAATTACTTTCAACGGCATTATTCTAGTAAATTATTTCTAAAAATTCACATCTAAAATACTTATTTTTAGAGTCAAAAGAATACATCTGAATCAAAAAAAAAAGCTAAATTATTGAGTTCATAATTGATACGAAAAGTAGCACGTGGAATTCGAGACTACTAAATACTGCTGGTGCACAAAATACTTACAGCTGATCTACGAACACCTCCGACGGCGGTATACAAAGCAAGCTTGCTACAGGTGTTCACATAACCTGCAACATAAAGAAAAAGCTTAGATCAAGTTTCAGAAGACAAGATTCGTCGAGCTCAGTGTCATTGAATGACTACTGGGCCTTTAGTGTTAAGCCTAATGGGCCTCTTCTAAAACTGATGTTACTAGGGTTTATAGCACTTTCTCATTGCTCGCTGCTCTCTTCTTCATCTGCTGTTCAACCTCCGCCGCAACCGCGCCGGCGTCCCTCTGTTCTCGCTGCCGCTCGCGATCTCATTGCCTGCGACAGAATGGCAACCGAAGCAAAAACCGCTGTCACTATTCGAACTCGAAAGTTCATGACCAACCGTCTCCTCTCCCGCAAACAATTCGTAATTCTCCGTTAATCCCTTTAAATTCAAAATATCATATTTCAGTGTCTCTCTATCTTTGGTCCACAGTTCGTCAGTTCTTTATTTTTGCAGGTCATCGATGTTCTCCATCCTGGCCGTGCTAATGTGTCCAAGGTACACTGCTACTACTAGATGTCTCGTTTATAGTTTATCTTTTTGTTTGTAGGATCGCTGGTTGTATTGATTGTTGTTTGTTATTGGGATTTTGGGGGAAAAGGCGGAGTTGAGAGAGAGGCTTGCTAAGATGTACGAGGTCAGGGATGTGAACTCGATCTTCGTTTTCAAGTTCCGCACGCATTTTGGTGGAGGGAAATCGACTGGATTTGGACTGATCTATGACTCTGTAGACAGCGCCAGGAAATATGAACCCAAATACCGACTCATTAGGGTAAGCATTTCGATCACGTAGCTTTCAGTTCTAGCTTGTATCTTGGATTATGTTACCTAAATTTGTTTGCGCTGGAGCTCAATGATCTCTGTTCATGAGTTTTTTGTGTTCTAATTCATTGTTTTGAGAATTTTGCTACAGCTACTGTGATTGTATTGTTGTAGTTGTTCATCGTATGCTGCTGTAATCCTCAATAGAGTAGGCCTGCCATCCTTATAGCATTGGAGTTGGTTACTTGTAAGTTCTATCTTATTTGCATTTGTTCTTGCTGTTGAGATGCATTTGTGAGGGTGTGTCTATCAAGTGCCTGTTATTGTAATGGATAGAATGCTACTCTTCAAGGGCGCTGTTGATACTTTTCTGCTCCTTGGGTGTATGTCGCCACTGTGTATTATATCCTGTTCTGTTCTTATGAAACATTTCTTTATAAATTATATTCTTTGTACATTTTGATACAATCGAGATACCTAACTGAGCTTTTTGGGTTGCTCTTACATTTTGATAGGTGTTCTTATGCTTTAGAAGTAATCAATGTACTACACTTCTCGTTGTGTGTATCTGGAATAGTTGGTAATCAGTGATGATGTATTCATAGTGTTAATCTCTTCATGCTAGATTAGTACTTTAGATGGTTCTGATTAGTATTGATAAGTAGGACTTCCCCCATGTGAGATACCTTATCTGTTTTCTTAGTCATGTGGTTTGTCTGGTTTGCATGAATGATTTTTGAACCATGTTTTCTATTACAGAATGGACTTGAAACAAAGGTTGAGAAATCCAGGAAACAGATGAAGGAAAGGAAGAACAGGGCGAAGAAAATCCGCGGTGTGAAGAAGGTGAGAGTCTTGAGGAATATCTGTAGGGGATAGTTCATTGTGTTTCCTTTTGTAGTTCAGTCCTAGCAAGAATTCTCCTTTTTTCTGAAATAATGAAAAAATTCTTTGGTTTTGTAGACCAAAGCAGGTGATGCTGCCAAGGCTGGAAAGAAGAAGTGAATGCCTCTATGTTGCTATATGGATCCTGCTCTCATTTTCATAGGTTGTAATGAAGTTTTGTCACAAGATGAGCTGTCATTATGGTATATTCTACCGACTAGTGTGTTATGTTCTCAACTTGGAAATGCATATGTACTGAGTTTGATATTATTGTTCCTAGACAATACACTCTTAAATCATTCGATTGTTTCATATTTTGTCCTGTTTATGCTTTGCGATTGTTGTGATTGCTAGTTGCAATTCTTATGCCCCCAATGGTGGGTTGATGCATTAATCTCGTGTATTGGCCTTGTTAATAGGAACCAATGTATATATGCATGTTAAGGACTGCACTCACAAAAAAAAAAGGTTTTGTAGAATCAAGAATATTTTAAAAAAAGGTCCCTGAGAGAACTGCTGAGATAGGGCCAGGATCCTCTCTAACCTATTCAACATTTTGTCCAACTTTTCATGATTAAAGTTGTTCTTAGGGTGCGTTTGCAATTACTTATAAAATAAAATTTTTCTAAAATAAAAAATATTTTTATTTTAAAAAATAATAAAAATATATAATAAAAATTTTTATTACGTAAAAATTTTTATACTATTTAAATTTTTAAATAAATTTTTTAAATATTTATAAAATATGTATTGAAAAACGTAAAATAAAAAATTGAAAAGGAGTGTAAAACGTACATCTCATATTGCAGACTAGCAGTATTCATGCACTGCTACGGAGTAAATGACATTCTTCGTCGAAAATTGCAGCTAATTTCCAACAGGAATACATTACAAGCATGCAACATGCTAACAGCAAGATCGAAACCATTAATACAGTATAAAGTATAGCTGATAGTCAGGAGGATGCTTCTTCAAGCATGTCCAGAAATCCCTTCTTTGCAGTCCTTTGGGAAGCAGAGGCACCAAACTTAAGTGCATTTGTTGATACAGCTTCAAACCTTGTCCATAGCTCTTTCTTTAATGTGTTTTCTCCAGGAAGCTTACTTCTATTTGCAGTACTTTCACTATCCTTCCACATAGGAGTAGTGAGTAAAGTTCCTTTTCCTGGTGTGACAACTACATGAGGCCTTGGAATTACCTTATCATCAGACGGCTCCAACAGGATGCATGTTTTTGGAGGTGACAAAAACCAGTCGAGAGTTTCATCAACATCCCTTGGTAAAGTGAAATTGGAGTCAGAAGGTTGCAGTCCAAACAGCTCTTGATATCTTGATGACAAAGTCTCTGATATTTCGTCAAAGGTATCATCTGAGGCCTTGGAAATAATGGCATGAGTTGCATTCTTGGATTCCTTGTTAACTTCCATAGATGATCTGGCCACAGGATCAGGATGCATACTGCACCTAGACAGTATAACTTTTTCACATGGAGTTAGCAGGTACACAGAGCTTTCTCCGTTATCACATGGTAAGTTCATAGGAGATGCTACATGATTATCAGTTTCAGTGTCTGCCTGCATATTGGGAGGTATTGTCAGATTACTACTAAGTTTGATCTCCTTTTTCTTAATCACATTGCTGTGACCCATTCTAGACACTGACGGTAATGGAGGCAATGCAGAAGAATTATGTGGAACCTTGGTAGCAAAAGCTTCTCCCACACATGGAGACCGACCTGGCTGTTTAAAAACAACATGTTTTGACTTAGGAATTGGTGTAAGCAGAAAGAGCTGTTTACCACCCTCAAGCTTACAGCTACCATCACGCCAAGATACGAGGGGAGAAGGAGATAGCATCATCTCAAGCTCAGATTTATTATTGCTGACAACTGCAGTTCCAACTTTTCCATCTGCACAGGAAATCCCACTTGCTTCTTTAGATTTCTTACAGCTGACTTCTTGGGAGGTTGTAGTGTGGGATAACATTTTCTGGAGTCTTGGTATCCATGGCTGCAAAAGAAAACTCCTATGTAAGCATCCATCCAACTAAATTTAGAAACTTAAGAAACTTTGTAAGTGCGAAAGGCTAAAAAATGCAGCATACCTTCAGAGAGGAAATCGTTTCTGATAATACATCACTGAATGACTGTACTTCCTGCCTATCATTGTTGGTCATAACCTTATGGTTAATTGCATAAGCAACCAGTTCATCAATCTGCAAAAGATATCAGAATGTAACTTCTAGTTTTTTTGTTACAATACAAAGAAAGGCAATGTGTGAAGCATTTCTTAAGTATCAAACTGGCTCAAGCAAGCCTACATATTGAGCATCAAAACGTACTATAAAACACAGTGTACACTGAAGAACGATCTCTTCTTTCTTCCAACATACAATTAACACTTCCCACTAATATTACAATTTAAGGGCATAAAAAACTTCAAGCTACATGTCACTACAAACTCATTTGACTAGAACCTACTAATGCAACATACATGAAATTTACAAAGTTCAACACAATGGAATGTAAACACTGCCAAGATATCTGTCTAGATGCAACACCATTGCTTACTCCTTATAACAATTGCTTGGTTTACGATACTACCCTAATTATGGGGAACCTTAACATCTGCTTTCATTTGCAGAAGAGACATAATACGACAATATTCAAAATTTTACAAATTTGTGCAAAACTCTTTGAAACTAGAAATCATCGACGGTTTGCAATCATGCCAACTTTCCTTCATTTGAAATCAAATGCCAAGCTTTTTTTATAATGAAACAAGTAGAGAATGAGGACCAAATCACAAAAATTGCTTAAGCACAGAAGGACTTCATTACGAATTGAAGAACTAAATAGAAACATCTAAAATTTCAGTTTCTTATACCGACATGAAAAATCGGTCAATCAATTACCTTCTCCACAACTCCTGCTAGATCAGAGCGGAGTAAAAGGAGTCGATCAAGAGTGCCGCCACCACTTACTCTACCGCGTTTATCTTCGAATTCATCTTTCGCCTTCTTCTTCTTGCACGAAGACTTCAATTCCTTTCCTCCTCCGCCGCCGTTAGATATTTCAGCCAACGGCTTCCTCACAGCCGTCGATTTTCCCTTGTTGCTCATCATCTTCTCAAGAAAGTACCCCGAAATTTTCACTTCTCTTTCTCGAACTTCTTCTTTTTATTTTCGAAAGTTTTCGATTTCTTGTTCTTGGTTTTTGTTTGTTTGTTTGTTTTAGTGTAGAATGCAGAAGGCAACGGGCGAGAGCGAAATGGGTTAGCTTTTTCGAAAACTTCTCGTTTCCCTTTCGTGAGATGCCTGAAACGAAACGTTTCTCTTCAAACGGGACACGGATTTGGAATGGGAGTAGATCCACCAAATGTCCAGTCAGTAAGATATTTGCATGTCCAGGCAAATAGTCATTAGTTTTTCCATAATCAGGCTACATAACATTTTTTGGCATACAAGACTCCATACGTTTAGAATTCTTATGAGGTGAGTTTTTTTAGAGAGTGGGTTTGAAAAGTGAGTTAACTTTATATGTTCTATTGTATTTGAAAATGAGTTAGTTTCTGTATTTGATTACATTTGGAACTTTCTGAAAATAAATTTTTAGCTGTGAACGTAAGTTCGGTGAAAACTAATACACGCCCAAAGCGAAGGGAGGAAAGTGTGCCTCGTTTGCCATACTACAGTTTTCACTGAAAAATACCAAAAAACTTGTAAGGATACAATAACAACAACAAGCATCTAAGAATTTTCTTTTGAGAGAACAAGCTTCTCTGTCAAGTTGAACAACTCTTTGCAATGATGTACAACACCACTCTGATACCCAGGTTTCATTTGATATGTTCAGTTTTTCTTTGAAGCATGTCTCAGTATGCTAGATGTTAGGGTGGAAGATGGAGTGACTGCTTTTCTGATCTTCAGTATATTCCATGCTGTTCCGACGGCATGGCCAGCCGCCGCGAAAGCATCTTCAGCTGCCTCTCCCGCACTTTCTCCATACCTGTAACATTTTCACAAGATGAATCAATGAATTATGTACACCATCTTGGCTACTATTGCCTATGAATTATGGAGTTCTACCTTTTAGATACTGCCCCGGCTACTGCATTTGAAGTGGCAGCAAGGGAGTTTCTTTGTGCTACCTCTAGCGCATCCAAAACCTTGTCTGAATATGCGGAAAACGGTTCAAAACCATAAAGCAATATTCTGAAACTACTCATTACTCAAGAATTTCGGTTACTCACTGACAGCATCTAAGGAAGCTAAGAGCACTTCTCCGGAGGCCATTGTAAAGAAAGCCTTCCCTGCTTTTGATTTCATCACTGGTGCACCTACACTTTCAGTGAGTGAGATTACGCCTTCGAGCAAAGCTTGGCTTAACTTTTCAGTCATTTCGGACAATTTTCTTACGCTGCAAAACAATCCATTAGTACCAACTAAATCTGCAATTGCATACCTTGATCTTGGTGGTAAAAATATTTACTTCACCTTTTTAAGGCCTTATTGATTCCTCCACTGTTACTATTATAAGCAGCAGGTGTGCTACTTGGAGCTGGATACTGAATCATTTCTGCTCCTTTCTGGACCTGCAAATTTTATCAAACATAAATTAATGGATTGCCTATTCACAGAATTATCTATGTTGGCAAATTAAAATCAAATTACCTGTCTAATGTAAGCATTGCTGCAGTTGAAAATCCCTTTCACAATCTCTCCTGTCCCTCCAGCAATAGCCTTTGCCATAGCTCCGTTATAATTTTCAACACGCGGAACATAATCTTTCCAGTAAATCTGATAAGAACCCTTTACTGGCTTTGAAGAATTCTTCTTTGGAGGAGTTGAAAAGCATGCGTTTTCACTCAGGAAAGCATCAAGGGAAGCAAGATAGGTATCCGGAGTAGCAAATGAAACTCCGTAGTTCAAGAAACCACCATCTTTTTCAGGCAAAGTGAACAAGTAATGCAAATTGTCTAGCTTCACAACAGGCTCATCTTTCGTTAGAGGCCACTGAAGATCATTGCCAATTTGGACAACCACAGCAAGAGGGACTTGTTCTTCAACGATACGAAGGATTTTGAAGTCACCTCTAGCTATTTCAACAGCTTTGCCATCTTCCACGAGATGGACTCTTGCTCCTGGTACAGCAAAGATTACGTCTTCTCTCCGGTTGCTTAACACCGGCCTATACCGTCTTCCTGGAGAACGCGATTTAGGGTTCCAACAAGACATAATAACAACAATATCAGTTTGATGGGCTAGTTCTTCAAGTTAGGAAAGCAGAATGACAACAAAGGATTTGAGTAGTTATTTTTGAAGGAAATAAAGAAATGAAAACGGAATAATTCAGCTTCGGTGGACACTGAAGAAAACATATATACTTAACATTAAAGAATCAACACAACATGTGTGAATCATCAAACCAGCTTCAAGAAATGGCTGGAAAATGTAGAAAAGCATCTTATTCGAGAGTAGAAATGGGAGGTGAAGGGTGGCGGAGGTTGGAATAATTCCATTTTGAATTGGTAGGTTTTGCTTTTTCCTCTTTTGTAGCCGTGCACTTTATTCCATAGATATGAATTGATGCATTATGTACTTTGTTCCTAAGAAAATTTTATGAAAGCTCCAAGATATAACAACTGGCGAACAAACAATTCATGCATATAGTCAGTTGAACTTAATTAGTAAAGTGCTCAAGTAACCATCAATCATGGTTGAACAGAAAGCCATGAAGAACCAGAGTAATGTATCATAGGTAGCATTCCGAGATTGATCAAAAGATTTTGTTCCAGATTTATTTTCTCAGCAGAAAGCACAACAAATTAAAAATATATCTGAAACAAAAGTTTCAACAGACCATCTTGATCAATAAATCACATATGAAGCCCTCAACAGTAGAAGGTAGATTACAAAATGTCTTCTTCCAGCTTGGAAGCACCTGGTGTATATCGATCTGTTAATATCTTGTGGAACTGCATATAGGATGAGATCAAGATGAATGCGATGACATCATTACAAGCATGCCCTCCGTATATTCATTTGAATATCATCACGAAATCTATCGTTGGTGGAACAGGAAGAATCAAGAGAACAAGAATAATCCCCATAGAAACCAAGGCAAACGCACTAAAAGAATGAACACTTGATAATTTTTTTATATACGTGATTGATGAAAATAATAACGAAAAAACTACAAAGATCTGTTTCATCATGGTAAAGTTCAAGTTGAATTGACTGTATAAAAATATTTAAAAAGATGGGGCGTTGCGAGAATCGAACTCGCGACCTCTCGCACCCAAAGCGAGAATCATACCACTAGACCAAACGCCCTTGTCGTCCATATGTTGTATTCAGCTACCTTCGATGGCAGCAAACAATGTTTCAATTATCAGAGCACGAAAGTGCAAGACTACAACGACTTCAATGAACCCCAACCAATACGGTACAAACAATTCTGCAAGATTTTCTAACAACAACTTGAACTCACACCACCCGTGCAACATTCAACAATAATAAGTAATTGTAATTCTACTACATATATAGACACCCACAAACATATCCCTCACCCGTAGTTGCAAACTTCAAATTACTTCTTCACAATATTTTTCAGGGACGAGAACTTTGATTTTGCAGGGTTGACAGCTTTCCTGATCTTCAATATGTTCCATGCTGTTCCAACAGTGTGGCCAGCAGTGGCGTACATATCTCCAACTGCAGCTCCAGCTGTTTCTCCGAACCTACAAGTTAGCAAGACAAACAAAATGTCAACAAAGAGCATTGATACTTTACATTGTGCATCTTGCTGTAACTCTCTTGCTAAATCAAAAATTTGAAACTTCTTCTCAAGTTTTACTCACGTCTTAGATACTTGTCTAGCAACGGCTTCACCAGTGGCAGACATTGTCTGCCTCTGGGCAACTTCCACCGCATCTAAAACCTTATCTGAAACACATAGACAACAAGATACGGAGTTCAGAAAACCTCCACTGCTTTGAAATTCAGTTTGCATTTCGGGATGAGTACTTACTGACAGCGTCTAGTGAAGCCAAGAGTACTTGTCCTGGCGCCATATTCGCAAAAGCCTTCCCAGCACTGGAATTGATAATGGGAGCACTAACACTTCCAGTGACAGTAATAACACCATCAAGCACTGACTTGCTCATCATTTCAGTTTTCTCTGATAGTTTTCTTACACTGAAAAGGCACCATCAGCTAAGTCACAAGTGCAAACAACATCTTTACAGAGAAACTCAATTATTTACCCTCTAGTTGCCACAGCGATGCCTCCAGGCTGCTTCTTTTTTGCTCCAACTTTGTTCTTTTCATCCCCGCTGCTAAGCTCTGGTTGCTGAACAATTTCTGCTCCTTTGTTAACCTGACTTGTTTGACCTTCCATTGTTATTTTACACGTCTTTCAAAAAAAGTATGAAACAAATTTCTATGGGTAACCGTTACAATAT
The DNA here is from genome assembly GCA_019914995.1 of Acanthochlamys bracteata. Lineage (NCBI taxonomy): Eukaryota > Viridiplantae > Streptophyta > Magnoliopsida > Pandanales > Velloziaceae > Acanthochlamys > Acanthochlamys bracteata. The sequence continues at coordinate 818,666 of CM034138.1, read as the reverse complement.
TTCCACTAACACATATTAAGAAACGTAGAAGAAGTCCTTGCTATTGTGAAAAGAATACTCCATGAATACTTCTTAAAACTTGAGTCCATGCATTTAAAATGGATATTGAAACCAAAATCACTACTCAGATCCTTCAAAAGCGCTATCTTCTACTATATCCAATTGTAATAAAGACTAAAGACAACAAAAGCAGCACAGAAAGTTCTGCAAAATCCTAGTTGCTAGAGTGAAAAAAATTATAAATATGGAAGTTTTCTCAAATACATATCCCTAAAGCAGAGGATCTATCATAAGAAATCACTCTTTGTTATTATTGCACAAACCTGCTTAGCATATGAGTTGCTGAGCTTGAATATCCCTTTGACAACTTGTCCTGTCCCATTAGCAATAGCCCTTCCAAGAACTCCATTATAATCTTCAATTTTTGGTGCATAATCCTGCCAATAGACCTGATGATTTGATCGCGCTGGAGGCCTTGAAGAAGGCTTCGGCGGCGCCGTAAACGTTGCGTTATCCTTCAGAATCGAATCGAGAGAAGCAAGCTTATCGTCATGTTCAACAAAGGAAACTCCATAGTTCAAGAACATCCCTGCTTCATCCTTATTAGGTATGGTGAAAAGATAGTGCAACTCATCAAGCTTGACAACAGGTTGATCTTTGGTTAACGGCCACTTGAGATCATCACCAACTTTGATGATTATCGCAACAGGAACATCGTCAGTAGTGATTCTACTGATGCAGAAGTTACCCTTTGCTAGTTCAACAGCTTTGCCTTCTTCAGTGAGATGAACTGTTGCATGAGGGATGCAGAACAAAGTTTCTTCTTTCCGGTCACTGAACGGCTGATTATTATCATTTTCGTCGCCGTGATTCTCTTCTGCTTCATGATTCTTGTTCTTTTGATCAGGTGATTTGCTCTTGTGATTCCAACTCCACCACCCCATATTCTGTTCTCTGTTTGATTACAGAAATAATTAAAAAATCAATCAGCTTTAAAAGTAATATAGAGGAATTCTTGTTCTTGAAGATTGAAGAAGAGTTATATAACTGATTGATTGTTTACCAGGTGTGAAGTATGAAACCAGCTTCCAGAAATGAACTGAAACTGATGAAGGATCTAAATCGGTTGGTTTTCTGGTGACACGGAACGAATTGCGTGTTCAAAAATTATTCCGTTTTCTTTAATTCCCTGGTCCATTACTTGAAAGGATTTATTTGCATAAAAACCATATAATAACACTTTCACACTTGTAGAATGAAGTCTCCAGATGGTCTAGCAAAAAAAGTTAGTAACTTGGACACTTCCATAAAAACAGTCTGCATCTTTCAAGCAAATATTTGTAAACTAAATCAACGGCTGATTGGTAGTTGAACTGGAATATTTATCAGCAGAACATAAAGTATCAAAGAAAATATGACATTAATAAATAAAAACCACAATTTGAACAACCAGTGGAGTTAAATTAAAGTAATTGCTCGAATTGGACGAAATAATACATATCACGCAACCGCTGCAGATGCCCAAACAAAAACTCTAAAGCACACGTACCCCAAAACACATCATAGCTTAACGCACAACAGAAAGGAAGGTGTAAAGAATATAGACTTAGGTAAAAATTTTGAACTATACACATTCAGTAAAAAACTGATGCATCATCTTCCTTGTACAAGGCCACTGAATACTTGGCTGTTTCCTGCAAGTGCAGACTCCCATTCGAGTGATGACAGAAGGATATGGGAGAGAGAAATCACAACCTGCTTCATATCAGGTCTCAAAAGAGGATCGTCATCGACACATTGCTTAGCTAGCATGGCCATCTGCAATGAAGCAGTAAATAGTAGGTCAACATAACAGTACAAGTCAGCTCAATGCTAAGAAGCACCAATGAAGTGATATGAGCTCCATTGAGCACTGCTGTTTGACTACAATAATAACACATTACTGATATGTCAACATGTCATGCTAAGATTGATAGTTTCTACTCTCTACCTAATTTGTTAAAAATTAAATTTTCAAACAACCAATACTATGCTGATACATAACCATATTGGTGTGATGGTTTTCGGTATTATAAGAATAGATGACCTTCTTAATTTGATCATTGCATGCCAGTGTATTTGTAGCTATGTCCACCCACTTTGTCTAATTATGCTAATTTTGTTGCTGATCTGTCAACAAAAAATCAGACTAGTTGTTTCAAAAGACAATGCAAAATTTTCAAGTGGACAAGGCAGTTCTCCTCGTAGTTGTCCCAATGCCATTATATTTGATTATGCCGCCAGTAACATGAAAATGAATTGATGATCAGAGCATATGTGCTTCATTTTTGGTGGAATCACTAGAAAAGGGATGGTAAGGATAGAGGCAGGACTTTTAATAATTGTTTCTTGTCAATCCCGGTTTGAAGCTCATGAGATACTGCAAGTGCTGATGATATGTGCTATGGTGCAAGCGTTGAAGAAACTGAATGCATGTTGCACTGATCATATGATGCAAGTTTATTTCCACAAAGGTGAAGTCTAATCAACTAACAAAACAATACGAAGTTGGAGAAACATTTAATATTTCAATAATGTAAATAAATTGAAAAAATCATCACCTTATATACACAGTCATGAGGATACAAATCCATCAGGTTGGGATCGATACATCCTTTAAAGCTGGATATGCTTGTAGAATTTGGTGAATTCTTCAGGGAGCTCAGCATCTGAAGAGAGCATAACCAATATCATCACTTCATTGGAAGAGAATTTAAAAAAACAAGTTTATGAAAATGCAATCTTTTGTTGTACGAGTACAATAACCAAAATGGCATCAGAAACTGTATTTTGTATTTCCCAAAAACCTAAGAAAAGAAAGTAATAATGAAGGAGAGTTGTAAATAAACATTTTTGGTGCACAAAAGAGGAAATCCAAAAGGGAACTTTGCTGTCATATACAGCAGAGCTATGCAAAATCTCTTTAGTTTCTTTGTCAGACATGATTACATAATCACTTTAGTCATTGTCGTCGAGTGCAAGAATCCTCCTTCCAGCTTAAAGTTTCTGCTTCCAAGAATTTGCCTATAATCAAAGTCCACATTGAAGACACTTCTAAAAATGACAAACTCATTGCCCTTACCGTTGTCTCACCATCCACAAGGGCTCTATAAAGCTGCTTAGCATTATTGCAGCTTCTTGCTATTGAAATTGCAGCATTATTGCAGCTTCTTACTATTGAAATTGCAGTAGACATGTTTGGAACTTTGGATCCTGGCTGTAGTTTGTAGGATTTTCAACCTATGTCTAGTTCTTACTAGTGGCCTGTGCATTCCCAGAGAAAAATTGCTTGATTTCTAGATGAAAACATAAAAGTTATTCAAACAAATTCAAAGGGCCTTTGCGTGTATTTTACTAAGGTTCCATGTTAGACAGAAATCTCTGGTAAACCTACAAAACTAAGATATCAATAATTACTCTTAAGTGCAGAAACTAGGAGGAAATGAATGTAAGATGACATCATTGGAAAGAATTGATGTCAAAGTAATAATTAAGGAGTGCACGCACTATCGATGCCAAAGAACGCCTCTCGAAATTCGTTGACAGCATTCTTTCTGTTTTCGTGATAGCTTCCCTACCAGATATTAGCTCAAAAATAACAACTCCAAGGGCATACACATCACTCTTCGGAGTGGCAAGCCCATCACGCAAATATCTGCAGAAGAATCACAAATAAGCAAAGAAAGGTTCTAGCTGTATAGAAAAGGATGTGCATTACATGTTAAAACTGCAATATAGGCTCTTACTCAGGGGCCAAATAACCAAAGGTCCCCACAACCTTTGTAGCAGAAGCTTCACCATCATTTGTTTTAAGAATGAGCTTTGCAAGACCGAAATCTGATATCTAAAAGACAAAGATAATGGCGCAATGCCTCAGTATATGAACAAAGCGATCTTATGGGAGCCAATGGATGATCTATCAGAAAACTAAAAAAGGGGGCTGAATGTAAGAACCTTTGCTCTTAAAGAATTATCAAGTAAAATGTTGCTCGACTTAATGTCCCGATGAACATAATGGTTCCTGGTGTGTTCATGAATATACTCGAGACCTCTAGCAGCATCTAGAGCAATCTGTACCCTAGAAATCCAAGAAAGTGATGTAAGACCTGAAAAGGAAAGACTGCATCAGCTGGACCAAAGGTCAGTAAGCTATTAAATATGCAAGCAGTGTGATGGAATTAGAGATTAAATAGTGAATACAGTGAAAAGGATTGTTAATTCCTACAAGTAATTTTTAGATATTGCCAGACTCAGTACCTAAAATATCGACTTAGTCACAACATATTCTGAAATGACATTGCTCAAGAAAGGTCCCTCCAAATGTAGAAAATTTTGTTTGTAACTCATACATGGCCATCAACTTACAAAGTAATGCATACTAAACACCAGAAGTTATACAAGTAAGCTATTAAGATTTATTATGAAAAAGAACTCACCCTTGCTCTGTGGATCATGCAAATGATTCTTAAGGGGTCCCTTCTGAGCATATTCATAGATAAGGAATAGCTCTTCGCTGGTTGCAGCATAACCAATCAGCTCTACCTTGACAAAATATAGATAAAAAAGCAGATAAAATTTATCAAACAAGAAGTAAATTACTAAGCATAAGATAAACATGCATTTCTCTAGAGTTTTGAAAGAACAATAAATCATACCAGACTTGCATGGTGAACATTGCATAGAACTTTCATCTCTACTACAAATTCTTTAGTTTTAGTAGCTGTCATTCTTTTTATGGCAACTTCCTATAACAGTGAACAGGAGAAGGTTAGCATGTATGACATAAAAGCAGGTGGGAACTACCTTTGTCTTTTCAAGATCAAAGAACAAACACAAACCTGATCGCGAAGGAGCCCATAATACACGGAACCGTATGTCCCATGTCCAAGTAAATTTGATTCAGAGAAGGTGTCAGTTGCACCAAGAATTTCTTGATATGTAAAGACAACAGGTTTCTCCATGTCAAATGCATCAGCAATAACACCTATATAAGTTCAACATGCAATTAACCAAACTAATGCATGGTTTGATAATTATACACACACCACAAGAATAAAATAAAGAAAAATTTTAGGGTAAAGTTTGATGAATAGCCACTGACCATTGGGGATACTGATGTGGTGATTGCCATTATCAACATTTGAAGACTTAACATCTCCAGACTTGCAGCAGAAATATCTTCTAGAAGTGTAACAGAAACTAGAACTTTTTAAGATGTGAAATTCATGCCGGTTTGTAAGATCAGTCCCTTTTGTTTGATGCTTTGAGGCTTTCGAGCAGCATGCCAAGGACTTCAATGAAATGCATACAAGGAGAGCTACTCCAATAAAAAAAAAAGCAACTCCCATGCTCCCAATGACCCATCCATACGGGAACCTAGTAGGTTTAGGTTCAAGATTGACTGGAAAAGAACATTCATGTCATGAAATTAGGTAAATGAAAATGTTCAGAGATTCGCTAAAAGCAATTTGAATTGCATTATCAGATTTAATCGGTAAAACATTTCTGGTTGCATGTAGAAAATACAAGTGTTTGCGAGTGGAGTTAGTACATTACAGTTGTTCTTCAGTCAACTAAACACGCAAGTAAGCTATAGGAAAAAAGATCAGCTCAAAACCACTTTGGTACAATTACAGGTGTAAACAAAGCCATGCATGTTATGAAAATTTCTTCTTTAGAGTAATACACGTAAATCAAACCTTACACTCAAACTCATATCCTAAAGTAGACATGGACGGTACAATATCTTCCCAATAAGGCGACGGAATTCTATAAGCTCGGAATTTAGATGAAGGTCAAATATGATGACATCATTATTCAATTAGTATAAGTCAGTTTTCCTAGTCAGGGCTAGGTATTGACATCGTTTCAGGAGCAAACTCATACCTGAAAGGTTAGCTAACACAGGGACAGGAGCCGGTGCAGGAGTTGGAGAATAATCCTTATCAATGGAATACGGCTTCCCGGGAACTGGAAAACATAATTAATCATCGTAACATGAACAACTCTTTCAATCTGTTAAAGCAATAAAATTTTGTTCTTTTTGGTTATCTTAGCTAAAATTACTCTCACGTGAATTTAGTGGAATGTAGTAGACATTGCCGACAACGGCATCATCAGGTCCTGCCAGGCCATTGGCCGTTTCGATACTGTCCATACTAACACCGAACCTGCTCGACAACGATTCAACCGAGTCACCTTCCTGAAACACATACGTCATCAAGTAATTCCACAATCCGCTTGAGCAACCGCAGAGCAAATGTAGCGGCACGACGGCTGTCCCCGCCCGTCCAATCGACGCCGCAAGCCCGCCGTAAGCTTTCATCACCGTCTCGTAAACCTCTTCTCCACCGCTGCTTACGTCAGCACCGCGGCGGCGGCGGGGGAGAGTGAAGGTGGTGTTAGTGAGGTAATACCTGTGGGCCCCGCAGGAGCAGTTCTTCTGCACGAAGAAGTAACCGGGACTCGCGGCGGGGTCGACGGTGATCTCTTTGTGTCCCACATCGAACATACTCTGGATGATTGCAAGCGTTGAAGTTTCATTACCTTTCGCCGGCATCGGAGATTTGACAGCAAGGAAGGAAATACAAAGGCGCATTGGATCGGTGCAGTTCAACGGAGCACTGATTTTAGCACTACCGCCGCCAGCAGCAGTGACGGAGGAAGAGAAGCTGAACCTTAACGTCAATAGCAGAACAACTCTAAACAAAATTCCATTGTAGAACTCCATGATTGAAAGAGAAGTAGGTACGAAAAAGAACGCAGAAGATTAACAATGTTTTCGAGAACAACAAGAGCAGTGGTAGAGAGTGGAGTGGTAATAATGGTGTAGTAGTAATGGGTTAGTGTTCTAATTATTAAAAAATAGAAAAGTCTTAAGCTTTAAAGTGAGTAATTAGTTAGATGGATGAGTCGTGCGTTGGTGTGTAATTAATGATAAAGAATGGTAGATAATTAATTTTTTGAGGTAAGTGCACGTGGGCCGAAAACCAGCTGGCAAATCTGGGGTCAGGGATGGAACCGTATAGGCGTATATACACAGAGCAAAGCTAAACGACAGTAATATCCATTTAGGCCCACATAACTATATTCTGAGTATTTGGCCCATCCAGATTGCGGGCCCGGATCCATGTTTGAGTTTATAAACAGCTCATGCCTGCTGGACTGATTGTGGTACTTTGTTGATTTAATTAATTAACAGGTAATATTGATCTTGGCATGGACCGGATTGAACCAAAAAGTTTGTACTAGCCATGTGAATGACCCAATCATGTTTTGTACTGAATTGAATCCGCCAAACTGGTGCTCACCATCATGTTTTCTGTTGGTAGACCTTTGTTTGTTTGGTTGTTCGTTCATTCATCAAGAGGAAAAATAAATAAATAAATTAGATGTTGTATACTTTGATTCGAGCATTCTGCGTTAGGAGCCTATTTTGTATTGATCCCGAATTGCTTTACTCTAATTAGTAGGATAATTAGCGGACGAATTATGTTACAGGAGTTTTCTGCTAATGTGGATAAGTATGGTCCTTCCACTAAGGCCCATGAGATAGGCCCAATAAAACTGACCTGATTAAATAGAATTCATAATGGGCTGGATCAATAGGTAATAAATATTAATGGATCGTCTCGAGTCAAATCCACGTTTGGTCAAATTCAATCCAGTTGGGTTATTGCGCAGTTGGTACACGTGGACCCACTCGATTGCAAGCCAAACTTACGTAAGGCAAATAACAACACTTAACAGGACCTGTGAAATGGTGACGATGATCTATTCAATACGCACGGCTTAGGACAGCAAGGTATACAATCTCGTTCAGTTATTAAGTAGACATGTTTAAATTAAAATGATATTCTCTTTTTTAGTTTAGCAATGGCTTAGCTTGAGTTTGGAATGAGTGAGTGATGGAAATATATATAACAGTTGCGTGTGATGGGTTCTTGTTTTCCTTATTGATGCCCTGGAATCTTACCCACCTTTCTGCAATCTTTCCACTACTATATACCATAAAAAAAGCCTTCAGAAAAAAGAAAAAGCAAAGATAAAAGAAACAGCGACTCAGAGAAAGAATAAAAAGCAACAAGACTTTCATTCTTTCTCATTCCTCTGTTGCAGAGAATTTTTTTTCCCTTTTCCTTTTCCTTTTCCTGTGTTTTTTAAAAGTTATCTGAGTTGTTTATAGCAGTTGGTTTTCCAGCTGGTTTTAGCAGGCTTTTTGAGAAGCTTTAGAAAGAAAGAGAATCTGCTTTTGCTTTCTGTTGTTTCTTTGCAGACGAGAGTTTTTTTTTTCCTCTCCCGCTCTAGCTAGTTGGTACAACAGTTTTTCTTGCTTAATTTCAATAGGTAAGTGTTTGTTGTTATCTAAGTTTGTTTTTGTTTCATGTGTTTTGAGAACTTGTTGACTTCTGTTCGTGTTTTCTTTTATTTTCTTCTTTTGTTTCTTGTAGAAGTGAATTGCATGGGAGAGAGTTTCAAGCAAGGAAGACAAGAGTTTCCCAAGTTGTTGGATTTGATACCGAATGAGAGAGACTGGAAGATGAACAGGAATTCCAGAGGAGAGAAAGGAGAAGTTCGTCTTAGAGATTTTGAAGAGAAGAAGCTTGAGTTAAAGCTTGGACTTCCAGGAATTCAACAAGAACAAGGAGAAAGTAAACAAGACAACTCTGCTCTAACCCTGAGTCTCTCGTACAAGTCCTTCAAAAGAGTGTTTCTTGACACCATTGAATCCAACTCAAATGGTATTTTTCTTTGCTGTTCTTTCAAAAAATCTTTCTAGCGCTAAATCTTTGTTGTTGAATTTTGTTTTGTTTGTGTTCTAGAAATCCAGTTGAGCTTGGGGGAAGCAGTAATGGAGAAGACAAGTGGGAGAATTGAGCAGCCGCAAAGCTTAGATAGGAAAGCACATGATTCTGGTTCTTCTGGAAAGAAAGCTGCCTCTCAGACAAGGTAACAAAATCAACTTGCTTCTAATGAAATAAAAAACAAAAACGAAAAAAAAGGTCTTTCTATAACTTTGTCTTGGTAATATTCTTTCCTTGTTGTGGTTCTAGTGATGCCAAACTTCTCCAACTGCATGACATGATTGTTCTCTTGTTTATCATTGTTTGGTTTGTAGTTGAATATTGGTCTAAGGTATCTATCATTCTTACTATTGCAGAATGTGATCTTCTTCTTCATGTAACAAATTATTGCAGTAGTTGCAAATTGTCTCTTAACCTGTTTCACTGCTTTATCTTATCAAGGGCATTCTTGTGAGACCTTGCTAAACAATAGTTCTCTATAGTAGTTGTTTTTTTAATGTTTTAGTTTTCTTTTATTATCTTTACTTCTTGATTGGTTTGATTTATGATAGTTAGCTCAGAAGTTGACCTGCAAGTTCTCTTATCAGCAAATTTGTTTTATGTTTGCCTAGTTCCAATTCTTGAAATAGTCTTGATATATAAAACTTCAATTTTTTTCCTCACATTTGCAGCAGGTGTTGGTTCTCTGTTTCCTGTGTTGCTAAAGACACCTTACTCTCAGTCGCAAATTTAATGGCTAGAAATTCTTGTATCTTTCTAAGGGATTGTTATGCTTGGAACTACTCATAACCTGTTCCATCTTTTTTTTTCTGTGAAAACATTTGCAGAACTGCAAAGGCCCACGTCGTTGGCTGGCCTCCAGTTCGTCAATTTCGGAAGAAGCTTGCCTGCGATTCATCAAAACCACTGCCTGCTTCTCAGAAGGATGTATTAGATTCTGGAATGAAGCAAGAGAGTTCCAGCAAAGGGTTGTTTGTAAAAATCAACATGGATGGTGTTCCTATCGGAAGAAAGATTGATCTGATGGCTTGTGAGAGTTACGAGAAGCTATCTCCTGCAGTGGAAGCACTCTTTAGCAGCCTGCTTGCAGGTGAATTATAAGTTTCTACCATAAACTAGCGGATATGAAATAATGATTTGGTTACACATCAACATAATGTTTGTCTCAATCTTCAATCGCATTGCTGTAGCACAAAGGGATTCCACTACTACGACTTCATGTCAGACTGATGAAGCAGATAAGCGAGCATTCAATGGTTTATTGGATGGAAGTGGTGAATACACTTTGGTGTATGAAGATAGTGAAGGAGACAGAATGTTGGTTGGGGACGTTTCATGGAAGTAAGTTTTTTATTTTTAAATGCCATGACAATGAATCAACCTGTGGTTAAGTGTGAAAGTTAAAATTTCCGTATCTTATGATATTGTATTGACTTCTTATTCTGTAGGCCAGTGAAAGTAATTAATGATTTTATTTTACAAAGGTCTTATAAATTGTAGTTTGTGGTTGTTATTTATCATTTTTCTGACGTGGAAGTGAGTTAACCTACAAGTATTCATCTAGTTGTTTTCAGGCTTTAGAACAGTATAGGATATCGACAGCTTCACTAAAAAATTTCTTTGCAAATTTATATTTATTTGGTTTTTCGGATTACCAGTCTCTTAGAATATGCAGTAACGTATTTACAGAGGATTATAAAATTACCAATTGAATTGTTCTTCCAGCACGTTTCTTGCTATAGCGAAGAGATTGCGAGTGCTGAAGACCTCTGCACTCTCTAGGACAGCCGTGAGTACCAAATTTCTGACGATATTCTCTATTCACCATTTTCCTGTCAATTGTTTCTAATCCATGAATTTAACAAATTTTACTTATTTCCAGTTCAATCTCATAGTACTAATTTACTTTCATAATTTTCTAGCAGGGAGAAGTTGGCAGGAGTAAAGGGAAAAGCCCCATTATGAATGAAGGGGAAGGATCTGTTATCTTACATACACACAGATGCTTGTAGTTTTCGTAACCTGCTCGAAGTTCTGACAGTTGATGGAATTGCAATGCCCGTTTACTTCCTTTGGTCAGTTTGTAGCTAGACAAAGTATCCAAACATATTTCAACAGTATTATCTGAGATATAGACTTCTGCTTTTTGTAGAAAAATTACTGCATTTGTTGCAAGATCAATGTCCTGGCTGCTTACCTACTTGATTTACAGTTGATGTTAATTGCTAGAACAGACACATAAGATCTTATCTTAAACTGCAACCACAAATGCAGTTTAAACTATGTTAATTTTCAACAACTTGGACATTCTCATCCATCAGAAACATGGACTTGTTGGAAATAGAATACTGAAGTCTATGCTCATGAACGTCGGTGCTCCACTCGTTCTGGCACTAGTTCAGGCACCCAGAATAACATGGTCAAAGGTACCAGAAAATAAGATACAACAATAAGGATTCATGAACAAATGTTGCATGCGTCAAACATGTTGATCCTTCCAAAATTCGCTTTACAACTCCAGGACTCATTCTGCAATCCATGTCTGGCTGTTTACATTAGTAAAAAAGTGCAAGCTGATTTAACTGAAAATTTTCGCAAGAGAGTGATGAGTTCCTGACACTGATAGACCTCAGTTTTTGCTCCTTTACCAAACTCACTTGAACGGGTAAACGAGTTGCTTTCTTTGCTGATGAAGCAAAAGGTTAAATCATGGTATTACAGAATTTCAAAGTCATGTGACGCATGAGAGCAATGTGAACAGCTTATCAACTGTCATGAGGCCACACCAAACTTCAGACAACAAAGCAAAGAGTTCAAAGAAAGTCTTGAACTATTCCATATTATTTGTTTGCCAAGCTTAGTGGCTGATAATATATATTTGGACACATTCACCTCTTATGGCAAATATTGCACCTCATAGTCTAATCGCGCTTTACTTTAGATTAATCACCTCGCGCTTTTTCAACTATTTCAAATAGGGCGATCCCGGGCGGTTGATAACTATCTCTTCTTCCAGCAGCTAAAATTTGAAGTTAAAATTGAGATATTGCCGATCTGTGATTCCTACTAGCTCGCCCTCCAAAACTGGATGCCTATATGTTTCTAACTTTCCACAAGCAATTATTCTTCCAAATCTGTTGCCTGCAATTACAGTTGAAAAAGCAGAACAAAAATTACTGTAGTGGAGCCTTCGAGGGGTCTTTGGACCGTGAAGCATCTCTTTGGAGTTCCTGTCTGAAATTTTCACATCTGGATTATCCTGATCCATCAGACAAGCTGCAAGCAATATTTGTTGGAAAGATACAACTAAAGAAGGAAACTAAGATAAGCCACATAAAGAGTCAGCTCTATACACTAAAAAATTTAATCTAACTCAAAATTTTAAATCTTCTGTAGTGATTGACGCAAAGTAGGAGGCACTACGATTGAGCTTCCTTTTGTTTTAGGAAATGAGAAAAATGAGCTAATGGAAGGTTAGAAATTACAATCGTTAATAATGTAGCAGCAGCAAATACAGAGATTTTATAGACCATATTCAGAAAAAGAACATCAGGATTGATGGATAAAATACTTAAATTTTGTTAAGAGCAAGCAAATGGAACCATGTAATCAGTACCAAAAAGAGGTACATACACCAAATTGACACACACAGAGGTCATAAAAGTTCACGCTAAAAAACCTATACTACCAAAAGAAAATGGTCTCGCTAACAACAACTGAAATAATGTCAAGATTTTCCTAATTGACATTATACAAGCTCATAGTTGTTCCTCAAACAAAAGTTATCTTGTGTAGTTTTAGACTGAAACTGTCCGAGGCTTCACGCCGATTTTCTTCCACGACACACTAGGCATTATCTGTGCAGTGTCAACATGATCTTTGTATTGGATGGCAAAGTTCAACAGCGAGTCCAATAGAGAATCTGATAGATAGTGTGGCTTCAATCCTAACTCGATCAACTTGGTGTGTTTGGCATTGTAGTAGTGTTCTTCTGCTTCAACACGAGGATTTGGTACTGATATGGTTTGGACATCTAATCCAAGCTTCTTACCAGCTTTGGTAACAAGGCTCGCAAGATCATTAACCGAGAATTGCTCTGTGAACTGGTTGAAGACACGGAACTCTCCATGTTTGGCTGGATTGGCAATGGCTAGCTCAACACACTGCACAGTGTCCCTGATATCCAGATAGCCACGGGTCTGCACAATATATAGAAGTGGTTGGATCGATTGTATGGAGTCACAAAGATGTATAAAATGATGAACAACAACAGATGACAGGAAATTCTGTGGCAAGATAAACAGCCATAAACATCTAGGCTGAACTCTCTTAACTCTTCAAAGTCAATCATATCCCTTAATTGTCATATACACCAAAGAATCAATGGTTCTTAGAAATTTAGATAAACTTGACAAATGGCTGAATAATTATATTCACATAAGAAAGAACAAACATAAACAGCACAATTAGAGTATTATAAGCTGAAAGAACAGAATGTCCAGACTAGCCATACAATATAACGCATTTCTTACTTATGCCTATAAAAAGGCAAAACATCTATATGATGATTTACGAAAACTATGACTACAATGGGGGCAGTACTAGAAACTAAGATCTAAAGTCAATAAATCGGTAATGAAAGAGCAACAGTGATGACAATTTTAAAGCATCAAAGAGTGGAAACATACCTGACCACCCTTTCCGTACACAGTTAATGGATGCCCAGCAGCAGCCTGAACACAAAACCTATTCAGAGCAGTTCCAAACACCCCGTCATAATCAAATCTATTTCTGAGCTCTTCATGCATCTCAGTCTCATCAGTCCTCACACCATAAACAACTCCCTGATTTAGATCAGTGGCTCTTATACCCCAAGCCTTGCAAGTGAAAGCAATATTGTGAGAGTCATGCACCTTGCTCAGGTGGTAAAATGAGCTCGCTTGTTTGGGATACGGCAATGTATCTGTTCTTCCATTATGGGTTATTGTTATGTAGCCTTCCTCAATGTCAATATTAGGAGTACCATATTCTCCCATGGTTCCAAGCTTCACCAAGTGGCACTCTTCTGCAAACTCCTTGATGGCAAAGAGAACATTCAGTGTTCCAATTACATTGTTATGCTGTGTGTATACAGCCCTGGAACGATCTATCATGGAGTAAGGTGCAGAACGTTGCTCACCAAAGTGGACAACAGAGTCTGGCTCAAAAGTTTTAAAGGCTTCTGAGAGGAATTCAAAGTCGCAAATGTCTCCAATGTAGAGTTGGATCGTTTTGCCTGTCAGGGATTTCCAACGACGAACACGATTTTGGATGGAGGCAATTGGGGTAAGGGAATCAATTCCAAGCTGCTGATCGAACAACCGCCGTACTAGGTTATCTACTACAGCAACCTCATAGTTCTTGTTTGAGAGGTGGAGTGCGGTGGCCCATCCACAGTATCCATCACCTCCAATGACCATTACCTTTTTGGGTTTGGATACTGAGTCACTAGGGCCATTCCTCGACCCTATTCTAGATTCACTTTCAACTTCCTTACTTATAGGTGAAGCACTACAGCGCACAAAACACGAATTTTGGGACTTCTCTCTGCGTAAAACTAGGCTTCTGAGTGGAAATCGATTTGCTTGAAATAGAAGGGGTACGTGATTGACAGTTGCACTGTTATTGAGTGGCTTAAAGTAGAGTTTGGCAGCCGGTGAAGATTGTAAAGTACAAGAAGATGAAAGCACATGAGCCATTGTTACAATGCTCACTTCTGTATGAGAAAAATGCTTGGTTAAAAGCACCTGCAGCATATGAATCCCATGTGAGACTCCACTGAAATAACACATGAATTTCTAAGTAAGAACTTGGCAGGATAAACTATAGAAACAGATGGACTTGAGAGCTCTAAGGAAGCCTAATCTAAAGAGCACAGCTTTTTCGATATAAAACATATTACTGTTATAGGACGTTGAAACAAAAGCAGGCCTACAATGATGTTTCTTGTTTAGGACACATAAGAAAAACTTATCAGATGATTTTTTGTCGTATATTTGATAGTTAAATGTAGATTCCGGAGAAAGTTGTATTTTGCATTATCAGATAACACTTTCCACTATGGTTCTGATGGTGTTCAATTTCACTAACACTTTCTACTTCATTTTCAATTTTCAAAAACAAGATTCTCAGAAAAATGTTATGATTACATACAATTAGTTGAGTTACTCCTTAGCATTATTAGTAACATTATAACACTTACAGCGCACTATCGAAACATCAACAATTCCTAGGATAGCAAAAGAAAAACATAAAGTAGCATCCGCTAAATCTAGAGAGGCTAAAGAAACTATAAAAGCCAAAAACTACAAAACCAATTATGCTTTACCGCACAATCTGGAGTTCAAGAGCATTCGAATTTCAAATTACTGAAAGCAAACAACCACATTCGAATATTGGGTATAAACAAATTAAATTAAATCTGAAGGTATCTGCGGATGCTTACCTCTTAATCCAGAAACTGCTCACCGTTAAATTCGCAAACTGCACCAAAAAATTAACACAACAATCGAAGTTAGGTAAATACCGACTGGAGCTCAGTAATCTACAAAGAAGAAGAAAAAGAGGAGATTTTATCAGAAGTGATTAAGCGGTGAGTATAAGGATATTCCATCGTTTATTCTTCCACAGTATATGATATTTACATATTTACCTTCAAAAATATACAAATATTCGACTCTTTGTTGATTCCTTTATCTTCAAATCAGGGGCATATACGTAAACTAATACATAAAACAAAGAGATAATTCGGAATTTTCAATGTCGGGCCGCCTGTAATCAAATCTAAGATATTGGGCTTCGAATACAGAAGGCAAGATATACTAGCTTGCGTTTGCAAACGTTATCGACAAACTTACTATGTAGCTACTGCTTTCCAATCCCCAGATGCTCGAACGCTTCACTGCTCTGCTTCGCCGACAACTACCACGCTACTCCGCCGCCGCCTTCGTTTCTCGAACCATGTCGACCACCGCTGATCTAAACCAGTCCGTGACCGCAAGCACGACACGTGTCGGTTGGATCGGCACCGGCGTTATGGGCCAGTTCATGGCCGCCCATCTCATCAAAGCCGGCTTCTCTGTCACTGTTTTCAACCGGACTGCTTCGAAAACCCAACAACTCGTTGATATGGGCGCTACTCTTGCCAATTCACCGTTTTCCGTCGCGAAGAATAGCGATGTAATTTTCACTATTGTTGGTTACCCAACAGATGTACGCCACGTGGCACTGGATCCCACTTCCGGTGTGCTTGCTGGTCTTTCTCCTAACGGTGTTCTTGTTGATATGACTACTAGCGACCCAGCCCTCGCCTGTGAGATCGCAGAGGCCGCACGTGCGCGTTCATGTTGGTCTATTGATGCCCCGGTATCAGGCGGAGATCGTGGAGCCCGTGAAGGAAAACTGTCAATCTTCGCCGGTGGAGATGAGTCGGTTGTTCGACGGTTGTCGCCATTGTTTGATCTCATGGGGACTATGAGGTACATGGGTGGGCCTGGTGCAGGGCAGCGGGCGAAACTGGGTAACCAGATTGTGATTGCTTCAACAATGGTTGGGTTAGTGGAGGGAATGATGTATGCACACAAGGCGGGGTTGGATGTTGGTAAATGGATGGAGGCGATATCAACGGGTGCGGCAGGGTCAAAGTCCCTTGAGCTTAATGGGAAGAAAATGCTGGAGAGAAACATGGCGCCTGGGTTCTATGTTCACCATTTTGTGAAGGATTTGGGAATCTGCTTGAAGGAATGCCAGAGCTTAGGTCTGGCCTTGCCTGGCCTTGCACTTGCGCAGCAGCTGTATGTTTCGCTTTTGGCGCATGGTGAAGGAGGGTTGGGGACTCAAGCTCTCATTCTGGCTGTGGAGCGGCTTAACAACACTTGCCTGAAGAGTGGCCAGTAAGATATGGTGAGGAAGTTTTGCTTGATTAGTGAAAGCCATTTTCTATGATGTAAATTTTGATTGTACTCTTATATATTAGATAGTCACCACATGCCATACTTCAGGTTCACTAGTCAACGACTTCTTCTTGTGGTTGATTGGTTGTTGATTTCTTAGGTAGCTGTGAAGGGTTATGCGTGTCCCTATGTTGTAAGATTTGTTCTGCATGATGGTGTTAACAATAAAAGGGTTTAAGTGATTGCCATGAAAGGGGCGATTGTGTTGCTCCATTTGTAGTTGTAGCATGATAGTCTAAGTGTTATACTTGTCAAAGTAGAAATAATTGAGGCTTATATAACTGCATGGGTTGGCTTTGGCAAGTATAGTAAACATAGTGATAGAGCACATGTTGTGACTTGATTTCGGTGAACTTTCAAAGCTTGATAGATAAGGACTGTTAACTGACCCAGCTTGGGGGAAAGGTCATACTCTTGAGTCGGCCTTAAAATTTTCATCAGCTCGAGGCCTTTGGTTCTTGATGCACGCCAAGTTCCACACGTCCAATCCGAGTAGGGTTGCTAGCTTCTGTTGATTGATTAAAGTTTAAGAAGCACACAAGTTGTTAGAGCTTCAAGCTATCCCACTTCTTATGTAGAGCCAATGAATCAATTCGTCTTCTTTTGATTATCTGCAGAGTGATAAACTTACCATGTGATAGCTTTTATGTGCAGATGAAATTGCATTGTGGTTAGCATTAAGAGGAACAAGTGGTAAGTCAAGATGCAAAACGTGTTTGTGCTTTGGTTAATTATGTGTTATCAAAACGCTTTCTTAGAAATTTGATTTGCTCCTGTTTTGACTTCATCCTATCGTTCCCCTGTTAAGGTACTTCACTTGATAAGTAGCGCATTTGTATTAAAATGGTTTATATGGAAATAGACTCACATATCTTTGTGAAGTCTTGTAAAATATCTTCTGTTTCTGATGATACACCTGACGAAAATTATTGCTATATACGAAGTAGTGGCTATATGAAAGTCACTAAGCTCCTAGGATGTCAGCAGAGCCACATTTGAAGCTCAATTGATAGGCATACGATCATGGTGCAACCTGAGATGATTTTTCGCAGTGGATGACTTGGGAATTTATCGCAGTTAGGGTTATGGAAGCCAGATATTTGAGTAGGAGCAATTGTTTGGTCTTTGGGATGAAAGAAAAGTCTTGAGGAAAAGCTCACCCTTAAAAAAGTATTCTTTCTTTCTTGATTATGTTAAGGTGCAGTGGAAATGACTCCCAGTAAGCTCTCAGTTTGTTAACAGTTGCTTTTTGTTTTTTAAATGCTGCATTTTCCTTTGCAAATTTCGTCATCAATGCCCCCTTTATTGCATACGATACTACTGTTGAAATTTCTGCAGTAAGAGAGTATACTCATGAGTTACTAAATTATTTTGCTTTTTGTACAAAGAAGGATAATATTGCATGATTTAAGCTGTCTGTTAACTTGTTCACTGGCTTCTGAGACTGATGATTTTGGTAGGCAAGCTGTGAAATTTTTGAAAAGTTCTTAAAATTTCACATATATCGCTTAAACTCATCTTCCTCCTTGTGGCTAGTGCAGGCTAATGCAATGCAGACTTTTGTAGCTATTATGTACTGATTTGAGTAAAATGAAAGATAACAAAGTGTTGGCTTGTCATTGCTCTACTATCTGGCCTACGAGGGACCCTGCATTTCGTGTCACGAATAAGAGACAGCTTTTGTTTATAATATTGAGAAAGTATGTTCTTCCTAATGTCAATGGTAGCAGGTCTTACATTTGAATTAGAAGGGAAACAACTGTCCATAGCCAATGGTATTATGTATTTGAGACTCTGTGAATATATGGGTATTTACTTGAAATGATTTATCCAGTCATCAGGTTACCGCAATGTTAGCAGGCATAAGGATTTATCAAGTATCAGGATTATGCTTATGTGGCGCAAATTTTCATCTACCGTAACACTACTATTTAGCGTCTGTTTGATAGAGTTTATCATCGACTGGTTGGAGATATCTCCAAAAGAATTCATTACGAACTACAACCGCTATGGCACAACGTGGAAAACTCGTTATTTGTTAATTACTGATCCCGCAATGTAATTTATTATTTTCTAACAATGTTGGAGCGTTTTTGTTTACCTGTTAAATACGTGCCGAGCATGGGAACTGAGTAAATTGACCGAATTGCAATTGACAAATAAGGGAACGTCTGGAGCTCTCTCTAGCTACTGTGGTCATCTTCTTCTAAAGCTAAAGTGCAAGTTGCCATCTAGCTCTTCTTTTTGTGACCAATTCGTTGTTGAATCAATTTCGATTTGAAAGATCTGTAGATTGATTAAGGTTTTGATAGAGTGTTATTTACGTGACTTGTGCTCTTTTGAGGTGTTTGTAGATGTTTGTGATGAGTTCCTTTTGCAGATGTACTTAATCAATTTTGATTTGCGTTGTTTTTGCTGTGTATCTGTTTTCTGGATTTGCGTTTGCATCTTCTCCAGATTTGGAACTCTGAGCTTCTGTATTTTACTTCTTATGTGGATCCAGTCGGTCAACGTCGGTAGCTTTATACTAAATCTAGGTTCTTGTTCACTCACGATTACTTAATACAATAAATCTGAAGTATGTTTGTTCTATCTAGGTATTTTTGTTAGGTTTGTAATTCATGTCTTCATGGTCTGTAGGTAGTATATAGGTGTAGCCGTAGTCTGTAGTTTTGTTTCACATATATGAGACATAATAATATATGCATGTTTCATTAGATTCCTAGCTATCTATGATCAAATATCTGTAGCTTCAACACTAAGCCATAGAAGTTTAGTAATTTCATGGATACGTGTGATAACGATAATTTCATGGATATGCTTGATTCGATGTTGGTCCATAATTTCTGTTACAGTTTGCAGGTTCACTATCTCTTGCTGTGTATGATCTTCAGAAAAAGTCAAGATGGTGAAGTTTACAGCTGATGAGCTCCGTTGGATTATGGACCTAAAGCATAATATCAGGAATATGTCAGTCATAGCCCATGTTGATCATGGTAATTTTTATCTTCGTTGCATTTATCTTGTTCAAGTCTTGATGAGATGTTCATTCTATTTTATGGATTTAGTAGGTTCAGAGAGCTCTTTTTGATTGTTTTAAAGCATATCAATTTTGTCTTATTTTCGTCGATTAACAAGTTACCATGCTTTGTCTCCTTAATTGTTCCTTATATCTTTCTAAATTGTTAGTTGCCTAAGGGTTTGTGGTATTACAGGCAAGTCTACTCTAACTGACTCTCTTGTGGCGGCTGCCGGAATCATTGCCCAGGAAGTTGCTGGAGATGTCAGGATGACTGATACGCGTGCTGATGAAGCAGAGCGTGGAATCACAATTAAATCAACCGGGATTTCTCTTTACTATGAAATGACTGATGACGACCTGAAGAACTTCAAGGGAGAGAGGACAGGCAATGAATATCTCATTAATCTCATCGATTCTCCTGGGCACGTCGATTTCTCATCGGAGGTCACAGCTGCATTGCGTATCACCGATGGAGCATTGGTTGTCGTCGACTGTGTGGAAGGAGTTTGTGTCCAGACTGAAACTGTCCTTCGTCAGGCTCTTGGAGAAAGGATTAGGCCAGTATTGGCTGTTAACAAGATGGATCGCTGTTTCCTGGAGCTTCAGGTGGAAGGAGAGGAAGCTTATCAGACGTTCCAGAGGGTCATTGAGAACGCTAATGTTATCATGGCTACTTATGAAGATCCTCTTCTCGGTGATGTTCAAGTCTACCCAGAAAATGGAACTGTTGCTTTCTCTGCTGGACTGCATGGTTGGGCATTTACTTTGACGAACTTTGCTAAAATGTATGCTTCAAAGTTTGGAGTTGACGAAGCTAAGATGATGCAGAGACTCTGGGGTGAGAACTACTTCGATCCAGCCACTAAGAAATGGACCAACAAGCCCACTGGTTCTGCTACTTGCAAACGTGGCTTTGTTCAACTTTGTTATGAGCCTATTAAGCAGATCATTAGTCTTTGCATAAATGATCAGAAGGACAAGTTGTGGCCAATGTTGCAGAAGCTTGGTGTCACAATGAAGGCAGATGAGAAGGAGCTGGTTGGCAAGGCACTGATGAAGAGAGTTATGCAGACATGGCTTCCTGCAAGTAATGCGCTTCTGGAGATGATGATCTTCCGTCTTCCATCGCCTGCTAAGGCACAGAGGTATCGTGTTGAGAACCTTTACGAAGGTCCTCTTGATGACCCATACGCAAACTCTATAAGGAATTGTGATCCTGATGGTCCCCTCATGCTCTATGTCTCGAAGATGATTCCGGCTCCTGACAAGGGTAGATTCTTTGCTTTTGGCCGTGTCTTCTCCGGGAGGGTGGCAACTGGTATGAAGGTTCGAATCATGGGTCCAAACTATGTTCCTGGCCAGAAGAAAGACCTGTACGTGAAGAGTGTGCAGAGGACTGTTATTTGGATGGGCAAGAAGCAGGAGTCTGTTGAGGATGTGCCCTGTGGCAACACGGTAGCCATGGTCGGTCTTGATCAGTATATTACTAAGAATGCTACTTTGACGAATGAGAAGGAAGTTGACGCCCATCCCATCAGGGCAATGAAATTTTCTGTTTCACCTGTCGTTCGTGTTGCTGTTCAGTGCAAGGTTGCCTCAGACCTTCCCAAACTTGTCGAAGGTCTGAAACGTTTAGCCAAGTCAGATCCTATGGTTGTCTGTACCATTGAGGAGTCTGGTGAGCACATTGTTGCTGGAGCAGGTGAACTCCACCTGGAGATCTGTTTGAAGGATCTGCAGGAAGATTTCATGGGTGGGGCTGAGATTATTATTTCAGATCCTGTTGTTTCGTTCCGTGAGACTGTTCTTGAGAAGTCCAGCCGTACAGTGATGAGCAAGTCTCCTAACAAGCATAACCGTCTGTACATGGAAGCTCGTCCCATGGAAGAAGGTCTTGCTGAGGCTATTGATGAGGGCAAAATTGGACCAAGAGATGATCCCAAGGTCCGCTCCAAGATACTTTCGGAAGAGTATGGCTGGGACAAGGATCTTGCAAAGAAGATTTGGTGCTTTGGACCTGAGACAACTGGTCCAAACATGGTTGTCGACATGTGTAAGGGGGTTCAGTATCTGAATGAAATTAAGGATTCTGTTGTTTCTGGCTTCCAGTGGGCTTCAAAGGAGGGTGCTCTTGCTGAAGAGAACATGCGCGGAATATGCTTTGAGGTCTGTGATGCTGTGCTGCATGCTGATGCCATCCACAGAGGAGGTGGTCAGATCATGCCAACAGCCAGAAGAGTGATCTATGCTGCTCAGTTGACTGCCAAGCCCAGGCTTCTCGAGCCGGTGTACTTGGTTGAGATACAAGCTCCTGAACAGGCATTGGGTGGTATTTATAGTGTCCTTAACCAGAAAAGAGGTCATGTGTTTGAAGAGCTTCAGAGGCCTGGCACTCCCCTTTACAACATCAAGGCTTACCTTCCTGTCATTGAGTCGTTTGGATTCTCAGGCAACCTTAGGGCAGCTACATCAGGCCAGGCTTTCCCTCAGAGTGTCTTTGATCACTGGGACATGATATCTTCTGATCCTCTGGAATTTGGCACTCAGGCTAACAATCTTGTTCTTGGGATCCGCATGAGGAAAGGGTTGAAGGTGCAGATCACCCCATTGTCCGAGTACGAGGACAAGCTATGAGATTTTCCCGGGTGGTGTTCGAACTGTTTGATCTAAACTCTTTTCCTTTTTTCCACAACTTCGTTTTTCGGAGTCCATCTTCAGGATTTTTATTACTTCGAATAATCGAGCACCTTATCTTCTTTTATCAAAAGATTGTCAAAAAAAATTGATCGATGGACGCTTATTGAAACATGTGAAACTAGAAGGTGTTTTGATGAAAAACTTTTTGCCTCAAATAACTATTATGAGATTTTTTATTTTTTCTTTGAGGTCTTTATCAGTAGGTATCAATCAGGTAGTCTGTTAAACATTTATTAGCATATATATTAAGAATCTCAATGTTATCAGGTCTGTTCAAAAGATTTAAGCATAATATATTAGGAGAAAAAATGCTTCTAATGAATAAAATCTAATGTTGCCAAAAACCAACGGAACAAACAACCAAAGTTCTTTCCCAAAGGTTCTTAGTGTTTAAACTAAAATCTTATTATATTATATATATATAGATATGAAAGAAATATAGGCATTCTAATTTTTATATATATTTCAGAACATTTGATGTTTATTTGTGGCCATAAAAATATTTAAATTTAATCTTTACTATGAAGAACTATATATCGATAACATACTGCTAAATTTTTTATTTCAATCGGATTAGATCGACATATCATATCACTTGATCATAATAATTCATATATATAGTTTTTTTTTTTTATTTGTGCCATTATGATCAAGTGGCTGGATGGAAATCGATTTATAATCTTATTAAAATAAAATTTTATTTGCATATTACCAACTAATAATTATTCATATCTAGTGGTAGAGATTAAATTTATAGGTCTTTATGATCACAAATAAATATGAAATGCTTAAAATATGTATAAAAATTAAAATATTTTTATTATATATATATATATATATGAGAAAAAATAAGAATACTTCAAGTTTTTTCTATATGTAAAACTTTAAACTAAAATTATTTTAAAAAAACTTCACTAAAAGTTTATTTTAAAAATTTTGAAGTAATTCTAGTAAGTCTCTTAATAAAGTGAACCTTCTAATTAAAATCATCCAGTATTATTAACCTAACTTTTGCTTCCTCAGGAACTGAAGCAGTCAACGTGGGCGGCCATGACTCAAAACATTATCACGACGTAATATTTTTCTCTGCTTCTTCTTTCTAGTAAGGAAACTATATGGACATGCAAACCTACGAGTCTACGACTCAAACTCGAAGACCAATTCTTATTTTGCTATCTCCTTATTTGTTATTAGGAAGGAAAGACCAATTATTATATGAGTTTGTTAATTTGACTAAAATTACACCCACTTTTTAAGCAAGATTTGCGCATACGAATTACGTAAAGAACTTTCCATGAAATTCAACATTTCATTAGTCATTCGGCAAAGCTTTTTATGGAACGTTTAGAAATACTTATAAAATAAAATATTTTTAAAATAAAAATTATTTTTTTTATTTTTAAAATAATAATAATAATATATAATAATAAAAATTTATTTCGTAAAATTTTTTAAATTTTTTAAATTTTTAAATAAATTTTTTAAATACTTATAAAATATATATTAAAAATATAAAATAGAAAAAAATGAAAAAATAATTTTTTATAAAGCGGTTCCAAACGCGCCCTTATTTACAACTTCTAATTTTTCAATATTATATTGTTTTTAGATAAGTGTTTTAAAAGTTGAGTTCTACTTCAGAAATTTTTAATGGAGATGTTTGTAACTACTTAAAATAAAATATATTTTCTAAACTAATTTTTTTGAATTTTTCAAAAAGTAAGTTTAATATTTATTAAAACAGTATTATAAATTATATAAATAAATTATACGATATATAATTTATATATATTTTAACTTTTAAAAAAAATTTAAATACTCAAGAAAGTTTATTATAATATAAAACTATTTAAAATAAAAAGCAATATCATAAGCATTAATAAACACTTTTTGTATGTATACTTTTATTATTTTTAAATAATTGTTTTTAAAAATGCTCTTTATTTTAGGGCGTGTTTTAAATGTCCATAACTGAGTTACGTAAAAGTGAAAAATAAAAAATAGAGTTTTTGAAAAATAAGTTGAAAGTGGAGTTTAGTTTTTATGTTTTAATTGATTGTTGAAGTGAGTCGAAAGTGAATTGAAAAAAAAAATGTAATAAAATTTGAGTTCCACTTGTATAAAACTGGAAACTCGAGTTTCCAATTCTATTTACAATTGAAACAAAAAAAATAAATGAAACTTCAATTTTAGCGAAAGAAAGTGAAATTTCACTCAATTGAAACACGCCTTTAAGCATTTTTAAACGATTCCTTAAACTGGTAACCGGTAAAGATAAGATTCCACTAAGAGTTTTTATAATTAAAATAAGTTGATAAAAATAATAATAAATGAACGTAGTTTGTTTATTCTTTCGAAAAAAAATGCGCTGATAGTTATTTATTTGTGTCACTAGAGATGAATTAAACATAAATTTTTAATATAAATTATAAAGACAAAAACAATGCACTCTAAAACTAAACATACACATGTTGGAAAAGAGTATAAAATTACGAATTCTAGATTTCTAGCCTTCAAGGCAGGCAGTGGGTTTCTAGAAGAAAGTCTACTGAAATCTAAATCTTTATCTTTTTTCATGTTTGAACTTAGGAACTTGGAAGTCAACCTTTGCATGCTAACTGAAAGTGTGAAGTTAGTCTATCACCAAAAGACAAACCAATCTTCCACACCTTCCTTCAAAGCTCTACAGCAAGAAAACATTTCTTCTCAGCCTCAATCATTCACAGAGAGCTCAACTCATCTCCAATCATGGCTGCAAAACAAAACCTTCCTATGCTTCCACTACTACTCTTCTTTCTACTCTCTACTGAACTGTTTATCATAACACGATCTCAAACTCCAGATGAAGAGAAACGAACTCTACTGCAAATCAAGCAAAGCTTGGGAAACCCAGCTGCTCTAAGCTCATGGAACAACTCCACTACTACACCTCACTGCAACTGGACCGGAATAGAATGCAACGGTGGCGATTTCGTTAAGTTAGTCAATTTTTCCAATATGGACATCTCGACGGAAATCCCGCCGGTGATTTGTGATCTTCAGAGGCTTTCCTTTCTTGATTTCTATAACAACAGCATACCTGGAAGTTTTCCTACGGCACTCTACAAATGCTCTAACCTTCAATACCTTGACCTTTCTCAGAATTACCTTGTTGGTGTATTACCTTCAGATATCGATAACATGTCTTCAGGAATCACAACACTCGTCTTGTCGGGGAACAACTTCACCGGCGACATACCGAGTTCTATCGGGGAGCTTCAATCTCTTACTCACCTTTACCTTGATTACAATCTCTTCGATGGCACAGTTCCGGAAGAGCTAGGCAAATTATCCAATCTTGAAGTTTTATGGCTAAACAACAACCCGTTTGCACCGTCGAATATTCCGGCGAGCTTCGGAAACTTGAAAAACCTGACTTATCTTTTCATGAGGCAGGCAAACCTTATCGGCGAAATCCCGGAATCAATGACTGGCTTGTCGGAGCTTGAACACTTAGATTTGGATATGAATTCTCTCACCGGAGCTATACCTGCCGGAATTTGGATGTTGGAGAAACTCAAGTTCCTATATCTGTACAAGAACAGTTTGTCCGGTGAGATCAATGGCACCATTGGAGCACTGAGCTTGGTTGAGATTGATGTCTCGATGAATCAATTAACGGGTACTATTCCGACAGGATTCGGAGAACTCAAGAATCTCACTGTTCTACTTCTATACATGAACAGGTTAACCGGTGAGATTCCCCCGAACATAGCGAATCTTCCGAAGCTCGACGATATTCGACTGTTCAACAACAGACTCACCGGCGTTCTCCCGGCGGAATTGGGAAAGTTTTCGCCTTTGTATAATCTTGAAGTTGACGACAATTTTCTCTACGGCGAATTACCAGAGTGGTTATGTAACAACAGAAGGTTCGAATCGTTGGTTGTCTTCAACAACAACTTTACCGGAAACATTCCGGCAACACTCGGCGATTGCTCTACGCTTAGCAACATCCAGGTGCACAAGAACAACTTCGCCGGCGAACTACCGGTGGGAATTTGGTCGGCTGTGAATCTAACATTTGTGTTAGCAAATGATAATTCACTCTCCGGCGAGCTACCGGATAAGCTACCATGGAACCTCACTCGTCTCGAGATCGGAAACAATAGATTCTCCGGTTCTGTCCCGTTATCCGGCGGCAATCTAGTAGTTTTCAAAGCCAGCAACAACTCATTCTCCGGCGAAATTTCGAGTCTTTCCGGTCTATCGAAACTCCAAGTCCTTCAACTGGACGGAAACCAGATCGTCGGAAAGATTCCAGAAGACATTAAAACTCTTCAATCATTAACCGATCTAAATCTTCGAAGCAATAACATCAACGGAGAAATTCCAGATTCGATCGGTTCGTTACCAGTTCTGACGACGTTGGATCTCTCAGAGAATCAACTGACTGGTTCGATTCCGGCGAGTATTGGGAATAGATTAAATTTCCTCAATCTTTCATCGAACCAGCTCTCCGGCGAGATTCCATACCAGCTCCAAAATCAGGTTTTTGAGCAAAGCTTCTTATCAAACCCTTTTCTCTGCTCACAAAACTCTCTCCTGAATCTCCGAAGCTGCAATCCCAGATCACCAACCAGCTCAGGCGGCGTTTCCCGGACAGCGAGAAACGCGTTCCTCATTGCCGGCGCTGCGTTATTTATCCTCACAACAACCTTCGCCGCATTAATCGCACGAGATTATCACCGGAGCAAGAAAACTCGAAGCAAAGATTTCAACTTAACTTCATGGGAACTCACTCCATTGCAGAAGGTGAATTTCGATAAAGAAAAAATTGTTCTCGGAATCAGGGAACAAGAAAATCTAATCGACAGTGACACATCTAGTACTGGAAGAGTTTATAAAATCTCCGGCGGCATTCGCGGCGGCGATGTTGCAGTGAAGAAGATCTCTACCAACGGCGGTGATATGATCAATGAGAAATTGAAGAAAGAATTTGAATCTGAAGTAAGCATTCTTGGTTCTGTGAAGCACAACAACATAGTGAAGCTTCTCTGTTTCATAACAAGCGAGAATTTGGATTGCTTGCTGTTGGTGTACGAGTTCATGAGGAATGGTAGCTTGGACCAATGGCTTCACGGCCCAATAAAAGCACAACAAGGCCTAGTTAAATTAGAGTGGGCTACAAGATTGAGCATTGCCATTGGTGCGGCCCGTGGGCTTAGCTATATGCACCGTGAGTGTTCAAGACCTGTAGTTCACAGAGACGTGAAGTCTAGTAACATCTTGCTTGATTCAGAGTTCCGGGCAAAGATCGCAGATTTCGGACTCGCACGAATGCTGGATAAATCCGGTGAGCCCGATACGGTCACCGCATTCGCCGGGTCTTTCGGTTACATGGCTCCAGGTAAACAGTTATCTTTAATCTGATTGCTAATGACTGTTCTGGATTTGAATTTAAACAACGACTGCCGGTTATAACATGCAGAGATGGGGTACACTAGGAAAGTGAACGAGAAGGTTGATGTCTACAGCTTCGGGGTAGTACTGCTAGAGCTAGTGACAGGGCGAAAAGCTAGCGAAGGCGGCGAGCACGGCGGGCTTGTAGAGTGGGCATGGAAGCACGTCCAAGAAGATAGGGAAGTGCTCGACGCATTAGACAAAGACATCAATGATGATTTCAATCAAGATTGCATGGCGAAGGTGTTCAAACTTGGCTTACTGTGCACTGGAACGTTGCCGTCTACCAGGCCAACGATGAAAGAGGTTCTGCAGATTTTGCTGAGCTGCGAACGGAGTTTTGGTGTGCAACCGAGTAAATCGTATAGTGAGAAAGATGAACTTCCTCTGTTGCAGAACTTCAAGGGTAGCCGAAGAAAGCGGCGTTCTGACAGCGGCCAAGAAGATGATGACAGTAATGGTTTGGATTCCATTGTATGAATATGGAAGCATGCAGAAGTGCAGTGTTGAAGTTGTAGAGACTAGAAACCACAATAGAAATGATACAATATCACTGTACACAAAAAGAACTTGTAGGAATAGTAAATGCATACTCGAATTCCCAGGATGCATTGGGTACTATATTCAGAAGTTACTGATCAAAAAAATTTCAACAATTATACAGATTAACAGTTTTAGAAACTAACAGCTGCAGAAGGCCATAGCTGAGGATGAAGAGCAAATACGAGTGTTTAAAAACTCATATCATGTGACACTTTTATTTTCGAATATCAGATAATACAACAGAAAGTTCCAATAACTGGTTTAGCACAGAGAAAGAAAAACTGAAATGGCTCTCGGTTGGAAAATGGGAGGTGACCTCCCAGTAAGCATTGAAGAATCTTATACATTTGCAATACGATATCCTCGTTGCTCCAACGGTGTCGCCAGGAAGGCAATAATTTATGCATTCTAATTGGACCATAAAGTGGTGTGGTGTGTCTCGAAACATTATGTAAAATATCCACATGAACCCCGAGCGGTTTAGAGAATCTTCAATCTTTTAAGATTCTTCGGCCTCAACGTACTGAGAATGTGATGCTGCAAGGAGAGCAGCTCCAATGCCTGAGCCGTCATTTGCAAGCTTCACAACAACAGTAGCTGCGACCTCCTCTCCAAGAAGATCCCTGAGTGTCGTATCCAAGAACCGACTGAATTTGACATAGTGCTCAAAAAGTCCTCCATCCATGGCAACAACAGTTCTTTGCTGTTCATCAGTGATGGTGTCGCGTCCCTGCTTCTTCAGGATGCCAACAACCCCAGCTGCAGCCAGGCGTGCTCCTCGTTCAGCAATAATTTCACAAATCTCGACAATTAATTTTCTCATTTTTAGAGATGTATTATTGATCTGTATAAAATATAAAAAAATTATTGGCAGATATTCAGATATAAAGAAATAAAGTTAAGTGAGAAGACATGGTCAACATACCCCTAATACATCTTTCAGTTGGGCTGCAACAACTTTAAGATCAGACGAGGTGTCATGATGCATTGCAGACATATGAGGAGTCCTACATATCCCAAGAAGAAAATTTTGGGATATTATACACTACTCCATTAAGTTTTACAAGGCAAGCAATCACAACTTTTAACTGATCCAGTTAACAAATTTTATGCTAGATATCCTAATGAAATAACCAGCAATTGCAAATTGGATCACCAAAAATAAGTTTCACATAAGCTAGCAATTTGGAAGAAGGCCCATATATGCTAGAGAACTAGACATATAGGCAAGCAATAATCTCAGTATGATCTGACAATCAGGTTGTTGCATCATAATATTCACCCAGTACTCATAATTTATTTTTAAATTAAAAATATTATAAAAAAAAAGACAAACTCCTATGCTCTTATAACACTTTCATTAGAGGTGAAATTCCTAGAGATTTAGGAAAGAGCAGCCACCATGCTTTCATCTCCAAAGGACTCACCACACAAGCAGATCTTTCCTCTTGAGTCTATCTTTATCCTTAATGTTTTCAAAAGCTTAAATAGAAAAGCATCTAATCCAGATTTAAGATAACTGTATTGAGGAAATTGGCAAGTATGCATGCATGCATCGGACTTCAAATAAACAAAATGAGGCTAAAAGAAAGTTCAACAATTGATTCACGAAGAGTGAGACCAGTGATGTTACGAACCGCCATTTCTCAATTACAGAAGTTTGGTGATAAGAATCATAGTTAAATAAGAGAATACCTTAGGATGAATGGAATTTTGAGTTGTGGTGGTAAAACATCACCAAAGAATTCAGCTTCTTCAGCCAATCGGAGTAGAACCCTTCTTAGAAGGTCTCCCAAATACATTCCAGAAATCAACTTCTCAAAAATCTAAACAAACAATGAACAATGTTTTACATTCAGAGAGTTTACAATATCAATAACAATCCATGCATCACCTTTTAATGCATACCTGTTCACCTGGGTTTAGACTATCAAAGTCTAGTGCATTGTCATACTCCGTGATAGGAAGATGAGATGATCGGAAGTTTCCCCATTCCATGTTTATGACCTGAAATTCAGTATCATGTGCTTCAAAGTAAGAATTAAGAAGACCTATACTGTCGTGTGTATTAAGTCGATAAGAAAGGATCCTCCTGTAGCCCTTACCATTTCTCCAGACTTAGGAAGCAGGCCGTGCCATTTTGGAATTGCATGCGCACGCTCTACATATGCTGCATTTGTACCAGTTCCCAAAATTACAGCAGCAGCAACATCTTTGTCATAGAACCTACCTCCAGCTAATGTTCCAACTGTATCATTGACCTACACATGGCCATATAGGCAGTCTTCTACTTCAATAAAAACAAATCGAGAGAAAGAAAATGCCAAAGTTCAAATGACCCATAAATATAAGACTCACCAATGCAGCAACACGCATATCAAGACCTTGTCTTTCCATTGCCTTGGTCAATTCAGCCACAACATCCTCCCCGACCTACTCCAAGGAAACACGACATAGAAGCTTTTCCATGACTAAAGATGTTAACATATTAATATCTCATAAAAATAATGCATACCGGTGAAAACGAAAGAAGCGCAAACCCTTGGATCAGCAAACTTACTAAACAACGGATGTCAAAAGTGTAAAGCTAGAAAATCGCCCCATAAGTTGTTCCGAACAATGAACAGATACAACTTCCCCAACAATTTTCTACGACAATTAAGACGGTCCATGAACAGGATATCAAATACTATCAGTTAGAGAAGTGACATTAATGACAGGAGATCCAAGAGTCACAAGTTAAAACAAAATTGCATGGTACAAGATGGCCCCAACATAAACCAATTTAAGTGGAAGCCAAGGTATAACAGATTATGAGAATAAGAAAGAAACACAGTAAGAACGACTAATGTCTTCCACATTCAGGAAATAGGGCAATTATTAGGTGCTTTAAGCATATTATCAGACTGTGGCCAACCATCAAGAGCATTATTGAACTATTTTCATCGACCTGAACTCTTTGTTGGGACTAATTTACCCCTAATTAAAATAAGAAAAGGCTTTCATCAAATTAAATGATGAATTTGAGAGCCAGAAATCATAAGTGAAGCTAATATATTACCGTGCTCTCAATGGAGAAACCCTTTGTCCACTTAATAAGGGTGCCTGATGAAAGGGATAATTGTTTTACAGGGAAAGAAAATGTAAACCCAAGCTCCCTCTGTCTACCCGGAGGAAGTTGAAATTCTTCACTTTCGTTAGCAACAAATCTGGCCAATTCTGCAGCTATGAAATCAAAGAGCTCCTGCGAGAAAAGGAAATGACAAAATTAAAATCAATGTCAGTGTATTGAACTTGGCAAGCAAGATTGCAGAAAATTGAGACAAGTGGCTTACATCAGAAGTTCCAACCATCAAATGTGGTGGAATTGCAACTTCTTCTGCTTCTTGTTTCACTACACCTGCTTCTCTTCCACCTAGTTGAACACGCATAACACGGAAGTTTGTTCCACCAAGGTCCAGCGCATAAAACAAGCCTTTCTCATCCCTACAGTAGTTAGAAACAGAAATGTTACAAACTATTTAAACATCAGGAAAGTGTAATCGATTAGAAATGATACATTTTGAACACCATACATCTTGGCAAACCAGGTTTCGCAGAACATACAAAATCTACGTTCAAAAGATCATATGTAAGCTTATCCATGACTATATAGATCATCATATAGGAGATTCACATCTAAAAGCATACACCGACTCTAACAGGTAAAAAAGATAATATCTTTGTACGTACAAAAATTAACATCGACGACAGATGAGAAAATTTAGTAAATAGGATCTTGTCATAAGAAAAAATTCCAGTTTTACGCGTTAGTAAACAAAACTAATAGATGCAATTCATCAGATTCAAAAGAGAAAAATCACGCAATTGAATCGAGATCATTACCCAGTGGGGAGATTATCGACGTAGCTTATGAGCATCTTAAGCTTGCTGCCACCCTCTGAAGCAAGTCCAGCGTGCATCTCAACTGTCATGGCATCGGCAACCTGCCGGAGCTTCGAAAGCGGCGTAGCACATTTATCTTCAAGCTCTTTAACTATTGCTCGCGCCTTCGCCCACTTCCCTAAACTCTTCATCCTTCGTTGAATCACCACAGTTGTCACCGCCACTGCCACCGCCGTCCCAACCACCACAGCCGCTACCGCCGCTTTCTTCATCTCTCAAAATCTTGAAATCAAACGACAATACTATCTACAAATCTACCGGATCGGTGCTTGATCACTGGATCAGAAACTGAATTCAAAAAGCAAAACAAAGAGAAAGAAGAGATTGAAATTCCCGAATCAATCAATCAAAACAAAGAACGGATGTTGATTTATTATCAACAACACAACAACAATCGATTGGATTCACGAACGAAATACCAAGAAGACCATCCAAGATTCCTGAATTTTTTTTTTCTTAATCTTTTTTCTTAAAGTTTCTTTGTTTAAAAGTTTAACCCCCAGTGTTTTGGCCTATTTACGGAATTCCCGGCTTAGCTTATGCCGATAAATCCGGATCCTGAAGATAAACACCTACCCAAACCATTAGGTCACTAATGGTAATTTCCTTCTCTTTAAAAACAATTTTATTACCTCGTTAATAAATAATCAAATTATTCTCACTCAAATTCAAAACAAGAAAAGAAAACTCAATCAATGGCTGAACAAATATAAACAGACAAGGACCCACTTCAGGAAGTTGCGACTTTTACGCGACACGTGTACGGTGGACATTGAAGGATGACGCGTGGGTTCACGCATTTCAATGGTGAAACAACGAACCGGTTGGGCTTGGTTTTTAAAAGCGAAAGGTTCCAAAGATTCTGGTTCGTGATTAGTTAGGAACCAGCGGGGAACGAGTTTAAGGCTTGCCACGTCAGAGTTTAACTAAAATCAAGAGCATATAACACTACTAGTTTGTCCTTAACTGGATTACATTAATACGGTGATTAATTTTGATAATTGATAGAGAGATTTGGAGTTATCCAAAACTAATTATTATAGTTAGGCTTTTATTTATTTTTTTAGGTATTTTGAAAGTAAAATTTTTTTAATTAAAAAAAATCTCTTATGAAAAATTGTACTTTTTAATTTAATTTAATAATTTAAATTTTTATTTTTGTATCCTTTATAAATATATAAATAAGATAGCACTTATTGATTGTTATCCAGTTCTTTTATCTTGTAACGAATTATAACATTTTTATACATATAACTTTTACTTCTAAATAAAAATCAAATTTATTTTAAAAAAATTATTATTTTAAGTATTCTTAAACATATTCTTTAAGTTTAGATTCTTAAGAATCTTTTGATGTTTTATGTTTAGCTTGAGTCCAATTGGTTTTGAGATAATTTTAAGAGGATTCAAAAGAATTTAAGACGATTAAATTGCTAAGGCGTAATTATTGTATGTAAATTAACAATAAATACAAACGTGAATATATATGTAAATTAACAATATTTAATTAACTCCTGTTGATACTAGGCAAGAAAACAAGTAGTTTATTGATGAAAGTGATTCAAAAGTCGTTTAAAAAGTTTGAAAGCTTCAAATTCCTAATTTCTTTTTTCTCTTCGTTATACATATCTTATCGCCGTGAATGAACTTTTTAAGGAGATATTTGAGAAAGAAAAATTGAAATAAAAACTATTTTAAAAAATATTTTGAAACTTATTCTATTTTTATCTTAAAATTAAAATATAATTAATAAATCTTACGATATAAAATTTTATTAGTATTTTTTAGAATTCTTTAAAATATTTTTTAAATTAGATGAAAAAACTATAATATAAAAATTTATTAAAAATGCAGTCCATAGTATGGCTGTTTGGTTCAGCTTTTTCTCAACAAAATTTTTCAATTCTTCATTTCACGTTTTTCAATATATATTTTATAAGTATATAAAAAATTTATTTAAAAATTTAGAAAGTGTAGAAAAATTCTACGAAGTGAGATCTTTTTATTGCATATTTTTATTATTTTTTTAAATAAAAAAAATAAAACTCGTTTTTTAAAATAGACAAAAATATTTTTCAGTTCATAAAAATTTCATTTTATAAGCAATCTCAAACTTTCCCTAAACAGTGCCGAAGCGACGAACATATGAACGTTTGTGGATAGGTGAAAGGCTGTAAAATTTTCCAGGGTCAAAGCCCAGTTTGTAGTCCAGATCAATTGAAGCCCATTTGAATGTCTAATCCAGATGATCTTTGATTATTTCTTCCGAAACCAAACAAACGCACAACAAAATTAAAGCCCCCATTTGGGAGGATTTATTTAGGTTTAATGGATGTTTTCAAGTGCTTTTTAAAAAAATTTAAATGAAAATATTTTAAAATTTTTAAAAATAAAATTTACTTTTTGACTAAAAAATAAATTAATAATAATAAAATATAGAATTCTTATATATTCTTAAAGTTTTAAATTTTTTTAATAAAATAAATTATATACACAAAATTATTTTTTTTTCTTTTGTTAGGGGAGGGGAGGGGGGGAGAAGGAGCTATCTAATAAAGTCTGATAAATCGCAATAAGTCGAAATAAGGGTGCGTTTTTTTGATTTTGAAATGAGTTTTTTAAAAATAAATTTTTAAAATTAAGTTGTTAAATAATATTATTGAAAGTGGATTGAATTGTTATGTGCTCTTTGTATTTAAAGTAAGTTAGAAGTAAATTCTTATGTTTTTTTTTTTTTTGCCATTTAGTATTTAAAAGTGAGTTGTTAAAATTAAAAAAAGTGATTTTTTAGACGAAAAGAACACAACTTCAGCTAACTACAACAGATAAGTTCTTTTTTTGGGGACTTCTTAAATAAGTCCGCCGAAGTAAGCGTTCCACAATAAATAAGCTCTTTTTTTTGGAAGATGGGGTTATCTATAAGTCTTGATGCCTTTTCATGTAACTCAGAGCACATAACGAAGTGAGGAAGCTGCCATTGCTATACGATGCAGTTGGAATTATTTTGAGAACACATACAAATGTAATTATAAGAACATGCAAAGATGGACCTAAATCTACTGGGACACAAAATTTTCTTTGTGTTTATTTCTTCTCATTCCGCAATTGCTTATACCAAAGCTAGAAATTTTCTTTTATTCTCATGAGATAAAGACCTAATTTTTCTTCTTTTTTCTTCTATTTGGGAAGAAGGAGAGTGTTATTACTTAAAATAAAGTGAATAAGGAACTAATTTTGGGTTGTTGATACTTGATAGTGATATTAATTTTTTTGAGTGCACAAAGGAGATAAATAGCACTAATTAAAAGCAAAATTGATTTTGATTATTGTAGATTTTTTTGATGGAATTTTGATTCATTCACCACTAGCAGCCCACAATTTCTGATCAGACTTTCGTTTAAGTTTGAAGAAACCCATCATCATATTGTAAAATCTTCTTATAGGAATATGGTTTTAGAAAAGTCAACAAGTAACACTGAGGTATGGGGGAATATATAATTGTTTAACATTAACATTTGAAAGTTCAATCCGGACTTCGTGGTTTATTTTCCATAAAAAATGGATCGACCATGGATGCATTTCGATGAAAAAACTAAATTATCTTACATATATATAGATGTAGAGGTAAATTTTTTAACATTTATTTATTGTTTATCTTTGTTTAATCGAAGCGTAACCACTCCAATAGGACACAGTTTTTAGAGAAAATCCATCAATCAGTCTAAATAGCTTGATTAAAATTCTGTAATTGCAAAGATATATTTTTGTTTTTTAAATTAAACAAGTTGCTGATTGCGGCAAAAAGAAACGGCATTGATACTAATTCTAGAAAGTGTTTTTTTTTAAATTTCCAGGCCGCGTGGAAAGAACCACCAGAAATTCAAATATAACGTATTTCAAACCTACATAATTTTAATTTTTTTAAATTTTAAAATTTAAATAGTTTATATATTTCAATTATATAAAAAATTAACTTTATTTTTATATACAAAATTTTTGTTTCAATTTTTTTATTTACACATTTTTAAATATATTTATATATTTTAATTTTTAATATATTTTAAAAAATAATTAAAATATAAATATTTAACTCTATTTTTATTTTATTTTTAAAAAAATTTTACTTCATATTTTTTATTTTTACAGAACTCAGTTATAAATATTTAAAATGTACTCATAATAAAACATCGGTAAATTAATTCATAATTAATTAATCATTTTCCACCGCAACAACCCAAATGGTATGTTTCATACTTAAGTGAGCTTTCTAAATTAATTAGTACCAATGAAATTAAAAATAATATTAAGTGAAAAATAAATTGATCTATTTGGTAGATAAGCCAAAGCCGTATTTCAGTTGGATCAAACAAAACTTTGATTCCAATAAGCTTAATAAATTACTGTTTTTAATAATTTTATATTGTTTGTATGTTAAAAAATATGTATATACATGCAAGAGATGTTAATTTAAAAATAGTTGGCAGTTATTTCGATTATAAGTTATCATACAAAATTAAACTAGCAACAAAAATATAAATTTGTAAAGGATAATATTTTTTATTGACTTTTGTTTGTATGCATATATAAAAAGAATTTGCTATTGGTATCTATCTATCTAATCTGCCCCTTAATCTGTAACACAACGAAAATATAATCCACTTAACGTACGGAAGAATCTAATAACAACAAGTATCACATCATTACTAACACAGCTATTTCTTGTTCGTCTTTGCATGCACTACAGCGAAGCTCTTAAACATTAGGGCTTCTTGTAATAATTAGTTTTGTCAGAATGAGTTTCACAAAATGTGTATTTCAATTATATTATTATTTTAAGAAATTTTTTAAGCTTTGTAACTTTTTATTGTATTTATTTATTCCAAATTTTTCAATAAATTTTTATAATAAAAAATTTAATATAGTAAAATTTTATTATTATTTATTATTATTAGTTTTTAATAAATTCATTTTTTAAGAATCACTAAAATGTTCTTCTTTTTAAAGAAAGTTTTTTTGAAAAGTATTTCAAAATTTCTCCTTAGTTGGAATACATTTTGTATCTCAGTTTATTCCAAACTCATAGAATTTATCTATTATTTATTTCTCATAAAAATTAATTCTATTGAATTCAATTTTAGGAAACTCATTTCTGTTAAATTAAAATATACTTAAAATTATAGTTGGTAATAAGTAAAATTAAATGAAAGTAAAATTTAAAACACATGAATTAGAATTCAAAATAAAAATTTACTAAATTTTGAGTCAATATAAAGTTAAAATAAAATTTGAAATAATAATTAATTAAAGTGCCAAAATAAAATTAATAAAGAGAAAGTAAAGTTCTGCTGCATTTGTGATAACTAAAAAGTTAAAAAGAAAAATATAAACTGGTCAATAATTATTAGGAGCTATACGGTCCTTTTTCATTCTAAAATAATGTATATATTTTTCAAAATTTTATAGTGCTTTATAAATTAATTTGATACCTTTTATGAAATATAGATTAGTAGACCAATATATTGCATATATTCAAATTGTGAATACATATCAAAAGGTAATAAAATATTGTTTACATAAAACCCTTTTTTTTTAAATTAGTTTACATTTAGAGTTTCTAATCTATGTTCATATATTCAATAAGAAATAAAAATATTAACTTATATAGATATAGCGCCAGAGAAAGTATTATAATAATACTGAAAATAATTATTAACTACAGTTTTTTTCAGTATATGTTCCATCTAAATCCAACTAATTAATACTGTAGGAAAAGGAACCCGAGGAGTAGTTGTCAGCGCTTCATCACGATCGCAGCCTCTATCTTCTGGCTCCTTTCACGTGACTCCTGCGTGCGCTAGAAACGCCATTCTTCCATTCTTGGACCATCTATTATTGAACGGCCGTAATAATACCACGTCAGTGCTTATCTTTCATGGACCGCTCTGATTGTCCAACTGCAGTAGGCCCACTCGGGAACGAGCTGTAGCGCGCCAAAACTGCAATAAGAGTGTGTTTTAAACGTTATTCAATTTTCTTTCGCTAAATTTAATTTCGGATAATTTTTATATTTTAATTACATAAAAATTTTAAATTTTAATTTTTATATAAAAATTTTAGTTTTAATTTTTTTATTTACATATTTTTTAATATAATTATATTTTTTTAATTTTTGATATATTTTAAAAAATTATTATAATATAAATACTGAATTTTACTTTTATTTTAATTTTTAAAAATTTTATTTTTTAATTTTTAGTTTTACGAAACTTAGATTATGTAAAATACGCTCTAACTGGATGGAGCCCGGTTGGAAAAGGAACCGTCCGATCGAGTTCGGAGCAGGCCTTTTTTCAATTGAATTTTAGTTCTGTTCAATCTCGATTTGAAACAAACTGCAATATTTTGCAATTTGTTTTTTCCGCCAGTGAATAATCCACGCTGACTAAAGGCACTGCTGCTGCGTGCCAATGAACTTGGATAAGATAAGATAAAACTGGACGGTTGGGATTTGATTATTGGTGTCTGATCGATGGCGGACAGGTCACTTCTGATGCTGCTCAACGGGAAGCTAACAAAATTCAAAAAAATTGTTTTTTAAGAGAAATTGAATAAATCTTTTTTTTGTTATTTAAGTAATTATTATTGTTTGTTCCCATTTACCGGTCTTACCTAAGCTCTAACAGACTGTGGAACCCACTTAGTTTCTGAACTTTTTCAGTACAGCTCGAAAAATATAACTATCAGTTAATTAAAAAAACTGCTGGAATATTCACCCCTGTACTTATAGATTTCAGTGCTGCAGTTACAAATTTGAAACAGGGTTTGTTTTGCAACAACTACTATTCAATAAGGACGTTACCATGCGAATTCGTGAATAAATAGCTCTAAAATGTCAATCCAGGCTGTGTTAGAATTTAGAAGAATAATCGTACACGAGCGATGCACGACCACGGGTGCTCTAATTTTTACACTACAAAAGTAAAAATGTACTTGTTTATTAATTAGTACTGCTAACTCATTTAGTACAGTTTAAGTTTTTAGATTAATAGCTACCTTTCAGATGACAACCGTGCGCACGTGCCGTTAATTTTTTAGGAAAGGTACTTAGCAGTACACACGGGTGGCCGACGATTAAATCTGAGCCGTTGATTATTGAAAAGAAAATCAAAAGGGAATTTTTTGGTCTAACTGGAGTCATATTAATTGCACATGAATCAGGTGAGTAAAGTTTGATTGAATCGGTTGTTAGATCTTATTCCTATTTCTCTCAAATCGAAACGTTTACTTCGTGAGTTAAAGAGAGATAACTCAGAATGCTATTTCTGCCGGTATATAGCTATTTCTCTTAAGTAGACTGACAGAAAAGACAAAGGAAGTCAGTCTTAGTTTTAATTAGAGAATTAACTTTGCTGAACGGACGATATAGGGTGTTGCAGTTAAATATGAGTAAATTACGTTTTGAGTTTTTATTTTGAAAGAATGTTTTTATTTTATGAAGGAAAAAAATAATAATAATAAATAAGAGTTATCCTTTATACGTAGCAGTATTTATATTGCCCCCCGGATAGGTAAGGCGAGCACCAGCAGCAACAACAAAAATAAAAACAGAGTACAGAAACACATTGCTTGCTTTGCTTTGCTGCATTCCATCATAACCTCCTACGCAAGTAACGCTTCTCTGCAAACCTGTTATTACTCTACGTATGTGTTAACAACAAAAGCTTCACCACCATGGCCGGAGCCGGTGATGGAAAAACTTCTCCTTCTCCCCAGCACATCTACGTTACAGTCATTCCATGGGGAAACAACAAACCGTTGAAGGAAACAGAGGAACAGCAGAAACCATTCCTTTCTTTACCTTCTCCTTCAGACGGTGTAAAAGAAGCAGCGTCTCTGTTCAAGCTTTCTTTCCCTATAGCTCTAATGGCTTTACTTCTCTACTCACGCTCTGTTCTCTCTATGTTGTTCTTGGGCTCTCTCGGTGACCTACCGCTCGCTGCCGGTTCGCTTGCGATCGCTTTTGCGAACATCACAGGGTACTCTGTACTTTCCGGATTATCTTTAGGAATGGAACCACTATGTTCTCAAGCATTCGGCGCTAACCAACCAAAGCTTTTATCTCTAACTCTCCACCGTTCTGTATTGTTTCTCCTCTGTTCTTCGCTACCGATTTCTTTGCTATGGATAAACATGGCTAAGATTCTTCTTTTCTTAGGCCAAGACCCAGAGATCATTTCTCTTTCCCAGCGTTACTTGCTCGCTTGTCTCCCTGATCTATTCTCCATGTCTTTGATCAACCCTATTCGTATATACCTTCGTTCGCAGCGGATAACTCGTCCGTTAACCATCGCCGCTGCCGCCGCAGCTGCTCTACATCTTCCGGTGAACTTTCTACTAATAACCCATTTCAATCTCGGCGCTGTAGGAGTTGCTGCAGCCGCTGCGGTGTCGAACTTCGTTTTACTTATCTTTCTTTTGATCCATATCCGTTTCTCGGCCGACGTTCTCTCGCCGGAAAAACCAAACAGAGAATGTTTCTCAGGGTGGGGCCCGCTCGTTCGTCTTGCCTTGCCGAGCTGTGTTTCGGTCTGCTTAGAATGGTGGTGGTACGAACTCATGATCATCTTCTGCGGCCTGCTACCGAACCCGAAACCGGCGATCGCATCCATGGGCGTTCTGATTCAAACAACAGCGCTAGTCTACGTGTTCCCTTCTTCGCTCGGCTTCGGTGTATCAACCCGAGTCGGAAACGAACTCGGCGCAAACCGTCCAACACGAGCACGCGACTCGGCGTCTGTATCAGTTGTTCTTGCTGCAGTGATGGGTTTAGCAGCGATGAGTTTCGCGGCTGGGATGAAGGACACGTGGGGGAAGATGTTTACATCAGACGATGAAATCCTACGGTTAACAGCTGCGGCTTTGCCTGTCGTAGGGCTCTGTGAGTTGGGAAACTGCCCGCAGACTGTGGGTTGTGGAGTTCTCCGAGGAAGCGCACGTCCGGCGCACGCCGCGAACGTGAACCTCGGAGCGTTCTATTTCGTAGGAATGCCTGTAGCACTGGGTCTAGGGTTTGGGCTTGATGTTGGATTTGTAGGCTTATGGATTGGGTTATTAGCAGCACAGGTTTGTTGTGCTGGGCTTATGCTTTATGTTGTTTCAACTACTGATTGGGATGACCAAGCCCGTCGAGCCCAAGTGCTTACTTCTTCTTCTTCTTCTTCTTCGACTGATGAAGAGAACAAATCTTTGATTGAACAAGAAGCAGAAGAGCAAGAAGAGAAGGAGAGTAGTAATAAGAAAGGGAGAAGAATAGAACTAGAAGTGTGTTACGAGCCGATGGTTGCTATAAAAATTACAGAGTTTGAGAGGTAACTTCAGAAAGTTATGGACATTCTTTGATAATTTTTTTGTAAAGTTTTTGATTTTTTATGTTAAGATTAAATTTGTGAGAGGATCTACAGAAGAGTTTTCTTGAAATGGAATCTCTTTTATCTATCTAATTTATCTTTTTGTAGAAGAACATGCTTTGTTTGAATCTTACTCTGCTCATCTCCATATATATATATATATATCACTGAAGTTAGCTTACTTGAGTTGAAAAATTCTTCATATATTATACTACTTTTTTTCATGTATAAATTAAATCAAATATGTATCTATAGTTTCAAGCATTAATTTGTCATGTGCAATGATTAAAGTGATACTGCAAATTGCACAAGGATTCAAATTTTCTCAACATCAGCAACACAACAGATAGTGCACTTCAAAGAGAGAGAGAAGAAAAAAAAATTTGTATATTAGTATATCTTTGTCTATAATTGATTTTGGTCATAAAAGAACAAGAAGCATATGGGCAACATCACCGGAAAACAGTGTTGCACAACAAGAAAACAATCAACAAAAAAATGCAGTGGCTCATTGAAACCTTATCAACTTGCTTCAAAATGAACTATTTGCTGCACGGCGAATACGTCACTTGTTCTATTATATTATTCGTCTGCTCTGCAAGCTCGCGTCGTTTTCAGCATAATGCATGGATTCAGTGCGTGAGTGAGCAAGCTCTTGATAATGATTTAATGAATGGCCTCGAAATAAGAGGTATTTGGTTCGTTCATCATTCATTCATACACTCTAAGATAAGCAGTGATTGATTTACCAACAAAAGCCAGCTAAGAAAGTTTTTAAGTGAGTAATGGAACGAAATGGTTGCTGCTGACTTTTGAAACTCTGTAAGGCCAAAAAAATTGCAATCGCGATCAAACAGCGTATATATATTCGCGATGTATGTTAAATTAAGAATTAAAGAATTTCAAGGACCACGTACTTATTTGGATCGATCGTTGATGAATAAACGCAAAAAACATAAATGTTAACAGTGAAAGGAAATGAATGAAGATCTAACTAACTTTGCTTTATAATATTAACTCTGATGATGTGCATATTCATATATAGATTTGCAAACTGAAAGTTATCAACTTTTTATAATTATCTGCATTGATTTTTGTTGATTACTTAATTTCTTGAAGCAAAAGTTATTTATATATTCTGAAAACATACCAATCGCATTTTTATATCATATCTTCCTCCTACTAATTTGTATTACTACAAAAACTATATATTACCAAAACAAAAATATCTGATATATAAGACATAAAATGTATACGTATACGCAAGCTGCAATGGCTGAGAATGCAAAGAAATGAAGCGAAGTACGTACGTCTACATGCAGTAGAGTCAATTGAAATATAATGAATGGCATGAAATTTAATGCATGCATATCTTGTCGTCTTCCTTAAAAATTTAAACTGCAATTAGCCAATATTGTCGGTGTGTCTGGTTTCAATACATCAATGATCGATGGACGATGCGTGAGAAACTCGCAAAGGAAAAAAAAAGAAGTTAGAAATCAATGATGAATGGGAATTAATCATCTAAGATTTGACAAAAGTTACTTAAATGAATGAATGAATGAATGCATTTCATTGATCGGTGAGTTAGTTGGATTATCATAGACAGATAGATAGATAGATAGATATTTACAAAAATTTTCATGAATGAATGGATTGATGGAGCACTTCAAAATTTTCGAGATTATATTGGTTTATTTTCTGAGAGTGATCGATAGATAGATGGTTAGATAGAAGAAAAGCAATTAAACACACGCAGAGACGGCTGGAAAGTGGAAAGAGAGTTGTTGTTTTTTTCTTCTTTTCTTTCTTCTGACAAGCAGCGACCGCCAAGCGGTTGTTGATGATAAATCAATAATTATCAATGTACGTGATAAGTAAAGAGGAGAGTTGTGTAAGGAAAAGAGATAAAAGTACAATTTGCATGCATGATTGAACGGAACACTTTGAAGAAACAAAGGTTGCTCCAATAATTTCATCATATGAAAAATATTCTATGAGTGCTTTTTAGAAAAGTTTATACAAAATTTTTTGAATATAAATTTAATTTCTTATCTAAAAATAAAAACTTATACATCAAAATTTATGAGATACAACACACATATATTTTTAATTTTTTTAAAATTTTAAAATACTGTATAAAATTTATTAGAAAACAAAAATTAAAATGAAATGAAAAATTTCACCGAAAATATTTCACAATTCTGGAATTAAAATCATGTATGATTATATAGCAAGGGTTTGTTGTATAATGTATAGAGGTAGCTAGCGCAAAACCATGCACGTTTAACTTGTGCACTATCAACCGTTCTTTCTTTCTTTTATGCATGTATGGTGATTTGTTCCTTGCTTCGGTGCTGCACATTCTGAGAGCATTTGGAAGTAAATTTTTAAAAAGAAATTTTAAATAAAAAATATGTTTATTTTATTTTAAAAAATAAAAAGTAAGTAATAGTAAAATATTACTACGTAAAAAAATTTATTATATTTTTTAAATTTTTAAATGAATTTTATAAAAAAATAAAATTTTATTAAAAAAATATGAACTTAAAAATTAAAAAATTATTATTTTTAAATAAAATACCAACTATTCTAAACTATTTTATTTGCTTTGGTTGATATAGAGAAATGTATGAGGA
Organism: Acanthochlamys bracteata; assembly: GCA_019914995.1. Taxonomy (NCBI): domain Eukaryota; kingdom Viridiplantae; phylum Streptophyta; class Magnoliopsida; order Pandanales; family Velloziaceae; genus Acanthochlamys; species Acanthochlamys bracteata. The sequence goes on along the minus strand of CM034138.1, from coordinate 774,137 downwards.
TATTTATGAACTATATCTTTTTATTAATAAAATGTTTTTATTTTATTTTGATAAAAAATCTAGCTTATATTTATATCCTATACGAAGCACAATTAATGCAATTATCTTGTTTGTTCATTTGCATGCTACTAATAGTGCTACTCAAATGTTTAGCCTTTAGACCCCTAAACGATAATAGTGAAACTAGAAAACTATTTGACCCATCTTTCGGTAGGTTTTGCAAATTAAACCTACTAACAAAATGATTAGAATTTATGGAATCTTTAACGCTAAAAGTGATAATAGATACATAGAGGACCTATGATGACCAATAATCTTATTAAGATTCTGGACCTATATCTTATTAATGTTATTAGTAGTATGCATTGGCAATATTCCAATATGTTTATTATTAAATTATCACTTCTATCATTTAGGGGTCTTCAAACGCTAATGCTATTATTAGTGGCTGGATATGCAAATCACTGTTATTTCCATCGCAAAATAGGCCCTTAAAGGCTAAACTTTCTATTTTCAATTTTTAAATTAAGGGTACCTTTGTTGTAATTAAATCATATTGTGAACTAGTATGAACATAATAAAAAGTTTTCAATATAATCACAGAGCCTTAGTAATATTATTTTCTCATACAGTTCCTCTATTTTATATTATCACCTGTAGCGTTAAATGGTTCATCGATTCTAATAATGTTATATTACAACGCCTTTGCAATAAAGGCCATTTGTTTCTCAATTATCAGTTCTAACGTTTAGGGTTCTCCAAATTCTAATTATTCTATTAGTTACACGGATATGCAAATATCCGATATCACGTCGCAAAATAGGTACCCTAATTTTCTTTTGTACTTTTAACATTGAGGAGGCCATACATTGTTATTAGAATGTATAGTGAACTAATATGAAAATACTTAAATAAAAAAATATGCAAAATAGATCCAAAAGATTAGTAAGATTATCGTAAGAGGTCCTGTATTTTTAACATTATCACCTTTAGCTTTAAATGGTCCATAAATTCTAAAAATGTTATGAATAGAAGTGATAATTGAAAATAAATTGCCTATTATGTGAATGCATACTCTAATAACATTACTAAAATTTATGGACCATTTAGCGCTAATGATGATAATATAGAAATAGAGGACCTATGATGATAAAATAGTACTAAGGTTATGGACTTATATTGCAAATTGGTTTATTGAAGTATTTTCATACTAGATCAGCATACTATTCTATTACAATATATGGGACCTTTGAAAACAGGAAATTAAGGAGCCTATTGTGCAATGAAAATATCAATGCGTTGCATATCCGTACAACTAGCAGTATCATTAGAGTTTGGAGACCCCTAAATTATAGAAGTAATTGTTGAAAAATAAAATGCCTGTTTTGCAAATGCATACTGCTATAACATTATTAGAATTTATGGACCATTTTTAACGCTAAAGGTAATAATGTTAAAGATAGAGGACCTCTTATGATAATTTCTTATAATTGCTTTTAGCGTTAACTCGGGACTTGGCCCACTCAGTCTATGAACAGTAATATGATCGGACCTTTCCGATTCAATCTAACATGCAGTATCGAGCCGATATTATCGGCCCACCAAGTGGCCCGTCCATCTGGTACTGTGTGTGTTGACGAATTATGACGATACATTAATTTGATCAATAGTGTCAGTTAACTATATCAACTTCTAATAATAAATATTTTTTTAAAATAAAATATATTATCATTTTTATCTTAATAATAATTTTAAAAAAATTATTTTAAATTTATATTATTTATTTATTATATCAAATAAATAATAAAATGAATAAAACATGTCGAGCCAGGGTCATAAAAATGTGTTGATTTAGCCCCGGCGGGTTGGGCCGGCCCTGGCCTCATGTGTTCAGCAGATTGGTGCTGCTTTTGTTCAGCATGTTGGTGTTCCTTCAGTTGAACTTGCCTACGGTTTTGGTACATACCTTTCCTCATACACAATAGTTTTTTTACATGTTGTAAATGTGGTTGTTTCTATCCCCTACATTGTTGGAACAATTTTTAATCCTGAAGACCTCATAGAATATGTCTTGGACTCCTACAAACACATTCTAGTAACTCTTTATTTGCTGCAGCATACCCTCTTTATCAAGTTTGAGGATTCCTTTTTTTTTGTTGGCCTGTTGCTATAATTCAACTTCACTGTATTCTATATTTCTTTTGCTTTTCTCTGGTAAGTTGATGGTTTGTACAATCTATGTATACATAGTAGGTGCCTGTAGAGGATTCCTGTCGGTATGCATTGTTTGTTCTTACGACCAATTCTCATATTCAACTTTACTATGAGGATGCTTCTTTTCTTGCTTCTTAATGTTGTTGGATGGTCTCTGCATAAGCATAGCTATACATTTTTATCCTAACATGGTCGGCTTGTTTCTTCTTCTAGTGGCAAGTATTTGGGGATTACTTGTTCTTAAAATTGCAGATGAAGAATTCTTGCCTTTCGGTATCTTTCATATGCTTCTGAGCTTAAGGTGTGTTTTTCTTTTCAAGTTAAAGGTAACAGATTCATGCATTTGCATCTGATGTAACTAGTTCCATCTATCAAAGCAATCAGTTCTCTTTTGTTAGATACTGCTAATGGCAATCTAAAACTGTTATATATACAAGCACAATCTCAAATGAAAGACATTTTCACGGAGTTCTTTTTTGTCTTTCTTTCTTTTGGAAGTAGCAAAGCACCAATAATCTTGAAGATGAGTTGATGGAGAGGTCTGTCAGCTTTATCCTCTTGCCACATCCATGGAGGAACTTCAGATGCTAGCGTCAATAATAGAGAAACAGAAGAAGGTATTTTCCACCGTTCAGTTACTTTTCAGGAATTCATGATCAATTCTGTCATATGATGAAAGTTTAACTACTATTCCAGGTATTGGAAAGAAAATCCTGGACACTTCAATGTGGGAAAGACCAGCTAAAAGTTAGCGAGCTAAATAATAGGTTTAACAGACAGCAAAGGACTTTCTGGGAGGCCATGGTACAAGCATTTGGCAAGTCGTTCTGGATGTAAGAAGTTAAGCAAGTTAATTCTGAAGGACATTGTCACAAAAATTATGACTTTAGATTCTTGTGCCTAACAAAAAGTTACCTCTCTCTCAGATCTATGGACTGAGGACTCGTAATGATTATGGATTGAAGGGCTTCCCCAGGGATAGATGATGCCATTGAGAAGGCCCAAGAGTTCAAACACTTCTGAGTCATGGTAAATTTGTACAACATGAAATATGGAGGCTATCCAGGGTTTTGGCACATGCATTTTTAGTCCTCCGAGGACAGTCCACTTAATATTTCACAATGTTGTCCTTTTCTTTAGATTCACCAAGGAAAGAGCTGCTTTCTGTAGAAGCCCTTTCTTCCTCTCTATAGTTTAGTTACAGTAAAGAGATGCTTTCTCTAGAAACCATTTCTTCCTCTCAGTACTTCAGTAGTTAAGAATTTATACATTCGAATTTATTGCTGTATTTTTACGGAGCTTGTGATGTATATTCTCTTCAGTGACCGTTGCTGTACCGTCTTCATTCACCAAGTTACCTCTCTATAGCTATTGTGCATATTCTTTTTTGTTTTTATGAACGCTCTCATCATAAAGAGAGATATCCTATACTGATATTACTACCATTTTGCTGTGCAGGTATATTGCGAATGAATCAACCTGGACCAGTGAGGAAAAGAGTCGAAGCTATTTAGTGACTATATCAGGCATCCAAAAAGAAAAGAAACTTATTATAATAAACAAAAAAATGAAATAGGAGATTTCATTCCTCAAAGGTGTATAGACATGATCACAACTACAGAGCAGCAGTTAACTAATCTTAATCTATACAAACCTGAGGCAAGCATTACAAACAAATGAATCAATAAGCTCAAACCGATAAAATATGAGACTGAAGGAAATTAAATTAACAAAAAACTGAAGTAAAACAATATGAGACTAAACCAATTTCCTTCTTTCATACTCAAACCGATTGGCGACAGCATGGAGACACAGAATTCATCAGAAAACAGCAAGAGGGTATCGACGCGGGCCGGTCATCATCGTAGGAGAAAACTCTTTGCTACGAGATATAATCTTGAGGAACTTGGCATAGTTCCTTTCGTAGCTTATGCGAGAACAATTGGCAAGCGTCGACGCTAAGATCAACGGCGGCAGCGAGCGCAACGAAGAGCGCGACATCTGCCATGCACGATACGTGTTGCACGCCGACCTGCACCGTCGGCTTGCTCAATTTTCCCTCTCCTTCCACCGTGGATGCCATAACAAATCCACCAACTGACGGCCACGATCGCGACACAGCCTCACCTGCCGCACTTGGGTCTATCAAGAACTGCCCGCCTTTTCTCGCACTAATCGATGATTCAGCTATAGGTCCGATAGAACTTCCTGGCAAATCATCAGCGACAAGTTCGAAACGATAACCTAGTGCGTCTATCGGGCTTCGTTCCCGCCATGCTTCGAGACGTCCCCATGGTTTCCAGCTGCTTGAAGAAACCCCAGTTGGCCGGAGAATAAGCCACGCTCCGGGGTTAGACCGTGAAACACGGTCAGAACCCGGCGAAGGAACAAAAGGTGTAACCATGGAAGCTGCTGCTACCGGAGAGCCACAGAGATCGTGAATTGTTACCATCCAGCCTTTACGTTCTTTAGACTTGGAGCGACTCCGGTCACCGTTGCCGCTTAACGAGCTCAACCAACTTTTGATCATACTGCTCGTCGATGAATGATCCGTTGGCATTGACCTGAAAAATATTAGCTAATAATTAGTTCGAGGATTTCTCGTTCAGTCCTTAACAAATTAAACTGAGACCAAAAGAATAATAATGAAATATGAATGAGTAATACTGACCTGGATCTTGTTGTACGCCTGCGTTCAGCAGAGAAGCGGCAGCTGAAAACCGGTTGACGAACGCCACCTTGGATCTGATACACAACAGGACTACACTCAGGTTCACCTCCAAACTGAAACACAAATCTTGGATCAGGTTCAGCACGAACAACAAGATGCAACCTTGCTCCGCCGCCGACAGCAACCCAACCGCTGAACGCGACAACTGAACGTTCATTAGCCGGAACAAGATCGACACTTACACGAACTTTTCCCAACAGTCTTCCAGCACTGAATCCACACGTGCTTCCTGTACGTCCTACGTGTACTGCTGCGCTTAACGTTGCCGGCTTGTTTGATAACCGTTGTAGCGCTGCTGAGTCGACACTGAAGACTACAGGTGGAGAAGGAGAGATCTCTGATGAAGCAGCAGTAACGCAAGGACCTGAAGTATAAGAAGAAGCTAGAGGTAACGGAGTTGTTTGTGGTGAAGAATTAGAGCAGTCTTGGAGTTGGAGAACGCAGAAACATGGTGTTGTTGATGGATGAACTCCTGATCCTGATGCAGGTTTTGATATAGCAGGAAGTTTCAGCGCTAGCGATTCAACTAGCAGTCGAACGAATGGACATGGATCCATGTTCGATCGATGGATTCCCTAGAAGATATGTTATGACTCTTCTTCTTCTTCTTCTTCTTCTTCTTCAGTTGATCATTAGAAATCCAGCCGTGGAAAAATACCAACTGAAGAAAGTTTATAAGACGCAAGATGTAGACCTGCTAATAATCTTCTGTCTTTCTAATGGGGCCCCGAGGAAAACGTACGTGGCATATTGTGGTTGGATGAAAAGTGTCAGAATTAAAGGGTGAGAAAAAAAGGGGAGAGATAGAGACGGATTGGACTTATTAAGTTAAGAAGAGGGGGTTAATGAACTGTAAGTGGGGTCCACAGTGCAGCTGTAATTTGGCTTGAAGTGGAAACAACAGAACATGGGTTTGCTTGCTTGTTTTATTTTTGCTGGCTTAACTAGAAGAAGCTTATAGCTTATTTTGTCGTCTAAGCACTAGTATATACAATATACATAATTTAATCAAATAATGTTACATTTGTTACATTTGTAGATTATAGATCTCTTGTGTGTTGCAGCTTATGTTACATAGCTTCTCTATAATAAGGATCTTAATTTTCTTGCTGGTAAACTGCTGGAACAACTAAAAACACTAATGTTTCTGAGCTGATGTTAACGTACACATAATCATATACTTGCAGGAATTGAAACATTAATGAAAGAAGCTATAAGAGTTTTGAATTTTTCTTGTAGAGATTCCAGCTGTATTGTTGAATGATTTTTAATCTACTTTCATATGATGACAACTACCATTGCCCGCTTAGTTGTTACAGAAATAAACTAAGAAACTAAAAAATAAAAAAAAAACCCAACAAAAAATATAAGAAGCATTTGACATTCTGTTCTGTGAGGTTATTTAGGATTAATTTGACTGGAATTAAGATCTGGAAAGCTATATATAGAAGCAATCTTTTAGTATATATGCGTAGTTCGTTGAAGAGGGTTTGTTTTTATTATACGGATTGCAAGCCGATTACAGTTGCAGTTATTTGACAAATCGGTTGGCGCCGTCGTATAACTTACACATAACACATTAATTACCATCTAGAAGATGAAGATCAAATTGTGTTCGTTAATGCATTGCAATGCATGTGGGAGTGCAGGTAGTAAGTGAGTTAAGAGGATAGCATAGCTAGCAATGAACTAAATAATAACTCTTCTCATCACATGGAATGGCAAGTGCCGTTGTCTTGTGTTGGTTCTTCTTCTTCGTACCATGACCTTCTGGTCCAAACTTGAAGATCTTCAATCCATGTGAGAAGATCTCTTGTTCAGTTTCAGATTATTGGAATATGCAAAATTAACAACCAACTGTTCTTTTGTCTTTCTCGGTCTCTCTATGCAGAACTCCATGCCTTGGCTTGCTTCCTCCAGCCATGGCAATTATGGCCCCCATTGCACGATCCATGCACGCATCTTTGCTTTCTTGCCCCCCAGCCGAACCAAACTGATGCATGATTACTGCAGCATGCATTCATGCATCTGCTCTGCATCGGCCGAAGGTAGCGCACTGAAATGCTATAGTCTCTCCTCTCATTCTCAGCAGTTATACGATGTTTGAAACCGTTACACTAGGTCCCTGCATAAACGGTGTACAAAGACGTGAAGTAACCATTACAGAAGATACCAACTCTTAGCTTTGTATGGTTCAATTGATCCCAACAGCATGGTCAGCTGAGAACTATACACATAATCAACAACGTTTCTATTAGCTTTTGACTTGCATCCATATAAAAGCATAAGCCATGAAAAATATGTACTCCTTCACATCCGTGTAAAAAAACATAACAGCAACGATCACTTTGTGTAATTTCAGGAGTGAAGAGTAATTGCTGATCAGGTTCAAACAAAGCAAAGCAGGTATTCCTCAGCCGTCGCATACTTGTAATCAGGGTAGAGATGATTGCTCTCTAAACCATTTTCACCTTCAATCTTGAATTCAGATCTCCAAGGTAGTATATATTCTAAAAATTTGCAACAGCTATTTGATCGACAAAGTTCTGTCTGCATCTCAAAAACTTTAAATCAACATTCACAATTTTATAGTCTTCATACTAACAGAGATGACTTTGAGTTTGCTCGAGTGAACTGTCCATTGATGGGACGAATCTCTGTTCAAAACTGTATGAACATTTCACTGACAAAATACAATTGCGTGAAAGTAAACTCACCTGATCAGGATATATCTAGTATCTAGTCCAACTGAGTAATTAACAGGAAGAGATTCCTTCAGCATTGAAACTTTCAGTTCTTTGTAGTAATCAGGGACATCACTAAGTTCATTGTGTATCCAACTAAGCAGATACAAAGAAGTATAACCCATCAAAAAATTCTTACTACTACTTTCAAATAGCGAATTCACTGTTAATATGAACTGAAAATGCAGCAAAAGCTCTAGTAAGATGTTGCAGTAAAGCCTAGAAGACGGTAAAAGAAATGCATAGCTTGATGCTTACTAGGGTGTTTCGCGGAGCTTAAGCTCTTCCAGAAAGCAACCACCTCCAATAGTTGACACCACAACATCTACTTTCTTCAGTGCAGATACCGTCTGATCAGGTGCAGATACTAAGCTTTCATGATCTTCATAAAAACCATGCAAAACAGGCCACAGGTTAAATCAGTCAAATAAGTAAAAGTTAACGAGTTGTACAGAAATTGTCCCCAGTCATTAGTAACTTGAATCCTTTCATATTTTTCTGAAAAACTGTGAAATAATCAGGAAAACTAAAAGTTGAAAACAAACCGAGGAATTCCAATCATAAGTGTCTGAAAACCCTTGTTGCGTTAAAGGTGCTGAAAAGCACTCACAATCAAATGATTCTATAGTAGTTTTGAAATCATGTTAGCTATTGGATCTTAACAAAAAAGCTTTCCAGCCATAGAGTGTTCAAAGATCGAGTGTGTATCTAGAAACGGATATAGCAGTTTCTACCTCGCACTATAATCCTTTATGAACAATCAAGGCAAGCATCTTAGCTAAAGACATTTTTAAAGCTCTTCTTTAGAAGAGCCGGTGCTTGTAAGCTTCCTATATGAGCAATTAGATGAGCTTAAAAGTTACACTAATCCTGCGTGCTAACTAGGTTGCATCTTTCTCTAAAGTAACATTCATCTCAGTATTGAAAAGAAAATGAAGTTGTCGCTTGCTTAACATGCTGTACTGCAGATGATCAACCGCGAAGTTATGCATAGATTGGGTGGTCAGTAAAGTAAATATAACTAAAACAAAAATAACTTGCCTAACTCCTACCAACAACCAAGCAAGGACTGTTTTTAAACTGATGAACTAATAGCCATGTCTTTAAACAATTTACTAAATCTTACCTTGTTTTCCTTTTATGAGAAATTGAATCTCTATGATATTAGATAAACAGAAAACTAAAACAGAATGATGTAAACGACCCATATTCATTTTCAAGGAAATGATCATCATAAAGATTTATCTATCAATGCAATCGGCATATTTGTTTTAGAAGCATCACTGAGTTTCACTAAGGAGTAAGCGTCTCTAGAATTCTACTGTCTCATGTGAAAGGAAAGTTCCAATATAATTGAAACAGATAATCAAGTGTAGGCACAAACCTGAAGAAGATGAGCACTTGTACCTTGAACTGCATGAGCATCTGATGTTTGGTGAACTCAGAGGCATTCTCTGGCCAATATAGAGCAAAAGTTGGATGGCCCAGAGCTAAACCGGCAGTCACCAACTTTCTCCCGAAATACCCCGTTGCTCAAATGCTCAGCACCTTGCTCTTCATCTCTCTACACTTCTGTTCTGCTTTCATCCCATCTAATTAAGGCCAGCTTTGCTTTACAATCTGCTCAAATGTACAGTTTTTTCTCTTCCCCAGGCAAAAATCCACTTAACATCCTTTTCAATTACTAACTATATAATATACCATTATGATGACACTTTATGACCATCAGACTAGAAACTACTGTACTATTTATTCATCAAATTAAAACATATAACTACTGGAAGGTGTAGCTACCACTATTAGAAAATTCCCCAAAAAAACACTTATAAGACTACTAGAAGGACATTACAATGAAGTATGAACGGAAATACCGTGGGCATTATTCATAAACATCCAATAATAACTCACTTAAAAGGAAAATCTGGTAGTAGCTAAAACTTCCTGTATCTATTACAAGACGCAATGAGCTAGTAACTTCACTCTTCAGGTTTAAAGAAAAGATTTGTTGAGAAAAACCACAAGCGAAAGAACATCCACACAAGATTTTTCAAGTGCAAACTGCCTTCACATGAGGCTAATGTTTATTTTAAACAAACATAAGCACTAACCAGCATTGTCCATCCATTATAATAAGAAGTTAGTCAAAAACATAGCTTCTGTACTCCACAAAAATATTATAACAATAGAGACAGAAAATAGCAACATCTATAAGTAAAGGAGGAAACTTACTGTAGAATATTGTATGAAACAAAGTCAGCCCATGGAATTCATGGAAGATTACGGAAACAAGAGTACAACTATTAAGTAATTCTCATGAAAAAGTACAGATATCTTTAACTCATCCAGAAGCAAAATAAGTTGTAAGCTTTGTATTGTTGAAGAAAGTGTAAAAGATCAAACTAACACAAAAATAACGAAAACTCCTTTCAAAATTATTATCCAAACAACTGCATGAATCACCAGTTTCCTTCACGAACTCATGTGCACAGGAGGAAAAGTGGCACACAGGAAGACAATCTACAGTCCCTGATCAATAAGGTAGTCACCCAACCTCTCAACGACCATGTTGCATTGGCCTGGAGTCATGGGCTCCTCATAAATGCCAAAGATAAGAGCCTGATTGGTCTTCTTTATAGTGACACCACCAGAACCCTGTTACATGATTCTTAATTAGCATATAAGCCAACTTCATCCAAAAGGAGTCAGATCAAGGAAGTTGTTGACTGTTCTCTTAGCAAGTAGATCAGGTTTATAAAAATGTGTTGACGTGTACATATCTAGTTCTTACAATTGTTTGGAACAAGAATCTATAGAAGGGGATGCTGAGAACGAAAATTTACTTTCTTTCCACGAATAACAGCTCCAGGCTCTCCTTGGATCACCATATATTTTGTTGCTCCCAAGAATAAGCCAGTGGGGGCAAGTGAGCCAGGTTCGTTGAAGTCGTTCATTATTCCGGTAATTTCCTCAGGTTTGAGCTAGAGATTTGCAATCGAAGCACTAAATTATTAGATGAAATAAACACCAAAAATCCTAAAAACAATAGCAGCATGATTATAAACATAATATAAAAGTAAACTTATCACTTATGTCAATAAACTAAATAGATCTGTTCTTTGATAGGCTCCAATATTGCAAAGAAACTTAAGAAGCAGGAAATTTTAGTGTGAAGGGTATAAAACATGGTGAGAAAAACAAATGCATTAATCAGATAAATGTACGTTCTTTTCAAGAAGCTTATAGCATATTATGCCAAATCAGCCAATACTGTCATATTTCTTATTCCTTCTTCGCAATTTCTTGAATTTTATACAACTTTTAATCGGGAATTATCTAGACCAAAGTGCATAATAAGCTCTTGCTTCAAACTATAATAACATGTTATCCTCAAACAACAAATTAAGAAATTCCGGAATTTTGATCCGATTGATTCATGCATTTTGATTTACTTACAAAAGGAAAATTCACAAAAATCCTACAGAAACCATTCTATCAAAATTTTCACGGCGACCTAGATGCATTGATATTAACAATCTACCACAACAAAAATTGCATGCCAGAAATTCACCAACTAGATCCAACAACAAGAAATCGAAAGAAACTGTTGAGAATGGTTGTTGTTATACCTTAGGGAAAGTAGAGCTCTGAGCCCAGACACTTCCATCGTGGCCGATAATGGCGGCAGATGTGAGGTGGTTTCCCTCAACATCGCACATCAGGTGCTCGTCGACGTAAGTCTGCCACGACATTCTTCTTCTCTTCCTCGACTAAGGGATCGATCACTCCTTCAACTTCTTATCGATTTCGATTCTTGTCTGTCGAAGAATGAATGAATTGTTTGTGCTTGATTGCTTGAAGAAGAATGATTGTTCGATAGTTGAAGAATGAAGGAGAGCTTATATAAATAGAAGAGCTAGGCACGTAACGTAAAAAGAAAATAAATGAAAAAAGAAGAAGAAAATTTTAAACAATTAACAACCGCTTGATCGCTCGTTCAATTTCAAAAATTTTCGGATCAGAACAATTTTGCTCTTCCTGCTGTGAGTGGCCTGCATGTTCGCCTCCATTTGCGCCCCACCATTGTTCTCTCCTCCTTTACTGGGCTTTTGTTTGGGCCCATTTCTGATGAGCTATCATCTTAGGCTTTCTTTCTTGCCCATTAAACATGATTAGGATTTATTAGTCAATGTGTGACACAAAATTTTTTTAAAAGAAAATCATTAACCATTCCAGGAAAAATAGAAGGAAAATAATAATTTGCATTCCATGGGTTCTTGAGAAACATTGATCTATTTACTATTTAGATCACGTATACTTATCAGTAAGAAAATAACCTGCCAGTGTTTGTTATTACTATCACAGAACTCAAATTTTCATTGAAATACTAAAATCTTAACCTATAAATTTAAGGGGTATAATGAAAACTGGGCATTCTAGTGATAGCGCTATGTCAGGCATTCTTCTCATCAAACTGCTCAGGAACTGACAAAAAGATGACTTCTGATTCCATTGGAGTATTTAACAATTACATGTATCACATAGTAATAGCTCAGGTCAAGTCAACTACAAGCTTACAGGAAACTGAAAGCCTACAGATTTAAGAAAGAAGAAAAACTGAGCATCTTTCTTCTATACATCGGCAAACTGGCAAATTGAAGAAGTAGGTGGGATTCCAAAGCCGCTCTATTCATCTGTTGAGCCTGTAACTTCTTCCCCTGAAGGCTCCACCTGAAGTTGTGCTAGGTTGAGCATGAGAGTTTGCTTGCATTCCTATCTGCCATCTGGCAACCATTTTGTGTCTGTGCAACAAGGCAGTTAAGGATTCACCAAAAGAATACTTGGAGCTATTCATCTAAGCATGCATTATTACTGATAGTAACATATGAAATAACTGCGAAAGCTATAACAGAAGTTAGAAAAGCTGTCTACGATTAAAGGATACACCCAAACAGGAGTTCGAAGGACATTCTTTCCACTTGAAAGAGGGTACAACACAGTGAGGAAGTAATACAGGTGCCCTGCCACAATTCCCAGAAGATCTGGTTTTATTGATGAACCAAAGATGACATCTAGTGCAAGCATCGCCCATGGGAAATAGAACGCCTAGCAACACAATAATGAAGGAGGTTAGCATATACGAGAGCGAAACTCATAGGTGACTGTTATTTAAGTCAGAAAAATAAAAGTAGGATACCTTAAGTGTGACCACGCCATAAATATTTATTTGTGCATCTGGAAACTCTCTACTCCAAACATAGACAAGCATGAAAACCAACGAGACACCTAAGAAGGGAGAATACAACAGAGGGATAGCGGCAAGTGCCTGCAGCATTTTTCCAACTAAATATTATCATCATCCTGTTTCCATCAGATAGATACAGTTTGAGTTGGAGAATACTGATGAGCTGACCACTGACCAGTAAGGAAAGTGCACCAAAAATCATCATCCAAAGAAAATCAGCTGTGCGTTTGTCAAATGGACCCCTCTCCAAGTGCACACCATACCTTGCGCTGCATATTCAAAATAAAATTTGAGGTCACATTTCCTACATCCAACAAAATTCTAAACATTGCAATAATAAGCAGACATTGCGAGCACAGATGCGATCAGTTCTTACATCATTAGAAGGCGAATCCCAAAATTGATTGAAAATGTACCAAGGAAGAAGAAGTTAGTCAACAGCCTCCATATCTGCATAGGGAGATTTTAAAAGACATGCAAATTCAGTGCAATTCTTGTAGTAAGTAACACAATTCTAGACAGCAAAAAGATGGTCAAAAAATATATTAAATTAAATTTCATACATGTCTGCATAAGCAGTTGCTCCTCTTCACTGTCTAGCTAAAGAGACTTTTGAATGAAAATCTGGATTCCGGATGGAAGATAAACAATTGCAAACCACTAGATGCAAGTATCATCAAGTTCTCCATAATAATCGGATGCTACCGATTTAAATAAAGGTTATTGGGTATTCTTGAGTTAGCTTCATAGCATCTTACTAATATGTACTCACAGTAAGCAATTCTTCTGTAGTTGTATCAAAGCTATAAACTCTCTGAAGGAGATCTGCTGCCATGTAGCATTGATCATTTCATGGATAATAGTACGTCCATAACAAATATTATAGGATAAATAACAAGTATTCCTTTCCTAGATTTGTTATACAAATTCCTCAAGTTGTAAACCATTTGCATTAGATTCCCAATCTGAGTCTTACTATCGTTCAGTGTAACCAAGCATGTTATAAACATTGAGAAGACTTAGAAGGAAGATTTTAAAAGACACGCAAATTCAGTGCCATTCTTGTAGTAAGCAACATAATTCTAGACAGGGAAAATATGGTCAAAAAACAGATTAAATTATAAATTTCATACAGGTGCGTAAGTAGTTGCTTCCTTCACTGTCAAGCTAAAGGGACTTCTGAATGATAATCTGGATTCCGGATGGAAGATAAACAATCGCAAAACACTAAATGCAAGTATCGTCAAATTCTCTATAATAATTGAATGCTACTAATTTAAATAATAAATATTGGATATTGTTGAGTTAGATTCAAATAGCATCTCACATTCTTACTCATATTTGCTCACACTAAGCAATACTTCTGTAGCTGTATCAAAGCATATAAACTCTCCAAAGGACATATGCTGCCATGTGGCATTGATAATTTGGTGGGTTATAGTACATTCATAAAAAAATATTATAGGACAAATAACAAGTATTCTTTCCTAGATTTGTTATACTAATTCCTTAAGTTCTAAGCATTCACATTAGGTTCCAAATGTGAGTCTTATTATTGTTCAGAGTGTATCCAAGCACATTATAAATGTCGAGGAAAAGAAGCTTAAGACTTAGAAGGGCTGCCAGAAAAGGATGGGCACTTACCTGCAAACGTTTAAATACCAGTGGGTAGTATAGGTCAAGAAGTGAAGAGTTGCATACACCCAACTGGCATGCTAAAGTGGTCAACACACACAAAGTGCCATATGCTTTGCTGATTGGTGGGAGCGAATTGTAGAACCTGTGAGAGAGCACCCATTAAATCTCAAACGGAATCAGGCATATCACCAAAGTTCCACGTGAAGCTATCACAATGGGTTCGGTTTCGATAGGGAACACAAATACTTGAACATAAGACTTTAACAAGTGATGAGAAGTAGGAAAAGACTATAGCAACACAGATAGTAGAATGCTCCTCCAACTTGATTCTCCTGAAGTGGCTGGTTTTTCCGGCCAACCATTTTTGTTATAATTCAGTCAAAATCGATGAAAGAAACAGTACACGTGCTATTAATAAGTTTCACGAGATAAATGCTAGATTAGTAATTAGGTCTATCAACTTCCACAACAAGAGTATACTTTACAGATCACAAAAGAAGCCTTATTTTCTAGCCTTTACCAATTCCATTCCTACTGCATAAGTTATCCTTAGTACAACTATGAGAGATGACATAAAAAACTCCTACCTGTTTCTGGAGCATATTTGCAAAAGATCGCATCAACTCTATGGTAGACCCTGATGATTTTTTATCTGTTACTAATAAAGTTTCAATTAACCGAAGCTCAGGACAGTGATACTAAAATCTGCAAAATAACTTGAATTGCTACTACCTACATGGTGTATTCTATGCTAGAAAGTAGAAACAATTCTTATCATAACTATCCTATCTCTAAGCCGGTTTCCACGAAAAGCAATTAAAGGCATGAAACTCTAAAGACCACTAGAACAATTGCTAACTTCAGAAACACATATAATGCACATGAAATTTCAAGTATAAGCACTTCATGTACAATTTTCTACTCGTTAAACCAAATTTCGATCTCAAATGCAACCATAATTACCTCAAAGCTTTATCCATGTCTCATAAGCACCTCACTGATCTCAAACTACCCAATTCTAGATCGAATAAAATGGCTAACTATCCTCTTTAAAAACATGACGAAAGCAGAAATTAAAGATATGGAATTGATTACTTACTCAGCAGGACTAGACATGGCCTGATACGAACAATGAAGAAATCAAAATCCCTAAATCTCTGCAACAAATCTCGTCTAATTACAGCAGACGAAACTAGATTTTCCCACAAAACAAAAAGTTCCCAACTTTTTTTTCTTTAAAACTAGTTCGAATCAGAGAATTTCTATGTTCGTTACGCGAACGCTCGAGAGAAGAGAGAGAAGGAAGAAATCGACATGCTTCGATCCGAAATCGAACGGCTCAAAATGATTCTGCCACGTGACATGACTTAATGACGTGTTCGATCAATCACAGCCGTTGAAGCAACCGATCCAACGACTGATAAAGTATGGAAACCATGCGCTACCACTACAAGTCTACAAATCTACTTTCATTGATTGGATTAGATTAAGACATACATAAACTAGTATTCGCCAGGCGGCAATGTGGATTTACAGCATTCCGGACACAGCTCTCAATCATTCTTTCCTTTCTAGCAATAGAAAACTTTCAGCAAAATCTTCCTGTGAAAACTACATACTTGCGACTTTCCATTGAGTGATGCAATACAAAGAAAGGATGAGATGAAACGGAATGAGCAGGAAGTTTGATGGCTTGTGTAGCAATCTTTGACGAGCATCCGAAGAAATCATTGCTGCTGTCGGCGAGTTTGCAGTGCTCAGTTTGCTGCTGCAAGTAGGAAAACGGAATGTTAAACACTTGTTTCCAAATTTAACAACAATTTCAATATTGAAGCAAATGAACTATGCACGTACCCCATGGTGACGTAGAGACAATCATCATAACCTGCAACAGAATTTCTAAATAATCAGAAGCTCAGCCAAAAGCATGGTGGCAAAAATCCATTATTATGATAGGCCTGGATATGCAATACTTGCAGAGATCAAGAATCCAAGACAACAGCTTAAAGATATTTGGAGAGTCAAAATTTACCGGTTCGTCCGGATTTTGTTGTAGAATGAGAGATTTCTATAAGCCAATTATGGGGATCTAAGCATATAACTTAGTCTTGAAACACATTTTAATAAACACATCTGCATTTAAGTCAACTGGTTTATACATGTTACATGGGCCTGTACAAACACATAAACCGTGTACACTTGAAGGCAGACAGCAATCTCGGTACATGTTTTCCACAGATCAGGTGGAGAGGCCACAATGATAAAATAAAAGCTACTTGCAACTTAGTAGGAACATAACAAACAACACACCCACAATATGATACTTAGAACAAGTTCGACTAAGACAAGAAACTATCTCGATAATACGAATCTCAGTAAGAATATGAATTTGAATATGTTGAAACCATACAAGTTGCTTTTAGCATCAGCCTTGCAAACAAGATGCCAGAACAGTTACTAAGTTTACCGTGATGTAGTTCTCATCATATGTCGAACTATGAAACTACTTACAAGTTCTTCTAAATATATAACATACATGATTAACACTTCAAGTCTTGAGGGAGGTCAAATGCAATGCGGGGAAGGTAAGGATCTTCACTATCACTACTTGCATATCATAAGTAGGTAGGGCAAAGAACTTACTTGGGTCTTTGGAGGTTCTCACCCCTGCACCACCAAAACTGCAAGCAACACCAGTAGCTCCATTTTGCTGAAAATAGCTATTGAATGCATACGATGCGTGCGAGACCAAAGTATCTGGTTGGTAGCAAGGTTGGCTTGGCTGAATCGCTGAGCAATCCACATTGCCTGGACCACAAGCCCAGTCCAAGCCGTACTGTAAGTCCTTTTCTGAAGCAGTATTAGAAGCAACACACCATGTCCCATTAGAGCTTGTAATATTTTGCCCTGTCACAACATCCACACTCCGACTTCCTGTCAAATCAAGATTGTATATGCTAGTCTGGTCAGGGTAGAACATCCCCCAATTGCGTTCTGAATCCAAACCAGGCTTCCTATTTTCATTAAATAACGAGAATATGTAGACGTCAATTTCCTCTCCAGGTTTAGCAGGGGTGCCAGTGTCATTGATAACATGCCGAATGACATTGGTGTTGTAGGTTTGCGCATTATCAGCAGTTGCAGCAGCTTCTTTAGCAGAACCCTTGTTAGGCCATCCTGTTTCAGTGACCATAATTTTCAAGGTCCTATAATTCAATGCCATAAGCGCAAAAAAGAGAGCATCCATCTGGGCATCAAACAGGTTGGAGTAAACCAAACCGGTGTTTGGGTCAATGACATCAGATGAACCTGTGAACAATGCATAATCCAGTGAAACATTAGCGGAAGAGTCTCTATAAGCGTAGTAAGGGTAAATATCCACCATGAACGGAGATTGATTCTCGACAAGGAACTCCAGTATGGGTTTCAGAAAGTAAGCATAGCTGCTGTTGAAAGCCCCTGCAGAGGGAGGGAAAGACCGGGACAGCACTCCGAGGGAATGGGTGCTGGAAACTTTAATTCTTTTGTGCAGTCCCACCTTCTTGAGAGCTGCAAATACATTAACCATGGCAGGGACTACAAGGGAGGAAACATTTACTGGACTCTCTGTGACCTCAGCACCAACTGTAATGTAGGTAATCATGGCTGCTGGGTAGTATGGAAGAATGTTATTCTTAAGCCATTGGTCTGCATTGGACTGGTACTGAGCGAATGGGAGGAGATCCATGTTAGGTATCCCAATCATAAGTTCAACGCTGGTGTTGGCAAATGCCTTGAGGACTTGAATGTTGGAATCATAGATTCTCACATACTTAATCTGATGCATCTGGACAAGTTGTGCAACTTTGTCTGGTGTTGGAAGATCATCGGCGTTCCGACCATAGCAGACTCCTATTTTACTTCCGCTACAAAGCTCTGCAATGGCACAATAAGAAGTCATCAAGCCAACAATGATCATTAGGTGGTATCTATATAGAAAGCTATCAGAAGTCGAAAAAAGAGGTCAAACAAGAAAAGATCTTTTAGGACCAAAAGTTGACTAATGAAATGACAAAAGTAAACAAAATGCATTACTTAACCAGCACTCATACTTCTAAAACATATATCTCTTTCTCTTGTTTCAATAATTATAAGGAAAACAAAGCGCATCTCATCCTGGGGCAAAAGCAGGAAAACAAAATATGCTACTACAGAACAAAGATAAATTCTTTATCAGGATACAAGCATTAGCAGGAAAGCGATACAGAAAAACTATGTCAAGAAACTTCAAGTGCAATAGTTCGTATATAACAGAAACAAGATGAAAGGGTCCTAAACCCATAGAGAATAAGAACCATTCCACCAATTCAGAAACCTTCCTTAAGAAATGCTTATCTTACTAGTAACTACAGCTCAAATGCTTCATTTATTACTTCAATAAACCAAGTAATTGGCAAAAACCTATCAAGTATAGCCTCAGAGAAAGCTAGAACTGCAGCGCATCAGCTAAAAAATATATATATTTAGCACAAGAAACAGCTTAAACCCAAAGCTAAAAATTAAAAGAAACTACAGAAACAAGTTAAACCCAGAACAAGTACAAGCTAAAGAATCTAAAGCAAATACTCACTGACCAGCAGCAAAGAGGAAGAACTGCAGCAGCACAGCAGCCACAGCTAAGAAATTCTCTCTCGCCATGAAGACCCAATGCTTGTTCTTCTTCTTCTCGAGTTATTATTCTTCAGCTAACCAAACAACATAGAGCAAAAGCTTTGCTTAGTATAGCTGTCCTCCATTAATATTTCCTGCCGTTGAATTGAGCACAACTCACGAGGCAGACTGAAAGCGTTTCTCTGTTTTTTGTTGGAACGAGTGAAGTGAGAGAGCAAGCAAAAAGCTGAGACTGTTTTTGTTTCAGAACAGTGCGAGTGACATGAGTCGGATCGTACTGGCGGAACTCAAACAAGTTTTTATTAAAATGAATTTAGGATATGGTGACTCGAGTCCGGAATATTTTTTTATAACATCTTGTGATTTGCTTTTTCTTTCCCCCGAGGAGAGACAGACATCCCACCGGTCCTTCCTCGGTGTTCATTTCATTTTCATGTGACGGTAAGAAATGAACAAGAACAGAAAAGCACAGAAACAGCCAAATAAAATAAGACGCAACTCTAAGTTTGCCAGCTGCAACGAGTCCGATTCCTCTGATGAGTCTCGACTGAGTCCCACGGTTCAACATATTCATTGTAATAGTGCCAACGTCAAATTTTTTGCAAACATGATAGAAAACTGAAAGTGGGATGTTTAAAATGTTTAAAATATTTTTAAAATATATTTAAAAATTTTTATTTAGAAATAATAAAATTTGTATTATAACCTTTACTTTTAATTTAATTTAATTTTTTAAAATTTTACAAAACTTTTATCAAAAAGTATAAAGTTTTTTGAATGAAAAATAATAATATAAGTAATGTCAAACACTGCAGAGTTGATGAAAACAAAAGTGAAGCAAAAACTGTTAAAAATAACTTCAGGACATGTACAACTCTTATTGTTCACAGCTTATCTTCTCGCAACGACCAGACATACATAACTCCCGAACAAACTCTCTTCTTTCCTTTTCTTCACTCCTCGCTTTGAAACTATTTACATAGCCTGTGCTCTAGGTTAGCTTGTCTCTTTTCAAGCTAACAGATACGAATCTCTGGGGAATAGTTGGCGACCAGTGTACAGCCACCATTGGAGACCTTCAATGACGAAAAGAGGCAGGAGAGCTTAGCTATGATAGGCCTCGCTTTAACAAACTTCTGAGAGCAAATGCTCGGATCTTTATAGATATCCTCGCTACTATTATAGCCTTCGAGATCTGCTTCGGTGATAAATACTTCGTCTCCCATTGAATACATTACTAAAGCTTGGGTCTTCATATCTGGAGACTCTGACTTCTGCTTGCTATATTCCTGAACAGCCTGAGTTACATGTAAGGCATAACTATGAGCAAATAGAAATTTAACAGTCATAAGCATTGCTCACAAGAACTAGGCATAGGAACTGAAGTTCGGACTTGTGATCTTATTCATAACTTTTTAAAGAGAGACAAGCTTTCAAAACACACCTGCCATTGCGAAGGGGCCAATAAAACTCGAGGTCTTATAGAGCGCACATAATCCAATGCACCTTCTGGAGTCATGTTTCTATATTTTACCTGTGCAGTTCCAAGGGAAGAACAAAGCACCTTTAGAAAAGTAGGAATTATGCTAGTTTTCATTCTTCATATACATGAATTACCAATTCAGTGAGCAATATGTTTAAAAAAGTTTTCAAAATTTACCAGATAGCATAGGACAATAGTAGTGCTGCGCCCCCTTCCAGCTTTACAGTGAACGTACGTATACCTCCCAGAAGAGGCATTTCCTATATCAAATTCATTTACCAATACTCATAAGCTCACATGCAACATAATAAAACAAAAAAATCGGACTTGTGTATATCATTATAGTAGTTAACATGGAGATAGACAGCAAAATTAAGCACCAACATTTAGTACAATGCGGAAAAAGGCGGACACATGCTAGTATTTAGAATAACAAAATAATATAACCAATCTTTCAAGAGAACTGGCCCTTTATCATCAACTAGCCATCAATTTAAGGTGAAGAAACTGACAAGCTTCAAAGATTTTTAGAATCTTAAACTATGTAATAAGCCGTACCCCTCAGGAAGTCAGGAATAACCAAACAATTGACTCGTCCTTTCATACCATACATGAACATCTTCACATAAAAGGCAGAACAAACCATACCCCCTAAGAAGTCAGGATTCATCAGATATTTGAACTTGTCTTTGACACCAAAACTCTCGCTCGCCCCTCAAGGCTAAATTTGCAGTATAGCAGACAAGTGGTACACTTGAGTCCTTGAACGGAGGGTGGGAAGAACTAATTCCTGAATTAGGGACACCGGCCATCCAGGAACTGACATGGCACCTTATGCACAACAAAGTCAAAAACTTGAGGGTACAAGTTTTCATAAAAGCATCAACGGACATATCTCCATAAACTCCACGATGGAACTCAATTGTCATATCATACTGAGCTAGACATAATAATTAAGGCACGCAATTTCTACTATGGATTATGGATATAACTAATTAGCACTATAACAACAGATCAATAAAAAAATAGGACTTTCACTTACTATAAATGAAGTCAACAGCGCGACAGATGTCTTCGGATGAAGGTGCAAAAAGGTAATCCCTGGTGGGGACGACTAAGTGATCAATGCCATAAGCCTAAACAAAATAAAAATTTGAAGTAAACTCACGTGAATGTAGAAAGAAAACAATTACAAATTTGCAAAGTAGCATGCCAAAAGATAATAGAATACAAAAGGTGCTTATCTCAATCTACCATACAGCAAAAAATTTTGAAGTGAAATATATCTACACCGCTACTTATCTGCCTCATTAAATATTTTCTCAAGATATGAAATCAAGCAATTAAAAAAGGAATTAATATCTGGCACTCTCCAGTTGACCCCATAAATTTCCCCTTTATTTTTGCTCTCTATTAGACTGTTACGGGGTCATAATGTGAAATGTGCAGAAAAAACATCATTTTCTTCTTTCAACTTATAGAACTTCCTATCAAGAAGCAAGTTACAAAATTACATCTCAAGTAGCTAACATTATATATTGATAAGCCTTTTGACTCACGATGTCTTGTCAGCGCTATCAGCTCTAGAGGCAAGTGCGACCTAGTCAATCATGGTATATAAATATTGATTCAAAAGAGTTCAATGCATAATATTTCCCCAAAGTGAAAAGCACCTACCTCATACAGAGAAGTTGGAACCAAAGTCTCGTAGGGCTCATTCAGTGTCACAACTCCCTGGACTCCAAGTTCACGGAGATGAGGGACATCTTTGGGGAAAGGGACTGCCCCCAATAAAAGAAACTGCATTATGTGGATGGAGAAACCAATTTAGTAAATGATTCGCTGCAAAACCACTATTACATACAACAGTAGGTGTAAGCGTAACACATAGCAAAACCTCCATAAACTATAAATGAAACGTAAGCATAAAAGTCCTTTCTTTCTGTACAGAACACAACAAAAACGTAAGTCGTTCACTTAACGATCATGCAGAACTAAAAGAAAATTAGCAAAGGGAAAAAAGGGCAAATGTAAGCTACCATTACATAGAATCACAGAGAAGGCTATTTAGAAACCACAGGCCGGAGAACCAATGACAGGAACTTGTAAATAGTAGCATTTACAATTTCCAAAAATGCAAGCACACTAAAGTACTACTACAACAGCAAAAAAGTGCCACACCAACTTTACAGGTAAAATGATGTCGCATGGAGAGCAGCTACTACCTAACCACTTTGCATGCAATGGCTTAGATGAACATAAATGTAGTAATGATGTGATGGAGTTGCCCTAAAATAAGAAAAGAAGATGCTTATATACATGGTATCTAAACAGCTCCCTGGAGTAGAGGACATCTGGCAGACTACCAAAACTCACTATCAGAAGAGGTTCAATAAGGAAGCATGACATGAAGACACAGCTTAGAGATCAGTAAACTCTCAAGTTAATCATGCATATGTGTTTGAGAGGCAATTCATGAGCGTAAAACACACTAAAAATGCGTGCAATGATCAACGGAACGTACTGCATGCATGTAGTAGATCTGCTAATTAATGACCAAGGATAGGGACCAAAAATTATCCTTTACCAACCTCCGAAATACAGACCTGCTTCTTTCACCAAAGCATGGAAACATGACAAAAATACTCAAGTGAGTAAGAACCATCAAAACCTCCGAATTAAGCAACCATTTGTATACTACCTTTCTTTTCTGTACATATTCACGTTTCTTTTAAAGCAGGTACAACAACTAACAACAATTTAACAAACAGGTCGACTAAAATAAACCAAATACCTCATCAATCTTATCCCACCAGCGAAACTCAGGCTGGATCTTGTTACGGAAGACGTTATAAAGAAGGGTAGGATAGAATAAAATTCGAGCACCAGCTCCAACAATCGCAAATTTCGTCTTCAATGGAATGATCTCTCGCTCCTGTGATTCCTCTCCATCAAGCTCAACAATCTTCATCCCCCAAATTCAAAGTAATTACGAAACCAGCAAGATTAAATTAATCCCAAAAGATTCCTGAACCAGAAACACTCCCTCGATCCCTCTCTAGATCCAACAATCTCGAGGTCGCCAACAATGATTCAACAAGCTACTGCTACAATGGACACCTCAGCAATGAATTCAAAGATCCACGAAATACGCATCGATGTAATCACCCAACGCTTCAGCGATGTTTTAAATCAGAAAAACTGAGGTCGAAAAACAGATCAATCGATAGTTCTGAGATCACTGGAATCGAATTTGTCCTGAAAAACTTGAAATTAAACAGAACTCTGTAGTATAAATGAAGAAAGAGAGAGAAAAAAATTAAGGGAATCTCTCGATGGCGGGATTCACACTACTGCGGTGTGGTGGCGAATGATAGAAAGCCCACTCTCGCGAAACGCATATTCGCGTTGCTGCATCATTTTCAGAGGACCTTCGGTATTTCGGTTCAAATAATGATTATCATTTTAAATAAATAGTTTAATAGTTTTATACTATCTATTAATTTTTAAAATAATAATTAAATAAGTGTAAATATTTATTTTTTAAATAAAATTATTAAAAAAATTTTAAAACTTTTTTTATTTAATAAAAGCTTCATTGAGCACTCCTAAAACGTCCGCTTAACTATAAGAAACAATTTACTTCGTCCGGGGACACTTCTCATTGAAAAATAAAATATAAAAACTAGAACTTAATTATTATATAATTTAATTATTTATTAAAATAAATTAAAAATAAAATTTAATTTTATATTTTAATTTTATTTAAAAATTTTTATATAGTGTTATTAAAGCAAGCGAACTAATTAAATTTTAATTTTGATCATAAGAAATTAAAATAACGAATATTTGAAATATCGTACTTAGCATGTATAACAACTATCGATCGGCATAACTAAAAATGTTCAAATCAAATAGATTAATTCATGCAGTTTACTAAGATAATATTGAGCAGTACATGTAACTAGTATCAATCATTTGAATTTTTATTTCAATAATTCTTTATAATTATTTATTTTAAGTTTTTTTAAAACGTCCTCATCAACCACAATGTCAAACGCCACGTCACGTGATGTCGAGCGAGATTTAATCACCACGGTTGAACTACATTTTCAGTACCCAACGTGCTGTAGAATATGTGTAGAAAAACAACGTTTGTTTGAGTAGAAGAATCCAAAATAGACTGGATTTGAGTTGAATTGAACCTTGTGGGCGCGTAAAGTGGTTTTGGAAGATGTGAAGATAGTAGTATTATTGCATGCAGGATAGGAAATGTTGCCTAATTTCTAAATACTGAGGAGGTTTGGATTCATCTATTTTATTATGTTATCCTTTCTTTCGTGTATTATAGTCCCGCTAATAATTTTATTAGAAATTATAGACCCTTAAATGGTCAAAATACTAATGGAAAAATCATGGTCCTGTCTTAGATTAAAGTCTTTGCGTATTCAAACCACTAATATATTCTTACAATTTATGAATCTAAAATAAGAGCCCTTCGACAACACGTTATGAAGAAATATTTTTAATTTCTTTTTAGTTAATATTTTTCAATAATTTTATATAATATTTTATATATTTTATTTAATTTTTAAAAAATTTTTAAAATCTTAACATTAGAAAATCTTATTATTATATTTATTATTATTATTTTAAATAAAAAATAAATTTTATTTTCTAAAATATAATAAAATTTTTATTTTTAAAAAAATATTTTAAAAAAATACTCTTAAACATCTCTATATTCGAAGTGATATGAGAAAAACTTAGTGCTTTGCAAAGCTCTATTTCACAAGTTTTGCATGTGATTCCACTATCATTCTAAGTAGAGCTTATCGACCACCAAATCAAAATCGATGGTAGAGAAATGAAGAGCCGTGATTACCGATTTTATATTCATTATTACAATTTCAGGATCCCTTGAATGGGCACTAACTGAAAAAAAGCAATAATAAGAAATTTAAGGGCCGATCTTGCTAAATGATATTGCAGATTTCTGTGTAGATCAGAACCTATTGCAGCAATGCTACTTGATATGTTGACCAATAAAGCAGGCTTCATATCATCGATGAAATACACATATTACATGGTCGAAAGCAACAATAAGCATTCCGAACAAGCACCATGGGGACAACGCTTAAAGCTTCCATATTAAAAACATTCTATAACCCGACATTGAACATAATGTTGGTACTTCAATGCGGGCATGCTTCAGAAAACAATTGAGCAGAGCATGCTTCATTTTCTCGACAAAGTTCATTACACTAAAAACTTGAAGAAAACCCTCTCAATTTGCTAGCAGAATCAAGTACTACTTATAGACATTGCAATCTCAAGCACTACTTACAGACAAAACCTTTGAATCTAATAGCTAGAAAGTTGCAACCTCAAGTTTGACAGACGACAACTCCAATTCCTTAAGCAAATTCAATTCTAAGTTTCTAAATATTCCTTACTACTCACCTAGCAAAAGCTAACTATCATATTTTGATGGGTAACTGATTAAAAATGCAATACACAATTCTGCAGCAAATCTGTTCAAAGTTAACGCTTTCTCATCAAGTGATAAAATGAATAAGTACATAAGAGGAATACTTTCTGCATAAGTCATTACCTGACATATTCTCTTCTCCAGCTGAGCATATATAGAGAATATAGTTTCAGTGTTAGTATTCAATGGGGCATGATATAAGTACTGCATGAAAATCACCCTTGTTTATCTAATAGACAAGTATTGAGCCATACCAGCCCGAGGCATCTAATAGAGCAAGATCCTCTGTAGCAATGTTGAAAGCTTCCATCTTCAAGGTTGTAGATCCACACATTGCACATTGTGTACGGGTATGAGGACTTGTGTTCACAGACCTAGTACTCCAACTGGTCAACGGTGCCGATAGATTCTCGTACTTCAAGGCAACCTTCTCCCTATGATTTGAGATACCTGGAGCTTGGTAGTAAACTTAAAGGTATAAGAGAGAACTAGAGATTGGAATAGGAATTCAGTACAATAGGATTGTTAAGATGTAATGAAACTGGTGTGAAGATATATTCAACAGATGGTAACATATTTATTGTTAGTATAAAGCACATCAGCTTGATTTGAAGCTCTAGAATAGATTTTTATCAAGTTTCTAAGCTATCCTAAATTCATACGATCACAAAATCTTAATCATGGAAGTGAAGCAATAGCAACAACACATCAATCTATATGGCTAACTGAACATTAAACCTTAAAAGTTTTCCAATATTTTCATTCCTAACTACTTCTGAAAAATAACAGTTCTTATCACAGAAAAAGCTTGAAAGCGTTCATGTTTAGTAGCGCAATCCGAATATGCCTCAATAGATGGTTCGTTAACAATCACCAGACATGTCAAGAGTTCATATTAGAGCTAGTTTGTTGGGATAAACTGAAACTTGCGTGCGTATATATACTCGAGAACGGTAATTTGACATTATACTCGAGAACGGTAATTTGACATTCTTTGTATAAAACACAGAAATGAAAACTCAGCAGCTTGATTTCAAGCTCCAGAACAGATTAACAACAACGACGAATAAACGTGAGAAGCAATTAGGAACGTTGAAAACATTCGTTTCCAAGTAGCTTAATCCAATACTTCTCAATAACAATCAACAAACTCAATCAAACATCTCAAACAAGCTAAGAAAACATGTAATCTCAATCTATAATGACAAATGGTAAAACCAATTCCATAAAATAATCAGAAGGTGGCGGCCAAGAGTGTCTCAATCGTCAGCGTGATCTCGACGGCTTTCAACGGCGGCGGCGCTGTCGATGTACGGCTTAAAACCTACCTTGAAGGAGAGGTAAGCGAACGCCACAGCTCCCAAGACCACCACTCCCGATCTCAGAGCGTTGCTTCTACTCCCGCTCCCCATCTCAGCAATAAGTGGGCTTTGTCGGGTTTTAGGCTTTATCGGGCTTTATTCAACATAATTTATGCAAATTTGAGAAAGTCAAAGGTTCGTTATGTAAACTTTGAACTACATATACGACACACTGAGTCTACTGAGAGTTTGAGGATGCGTTTGGCATCAAATTTTAAAAGTTATTTTTTAAATTTTTTTATTTTATATTTTTTAATATATATTTTATTAATTTTTAAAAAATTTATTAAAAAATTTAGATAGTGTAGAAAAATTTATATAATAAAATTTTTTTATTATTTTTTGAAAATAAAAAAAATATAGCTTCTTTTTTATTAAAAAATATTTTTTATTAAATTTTTTTTTATTCGTAAGCAATACGAAAACCACCCCGAGACGTGTCTCTTTTACTAATAAGCCTTTTATCCCTCACTATTTTCAGAGCCACCCATTTGTTTCTGTTCGCGAGAGCATTAATAAAGTAACCGGCCTGGTTCTCCGCCGCCCCAGTTGGGCCGCGCTCGTACTTCTCCTATTTATATTCTCTCTATTTTTCGATCAATTGAAGACGAAGATCAATCACGTGTTTTAGAAGTTTTGGATCATGTATAGAGCCGCTCGCCATTTCCGCTCTCTCAAGGTAGGTGATCTCCAATATCTGAGTCACTGCTAAATTTTGGAAACGAAATCATCAGTTTAGATCTTTGATGTTGTATATGTTTCGGAACTTTTAGTTAGATTGTTTTGTTGAAAAGATGATGCATTTTGTTCCGGAAGTGATAATTTTGAAACTGTGTGATCAACCGTGTGCTTGTTTCTGTAGAGATTGTTTTGTTGATGTTTTAACCTTGGATTTGCCACAGTTTTGAAAGAAAAAGTTTTTATTTTGATTTTACGATCGAACGCGTGACTTGTTGAGGTAGGTTTTTTGTTTTAATTTGTCCTTTTTCTATGATGCGCATAATTTTCTGGCAAGAGGTATAATGGTTAAGTCTTAGTTCTTTGTGCTGTAGTGCATCGTATATTTTTCAGATTGTTCTGTTCACCTTTTCTTTGTACGCCATTCAGTTTTTATCTGCCGTTTAATTGTCAGAGCTAGGGGTTGTGAGATGTGTGGCAGTGTGAATGATATGTATTTAATGGCATTGTTTCTCCAATATCTCGTGTTTCTTATTATAATTCTGTTCACTGGGCCAGTACAGTAAGGTAATTTGTGGGTTCTAATGAGATCTTTGTTTGATCGATTTATACATTAGTTTCTAGATTTCATTATTAGGATGTAATAAGATACTTATAATTCTGATCTACATGAAAAGAATTTTATTGGAGTATATACGGTAAAAAAGATTATGTAATTTGATTTGGCAAGGACACGAGTAATTTGTACTCTTCGAACAGTTATGTTGTCGATGGAGGGTTTTTTTTTCTCCATAAGATTAATTAGGCAATTTGTTGATTTGAACTCTGTTCATTCAGTCTTCTTAATGAGCTTTGGAGAATTGCTAATCTATGTATTTACCTGTCAGCATCAAGCAGATGGTAACGGAATTGCTGGTACTGCATCCAGATTTGCCAGTACGAGTGTTACCACAAGGTCTTCTGGTGGCTTCTTTAGCTGGCTCACAGGGGAACGTTCTACTCAACTCCCTCCTCTTGATTTTCCTCTAACAGATGTAACAATTCCTTCACCTTTGCCTGAACGAGTAGAGCCTGGAAAGACCAAAATCACAACTCTACCAAATGGATTCAAGATTGCTTCTGAAACGTCTCCGGTAGGCCTTGCTAAATTGGCTATGTAAGTTTGTAACTTTGTATTTGGACTTACTGTTCATGTCGCTGATGTTTTTTTGCATATGTAGAACCCTGCTGCATCGTTAGGGCTCTATGTTGACTGTGGTTCCATATATGAAACACCTGCATCATATGGGGCCACTAACTTATTGGAGAGGATGGCTTTCAAGAGCACCACAAACAGGAGCCATTTGCGGCTTGTGCGTGAAGTAGAAGCAATAGGAGGGAATGTGACAGCATCTGCTTCACGTGAACAGATGGGGTATACTTTTGATGCCCTTAAGACTCATTTGCCTGAAATGGTTGAGGTGCTTGTTGATTCCGTTAGAAATGCTGCTTTCCTTGACTGGGAAGTCAATGAACAGGTATAATTTTAAAGACGAAGTCTTTGTTTCCCTTTTCCTATATTAAGCTGTGGAATTGCTAGATGACTGTTATGACCATTGCAGCTACAGAAATTAAAAGCTGAAATAGAAGAAATCTCTAAGAATCCAGAAGGCTTGATTTTGGAGGGGGTTCATTCAGTTGGTTATCATGGTGCTTTGGCTAACCCATTAATTGCTTCCGAGACTACCCTAGGCCGACTGGGAGCTCCTACCTTAGAAACTTTTGTTGAGGTAGGATCAAAGATCTTGCTTTTTAATGAAATAGTAGTTTCATTTTGTAGATTCAGCCTGTGTTCGTTACATTGTTCTGATTTTCTGTTGATATTTGAGAATTTCAGGAGAACTACACTGCACCTAGAATGGTACTGGCTGCTTCAGGTGTAGATCATGAAGAATTAGTTTCTATTGCCGAGCCACTTCTGTCTGACCTTCCAAATGCTCCTCGTCCTGAGGAGCCAAAATCTGTATATAAGGGAGGAGAATATCGACATCAAGCAGATTCTCCAGTATGTTTCAATATTTGGAATTGCTTGTAGCTTGGCGCTTTAGTTATGTCACCTCATGTATTGCTCCTTTATGATACTCTGCAGATTGTACATGTGGCACTTGCTTTTGAACTTCCTGGTGGTTGGCATAAAGAGAAGGATGCAATGACATTAACAGTACTTCAGGTTCTCATATGTTACGAATATTTCCTTGCGTCTAGAATATCAAACTTAGCTTATGTAATGTCAAGAAATGATGTTAGTTTGATATCTCCACACACACCATGTACCTCACTTATCCTGACATTTCTCTTCACACAGATGCTTATGGGAGGAGGTGGTTCTTTCTCTGCAGGAGGTCCTGGCAAAGGGATGTATTCTAGGTTATGTATGTTTCTAACTCTATACCAAAGTCGATATCATGTAACCATTTTTTATTTGGACTTTGAGACCATGAACTACCCTCTCTATTTTCTCTCCTTGCATTATTATTGCTTGGCTGTTATAACTCTAACCTACCATAACTTTGATCTTTTTTCTAACAGATACTCGAGTCCTGAATGCGCATCAGCAGATCCAGTCATGTTCTGCTTTTAATAACATTTACAATAACACTGGTCTTTTTGGAATTCATACTACTACTGTAAGTGAAGCTGCTTTCATTATGAGGACAACAACAGCACAATTCTTTGTCCAATTGGTTCAATTATATGATTCGGAACCGCATGACTTTATTTTATTGGTCACTTGGCCCTGTAGTCGTTCTTCATCTTATCATTGTAGTACACCTTCAAAATAGTTCCAAATGAAGTCCTTGAAATTTGACATAATAAAATTTGAACACGTATATAGGAGGATGAATTGTTGTTGTTCTCTTTTAGCTATTGACGTTGGTCAACCTTTTCAGATTCCAGAGTATGCATCCAAGGCTGTTGATTTGGCTGCTAGAGAACTGCTCGCTGTAGCAACTCCTGGACAAGGTTTCACTTGCTCATGTGGTTTTCTTTTTGTTTTTTTTTAATGAAACCTACCTCTCTTTTCTTCTGATATTCATTATCTTTTTGTTCTCCTAGTTGACCAAGGACAACTTGACCGTGCAAAAGCTTCAACAAAATCTGCTGTTTTGATGAACCTGGAGTCCAGAGTACGTCAATTATTTTTATGGTAATACGTAGATACACCCTGGTTTGTTTTGTCGTTTTGGACACTTATTTGTTCTCCTTTTCCAGATGGTGGCCTCAGAAGATATTGGACGCCAGATATTGACTTATGGAGAAAGGTTCGTTTCTTTTTTTAGCCCCATTACATCTATCAATTCAAACTTTAGATCAGCATGTAAGGAATTATTGTATACCACTCTTGCTCTTGTGAGAAGCAGAAGATAAACGAGAGTGTACTTGTGTTATGTATGCCGATATATTAGAGATAATGGAGTCACTAATTAATTGAATCTAATCACAAGAGGAGTTTTAAGGTATTTACCATTTATTAATTACTTAAAAAATCCTGTTCAACTTCCAAAGAATTGAGCCCAGATGGCATACAATTCATCCAATGATAGTCAAATGTCCTGACTATGTAGGAAGATCAAGAAAGACCCTTTTATACTTATTAGTTATTTCTGTTTAATCTCTTTTTGGTGGTCAGATGGAGTATTTCTGTCCTTTATTGTGGCAGAATGCAAATGGTCATTAGTTCATTGGCTAAAGGACCTACGCTCTGCTTCTTATGACTTTAATTGTGTGTTAAATATGAATTTTGTCTGTTAACTTGGCAGAAAGCCAATTGAGCATTTCTTGAAGACAGTTGATGAAGTGACATTGAAAGACATCACATCAATTGTTGAAAAGATGATTTCTTCACCACTTACAATGGCATCTTATGGAGATGGTAGGTTCTAGATCCACAGTTTGCTTCTCATAGAAAATTTTCAGTCACCACATCCTTCTTAACTTGCTGTTACTGTTACAGTTGTTCATGTTCCAAGTTATGATGCTGTCGGCCGATTGTTCCACAAATGATTTTGAGGTGCATTCATGTTTGTATTTGGGCTGGCGACCTTAGAGATCCTCAGCTACAATGAAGTGAAAATAAGTGATTCAGGCCTGTTCTCAGAATTTTATTTTCTCTTCCCAATCATTTCACAAATAACATGCAGCTTCTTCTGGTCGATACTTTTGCCATTGTACTTTCGACATTTATTTTGTCATGTAAATTTTGTCCGACTTTTTCAAGTTAGCTGAAGACATTTGGCACAACTATATTGAGCCAACCAAAGTTCCATTTTACTCTTTAGAATGAAAGTACTGATAACTACTATAGTTTACATAATCGTTTGTTTGATTGTCTGTAGATATGAACACCTCTTATATTAGCCGGAATGCATCGTTCTCTATAATAACGCTAACTGCAGGTAGCAAACATGTTTTTGTGCAAATTTGTTGATATCCCTGTCAATGCATGTAGTTTGCCAAAGCGGAACCTTCACAAATAGAGAATAGATGTTTATGTTGTTTCTGCTAGTCTTTTTCGTTGAGAGATTCTCTTCCCAATATTGACATGGTCAGTTGGCTTCTTTTCTTATTGCTTTCATTATTATCAACAGCATGATTTCGAGCACAACGCTCAGAGCTAGAGGTCAACTCAACCTAAGCCCTTATTCAAAATATTTGGGTGAAAATGAATTTAGTGGTAAACTTGAGTCAAACCTAATGTTTAACCCATAGACATTTTGGGTGCTTTTGAATGGCTCATGAGTCAACTCCTAGAAAATAAATTAATACTTATAACTAAATTGACTTGATCAAGATATTGTTAAGCAAATATAATGATCGTTTTTGCTATTTGAGCACCGTTTTTTCTACTTGATCAACTTAGTGACTTGATCAATTAGAGCAACGTTACCATTCAAGCATGATTAAAGAAGTTGTAAAATTCAATGGACAGTCCTTTATTATATGGTTCTTTTTGTTTCCTTCATAGCATTGTTGCTTGATTCCAGAAACGCCTTTCTATCTCGAAGGAAAGGAAGGGCTTTCTTAGTAATGGAGAAGCGGCTTAAAGAGAATGGTCAGCTGGTTCTGGTAGTTGCTGAAGGTGCTTGGCGAGAACTTACTGCTGAAACTATGAGGTCTGTGGAAGAAGCAGATGAATCTGAAAATTAAGATGTTTTTTTTATCGTTGATTATCTTAGAAAACAAAGGTAATCGTCTGGCCGCCAACTATGCTTACTTTGTATTGTTTTGTTGTTGATCAAAACGGCACGGAGTGTTGGTTCCATGTAGGATCACTTTGCAAGCAGAATAGATATAAGTCTCGAATATATAGGCGTCACCATATGAATTGATTCCTCTAATTTTACCATTCCTGCGCGTGTCATGATTTGCAGTTGTACTCTTTACATTTCAAATCCAACATACATGATTGGGGCGGTTCCAAGTAATGATCTGACCATGTATACTGCACACAGCTGGGACTCATTATAGTTTTGCTAATGGTGCAATTGCGGGTTACAGCGGGTTTTACTGTAGAGACTACCAGTCGTACACGCCTATAGACCTTTATGTAAGTATTTCTTCATAACCTTAAATCATAGGAATCTCCTCTTAAGAAGTCAGTATATTTGAAGTTGTGCCTTAGCCTTGTTCTATGGTCTTGTGCTGTTCTGCAGTGGGTGAAAGTGGAATAAGGTTGTAATAACTACGGAATGCGGGCAAGGTCAATCGAGTTTTCTGACTCCAGAAGATATTAAGGACACGAAGAGAACTTTTGGATTTGAATCTGCAGTACAATCAAAAGAATCAGCAGGTAAATGGTTGATAAAGCACTGTGGCGCCTTCATTGAAGCCATACGGTCTTAAGTCAAGAAACCGAGTAAACTATGCAACTTCTTACTTCATACGGATCACTTAAACCTTTTGGGTTTCGGCTTGCCTTCCTGATGATGACTCTGGTAGAACCTGTAATGTAAGTTCTCGCAAACATTCATATCTTTCAAATAATAATATGTGTTCCATATATATCAAATCATTCTCAGACATGGTATTCTAAGCAAACCTTTTATATTCACAACTAGTTATGCAAACAAAGCTCATAAAAGTCTCGTTGACATAGTTCAGTATGATTGATTCATCTTAAAGATGGGCCAAGGAAGCTTTCCTCAGTCACAAAGGTTTGGCCTGCACTGATGACATCAGTATAGAAATTCGCTGCTGCAAGGTCCACTGCCTCCTTTAGTTGTATCACCACATCAGTCATAGTAGGCCTCCGAGCCGAGGCAGGTAGTGTGCATCTCATCGCAATATCTGCCACTTTCCATGCCGAGTTTGCTTCATAGTCTCCCTGCAGTCTTCGATCTATCACCTCAGAGATGTTTCCTCTTGCAAGCTTTGGCCTAACCCATTGAATTACATGACAAGGCTCTGGATATGTTAGAATTGCCGGTCGTCCAGTGATCACCTCCAGCACAACCACTCCAAAACTGAACACATCCGTTTTCTCGTTCAGCTGGTGAGTGTAGTTATACCTGAATGTTGCAAAAGATTGATCTTCTAATTTGTACAAATGGAAGCATTTATGTTGACAATACATTCTATGCAAGGAACGGAGGAGACGTACTCAGGATCAAGATACCCTGGAGTTCCACAAACACCAGTTGACAAGTGTGTGGCACCGTCAGGAAGCAACCTTGCGAGTCCAAAATCAGCTAACTTGGCTTCTAGCTTTTCATTCAACAGGATATTGGTGGTCTTTATATCCCTATGAATTATTGGAGGTGTACAACCTTTATGTAGATAGTAAAGTCCTGCATAAATCGAATTATATTAAACTATGGATAACACAAGTATATTACTGGAAAACAACACTCAGAGGTTGAATAGAAGCCAGATAACGGCATTTTTGGCAATCAGAAAGGGATGAAGAGAAAATATTGGATGATGGTAAGAAGAGATGGGGATCATAAACTAGCAGAACCTTGTGCAGCTTGAAGCGCAATCTGGAGTCTATCTTCCCAGCTCAAGGTAATGCTACTGCCATCAACATCTGAGGCAGGACAAATATTAAGAAATAAGAAGACTATCACGGATTATCTAAGATTATGCTGCTAAACATTGCCAACATAATTGTTGCAGGGATGATCTAGCTAGCTACTTTCTCTTGGTCATAATGTGAGAGTTTAGCTAGTCAGATTCAGCTGAAACCTTTTAGGTGATTTCTAAGGTTTCCTCCAACCATATACTCATACACAAGTGCCACACAGTCATTGTTTATGGAGTAGCCAATCAAAGACACCAGGTTTCTGTGATGAATCCTCGTTAACAGCTGGACCTGCATTACAAAATTCAGAACGCTGAGACATTATTCTACCACAATGTTGTGGTTTTGACAAAATATCTGTAACCTAGAGAAAATGTCATTAGGAGAGTCTGAATACCTCTGCTAGGAACTCCTTGGTTCCCTGGTCTGATAATAGGGAGAGCTTCTTAACTGCAACTTCTTCTCCATTTTCTAAGGTTCCGTAATAAACAGTTCCAAATCCACCAGAGCCAATCACTCTTTCAAAACTATTTGTTATCTTTTCCAATTCACTGTAAGTGAAAGACCTCCCACGTGCAAAGTTGCTGCTGTCTTTCTTACCTGAAGGAATACCAATACAAAGGATCATTTGCAAACATGCCGTTATTCTACAACTGAGTGATACTGAGCACAAAATACGTCAAAGAATAATGAAATTCATTGAAGAAATGCAAGTACATTTACCTTGCAGTCTTCTTTTAGTTATCATTTTGCAAACAAGGAATGCCACCGTTAGCAGGATTACTACTGGAACTAACACAACAATTGCTAAAATGCCCCGAGAGAGTTTTCTTTTCGGAGTGCACGCACCAATGCAGGACTGGTTGATGGAAACACTGAAGAACAAGTTATGTCTCATCAGTAATATACTAATTCATGTGAAAAGAATCAATCAAAATTGGAATCACACGCCAGTCTTAGGAAGAAGATCTTTAGAAATGGGTGCCAGGCATTATACATTTCGCTCTCCTGAGACTGCAATCTATCTTGGGTGACAATGTTGCTAATTCTTATACTTTTGCTCAGATTTATGCACTACAACCTATTTTTTGCGTGGCAATTCTAACACAGCATTTATTTAGCATTTCGTGTCATGTATGTGCGAGCGAAGGGTTTCCTGCATAAGTTAGACATATTAAAACAAGCAACTTAAATCAAAATGTTGAGCTAGATTATCCACAAAATCATGGATTAGAGAAGATGTTTTTTTGCAGTATCTTAAAAAGTCTGTTTCAGGAAACTGACAATTCGAAGTGTTTCTATATCAGCAACCTTAATATAAGCTGTCCATTTGCTTCTTTTTGCAGAAGAGCAGGGGGAACTGGCCCTGTTAGTTGGTTGCCTGACAAATTTCTGATAGAACACAAGACCATATCAGTATGTCTCTGTACACCATCTGGAAAAACGAAGAAGTCGATTTTGCCACTTACAGGAGCTTAAGAGATGAAATGCTTCCTAGAGATTCTGGTATTTGCCCTGTGAGGTTGTTGTCTGATAAATCTCTGAAATTAAAGCATTCATTTATCATGCATCTAAAGGAAGTAGTGATGCTTCTCAGAACAAATTATTCATCACTAAAGCTGAATCAAATTTCAGAAAACAAATTGTGATACTCAAAACAGATTATGATGCTTCTCAAACTTCATTGTTAATATGAAGATAAACTGCGCGGTAGAGGAGATGTTTTTCCCATGCCATTTTCGGGAATTCAAAGACTACAACGAGAATAAAAAGTCCACATAGACTTAAGGGGTTGCGAATTCAGTTAATCATTTTCATGAAGAAGATTATAAATCACTCACAGAAATTGGAGGGCGCTAAGATCACCAAGGGCAGAAGGTATCCCAGCACTTAATCTTCTTGATGAAAGATTTCTGCAGGACAAAATTATCTAAGCCCAACCACCAGTCTATTACGAATTATTATTCTGTTTCGGAAACTAACACGCAATAAACAACTTCAAGCTGTGTTCAAGGAAACTTACAGAGTTGTGATCCTTGGTTGATCATATGCAGAATATGTGCAAACAAGGGTATCCCAAGCAAAATCCTGGGGAGCACAAGGATCTCCGGTCCAATTTGTCTTCATTTGAAAATATTCCTTTATTTTCATGATAGCATCAACTGATATTTGCCATCATCCAAAGGACAAAGGTTACTCCAGTGTGAATTAGCTTGCACGTTTTGCCCTTAAATTTTACATAACGTTGCAACTACTATATTGACATTAAGAGTTCAGACTTTATAGTTAATCTGCATCAGGAAATTCTCAAATTCTTAAGATCACAGTTCACAGAGAAAAGTGTGTACATCCTAATTTAGATTACAAATCACATAATTAACATCAACTTGAGCAAGAAGTGTTCAAGTTGAGCATTAGAACTTCAATTTCAATTGATATGTTGGATTGAAAATAAACGATAAAAGTTGGAATGCGTATGATTTACATTTCAAAATAACCATTTTTGCAGTTGCGTCTTTCAATCAATAGAAACAAAGTCATGATTGGCGTACCATCTCCGGCGTAGGTGGCCTGAAGCATGGGTGTGCTGAGCACAATGTAGAGTTCGACAGCATTGAGAATGGGCGGGAGTGTGAGGTATTGCTTGCAACAAAGGTGTAATTGAAATGGTAGAAAGAATCATGGTTGCGATTATATAAGGATGATGCTAACAGATAGGAAGGAGATAATGGTCCAGCCCAGTACGTATCATCAAAGTAAATGAGGAAACTTCGAGACTGGGACTTTTGAAGTCGAAAAAGCTCAGCAAAGTGAACTACAATCTTGTGTTTTTCACGCTCCACCGACTGCTGCTGGCTGATAGCTATCCAGTCAAAATATAGCACATTGCTGTTAACAGGAGTAACTGCAGTTTGCAGCACTTCAGAAGGAGGTCGGAAGTCGTTCCATGAAGGATACTGGATTCTTGAAGTTGTGGATATGGAAGTCCATCTTTGTGCGTTGCTCCATGGTACCCAGATACGGTCGTAAGGGTCCTCAGGATACCTGCAAATCAATATGCTATTCAGCATAATAGCTCTAACAAGAGAAGTAATCAAGCATGTTCATTAATGAACTGACCTGATTTCCTTATTTCTAGCGGATCCAAAGTCAAAATGAGCATATTCGATGAAAGATGTATCATTGTCAAGGAACGGATACAAATTATTGTCCAAAGGCCTCAGCTCAAGCGAAGATATGAAAGGAGTTCCTGTCCCAGTGTTCACCAGGCAAACTGATAACAAGTTGGCGAGAGCAACTGTGATGATCTCTGTTTTGTAGACTACCTTTGCATCATTTATCACCATGGTTTTCCACAAATAAGGACCCAAATAAAGATCAAACTGTATGGACTCGTTCTTGCTAGACCTGTCATAGTCTCCATAAAGAAAGTAAGCTCTGACAATGTACTTGTATCCTTTGTTCACAGCTTTCAAGTCATAGCAATTCCTAATTCCCAAAGGGAAACTTCTGAGGGTGGAGAACTGCCGGGAGAGCGTGTTGGAATTGAATGCACTGGAGATGTTGTGGCTAGTGCCGTCGTCGATGTAGCTAGCATCTGAAATGTATACTATGCCGGTAGTCTCGTTGGTATAGCTGTAGTTAGGAGGAGTACCACAGTCGAGGCTTATAAATCCTTCTGCAAAGACACAGGAATGTTTTTATAATACATAGATATGCACTAGATCGAGGTATAGAAAAATAACGGAAGCTGTGCGAAGATAAGAACTCATTAAAGCTCACCTTTTGCCTGCTGTACTTCGAACTGCACTGAAACTATGAAGCACACAATGACGATAGTAGAAAACTTCATCTCTGGAAGAATGGCTGTTGGCCTCTAGGTTACCGATCTTTAATTATCTAAGAACACAAAGCTATAATATGAAGTAGTCGCGCATTATTTCTTGGCACTTTCTTCACAGTTTCTTTCTTTTTTCTTAAACAATGTGATTGTGCAATCATATAGATCCAATTAAAAATCATCTCATAAAAAGATCTAACTAGGAAATATTAATGGCAGAGAAAATTATACCAGAGAAGACTAAAAATTTAAAGCTAAGACTTGAAACAGTTTTTTTTTTATCTAATCTGTCTCTGTCTAGCGAGGTCAGACGACAGATTACTGCTTTACGTTAATTAGGATAAGCACATAATTGACTGACTAATTCAAGATTAATTAGAATAGTGTGAGAAAAATCTGATCATATGCCGAATGAAGGCTGGTTTGTGAGACTTCAATCTTCATCCATCCTATCTTGAATTGGAAGGGTTTAACTAGAACATGGCTTTTGCCTACTTTCAGAGTGCAGAAATCAAAACTCGACACTGTTCGAACTTTGAAGTAAACAAACATTGTTACTCATGCTATGCACAAAACAGCAGAGGGCACTTAGAAGACGTAAATAATAGGGCATTCCAGGGTAGAACATAGCTATTGGATCAAACCCAGATACTGCCATCGTGGCTTTTATCTATATATTCATGTTTTACAAATGGCGTATTGGTTTTTAAATAAGAGCTACATGCTCGAAATGTTTCTTTCTACGCATGGTTTGTATTCCCTCATTGGAATTTCAGGATGAAAACTCTGAATACTCATTCAACAATTCCCACAGCTGTTGAGATCAGGTCATTTTCAGTCTCTCTCTTTGTCTCCTCAGCTATTTTTCTGTATTAACTTTAGAAAAAACAATTTCAGGTTTCGTCAGAGCAGTACAAAGTTGACATCTCCAAAACTTAAACGAGAACTTGGTTGACATATGCACGACCTGTCCTTATCAACCAAAATGGACAAGCTGGGAACCGATGCAAGGACTCCTGGACTGACGTGTTGAGGTAAGGATAATGTTTCAATTGATGGTTGAATTAAAAACAAGCCTGATGGATTGAAAATTTTCATCACCTATTTCTGTGAAAATCTTTTCTGTTATTTTTTATAAATTATTTTAAAAATTAAACAATAAATTAATAATATAGACAATCTTTTAAAAATTTTATTTTCGAATTAAAAATACATTGTATATCAAATAATTATTGCAACAACTACTATCACGACGAAGTCAGTTAAATATATTAATTTAGTAGAATTTCCATTTTTATTTCATATATAATTTTTTCCGTTTACATTATGTGTTTGAAATAACTTAATTAAAAAATACATTTTGATTATTTATTTCCATATATAAATAATGCACCTATATGAAAAAGCCTGCGATACAAACTTTGGAAATTTTCTGAGTTTGGTCGCCACAGAAAAATGTATATGAAACAGTCTCTATCATAGTTATGTCTGCTAGACAATTGTAAATGCCAATCCTTCTACAACTTCATTATGAATTTCAAAAAGTTTTGGCACAAGCCAAAATAAATTTTCAACATAAACTTTATTATGCATTAGTAACAGGGTATAGCAATTATAAAAAATATGTGAAGTAACATAATGACATCTTGAAAATGTCATCTTGCTATCATTTGAAGCTTCCATATTGCTGTTTAGATCCCAACCCATTTGTTGCCATTGAAGTAGACGAAGAAAATCCTGTCCTACCAAAACCTGTTCCTGGACCCATGGCTCTGCCCATGAACATTGATGTACAAAGACCATTTTCCTTCTCATCGGATCCATCACTAAGTCCTGCCACAATACCCATATCCGCCAGAGATGTCTTCTTGGCTGCAAAGAAGATGAAGGTAGAGGTTAACATGC
The DNA here is from genome assembly GCA_019914995.1 of Acanthochlamys bracteata. Classification (NCBI taxonomy): domain Eukaryota; kingdom Viridiplantae; phylum Streptophyta; class Magnoliopsida; order Pandanales; family Velloziaceae; genus Acanthochlamys; species Acanthochlamys bracteata. The sequence goes on along the minus strand of CM034138.1, from coordinate 733,099 downwards.
AATACCATTCCTTAGATGTGCATAGAGGCAGTTTGCAGCAGAATGTGTTGTCACTCAGCAATCAGTTTCCCCTTTAGATTTAAAAATGCTCATAGACGCACACATTGCTGAATATCTGTCCAGACTAAGATACATAGATAAGCAAGTAAAAGATTACTCAGCAGCAGATTAACAATGAGAGGAAAACAGTACTGCATAAACTAGTAATACTGCATGAACTAAGTATGTCATTGACAATGATGATGATGCCATTCTCTTAAAATTTAATAGAGGAAATTCATAGGCAGTTAGTATTCGATGTCTTAAGTTCTATTTCAGTAAGGACACTTACGAGCAGTTATGTTCAAATCAATCAGTCCACGACTCAAAGAATCTGCCCATATTCCTGATTTGACTTGGAAAGTATCCTTCTTAGATGCAGGCTTGGATGCTTGCCCTGAGTTCTGCCCTACATTGTTGGAGGAATCCTGTGGAGATTCATTGCTTGCAGAAGTCATATGAGAACTGAAATCCCCAAATTGGTCTGACTGCTCAAAGTTGTTAAGTGGGATAGCAGCAAAAGGATCAAAGTTGCCATTATTTGAGGGTACTGAAACGTATGCCTTGGAATCAGAAGTCAATCCTGTACTTGATGCCTCAAAAGAGTCTATTGCAGAATTATCAGGTTGGCTAGCAAAAAGATCAAATTTACCCTGCATACAGATCTGCATCCACCATATAATTGACCTCTTGCAATGTTACAAAACCAACAAGAAAATTCAAGGAATTATTGAAAACACTAGAGCTTAAATACAGATACTTTTTCTTCCCATAAGATGCATTCAATTGAGGTTAAACACAACTTTCCTGAAACCACACTTATTCCTGCATTTCATGTCTAATTTTTTATGACACAGATTTACCTTTTTATGGGAATCTCTACTTGTTTCTGCATGAGGTGAGGCTGACACAAAAGCTACATCAGCAAAAAGATCAACCTCCGGCGAAAAATTCAAGGTAGTTGCTTCAGTTGTGGAAGGAGGCATTGCATCCATCAGATTATCTATTAGATTTTGGCTGAAGAGATCCACTTGGTTAAGACTTCCACTAGCTGACGCTGCAACAAAAACAAGCGATGAACATTACTACATCACAGCCAACTAGTTAGTAAGACTAAAATGCTTGAAGCTATCAGTTGCTGAAATCTACATATCTAACACAGTGTTAACTTATTCCATGTAGTAATTAAAAGCCTTTCTCCTCAAGTTATATTCAAATGTTGCTGCATAGCTCCTCCTTAAGTTCCATTCAAATGTTGTTGCATATTAGAAATTTTACTCCAATGACAAATTCTCCTTTAACTCCACAGATGAAATTATGCAGAATCCTTCCCACCATCTAACATGTTATGTGATATATTCAAATTCCAAAAGTCAAACATAAATTATCTTCGCTTTTAAGCAGTTCCTATGACAAAGTTCCTAACTGTAATAAGACTTTAGCAAATACAATCATGTATTCTGTCTTTTCTCACCATCTTTAGAAGTTTCACGTGGATCAAAGTCATCGAAATCATCCGTATTAGCCTTTGACTCTGTACTTGCAGGTGGAGAAGGAGCTGAATGTGGCTTAGCCAACGGTTTGGAGGAAGTTGAAGGTTGGGAATCTAGATTCCTGCCAATATCATGCAAATTTAAGTCTTGTCTAATGGCAGCCATGCTGAAAGGGAAATTACCCAATAAAAAATGAAAATCAAGCTGACTAGATCCACTATCCTCTCCAGAAAGGCCCACAAATAGAAGTGAGTTGTAAATTTGTAGTTTCCATAATAAATTTCATTAGCACTTCTTCGATAACGGATTTGAATACTACTCTAATGTGAGTTTCAACTTCAAAGACCTGTCTGGAATTTCATGACAACTTCCCTCTTTTAAACTCTACTGAGAGTTGGCACCTCTAATGGACCAACCAATAGCTTCCATCACATAAACCTTAACAAAGAACTGGAAAGGCTCATTCACTGAAGATGAGGAAAATTGACCTGGCATGGCCTCTGAACCCCATGTTTGATTTGCTTTCGGCATTCTCTTTGGAAAAGATTTCTCGAGAATTCATGGTATACTCTCCTTTCCCTTTGCCTTTTCCACTTTCTCCTCCATACTGTTGTCTCTCCCTATAACTGTCTTTGAAAAAGCCATTTGTTTTTTCACTGCTATAAAGGTCACTATGATCGGAGCTACTGCCACCTGGTCTGGCTGAACTTGACTTGTATGTTATTCCAGTTGAAGAAAGACCAAAATACCTACATACATATGGTAGGGTATAAATGTGTCCAAGACTTCAAAAGAAAAGAATATGGTCCAGTGTCAAACTTGGTAATAGAGGTTCAACTCAAACAACTCACTTATCTCGGTTTGCCATGGCTTTTTCTCTGGCTTGATGTATTTTCTCTTTGTCACTTAAAAGAGCTAAAATGGTCTCCACCTTCTTTCTCACATTTATCCCAGCATCCTTCCCATTAGGGTCAACATATTGGAAATCTGATAATGCCTTTACCAATGAGGATAAGTAAGAAAGCTGCAAACATAGACAAAAAGGAACTAATCCTAAGAATTATCTCACAGATACAGGTCAAGAAAGGTTACCGCTATTCGATGACTTCTACCCAAAATCTCATCAAGGGCACGTTCAGATCCATTTGATACTAAATACTCTATAACGGATAATCCCTGGCATGAAAAATACAGGATATAATTGCGTCTTGAACACAAGTGTAGCATTGTAGCTTGGATGAGCTTGAGAAATAATACTGCTGGTCAATGATGTTGAACCTTATACACATGCCGCCAGTTTGAACCAGTTTCAGTCAATCTTGTCCAGAGTACATTCATAATCATCTGGCATTCAGTGCTGCATCGAAATTTGTAACAGCAGATATATCAGGAAGGTCATTCTAAAGAAACAAAGATAGTAACAGCGAACAAATATTTAGATCAATGTGAGAAGGTACAATTTTTTGGTTGCTTGAGCAATCTCAGATAAAGCAGATCCATGAGGCCCCCAGGGTTCATCACTAGTTGCATCAAGAACCTGTTAGAAGCAAATCAGAAGAAAATAATCAACTATGGACACATTTGTGTTGACATAATGAACCACGTATGACGAATCCACTTTAACATAAACGATTATCCATATAGCGGTTTGATACTACAGCTTAGCATAGGTGCTACAGCTAAACATATTTTTCAGAAAAATTTTCTCGAGAGATTGGTGTTAGTTTGACAATAAATTGATATAAAAAAATCATTTCTGCAACACATGCAAACAAAGGACTTTAAGTTTGCACCTACTACGATTTTGTAATGAGCCTCCTAGATTCTTAGTGATAGTTAATAAAACTCAATAAGTAATGCCACTGTCATGTCAACACCTGTTACACCTCTAGTATGAACCACCTGATTAATCTGTGGCCTTCTTAAATCCACATCAGTTTTGCACGCAATAACAAATTGCTAGACTAACTCTTCCTCTTACAAAGGGGGAAAAAGCTTCAAACTTCTCCTTCTATTTTACAATGTAGATCCTGACAAACTACAACAACCGGCAATAAAAGCTGGTGGTAGAATCAAAAGATATCATTTATCGCAAATAAATCACCCATTGTTCCTCCTCCATTACTATTTCATATATTTATCTCTTCCATAGAATTATATCTTCTTAATCTTATAACTATAGCTAAGTCACAGACAAAGAGATCAAACAAGTTCGTACTAGCATTCCATCTCACAAAATGAAAACTTTGTTCGCAACGTAAGCAATGCACATATCAATGTCAAACCTTTTGTTCGATTTCCGGGACTTTGAGAACCTTGAGATTCACCTCCCTCTTTCTGCACCAAAAAGGAAAGAAAAAATAACAATCGAAACTAATCAAATTCTGATCAAGAACCAAAACGAAAGCACACAGATCCAGATCAAGATCAAAGATTATGCAACGCACATTTCCCTCACTGTTTGATCTAAAATCTTCATGAAATCCATAGCCACGCAGATCTACGACAGATCAAAGCTCCAAAATGTCAATACTCAATCGCCGATTCAGAATGTTCCGAGAAGAGAAAAAGATATTTTCTTTTCTGGTTGCTGATTTTGTTTATGTCACCAGCTGATTTTGTAGACGCGTTTGATCGAGTGATCTCGCAATCGTTTTTCCCGCGAGATTTGGGGTATCAATTTATCTGAATTCTATAAAACACTTATTAATTCGTAAATTTGAAATGGGCTAAATGGGCAATTTAGTCGGCCCAGTAACCTTACCGACATTATTGGGCTACGATAATGAACCCGTCCAGCCTGTCCATATAGAGCGTGTTTTTTTACGTTACAATTTTATTTTTTAAAATTATTTTTAATTTAATTTAAAATTATATAATTAATATAAAAATTTATTTTATTTAATATTTAAATTTAAGTTTTTAAAATTATTTTTTGAAACTTAAATTCATTTCAAAATAAACACACCCTAACCAGTGCGGGAAATGAGCGATTGGATCAGGTTTGGGTTGGGTCATATTTGATTGACCTGGCTGGTATAAGTCCCCGAATCCAACCCGACCTGCTTCAAATTTCCCTACCGATATGTGCAGATAGCAGCTGAGGAAGAAGGAGAAGAAGTGGAGATGGGAAGCAGCAGCATATGTGCGCGGCGGCAGCGGTGTAGTTGGCGGCACTGTCAGCTGCGAAATGGCGGCGTAGTGGATGTCGGTGTGAGAGCAGCGACGGATCGGAGCGACGACAGAGTAAGAGCAGCACAACGGCAACGGAGGTGTGCGGTGATGGAGAACACCCGGCGGCGGCAGAGACAGTTCGAAATTAGGGCTATTGTTAGAGAAATAACTAGCTGCAAAAACAATCAAGAATCGTTTATTGTTTAGAAATTAGATTAAAATTAATTAAATATAAACAGATCATTTACTATTTATAAGTTTAGTGCGCCATTCTTCGGGTCAATCCATGTATCATCCATGGGTAGAATCTATGTAATTACTCATGGGACAACCCGCTAGCTAGCGCTCTCATTACTCTTTTCTCAACTTCATTCTTCTTCTTCCCATCTTGTTCCTAAGTGTTTTTTTTAAGCAGGCAGTGGAGATTGCTGCTCCCACCCTTAAAAGTTTGTTTTTTTTCGTTAACGAGCTGCATGATGATTTCCTTAATTTGCATGCTTTCTAAAATACTCGAGCTGCGGCGTTCTTTATGTCCAAGCTTATTAGACTGCTGCATGTTATGTGATCATCGTGAGGTAAAAGCATTTTCTTAGGTGCAAAAATAAATTTTCTCTAGGTTATTTATGCTTGACTGGTTTCTGGAACGAGTGAGACTGACGGCTTGTTGGAGGATTCATGCGTGCCTCCACGAGCTGTTAGTATGCCATTGGCAAACATAATGACATTTTCTTTTCTCTCTTGATCAAGGTTCATGGGCATATATAATTACAAACGCGTTTTGGGAAGGGTTGTAATGAAGTCAATTTTCCTGTTTTTGTTTTTGTAAGGTCAATGTAACAGCTGAGTTGTGGAACTCCACGAGCTGCATATGTTTATGTATATGTTTACATACAAATAAATGAAGGACTTTGTTAATTTGAGAGAAGTCCTAAATTTTTAATCAGAATCTGAAATGACTATGCGACATAGTTATCATTTTATTGAAGTCTTCTGTATTTGTCAATGGGACAGACATTCTCAAACGTTCTCTCTTTGGATGCTATTGGTTGTAATCGGAAGTGCTCCATCAAGTACTTCCAGTACATTAGCTGGGCCACATGCCGTGGAATAATTGAACCCCCTAAAAATTCCCTAATAATTAACTATCTCCAACTAATGACTAAATTAAACACTATATATATACTTCATTGTCCAAACTCTGAGCAAGAAAGACAACTTCTGCATGCTCCAAAAAGGTTATCATCATGGTGCTGCTTCAGTTGTTCCTTCTGCTGTTCACTTTTGCTGAAAGAACTCTGCTGGTACATAGCCAGACAGGTACAAGATTAACCATCCAATCCACTCTAGAGAAGAATGGATAATTAATATTGACGTGCATTGGTTGCATTTTGTAGGATTCATAAGCATTGATTGTGGGATTGATCCGGGTACCAACTACACTGACTCAACGACCGGAATCACCTACGTCTCTGATGAAGGCTACGTTGATACTGGAGAGAACAACAGAACCGATTCGGCATACTTGAGCTTGACTTCATTACAGCAGGATGCAACACTACGTAGTTTCCCCGATGGTACAAGAAACTGCTATACACTGAAGCCGGTTGTGAAGGGCTCTAAGTACTTAGTGAGGGCTAGATTCATTCACGGTAACTATGATGGGCTAAACCCAGCTGGGGACGACAGATTAGTGAAATTTGATCTCTATCTAGGGCCGGACCTCTGGCAAAATGTCAAACTGCACACGGAAGATACAGCATTTACTGAGATTTTCACGAAGGCAACTGCTGATTATATTTGGGTTTGCCTTGTTAGGAGTGGCCCAGACGTGCCGTTCATCTCAGCTCTGGAGCTCAGGCCGGTGAAAAATACTCTTTATTCGCTAGTAAACGAAACTACTTCACTAAAGCTGTTAAATCGCAGAGCTGCTGGAGCTACACAAACGTTAATAAGGTCAGCAACAGTAGATGTTAGAGTATATTACATATTTTGGCTTTTTTCTCTCTTTCTAAACTTCAACGGAATACTTCTATTCTTATGGAAATTAGTGGATTTTCAACGGTAGTGATTATACTCGACTCTTTCAGGTACCCAGATGACACTTACGACCGGTACTGGCTGCCGTTCAACAAGGACTGCAGCTTGGTTCCAGTAGCAACTAATGAAACAGTCCGCTACGTCGCGAACGATGCCTATGAAGCTCCACAGGTAGTTTTGAGGACCGCACTCCACCCTAGCGATACCTGCCTGCTCTCTTTCTCCTGGAACAACACTGGCAACAACCAAAGTTCGAGGAAGTACCACGTAGTTTTGCACATCGCTGAGCTGGTGTCCCTGCAGCAAAACTCTGATCTACGCGAGTTTAACGTCTCTCTCAATGGCGAGCACTTCTATGGTCCGTACAGTCCTTATTATCTTTCGGACAACTACATCTATACCGATTTTCCCTTGCCCGGCAACCTACCCAAGTACAACTTCTCGTTCCTGCCTACAGACAACTCCACATTGCCACCCATCATGAGTGCTTTCGAAATTTACATCTACGTTGACCGCGTTGTTGCCACCAATTTCAGTGATGGTACGGTGCCTTCCATGTCTTCTCCTGACTCATATAGCTATTTACTTGACAGAAACACTTCTTTTAGGTTATGAGAATTGGTTTAATTTTTCAAGCTGAATGTTTAATTGTTGAAACTCCTTACCAGATTTAATTCTAGTTTTTTCTATGAACAATTCAGGAAGTAACTTGGTTTATTTGTTATCAGCAGCTTTTTTTAATTTAACTTATGTTTCTTTTTTAATTTTTAAAAGATAAGAAAGATGTCCACCTGAGGTACTTACAGTTTGTAGAGCTATATAGAGTCGAGAACTTTGAAAAAGAGTCCAACTCCCTCCACGTTCTTCTTCTTTTTCTTTCATGATAGTATGCCTTTTCTTTCTTCTATTTTTGCTTTTAAGAACTTCATCTAATAGATCATCGTATGTCACTTCCTAAAAAGATGGCATCTTTGGTATATTTTGAGGAAATATTAAAAGTCAAAGAGCTTTTATTTAGATGCTTTACCAAGCTGGCCTGTATTTAGAAACGAGGAAGCTATAGCTAGTTTTGCCTGCATATAACCTTCCTGTGACTTAGTCGTGACACGAGTATGGTGATTAGATTCCGAAACTTGTGATCTGACCTGAATGATTAAGTGAAAGCCGTTTATGCCTGCCTGCCCTGCGATGTTTACTTGCTGAATATGCCGGAAATGTGCTTAGACAAACTTTCTCCAGATAAATTGCTTGAAAACTGACGTGGATTTTATTTTATGATATGGCTTATTTCTGAATTGGAATATGCAATACTGGGCAAAGAGCAGTTGCTGCGATTATCGCTGTCAAGGATTACTATCAAATTCATAGAAACTGGATGGGTGATCCTTGCGTTCCAAACTCTTTTATCTGGGATGGCTTGAATTGTTCGTACAGCGCGACTCCTGTGATCACAGCTCTGTAAGAATGTCTTTGTGGCTTTAGGCCCAAGAAGCGCCATGACCAAACTTAAGACTGCTATATATTGCATCTTGCAGGAATCTACCAAAACTTAAGACTGCTAAATTCTGCTTCTTGCAGGAATCTTTCTTCGAGTGGGTTGAATGGTTCTATACCTGTCGATTTTGGAGATCTCCCTGCACTAACATATTTGTAAGGCCACATCCCTCTTTAATTTTGTTTTTAAATTTCTCTAAAGATTTTGGGCAAGCTGTTTTGTTTTCCTTAAGTAGTCCTAGTTCTTTTGTTTGTCACGGCTTTAGAGTTGCAACAATATGCTGATGACTTCTTTGTCTTAGGGATTTGTCAAGTAATAACTTGACAGGGGAAATTCCTGCTGCTCTTGGGGGTTTATTGTCCCTAAAATACTTGTAAGTCCTCTTGATAAGACTCAAATTTGTACAGAAAATATATTGACTCTCTAGCTCTGTAGAAATCTTTCAGGAAACAATTTGAATCTGTCATCAATTCCTCAACCGCTGTTGGACAGAGCAAAAAGTGGAGTACTTACATTGAGGTTTGTGTTTTCTTAAAAGCTACAGAAAGATGTTGTATTTGTTCATCGTCTAATTAAAGGTCCATACTTCATTCTCAAAACTCCATGGGATGCATGCTTACCGAACTTTGTTGTCCTAGATAACATTGTTTAACCAAGATGGTGTAAATAAAACAAGATCATATTCTTTTTCTCAAGATCCTAAAGAGCTGTGATCTTTAATCATATTAAGAAACATTTTAAGAATAATCATATTTAAAACTTTGACCCGTCTTTTTGTTCTGTAGAACGTCACTATAGCGAGAACGCTACCATAGAACAAGAGTGTAATATTTCTGCGTTTCACCAAAACTAGATTATTCATGATTTGCTTCACTTATCTTAGCAAGGTACTGATGAATCTACTACCCGTCAAGAGAACATGCTCATTCCTTGTCTCTGTCGTGACATTGCTAACATTAGTACTTTGAATAGAGGAAGCATTTTGGTTGTTCAAACAGGGCAAAGTCCGCTAGAATATAACTCCTTACTGCATGATAAGTGTTGCAAGTGCAAACCAACGCATGTACTATGTGTTAGAATCTCATTTAGAAATTCAAGTATTGGCTAATTCTGCATGAAAAATTTCCAGTCCCAGTCCAAATGTGTGCAATGGAAGCTTATGTGAGAGAGTTCTTGAGAAAAGGAAGAAGAAGATTTCCGCAACTCTCATCACAATTTTTGCCTTGGTTCCTGCAATTCTCCTACTTGCTGTGCTGGTTGTCTTGGTTCAGATAACAAAGAGAAGAAAGTCGGGTAACATAACAAGAAGCTATAAACACCATAACTGCAGATTCTTTTGTTGTGTTTTACATTTCTCTCTTCATGTAGAGTGGCACAGATAATTCTTTACAAGAACCTGTAACTTCGTTTGAATCTGCACCTAATTGATGCCAGGTACACTTGTTAGGAAAAGAGACGGCCAAGATGATTTATTATCATCTGAAACCAGCAGGCAGTTCACATATGCAGAACTGAAAGATGTAACAGAAAACTTCAGACAGGTCATTGGTGAAGGAGGATTTGGAAGTGTTTACCTTGGGTACCTAGAAAACGAAACTCAAGTCGCAGTTAAAATGCGTTCGCAATTATCATCACAGGGCACCAAGGAGTTTTTGGCTGAGGTAACCTTTGGACTTGGATAATCTTTTGTATTGTGCCTAGCCGTACTTTCATAAGGCATACTTGAAGCTTTCCTGAGATGTGAAAATGTTAACTGCAGGCGCAGCTGTTAACAAGAGTTCATCACAGGAACCTTGTATCTCTGGTTGGATATTGTAAAGACAAGTACTACCAGGCCCTTGTATATGAGTACATGTCTCAAGGAAGCCTTCAAGATCACCTGAATGGTTGGAAGTTCTTAACTCTTATTACTTTTTCAACTCAGTTTAAAGTTATTCTGTTCTCTTTATGAGAACAATATTCTGTTCTCTTTATGACCTTTGCAGCAATTCAAGCACATGTAATTTTCTATACCTCTATTGGGTTTCAGGTAAAGCTAAGAAATCCAATTCATTGAGCTGGATGGATCGTCTGCATATTGCACTGGAAGCATCACAGGGTATTAGCTTGATTATCAGAAGGCCATACACCTATTGTTACCAGTGCCGTCTGCAGTTTGGATATTGTTTTTCTTATTCTCATCCTACTTGTGACACAGGCCTTGACTATCTCCACAAAGGATGCAAACCGCCAATAATTCATAGGGATGTTAAGACCAGCAACATACTCTTGAGTGAAAAGTTGGAAGCCAAACTTGGGGACTTGGGAGTGTCCAGAGCCTTCCAAAACGATTCAGCAACTCACATCACCACCGCAGTTGTCGGCAGTCCAGGTTACCTTGATCCAGAGTACGTTTCTGCTTTCACATTATCATGACTAAAAGCTTTTATCAGTTTGTCTCTTTCTAACTGTAGGAAACTAAGAAAATCTCTAGTGGTGGTCTTTGTACTTTTGCTGATTCTATCCAAAGGTAGTTGGTCGTTATGATTTAGGCTTAGTAACTTCTTTTATTCTTCTTTTCTCTTCCTAGGTATCAAACGACTTACCAGATCACAGAAAAGAGCGATGTTTATAGCTTTGGAGTAGTTCTTTTGGAGTTAGTCACAGGAAAACCACCTATTCTGAATGGAGTAGAGACGTGTCACGTTACACAATGGGTGAAGGTAAGGATCGACAAGGGAGACATCGCTGAAGTTGTCGATGCAAAAATACAAGAACATTATGATCCCGACTCTGTCTGGAAGGTTGTGGATATCGCCTTAAGTTGCACGTTAATGAAGTCATCACTGAGGCCGACCATGAGTGAAGTTGTGCAGCAGCTCAAAGAGGCATTGGACCTACAGGTTAAATATGAAAGATCAAACTACAGCAACTCCACCGGTTCTCATACAGCCGGCTTCAGACTGAGTTCTATGATGCACGGTCCGCACATAAGATAAGACTATGCTCATAAGTTGCCAACAGCTATATGTTTCTCGAATTGTTCATGTTAGTCACGAGTACTGAGTGACCTAGTTTCTTTTTCTTCGTCTTGTTTCATTGATATTTAATGAACTCGCAACGACATTTACGTTGCTAAGTTATGAATTTCTATTTTAAATATGATTGGGAATGCTGTAAGACTGTAGTAAAGACTTGTATTGTTTGCAGTAATGTGAGTTTTAAAAAATTTTCTTGTAGTGTTGTAATTTAGGGCCAAAGAGTTCCTTTCTAAGGTAATTTTCTTTTAAAGCATATTTTAATTGTAAAAAATTCTACTTCCAGATTTTGAATTTTATCACTTCAACAAAATATACTCCTATCAAAATTTAACTCCAAATTAATTAAGAGTGGAGAGTTGTGTTTGTTCGGGCGTGTCCAAGCCCATTAACGTGGGTTCAATGCATGTCCGTGGGCTCTATAAAATATGCACTCTTCACATAGGTGCTTTGTTGTTTGAAGAAACGGCTACAGCACAAGTTCAACACGGCTGAAGTTTCTTCCATTTTAAGTCTCTTTTCATATAATAATGCATCTGTGATTTCGGAGAATAAAAGTTTATTTTGCTTCTGAAGACGATTGGTACATGGACGAGTTAATAAGTAATGCTGTAGTCTTATATTTACCAGTGCTTTTTGTCATTGACTTACGAGACTGGATGGGATCATATATGAGCTGTGAGATCTAAGCGATTTCTATAACATCTAATAAAATGGTGGATTTCCTTGTTCAAATTATTTATTTCTGATTAGATTTTGACTACCAGCAACGTTTGAATGCGTACTTTTCCAGTTTTGCTAATTAATGTCCCGCGCTTTCAAACGTTGTACAAGTCAATGTAGACTCTGCTTTATAATATCGATCCTTCAGAAGCTACAAACATGATGCATCCATACAAGCTTCAGAAAATATGGCGACAAAAATTTTCGTTTTCTTTCTGATTTCTGCAGTCACGACAGGTTCAGTTCTCGGCCGGCCAAGCACTGAAGGTAAACCAACTTTATAAGATATCAAATTTATCTGATAAATTTGTCACTAAAAAGTTTGGGAATTTGTTAATCTGCAGGTTTTATAAGCATCGATTGCGGTATTCCTGAAGACAACAGCGAGAGTAGAGACAGCACTACTGGTCTGATCTACACTTCCGATGACAAGTACATTTCCACAGGATCAAATCAGTTCGTGCAAAGATTAAATCCGGATCTTCAGACCATCCCAGTGCAGCTGCAGACGCTTAGGAGCTTTCACGAAGGCGTTAAAAACTGCTACATTTTACCTGTGAAGAAAGGAACAAAGTACCTTGTCAGAGCTTTGTTCTTGTACGGAAACTACGATGGACAAAACAAAGCTGATACCGACAGGAACAGCGAAATCCAATTCGATATCTATTTAGGTGACAATCTTTGGGAAGGTATGAAGATTGAACAGGCTTGGTCTAGTTACAAAACAGAGGTTATTGCAGTTGCTTGGGATGATTCTGTGCACGTTTGTCTTGTGAATACTGGAACAGGAACGCCATTCATTTCTGCGCTTGAGCTGAGACCTTTGAACTATACTCTTTATCCCTCGGTCGATGCATTCAATCCCCTCCGTGTTGCTATCCGCCGTACCGCGCCATCGGCGACTCAAACTCAAATAAGGTCAGGAATATTTTCTTAGTCCCTCTCAAAATGTTCTTCGTACTTAACAATCAAATTCATTCATGTCTTTTTTTTCTCTCGAGGAAAAAATTCATTCGTGTGATTGAAACTCGTAAAACAAGATGTATTTCTGCAGAAACACGTTTGGGGGTCCACAAATCTATTTATCTTTAGTAAAATGAGCACAATCTGTAAATTACCGATTCGCAAGATAGACTCTTTAGTTTCCTGTTATTACTTTTATCATTTACGGGCTCATAAGTTATATTTTTAGTATTTGTGGGATTAATATGTAAAACATTAAAATGACGTTTGCAGGATAGGTCTTATACCTTATTATTATTACTTTTAATATTTATGGGTCTCTAAATTAGATTGATTTTATTAGTTGAACGAATATGAAAATCGTAAGGTATCTTTTCGCGATTGGTCCTTATTTTTGTAGTTTTTCTTTTATCTTTTAGGGCTCCTCAAATCTGAATAACAACAGTAGTGGATGAATATACGAAATCCGTGAATACATTTTTATTTCACTTTCTACATTAGTGGGTCTCTTACTTCTAATAATATTATTTGTAGGATTATTATACATAACCGAGGAATTATCGGTTGCAAAAGAAGTCCTTTAGTGTCTTCGTTTCCAAATCCGTCGAGCCTAGAAAGCGTAATTTAATTCCTGCGGCTGCTAAGAATTATCAACCCTTTAAACTTTGAAAAGTAAAAGGAGCCAAGCTTCTAGATTTTAAACTCGGTCCTGTACAGTTCTACCAAACATGTCCTAACTGAGAAACATCAACATCTCCGCAAACTTCAATTTCGAAGTAAAGAATCTAAGAAGGACTCAACTCTATAACGTCTATAACTTTCTGAAGGGATTCACACTACCAGCCGAGTAATAATCTGCCTGATAGCATAAAGCTCTTCCATGCTTTAATGGTGCATGTATATTCATTGCAATCTGTGAAATTAATGCAGGTATCCAGAAGACCCGTATGATCGCATCTGGGAGCCGTTTCTGCCTAACACAAACTGGACAAACATTTCAACCAGTTCTAACATCCAACTCTCTGCAGATGATCCATTTGCTGTGCCCTCTGCTGTGCTGCAGCATGCCATAATTCCTTCTTCAAATTTTTCATTGCCTGAAATTGACATTTCTTGGGTGAATCAGAAAACATTGACGCTTCTTGTAGCACTGCACTTTGCTGAGCTGACCAACAGTAACAGATCTCGGAGTTTCGCCATTTTGTATAACCAGCAACGATGGTGGAATCAGTCAGTCACACCAAGATACCTGCATGCCTCTTCAGTGTTCAACTCAACACCTTTCTTTTCTTCTAATGGGTATAACTTCAAGCTTATTGCAGCAGATAAGGCCACACTACCTCCCATACTCAATGCAATGGAGATTTTTAATGTCATGACATGGCAGAATATAGGCAACACAACTACAAGCAGAAAAAAGAAAATTGCATCAGTTACTATGGTGATCATTTCAGTAGGTTTCCTGGCTGTTCTGCTACTTTTGGTAATATGTGGATGGAAGCTAATAACAAGAAAGAAAAGGCGAGGTATATGTTAAGTTGTTGTACCACTGTTCAATATTATGTACATTACCTGAGTTATTTGTTTGTAATCCAGGAAGGAAAGCAAGTCATCATCCAATTATGGAGTTAGATGATGACTACCCAAGACTTGATTGTCGGCGATTCACTTATCTGGAGCTGGAAACTTCAACTAAGAATTTCAGCGAGCAAATTGGAAAAGGAGGATTTGGGATTGTTTACCGTGGGTGCTTGGACAATGGTGCTCTGGTTGCGGTCAAGGTACTGTCTCAGTCATCTTCACAGGGGATCAACGAGTTCCTCGCAGAGGTAATAACAGTTCTTGACATGTAAGATCTTTTTTTTTTTTTGGTAACATTCAAGTAGTGTTTGATATGCTTGATATTCTTCTACGTTATAGGCTCAGTTCTTGACAAGGATACACCACAGGCACCTTGTTTCTTTCATCGGATATTGCAAGGATGAAAATTGCCTAGCCCTTGTTTATGAATACATGTCTCGTGGAAGCCTTCAAGATTGTCTAAGAGGTCCTTTTACTTATCTCATTGTTTTATTGCAGTTTGATAACTTTGCATAAACTGATGTTTGCAAAATTCTGCAGCCAAGGATCATGGCCTATCCTGGCGACAGCGTCTACGCATTGCTCTTGAAGCAGCTCAAGGTCTTAGACTATGTTTGCTACTATTGTTATCAGTTTTTTTCGCAAACACAAATAGTAATTGACGATTCTGATATCCCATATAGGACTCGAGTACTTGCACAGTGGATGCATACCAGCTATAATACACAGGGATGTGAAGAGCAGCAACATCCTGCTGACTGAAAATCTAGAAGTAAAGATTGCAGACTTGGGAATGTCTAAATCTTTTCCCAAGGATGAATTAACACATCTCACTACAAAGGTTATAGGCACACATGGATACCTTGATCCCGAGTACGCATGCGCCAACACCTTTCCTCTAAAACTCTCAAAGAGTACATTTATATCAACTCTGAAACTACTTGAACTAACATGTATATGACGCATCCAGGTATTATCGCAACAATCAACTTACTGAGAAGAGCGACGTCTACAGCTTCGGGGTTGTTCTTCTAGAACTCATCACCGGTCAATCTGCAATTCGAATGCCCGAGAAGACTCACATTGCTGAGTGGGTGATGTCTGAGATATCAAGAGGAGATATTAGCCAGGTGATAGATTCAAAACTCCAAGGGAAATATAATCCCAACTCCGCTTGGAAGATTGTAGATATAGCGATTCCATGCACAGCGTCATCCTCCATCAATAGGCCAACTATGGCGGATGTGGTCGTGCAGCTAAAGGAAGCTTTGCAACTTGTGGGCACTGTTTATGGAGACACCACAAGCATATCTACTGGAGAACATAACAGAAGTCAGCATGGTTTATGTGGTGAATCTGACCCTATCCTGTTGACCATCCCCTCTTTACGATAATTTTGTGCGTCTATGACGCGCGCACACTGGTTGAGTTGAGTTGAGTTGAGTTCATATGGTGAATCATATAACGTGCACAACCAAACAAGACCTAGTCATAGTTGAGTTGTTTTCTTTTTCTTTGGAAAAGCACAAACCAGTAGACCAAAACCATAAGGTACGATATTGGAAAGCATTGGCTTACCTATGAATGTGGACTCAACATACTGTGCTGAGAAACTGAGCAAGTCTTAAAGTGACAAAACTGATAAAACTTTATATATCCAACAAAATCAACATTTTATATAAGGTAATATCTTAACAGAGTATTAGATGAATCTGTACAGATCCACCTTCAATTCCTCACTGCAAATAATCAAAATCCTCCGTTATCCCAGCCTGCATTCGAATAAAATACCATGTTAACAAACCGAGTTGCTAAACCAAAACCAAAAAAATAAAATAAAAAGAAAGATGAAATCTTCCACAAGAAGCTAGCTATTCTTAGCAGAAGTATTCACCAAATACCCAAAAAAAAAAAAAAAAAAAGGCTAGCACCTCTCTGTACAAGTATTCAAGTTGCTCTTTTGCCTGTGGAATATTTGATGAGCACCACTGTTGTAGGGTGAATATATTATCTGATTGAAAACACTAAGATTGATGTTAGTGTATTACACCCAAACAAAGGGAAGTTATGTTAAAATTTTATATCCAGAAGGTAAGAGACCTGTCCATCTATTAGCTGCTGAATGGGCGACCTCAATTGCATTTTCTATCATGTGGTAGAGAATGTCAATATGATTTACTTTCAATTTGCAGAATAATGAAAGCAACAGGACGTAAGTTAAAACTAAGAGATTATGGAACTCAAATTTAGAGATCATAAATTGCCCTGAAAAGATATATACAATCAGAACAGGCGAGTGACAGAGCAAAGATCATACTCATTGTGTCAAGAGCAGCTGGATCATTATCAGCATATTGTTCCAGTTCTTCCTGAAAAACACATGGACATTCATCATCACTAAAGCTGACATAGGTTAACGTCAAATATGGAAGTCTTTAAGCATGACTATCCAGCTACCTTCAATTTCTTATGCTCAAGTTCAATAGCCTTGAGCTCCTCTAGAGCAACTTCCCTCTCATCCTTCAAAATATTCAACAAAGCGAATCAAAGACTCCGTTTAGTAGAAACAAAATGCAATCACTATTCACTAAGCATCGAATGTAGATGCCGTAGAACAGTTAACACTTACAGATTCCTCCCTGCCCTCCTTCAAGCTGTCCCTCTGTTCAACAAGCTCTGCAAAACGCTTCCTGCTGCTTGAAAGATCAGATTCTAGCTTGCAGTGAACATTCCTCAACTGCTTAGCCAAAACCATTCAACATATCCATAAGAGAAACAGGTGAGAAATGAAGGGGCAATAACCAAAGAGAAAAGACAAATTTCTTATAGAGAAAAGAATCAGCACCTGATTCCCTGCACAACTAGGAAGGCTCCAAAAATATACCTGCAAAAAGTGGAAACCAAATTTGTTAAGGAAAAGCACAAAGAAAGGGGCAATCTGAAGAATTTGATCTTTGAAATCAGAAATTTTCAGCTATTCCAAACTTATGCCTTGGTATGAACAACTTGAAGCAAGTCAGCAATGTTTCAGCATAGTATGATGCATATTTGCTCTAACAATACAGTGACACCAACAGCAAAATTAAGGCTGCGTTTGGGATTGCATCCCAAATGCAGCTTTTCAATTTTTCCCCATTTTACGTTTTTCAATACATATTTTATAAGTATTTAGAAAATTTATTTAAAAATTTAAAATACATAGAAAAATTCTAATTAGTGAGATCTTTTTATTGCATATTTTTATTATTTTTTTGAAAGTAAAAAAAATAGAGCTTATTTTTCAAAAAAAGACAAAAATACTCTCCTTTTCAGAAAAACTCCATTTCATAAGCAATTCCAAACGCACCCTAAATGCCTCTAAGGACATATACAATAAGAAAAAATTCGGAATAAAGTTAATTTAGAGGAATTGTACTCACTGAAGTTCCTATTTTATCCTTTAAAACAAGGTCATCATCAACGAGACTTTGGATGACATCTTTCACAGATTGGCTAATCACACCTCTCTTTGGACCCAACTTCTCGAGCTCCTTAAGCTGTGAGTCAACAAAATATTCAGAAGCAAGATAAGTCAGTAAACTATACTAAAGCAGCCAAATATTGCTTCGACAGAATGAAGAAATAACATGCTGACTTACAAGAAAGAAGTCCTTTGAGTCATAAAAGATTTGAAGCATCTGCTCACGTTTCTCCTCTAATGATAGACCCCTTTTCTTAGACTAAAAGAACATCACAAACAGATTACAGATCAGCATGACGGCACAGCAAATATCAAGTATGCCAGCTCAACAGCATTATTCATATAAACAAATCAGAGTTACAGCATGAGCAAATCTCGAAAACTCTTGACTGATTAATCTGAAGTCATAATAGATCTATATTTCATCTTGTGAAAGCTACAACATACTGAAGCCCAACGCCAACCTCATTTACTTCATTCAAGCAACTTTTAGCTCATGATTTACCAAACTTCAGACAAACTTTACCAAAATAATGGCCAAAACATCATACATGCTCCATCTAGATAAGGAGGTTGCGCATCTTGCGAATATGGTACTCAATAAATCAGACGGCAATCTTATTTCTAACATCAGTCTTATACGCCAAGGCATTGTTCGATGGTTAAAGTTCACCTCTTTTTAAAATTTCAAATAAGGAATTTGCAATCCTCCAACTTGCATTTCCAAATTTACCGATTCTAGAATCTTTGACCGTCATATACTGCTTTTTCTCCAATTTTTTTCAAATATTGGGCAAAACCCCCATAGTTAAATAACTCCGTCACCTAAATAGCATCTTTAAATTACACTTACATGCAGAGTTGAGAAGAGAACCCTTCCAATCAAGCAGAACAGAGTTTTAAGGGGGTTCGTAGTGGAAAAAGTTTCGACAAAATCTCAAACCCTGCTCGTCATAATTAGTACCATAGTATAATCTTTAAGATGAAATTAAAAATAAATTCGCATCGATGATACTAAACATAGATCGAACAACAACTAATCTGAGAAAGAAAAAACATGAATTGAATCAAAAGACAAGAAGAAAGTTAATAAAAAAAGTTACCATTTAGAGAGCGGGAACTGCACAAATCTTTGGCGGGAGCTCTGCAAAACAGAAAAAGAGAAAAAATGATCATCTTCTACTGCGCTGTCTATAGGGGTGGAGCGGTGGGATCTCAAGCACGTGACATACACGTGATAACTCGTGCAAAGGCTCGTTATAGGCCGATTGATGAGGCCCGTTTCAGCCCTTATAGCTTGATTTTAGAATGCGTTTGATAGTGCATACCAAAAACTAATTTTTAATTTTTTTAATTATATATTTTTTAATATATATTTTATAAATATTTAAAAATTTTATTTAAAAATTTTACGTAATAAAATTTTTTTATTGTATATTTTTATTATTTTTATAATAAAAAAATAAAACTTATTTTTTAAAAGAATAAAAATATTTTTTATTTCAAAAAAATTTTATTTCATAAGCAATCCCAAACACACACTTAGCCCATCCTTTGAATATATGCTATATATTTTTTAATTTAGTAATTCTTTTTCAATATATATGTTAATTTATTTACTTTATACATAAGTATGTTTTTTAGTTTTCTTAATAATCAATATTTTATTTTTATAATTAACAATAATATTTGATATTATAGTATCTACTCCTTATAAGATTTTTTTTATCTCTACTATGTTTATCATTTATAATTAAAGTAACACCTAATTATTAATAATTATATTAAAATATGGGATAATTGTCGTGATTTTATTCACGAACAAATATAATTTCTTAGTTAAG
The DNA here is from genome assembly GCA_019914995.1 of Acanthochlamys bracteata. Lineage (NCBI taxonomy): Eukaryota > Viridiplantae > Streptophyta > Magnoliopsida > Pandanales > Velloziaceae > Acanthochlamys > Acanthochlamys bracteata. The sequence goes on along the minus strand of CM034138.1, from coordinate 713,273 downwards.
TAAATTTTTTATATACAAAGTGTTTCGAAAACGTTAGCAAATTTTAAAACAAGTTGGAACCGAATTGAGACCATCTTCTATAAAACAATATGCCTAATCTTGAAAAAAAAATTATAATTATTATTAGATAAGTTTTGCTTATAATTCAAAAAATTAAGTTATTTTTTCAAAAAACTTTTAAAAATAACTTTGATATCATAAAAATATCTATTTTATAAACAACTCTAAACGTCCACTTACAAATAACCTTCTCATAACTCGTAGATGATAAGTGTATGTTTGAGTTGAACAATTGTATACGTTACATAATCATTAATTTGCATGCTGTATAGATAGATATATATCACCAAAAATAATGCGTAGTTGTAGTTACAAGACAATTAAGTTATTTCAAACATGGTTGTAATATATCGATCAATCTAAATTAATACAATAGCTTAGACTCTAATTAATTATTAAACTCATTTTCTGATCATATATAGATGCAATATTAATGTTCCATGTTTTTATAAAGTATATAGCTATGGGCAGAATGCAAATATTATGCAGTGCAGGCTAGCTAAGAATTTTATTAATTTGTGGATGGCATCATTATCCTGTTCATGAGAATGTTAATAATTAATTAGCCAGTTTAATTACGTATTCTCCAAACAAGAGAGCATATTATATAGTAAATAATTTAATCAGAGAAGTTGAAGGAATCTAGCCAACTATACATACATAAAATATTAACAAGTCTTTATCAATTATCAGAGAGATCGATGAGAAGAGTGTCCGCCGCATGAAGAAGCAAGCAAAGCAAAGCCATATATGTATGTATTTATTTTATTGAATTTTGAATCGGCGAGTTAGTGAAGCTTCTCCGAAATTGATTCCCTCATGTTGTTGATCAGTGTGTTCGTTCTCTGTTTAGGTTAATTAATTGGAAGAAACAAGAAAGCAAAGCAATAACAAACAAACAAGATAAAGAAAAGAAAGGGACAGGAAAAGAGAATCTCTCTGAAACGTCTGCGCTGCAGCAGCACCAGCTGCGCTTGTTGTACGGACGTTCTCGTAACTTTTTTTTTTCTTTTGATTTTTTCTGTTTTTGCTAGCTTTCTTAGTCAGCTTTGAATTTGGGAGCATGCAGATTTCATGAATAAACAAGAATGCAATGATCATCAATCGATCAGAAAAGAGATACTACCGAGTTTGAACCATTATGTGATCAGACAGTCTTTGCTGATCACAGCTAGCCACCGCACCAGTACTGGCAGTAGAACTCATGTAGTTTCCATGTCCATGAAAATCAATCAAAACAAAACAGATAATAGTTGACGAGAAACAATAGATGAGTTGGCATAATGCATGCATATTCTTTCTGTTTCCTTTCTGTTTTTTGTTAATTAGTATAGACAAAAACAATCATCAATAACAGAAGCTAAGATCACTACTGATAACATGTTTAACAATATTTCATGATTGATTTAAGACAGTACTACCAATTAGCAATCACTGAGATACATGGCCAATTCATAGCACCAGAAATTACCCAAAGTTAATTTCCTTTGATAATCTATTCAATGTACAACATAAAGTTGATTAACAGAGAGCTGGTAACTGATCAATCATGTAAAGTAACCTAATTAAGCACCTATACATAGCATACAGCTAGCTAGTAGCTGTGTTGTTCTTCAAGTTAAGTACACCTTGTAATTAGTTCGCAGTAGTTAATGAACGACAGCATAGTTGCTAGCTAGCTAGCTATAGGAAAATGTGAGGCCTTGAGGTTTAATCTCGTGATTAGCAGTAGCAGCTGCAGTACTACTCCAGAAGCTTGAAACACTGGTACCATTGGCTGACATCGACGGCGAACAGTACTGCTGATAATCGTAGTCATTGCTAAGAAACTCCGTGAACGACGTTGAGAATCCGATTAGCTCAGAAGCAAGCATTTCATCCATCAGCATAGAACCATTCGCTGGCGCCGCTGCCCAGTTTCCAGTCTCTGCTAACGTCACCGTTGATGAAGAAGCCGCCGACATATCTTCAGCAGTACTACTTGTAGCAGCTCTGTAGTTGTGAGACAAGTTGGTGTTGACGATCGGGAAAGGCGAGAACAGCTGGTTGGTGTTGTAATCTTGATGATGATCAGGAACCAATAACATGTTAGGGTAAATATCAGCCGTATAGAGATCGTACTGCTCATTGGCGTTCAGATTTAACGCCGGTGTGGAAAGTGCAGGTGTCGTTGCTGGAGATGGAGTTGTTGTTCTTGAAGTAGTAGGTCTGCTGTTGGTGGTGTTAGTGGAAAGAGTTTGATTCTGTTGCTGCTGACGAGAAGAAGCAGCAGCAGCCATGATTCTTTTCTTGAGCTTTGTGTTCCAGTAGTTCTTGATATCGTTGTCCGTTCTTCCTGGTAGTCGAGAAGCAATCACAGACCACCTGCATGACCATGAAAATTAATTAACCAAAAACTTTCAAGAAATTAACAGAAAAAACATGATTTGATTAATTAAATATTAATAAGCACTTAATATATTACCTGCTGCCAATGTTGTGGTAGAGAGTGCAGATAATGCCGTCTTCTTCTTCAGTGAAGTTGCCGTGTTTTATGTCCGGCCGGAGGTAGTTGAGCCATCTTAGCCTGCAACTCTTACCGCAGCGCTTCAACCCTGCACGCCATCACGTATGCATTATAATTCAATTGAGTTTGAAATTAATTGTTGATATAATTTGTTGGGTGCCAAAAAATTAAAGCAATAACAAAATGATTACATACATAAGCAACTCAACTTATGAGAGAGCTGGAGATTTTTCTGAAGAAAAAAAGTAGACAGACAAAAGAAGGAAGAAGACAGACAAGTGTTGCATAATAATAAAAAACTGGAAAAAAAGGGACAAATTAAGAAATTAAACTGGCAGCCAGTTCAATGAAATGCAGCAAACAAGACAGCCCACAGAAATTAAGGAGAAATTAAAAAGACTGGAAAAGATTGAATTTAAAAAGCTCATTAACTGATCAGAAGAAAACTTCAACACGATATATGTAAAAAACTGGTCATGCAAAGTCAATCTTCTACATCCTATCTTTAATCATAAGATGAAATCAAAACAAATGCAGGAATAAAAACAAATAACAAGCTAGCATATTTTATATATATATAAAGATTATAATTGTGACCTGCTTTTTGTGGGAGCGCAATCCAGTTGCCGCCGGTGCCATATTTCTCCAAGTAACTCTTCAACGTAGCGTCTTCCTCCGGCGACCACGGCCCTCTCTTCACCTTCGCCTTGTCACAACACGGCGCTCTCCCCATTTCCCTAGCTATATATAAATCTTCGCAACACTTCTAGCTATATGTTCATATAACACATACGATAACTAAAAACTTGGAAAACAATATTGAAATGAAACTACAACACTGATCGACGGAAGGAAAAATATATAGAGATGACCAACAAGAAGAAAGACTTAAATGGTACTGTGTGGGTCTGTCGTTGCTGTTCCTAACTTGCATAATAAGAAGAACTGAAGAAGGCAATGGTTTTTATATAAAGAAAAGACTAGCAAACCAAAAACTAATACCTCTTGACTGCGTCCTCCAGTAAACCAAAAACTAAAGTCTTTTTATGTTTTCTTGCATTGTAATTAAAATTAATTCCATAATTAATAATAAGCGCGCGTTTCAAACAACCCATAATTTTATTTTATTTTTTCGAATTTAGAATTCCGACCAGTTTAATATTTAATTTGCATAAAAAAATAAAAAATTTACTTTTATATACAAATTTTTTATTTATACATTTTCTAATATTATTTTATCTTTTAATTTTTAACTAATTTTTAAAAACTAAATTTCAAGTCTAATTTAATTTTTTGAAAATTCTATTTTTTATGTTTTATTTTCACGAGTTACGAATATTTTTACTAAAAGTTTTAGTTAATTTAAGATGAAACTTGAATAATAATTGATTGAGAAAACCCAGTCAGTCAATGAAGGTCTGGGTTTCACATGGGCGTACGTCGCTACAGAACCGGTCTGGTTGTTTTTGGGCTGCATCCGATCGGGACCACTTAAAAGCTCTGCAGCCTTAGGCGAATAAAAAATAGTAATAATTAATTAGAACATTCTTATTTGTGTCTAAATAATTTCTTTATTTAAAACAAATGACTTACTTAAGCTTAAATCAATTACTACTGTCTTCTGGTTTTGTTATAAGGTAGAAAATTTTATTTACTAGTTACTAATTAATTATTACAGTCTTTGTTAATTAGCAGTTAAGTATTATCATAGACCAATTCTTAGTTGAAGAATTCTTGATATAGATATAAATGTTTATTACTTTTCCAAGAGCTATAGGTGAAATTTTCTTAATCGCGTAGCTTCTTAAGCAAGATGTATGACTTGTTAGATGTTCCGGCTACAAAGATTGTAAACTATTAGATCTATTTGCCTATTTTTTTTTAAAAAAGCTATTTTATTAATGTGAGCGTTAAAAATAACAATTACAAACAAAGATTTCTTGAAAGTTTTTAAAAATTATTTTATTTTTTGTCTAAATAAAAAAATAAAATTTATAATATAATTTTATAACATATAATTTATTATATTATAAAAAAATTATTTGAAACAAATATCTAAAATAAAATTTTAAAAATTATTAATAAGTAGGACATGATGAAAAAGCTCAAACTTTTTCAAAGTTTAGATCAAAATAAACCCATATTATTAAATAGAATTAAAAGGGTATTTCAATTTTTTTATTAAAAAATATTCTGATATATTTTTCAGTTATCAAATAATAATAATAATTACTTTTATTACTGTTATTGATATATCCAAATAAAATAAAATAAAATTATTACTATACTTTCATTTTTATCATAATAAGATTTTTTAATTTAACTTTAATTTTATTTATTATTTTTCTATCCAAATATACCCTTAAAATTACTAAAAACATAATTTTGTTAAAAAGCTTTACTAAATTTATAAAACAGATTATTATTACAAAAAATTATGGACAGTGCTATATGACATACAACTCAGTAGTATTTTTTGTTTTAAAATTTAAGGTACAATAAAAAAATATTTTAAGATTTTAAAAAAAATTGTATTCTGAAAATGCACTCTCAAAAACAAAAACCTCAATGCTTGCTAGCTTTGTAAGGAATGAAGCTTCCTGGGAAGGGGAGCTAGCAAGGTTATCTTAACTACTATTTTAATTGATGTGATTTGATAACAAACGCTCTTCAAAATTTTTATTTAACAAGTAAATGTGGAATCGATCAAAGTTAAAAAACTTACCAAGAAGCATTGCAGAAAGAATCCGCCTTTTCAACATTTTATAATATAATTAAAAAGTGTGTTTAAAAGTAATTTTAAAAAATATTTTTTTGAACAAAATTATTTTTATTTTATTTCAATAAACAAACATTTTACTATATAAATTTTTATATTTCAAATTTTAAATAAATTTTATTATATATTATATAAATATTTATTAAAAATACAAACTAAAATATTAAAAAATTATTTTTTTTAGAACGCATGCTAACACGCTCTATATCATATGACAATATTTAAATAATAATAATAACAATCTAGATTTGGGAAAATATAAAAATATATCTGCATAAGATGCATACATATTACGTTAAACTCTAATAGTTTAGAAAAAAAATATATCATTTCACTTTTATATTTTTATGATCCGAGAGTTAAAAGTTAATATTTTTTTAAAATATGCATTACACAATGAATAATTTGATTCCAATTTGTATATATATTTTTATAGCTTTTCAAATCCATAACTGATTTCACTATAACCATATTTTATTTATAAAAAATTTTATTTTTTATTTCAGCATTTAAGTTCCGTCGTTTTATTATTTTAAGTATTCTTCAAATTCTAATTTACTTTCCTATTAAAATTTTATATTAATTAAAATTTTATTTTATATATTTTAATTATTAATTAATTTTTATTAAATTTTATTTCTCGATGAATTTTATTTTTGAAAACTTAATTTTACTGAAAATCATTTTAAATATAATACGCCCTATGAAGCAAGGACATAACGGAGATTAATAAATTTAGCAAGTAATAGATATATAGGAGTTTCATTATCAACGTTGGTTGAAACGTAGACTTCATTGTACTAAGGACGACTACCTAAATAAATAATTTATCTAAATTTTCTTACTTCATACTTACATTGATGATTCATTATTTTCATTATACGAAAATTTCTACCAGGATCTTTTTTTATATAAAGAACTATGCAATATTATTAAAAATACATTGATTTATTACTTTATCGTGCATGTATAGTGAAGTGAAAAGTCTACATAATCGTTCAGCCGTCCATTTCAGCTATATTTTATTTTCGAAAGATTTTATAATTTTTAAAATTATAAAAAAATAAATTTATAAACTATTTTAAAGTTACTTATTTAAATATCACCATTTAAAATCTTACAACAACGCATTTAAAAAAGGTCATTAAAAGTAGAATTCATACGTAATTTTATAAAGTTACTCTAATATAATAACTTCTTCAAGTTTAAAAACACCGAGTGTTAAACTAAAACCTATAAAAGTACATCAAAAAGAATTACGAATTATGAAATATTGGGCCTTCTCTTGAGTGGGCTTAAACGAAGTACGTATTCGTTTGGGCCGATCGCTGACTCGTACTTAATTGCATAAGATGAGACAGCTTCTTTTGAGCTTGTTTTCGCTGCTCTCGCTATTACACAAAATTGGAGTATTTTTCTTTACAGTAATTTTACGTTATTAAGTTGTAACATTTTTTCACCAATATGCTCCTTATAAATAAATTAAAATAAAATTTACAGACTCGATCTACGTGAACCGAACTAATATACTTTAATATAATTTTTTATATCTAACGATAGATTAAAACACATTTTATACATACACACCAAATAAAATAAAGACAATTATGTCTGCTAAATGCTTATTTTAAATATATCAAATTTTATTTTTTAATTTAAAAAGTATTTCATATATTTTAGTTATTATTTTAAAAAAAATTTTATAGTATTTTCACATCAAAATAATTTCTATAAAAATTAATTCTACTAGTTTTAAATATCACTTTGTTTTATCCAAGTCTACGTTTTTACTAAACTTCAATTTTAAATTTTACAAAATAATAACGTGTTTTAGGAATAAAAACAAAACTATAATTACCATTTTGTAATTAATTTATGAAATTTATGATAAATAACTGAAATAATTAATAAAACCATACCATATATGTAGTACTTCAATATTTTTGAAGATATGTAGCTCTTTTTTCTACAAGTTATAACATCATGATTAAGATGGTTTATACATAATATCAATTTATTGAGGTTGAGGAACAATTTAAAGTTTCTCATTCAATTTCATTCCTCACACGTGCAATTAATTTAGCATTACAAATTACAAAATCCATTGTAACAGAACCAACCATTAATTGATTATTTATGCTTCCAGCAATGAGTAGCATAGTTCTCAAAGGCACAAACAGCAAACTAAAAGAAACCACTTTACACAATACAGTTAGATTTGTTAGTTAATTAATTCAGCAACCCAACCAACATCCGGCGCATCTTCGCCGTCCGTTGTCTCAACAGTCCTTATCTCCGCCGTCTCTTGCTGTCTACCACTAATCTGGACTTTCTTCAGGAACTCTAACAACAAAGCATCACGATCAACAGAATACCCACTCGGTAAAACCGGCGGCGAATCAACCGGAAACGGAAGGATCCCTTTGGCTTCCGTGGCTTTTGTCTTTCTCAGCTGCGCTCGGTTGTGTGCGAAGAAACAAACAGGTCTCTTGCACTCTGCACCGTCTCTGCACGCACGAGTTCTGTACCTATCAGGATGCAACCAGCACTCGAACGTACCGTGCGCTAACGTACAAGCTGATCCACGAGAACATCTTCCGAGTTTGCGAAACTCCGGACATGGCGTGCCGGAGTGAAGACGTGGTTCTCGACGTGCTGCTTTTTCTCCAGGATGTGCGTACGGGCATGAAGTCCATTCGTGCGCGGCTCCTCTTGTGCATTGTTGCACTTTAAACTTGTACATAAAAAACTCGTCACCATCTGTTAAGATGTTCTTCTCTTGTTTCTCATCGTCAATATCGTTAAATAGCAACGGAAATGAGTAGTAATGTTCTTCATTGATAAGGTTCTTGTTAGTGCCAGTGAAGGTTTCAGAGATGTAAGGTTGCAGAGATGAGAAAGCTTCAGGGGACAAGAACATTGAAGATGTTTGTTGCTGCCATGGTTGTTGTCTTGTTGTTGAAGAATGGATAATATTACCTCTGCTAACTCCAAGCATTATTATTTCTGCTGCTGCTGCAACTGGAGAGGTCTGATAGAGAAGATTTCAAATCGACACGAAATTGATGCTTATTATAGATGAAAACGATCGGTGTACATTTCAGAAAGTCTGTTAAGAAACTTGGGAGAGATGAATCAATGAAGGGCGTGTTTACCAACACCCCTAAACTCCACTTCCTTTAAACTCAAATTTTACATAAATACTTATAAAAATTAAAATAAATTTTTTTATCAATAAATTTTTTTTTAAAAATTCAAATTTAAAACTTACTAAAAATATATAATTAATATAAAATTTTATTTTTTATTAAATATTTTTTATTTTATTTTTTAAATTTATTTTCTAAAAACTCTACTTCCCCTAAAACTCCACTTCCACCCTCTAAGTAAACACGCCTGAAATGAACCAAGGTTGTTAAAAACATTGATGATTGCGGTTTCTGGGGAGATCTAGATATTGGAAGAAAGGAGAAGAAGGCATGATAGCGAGGTGGACACGTTGCATGAGAATTTTGATTACGTGCATTATATGGTGAGGCTTTTTCAGACACTTGTTCTTTCCGTACGTACCACGAGTCTCTCTATCTATTTCTTTTATTGCACCCGCACCGCAACCAACGCCAGCATTTTCTGGGCTTTTTATTAAACAAGCTAATTAACTAAGGTTTTACTCTTCTGTTTATTTATGTGCTTAATGGGCTTAATCCCCTTGACCTAAAAGCATATATCAACACCTGTTTGCTAGTAATTACCTTTAGCAGAGAGAAGAAGGTATTGACTGCAACCTTAAAAACTTATCATTTGCCTAGACAGCAAATACAGTTGCTAATGATGCAGCTGCACTGTTTACCTTTGGGGCTATTAGTCCCTGCAATTTATTCAAGACGCATGCAGTGAATTATATCAGAAGCTTGTTGTTATTATTTTCTAAAATTAAATTAACGTAAAATAGAGGGCTGGAGGTAAAAGATACGGCAATAAGAATTTGATAGAATTTCCAAATACATTGCTATTAGGCACAATGAACCCTCCATCAAAACTCAAATTTCCAGAAACATTTGATGGATAGTGTGATGGTGATCTCTATTTTATAATAGAAGTAATAATAATCGACTTAAAACCAAGACATTTGTAGAGTTGTTTTTTAGTTAATGAAAGATGAATTTTGTAAATTTAAATTTAATAAAATTGAATATAATAAGAAATACATTAAAATATAAAAGATTTATTAAGTAAGTACATCTTTAGTTGGTAACACTCCGGCTTATATTTCCAAACGTACCCAAACTGTTCTAGTAATTGTTTCAATATTTTCAATGTAGAATAAAAACAAAAAGAAGGTGGTCAACGAAAATTAACGTATATTAGTTTGTCTTTTCTTTCACGGTCCACCACTATTATAAGAAACAGCAACGAATTAAGCAACACAGACGATATGAAAAGAAAACAGAAGCTAAAAAGCTGGTGCCGCCCAGGATCGAACTGGGGACCTTCAGTGTGTAAGACTGACGTGATAACCACTACACCACGGCACCTTATCATTCTAGAAGGTACTCAATAAATATGAGTTTTTAAAAGTTAATTTTAAATTTAAATTAAAAATTAAATTATTTAATAAAAATAAGTTTTAAAGAACTTATAAAAATTAATTAAAAAATTTTATTTATTTTATAATAAAATTTTATTTAAAAAATAAAATTTGAGATAATAGTAAACATGTCTATAATTGCTGTAACAGTTGCTATGGAATTGAGCATGCTTGGAAAGTGCTATTTCTAGAAGTTGCATTCCTTTTGCTATGTTATGCTAAAATAGAACCAATTTTTCTAACATTTTGTTCGTTTTTTGAATGTTGTCAAATTCAGTTGCTAGCTAGCAACATTTGTTTCTTTTGCTCATTCGATTTACTTGAAATAAAGACATGAGAATCATATCTTCTAAAAATTGAGTGTCTTATATCTGAATAATCTTCATAATAAATTCATAAAATAATTATAAAAAATTATCCGTAAAATAACTTTTTGATTGAAAAATATTACTTTTAAGATGGATTAAATAATTTAAATAAAAGACTTTTGTAAGAAAGATTTGTCTAATTTTGAATGCTAAAGAAATAGTCAAACATATATTAGTAAAGTAATTTTGTTCCACAGACTTTGCAGTTTCTTTGAAATAGTCATACATATATTAGTAAAGTAATTTTGTTACATAGACTTTGCACTTACAGCTTCTTTCTTTTTTAATAATCTATGCAGTTTATATGTTGTGAGTCCAATTTTTCTATTTTAGAATTAGAGCTGATATTTTTAGACTCCTAACTGCACTTTTGAAAGTGCTTATTATTTCTTTTTTTTATTTAATTTTTTATTATATATTTTAAATAAATTTTAAAATATTATATATATATTAATATAAAAAGTATAAAAAATCTAAATTATAATATATAAAATAAATTTAAAATAAAATTTATATTAGAAAAGTGAGTTTGGTCGATTCAAACGCACCTTTAGTTTTGCGATCTCGGTGCAAAACTAGGTGACAGATAAAAACAAAAACCAACAACTCGGTCAACACTAGAGACACGTCATATGGACCCACAGAAATCCATTTGTGAGACATCCGCGCAACTGCTGACTCATTCTCAGTACCATACGTTGATGATGAGATCAAAGATCTCTTCTTACTAGCAAGCAGCATTTTAGTTTCTTGAGTGACTCTAGTTTTTGTTTTTCTTCTCATTATTATATTAAACATAAAGATTAAAAAGGTTATCTTCGTGTTTGTTTTCTTGTTGGATGCTGATTGATTAGTAGATCACAACTGGTTGATGCTAACATCTTTGACTTTACTGTCATGGTTTCGATATAAATATATCTTCTCAGTTTTGATTCTTTTCATTACAGAGAAACACAACAACACGTTGTTTAACTCAAGAAGAAGAAGAAGAAGAATCAGCAGCAGCAGCAAAGCTTTTTTATCTTTGTGGCATTTCATAGGGCACTATGACTGTGATCATTGGGCAACGCCGCAATGGTGGGTTTTACTAGTGCTTCTAATTTTCGTAATTCTCTGTTTATTTGGGTTTTGAAATTGTTTCTTGAAATGAATCTTAGGAAAGATTGGTATTTCTTTTGCTGTGTGTTTATGTTTTCTTATGTTTGTAAGAAACACCTCTGCGCAATTGTTCAGATTTGGAGGCGGAGGAGAAGGAACCCTGTGATTCAAAGGAATTAATCCTGAACGGTGGATTCCATGTACCTGACTCTAATGCTTTTGGCCATAACTTTAGGTACTCTAACATTTCTATCTTGAATCCATAGAGGTTCATAAGTCTGAAACATACTCAGAGGAAAGTTGTTGGAATGGAATTCATGACAGGGACTACGATGCTGAAACTGAGAGGCAGAAAGGCGTAGAAGAATTTTACAGGATGAACCACACTCACCAGTCCTATGAATTTGTATGCATAAATACTTCTTTTATCTTCTAAAAGCATCATGAACCACAGGTAGTAGAGCTTGTGCTGACCGGTTTGCGGACAATTTATAGGTCACAAAAATGAGGGAAGAGTATGGCGAGTTGAACCGGGTAGAGATGAACATTTGGGAATGCTGTGAGCTTCTGAATGAGTTTGTTGATGAGAGTGATCCTGATCTTGATGAGCCGCAGATTGAACATTTGCTCCAAACTGCTGAAGCTATTAGGAAGGATTACCCAGATGAAGATTGGTTGCACTTAACTGGCCTTATCCATGGTGTTACTTGCATCTTTTAAAGCATTATGCGTACTCAATGCTATGCATTTCAAAGCAGGCCCTGTGTTTTCTCATGTACCGTATTCGGGTTTCTATGACTTCAGATCTTGGAAAGGTCCTTCTTCATCCTAGCTTCGGTCAGCTTCCTCAATGGGCTGTTGTTGGAGATACGTTCCCCGTTGGTTGTGCTTACGACGAATCAAATGTACACCACAAGGTATATCCCTAAAATCAACTCAATGTATGCAAACCAGAAACCAGCTATTCCAGGTTACTGATTTGTCCAAGGGAATCCCTTGTTGCAGTACTTCAAAGCCAACCCAGACTACAATGATCCTAGATACAATACAAAGTTTGGTGTGTATTCTGAAGGCTGTGGTCTTAACAATGTGTTAATGTCATGGGGCCATGATGACTACATGTACTTGGTATGAAATTTCCATCTTCGTAGTTGCATGAAAGATTGATCCTGCAGTTTCTGAAATTAAACCATGAAATGTTTCCAGGTTGCCAAGGAGAACAAAACAACTCTACCTTCAGCAGGATTGTTCGTCATTAGATATCATTCTTTCTATCGTACGCTCTATACAATCTCTACTTTTCTAATCTGTTTACAGAGTTGTAAGACTTGATTCTAATCTGTTTCAGCATTGCACAAGCACGGCGCGTATATGCATCTGATGAATGAGGAAGATAAAGAGAACATGAAATGGCTGCATATATTCAAGTAATGCAATCACATACTCTTGAACTTGTTTGATTTGTGTGCCAAATATATCTCCAAAGTTAACGTAACGTAATGTTTCAGCAAGTATGATCTGTACAGCAAAAGCAAAGTTAGAATTGATGTTGGGAAAGTGAAGCCTTACTACCTGTCTCTCATTGAGAAGGTCAAAAACTTTTTAAAGCAAAATATCGTAATTCGCTTTCTTTTCCAAAATTTGTTACTCATTTATTCACTGAAATAAATTTTTTTTTGGCCTGCAGTACTTCCCAGCTAAGCTGAGATGGTAAAAAGCACGAGAGTATCTGATCTTATCATCTCCTCTAACATATTCTGAAAGGAACTATTTCTTTCTGATGATTATATCAATATATGTAAAGTTTCCAAATGGGTTCCTATATGCGTTGCAGTACTACGAGAATCCTTTTTTTTTTTTTTTTTGGGTAGTCCATTTTCTTCGATTAGTCTGCAAAATTTTCTTGCGATCAATAAAAGAAGAATTAAAACGACCATTTGTATCCGTTACACAGATTGCTACAGTCAGAATCAAGGAATGAATGTAGTTGATGTTCTTGTTGGCTTGGTGCATGTTTGTTGTTCGATCAACAGGCTTTTTATTTTATATTTTTAAATAAATTTTGTAAATAAAATTAATAAATTAATGAATGTAGTGATAAGTACTTTCGAATATACCTTAATGTCACAGTTGGCGTCTTTTTTACTACTAATTTCAAAATTTTGCAAATATTAATGTACTCTTCCAGCTACATCTAGGTATAAAGACAGTGACATATTTTCACGAGTTTAACCTGTCAAAATTTGTCTAATATTCAAAAGTTTTTATTCGTATTTGTTAGGTTTAAACTTTGAAATTTCATTGTCGAAAAGCTAATGAAATCAATATAGTTTATTAATCAACTTTTTTTGTACCTACCTTCTAAAAGTTAATGCAAAATTTTCAGTTGAATAATTATCTTCAACTAATAAACACACTCTTTTTGTTGTGGCAAGCAAGTGCGTGCACAACAAACTTCAGCCTACAATAACCTTAACCTGTTCCTCAACTCCACCGTAATCCCACACCATCCTTAGCTGGGCCTTATTTCTGATCCACATATCTAAGAGCCCATTACTGTAGCTCAATTATATCCACCACGGAATTCCAAAATATTAGTAGTTCTTTATTGCTAAAAGAATAAGCTTGTGGCGAAGAGCGTTTGGAATTATTTATAAAATTAAATTTTTCTGAAATTAAAAATATTTTTATTTTTTTAAAATAATAAATTTTAATTTTTTTATAAAATAAAAATAATTTATTATATAAATTTTTTTATAATTTTTAAATTTTTAAATAAAAGTTTTAAATATTTATGAAATACATATTAAAAATATGAAATAAAAAATTAAAAAATTTAAAGTAAAAAGCCAAAACGTGCTCTTTATTTCAAGAGCGTTCTGTTCAATTCAGCAATGCCAACAAATTTAAAGGTCTTTTATTGAAAATCTGTAATTTTCATAAATTTCTTGTGAAAGATAGCGTTGTGTCATTCCCGCGGAACAGGAATTGATCGCACGTGCCACTCTTTCTTCTTCTTCTTCTTCTTCTTCTTCGTGTTATTTTTCACTGCAGCAGCAGAAGTGATTCGTTTGTTCTTTTGCCCAGATCTAAACTAAAAAACAAAACAACCACCACTCTTACCGCTACTGCTTTTTTCTTCTTATTCTACTTTGAGATTGAAATTGTATAGCTTAAAACTTTGAGATTGAAATTGAATTTCAATTCCGTTCAGTTGTTGGCCAATTTGAACAAGCAAGTTGTAACTTAGAAGTGGGAGTTTATTAGTTGAGCTCTCTATCTATCTGTGCTCTGGATGAAGATTCGAGCATGTACTGTGGCAATTGTGCTAGCAGTGTTGCTATCTTGCGTTGCGGCGGCGCAGACGACGGTTGGAGAAGGAGATGCCATGAAGGCGGCGGTGGCGGTGGGCGACACAAAGGTAGAGGTGCCGCCACAGGGTAATGCTACACGGGAAGGAAGCTTTGCGGAGATGATCGATCGTGCTTTGCAGAAAGAGTTCCCTGAGAGTGAACAGGAACAAACCGGCGGAGGTCAGTGTGCCTTTACTCTGTCGTTCTCCCCATTTAAAATTTTTTTGATAGGAAATATATCCTGCATAGATTATTTATAAGCGTGTATCTGAGAGAATGGAATTTGCTTGATCTGCTTATATATATATATATATATATATATATATATATATATATAAAAGTCTACGTAATTCGTGATTGAATGGTGGTCATTCACTAGTTTCACTGTTTTCTATTAAGCTGGTTAACTGTTTCCTGTTATTCTGGTTAAGCTAGGAATTTCTAAGCTAATGAAATTAGCATCTGGAGTGACTGTCGCATTGTCCTGGTTGTTGTCTAGACTGAGTTTGGAATATTATTTACTTTGTGTGGTATAGTAATTGGCTTAGATTGTGATAAATTTGGAGTCTGGAGGTCAGTTTTATCTGAAATGCATGATGATCATGGTTTGGCTCTTCATCAACAGCATCAAGTTGCTCTGAATGGTGTTTTGAGGCTTGTCATAGGTTCCTGAATAAATTTTCAAGATCATGCTCATAATGCCAGCATTATGGAGGGCTTTAAGTTGTTTTACATTTTTCAACCTTTTTTTAACCTTCAAAGATTTTCAAATTGTGAATGCAGCATGCAACTTTGTCTGGCATCTTCCACTCAAACTGTTATTTTAATTTCAAGTCTTTGTATAATACACAATAAAGTGGTTCTTTTGTAGAATAAGTAATGAGGTTTTTGGATGCTTTTTCTTTTGCACTGAATAGCTATGCCGCTTTCAATTCATGTAGTCATCAATTTTTCTTGCATAAATTTAGACTGACTTTATGCAATATTACAGATCTTTGTTGATGGATACTAATGTTCTTTTTCTTTCTACAGAAACTGATCCAGGCAGCTTTAATAACAGTGTTGCAGGGAACCAGGTCTTTACTTTTTGAGAAGAGTTTCGCCTATACACTAGAAGCTTCAAAGTTTATATCTGGAATTGCTGCCTTCGATTCTTCAAAGTGTTCTGACTCAATTCATTCTGTTTAAGGGTCCTTATGTTCACTTTATTGTATGGTTTTGTTTACTTCCTATGTTTTCAATGCTGTGATCTAGGTAGCTAATCCTTTTTAATTTCTCAATCAGGCTGTCTTGGAGACTGTTGCTAGAGTTAACACAAAGAAGAATGAGACTAAAGAGGAGAAGTATTTCCTCTATCTTGTGGCTTTTTCTTTCCAATTGTGACAATTTGACTTCATCCATCTGTTCCGTTTCTCCCATATCTGAAGAAATAAACAATGCATGTTTAAGATTGCAGGAGTATATGATTGCATTCTGGTTCTCAGCTTCTATATTCTTTTCCTTAGGTCATTCCAGCTTCATGATGTTTTCAATTTGGACAATGAAAATCGACCTGAGGATATTCCAACTTTAATAGATAGGAAGGTAATTGATCTCCAATGGTTTTGTATAAACTTGTTGATGATTGGTCTTTGTAATTTGCTTGTTGATTATCAACTGAAGCTGATCACTTAACTTTATCTGTCAGGATAACATCTTCATAATATCAAAACCTAAGTCGAAGTATCCTGTACTTCAATTAGATTTAAGGTATGCTTAAGGACCTTCTGTAAAGCATCGCTTTCAGGCCATGCGAATTATTTACTTTTTGTGCACAGATAGCTATATATTTCATGCTCATTGGGCTTTATTCTATTCATTTCTTATATAATGAGTTTCTTATACTTGACTATCCATTAATTTTCTAGTTATTAACTTTCTCATATGCAGGTTAATATCTGATCTCGTCGTGGTCATTGTATCTGCCACATGTGGTGGCATTGCATTTGCATGTGCTGGACAACCGGTACTTTTCCCCAATATTACAGATAATTTTGGAGAGCTTAGCTTGTGATTTTGGTCAAGAGATGTGCTAAACATCTTCTTTCTTATCTTCAATAATCTCTACTTTGAATCTTTCTAATTCTAGTATTATGTTTCCAAAGTTGCATTTTGACAGAAATAAAACTTTCACACAGGTGATTACTGGATATCTTCTTGCAGGTTCCATTATTGGACCAGGAGGATTTAGCTTTGTCAGTGAAATGGTGCAAGTAAGGTGCTTTTTTACATGTCTGATTTTTTTTTTCTTTTTTTCTGGTGGTTGTGATATTTGCTTGTCTGTTATCGCTATCTTAGTGCCACAAAAACATTTATGCATGCAAAAGAATAATCCCTGGACATAGGGAGTAGCATGACGTAATGTGATATACATATTAGGGGATGGTTATGCTTTTGATAGATAAATTGTTTCAGCACTACCTCATTAATTATAATGGAATTTGTGAATAATTTCATGATGGGAAGCTTTGGGAACTTAGTTTCAAATTTGGTGCCTTGTTTTCCCTTTAGAGGTGAATAATGCGGTACTACGCTGGCTTCTGGTCACTTGTTCAATGATGCACCTATAAATTTAAGAATAAGTTAATTCTGCAGTTGTCTCAAAGAGTGTTGTAGCTTCTTCTTGCTTCATATTTTTGTAGAAAACAGCATGTCATATAAGCTAATTGCAAGTCTTATGTGCTTCAACATCATGTAGGTTGAAACTGTTGCTCAATTTGGCGCGATCTTTCTTCTATTTGCATTAGGCCTGGAGTTCTCTACAGCCAAGGTTTTCCTTAAGAACCTGAGGAGCTATATTAAAATACGTGGATTCTTATGTTTGTATGAATCTTTTGCTTCCACAATTTCAGCTTCGTGTTGTAAGGGCAGTTGCTGTTCTGGGAGGTTTACTTCAAATCTTCTTATTTATGTGTTTATGTGGCACAGTTGCATTGGTATGTTCTGCAAACAACCTCAAGAATAGTGGCTATTATTATTATTATTATTATTATTATTATTATTATTATTATTATTATTTTTTCAAGTAAGCCGCTCTGTAAAGGTTAATTGGTTACGGAACTCATGTACTTGCATCATTTTTAAACTTGGATTGCTAAGCTTTTTATCTTCAGAGAATGTGCCTATATTCTGTATTATTATCCCTTCTCAAAGTTAAAAATGGAGTGTATTATTTAAGTACTAATGTCCGCTCTGGGTTTATTACGAAAGATGTGACTATATATTCTTGCAGTTATGTGGGGCTAAGCCTTCGGAAGGTGTATTTGTTGGTGCTTTCTTATCAATGTCTTCAACAGCCGTGGTACCTGTCTTATCTTCTGTAGAAGTTAGTTTCATTATATATAATGGTTTCATAAAGTTACTTTCGTTATGTGGTTTTTTTTTTAAGGCATGCGTGTTAAAATTTGAGTTTTCTGCTATGTTAAATATTCTTAACCATAATTTCTAAAATGCCATGTGGATAATGGGCACATGATTTCAATGTCACATGACTACGGAACAGGTTTTAAAGTTCTTGATGGAAAGGAACAGCATCAATGCTCTCCATGGCCAAGTCACAGTTGGAACACTTATTCTTCAGGTATAAGATGCTACTTTGCGTTTTCTCCCTTTAAAGACTATGTGATGAGTGGAACTTTGATGCTTTCATCATGTATGCTACCTTACGTGTCAGGATTGCGCTGTTGGTTTGCTGTTTGCTTTGCTTCCTTTTCTCAGTGGCACATCGGGTATTTGGCAAGGAGTGATATCTATGGCCAAGCTGTAAGTGTAAAGCCACTTTGTAGTCTTTGATCTTCTACCCTTTGCAATGTGTGCATTTATAGAGTTGTTGGATCTTCTATGTGCCATGAAGGTCCGCATGCTTTGTACTTTCAAGTTTCTTTGATGTCAAATTTTATGAACATTTTATATTCCTCTTTACAGCGGTAAATTTAGTTGTTCAAATGTCTTTGTGAGTATATATTACTTTGTCAAATTGACCATCATTTCACATGTATTGAGGTATACTAGCCATTTTTCCTGGTATTCTTTTGATGTTTCCTGAGCTGCTTGTTATTTATTCAATGTCAGGCTGGTTATGCTTTGTACTTTTCTGGCAATTCTTTCCATTCTCTCCCGGACTTGTTTGCCTTGGTTTCTTAAGCTGATGATAAGTCTTTCCTCTCAGGTATATTCTTAATCACAGTATTTTGTACTGGGCTTATGCCATTTCTGACCTGTTATTTGGTTCTGATATCTATAGCAATTTTGCAGACTAATGAGTTGTATCAGCTGGCATCGGTTGCATTCTGTCTACTCGTTGCTTGGGTGAGTAGCTTGTCCCAATATGATTCTGTTTCCATTTGAACAATACTTGAAGTTGTGATGTTAATTTTTAGTGACTAGGTATCAGTAGCCCATTCAAATCTGTTATTTTAGATTGTAGTCCTTCTCTTTGCAATTTATGAACTCCTTAGACCTAAAACGAAGATCATTATGTGTGAATATATATGTGTACTGAGTTATGGACGCAACTTTTATATGACATTTGAATAGAATTATGCATTCTAGCCTAGTTTGGACCAGAGTTGGATATCTAGATACTGCAGTTTTGTTTGTAATACTTACAGCAGTCTTGTTTTCAAATAAGTTTTCCATGAAGTAGCATGTGGAATGTTTGTGATCATGTCTATGACATTTGGAAACTAATTAGATTGCAAGGAGTACCTGACGGGCCACTTGTAATTTTGCTGCTGTTATCATTGCAGTGTAGTGACAAATTGGGCCTTAGTCTTGAACTGGGATCATTTGCTGCAGGAGTGATGATATCTACTACTGATCTTTCACAGCACACCCTTGAACAAGTAAGAACGTACTTTCTCACACTCAATAAAAAACAGCGAGTTTTTTGAGTAGGTAAATTTCTTTTTAAGTAGAAATATTATGATAACAATCTATTTTTTCTTGTGAAAACTTATATGAGCTTTTTTTTTGGTAAGAGTATGTTTAGTTATTCTGTGTGCTTACCTTTTTGTTATATGCAAACTTATATGCATTGTTTATCATATTCTTAGAAATGTGACAAACTTATTTCATAATGTAACTTATAGGATGTGTGCCTGCCTCTCTTACTTTAGGTTTTTCCGTCTTTTGCAGATTGAACCGATCCGTAATTTCTTTGCTGCTCTTTTCCTTGCCAGTATTGGGATGCTGATTCATGTCCAGTTCCTGTGGAATCATGTTGACTTTTTGCTTGGAGCTGTCATTTTGGTGATAATTGTGAAAACAGTAATCATCGCAGCTGTTGTCAAGGGATTCCGCTATACAAATAAAACATCAATTCTTGTATGATCTGAGTTTCCTATCTTTTCCCTCTTGCATATCTCACATGGTTAGTAACTAATCTTTTGTGTATAGGTTGGCATGTCTCTAGCACAGATCGGGGAGTTTGCTTTTGTTCTTCTCAGCCGTGCTTCAAATCTGCATCTTGTTGAGGTTGTAGGTGCAAGTTGTTGTTTACTTGTATAAAATAAGATATAGCGTAAAAACTGTTGTGGCATGAGATTAAGGTTTATTTGCCATTATTAAATCTGTAACTTCCATAGGGAAAGGTCAACTATCACCTTTGAAGCTTGGATATAATTATTCAACGAATGCCAGTTGGTAATATCATACTTATGAATGATAGAGCATGCGTGCTGAGTACTTGGCCTTCTTATTTGTAGCTCTTTGTAGTTGGTTGTTTACTGTTTAGATCTATCTTGTCATATGTCTTCCTGTGCTCTGTGTTTTTCCTGTGAATTTCCCTGCCTGTTCTTTTTGAGTAACAACAACATGTTTGCGGTTGAAACTGTATTTTTCAGGGCAAATTGTATTTGCTGTTGCTGGGAACAACTGCTCTTAGTCTGGTACTTTGATTGAACTTCTTGGTGGCATTTTGACCTACCTAAAATATGAAAATTTCCAAGAAAATAAGTAGCTGCCTGAAACTATTTTACCTTCTTAAAGTTTCTTCTAACTTGTACCTTGTCTAAAAATCCTACAGGTAACAACTCCATTACTCTTCAAGCTGATCCCTGCAGTCATTCATCTTGGAGCTCTACTACGATGGTTTCCACCTGATAGTAGTCAAACTGAGGTGATGTTTCCATCAATGATTCGAAATCATTAGCCTTTTCATTGTGCTGCAAGCTGACATTAGTAAGTTAATTTTGATGTCAGCTTGGGTACAAAGGTGATAACTTTCGCGTGGACAGCGGTAAGCGCATTGTTTTAATGGTTCAAGGCTCTCATGATTCATAACAAAACACTAAATGAAGCAATATGGAATAGCTGATTTATTTGATAAGCTTGTTACTACTTGGAGGACATGAGGTCAAGCGTGTGAAGGAGATCTGACTGATACGCTCTACTTGTCCGTCCAAGCTTCATATACATGCAAATGACCGTTCACATCAACTACATGAAAGTTTGGAATGGTGTCAAGAAGCAGATGATTAACAAGCTTCGGATTTTTTGATTCATCCCCAAGCCACATATGCAGCTAGCCAGACACGGATTGTGTAATATAACTTATGTAGTAGCAAGTAGTATATGATTCTTTTGTTTTCTTTTACAAGTTCTTAGAAGTTAGGGTTTCAATGTAAGCATCTACCAAAATGTATTAAGGTTATATCGATTTAAAATTGAAATCATGCAATTTTCTCCGGTGTATTAATACTTTGTTTTTTCTGTTTGGGGGGAAAGAATTGGATATATGCTCCACACCTTTGGAGAGGTGATGAAATACCATAACTCGGTCATTTGTTAGTGCTTTAATAATGGCATTCAGACATACCTCAAGCTTATATGGTGCGACCTTTTTCTTTTCATTATTTAGTTTGTGTTTTACGAGCGTCTTGAAACTCTACACAAGGTCGTTTAGTAAGTAAAGGCTCTTTGTTGTTGCGCCTTAACGTCGTTCATTTCACAGCTTTAGAAAAGATGCTATATTGGATATGTTGTTTATACTTCTGTTGAGTGGTTTCTTATGCATAATTATTTTTTTTCTTATTTCATTACAGATTAAATATGCACCGTGCGCCTATGGGCGGTCTTCAGCAAGTGGAGTGAGTTTTCTACTGGCACAGGTATTTATTCGTTCCTGCAGTATTTATAAATAGTTGTCACTTCGAACTTGTTTACTGAACATTATGGAAAGCGAAAACCTGTTCTGTTCATGTTCTAAGTTATTAGCAAAGCAATCAGGTTCAAATTTCAAGTTGAACTATGGACTTGCGCCTCATAGTAGTTGCGAGTGAGAAAACATAGAGCACTACGCGCATTCTGGAAACAATTGAATGATTGGCAATCAAACTTCTAAGTAATTTTTTTCAGACAGATTGATAGAGACAGGCAATCAAGTGTTCGTAATAATGTCGTTTAACGATCCTTGGTCTTTTATGAGATGCGCAATTGACAGCATAGACCTGTAGCTGATTTGGAAGATTGTGTTTGTGTCAAACAATGTAGAGACACCGTACGCAAAAAAGAAAAAAAAAATCCACTTGTAGGAAAGAAACAGATAAGGTTTTACTTGTAGGAAAGGGAGCATACGATTTTATCCACAATTAAAGTTAGCCTTACAACAATGAAACCAACTATAATAGCATGATTATGAAGAGTGTGTTCTTTTAAACTAAAAAAATAAATATACTAAATAGAGTTTAATATTAATAGTAATTTGAGAATAATAGTTATATTTTTTATGAAATTAAGTTGGAAGTAAATTATATATATTTTTGTGTAGTTAAAAAATAAACTGAAAATAATTTCTTAATAAAAAAACAAATTATAAGGATGAAAATAATACAACAGAAATCAAATTGAAGTAGAATGAATATGTGGATTCAACCATTGCAACAAAATGTGTTCTTTTCTCACTTTATTAATTATCTTCTGTTTTTGAAAAAATTATTATTATTTGTTATTGTGATTGTAGGGTTGATCAAATGTCGGCATCCTTCAAAAGCGGTAGTGTCTCCACTTTCACAATTAATTCCAGACACTTGGATTCATGAGAGAAGCAACCATTCTTTAAAATTCAAATCAAAACTTTAGCTCATCAAAAACTTGGTGGACCACTATCAATGATTCATCTTGTGTTGATTTAACTTTAGTCAAACCAAGGTAAATCATTCGTGAAAAAGAGGAAAAAAAAGTTAAAATACGTGTTTACTCTTTGTGCATGTTTTCGATTATTTTATATGTGTCAGTCATTCTAATTCTAATTTTATTTTTACATAATTTTATTTTTATAAAAATTTAGTTCTAAATTTTTATTTTATGTATTAATTATTATTTTAAATTCTATTTTTATTAAACTTTATTTTTTTATGAGAAATTTATTTTATGAAATTTACTTTCGTAAAATTTATTCTCATACAATTAACACACTCTTTTACGTGTGTTAAAATCTTGGAATGTCTTCTTCTGAATTTAAAAAAAAAAAAGCAAACAAATTAAGAACAGGTCGTGTGCTAACTTCTTTTTTATTGTAGGAAAATATTTCAAACTTCTTTTTCCTTTCAAGACGTTATTGTTTATGGTTATTGTTCATTCCAAACTTGTGGGCAACCTCTTTTCATATTACCCTTTTCTTATCTTCCATTTTTGTGATCCAAGTCGAACATTCCGTTCCTCTACCGGCCAAAGTGAGACACATTATTTGTATACAAAATAATGAATTCAAGTTTGGTTCTTTATCAGTAAAAATGTTTTTAAAATTTTTTTTAAAGATATGTATTTTCTGCGTTTAGTTTGGGAGGCTGAAAATCAGTATAAAAGGATTTTGCAAGATTATTCACATGAATAGTTGAATTCACAAGCTGAAATTAATTTTTCAGGCCTTGCATATCTTTGCTTGGAAGCATTTGTCAATTCTATCATTTTCTTGATGTTAAGCATTCAATTAATTACCTACACAAGCTCTTACAACCAATTTACTCCCAAAAAAAATGTGTTTTTCCTTTTTACCAAATCTGTATAACAAATTAATCGATGAAGAACATGTCGGTCTGTGGGACACATTTGCGGCAACATATACTCTAAAAAAGAGAACAAGTGAACAAATTGCATATGGATCGAGTTACTTTAGGAGCGTTGTTTCAAATATTCAAAATTTTAACTTTCGAATAATTTATATATTTTAAATATAAATTAAATTTAAAATTATATTTTAAAATTACTATATTTTATTTTTAACTCATTTAAAAAAATATTTAAATACAAAATTAAATTTTATTTTCAATCCATTTTTAAAAAAATTTTATTTATTATTTATTATTTTTATGAAATTTATTTATGTGTATTTAGAATACTCTTTTAACGTGCTGGAGAAACAAGTGGCGGAAGAAACGCGTACAATTAATGCTTTTCTAAAATATATTTTATATACATATTGCATTTCATTTTCACGAGCAATTATTTGATTATTATTATTTCTTATAAAGATGCCATGGTGACTTTAAGCGTCACTGACTATTGCAAGTGGCAGTACTCTTACATCAACAGAATAAGAAGAAGAAAACTTAAGCTAAATTTTTCTACATTTATGTTAACATCTTTGGTTGATTCAATACAAGGATATATATAACTCATTCACTATAAAGAAAAAACAGATAATAATAATAATAATAATAACATCAATAAGAAAGAAAAGATTATGAGGTAGGAGTTGTTCTTGGCAACGACATGATCAGCTTGTTCAGCTAACGTTGATCGATCTGGAAAGAAGAGAACTTTCAGAAATGGTAAGTTCCAAATCTGTCTTGTTCAAAGACAGATGTCGTTCAGGTTCTTCTATTACTAATGCAGATGATGAAGTGTTGTTTTGCTGCTGTTGATCGGTTGAAGTGCTGACGAGATTAAAGCATGCCGGAATTTGCATCGTCTCTTGCTCTACTACTGATGCAGTTGAGTTGAGATCAAGACCAACAATCTTCTTTGGCAACTTCTTCGTTGGTTGAACTGTTTCTTCTTCATTACTTTCAACCTGAAAACAATTACCAAAGTCTTTTAAAATTCACTAAATAAACAAAATAACAGAGATAATTCACAGGGTACCAACCACATCGAAGAGGCTAGAGCGACGTTTCTTCTTGTTAATGGTGCTTTGCCTGAGGAAGTATTTTTGAGCATGGCTAGCAACTTGTGTAGGTGTTCTTGAAGTTACAAAGTTTCTCGAAATCCCTCTCCAATCTCCCTTCCCTAACTTCTCAAGTCCTGATAAGAATGCTCTGTGTTCTTCTTCGGTCCATGGAACTCCTTTTTTGATCAAATTTTTTGAATTAATTCTTGCATCATAGATTTATAATTACATCAATAATTGAAGAAGAAAACGAAAAAGAAAAAGGTTTAATTACCTCTTTTTCTTTCTTCTGTTGATCTTGCCATGAGACCATCAGACAAGTAGCCACTAGTAGAAACCTTGTGATGATCAGTTGCAGTTTCATCAATGGAAAGAAGCGAAGAGGAAGAAGATGAAGTAGGCGAAGATGAAGCAATCGGTGCAACGGTTACAAGGGGATAACAAGAAGCAGATGATAAGCAATCCATACTGAAACTTTTCTTCATGTTTGAAGATGAACCTATGATATTCAGTTGTACTCCGAACAATCTCAACCCTCCATTACTGCTGCTGCTGCTGCTCTTCATGTTGTTGCAAGTCCTTGAATTATGCCCGTTGTTTCCGCAATGCGAACACTTTCTTCCCACCATCATCATCATCATCTTCTTCTTCTTCTTGGAACCATAAACTGAAAGACAAATGAAACACTTGAAGATGGAAAAATGGTTATGGATGGAGTCTTGGTCTTAATAAAGAGTTTGCTCTAGAAAGTAATGAGAAAGGGATTTTATTTTGTGGATGCGCTTGCTCAAAAGGGTTTGTGCCATCGATCAAGAAGCATATTCACATTTGTGTATATATATATATGGGCGAGAAATATAAGCACTTTTTTTTAATGCACTTCCGGACACTTCCATCTCGAAGCTATAGAATTGCAGAAATTAGGACATGTTTGGTTTTATTTTTTTACTCTTTTTTTATTATAATTTTTTATTTTATATTTTTTAATAACTTTTATAATAGTTTAAAATTTTATAAAATATAGAAAATTTTATATCGTAGGATCCTGTTATTGATTAATTTTATTATTATTTTAGATAAAAAACTTAATTTTCTAAAAAATAATGAAAAAAATATTTTTTATTGTAAAAAATTTTGCTTTCAAAAACACTCCAAAATATTATAGCTATTGAGAGTTTTTACATTATTAAAAATAAAAAGTGAATCATAGCCGTTCGATCAAGTAGTTATCATGAATATAAGTGTGAAGGGTTTTATGAAATAAATTGGTATACGTATATATTATGCTCCTATACATACATGTATTATACAGAAAGAGAGAGAACTGATAAATTTGGACAAAGTGGATGGTAATTGGAAGAAGACATTATCAACCAATGGGTTGCATGAATTGAATTGCTTAAAGGAACGAATAAGACTTTTGGAGATTTTCATGTTAACAAGTCAATTCACTTAAATTTTTTTCTTTCATATTACTTGATTTCGATCTTGAAATGGTATCCTAGGAGATAGTTATAATATTTGACTTCGACTCTCAACTTCTTCTTCTATAGCTGTGTTCAAAATACCCGTAATTCTATTTTCTTTCATCAGATTTTGAATTTCGAACAGTTCATATATTTCAACTACATATGGAACTTAGAACTCTACTTTCACATACGGAATTTCAGTTTCAATTTTTTTATTCGCACACTTCCAATACAATTATATATTTCAATTTTTAACATACTTAAAAAAACTATTGAAACACAAACACTGAATTTTACTTTCACTTTATTTTTCAAAAAACTCTATTTTCTATATTTTACTTTCACAAAACTCAGTTACGGATATTTGAAACACGCCTAAGTTAAAGTTTATCTTTCATGTTTGTTCCCGACAGCAACAATAATAATAATAATAATAATAATAATAATAATAATAATAATAATAATTTGTTTTAACTCAACTAGATTTGAAGAAAATTAAACAAATTTTATTTTATACAAATTATTGTTGCCAGCACAGTGTCCAAACTTGCTACCAATATAAGTAAAAATAAAGTAATAAAAAATTTATTTTATAAGCACTTCTAAATATCTCAGTGATTGAAAAGCATACATGAAAATTTTCTAAGTTATAATTTTTATAATTTGAAGCTTTGATTTAAAAGTGATTCCACTATGTGTTATTATAAAGAACTATACTGAAACCTAACTACTATAAATAATTAATAATAAGACCAGTATAAGATTATTTGTATAAGAATGCCAGTGAAGACTTGTCACTGGAAGACTATCTATTCATTTCATTATTATTTTGCTCTTTATTCTAGTGCTGTTATAAATTATGAAGTTGAGATTTTTTTTTTTTCTTGAGATAAACTTATAATTCTCTGCTTTATCTCTTTAAGGATAACAATTCATGATGCATATTGTAAGCAACTTAACTTTCCAACACATTAAGATAGATTAAAGCTGACACAAATAATCCCCCAAGATTATTATCCTTTATAAGATCAATAAGATTATATATGTTTTTTTTTAATAAACTGAAATGAAATGTTAATACCAGAAACTTTAAAAATTCCATGTTGCAAAATTCAATATTGCTCAACGACATCCAGTACTGATACAAAAAAATATTACAGAAGGGAAAAAAACCAAATGATTCAATTGGTCAGAGATTCTGTTGTACCTAATAGCTGAATGAGAATCTGCCAATAAAAACTTTGATGCTTGAATAATTAATATTTTAACATGCATTATTAAAAAGATTACAGAATTCTCTTTCTTAAAGTTGTTTATTTTTATTTAAGACAGTACTAATCTTGGCATCACAGCTTACGATTGTTCGAACGTCTTGAATAGACCTAAAAATACTGTAATACATAAAAATAATACAATTTTATTAGAACACTTTAATAGTAAAACAAGTAGATTAAAATTAATTTAGTTTAGAATGATAAGGAAGGATTTGGAGGAATTAAATTTTTTGTTAAAAAAGAGATTCATATAGCCGATATCATTCAAATAGAATAAACGTTTAGTTTGTTGTTGTTATTTGGTTGAGTTTTTAGAGATTTTTGAAAAAAATTTCTTCCACCAAACTCAAAGTGGTAATTACCTAATAACAAAGATAAGACTGACATCAAACAAGTTGGAATTATTATAGTTAAGCAGACAAACATGATATCATCAAGCATAAATTAACGACTTTTTTAATATAAAATGAATAATTATTAATAATATGATCATCATTGTGGTAAAGCACTGTTGAAATTGCTGCTGGAAATCGATGTCTCCATTATTTAGTTTCTAGAACACAAATTGAAAATTTTCATAATCAATTACAAAAACAGAGTATCCAATGAATCAACCAACATATCTCCATTTTCTGACCAAGGATGAAAAGGATTTTGTATACAAGTGTGAAGTTTTCGTTTCACGATCTTAGGTCCAGAAACAAGCAAGCGTTCGTTCTTGTTGCAGGCTTCATACCTCTATAGGTTGCTAACCATCAGATGATTCACATTGAGATCTCAAGTATCAGCACTTGGATTTTTTCAGCTAGACCATTGCAGCGCATACGGAATGAATTGTCGCATATAACATTTTTCTAGCTTCCAGATCTTTTACCTTGGCAATGTGCACAGCTCACATTTAACCCAGATATTTCAGAAATTCTGAATGAGATGCCTGCAGGAAATTCAATGATTTAGCGCACTAACCCTTCTCATATATAATTGAAGTCAAGAATGAAAAAGATTTGCTCAGCCAGGATACTGAAATTCTGTTTCTCTTTCCTCTACATATCTAGCAATCTATCAATCCCTTGGTTTTATCAATAAGTCTGAGAACCAATTGTCTACCGATAATTGCAGCTTTGAAAATAATAAATCAGTGAAAGTAACCTGAGATTAAGAATCGTACGAGGAATTCTTGTCCCTTTACCAGACAATAAGACGGTCATGCTAGGTTCTTGTGAATTATAGGCTATAGACTGACCGATCGGTAACAAGCCTGAGGTGGCGGCGGTCATACAAACAGTTAAGTAGATATACTTAAAGAGACCAGAAAGACATAAACAGAAGCTAAAGCTAGATGGTCATTGAGCAACATGGTGTGCAAAATTCCAAAGGCAATATGCGACTTTTATTGGTGTTTCTTTGCATAGCTGCATTTAGGTGGGTGTTTAGTGTTTACTTCTTTTTGACTCTTGAAACAAATAGAACTCGATACTTCCAGGGCTATTGTCAAATTCATAATTAGAAAGTCGAAAAAGAAAAGCAAAATTTGGATGTCGAACCCATTAGAGTGTATGTAAACAAAAGAAACAACATACTTCCCAGTTACGCACTATCTCTACTTCAAAATTCACAGAACAACATTTCTTCAAGGACATGTAATATGGTACAAGCATATACCTTCCTTGGTGTCTGTCATTGGTCAAGGACTTTGGAGGTACAAGTTCATGCACATCTTTGCATACAAGTATACCCAGCTGTTTCGAATGCCAACTATAAGTTCTGACTAGCTTCCTGCATCAAAGACAGACGAAATCAACTCTTCCTAAAAGGAATTTAGTTATTGGAATAAACTCAGGTTAGCAATCAATACGTAGAATTTTAGAGTTTCCCAAGCCTCGTCTCAACCTTGTTTAGTGTTTACAGCGTTGAAAGACAATAGACCAAAGACTTCCTTGATGCAAGTACATAATATAACTGAAGATTTTCAATATAGCTCACTAATTTACAACCAATACCATCACATATAGCCAAAACAAAGAAAGAGAGAATAAAAATTAAGTTCATACGATAAACGAGCTAAAAATTGCCCAAAACTTAGCAAAAGAAACCAATTCCAACACCTCGTATAATCACCTGGCAGCAACATAACAGTACTACAAACCCAGCTCTTGCTTAACCGAAGCTCGACCTACCTTTCCAATCCCCCTATTTGGATGAATATACGCTGTAAGATGAATCAAACAACCACCATCTTCCACTGTTCCACAAGATTCTGAACACATTCAACAATTTACCGTCAATCATCAAGAAACAAAACAAAAATTTCAAGAAAGACAAAAACTTGAAATCTGGTTATTGTTCCAATCTACAAGAAACTAACCTCCACTTCTTGATCAACGACAAATTGTTCTGTTCGTCGGCGGCAATGCATGGCGGAGCAGCCGAGCAACAACCATTGCTTGCTTCCTGCCACGGAGCGGATACAGATCAGTACCGGAATTTGACCCATCATTTTATCGGGTTTTATATCAAACCCGACCCACTTTAGTTCGTTTGGGTTCGGATTAAAGGTTTCGGGTTGACATTCTCAGTTAACTAAACTGCCCTCAAACTTGCAATTGATTACAAATAAACCAAGAATCAGAAATTTGTAATTCAATAACTATGAAGGGTAATACGGTACATAGTGTAGATGAGGTCTTCGCTATATGGACTTCCAATAATGGCGGCTAGGGTTCTTCTCTTCCACTCTTCATTATTCCTCTTCTCTTGTTAGTCTTCCGCCGCTACGAAAACCCTAGAGAAATCTTGGTTGCTACAACCATGGCTATCCATAGTCGGAAAGTTACTTTTGTTATATAAAGATCCAATATACTGTATCAATTTTTGGTGTTTTGATTCTTATTTCTTCATCACCATGGCGACGTCGAACCCTTTCGATCTCCTTGGAGATGATGATAACGATGACCCATCACAGCTTCTTGCTGCTGCTCAGCAGCAGAAGATCGCTGCGAAGAAAGCTGCAGCCGCTGCTCCTCCTGCTGCACCGGCTAGCGCTAAGCTTCCTTCAAAGCCGCTCCCTCCTTCTCAAGCTGGTTAGTTGATTAAATGATTGATTGTTCAACTCCCGATTTCTGTTTGTTTGATGAAATTTGTGCTTGTTTCCACATTTTTGCTTTTGTTGGTTTTGTTGTTGGTAGCGTCTTTTCAATAAATTAAGAGAATGCACAACAAAAGTATCAATCTTAATATGTAATTTCGCTTCCTATATTAGGATTCATTAAGAAAGAGGCCTTTTTGTTTCTTTTTTGGTTGATTGTAGCAATTGTTCTACAGTTTTAGTCAACGGAATGCATAGGAAAGATTCAGTTGGTACATCTCATTCATCTGTTACATCTGTGTTTGCAATGCTCATAAAGTTACTTAAAGCATCTATTTCTATTGTGGCCTCGGTATTCGGTTGTAGATTGAATCTTTGTCTCATTTTGACTTCTTTGTTTGGTTTTGTATGGAATCTGCGTGAAATTTTTTTTAGCTGTTTAGCATCTATTTTAGTTAGATTTTGATTGAGGCTTTGGTTTCTTCTTAACAATTAATATTAAAAGATGCCATTTATAACAGTGAAGGAAGGAAAGGGCAATGCTGTCCCAGGACGTGGTAGCGGAGCTGGAAGAGGAGGTGGTCGTGGCCGTGGAATGAGAGGTGGCAGGGGTGGTGGTCCCAACATGGATTTTGATAGTGGTAATCCTAATGGGTTCTCCTCTAGTGGCTATGCTGCTAGGGGTGGTGAGGAAGGAGATGCTGGTGGACGAGTTGATAGGGATCATGGGGAGCAGGGTAACTTGAGCGGGCCAAGGCAGCCTTACCGTGGAGGTGGTGGCCGTGGTGGTAGGAATGGGGGAGACTATGGGGACTTTGATCGTCCAAGGAGGACGTATGAGCACCACAGCGGTACTGGCCGTGGGTACGAAATGAAGCGTGAAGGTGCTGGACGTGGTAACTGGGGCACCACGAATGATACCATCCCTCAGTTAGGACCCAAACTTTAATTTTTCGCATATACTCCCATATCAATTAAGTCTTGATTTGTTGAATCAGTCGCATTTATATTATTGTTTGTTGATGAGCAGGGAGGCTGAGGAGAATGTGATTGTCGACAAGGTTGATGTTGAACAGAAGGGCGTAACATCTCCTGAGGCTAACAAGGATGATGACGGTGCTGCAAATGAAGGTGACAAGAAAGAAGAAGAGGACAAGGTAAGTATTGGTTATAAGTGCAATACTTTCTTCAAGGGCAGATATTAGTATTTACTTAGATGAGGTCTCTTCTATTTTGTTTAATGTGTTTCTAGATGACTGATTGCCTTTTAAAGAACTAGGCCACCATTTCATTATGTTGCCTTGTTCCGTTGCAGGCATATAGAGAGCATCTTCAGCGGTTCATTTAGATTTGTTCAAGCAACTTTCTGTTGCTTGGTAGTGGGCCTTGGAAAATTCTTCCTGAACTTATATCCTTGGTTTTAGTGTTGTTTGCAGGATAGAACGAAGTTTTTTCATGTAGCATGACTATTCGTAGTGTTTATATGAAATAAAGAGCTTTCTTCATGAACGTAAGGAGTTCTAAGATATATATTTATTGCAATCCTGTTTATGGAATTTTACTTGGTCTTACATCCTCTGGCCGATTCAAAGGGTCTTGCATGGTGAATAACCAAAGGCATTTGCATGTTCTCATTTCACCCGGCCTATAATGAGCTGCTTTATGCCAGCATTAAGGTTTTGGCATGTATTATTTGACCATGTTGAGTCAGGAAGCTGGCACACACCTTTACTTGGTCTGATTATGCAATCCCTGGTATGTTGATATGTGTCTTCTTTATTGAGTGTTGAGAATTGCATTTGTTTTCAATCTTGTAAGTTAGTTCATGGACTGCTATTCATACTTATCTTTTGTATAAGATTTTGTTCAGCATTCATGGGTTTTGTTTTATGTGCCTTTGAGTCTGAGAGAGCTTATTATCTTCCTTCTATCTTTGGGACAAATGTGCTTTTTGGCTTTGTGTGAGGCCTAAAATACTGAATCCTTTTTTGATAATGAACTGATTTCACAAGTTGCTTTTTAATGATGCTTTTTATTACCTACTATGTTGTTTGCTTCTTGCAAGTAATTCTAAAGCTTGCTGTTGACAAACTTTCAGCAGACTACTTTGATTTTTATATTAATATGCTTTAAATTAATAGGTGATGACATTGGAAGAATATGAAAAGATAAGAGAGGAGAAAAGAAAAGCGCTACTCACCATGAAGACTGAAGAGAGGAAAGTCGAAAAAGACAAGGACTTTGAGTCAATGAAGCAGCTTTCTCAGAAAAAAGGAAATGATGATGTCTTTGTAAAGTTGGTGTGTAACCATCCCCTTTTGCACCTTTCACCTTTCCTTGCGTACACTAGTTTGATATTTTGTTGTAGTTCCTACTGACATAATGACTAACTGCCCTATTATAGGGTGGTGACAAAGAATCGGGAAAAAAGAAGGATAGTACTGAGAAAGAAGAGCGGGCTAAGAAGGTAGTTTCCCAAGTACTGCATTATCCTTTGCTGCAAATCAATGTGATTTCATAGGTTTATAACTTGCCTGCTCCTCTCTCTTGCAGTCTGTGAATATCACTGAATTTCTGAGGCCAGCTGACGGAGAAAGGCTTTATGGTCGTGGACGTGGAAGAGGAAGAGGCGACCGGGGGCTATACAAGGGAGGTTATGCTGGTGATAGTCACGCTGTGGCTGCTCCTCAAATAGAGGACCGTGGGCAGTTCCCAACACTTGGGAAGTGAGAATGTATGCAGCAGTTCCCAACACTTGGGAAGTGAGAACGTATGCAGCAGTTCCCTACTCTTGGAAATGGGAACCTATGATTACCTTGTTATTTTGCGTTATATTTCAGTTATAAAATAACGACAGCTTTTGTTTAATTTATGTTCGCTTCGGTTTTTAACTAATGTATATCTGAGTGCTACTGAGATGTTGTCGGTATAGGTCCCTGATTCTATCATTATTACCGGCATTGCTTTTGATCTTACAATTGTTAAATAGCATGGTACCTGTCTTCATTTTGCTAAGGGCTAGTACTTATCTAACTAATATTGCTGCTTTTTGAGTCTTCAGTACGGATACGTTTGCGTCAGATTGTAGCTGCGAAGCTTCTGATCTACTGTGTGAGGTTTTTCATGTCTTCTATTGGCTTTCAGTATTCTGTACATGATGATGTGAACGAAAAATCACATCAGGGTGCCAGAGGTCCGAGTTCAATTCTCAGAATGCTCCAATATGTCTCTACTCAGGTTCGTCTTTATGTTCTACTTTCTAAAACTTGCTGCATAAGAAAATATACAAACTTCTTCACAATGCCAAGAAATTTCAATATTCAAGAATAATCACTGCAAGCATGACAAAATTGAAATACTCAGACAGAGCAAGTCCTACATACAGCATAGAACATAGAAATGGCAAAAACCTTTGACGAGATAGACAATTACCTGAAAGGCCCAGTGCAGCAAAGTTTTAATTTGGCACAGATGAAAACCCCAAACTGCCTCTTACTCCACAACTCCCAAGCTTTTAGCTCTTGATTTGGGAAACCCAGACTTCCACAGATATAGCAAACTGCAGAAGAAGACAAATTGAAGCCACAAGAATTTTACGAAGTTGTAAAAGCTGCTTGAGCTAAACAACTTATAAAGCCTTCATACAAACAAATGTCTTCCCGAAATTGTAATGGGTTGATAAAAAATAAACCCAATGATAGTTAGCTAAAATGTTTTCTTGAAGAAACTTAATAAGAGAATAGCATTTAACTAGAGAGAAGAGGAGAAGAAGAAAGCTCAGAAGCCAAGAGACTTGTTTATGGGAGCTTGGGAAGCCGTGGATCATGTGCATAGGTTTATATAGATAATCAACCTAGAGGTGTATCAATGAAGCAACCATTTAATATATTGTATGAAAAACAAAGAAAACTTTTATATATAAGAGAAAAACAAGATTTCTTCAAGAACGAAAAAAGAAGATCTTGGAAAGGGTTGGAAACACCATGAGGAGTGCAATCAAAGCGGTGGTGGGGGATTGATTGTAAGGGTGAAGACAGGGTGAAATGTGTTTTCGTTACATCTTCACATGCATTGCCTTGACCTCTACAAACAACACAATTAAAAGAGCCAGTTTCTATGCCGCATTATATGCTAAATGCCCTATTAACAAAAACCTTTTCTGCTCTGCCTTTGAATCTTTCTCTCTATCTTCTCTAGCTAGCAAAGAGAAGAATGAATATGTGCGGGTTGCAACTGAAGCAAAATGTTATAGAGGAAGAACCTAACAGGAGTAGCTTCAGACTGAAATTGCTTCAACACTAAACTTAAAAAGGAGCAACTTCTTTTTGTTAGCCGTTAAAGAAAAACCATAATGTACCTTAACTATTAGTGGGAAATTTTTTGAAACAGCGCAAACATGAAACCACTATACTTCAAAATTTTTCTCAATATTCGATTAATTAAGAAGGAATGCCTTGACATATATACACTCAAGAATATACTCCTTAGACTGTGTTAAATACAAAAATGCGTTACAATTGTAGGTCAAAGACAAACAGTGCAGAGAAATCAAAACAAAATTAAGCTAACTAGCTCAAGATCACAAATCTCAAGAAGCCCAGTTGAATATCAAAACTTCAAAGGAAACAAACTGAAAGCACAAAAGGTTCTTTTAGAATGAAAAGGTACTTAAAGAAATGCTAACCTGTGAAGAAGGTGACAGATATCACTTGAGTTGAAAACTTGGGATGAAAAAAATTCTACCGCCATTGCTGGATCATAGGAGCTCAATTAGGTGCTTGCAGAGCTGGAAAATCGTCTATAAATACCAACTTGTTTCTGAAGTCTCTATGCATATATTTATATATATAGCGATAGATAGATGATATTTAGAAAGAAAGAATCTTTGACAAATTTCTTTTCAGAGATTTCCCTCTCTCTAAATTTGTTTGGCAAACTTAGGCAGAACATTGCTTGAGAAAAATGCTTTAAATTATATTTAATTTCTTGAGGTAGAGAAAGAACATTTTGGCGACCCTTCTTTTTTTCTTTTCTTCTTCATGTTCCTAGTTCTATGTTTCTTACTTGCTCATCAACTTAATTAGTCAAATATTATTTTAGGTGAGGTTCCATTGAAGTGAAGGCAAACAGAGAGGGAGAGAAGAAAACTTTTTTAAAAGAGAGATTTTTTCATATAATTCATCCTTACCTATGCTTAAAATCATATACCTTTAAATTGATACAACGATCATTATATTAACAGTTTCACCATCAAATGGAATCTTATACCTAACTGTAGCTTTAAAAATTTGTACATCTTGAAAATTTTTTATCTCTGAAATGAAAATTTGCTGTCCCACTAATCATATTACCGACAATATTATCATCACGTTAGTCCAATACGATTCATCAGTTTCTTTTTTTACCACATTTTTCATATGTTTCTAGGAAAATTAATCCTTTTCTATTTGGGCAAAAAAAAAAGCAACCTATTAGAAGAAGACGAAGAGCATCTGAGAGAATATCATTATGAAATTCTATTAGAAACAGCAATAATTAATGTGCAAGGAGTTAACTAAGAGGATCCTATTCCTAATGCTTTAGATAATATGAACTTGCTGACTCTAATTAAGCACTACTCATTGGATACAGATTCATATTGATCCAACAACTATTGTCAGAATGGTTAAAATTGCAAATTCTTCAGAAGGTTGACAAAATGAAACTGACAATCTTATTGCAAAACACTACTAGATCAGATCTTGAATCTATTCTCTGTCTACTTGTTAATAGTAAGAATAACCGAAGGTTCTACAAGTAACATGATTCATCAAAACAAAATTTTCGTTTTTCCAACTACTGTTCATCAATTTAAATCTCGTAAAAGAAATCTCATTCTCAGAACTACACTCAAAGTCGATCTTTATTCGCGGATTTCCAATATATGTAAAAAATTATAATTTGTACTTCTAAGGAAAAAGCAATCAATGCATGAAATAGATCCCTAATAATTAACAAGTCAACTTTCTTATGCTCCTAGTGCCTAGTGGAATAGAAACTAAACTCTTGGCCTAAGTCTTTTCTCACTAATTTAATTGAAAGGGGTACTAATGTGTTACTGTTAATTTGCCAACTTCAATGAAACCGCAGACTGTATTTTTTGTGGTGATTTGTCAAATAAAAGCAGGTAAGTAGCCCACTCTACTCGAATCCATTAGAAATTATTTATTAATATGTTTTTTAGTTCATATTTTTAAATAAATTTTATTTTTAAAATAAAAAATAATATATATTTTTAAAAATAAAATAGAAATATTTTTTATTTAAAAAAAATATTTAAAAAAAATACTTTTAAATATTCGCTAATTATCATGAAACTCTAAAAACAACTTGAGATAATACGGTCTTATAATTACAAAGCCCTACCTAACTGATACATATACCTTAAAACTAAAATATTTCTATCTTCATTTACTCGAATCCATGTTTCTGTGAATTAACCGGTGTTCTTAATAATGAAAAGTTTTCTGGAAAGCTGACGATGATTACAGATTCCATCCAATTGAAGCTTAATTTCTAATTCCACTCTATTGATGTATTCCAAATGCCAACCGAAAGCTTTACTCTAGACATTTGAAGTATTTTTAAAATAGAATTTTTTAAAATAAAAAATATTTATTATTTTTTTAACTAATATTTTTTATCAAAATAATAATTAAAAAAATTTATTATGTAAAATTATTTTATATTTTTAAAATCTTTAAATTTTCTAAAAATTTATAAAAATATATTAAAAAAATAAAAAATAAAAAATATATTCTGAAATGGAATGCCATGTCAAATGGGTAACGATGCACCCATGTCTGAGCTGACCTATTAGCTACTTTCTTAATTTGCCTTCTCATAACAATATAGTAATGGCATTAACCTGATGGTGACATAATTATATAAGGAACCTGACGTAACCATTTGCTTAGCAGGATAAATTAACCAAAAACAGTTCTACGATAGTTAGTTATGAAGTTTAAACTAGTCAGTTTAATTATAAGATTTCATTATTGCCCATGTTCTATCCACTCACTGCAATTACAATCTCACTAACATTTCAACACAAAAATGCTATGTGTATGATCTTCTCTATTTCCAAGTAAAAAGAGGAAAATTGCTTCAGCATACAAATCAAAGTTTCTACAAAACTAAGTGACGCACGCACGATCTCGAAAGTACAAGGCAACCAAAAGTTCCATATGTATGTTGAATAGTTCGTGGGAAACCATATGAGAAACAAACATATTATATTTAATGTTACACAGGTTGGATCTCTTTAACTTATTTAAACAGAAGAGTTTCCTGTGTGGCTTCTTCCCTAACAGTTCAAAGTCGACGAGCGCAAACAATATGAAATCCAAATCTTTCTGTTGTTTTTTGCTGCACTTTGGTTACTAGTATGGAGCTCCCTAATCAATAATACTCAGTAATCCAAATAAGGGAATTTGAGATCCATCAACAAATTAGAGACTGAAAAACAACAGTTACCAACAGTTAACAAAGGAGAAGAACTTTCTGAATTGAATGTGTTTGTAAAAGCATTTTTATAAATATTTAGAAATTTTATTTAAAAACGTTATATATATATGTATGTCTCTTATCTCTCTGTAATTATGTTGAAGCTTTCATTCTCATGAACAATACAATGATATACGAAGCTTTGTTAAAGCCTCCTTCTTCTTCTTCACTGCAACAGTAACAGGTAACACCGACGTACAAAAACAAAATTCCACAATTCCAATTCAACTATCTATTTTGATAGTAGTATGCCATTGCCGATCCATATCCCTCTGGCTTCTTTTCTTAAAAAAATTTATTTTTTAAGCGATTCCTCTTTCCACAATATAACTAAGTCATTGAATTCTCTGCAACAGATGCGTTGATTTATTCCCGTCTTCATCTTCTTCTCTCTTCAAGTTTCTGTTTTGTACTTTCACTTGATCGGTTCCTTCTTTTAATGCCCCATCTTTATATTTTTCAGCTTTTTTTCTTATTATGGCAAGCAAATTGGAAGTCTCGTTATCAGGACAACTTCAAAGTTCCAAAATCCGTTCTTTTTCAATTAGAGTGAAACGCATCGAAAATTTCTCTTTTTATATTGCTTACTAAATAAATTAACGCTGTAGCAGTGTATGTGTGAGTAAATTATCCTATCTGTAGACAGATACGTGACATGTTTAGCTGCCCTTTTGAGTTGATTTTCTTTAGATCGTTTAGTTGACGGTAAATTGCTTAATGATTTATTTCATATTAAAGGGAAAGATGCTTGCTTTTGGTAACCAAGCCGCAATTTTCAGAGCATAATCAGATTTTATAATGTCATCACTCATGCATTTGTTCATATGTGCGGTAGAAAATTTTTGTCATGTATAGCGTCAAGAACAGAGTCTTCAGAGGAATCTTTGCGAAAAATGTTCTTGTCCTCCCAATGTTTTGTTTGGTGGTGAAATTTTTGATACGTCATTATAATCACTTGCAATTGCTGACTTTTTTTTTCCTGAGTAATTTTGTCTAACATGCTTTATGCGTATGATACAAAACAGGTTGCCTAGCTACTTACAATACTGTGGTCCAGCTTCTATTCTATGAAAGCAGCTATAAGTTTGTCATACTTTAATCTTTAATCTCAAGCTCACTGTCAATTTTCTGGTTTTCCAGCTAACTAGGCAAATACTTGAGGCCAATCAATAGCAATGGTTGTCCTGATTCCTAGATAGGACATTTTTTGAGTGAATAGTCTTGTACTGCCTAAATAATTATGTACAATCTGTTTCTTTCTGCCATCCCGTGTCAAATCTCGAAGCACCTTTCTTGGAATTGTTGTAACCGAACAAATTTCAGTGGCTGCTGCAGTACGTACCATTTTTGCATACATCTATACTTATCAGCCGGTTGCAAAGTTGCAAGGATTTCATCGGAACACCCTGACTAGTGAGACTAAGCAATCTGCAGCAATGGCTTCTTTGAGGTTTTCTCAAGGTAATTTGTCTCAATAACTTTATCTTTGCTAGTTACTGTCTCAGTTCATTCCTACTTCCAATTTAACATATGTAGTATTTGGCAGGAACAGATGCCATTTTTCTATTCATGTATTTTGTTGTTCTTGTTGGAGTTTATTCAGTAAAACTGTCTTTTCTATAAGTAGTGTGGATATGGCTTGGATCTCTCTTTGCTCACTGATTTATTTTAAAATGCAGATTGGTTTTCATTTATGTGTAGTGATGGTATGGATATGGAATCCTCATGCACTCAGAGAAGTTTTATTGATTTCATAAATGTGATTTTCGTTCTCTTGTACTCCTTGGGACTGCTTTGTTATTGTCTTAGAAGAAACTGCAGTGATGGAAACAAGATGAGAAATTGGCTTCTCATGGCTGTTTCATTTTGTTGTACCATAACCACTGCTGCATACTTCATTGAAGGTGTTTTCAAATTGTGGAGTAGTAGCCATGCAAGTACTGAATGGGAATGGATAAAATACTTTTGTAGGGGTTTAATTTGGATTGTAATAGGGATATCCTTGTTCATCCAGCCAACCAAATTTCTGAAGATCATAGTCCCACTCTGGTGGATGCTCTTCTCAATTCTAACCTCTGCTCTTAATGTGAAAATCCTCATAAAAGATCATGATCTTCCAGTTACAGAAATCATATCATGGTCTTCCAGCTTTCTTCTCCTCTTCTTTGCTATTAGAATACTGGTCACAGGTCTTGGATGTTGGAAAGATGCTGATGGCAGCCTTTCCGAACCTCTGCTGAAAAAAGGTAGAGCACAGCTGGAAAAGGCCAATCTATTGAGTCGCATGACATTTTCTTGGTTGAATCCTCTACTTAGATTGGGCTACTCGAAAACATTAAACCTAACTGATATCCCAGCATTAGATTCCATGGATAGTTCAATGTTAGCGTATCAAGAATTTGCTAAGGTGTGGGATTCTCAGAAAAGGGATAAGTTGAAGAACATGGTGATCCTGGCGTTGGCGAAGTGTTATTACAAGGAAATGATAGTCGTAGGAATATATGCACTCATCAAGACGATTGCTGTTTCATCTACACCTGTATTGCTTTTTGCATTTGTTAGATACTCAAACAGTGAAGGAAGTGATCTCCATGTTGGAATCTCTCTGGTAATCTGCTTGATTGTAGTCAAGCTAGCGGAATCTTTGTCTCAGAGGTTTTGGTTCTTTGATTCGAGAAGGTATGGAATGAGGATGAGATCAGCTGTTATGGCTGCTGTGTTTCAGAAACAGCTAAAATTATCTAGCCTTGGTAGAAAAAAGCATTCTGCTGGGGAGATTGTTAATTACATTGCAGTCGATGCTTATAGGCTTGGGGACTTCCCATATTGGTTCCATATGGCATGGAGTCTTCCAGTTCAGCTGCTTCTTTCCGTTGCTATTCTTTTTTGGGCTGTAGGTTGGGGTAGCCTTCCTGGTCTTGTCCCTCTGGTCATCTGTGGCCTTCTAAATGTACCATTCGCAAAATCTTTGCAGCATTATCAGTCCAAGTTCATGGAAGCTCAGGATGAAAGACTAAGAGCCACATCTGCTGTTCTAAATAACATGAAAATCATCAAGTTGCAGTCATGGGATAACAAATTCAGAAGCTTGATTCAGTCACTTAGGGACAATGAAGTTGAATGGCTTGCCAAGAACCACATCAGCAAGTCCTATGGAACTGCATTGTATTGGATGTCTCCAACAATCGTCTCTGGTGTGATCTTTGCTGGAACGGCAATAACAGGTAGCGCTCCTCTGAATGCTTCTACCATCTTCACAGTATTAGCATCTTTACGAGTGATGTCAGAGCCTGTACGAATGTTACCTGAGGCCCTCAATGTGTTGATCCAAGTGAAGGTTTCTCTAGATCGTGTTGGGGAGTTCCTTCTGGAAGATGAGATTGAAAAAGATGATGTGAGGAGGCATCCCATTGAGAATTCAGAGCTGAGTGTTATTATACAGGATGGATCTTTTAGCTGGGATCTAGAGTTGGCTATCCCTACAGTGAGATGTCTTAACCTGTCAGTACTGCATGGACAAAAGATTGCTGTTTGTGGACCTGTTGGCGCTGGAAAATCATCACTCTTACATGCTATACTGGGAGAGATACCGAAAGTTTCAGGACTAGTGAGTTATTTTCTGAAAATCTTGTGAATGCAACTAACATTTCTGTTGCTAATCTGAATTTTTATTGGATTCAGGTAGATGTCTATGGTTCAATTGCCTATGTATCTCAAACATCGTGGATACAGAGTGGGACTATTCGCGACAATATACTCTATGGGAAACCGATGGACAAGATGAGTTATGACAGGGCTATCCGAGCTTGTGCTCTGGACAAGGACATGGAGAGTTTCAGTCATGGAGACCTGACAGAGATCGGTCAGAGAGGACTCAACTTGAGCGGGGGCCAGAAGCAAAGGACTCAACTAGCAAGAGCAGTATACAATGATGCAGATATTTATCTCCTTGATGACCCTTTCAGTGCAGTGGACGCTCACACTTCTTCTACACTTTTCCATGTATGATAATATTTTTATGTAGATGAAGTCACACTTATGGTCGTTTGAAAGTTTCATATCTGGTTGTATTACGGCACCTAGATTTTGTTAATGCTCTCGTATGAAATTCTGCAGGAGTGTGTCATGTCAGCCCTTGAGAAGAAAACTGTCATTCTTGTGACCCATCAAGTTGAATTCCTTACTGAAACCGATCACATTCTGGTAAGCATAGGTCCTTCTTCTCCGAGAAATCAGGTTTATGTAAATGAGGTTCCTTGGGGGTATACTGTAGTAGACCAATTTCTTTCCTTCTTCAGGTTATGGAAGATGGACGTGTTACACAATCGGGGACATATGATGAGCTTATGAAGTCAGGGACAGCATTTGAACAGTCAGTACATGCTCACAAGTCTTCAATGAACCCATTAAACACTGAGAAAGCTGAACAAGAAGGACTGATGATGAACTTATCAGAGGATGCAGTTGAATCTGAAGGCCATAAAAGCATAAAGCAACCCAGTGAAAGTGAAATTATGCCCTTATCAGCAATTCAATTAACAGAAAATGAAGAGACAGAGATTGGCGATGCTGGATGGAAGCCATACAAAGACTACTTTAACTTTCCAAAAGGAAATCTTCTCCTCAGTTTTGTCATAATCTTCCAGTTCTTGTTTTTCATTCTTCAAATGCTAGCAACTTACTGGTTGGCAGTAGCTGTGCAAATGCTCAGCATAGGCAAAGGCGCTTTAGTTGGAGTTTATGCAGTCCTTTCAGCTATAAGCTGTCTCTTCGTGTACGCACGGAGTTTATCTGCTGCGCAACTTGGACTAGGGGCATCAAGGGCATTCTTTACCAGATTTATGAATTCAGTGTTCAAGGCGCCCATGCTATTCTTTGATTCAACTCCTATCGGAAGGATTTTAACGAGGGTATCGTCTTTCCTTAAATACTAAAGAATTGTGTAGCCTGCAGCTGGTCGTAGTGAGAAGCTTGCATAGTCTGCTAATCATAATTTGTAACCATTCACAGAACCATTAGAAGACATTAATTTCAACACATATGCTATAGTAATTGATTGACCTAGTACGACCTTTTAGAATATAGATATTATCACCTCCATATATTTGTGGTACCTTCAAAAGTACTGATGCAGAATGCAGTAGTCTGTATGTCCTTGATTCTTTTTGTGAAGGCATATAGTTCTCATGTTGCAGGTTTCTTCAGATATGAGCATTTTGGATTATGAGATACCATTTTCCATTGCTTATGCCCTGGCCGGCTTTATTGAGACTGCTCTAACTATATTTATAATGGGAGTTGTTACATGGCAAGTTTTGGGTGTGGCTATACCAGCTGTTCTTGCTGTGAGATATGTTCAGGTTAGCCAAAAACCACCCCTCATCCCTGTCATAGTCTTAAACTTTTTAAATCAAGTTTCTGATGCTTAAATTTGACTTTGAAGAGATACTACCTAGCGTCAGCAAGAGAGCTAGTACGGATTAATGGGACGACGAAGGCACCAGTTATGAATCATGTAGGAGAAACAATTCTTGGTGGCGTAACTATACGAGCTTTTGCAGAGACTGAGAGATTTATCAAAAGGAACCTTGAGCTCATTGACACTGATGCAACATTGTTCTTTTATACTATTGGTTCTCTTGAATGGGTACTTCTGCGAGTGGAATCTCTTCAAAATCTTATCGTCTTCACTTCAGCTCTTTTTCTGGTTTTGGTTCCTGAAGGAACAATAACACCCGGTACAGATATATAATGATTATCTGAATTCAAGCTTCAGATATCTCTGCCTATTCGTTTTCTTCATGTGAATGCTATCATTTAACTGAAAGAGTCTTATCATTTTTGCATTGCAGGTTTTGTGGGTCTTGCTCTTTCCTATGCTCTAACACTTTCTTCAGGACAAGTTTTTCTAACTCGTTGGTACTCCAACTTGGAGAATTATATCATATCAGTAGAGCGGATACAACAGTACACAGAGATACCACCAGAACCTCCTTCAGTTATTGAGAATCACAGACCTCCTATTTCAT
The DNA here is from genome assembly GCA_019914995.1 of Acanthochlamys bracteata. NCBI lineage: Eukaryota > Viridiplantae > Streptophyta > Magnoliopsida > Pandanales > Velloziaceae > Acanthochlamys > Acanthochlamys bracteata. Next base: position 668,972 of record CM034138.1, on the reverse strand, counting down.
GGCCTCAAGAAGGGAAAATTGAGTTCCAGTCACTAAAGGTAACAACAAAACATTTACTATGGAAGTTTCAACATAATCGGTTTCCATCTAGTATTATTGCGCATCTTGTTTCTTTTATCAGGTAAGATATAGACCGAATGTCCCCTGTGTTCTCAAAGGGATTACCTGTACTATAAAAGCAAGAGATAAGGTGGGCATTGTTGGAAGGACAGGAAGCGGAAAGACAACACTCATAAGTGCCCTATTTCGACTTGTTGAACCAGCAGGTGGAAGGATTGTCATAGATAATCTAGACATTTGCTCCATTGGTCTTAAGGATCTGCGCATGAAACTCAGTATAATTCCCCAGGAGCCAACTCTCTTCAGGGGCACCATCCGTAGTAACTTAGACCCCTTAGGTGAGCACAGCGACCATGAGATATGGGAGGTAAGCTTTGTTTACTTTTTAAAATTAATATGTTATATGAGCTTTCTATGTTTTTTCTGATAAAAAAATATAAATTCAGGCTTTAGAAAAGTGCCAGCTTAAGTCTACCATCAGCAGCCTAGTTAGTGGTCTTGAATCTCCTGGTAAGCAGCTTCGAAATTAATCTTCTATAAGTGAAAGTTATCTGATGATTTTCCATTTGAAGTGAGCGATGATGGTGAGAATTGGAGTGTTGGCCAGCGGCAGCTCTTCTGTTTAGGCCGCGCTCTCCTTCGTAGGAGCAATGTTTTGGTATTGGATGAAGCAACTGCATCCATAGACCCTACCACAGACGCCATTCTGCAAACAATTATCAGGAAGGAATTTTCAAATTGCACAGTAATGACGATAGCTCATAGGGTGCCAACAGTAACAGACAGCAGCATGGTCATGGTTCTTTCCTACGGTACATATGTCACAAACTATTCATTGTGATTTAGGAAGAACTTAGAAACTATTTTCCAATGTTTCAAACTTCCTTCTCTTATAATTTGCAGGGAAGCTTGTAGAATATGACAAACCATGGAAGCTTATGGAAGATAACAACAGTTATTTCGCCAAGCTTGTCGCGGAATACTGGTCTAACTGCAGAAACAGCTCTGCATTATGAGTCAATAACTAGTTCAGCTACGATTCCTTCTAATTAGAAATATATAAGTGCATCAAAAAGAGATTTACTTAAAAATTATCAGGATCAGAAGATGTAAGCTGCAAGATGTAATACAGTTATTTCGCCAAGCTTATGCTTTGCTTTAATTGCCCAGACAATTGTAGTTGCGTCTCCTGTTCTTAACCTGCATCTGTTGAAATGCAAAAATTTTCTTTTGGAATTCTTTAATGTAGATTGTAAAGTAAATTTTGCAGGTAATATTTTTTGAGCCAACTAGTTGCTGAAAATCAGGTACTGATTCTTTTAATATCTTTAATCATTGTGTTATAGAATTGTTAGTATTGCCCATTTATATTTTATCTTCTTTCTCTATAATTCCAGTTTTAACTCCATCTGGTTTTGGCTAAGTGCGTTCGAGGAACGTTTACTGCAAACTGAATTCCAACCACGGGAAAGCGTTTTGTGGAGCTTGTTGGACTGACAGACAACTTAAGGCAACGGGCAGGAAGGAATATGTAAGATTACAAGACTATTTAATAGTTTTCAGTTTCTTGAGATGATTTCGTTGTAAACTGATAATGCAGTAAGCATGCTTTTGGTTGCATTGACGATTTCTTCTATAATAATTTGAATTCCTTGCAGAAATTGATCATATACTGGTAATTTGAGCTTTTCGATTTATTTTCTTTTTCAGAGAGCAAACTGATAACTGGAATCTTTTTTCAGTAATTTAGTAAAAACTCTAATCATTTCCTTTTTCTTAAGGCTGTGGAAGATGAAACTGTTACATAATCTGGAAGGTATAATGAACTTTTGAAATCAGGAGCAGCACGCGAGCAGCTAGTACACGCTCACAAGGCTTCAATGGACGCCAAGAAACCTGAGCAAAGATGGGAATGAAGGAGTTGGAAGGATAATACAGTACACAATGCCGGACAGAGCTTCCTGCAATTATTCAGAACAACAGGCACCTGTTTCACGTCCTCAAGAAGGGAAAAATGAGTTCCATTCTCTAAAGGAAAACTACAAGGATATATTGCATCTGAGGAAGCTTTGACATAATCAAGTGAATCTTAAGATTCGTGTTTTTCTTGTTAAACTCATTACGGTAAGGATATTAGACCGAATACCTCCTGTTCTCAAGGGGATTACCTGCACTGTAAAAGCAAGAGATAAGGTGGGAATTGTTTGGAAGGACAGGAAAGCAGAAAGGCAACACTCATAAGTGCCCTATTTCGACTTGTTGACCAGCAGGTGGAAGCATTCTTATAGACAGCCTAAGCATTTGCTCCGTAGGTCTTAAATATCTGCAGATAAAACTGTGTAATTCTCCAGGAGCCAATTCTTCTCAGTATGATCCACAGTGACTTAGACCTCTTAGGCCTGCATAGTGACCACGAGGTATGGAGGTAAGCTTAATTAGTTTTTTCATTATATGTATAATTCTATGAACATTCTCTGTGTTTAGTAGTCCAAGCTAATGGAAGATAGCAGCAGTTATTTTTTGCCAAGCTTGTTGCTAAAACTGGTCCAATTGCAGAAGCAGTTCTGATATCAGGAGTCCAGAAGCAGATAGTTAGAAAATGAACGAAACTGCTACCTACAGCTTGCCACTTCATACATGATTGGCAGTTCAAATGCAATGTCTCTGTAAAAACATTCATGAAATGATTCAATGGAAGTTGTAAATACAAACAATGTGTATCTCAAGTGTAAATGAATCGAATCAGGACGCTCGTATTGCTACTGTGATGGAATTTGTAGGAACTCCTGTTGAATAGCTCTAACAACAATGCAAGCATGCTACAATGTTTTCATTCATAAGAAAAGAATTATTTGTTTGGACATCTTGCCTACAAAACTTAAAACAAAACCATGAACAAGGTGCAGTTACCTACAAAGATTTTGAATTCACATTATTGAACTTCATGTGGTCATGATCCAGGTTATATTAATGCTTCAACATGTCAACCAGGATATTACAATACGCAATCCAGCTTTCTCTTGCCAGGCATCAAAACATGACGCATATTTACAAGAAATATTACAGCAGTTTAACCAAGCTATGAGTAGAATTTGACAACTAGTGAAGGTTCCACAGTCACGAAACACAGTTCTTCAATATAAATAACCAAACTGCCAAACAACAGAGATCCCAAAGATGTATCCTTCAAGTTCCTACAAACATAAAGAAATGCAAGTACAATAAGAAACTTGTGTGTTCAAACATACAAGAATGAACCAAAGTAAGAAGTGGAGATTCTAATCATGTATCTGAACGGACATTTTTTAAGGAAAGCAAGATTTAGTGTAATTCCCAAACGTTTCATACTTGGACACAACATCTCATACACAAGCAATACCCTGACCTTTTAGGAACTATAGACAAAGGTTGATAGTAAGTCTTAGTGACAAAACAAAATTAAAGATCCAATGAAGCTTTTTGTGAGCTAATACTCATTACACCTCTTTCTTTTTCTTATATGTTGTTCAAATTCAGAACCAAGTTAACAGTTAAATTTCCATCTCCATGTAAGCAATTTGCAATCACACAGATCCTATTGATCTTATAGGTTATAGAAAGTTGTCAATTTAACTCTAAGAGGAACCTAACTTTCAAACACTTATCAATCCCAGAATCACTTTACAAGAAACAAAATTTAAAAAAAAAAACTCTAAAAAATAAAAAATTATACCAGATTTCAGAGATGTTGATGGTAATTCTGAAGAGAGGAACTCGTAAGCGATTCATGAAGCCCACCGACGGAGCAGATGAGCTCATTACGTTTTTCTTCACCGGCGAGCGATTCAGATTTAACTCCTCGTTTCATCAACAACAGAGCTTTATCAGCGATAACAGTCGGCAAGGCCGCCGCTGCCGCAAGCCGAGCCAAGTAGTATCCACGACTTCTCGGAGCGCCAACGGCTCCCACTCCGGCGTTGGCGATCGACCACCCTGACATTGAACTAGATCGATTGAATAATCAGTTACTTGAAGAAAGAAATTGAACTACTAGCTCACACTTGGTTAAAGTCATCCTACGTGCAAATTAATTAATTAAATAATTAAAATATCAAATGTTAGTACTTAGTAGAGGTTTTCTTCTCATATATTTTTTTTGAAGTTGAATCTTTATGTTTATTGGGAGTGTTTATTAGTTGAGTTTGTAATTTTGAAGCTGAATTTATGTTTATTTTGCTGTTTTTTTTTGTTTCGACCTCTTTAGGAGCAATTTCATAATCACTGTTTGTTTGCATGAAAGAGTTTGGAAATCTAGCAATAACCTACAGAGCCATGAATTCATAATTGAAGTTGCCTTATGTTTGAGTCACTTGTGCGTTTCATTTTCATCTCACTGACAGATTTTTAAAAATATTATTTAAAAATAATAACAATAAATAAATAATAAAATATTATTATGTAATTTTTTTATTTTTTTAAAATTTTAAATAAATTTTATATAATATTATAAATATTTATTAGAAGCTTTAAATAAAAAATAGTTTTTAGAAACGTGAGAAAAGCAATTTTAAACTCTCCTAAATTAATTTTTTACTCATAATTTGTACTACTTTATATATATATATATATATATTTTAATAATATATGAAAAGCTGTTGCAATTAATTTTGTCAATAAATATAGAAAGCTTATTTTTAGAAAAATCTTACTTTTTCTTGTTAATGTTTAAAACCTTAATCAAAATTTAAAAGGTAAACCTTTTTTTTTCCCAATTGATGATGTATACCACATTACTACTGTTAGTTAATTATAAAGTCTAAGCGGTGCACGTCTATATTTATTAAATTAATTCTAGAACGTTTTTGCTACGACATTAAAACCTTTTCTATCCCTTTTTTCTTTTCACTTTTCACTTTATATCATAAAAATTTTATTAAAAATTTACTTTTATTTTTTTAATATTTAAAAATAAATTTTATTTTTAAAATATGATAAAAATAATTTTTATAAGTTTTTATCAAATAATCCTTTACAAGTTTAGACCATCTCATAATCATCATATATTGAACTGATAATTATACAAAATTCTACTCAACGTTTAAAAGCATTTGTAGATATTCGAATATAATCAACTCGGAAAAAAGAATATATCACAACTAATAAATCAAAGCTATAGCTCTAACTCAAATTCCAGTATCAAATTCTAAATTCTTATGCCTTCAAAATATTCCTTGCCTCCCACTTAAACTACATGCATAATTTATCACCGGAGAACAAGATACAGTCCAATATTTTTATTTTAATTATACGAAAATAAATTTATAAAAGCGATAAATTTCAGTGAAAAATAAAGCTCGATACAAATAAAATTCGAATCCGACTGCAAAAATATGTGAAATAAAATTTTCAAAAAAATTTAATAGAAAAATAAAAAGACTAAAATAATAATTAAAACATATAAAATTATAGAACTCAAAATCTAAAAGTAACAAATGAAGTTACTTTCAATTAAAATTTATAATCAAAATTTTAGCTCGATATAATTTTATTAAAATTAGAATTTTAATTTAATTTGAATATTTAACGCTAATAGTAGTAGTAGAAGAACATGAATATAATGAATGAATATTCTCTGTACTATTCTTTCTTTATGTAGTGCTTCTCAGTGCAATTCCCACTCCTAAAAGCAAAGCAAAGCAAAGCAATTCTCTGTGTTATTCCTTTCAGAATTTGGAATCTCTGCCTATAAATACCTCCTTCAATTCTTAGCCTAACCCTCAATCGGTTCGCTCTTTCAAATTTCAAATCCGTTTTGGAGAGGAATTGAAGAACTGAGTTTTTGAAGAATTGTTGATATCATGGCCGGTAATGGAATTGTTGTCGTGTTCGATTTCGATAAGACGATCATTGATTGCGACAGTGATAACTGGGTCGTCGATGACCTCGGCGTCACCGATGTTTTCGATCGGCTCCTTCCCACCATGCCTTGGAATTCTCTCATGGTAATTCGTTGCTTTTTCGTTCATCGTGTTGTTGGTCGTTTAAGCATTAACTTTGCAAATTAATTTTGAATTTTCTTATGAACAGGATAGGATGATGAAAGAATTACACACGCAGGGTAGATCAATTGACGACATTGCAGGATGCTTGAAGAGAGCGCCGCTAGATCCGCATATTATCTCCGCAATCAAATCTGCTTACGCTCTCGGGTAATTCCAATCACCAAATCAATCATATCTTTGAAGAAAATATATCCGCAATTCTTTGTTTTCTTTTCTCTGACGATGATGATTTGTGTATAATGTTTGCAGTTGTGATTTGAGAGTGGTGAGTGATGCAAATTCCTTCTTCATTGAGACAATACTCGATCACCATGGTCTATTGAGTTGTTTCACAGAGATCAACACGAATCCGAGTTATATTGATGAAGAAGGAAGACTACGGATTCTCCCTTTCCATGACTTCACCGTCGCTTCTCATGGCTGCCCTCGTTGCCCCCCTAACATGTGCAAGGTATACAAACAAACACTTCTCCTATACAACAAAGTTGTAGTTTCGTTAAAAAATATTGCGTTAAAAAATATTGCGTATTTTTCTTTCATTTAAGATTCAAGCATCGTTCAAATTAGCAGAGCGAAGAACTTCTTGAATTATGAAATGCTGATATGAAATCCATCGGATCATCGGTTATTGATTTAGCGTGAATTATGCATGCAGAGCAAAATTTTAGAGAGGATTCAGGAATCGATGCTGGCAGAAGGGAAGAAGAGATTGATCTACTTAGGCGACGGTAAAGGTGACTACTGCCCTTCGCTGAAGCTCAGCGAGATGGACTTTGTAATGCCTAGGAAGAACTACCCTGTGTGGGAACTCATTGCAAGCGCGCCAGAACTAATCAAGGCAGAAATACACGAGTGGACCAGCGGCGAAGATCTGGAAAAGATTTTGCTGCAGCTCATCAACAGGTGCATGTTAGAGGAACGCAGCAGCAATGTTCAGTTGGTTTCCGTGGATTGCAAGCTTGAAACAATTCCCATTACCTCGCAAGAAATCCTTCCTAAAGCCTTGCCAGTTCCTCATTGATCCAATATTGGTCGAAGGCCAGTGTTCATTGCTAAAAATATCATTGTTTATCGTCTAGTACTCTGGGGAATTCTGCATGTTAGGGGATGCTTATAATATTTTTGATCTATTAATTATGAATAAAGTTCATGGTTGTAGAAATTTCTGGTAAGAGTTTCTGGCAGAAGAATGATATCATAGTTATTATCTTTTCTGATACTGAAAAGGAGAAACAAGAGTTGCACTATTTGGTTTCGTGATTCTTTTTTGTTATATATATATATATATATATATATATATATATATATATGCTGTTTAAGCATTTGCTTTGCTTTTAATGTACATCTATTCTTACAAGAAACCGCATATTATAAATGGTTGAATGGCTTCCAGCAACAAAAGTTGCCAACTTCGTTTCTGGAACAATTGCAAAAGGCAAAAGATCACGTGTAGCATTCATTTGAATTTGAATCACGTCTTTGATCATTACCTGTTTTCCTAAGATGGTGTTTAATTTTATAGTAAACATCAGAGCACAACAGTAATTTATCACGACAGTTCACACGAAAGAAAAACTGCCGGAGCAGTGCATTACTGATTTTACACCTTAAATATCAGCAACAATGGCCATCCTTATTCCTGGAAGAAAGTAAACAATGATCATTTACGTACATACATACAAAGGGACTCTAGAACAAGTATGAATATAGTTTTTCCCACCCACTACAAACCGTTTCCTTTTTTTTTTGTATCTACACCCGATAACTCTACATTCTGCCTACCCCAAAATCCATGTATCCATGCTAATGGAGCATAACATGCTCCACGGACACACGACAGCAGCAAAAAGAGGAAACCTTTTGTTTTTCAAATCGTTCTGTGATGGTGCTTTATACTTGTAGAGAGACCCTTGTCTTGATTGGCTTCAGTTTTAAACCCATGCTCTCTGGTGATAACAATTCCGGAGAAATGCATGATGGACTGAGCGGACTGCGAGGGCTGGTGGTGAACTGGCTTGGCCTGTAGAGTCCGTAACCGTTCAGGAAGAACTCCAAAGGCACCAGCATTGCATGGGGTTGCTCCTCTGTCACTACAGACCCACATGCCTGGACCTACATGTTTAATTAAAAGATAAACGATATTTTATTGCAAGTGGCAGATACCTACCATACTCTATATTTATAACGTTCAGTACATAACTTCATCATTATTGTTTAGCATTAAACATGAACATTTTTATACCTCGACCAGTGCACTGTATCTTCTGTCCATCTTAGTGGACATGTGGAGAGCTTCTAAGTGGAAGGGGGAGTTCTCACCGACAAAGATTAGGGTGCGGCACCTCACTCGCTTCAACATATCGGTGATATCATATCTCCTGTGTATAAACCAGAATCATGAGTAAACAGTTTACTAAACGTTCCATTGAAAGAAGTTGGTCGGCAGTTGGTTACCCATTGATTGCTTGAAGAAACCTCCATACATTCGTGCTTTGCTTCTCGTCTAACAACTGTTGATAGCCGAATGATTAAAGACTTGATTAAATAAGGAAAGCAAGTCATGCTAACAAGATGTAAATGACAGAGTTTGATACTAACACTTCTACAGGCTTGCACTATATCTGATTCGGGTTCTTGTCCACTACCACGAACTTCCTACAAAACCCAAACGTATTCATGATGAAGTTGCTATAGAATGCCAACTTCGCAGTTTGAAAAGTAGGAACATAATCATGTACCTTACTAAAGTAGCGGTGGAGTAGTGACTCTTTAACCAAGCCGCACATTCCATAGAAGTAGAGCAGATTAGATATCACCTGACAGTTTGTACCGCTTTTCAGCAAGGCATAATTTCATAAAGAAAAGTAAATGACAGATAAAATCATAACTACCTTACTATACAACCATTCAGACCATGATGGCGCTTTGCATAAAGGAGATACCAGTATGAGACCAAGTACACGGTCTCTGTATCTAGTCTGCATACAGTAGAACAGAACTGTTAAAAAGAGTAGATACTAACAGAAAACAGTTGTCATCCTTGAGACACTTACAGCAAAAAGAGTAAGAATATATGCACCAGCAGTGACGCCAAAACACATAACAGAACCTAATCTGGAAAGATAGACCATAAAGTTAGATATGCCTAAGTCACATGCTAGCACCAAGCTTACAATATGCATAATCTAGAAGATCAGTTCTTTGAATGTTACCCAAAATAGTCGATGACATCAGCAACCTGATCTGCCAACTCATCAACATTGGGGACTGGCTCATTGGAAGATATCGGAGCTGCTCCTAACTGCAGGGACTCTTGAGGAAGATTTTCAAACAAATCTATGTGAGCATGTATTTTAAAAATACGCACTGCATACATAATAAAGCAGCAACAAAATACCGACCTCGTGCCCTGGAGGACTGATATGGTAGATGCAGAAATTGTGAAGAAGTAAAGATGCAGCTTCTGGACAGAAAAATAATCCTTGGAAGCATGACATATCTGCTTAAAAGTAAAAGAAGACAAGTTAAGCATCCAACAACTAGAACAAAAGATTGAACAGCAGAAACGTTGTTCTGACTCAAAAGCAACAAACCATGACACTATGCAACTAGTTAAATGGATATATAAAATTGGCGTGCATAAAAAGTCAAAGAACTCACGATTTAACGCTACATCTGGATATGTAATTAGAGGTGTCTTCTCCAGATCTCCAAACACACCAACTGATATGGATCCATATCTTGTTTGTATGTGATGTTCCTGTTTTTCACACGCACAAAAAATTGATTAAACATTGACAAGCCCCGAGATGAATTTAAATGATTTTACGGGCCCAAAAAATACGAGCCAAGTGTACAAATCATTTAAGTCTCATATGCTAAAGTGCATATATCAGCCTTTGTAGGTTAAACAACCAATTAGACATAATAAAAATCGAAAGAAAGAGTTCCACACAAGTGAGGCCAATTTCATAAAAAGAGGAAGCTGTGAAACAACATTTGAATCAAAAATAAAGTAGGTGCGCAACTAAACTACAGAAGCCCTGAAGCATGATCATCATCATCTGTCATACTCTAATTTCAAGATTACTGTTAAATGTTGATTTCTAGCTTGTTCTTTTTCAAATTTACTGTACATTGGCAACTGCATCATTCGTTCTTCTAATCTTTTCAAATTATCTTCTGTGTTCTGTCCTCAAGAAACATGTATAGCTAATTTACGATGCAAGACTAAATTAATATGCCGACGACTGTCAACTGAATATTTCGAGGAGGTTATGTATATTAGTGGTAAAATAAAAAGATTTCAATTGAGGAAAATCAACAGAAAGAGCAAAGAAAGAAGACTATTTCAAATTGCTACTATATGAATCTATAAACTGAATGGAATAATAAGGACCAAGCTTTTTTCTCCCTCAGGAGGGTTCTGTCTTAGATAATTAAATTTTTAAATTTGATAGACAATTGAAAATTTCTGACGCACATACACACCTTCATACTTATTCAGCTGTTTCGTAGATATACAAAAAGCAAACACATCTTAGAACTCCTTCATGATTGCCGTTGACTCGAAAATTGTTAAATGGGAAACAAAGAACAGGCGCTTTCCTTCCCAATTTAGTTACTCCATATCTAGAGATTCATTGATTATTGGACAAGCAAAGTACTATGGGGACGCAGGCAAAGGCTTCATCTGAAAGCAAGAATGAAGAAAGACCCGCTCTCAGAAAGAAAAGAGAATGGTTCATTCAGAAAGAAAAGAACATAATCTTAAAAGGAGAACTTTGAAGCTCAAACAAGCATCCAAACATTCACGAATTTGAATAAACCATTTAGAAGAGGCACATACAAGTAAACTAAAAGGCTTAAAAGCAATCATGAACCTTAAAACACATTCCTTTAGGACAGAAAGTTTTTATTTTTCACTAAATTAAATGCAGTAAGCGTAAGGTGAGAAAAGGACGCCATAGCCAAAGCACAAGTTCAGAAAGGAACAAGCCAAAAAGAAAAAGGAAAACCAAGAAGAAAAAGATAAGATAAAATTGCCATTAACAAAACAATGTACCAACCACACTTCACATATAATCTATACCAACTTCTCTGGAAAGTGAAAGGAGAGAAACAAGAGCAAACGTTCCCTTAACAACAGCTTGCTAACGAAAATATAAATAAAGCAAGCAATATATATAATTATTACTCACAATCACAACCACCACCACCACCACCAAAAAACTGAAGTAACAGGCTCCAGCACAAAAATATTATTAATCGACTAAATAATTAAAAGCCAGAAACTTGTTGGGGAAGCCTTAATGAATCAATTTTTCACTTCTCAATCATCAAAATGAAGGACATTGACATCATTTGTCTCTACTTCTTCAAAAATCAGTAAATTTCATAAATTACCAAAAGATAATATTATTGAAAATCTATGAATTCCAAATTAGAACCATAACAGAAAATAGTTTAAACCAGAAGAACCAAGAAAATTACTGAAAATCAAATATTCATCAAAAAAACTTATAGGCTAAGAAAAAAATCGAAACATTTTAAGAAACGCCCCAAACTATTTCCACAAAAGTGCCAGGAGTCAGAAATTGAAGGTAAGTGCGAGGAACCAGAAAACACATAAAACACTCCCCAAAAAAAAAGGAAAAGTTTTACATATGCCAAATGCACCTTCCAAACAACAATTAAAAGAATCCAAATTACACACTCGATAAAATTCAAAATCCAAAAGCATCATAAAAGAGTTCTTTTTTTTTGTTAACAAAACCACAACACAAAATCACAAAATATGCAAAAACCAACTCATAAAACAAAACAAAGTGCACGTTTTTTGCAGCAAAACCCAGAAACCACACCCATCAACCAACATTCAAAACTAACCAAACCAAAAGTGCAACGAAAAACCAAATTCTTTTTCCCTCTATATAACCCAGCGCAGAATGTACAACAAATTTTTAGAAAACAAAAACGAAAACAAAATAACAAACCTTTCCTCCAAACGAAATCCTCTCCACATCAACAGAAACAGAACCGCTCGACTCTCCCATTCCTCTCTCTCTCCCTCTCCCCTTCTCTATCTTCTTCTTCTTCTTGAAATTTTTCGTTTTTGTTTTTGTTGTTCGTTTTTTTTTTTTTTTTTTTTTTTTAATGTTCAAGAGAGATAGAAAAAAGAGAGACAACAATCTATCTTTGTTTAGCTGGCTTAAATACGACGCGGCCGCTCAGCACCACCGACGCCTCGGTATTTTCACCCGCGGGTTCAACTGACCGACACCTGCCACGTCAACTACAATTTCTTTACTACTCACTAGTTAGCTCTGCCACCTGAAATGACTCTTTTGCCTTCTACGAACAGTTGCGAAAACCCGTTAGTGGTTTTTACGCGGTAATGCGTGCAGATACGACAAAGCAACAGCTGGAACTGCGTGGGACCCAACCGCTGAAACACAATAGTAAAACAAACCAACAAAGAAACCGGTCCATCAGTTGAGCCCACGTAATGAACACGCCCGAGTACCCGACAGGAGTTGGATCCAAGATAAACCAACGGTCAGTAGAGGGGTAAACGCGTAATTCCTTGAGAGTAAACGTACAGGGGGCGATGACTTGTGTAGGAATATTCCTGCTCTATCCGGCTGGCAGATGACAGCTGTTAATAATTGTATGTTCAGTATAGAACAGGAAAGAGCAAAAAACATCAATAGGTTTTCATGATCTATATTTTATTTACCTGGAATTGAATTATAATTTTTCTTTACCTTAAATCAAGAGCTTTTCTGAAAAAAAAAGAATTTTTAGTTCGTTTGCATTGCGTTTTAGTTTTTTTTTTTTTGTAAATAGTTTTTTTTCTTGAAATTGGTGTATATAGTTATGTAATATTATAGTCATGTTTGTTAAAGAAAGTAAGGTGAGTTGCTTGATGATCCATCCAGGCATCTTACAACACTTTTTCTCATTTTGGAAGCTATACCATTGTTTTCAATTTTCTTAATGTTAACATGTGAATTCAATTATATTATTCAAAATTTTGAAATATGTGAATGAATTTTAACTTAAATGTTGAAGAAACTCCAATGAGAGTTTCATGAACAACATCACAAAATGAAGAAAAAAGTAAATTATTCGAATTCATTAACTCAGAGCAGTTAAAATTTTTAATGTATAAATTGTCATTCTTGTTCACATTGGATTCTGTTTGTATGCTCTTTTTTTTTCTCATATCATTTATTTGGCTCCCAAGAAAACTTTTTGTTTTCCTATTTAAATTTTCATGTTTTCAAGATGCGACCACTTCTAAAGAAAACTACTGGATTGAAATTTTACATGAAAATCAATTGCATAGATGCAATTGATAACTCAACCAAAAACAAACTAATTTCCAACTTCAAATTCTGGTAACATTTCCTCTCATTATACCAAACTCAAGATGGTAGCTAGTCCCTAATAAATGAATCTTTTTCATAAACGCAAATGAAATATTTTCCCCTGTTTTTTTCCTTCCCATTTTACAGTACTATGTACACAAAGAGATAATATATACTATCCACGAAATCCTAGAAACGAAAACAAAAAAATATTTATTAATGAGAAAAGAAGTAATTCGAAAGAAAAGTTAACTGAAGAAACTATGACTTCTTCTAGAATCTACAGAAAAACATAACACATGTAACTGGAGTAATCAACAAAAGAAACCTTACTGAAGAAAGAAATGAAATACATGTGATGTTTGCAATGGAAAAGGGTCCTTAATAATAAAAATATCAAGTCAATTTAGAAGCTGCAGTTGGTGCATTACTTTCCTACAGGTCTTTTTCCATTCTCAATTTAATGCAAAACCCAATTGGTTGATGACATTACATAAAAAAAGAAAAAAAATTCATCAAGATGTTTCATTACTTGTTCAAAATTTTCCTTCTACACTTGTCCAGATTGAGTCATGCACAAGTAGGTGGTCCAGTGTTGATCTTAATTTGCTTGCTACATATTTGAAGCACTCTCTAGTTCCCACCCGTGTTGGATAAGCACGTTTTCTTTTGCTCCATTTTCTTTTCCCTTGAAAAAGAACAAAACAGGCAAAATTTTAGAAAAATTTTGAATTTTCTACCGACAGCGGAGTTGTCAAAGCTATACAGTACTTTAACTGTGTTAAATGCAGGACGCATTGGTTCGCTTGAAGGCTGCATGGAGAGTTCCAGAAGTGAATTCCAGTTTAAGAAAAAAACTGAGTAATGAATTCCTAGTATTATGTCAGGAAGACTAGAGATGTACACTTACAGATTCAATATCAAATAGCATTATGTCAGGAACACTGGAGTTCTAGGCTACTGAAGCTAAGCAGACAAGAGGTATACCAACTCAACTACAATGAGCTGCCGACTAACCTACAATGAGTTGCCGACGCTTCTCAAGTAGCACCACTGCAGAGCCCCAGGTGATGAGATGTCCTTTGTGATTTACTGATCTTTTTCCATCACAGGTCGAGAACTGCTCACTATGGGCTGGTCCAATATTCATACGGGTCAGCTAAAGAACTGGTCAAATTCCTGAAAATTCAAAAGACAATTCTTTCAGCAAACAATTTAAACGAAATAAAAATATCACAATACCAACAAGCATATTGTCCAGAACAAAGTGTGAAGGCTATGATCAACTGAAAAGTGTTAGCATCATCTTGATATTGTTTCCTTCAGAGATCCCATCACTACAAAATCTTGGTTTACACAGTTGACTACAAAGACAGTAGTTCAGTTAATAACAATGAGGGTAGTTCCAGTGTACAATCCTGATAACTTTCGCTAGAGGGGAAAAAAGTGAACACTCTTCTATCAACGTAGATTGCTTCTTCAGCAGTGGCTCATTACCTACTACTACATAGACAGGTTACATCTAATCCACACAGATATTCCTAATGCACAATATCTTCCATGTCATCATCTGAGTCTGGATCCTCAACTTCACTTCCACTGCTACTGTCATCAGAAGTAGAGCGAGAGAGAGATATATTCACTGAACAATCTTGTAGCTTGTATTTGATTTGTTTTCCTTGCATTTCAACTTCGGCACCGTGTTCTTTCCTCTTCTTTCTTCCATTACCTAATATTTTCATTGACTGGGCAGCAGTTTGGAATGCACTGTTCATCTCCATCTCGTTATCATCTGCAGTGTCTTCAGGCAAATTTGCTTGCTTGTCAAACATGAACTCATCATCGAGAATTTTATTTCCAGACTTCACGCGGAGTTCAGGGACTCTTGGTTCAGCAAAAATTAACTTGCCAAGAAGCTCCAAAATGTCGTCTCCAAACAATGTCAGACGCTCTTCAAGAGATACAAGCCACCCTGCAGGGAAAGAAACGTATGATGCTTCACCATCATGAGTTACTGATGAAAATTTAGAGTCTGCAGCAATGCAAGGATGAAACGTTGAAAAAGCGTACTCAAAAGAGCTTCAGGAGTGGTAGCAGCTGGGGTGCTTCCTGTTCCAACCTTCCGCATGACCCACTTAACTAAAAAATGAGGAAGATACGATGTTGCGAAAGCATTAGTGTATGATGCTGCTTTAGCATAATCTCTCTTAGCCCTAAAACCAATAACATGACAAAATGTTACAGTAAGAAAACATAGAAAAGGGAAATGAGTCGAAAAGCTCGCAATCTAGAAGTTCACCTAGCCTTTCCAATGGCTTCATGAGAAACAGCAAGCCTTCTCATAGGAAGACTTGCTAGATGATCATGAGATTGTTCTACTTCCAGTCCTGAGTTCAGGAAGGAATAGTCCACCAGTATGAGAGCATCGTAGAGGATATCTCGCACAGCATTTTCATCCTTCGCACCCTGACAGAAGCCGTAGGTTTAGGTATAACTCAGTACTGCACCTAAGACACTAGCTAAGGTATACAAGAAGCAATCCTGTTTACATGACAAAAATTGTTATGACCATTCAGGAACATGCCATTTCATGGTATAAACCACTATGTACTCTACATAAGAGAAGAGTAAAGAAAAAGCACATGGAGAATTCAAAGAGGTTACAACTACAGAACCAGGATAAAGTTTCGGTCTTAACCGCTTGAGTGTCTATTATATTTATACATAAATTATGGCCTACTAAATGCTCTTCAGAACTTAGATAACAGTATGCCCAGAAATTAAATGTCAATAAAAAGTCAGCTAAAACTATTCAATAAGTCATCACTAACAAACCAGAAAATATCTTAAAGCAACTTACACTCACCAAGAAAGGGATGACCGGCAATGCAGGGGCAAGCAGCAGCCTCAGCAATATCTCTGCATGTCACCACGTAGAAGTCAGAATACAAGCAAACAAAGAGAAGCTTGCCATATGAATGACCATCTTACATCTCGAGAAAAAAATATATGTGCTCAAAACATTTAAACACACACATATGAAACATTCAAACAAAGGTAGCATAATTGTCATCAACTCAACTACCTACAGATATTAATACACACAAAATAGTGATGCAGGAAAGAAAGTGCGGCAAGGAATGCAGCCTCACTGTGCAGGCATGTGTGTTCTAGTCTTCAAAAACTCTTAAAATATCATATTATTCAAAAGTCAGGAGGAAGTATATTCTGCAGTTCTTCTTCAAGACAACATAAACCGTTCAGAGACTACCTATACACCAAGGACTTCTTTAGTGAACTCAAGCGGAAACCATTCTACTTGCAAATTGCCGACACTCTCATATCCAATGTCACTGCTCTCAATCATTGTTTCAATACCATAAATTTAACAGTGATGCCAACTATATACACAAATAGACTAAAAATGTATGTTCCACAATGTCTCTATCATACACATCTCCATGCAAACTAAAATACTATAAGAACTACCAACCATGTAATCATTGCATAGATCACACCAACAGGCAACTTGAACAAATGTAAACAACAACAAAATCACTAAAGTTTGCAAAAGGCAGGAGCACTTACCAAAGAGAACCCGATCCTGGAAAACCGTCATGGAGCTAACTGCCCATATCCTGAGCTCCTTCTGCAACTCAGACCTCAACCCGGCTTCAGTACCACTACCCGCTGCTTGCACCTTCAAGCACAATCTCATCAGGAACACCTCAGCAATCACAACTCTGGCCAAACACCCAACACCAGAACCATCTTTCCTCAACAATCCACTTCTTATTTCTTCGCTAACCATAGGGAAC
The DNA here is from genome assembly GCA_019914995.1 of Acanthochlamys bracteata. Classification (NCBI taxonomy): domain Eukaryota; kingdom Viridiplantae; phylum Streptophyta; class Magnoliopsida; order Pandanales; family Velloziaceae; genus Acanthochlamys; species Acanthochlamys bracteata. The sequence goes on along the minus strand of CM034138.1, from coordinate 651,680 downwards.
AGAACCCTCATGTTATTCTCATCAAGCCCACGCGAAATCTTCCTCAACCCAGCTGCCCAAACCTTGCCAACATCAAAAAAACACCCAAGAATCGAAGAACAGCTTTCACTACCAAACTTATCTTCACCAGATTTACTACAACATATACTGATATAACCCAACACTCTCTCCAACACTAATTCAACATCATTCTTCTTCAAGTTGTAATCTTTATCTGATAAAACATGAAACAGATGCGAAACAACCGGAGCAAGTAGAGCAATAGACTTGGAACGATTGCTGAAAGCAGAGCAGGAAACGAAGAAGTTGAAGAGATCATTAACCAGCGAGATTAAATCACAGCCGCCGGATTGATGTTGCGAGTGGAAACTGATTGCAGCATGAAGCCACGTGGCTTCAAGCGGAGGATCAGGAGAAGAGCTGAGTAGACGGAGAGAGACAGTGCGTAGCTCCGCGGCGGAGGTGTTGCCGGTGTCCGAGCCGGTGTGGCGGAGTTCGGACAGAAAACGCTCGGCGGATTCACGAAGGAGGGAATCGTAAGAATGTGAATGGATTGAATTGGGATTGTTGACTGTTGTTGGAGTTGTTGGTGGTGGTGGTGGTGATTCGAGAAGGATGGGATTCATTGTCGGAGATTGAGCGATTGAAATTTGAAAGAAAGGGTTTTTGGGGAAAAAATTAGGGTTTTTGAAAGAGAGAAAGGGGGAGAATGAAATGGTTGAAGAAGACAATTTGTAATGGGCCGCGAAAGTAATTAACTGTTTAACGCGGGAGAATTGGGCCGGGAAAGAAACGCAAACTTTTTTATCGTAGGAGTTATTTGAAAATACTTTTAAAAAATATTTTTATTTTATTTTAATAAAGAAGCTCTACTAATTTGTTCGTAAAAAAATAACAAAATAAATAATTATAAAATATTTTAAGTAAAATATTTTTATATTTTAAATATTCAAATAAAGTTTGTAAAGTATTATTAAAATTTTATTAAACAATATTAAAATTAAAAATTGAACAATCATTTTTCTGAAACTCATTGCCAAAATTTTTGATCATATTTAGATGTATTATTAAATATTTATTTCATCTCTATTCTAATTTTTATTTTAAAAAAATTTCCATAATATTTAAAATTTTTGTAAAATATAAACAACATGTATATGTATATTTTTATAATTCTACAATTCTAAAACATAAAGAACTGTCATCAGAGAGCGAATGTTTCGATTCAAGTCGGTTGAATCCGCATCAACGATAAGAAAACTAAAGATGGTTGCATCACAATCAGCGTGAAGCAGTAACAGAAGTAAACAAATATAAAGAATGTATACACCGCAGCAACGAAATACAACATGAACAAATTAAACCTGTCACTTTCTACAGGGGGATATCCAAACGCATGGACACCCCCATATGCATAAAAACCTATAAAATTATTTCAGTGCGAAAAGATTGGTTGGCAGCAACTCTATGAATATGAAAAGGTTAGAGCAGAATACATTAAAACTAATATAATCATAACAACATCAACACGCCTCAAAATGCAGGTCCTACAATAAAAATCCTCCATGCCTTGCGGAAGGATCACCAGACCATTCTCTTTCAGCATCTGCGAGACAGATCCCCCTCAAAAACCTCCTAAGATCAAATTGCTGTAGGTGAGCTACAATCAGGATCCAGGATCTTAAATGAAGCATAAGGAAGATTAAAAAGATCCTGCCCCAAAAAATCAGTTGTCCATCCCGGTTCACATGATGGTTATACTTCCTCGTGGATTTTTTGACAGCTTCCTTCGTCTCAGTACAGAACAGCGTGAGACCAGATTGCCACTCTCGACATTTTCTGAGGAACGAGGACAAGCTTCAAGAACCTGAAGCTACTCCAAAAATAATTAGCTTGCCTGTCAACATACTATTCCAGGCAGCCTCCTATGCATAATACATGTAGAGGCTGTTTGCAGCAGCACATGCTATGGAGTTTTCAGTTGGATGCCAAGCTAAATGGAGAAGCTTAGTACTGAAGTCAAATGTGTTGCCATTTGCATCAACCCCTGAGCTATCTGCACCTACAACAGGGTTAATATATCAAATTAAGTACATTCGACAAAACTTCACCAACATAGCATTAAATTAAAGTACAGCAAGTGGCCCAAAAATAAGAGCAACTTGACATGATTAAAACCAACCTCTTCTAACAACACGTGTCAAACTGCTCAGTGATCTCGGAGGTCTTGCAGCATTCTGTGCTTGTCTCCTGATAATAAAATACACTATGTAAGAAATCAAAACTTCTGGTGCGACCATTATCTCTGTGGAAAGATTGCATTTACCTCATAGGGTTTTTACTCGCTTCCAATGTTGTTGCCTCAGTGCTTCCAGCAACACAGCCAAAGACACGGAAAAGATTGCTGCACAAAATGGAACAACAGGTACACAGAATTCATAAATTATCTCAATTAACCACTTGGTAAAAGGAAATTTTGACAGACAAAGAGCTGGTTAAAGAACCTATAAGAACCACTTGCTACTCTAAGTCCATCACCACTCAAGCAGCACTCAAACTTGTCAAAGATGGAATCATTCTCATACAGATCATACAGCTGCGGACATATAAACAGCTTCAATATCGATAACGTAAGGTAATATGTGGAGTAACAAGCAGAAAAAAGGGTTAAACAAAGCAAAAACAGAGACTTATTACCTTGGGCCTCAGATATTCATGAACCTGAAAAGTAGCAACAGGACCGGAGTCCATATTTATGTCCCAAAGCTGGTAAACACAATCAAACCAGTGAGGTATAGACATAACAGAAGTGGGAACTCTGGAAACCAACATTTAAAAAAATGACATTTCAAAGTAATACAGGGTAGGAGGTAATCAAAAGGATACAGCATTTGTTCCAAACACTAAAACAAACTCATTTCAATTCAGCTTAGTAGGTCAGAAACTGGACCTCTTTTCACACGTTTCATATAACGATATGGCCATATTAGATTAGGCCTTTAATCTGGAGCGCACACACCTAAATGATGGATCATTTAAAATCTTAGATACAAGTTCACCCTTAGCTATTTGAAGCACTTAGGAGCTACATATAATAACATAATTAGTAGTAACACAGTTGTACCAAGAGCTTCTAATCCAAGTTTAGAGCATATTCTACATTGCGAAAGTAAAGCAGTTAAAACAAAAAATGCAAAAATCCTGCACTACAGAACCTTAAGAGTCATATAATCACGACTCAGAATGTGTCTTCCATCCTTTGAGAACTTTATATCTGAAATTGAAGCAATAATCTCTGTGAAAAAGGATCTTGCACCAGGAGCCTCCCGCTCCTCAAACCTGTATTGTGATTTGCTGTCAGGTCAAAGACGGAAGAAAGCTTTGGCACAACAGTTGTAAAGTGAAAACTCAAAGGTTGTGTAGTGATAATGGATCACATAAGTGGAGATCATAACAAATGAGAGAAAATTGCACTTAATTCAATGTGTTTCAGCTTCCAATAAGTTTTTGGTAAAAGAATAACCATATATAACAGTCCTTAATGTTATAACTTACACTTGCGCATGATTATCACATAATGCTGATTGCCGCAAATCAATAAGTCGTATTGAGCCTTTTGAACTACTATATGCTAAAGTATTACAATGACTTGGGTGAAACTCGGCTGATGTTATAACCTCTGCAAAAGTTGAAAACTTGACAAGTTAAACACTTAATTATTGGCTCATGAATGAAACCAGAATAAGAGGAACACCAAAAGAAAACAAAGAGGTAAAAAGACAAGTTAAAGATACCAATACAATAGTCCTGCACCAAGAAAACACTACTAAGTATCAAACTCAAAATATGGGTCAAATGACAGCGTGATTACTTAATATTCTCACAGCTTCCACACGAGTTTGATTAACCGCAAGCATTAATCTTTACACTTACATAGGCTACCCAAACTCTAAACCAATCACTACAACAAAGCTAGCTTTTGGTTGCAGCATCAACACTTTGATACATCAACCTACTTCAAGAAGCACAGCTATGTCTTATTATACTCTTACTGTTGTTTAGGTCTATTGCATGTCCCTTGAATTATATAAAAAGGCCACCATGTTCCAGAATCTGGAGTTACTGCAAACATGGAAAAGAGTTCACTAGACCAAAACCCAATAATTTCATCCTTCCACTCCACAAATCAAAACAGTAAATTTTTGCTGCAAACATGGAAAAGAGTTTAGTAGACCAAATCCCAGTAATTTCATCCTTACAGTAGACAAATTGAAACAGTAAATCTTTCCAATTCTACCAGGTACCAAGGCGCATATAAACCCGATGCACTCTCTTTGTGAAAAGACTTTCAATTGTTAGATTTCCAAGTACTACTACATGCAAAAGCACATATCGTTAAACGAGTGAAATGATGTTGAATAAGAAATGCAAAGCAAACATAAAACTTGTTCTTTCCAGCTGCCAAAAGCGTCCAATGATCCAAATCAGGGGAGCATTCTCATTTTACAACTAAGGCGAAGGAGCAATCTGGCAATTCATAGTAGAGTTCACCTGTGAGATCCTCCATATTTGCAGGCTTCACATCCAAAATATTGAAACTTTGGTTGCTAATTTCCAAATTCCAAAGATTAATCCGCAAATCATCTGCCGATATAAAAGTCTCTCCATCACTGTGGGAAAAGAAAGAAAACCATTATCAACAAATTCATAAGGTCTGTGCAAAAGGTAAACGCAGCATGCAGGAAATGTTTCAACAAGTGGAGGTTCGAAGAACTAACTCATTGGCATGCTAAACGAGTTTTAGGAAGGACAAATTGCTCAAGCACAAAATCAAGTATTAAAGTCTTCAAGTAACTGCAATACATGATATAAAAGGAAAATAGAACGTTGTCGGAAGCCTTGAAATACTGAAAGCTTAAAACATCCTAAAAGCGAGACTGTTTCTAATAAGTCCAATAAGCACAGAATCCACACATCTTCCGCATAAGGACTAGAAAAGACAAAATGAGCTTTGATCACAGGAGTTCCTAATCCATTTTTTTTCAGAATTTACATCAAGATAGAAGGATAGTGGCTCTGTCGTACCAGCGCAAGCCCAGTCATAGTCAAACTTTAATCAAGCATCATTCATTGCCTGAGTTAACTATATGTATAGTATACCATTTGCTATCAGATATTGATAACACTAAGCAGATAATCATAGCGAAAGCCTAGTATTCATGCACAATAGCAATGCTCTAGAATCCATAACCACATTCCATAAAATGCATATCCGAACTCTACACCACACCCAGACTCCTAGAACTATCCACGCAAGTGCGCGAAAGATACAGAGTCCTACCTGGTATAACGAAAAAGTTAACAAGAAAATATTAGAGCATAAATCTCATGAAGGAAACGCATAGCCTGAAGCAAAATACAAACTCACCTGTTATTTGATATTGAATTAATGTGATAATCATGTGCATGAGCATAAATTCTTCGACACCTAGCTATGGGACTTGTTTCTTGGCTCGTAACCTACAATGCAGATAGAACAAGGACATCAGCCACCCAAGTCATGGCAGTAATATCAAACAACAAATAAGGGACGAAGAAGTACGAAAAAGCAAAGCCAAGGACTACTTCAACTAACTAATGCCAAAACAACACAGGAATAAGAAAAATTGCAAAAAATAATTTCGATGCAATCTTCAGGAAACTTACAAACTAGAAGCTTAATAGAAAGAAAACTTGATAACAAGAATCCTCTCAGATTGCTATCTCTATGTGGATGCCCTAAGGGGGGAAAAAAAGAACAAGTGGAGCAGAGTACAACTACCACTGGCAAACGCAGTGAAGGAAAACCTCCTGGTGGAAAAGAGAAGTCATTGCTGAGATAATTGAGTGGCCTCTCAGAACATCCACCATTTGGAAGAATGGATCTCATGCTGGACATACTTGAGCTAATGATTGCACCATTTCCTACAGAATGTGAAGTATCCAGATTCATCTCAGCAACTTTTTTCACCTTCTTTTCTTGAACCTACATGTACACAAATACATAACAAAAGATTCAATGCCAGAATAAGTAATTGAACTACACTTCCTACTGAAAATGGAGCTCAAGTCTCAATACAAGAAATCAAGATCCAAAAGATGAAGTACCTTTGCCATCAATTGACAAAGTACATCATAAAAGTACATCATGTACAAGTCTCCAATTTGTAAAGAAAAGAACAGATAAAGGTGGACAAACCTTCCAGTATTTAATTGTTTTGTCATTTGTGGAAAGAAGAAACAAAGCGCCATTCGCTGTCTGACACCAGCGGATCTTGTTTATCTTTTCTTCTATTTCCAAACTCTTGAGATAATCAAACTGCATAAGGAAAAGGCAATAAGATTTCTGAACAGAGATTAACAAGTTTGTACGAGTGTCCAACAAGTAAAAGCTTAAAGCACCTCCGGTTCATGACTTTGAAACTCTGTTTTATAGCGAAACTCAGGATGCCTGCTAACAGGAAAATCCTGCCTCTCTAGGTCTCTTCGAGAACCGCGCTGCAAATAATTGAAGCAGAACATGAAGCAATAGCACAATAATTAACAAGTCAAAGAATTAAGATGAAGAGTAGTCTGATCAGCATACATCTCTGACATCTGTTCTTTCAAATAAAACAACACGACCTCCTCTATCTCCTGTAGCTAGATGATCACCAGACTTGTCAAACTCTATGGCTGATATTATGTCGACTGCAGAATTCATAAACACGGTAAACCATGTAAGCAGGTAAGCGAATGGAATTAAACTATGAAATGAAGAAAGATGACTAAAGTAGTACTAAGGCAGGTCACTGAAGTAGTAGTAGTAGTAGTAGTAGTAGTAGTAGTAGTAGTGTAGATCAAGTAGGGTCTCATCAACATAAAAAAGGAAACACTAAATGCATCAGAAGCCAGTTGCTAACCAAAAAGCTTGAACCGCAAAAAGAGCTCAGATAGTTGCTTAAAAAAATAAGGACTTCAAAACACAAAAGCACATATGAGCTGAAACAAAATGCAGAAATGAAATCTGTTGAAAATTTTCAGAGGAAAAACTGCTCTCCACCTCAGATTCTACCAAAAAGATCTGATTTTTAGTAAAAAGTACGCCAACAACTTGCAAAATTTAACGATCTCCACATTTCTCGACCCCAAAGAACGATCAAAATGTCAAATCACCTCAATCTCAAGGACAAAGCCGACCGCTGATCGATCTACTAACCAATCGCACCGATTAAAACCAAAACGAGCTCCTTCCAGCAACGAAACTCTCACCAATCCTTCCCAATTGCTCAGATCTAGACCCATATTAATAAAACACCAATAAAGAGCATACCTTCCTGAACCTCTTCTCCCGCTGTCCTCTCACCGAAGACCTGAGAAAACTTCCAATCAAGTGGCGGCGGAGGTGCCCCTACCGCCGCTGTAGCTCCACTACCTTCCGCCGTCCGGCCGTTCATATTGACCGTCGCCGTCGCCGCCGCGCTGGAATAAATCGCGACGGCGGCGGGTCAATCCGCCATTAGAAATCTAAATCTTTCCCAATTCTTAACGAGATTTGGGAACAAATGGTGAAGCAACACACTGTGATCGCGATTGATTGATTGCACGAAAGAAATTCGACAAATCAAATCTCAGTAGTTAAATAAAAATCCTCCTCTGCTCGCCCTAAGCCTTCTCTTTCTCTCTCTTTCCTTCTTCTGTTTGTTTCTATCTCTCTCTTGCTCTATTATTAATTTCGATTTGTTGTTTTTGTTTTGTCACCGTTTTCTCTTTCGTCATTTCCTGTTTTCCTTTTAAATGGCCGAATACTGTAAACTAGTAATCAAAAGGTAAAAGACTGCAATACCCTTAGAAGTTTGGGGAATTGTGATGGATGCTTGATTCTCTGCGTCGTTTAATAGTAAGGGCAGTACATTTTGGGACGCTGTTCGAGAGTGCGTTTTCAAAGTTTTATTTTTTTTAATAAAATAATTTAAATATATTTTATTTTTTATTACAAAATAATAAAAATTTTATCACGTATTTTTTCTTTTTTTTAAATTTTAAATAAATTTTTAATATTAGAAAAATATATTAAAAATACAAATTAAAAAATTAAAAATTATTTTTGAAATAAGTTATATTAAACTCCTCTTTATTATTTAAGTTGGTATTTGAGAGTTCATATAAAATAGAATATATTTTAAATTAAAAATATTTTTATTTTTAAAAAAATGATATTTATTTTTTAGCTAAAAGAAATAATAAAAATAAGTAATTAGAAAAATTCATTAAATTATTTATATTTTAAAAAAAAATTATATTTATAAAAAAATATATTAAAGAATATATAATTAAAAAAAACTTTCCCAAAATCACTCTTACTTCCCTTTGCTTCTGTTTATTTGGCACCAAAATTGTACAGGTTTTAGGAGGAGTGGTTTGGCGTAGAGTTTTTTATAAAAATGTTTTCTAATCTTTTAATTTATATATTTTAATAAATATTATAGATTTTTTATAAACTTATTTAAATTTTAAAAAATATAAAAAATTTTAGTATAATATACATTTTAATTATTTTTTTATTTTTAAAATAAATAAAATTTTAATAAAAAACACACCCTAATATATGATGTTATAAGTTTCGAAACAAAATCTAAAATTTGTAATGAATAAAGTAATTGGCAATTGCTTTAGAAGCTAAGAACTTATTTATCAATCTATTAAATTTATTTTTTAAAAACTTATTTTTAATATAAATTAAATATAAAATTTATTATATTCTTATTTCTAATTCTTTAAAAAACAAGTTGATTTAAAATAAACACGGCCCTAATTCGTAAGAAAAGTTCCACATGTTACGGTCGGACAATCGTACTATTTTCCAGAAGACGAGAACGCCTTCATCGGTTCGTTGCGTGCCAATCAACACGTGTATAGGAGAATCTAATAAGTTACAAGAGTTGCTTCTTAACAGTTTCTTATTTCTAAGGATTTATTTTTACACAAAGAAATCACTTGTGCTCCACTAGAAATATAAATCATATTCATTTAATTTTATTAAAAATATATAAAAAATTACTTTCAACTTTTTTAATATAAAAAAATATAATACTTTTAATAATATTATTTTAAAACCTTTAATCGTTTTCAGCTCTTTTTTTATCTTTAAACCTTAAAATCTACGACCATATATATTTTTGGACCTATATGTAATTTACCTTTTTAAGGGCAATTAATTGATTGGTTTTTGCCGGAGATATGAATATTACGGAATTGCTTATAAAATAGAATTTTTTTGAAATAAAAAATATTTTTATATTTTTTAAAAATGAACTTTAATTTTTTATTTTCAAAAATATAATAAAAATATTTCATTACGCTAAAATTTTTCTACACTATCTAAAATTTTAAATTTTTTTCTAATACTTATAAATTATATATTAAAAAATATAAAATAAAAAAAGTTAAAAAACAGCGTTTGAAACGTGCTTTACATATAACACCACGAAGTGCGTGTTATAAACTCACTTTTTAAAAAAATAACTTAATAAAATTAAAATTAAATATTTAGTTATATCGAAAATAGATTTTAAAATTATAATTTTTTAAAATAAATTTTTAGAAATAGTTTATTTAATAATTAAATTTATTTTATATTAAAAATAAATTTGAAAAAAATAAATTTAAACTAGTCCGAAATTAAATAAGCAAGAAAATAACAACCATTTTAGAGGACAATGAATTGGTTGGGCCGGGCTAGTAGAAACCCGACTATACTAGCCCGGTCCAAGTTGCTGTACTCTAAGTGACCATTGCGAATAACCGGGCCTTAAGTGAGCCCATTAGGGCAGGTGTTTCTCAAGCGACGGTAACGCTACACAGCAGATTTCCCACTACACCATTTCCGTGAAGTCAAACTGTTATAAACCCTATTCTAGATATAAATATCTCCACCACCCGCCGCTGTTATTTCTCTTCCTTTTCTTTCTCTCGTCAATCAATCAATCAATCAATCTCCAGCACTAGGGTTTTCTTTCCATCTTCCAAGCTTGTTCTCTAATGGCGGACGAGACCAGGTCTGATAACAAGCGCAAGTTCGACGATTCTTCACCGGTATCAACAGTTTCTTCTCGCCGGCCGACGGGTTTCTCTGCTGCGATTGCTTCGCCGTCGGGTGGGGATTCAACTGGTACTCCGCCTGCTTATAATAGTGTCCCGCCGCCGGTTGCTGTTGATGGGATCGAAGCTGCTAAGTTGAAGGCGCAGGAGATCGCTGCGAGGTTGTTTAGTGATGCTGAGGCCAAGCGGCCTCGTGTTGAGAATGGAGCTGGTGATGGATCTGCCGATAGAGGATTTAGCTCAGGGTTCAGCGGTGCGTGATCGATCCGTTTTGGTTTCTCTCGTTCTGATTTTGCGTTTGGATCTGGTTTATGTTCGAAGTTTTCAACAGTTTTCTCCCCCAATCGGTTTATACTGCTTCGTTTAGGGATTAGTTGTTGTTCTGGCAGTTTGCATTCGACTTTGGCTAGAAAAATGTTTGAAATAAGCTTTTTCTTAACCTTACTGGATGCATGGAGAAATCTTATATATAAGCTCAGCCATTTGAACGACTGTTTTAATTTTATGTAAAGATTAATTTTGTCCGTCTAGATCTTAGCACTTTCTCTTATACATCTTTCAGACCAATACCAAAAACCACTCGGGCAGCAGTCTCATATTGGGTTAGGGGCTCCAGGTTCATATTCCGCCTACGGGTATTCATCAGGCACAAGCAAAAAGATTGATATTCCAAATGGAAGGGTGCGCTCCGTTATTTTGTCACTAGAAAGAGTTTTATGCCTGACTGACTAGGTGATATTTAGTGAATAACTAGTGTGCATTCTGTCATCATTAGGTTGGTGTTATCATTGGTAAAGGTGGAGAAACAATTAAGTATCTTCAGCAGCAATCTGGAGCTAAGATACAAGTAACAAGGGACATGGATGCTGACCCTAATTCTCCTACTAGAATGGTGGAGCTGATGGGTACTCCTGAGCAAATCAGCAAGGCTGAACAGATGATAAATGATGTTTTGAAAGACGTATGATCTTTTTATCCCTAAAACTTTAGGTCCTACTTTGTTGTTTGATACGCAACTTATATGGATCACTTTATGCAGGCGGATGCTGGAGGTTCTGGTACAGTTGGCCGCAAGATGGGTGGTGGTCTAGGTGCCAATGAGCAGTTCATCATGAAAATTCCTGCCAATAAAGTATACATATCCTATGATACTTATCTATCTCAGCTCCTTAACATTCTTACTAGTATTTCAACTCAGCTTTGTTCTGTTTACAGGTTGGCCTTGTAATAGGTAAAGGTGGTGAAACAATAAAGTCTATGCAGCAGAAGTCCGGAGCTCGCATTCAGGTATGAATTGTATAGCAATTCTCTAGTATTACTTCTCAGAACTCTGAATCTGATGGGCACATCATGTTGTGGCTGTTTATGTTTTAATAGGCATGTTATCTGCCAGAGAAGTTTTATTTGTGAATTATAATTCTTCCATAATAAACAAGATTGAACTTGATAGATGCAGGGCATGATCACCATCAGTTTTGTGCAGTTGAAACATGTAAGGCATTAATTTCCTGAACGTGGGTTTTAGTACCTCAGGTCACTCTACCATAATTTTCTGAATACTGGATTGTGGGTCAGAATAGTAACGCATGTTTGATGCTAAGCAACAGCTTAGAATATGACTAAGTTGATGAATTTTTGCCTCTACTCAACCTCTGTTTCTATACTTGTATTTGTTGTTTACGTCATGCTTAGCATTATGGTTGTCAGTGATGGTTTTGAGATCCTTACTGTGGAGAAGTGGGCATTCTTTTTTGTGTGGTATGCAAGAAGTCTATTGGAGCTACACATCTAACAACTTGCAAGCATAGATAAATGCATAATCTGTACTGATATTTATATGCTTAAAGATTCCTTACTCTTTCTGCTTTTCCAATCACAGGTGTTTCCTCTCCATCCACCACCTGGGGATACATCAACTGAAAGAAATGTGCAGATAGATGGTACCGAGGAGCAGATTGAAGCAGCAAAGCAGTTAGTGAATGAAGTTACAAGTGATGTATGTCTCATGAGTTTTTCTTTGTTATTTTGTATACTTTGGCCTACAAAGTTACGTTAGATGTTTCTAATATTGCTTGGGTGGCATTTTTTATTTTTAAATTTTATGCTAAATTTGTTACCAATTTGATGTTTTATGGATCATGCTTTGGTTTTCCGTCTCATGCATGTTATGCTTAAGCTGTCTTTTTGCTATAGATATGAAGTGAATGTTCTCATTATTCTACATTAAGATGTAATTTAGCTCTTGTCACTGTCTATTTTATCTAGGATCATATGGAAATGTATTTAGGAGGGCAGAAATATCTTGTAAATTCATTATATATAGTTGCCTTGTTAGCAGAGCTAAGGAATAGAACCTCCTTTTTGGAGTTTGGACACTAATCGTATAGTTGTTATTGCTATATCTACACTGAATTTACACCACAGCCATGTTTAGAGCTCCGGTAGTGTCGTTACACTCTAGGGCGTGTTAGAAATATTGTTTCCTGCATCCTTTGATTGACGGTATATGAAGCTATTAGCATTTTCTTCTTGTGTTTTTATAATATATGGATTTTATATGTTTGTTTTCCCCGTCTGGTTAGTGGGATTAGCATCTAAAGCACAGCAAGTCTTCTACTAAGTGCATGTGCTGCTGTTGCATTGAGGCTGAATGGTCCTATGTTGTACTTTTCTAAGCAATTGTGGTTTTGCCATGCTGTTTCATATATTAGATATTATCAATTACTTCATATGTAGTACCGCTATGCTTTGTGAGAAGCATGGAGTATCTGTAGGATTCTATATATATAGTTAAGCAGTATCTCTATAAGTTGGAAGTTTGATAGAAGCCTACTCAAGATGCAACTTTATTAAAAATATAGCATTTTGTTGGAGTTCTCTTCTGGAGTGCAGTCATTACCCCTGAGGCAGGTTCATCCTTATACATATAGCTGTAACTGTAAGTTACTCTACAGTAGCACCAATTAAAGCTCATAAAATGTCGACTCAAAGATTCTCTTTTGCTGTCATTTTATCAGGATATAAAAGTGCTGTAGTGAGACTTATTAAACAGCATTCGGAGTTGTAGGGATAAGTAACCGTTTTGATGATGAACTATTTTTGGCAAGTTGTAGCTTTAGTTTTGCTTGCTAGGCATCTTGTGTTGCAGGTGTGTAGACTTAGCCCAAAGTTGGTTTCCTTGGCTTGGAACTGGTACGACCTACATCCTTTGATTCTTGTTGTGATTGACTATTGATCTTTAAAGATGATGTTGGAGATTGGACATTGTTGGATATAATTGGACAATGCTTCTAGCCGTTCTTTCTTGAAGCAGAACAAGTTGTATTGGGTTAATCAAGAACAAGCTAAATTTTTTTAATTATTGTCAACAATCTTGGGAATATAATTATATCCTGCTATGAAAGTTGAAATATGGTTTACATTTTACCAACTGTTGACGCTTACCCATGAACTGCAGTCTTGCTAGTTCCTAGACAGAGGATCCTTATGATCTGTTCATCCTTGTCAAATTTACCTAATGGATACTATGTTTGTCAAAGCTCTGGTGCTCGTGTAATATAATGCATTTCCGAATCTGCACTATTTTTCTTCTTTTGACTGCTAGAATTGGCTTGGTACATATTACTTCCCTTATGATCAATCCTATAGTTCTCATAATTATTGTTCTGTCCAAGCTTGTTTCAACAGATTATCTTTAGCTGTATACATTATTTCCCGGAAAGATTTTAGTATTGGTTGTACCATCTATCTTCAATGATTTCATATATTTACACTGTCCTACCTGATATCTCTATGATGCAATTGATTTATTCAGCTTATATCTCAAATTTATCCATCGTATTACTAAGCGGATAGCTGCCATACATTTGAGATAATTTGCCTTCAGTGTCTCATCAATTGTGATTTTAAGATTATATAAGACTTGCACCGATATAGGGTATTTCTTGTTTTTGTGTGGTATTATGGTCCTTGTTAGGCCCTGCAACTTTCTGGGTCCGTTTTGTTGAGACTGGAGAGAGCATGGGCATCCAACAATCTAGCTTGAAACAGTTACAGTTAGCCTCTTGTGTGGTAAGTAGGTTTCCTTTATTGTTTGATATGTGCTGATTAAAAGGCCTTGCATATTTAATTCTAGGTTTTTCCTGTAATGTTAGTTGAGACTTACTTGAATTGCTTGCCTTTCACCTGTGTATATAGCATTTTGAAATGTGAACACAGACTAATTCACTTTTTTTGTTATGCCTTAGAATCGCATGCGTAACTCTCAAATGGGCGGAGGATATTCTCAACAAGGTTACCGTCCACCTAGACCTCCAACTAGTTGGGGTCCTCCTGGTCCTCCTAATCAGCCACCTGGGTATGGTTATGTGCAACCTGGTGCATATCCTGGAGCTCCTCCTCAGTATAACATGTCTCAGCCTTCCTATGGTGGTTACCCTCAACAACCTGCTTCTGGTGGCTATCCTACTGGATGGGACCAATCGTCAAACCAATCAACTCAGCCAAGCAATGCAGGAACGGGCTATGATTATTATGGCCAGCAACAGACTCCACAACAGCAACAATCCATTCCAGTGTCTACTGGTGATAGTGCCAGCTACAATTATGGGCAGCAGCAGCCTCCTAGCTATAACTCGCAAGGAACATATGGTGGAGATGGTAGTTACTCCCAGCAAGCTGGTTATGGTCAGGACAGCTACAGTGGAGGGTATCATGCTTCTGGGTCTCAGACAGGACATGCTCAGGGAACACCAAACCCACAGGCTGGCTATGATCAACAACAAGGATATGGGTCTGCAACTCAGTATGGAACTGCAACAAACACAACAGCTGATTCCTCTGCTCCCAATTATGCAAGTCAAGTAGCTCCTGTTCAGCAAACCCCCCCACCACACCAGCCTTCTCCATCTCCGCAGGGGTATGGTCAGGCTCCTGGATATGGAATGCCCCCAGCTGCGCAGCCTGGATATGGACAGCCCCCTTATGGTCAGCTTCCACAAGGCCAGAAACCTCCTGCAAGCCAACCAGTCTATGGCCAGGGCCAGCCCCCCTCATCACAAACTGGCTATCCATCATCTGGCTATGGACCCACAGGTTCTCAACCAGGCTATGGACAGCAACATTCATATGGAGGCGCACCACCTCCAAGCCAACCTGGTTATGGGGGGCAACAGCAGTATTATGATTCTTATGCCGGTGGTGGTTATTCACAAACTCCTGCTTATTCCAGTGAAAGTGCTGCTCATGGAGCGAATGATACTACTGCAGCTCAGACCCCATCTGGAGTTTCAAAGTCTCCCCAGAGTTGATTCCATCAGGTAAGCCGATTCTCTGCAGGTGGGAAAACTGAGATCTTAGCAGGGTATGGGAATATGAAGAGAGCTTGCAGGATTTTACATGTTTAGGGTTAGATTATGGTTGTGATGATATTTCTTATATTGTATGAACTAGTGATGAGATGCAGCTAAAACAATTCCGTTATGTCTGTGTATGTAGTTGAATGAGGAATGTCTATGACTTGTTGAGATAATTCGATTTCATCTGGAAGTCTGTCAGTCTGTATTAGTTTTATGCAAACTTCATGTCCGCAATTATCTGTTTTCCTTTATTTTGTGGTATTCAAAGTGCTCATATAGTTATGATTTCTTGTATGTGTTCTGGATGATATGAAAATCTCGTGACCTTTGGGTGGAGGTTGCTGCTGTTTTGCTGGCAAGCTGCGTGTTAATTTCTGTAAAAAATGAAGTGGGTGTGTTTTCTGTTTTGTGCTACTTGAAATTTGAAATCTGTGTACGAGGCTCTTTGTAAAATCTCTATATTTCTCTAGTTTTTGTGGAAGTTTTGCTCATTGGTTACTCTAACAATATATGTAATAAAATCAGGTCTCTCAAACTTTTGGGAAAAAGCCAATACTATCCTTTATTTTCCGAAAATTTACCAGCAACAATTGCTCACTTTTAAAACCCGGGTTTTCTCTTTTCTGTTCTGTCGCTCGCTTCAAACCAAAATCCCAAACTCTTTCTTCTCTCCTATCAACAACAGGTAACTAATCAATTCCTTGATTTGTCACCTCCATTCAATTAAATTGACTTCGTGATTCTATTGTCATTTCCCCCAACTGATGATCAAATCGAAACGTGTTACAGTCGAAGTCAGTCCACCAATCTGGTAGATGCGTTCGATTTAGTTTCGATTTAATTTTCTGAACAATGCTATTAATTTTGCAGGGATGGCAGCGAGATTGCAGGGTTTGAGGGAGAAGATGGCGCAGGCGGCACAGTGGACGGCGAAGCACGGCGGGGTTTATTACAAGGAGATGATGGAGAAGAACAAGCAGTATGTCGTTGAACCTCCAACCGTCGAGAAATGCCAGGAACTGTCAAAGAAGCTCTTCTACACCCGTCTTGCAAGGTCGGTTTCTCATAATTCACTTCTTTGTTTCTAATTTAAGGTAGATTAGTTCATGATTCCCTCGGTTCTGGTACCAGATTTTGTGTGAAACTCGTGATCTTCGATAATGCCCTTGTACTTAAGGTTACCTTGGTTTATATTGTGTTTCAATTGACTGTTGGTTTGGTGATGGTTGCCATGTGGAAGTTTGGGATAGATTCTATAATGTAATTATCTGCTATTACATACCTGCTGTGATGAGGTTGTTCTGTTAATATATAATTGCATAAGATGAATTTGTCTTGTGGAGGACTGTTGGCTAGCCCGACATGCTAGCCCAAGGGTTATGATCCTGCTGATTTAAGCGATGTAGTCAGCTTATTGCTTAAGATTATAGATATGTGGTCAAAGGTAATGCCTGATGAAGCCACTTCACATGCTGTATGGATATTAGAGGTGAGAGATGGTAGGCATCACATTGGTGTTGGCTTCATATTCCTACCTCGCTCCAAATCTTGTCGTCTTATGTAGAGGAACTTTGGTGATATTTGAAAGATCAAACTATTCTATCATGAGTTGAATTTGAGTTTTGCAGTAAATGCTTACACAGAATCTAGCGCACTAGGTTTAAAGTCATTTTTGGAAGTTGTTTCTAGGAAAACGTCTTACCTTACACTGAGATTGTCTTTATTGCTAGAGTTAGGTTGATATGCCTTCCCTTCTTGCATGCATACCAATCCTTTAGGAGTAATATGCAATTTATGTCAGTCCTCGTAATCAAGGTCCTTTATATGAAAGAAACCTTGTCGCATGATACCAAACTTGACAGAAGCTTATCCGTGATCTGTTACGATGGTGATTGGTGTGACAGGTGAGACGTATATGCGTTGCTATCATGAAGTTGATTGAATTTCAACCTGTTTCTGTCGTTTATTGTATATACCTGTAGCAGATCACTGTAGACTTCCATTTGAGAGATGCAGTAATTAATAGAGGCTTTCCAATGGGTTCAAGGAGACCCTAAGCATGATGAAAGAAATCTATTCTTTGAGGATTCTCATGTTCATTACCTGAGCGAAACTCTTAAGAACAATGTGTGTATTTCAAGTTTCAGTTGCATCTTTGAGATTTTTTTGTTACCGAAATATCATAATCATGTATCCTATATCATTCTATAGTAGTATCATATGACGAGTATTAGGGAAGCAAAGAAGCTGCATGATTATAATACTTGTATGGTGTTTTGCTTCATATGTGCTACCATAATGTTGGTCAAACAATCAGGGACACTTTCTTACATTGCAGTTTCACAAACTCTTCACCTATACTTTTGCAGTTTGGAGCTTGCGTATTTATCATGCTTGTGATTAGCAGCAGCACGTACCGGATTAGATTATTTATTCGCATGTGTTATAAAATATCTTTTAGTTTTGGTATTTTGGCTGCAACAATTTTGCTGAAGATTTCCTTTGGGTCTAATGCATCTCATGGATCCCTAGATATATCTAGTGGTCTTGTGCTATGTGCATCTTGCGCTCCATTTTAGTTTATCATTGGACATACTGATACGTAGTAAAGTAATGCTGCAAGATAGCCAGTTATAAAGGGGAGATCAAATTTTTATTTTAGAATAAAATAACCGCTAACTTCTGATTTCTCATTGGAGTAGTTAATCCAGCTTTCATTCGATGGGCATCTGAACTCAAAAAATTGGTTCAGAACTTTATTATGAAGGCCTTATTAACTGTAAAACTAATTCTTTACCTTTATTTTTTTGTAAGTAATGCATCTTTGTCTGCCTTTTTGCTTCAAGTTGCTGATTAATTGCATTTCAGTTGTATTTTGCAAAGTGATTCTCCTAGCATGGGTTAACTATTTGCATTCTGAAGCATGCTTCTTTGTGCACTTGTTAAGTGAGCAACTTCCCACTAGGATTAATTCTTCAGAAAGGTTCCGGATCTTCTGCTCTTTTTAATAGAGTTCTTGATCTTGCAGCATTCCTGGTCGCTATGAGGCCTTCTGGAAGGAGCTGGATGGTGTGAAGCACATTTGGAGAAACAGACATGAATTGAAGGTGGAGGATGCCGGTATTGCTGCTTTGTTTGGCCTTGAGTTGTACGCATGGTTTTGTGTCGGGGAGATCGCAGGAAGAGGATTCACTTTCACTGGCTACTATGTTTGAGCGCAACATCCTACTGCTTCGAGGGTTTTGCTTTTTTCTGATATGGAATCTGGTTTATCCTGGCAAGTATTAATATGCTGTCAAACAGCTAAGTTAAGCGACAATAATGTGGTGGCTCTTATTTCTTAACTTTCCAATTGAAGTGGTCAATTTTCAAGACATTCAAGGTCGATTATGTTGATTCATGGCTGATGGTTTTGGATATATGAAGCTAGACTTAGCTCTGGAAAACAGTGTTTCATCGTCTGCGTGAGAGTTGTGTGGAATTCTAAAATTTATACATTTCTTAGTTTGGATGGTAGTCTTGGTGCAGGTATTTCTGTATTGTTGAATTGAAGACCTGCTCAGTAGAGGCGATCTCTTTTTTTCTAGTAGCCAGCAAAGTTTACCAGCTATTGATACTAAATTTTTGGATTTTATATAAAAATTTGACTTTCTTGAGCTAAAACATAAATAGTCATAATTATACAAATAAAAATTTTGTGATTTGTAATTTTTTAAATATTTAATTTTTAAAAAATTATAATTATTAAAATTTATTAAAATATATAAAATACTTATTTGAAATAATAGTATTTAAAAAGTTCAGCCAAAATTTTCCAAAGTTTGTTCATTCCATGCTATGGGATGTACTCGGATCTCTTTATAGTTCACATATCACTAAAGGCCTGTTGGTTTTTTAACTCAATTGAGTTTTGGCATAGTAGGCGGTGATTCCCCGGGCAGTTTGGCGTTGCCTTTTTAGAAAATAATTTTTTAATTTTTAATTTTATATTAGATAATTTATTTAATTTTTTTTAATATAAAAAGATATTTAATATATTTTTTTATTATTTATTTTTATTATTGTTTTAAAATAAAAAATATAGTTTATTTTTTGAATCAGATAAAAATATTTTTTATTTAAAAAATTTTAATTTAAAAAATATTGTCATTGGAAGTCAAGTTGATCATGTTGGGGTGTTCGACAGTTCTCCGGTCTCTCCGTGTGGGACGGTTGACTTTGTGGTTTTTTCCTCTTACAAGATTAGAAGAATTTATATACTGCTGTCTATGCTTAAAATGGAAAGAAGTTGTATTTCTTTTTTTCTTACGAGAAAACCTGTCTATGCGAGTAAGAGCATATTTTGTTTTAAAATACAATATAAAAAAATAAATATGAACTAAAAATTTGATAAAAAATAAATCTAGTGAAATTAATATTCAGTTCAAACTTCAAAGTTAATTTTAGTTGTTGCACGTTGGATCTCCACCTTTGTAGCTTTGAGATGCCACGTAGCAATTTGGTTTCGTTTGACTTGACCAATAGATATAGATATGAGGTTTCTTCTTCTAAACCTTCTTCACTCACAAGATAACTTGCGTACGCAGAAAAGTTAGATTCCAATGACTTTGCGTTCACATTTTTGTCCGTTTAAAATTTTTTATGAAATAAATTTTTTTAAAGTAAATTTTTTAAATTATTTTTTTATTTTTATAAAAAATAATAAAAATATATAATACAAAATTTTATTATGTAAAAGTTTTTTATACTATTTAAATTTTTAAATAAAATTTTTAAATATTTATAAAATATATATTAAAAAACATAAAATAAATAAATAAAAATAAATAAATAATTCCACGAGGATCTCCAAGTGAAATTTCAATGAGTCTTACATTAATTTTGGAGTCCATTAAATAATTTGGCTCTATGTACGTAAAAATACATTTAATTAAACAGAATTAATATTTTTATTAGATTTAAATTTAATTTTTTTAATTTAGTTGAAACTATTTAATTTTTAATATTAATTTAATTTTTGTCGAATTTAATTTGTATCAATTAGAACACACATTAAACAATTAAACAGACAACGGTGATCCATATTTGCCAATGAAGTTAATGAACTTTGAAAATTTCTAAACGACCCTTGCTATGTCAGCAGTATATAGGGGTATTTTTGTCAATAATAAGAAAAACTCGAATGGACCTTTTCCTTCGCTCGCCGAACGAGGAAGTAATCGTGGTGGAGGGAAGGAAGCGAACGAATGCGAGGAAACTTCCCATTTTCAATTTGTTTGATTTCGGTCTTCGTTGCTGAACCAAACAAGAATCCAGCCGATTTTGTTTTTTGATCCCAAGAGTCTTGCAAACCTTTGAAATTCGAATTAGAAATTACGGACAGGCAAAAAAATCCCAACTAATTGTTGAATTTTGACCTTTGATTCTCTTCATATTCTGTTGTTCTTTTTCTCCGTCGGTTATTTTCTGAGGAGAGAAGGTTTCACTTGTAATTCAGTCATTCTCGATGAGTTCGATCAAAACGAAATCGAAGAGTTTGGCAGCAGATATGCTTTCTAAAGGATTCAAAGCTTCAAAATGGTAACTCCTTATCTATTTGTTTTCCAGTTACATTTTATTGAATTCTTTCCCCTCTTGTTTTTGACTTGAAGAGTATTTTGTACTGCTGCTGGTAGACAGATCGATAGAATTTCTCTTATTTTTTGGGTTTGATTTCAGTAAGACAGCTTTGAGACTGGCAATAGCTAGAATAAGGCTTCTGAAGAACAGACGGGAGGTCGGGGTAAAGCAGCTTCGGCGAGAGGTTGCAAAGCTCCTTGAATCTGGACAGGAACAGACTGCTCGGATCCGGGTTAGTTTGGTTTAAATTATTGTTTTTGTTTGAATTGGTTGCTGATATCTGGCATTTGATCAGGTTTCGAAAGATGCAATTGGGTATTGCATGATCTGATCCGATTGGCAATTTTAAAGGATTATGTAATTTCACGATACGTTCTAGGAACTTCTGGGCGATGATTGCATATTATAGTGATGTGATGGCAATGTAATTCAAACTCCTTTGTTGAGTGTTAATGACAGCTTGGTCGAGCTTTTATCCTGGGATAGGTACGAACCTAGAAGAGTGAAATAGTCAAGATTAAACAAAAAGTAGTTGTGGTGCTGAGGCAATGACTATCAGAGCTAAAAAGAATCAAGTTATATGGTCATGGTGCTACACATCTTGTTAAATTTGGACTACTGTTTTAAAACCTGATTGATAAGTGTGTAATATCAGAGACGATTATGTGTTTCTTAATGCCGCGTTTCTGAAAAGTAATGACTAGCTAAACATGTGAAGTAGAAGTATGCAAAGACCCTAGGTGCCTAATAATTGACTGCTTCTTTCTTTGGTTGCACTTTTCAGGTTGAACATGTGATCAGAGAAGAGAAGACCATGGCTGCTTACGACCTCATAGAGATCTATTGTGAGCTTATTGTGGCACGAATGCCAATTATTGAATCCACAAAGTATGTCACACATGTTATATTTGTCATGATAATCTGTTTCATGTTATCATAGAATGTTTCTGCGTTGCATGTTGCTCGCATGTCTTTTCATTGAAGGTTCATTTTTCGCACTGCAACTTACTTTTCGTACAATAATTTACGATTCTCTTGGCGAACCTATCGATGTAAAATTACACTAGAGCCAGATTGAAACATCAATATCTTTAATGGATGAATTGGCGGAATAATCTTCATACAGTCAGTATGCATTGCTTATTTGGGAGGGATACGTGTCCTGATGTCCATAATTAATACGTACAATGTATAAGAGTGGCTAAGTTCAACGCAAGCTGCTTGATATAAAGCATGCTATTTCCGGAATCACTATAATGGGTCACATGTTATTTACCAAATTTACGATGGTAATTGAATCATCAGTTTGTCAAATTGTTTATTTGGGTCTTGTTCCTGTAGGAGCTGTCCAATTGATCTGAAGGAGGCAATAGCTAGTGTGATTTTTGCCTCCCCAAGATGTGCCGACATACCAGAGCTCATGGATGTCCGAAAAATTTTTACATCTAAATATGGAAAGGAATTTGTTAATTCAGCTCTTGAAGTACGACCTGACTGTGGAGTTAGCCGGCTGGTAAGGTCGTGCAAGTGATTGTTGATCAGAGATGATTCTGCTTAATACTTTTCTCATGATTTGATTGAAGATATATTCTTTTGTCCGACTCCTTTGCACTTATACTAGGTAGTTGAGAAATTATCGGCAAGAGCACCTGATGTTGAGACTAAAATGAAGACCTTGGCTGCTATTGCTCAAGAGCATAATATCAAGTGGGAGCCAAAAGCATTTATGGAAGAAATGCAGAAGCCTAAGGAAGATATTTTGGTAAGCAACTAGTTGGTACAGCTTGCTTTCTTTCGAGATGGAGAATCTCTCTGCTGGTAGTATTTCTTTTAGTTAATATCATGCTAATTTTACTCATAATGCAAAATTCTGTTCGCATAACTGAGCAGGAAGGACCTGCTACTTTTTCCAGAAGCAGCTGGATGCCTGAACGGTCTGCTTACACGAAGCCACCTCCTACCAGTCAAAATAGTGAAGCTGCTAAAGAGTTTGATGCACCAATTCAAGCACGCTCCGATACTTCTTTCAAACAAAATGCCGATATTCCTATTAGGTCTCAGTCTGAACCAGGTGTAACGGGTATGCTTCCTAAGTCGTTACTTATGGTTTTGTAATGTCCTATGAAGAGCTGGTTTTCTATCTCTGTTCATGCTTGATCTTGCTTAATTTGGCCTTTTGTTATCTAACACAGTGGCAAGTCCTGCACATCAAGGATTCGATAACTCACAGTCACCGTCACACAATCATCCAAGGTGGAATATGGAATTTAAGGATGCTACAGCTGCTGCGCAGGCAGCAGCAGAATCTGCAGAACAAGCAAGTAGGGCTGCCAGAGCAGCTGCTGAACTTGCAAGCCATGCAAACATTCCTGTACAAGCTTCAGCTGGTTTGGATGACACATCAAGGCATCACCTTGGGAATCAAGCTCCTGTGAATGCTCAATACCCAGAGCACCGAGCTGGAAATGTTGTTGAGGATAATATTAAGGAGTATAACAAAAAGAAAACTTCTCCAGTGCTACGGCAACAAAACCAGAGTCTGCATAGAGATGAGCTAGTCAGAGGCAGCTCTGAAGGTCTGCCTGCTGATTATGAAGGTAGCAGGAGTAGGTCTTCCAGCAAGTCATCATCAGTTTCTGATGAGTCAAGTGCTGACGAGAATGTTCCTCAAGTTGACTTTGATTTGGGAACGGACATGCAGCATAGTCGGTCTCAAAGCTTCCCAGTGCAACCATCACAGCATAGGAACAGTAAGCATGAAGATTATGGTGGAAGGTCTACATATGACAGAAACAACTCACATTTTCTCAGTACTAATGATGGCTTTATCAATGACTATCAATGGGGACCTGCAGATCAGAAATCTGAGGATTTAGGAGTGAAAGACCGTTCAACTAGTTTGGGAGAAAGAAATTCTTCAAGTAGCCATATCAAAACTGCTTTTGATGATAGTTCTGATGTACATTTTGATGACTATGGTTCCGATGACGACAACAATGGGAAGAACTTATTGGATAAGCTTTTGTCTGGCATGGGAGAAGAAAGTGATCCAATGCCAGATCAGTGGAGCCCCAAAAGGCCGCAGAGTGGTTCTCTAGATAAGGTTAACAGCTCTGAGCTGCCTTCATTAGTAGAAGTTCAGCACAGACAGGGTGCTGATTCTGAGAACGAAGATGTAATAGCAAGATCAAGAGTGGGTACTAGCTTGCTTAGAAACTTCGGAAGAACCTCCTCACCAGCTGAACCTCGAGGTGTAATGATAGGATCCGAAAAAGGAACTGAGGGAGTACAAGTAATTAGCAAAGTTTCTAGTATAGGTCCTGGATCACCATCCTTCTCTAATTCATATAGGGATAATGATGGAGCTGATTTGAGCTTCAACAGGACATCCGGGGGAAAAATAGGAACAGACGAGGTTTTGAGCTACACAGACAAGGGTTTGTCATATAGCAGAAAGGGAATTCAGCAGCATTCCCTGGATTCATCAGATGTTTACTTGGTGGACGATTCTAAAGCCAAACATGAATCCAGATCGGCGTCATCCCCATCGATTCCAGAAGATTCTGGATCAAGTGATTCTGGTGGTGATCAAAAGCAGTGGTTAAACCTGGGAAGAACACCTGGTGGATTCAGACATAGGGGTCTTCCTCCGCCGCCTTATGTAAGGAGTCCTGATGCTTCAGTAACTTCGAAGCAAAGTTCAGATGATAATCCTCGTATCAATGAGAAATCAGTAGCCTCTCGCCCAAAGAAATCCTCTTTTGGCTTTGAATTTTCATATGAAGACGTAAACGATGCAGAAGAAATTATAAAATTATCTGGAGCTACTAGAATTTCAAATTCATCACATACAGGTGCTCAATTTAAAGAAAATGTTCAACAAGAAGAAAGGAAGTCAGATGTTAGGGTTCAAAGAACTTCATTTGGCAAGGATAATTATTTGGAAGAGTCAGAAACTGACCAAGCTGTCAGAAGTAGAAGGATAAGAGATGCAGTGGTTTCTCGTCCGATGAGAGGTTTTGCAGCAGAGACAATTACTGACCAACCAGAGACAAAGAGCAGTAACTTTACTGCATCAGCTGTGCAAACTGATCTATCAGGTACTGAGGTAGAAAATAATAGACAGTCTCATGCTACTCGGTCATCCTACCTCTCTAGCTTAAGGACAAGACTTGCGACTGCTGAAACCAGAGAGACGTTCAAGTCTTTGCAGCAAAATACATCTAAACAACCTGCAATGGCATCTTCTTTAAATACTGAAGTTTCAAAGTCATCACAAAGGGCACCACCTGCAGTAGAAAGCAAAGATAGATCAAAGTCCTTGCGTAATCCAAATCCATCAGGTGAGCAACCTTCAGTAACATCTAAATTTGCAATGCCAAAGGAATTGCTGCGGGATAACTCGCAAGAATCTGTGGGTCAAGGGAGCAGTTACAAGCAGGAAAGTGCAGGTGTTAGCGGGGAACAGCCATCGCGTGAGAGCTCCCTTAAAAGCACATCTCATGTGCATCCAAAGCTTCCCGATTATGATTCACTTGCTGCTCACTTTCAGCAGATAAAAGCAAATCGAAAAACAGGCTAGGCACTGGATTCATTCATTTCTTCATATGCTTGTAGACATTGTGAACAAAATTAAGTCTCATACACGAGTATTTGGCATGTTCGTTTTTTTTTTTTTTTTTTTGTGGGTATTGCTGTTTGTAGAGCTTATATGAATGTTTTGTAATATACGTCAAAAGAAACTGCCTTCATTCAATCTTGGCTTACCTCATTCATGCTTCAATAAAACATGAAAATTGAGTCGTGTTTCTTGGCATGGATCTATTGTAACTATTGTTTCTGAATATGAAATTAAAATAAAAAAAGGAGAACTTAAAAAAAATACATATGCTTGATACTGTTGGTATATTGCTCTCTCTTTTCTCTCCCTTCGATCAAAAGGAATATTCATGCTTGATTAAAAAAGAAAAAAAGAGAATCATAATAGTTGCTGATGATTACAACTGAAGTCTTTACGTATAACCGAAAGAAACCCCAAGAGTTGGATTAAGGATTTCTTGCAGGTTTCTTCTTCTATTTTAATCTTTTGAAAGCAACCACTCGACGAGAACTGAAGTTCTACGAAAAAGAGGAAAGGATAAAACAAAACAACCGAATTGAAAGAAGGAAATTTGTAATCGTGGCAAGATCTACACCGTTGATTCAGCCGTCAGCTTGGTTTGCTAATTATGTTCTCCGCATAGATCTGTGCCTAGTTACTAGAATGGCATAAGAAGTTATCCCACCAACTTATTTTTATTTATTATTTTTTATTTTGCTATCTTCACACCACCAAGTTATATTTTATAGTTGAAAGCAAAGAAATCAAGTCCCAAATTTGACTGCCCTTGTTAAAATGGAGGTAAATGGGCAACTGGAATGGTATCTCAGGTTCTTCCTAATGGATGCCTAGTAGTTAAATTCCCTGGTAGATTCATCTTCGGAGAAGACCATAGCTACCTAGCAGATCCTGCTGAAGTGGAAATATTAAGCTTCAATACATGTCAAGTAAAGAAATACCAACATCGATCTTGAAGACTTCCTTTGGGCTGTTAGGCTATTGTTTATTGCTTTTGGCTTCTTCACAGCCCTCAAACTAGGTATTTTCGATGGTAGAAGAATCGTTGGCCCGAAGAAGAAAAGAGGAAATTTTCCAAATCAAGGAGATGGACAGCAGCAGCGGGATGATGATCAGTGAGGTGGCAAAGCAGCTTCTCTTTCTCCACCTGTAGCAAATGTTCTTTAACTTACCGTGAAGGGAGTGCCCCTCTCCGGTAGTCAGTTTTCTGAGTACTGTAAACTCCAGCTGAAGTATTTGTCATCCTTTATCAATTAACTGCTTACGTATTCTTACGTATAATATTTTAACTATTTTTTTCATCAAAATTATTTTAATAAAATATTTTTTATTTAGATAAATTATTTTATATATAAATCAAATCTAAAATATGATAAAATCTTTTAGACTTTGGTCATCATGTACGGTCTCTTTTTCACTTCATATCGCAACATATTTTTGTCGATTTTGACGGAACGAAGGAATCGTAAAGAACTTATTTTTATTTTTTCAAACTGCTTTTGTGACTTATCCATAATTTTTATTAAAGCTGAAAATTTATTCTGTTTTGAACCTTCTCTAACTATAATTATACGTGGTTCATCAAAAAAAAAAAAATATTTTAATAAATTTTTACTATTCTCTCGAGTATTACCATTACTTTTTTTTATCTACGTGGGAATCTCTTTTGACAAGCCTCCATTCTAGGCCCGTGACAATATTTATGTACGAAACTTTTGCAACTTGTCCTTGAAAATTTGTTATATATATATATATATATATCTGTCGACGTTTATTAGGTATGTCTGACGGATTGAAGTTACGGAAAGTGTACATATTGCTTTCTGAAGTAATCTTATTGTTTTCTTGGTAGCCCAAGCATGTAGAGTTGTTTCTAGTTTTGATCCTGCATATCAAAGCATATCTATCTTATAGAGTGAAGATAGATCACTAATGCTTTTACGTTTACTGTTTTCTCAGTTGAAAGCTTCCAGCACTATGGTAATGAAATTTCATCTTGTCGTGCTACTTACTGAGCCATTGAAGAAAAAACCTTCCATTGTCCGTTTAACTAGAAATAACCATAATTAAGGAAAAGAACTGAAGTAGTTTGACAAATAGACTTATTAGTGGATGATTTAAATACTTATAAAATAATTTTTTTTCTAAATAACATTAATTTATAATTTTTAAAAATAAACTTTATATATATATATATATATAATTTTATAATATACAATTTTTTTATTTTTTAAATTTAAACAAAATTATATAGTGCTGTAGAAGATTTACTAGCGAAGCGCTTATTTAAAATAATAAATATTTGAAACACAATTCCAAACATCCCCTTAATGCTGCCAGCTCATTATGCAAGAATCACTTGGCAACATGCACAAAATAATGGAAATAGACGATATCATGAAATGAACGCAGAAGCTCAATCAACTTAAAATATGGTGCAAGGCATGGTTATACTTGAAGCACTCAGAAACATGAGCGCTGGAGGACTGATAATTGTAACTATCATCATACATGATATTTGGGAATTATAATTCTGGTGCGCTACACGTTAACGGCAAAACATCAACACCAGCAAAAAAAGCAGCAGAAGCTCAACCAATTATGATTGGCAGAAGATGAACTGCTCACAGCCTAGTAAACCTGCTTTCAGGGAGACCTTCTCAGATTTCATGGCAAAGCCAACCAACGATGCTTTTGCTGGGATAGAATCTCAGAAAACATCCTTGCTTTCTCCTTGTACAAAAGCAACTGACATCCTCATCAGAAAACATCTGGATAGAATCTTCCAGGAATTGAACTGCTTGTCTTGGCTTGCCTGAGATGCATGGCCAGTGTGTAATTGTTGAATTGGAGTGTATGTAGCTGTTCCTGGTATTGTAATACTTCGTTCTTCAAGCGCTCAACTTCTTGGCTCTTTGCATCATAATCCTTCTGCCGTTCATGTAAGATTGCAACCCCTCTTCTGAGGACAGAATTGTCATGAAGTAATGCTTCAGCCTTTTCCTTCAGCATCTCACTTTCCTGTATAGTCATAGAGAGTCGGAGTAGTACGTTCAAGTCAGAAATCTTGAAAACAATAAACTGATTAATACGAGATTACCTTCTGAAAGCTGTTTGCTGCTTCAGCTCTGGCACTAGCAGATATGGATTTCTCAAGTGACTCAAGTACCCTAGACGCGCGTGCCCTAGCATCATCAAGGGTGACGGCAGTAGTCATTTCTCGAACAAAGAAATCTACCCAACCAGGACCATCTGTAGGAAGATTTTCTTCCACTGGATTATTGGTTCCTACATGTATTGCAGCAGATTCTGAACTTGAGTACCTTGCTTCAGTCCCAGATTGTTCCTTCAATCTCTTGATTGCTGGCTCAAGGTTATTCCCGAATTCTTCAAGTGTCTCCACCAGAGACTGAAATTGCATAAAATAACTGCAATTAAATCGTGACCAAAAGAACAAAAGACAAGAAAAAAGAAAAAGAAAAAGAAAAAAGATAATTCACTAGTCACAATAATAAGATCCAAAATCAAAGTCTACAACTCCGGAAAACTCAAGACATTCACAGGGGGAAATCTCAGTTGATTCTCCCAAATGAACATAGTTAACAACTATCGAATACATCTAACAGCCTCATAGAACAACCATAACTATAACAACGATACAATATACAGATCCATCAAAACTTCCTCTCTAAAAATACTTGTAAGAATTTCTCCACAATTTGAAAGTAAAATACCCTTGCTGCTAAAACATTATTTACTCCAGGGAACAAACTCTATTTATAAACCACCCGAAAATACCACAACACTTCTTAAACAAGAGATGCTTAACAAAATATCGTAAGCAAAACAAAATCCGTGAAAACAAAAAAAAATCAATCCAGAAACGAACCTGTGGATCCAAATCGGGAAACAGCTGGCCGAGTTGAGCGATCCGTTCCTCCGCCGGCGACGGTTCTGCGGCGGCGGCGGGATTCGACGGCGAGAAACGTCGAAAACGCTTAGAAATCGGGCCGCGGAATGAAGAACCGGGTTCGTCGAGAAGAACGGAGACATCTCTCTTCCTGCAAGCCATCACTGCTACTGCCATTAATGATCAATCGACCAATCAAATCGATCGATTGAGAGAAGAATAATTGAATCGATCAACGAAATAATCGATCAAATTGAAGAAATTTAAAAGAGAAAATTTTCGCTGTTATTTTTTTTATTTCTCAACAAGAGAGATGCGAAACACTTCGGCGGTGCAGGTTTTTATAGTTAAAGTGAGTTGCAGAGGCGGTAGAGGGTTTATGTTGATTCGGGTACGATCAGAAACCCGTTATGTCCGAAGTTCTTGGTAACCTGTTCATTTAGAAACACGTTTTATCCGAATCAAGCGCCGAAAACTGTCCGATAGCAAAACCAGTTCAATCAAGAGAGGATAACGTCCGAAACCTGTCGATTTGGAATCGGTCAAATGAGTCTTGTTCCGAATTCTCCCGTTATTATAACCTTGTTCCTGAATCTGTCCGATTCGGACAAAGTCGGTTTGATACCTATAGATACATGTATATTCTTCAGCAAATTTTATTACAAGAAAGATATCAATATACACAGAAGATTTTATCAATCAGTTGCAAACGAAGATTGAAATAAATAAGTAGCCTTTGGTAAAATGGAACTCTACATCAGTGCAGTACCTATAATCGTTTTACACGACAGACTACATAAACTCTTCAGTTTGATGAAGAACCTGATAATCTACATACAATTTCCTGCATATAGGGTACAACCTTATATTTCAACGACAACCAAATTACATTCAAAAGAAACCGTTTAATGATCTCCCGTGCAATGGATAATCACCTAGTTGCAAAAGTTAACAGACTAGTGAGGAACAGCTTCAGGCAAAACTTAATATCGGCGTAGCAGTGTTGCTTTAAAAGACATCCGGATTGAATCGCCCTGGTATGGAGCTGCTTCCCTGAGCTTGTCTAAGATGCATCATCAGAGTATAGTTGTTGATCTGAAGCGGACACAAAGGAAAAACAAATTTCAGTTAACACAAAAGAGTTCTGGAGGAGTACACAACAGAAGTACTGAACTAAGGAGTGAAAGTATACCTCAAGAGTTCTCAACTGCTCCTGATATTGTGAAACAAGCTGTTTCAGATGCTGCAGCTCATGGCTCCTCTCGTCATACTCTTTCTGCCTCTCGTGTTGGATAGCAACCGCTCGTTTCAGAATGCTGTTCTCACGAAGCAAAGCGTCAACTTGTTCCTTCAAAACCAGGTTTTCCTATTTGACACCAAACAAATCAAGCTTCATACATCTGAAAGCACCTCTATGATCATATATGAAACTGATAAAGAATCGATAAAAAATGTCAATTATAGTACCACCATCAACAACTATGATCACAGAATACCATAGGATGGTCACCAATACAAGAAGGTGAACATCTACCACTACTAGTATTACTGAAGTGGGAAAACTTTTGACATGAATATATAAACACTAAGCAAGCGCAATGCTAACCTTTTCCCTTAATCTATTAGCCTATTATCCAGCTTGTAACAGATGAAGATATTTTTTTAGATCATTATAGACATCGGACATACCCTCCAACGATCTTTTTCTTTTATCATGTTTCAAGTCCGAAAAGATCACGGTTAAGATATATCATATACCTCATGAAAACTATGTACAGCTTCTGCACTTGCACGAGCCACAATAGACTTTTCCAGCATCCCTAGAACCCTGGAAGCACGAACTCTTGCATCATCAACATCAGAGGCATTCATCATTTCTGTAACAAGCAACTCTACCCATTCAGCACCTTGCGTTGGATTACTCTCCACCAAAGAGGGACTTTCAGAAGGTGGTGCATCCTCAGAGTCAATGTTGGAGAAAACTGTCATGTTTGGGGAGAAAAAAACTGCATTAGGACCACACTACCAAAGATCACAGAGACGCAATGACCATAGAACCATATGGCTAACTACTGATATGACGAGTATAGATACTCATCCACTTTATAGCAGAATGTGGATAATTCAAGTAGACGATCACAGCACATACCTTCACTAGCTTGTTCGAAACTCTCAGTTCCAGTATCAAATTTGCCAGTAGAAACCGTGTTTATTTCAGACGATCCAAGCCGGAGTTCATCCAAACTCTTTATGGCAGAGTCCAAGTCGTCGTTTGAAGCTTCAAGTGCCCTCTCAAGAATCTGAAAGTAGTATTACATCAAACATATATTCTCTCTGGTTGACATATTTTTATGTCAAAATAAAGGAAAACCAAAAAGCTCCACATCACATATAATGATCAATGATTACCTTAAGCTAACACTAGCTATAAGAGAAGTTTAGTCATTTCTGTACTCCCAACTCCATATATGCCTGTCAGCAGGCCAAGGTGGAAACGAGAGAGACAATAATATGGGGTAATAGGGTGGAATCTACACCAAGCATTGTTACCTATACCTTATCTTAATAGCTACACTAAGGAGCTACCTATCAAGAAAAGTTTCAACTATGTTATAAACAGAAGTACCACAGAACCAGTGATGCGAGACAAGCACTCCCATTGCATGTGCATATGCAACTTTTCCAGCTTCATAAGTTGTCTGTATTACATATAATCACTCTTCTGTCAACATTTTTGAAACAAGGACTGGGTTCGTACAACATTTTCAAAAAATCTATAACTAGGATCCAACTCTTTTGCATTTGTAATCTTCAACAGCCTAAGCTACCAATCTAACCAATCCTAAAGCAACTTCAAATGCATCATAAACCATGAAATATTCATATTTCCACCACAAATCTCACTAAAGAATAAAAATTAACCAAAAGAGCCATGAAAACTAACAAGCACAGGTGTCCAAGTACCTCCTGTTCCATATCAGGGAAGACTGATCTCAGCTGCATGAGATTCCAATTCCAATTAACCGAAGACGGCGACGATGTCGGCGACAGTCTAACAGGCGACGTAGAAGAGCACCGGATCCGTTTCGACGAAGGCGGAGAAGTATGGTGGAGCTCCTCGAAGATTGAATTCGATCTCTTGCCGCAAACTATCGCCGACATCGTGCCGCAGCCGGAAGAAAATTTCTCGAGAGAAAATTCTCTCCACCGCCGCCTACCGCCGCAACCCTCCTACAAGCCTTCTGCTTCCATATCGAGCCACGGCGGTCGATCGCCAGAAGAAAAGATTGAATCTTTGCAGCTGAGGAAGGTGGATTGGGTGAAAAAGATTCGACTTTTCTGATTCTTTGTGGTTGTTGCTTCTACAGAGCTCTCCTTCTATGTTTGAGGTTTTTTTTTTCTACTTTCTTCTATTAATTAACCTTCTTTATGAGAGAAAAAAGGAACAAATAATGAACTAACAAAGAAATAGAGAGAGAAAAAAAAAGAAAAAACATATTCATTAATATTTTCAATAATTTCTCAAAAAGTAAAAGTTCTTTAGTATTTTAATGTTTTCCCTTACGGAGATCAAACTAAAATGAATGAATTTTTTTAAATATTTTATTACATTTTTAAATTAAAAAATTATATATCCTTATATTTATACTTATAATTTTTTTGTAAGACTAAAAAAATCAAATTTATTTTAAAATTTTTTTAAAAATATTCTTTAGTTTAGAAAAGTTCGCTTCCAAAAGTCTCGTAACATTTATGAGAGATTATTTACAGCATATAACTTTTTTGATGAGACCAAGAGTTCAATTGACAAGTTATGTATGATATAGAAACATTCAAGCTTTCCATGTACTGGAGTCTCTAGATCTGATGCTGCATAAGTACCAAATTCTGATGCTACTGATTGGGATGAAGATCCAAAATTTGACCAATCAGTAACAAAATTAGCAGGGAAAGAAGAGGTTCTATCAATGGGTTGAGATGGCATGCTCGTCCCCATGCCGTGAGAACTGACATCCTGAAATGCTGCAAACAGTAATCGGTAAGAGATAAACATGGATGAAAGTTGTGAATTATCTAAGGAGAAACATTAATAGTATCCCTTTGAAAAGACAAGTTCATATATGATCTGCACGAAATTGTTGGTGGGAAACGAGATATATAGTGCCAGCATCAGCCTCCTAAATGCAAAATTGATAGATCTTTTGTTTCTTCTTCCACTTCCTTTTGGGTGAAAAATAATGTATATGAAAGAAAAGGAAACTTCATAATACCAAATCTTGAAGAAAAAGCACCTCCATGACCTTGCAGCAGCTTCAAGCTCAAGAAAAGCTGCCACAGGAGCACTTCTGGAGATGTCAATGTGTGAGAGTAGTTTGCTCATCCAGTCTTCTAAAGCATACCTTCTCTGCGAGGAGAAATATTATTTCTAAGAATTACTAGTCCGAAAATTTTACATTGCTTCAAATGAATTTCATTATAGGGCAGTTCACAAATCTTAAATTCCTCCCTTTTCCTCCATGATAGCTTGTCAATCACAAGCACCAAAGAGACAAACCAACAACAAAATAAACCAAATCAAGCTTCCAATAAATTCCAAACAGAAACTCTTTTTAAGAGAAATCCATGGTTCATCGAACTGTAGAAATCAACAACATCAACAAAACTTCCTGGCTAAAATTGCAACATTTAAATATGAATCAGCATATGCATTAGAAAACATGTACTGAATCACCGAATCTTCACTTTAAACAAAAACCTTCTATAAATATAAGCATTTAAAATTTCAAGAACAACTAAGAACCTATTGCCAAAATTGCATACTTGGCTGTAGAACACTAGAAATAACACCGATAACAACACAATCTTAACCACACTAGGAGGAACTTGCTACATGGTTTTTTTTTGTGTCATTGTATTCTATCATTGGCAGTAAAAGTAGCAAAAGGGAAGTAATAAATTTACTAACAAAGTTGAGCTGATGATTACCTCCTCCAACAACAAATGGCTAGAGCTTATTCTCAAGAAAGCATGTTTTGGTGGAGCTGGAAGAACACTTTTCTTCGGAAATGCCTTCTTAAGCTACAAAAACTAAATAATGTAAATAGAAGGTCTATTAGAGTAAAGCTAAATACAATAGATGATTCCAATTGCAAGTTTTAAGAGTACCTACACATAGTAAACTTCAACATGCTTAAAATACTGTAAGTAGACTAGTCATACGTCCCGAGCCACTTTCATTGGTTCTTTCAAAAGGTAGGTGCACTTTCAATGGAACAACAAATTTTAAGTAACTACTCTCATCTTAAGCATTCAAATTCCTCATTCTTACTTCTTGTAGAGGGCATTACAGCAAGAAGAACTGAGGAAGAGAAATATGCACCAGAATTAAGAGATAAACCAAAATAGCTAGGAAACGGGAAGATGAAAATTGTCTCTTACAGCAGAAAACAACTTCAAGAAGTCACTAAATCTTCAAAGTATTCCATGACTGGTGCTCATTCCTTCAGGAGACTGAATGCCAACTAAGACAAACACTATACTAGTTTAGGAGAAAGGAGCTGTTTATTTGTTGGAAAAAACGTTGTGATAGTTTCTGCTACAAGTGCAATTGTCTAGCAGATGCTAAACATAATAGTACATGAAAATGTTCTATATGAGATACTATGACTGGATGAAGAGTAAATATGCCTTATGAGATCGAACATAGAAATTTGCACGGTAATGCCTTTGAATAAAACGAAAAGCGATACTAGTAAGGATTCTTACAATCACAGGTTTCAACAAGCTCTCAGTTGCAGCTCTCGCTTCTTGTTGCACTACCCAAGATGCACAATAACTCCATCCTGTGCGAGGATCATGTGTCCATACAGTATTTCTTCCATCCTGCATCATACAATAAAGGAAAAGAGCTTACTAGCTACAAAATTCGTCCATCGCAACAAACTATCTTTCTAGCTATACAGAAATGTATATACATATTATTCAAAATTTCAACCAAGTAATGCAGTAGTATGCTCTACTAGCTACAAATCTCAAGCAACTAATAAACAGTCAACGTGTGAGTTCTAACGGAACATCTACTCTAAAACCATCAAAATTCAATCTAAAAGCTGCTCCACTAAATGCTTAACTCCAAAAATCCAAACCAATTACTCAAATCTTCGTTCAGTCCCAAGCGGATTCATCTATACTGAAATGAATCCAACAGTAAGCAAGTCAATGAATTAAATCTTAATTCACTCATAAAATCATCAAAACTACGATCAACCAGCTGCAAAATTGTTGATAAATTTTTACTCACACATTTCTTTGGCCGCGGGCTCCAGTCCATCCCGAGTGGCAACAGCGAGCTGCCGTCGTGCCGGTGCTATGGGGGCTGATCCTCGGCATTTGATTCCGATCTCCGATCAATGACTATTAAACGTATTATCATCTCTATATAATCCACTAGATCAAGATTTTGAGATCGAATCACGAAAAGGAATCGAAGCCCGATTATAATATTTAAGTACTAAAGAATTTAAATAGAAAGCTTTTAATTCTTTTTTCAAAATATCATTAACAGTTAACTAAAGTTTGGTGAAGTTGACACAAAGGTAAGAAAGATTCGTTCGATTTGTGATCTAATCAAGCTACCGAACGACGACGGTGGGCTGCTTTTCTGTGGACTCGAGTCCTTGCGGCTGATGTCATCGAATGACTTGGGAGTATGCGGCATTTGTTCACTCTTGATACAGGCAGCAAGGGGTACAAGCTCCCGTCGGACTTTTTCAACTACATCTGCGTCGACTTCATTATTGCCGGAAAAATCTTGGACGCAGAATACATGCTTCATTTCTTCTCCTTGAGTTGCGATATCTGCTTGGGCAACTGTGAGGCCGTATTCACGGAGTATTCGAGTGGCATTAGGAAGCAGTCTTGTGTTGTTTCGCCCGCATAACTCCAATCGAATACCCTGACATAATCCAAAGAAGACAATTCAGTATATAAGAAATATTTAGTCTAATTTTTTAAATCATTTCAAATAAGTTTTTAGCTTAAAAGAATTGTATGTATAAAAATTTTATAAACACATTATGCCTTCTAAATTTAAAGAAAAAAATAAGTAAACAGACACTATAATGATTAAAAGTTTCCCAGAAATTTAATGACCAGAACAACTATAAAGATGTTGATGATTTGCAATTATATCATCGTAGCAGTCTCATAAAACAGAGAGACGTACTAAAGGGAAGAAGATGCTCTTCATTGGAAAATAAAAGTAAAGGGAGAAGAAAGATGGAAAGAAAAAAGAGATCACAGGAAGTTAGATTATTACCTCGCAGACTCTGCGTTCGATTGCAGCTTCCAAACACTTTTGTACTCTTAGTTTTTCGCTAGCTGAATCCATCAGGAAACCATCTTTTCGTCTAACATAGTACTCCTAAAATAAATAATCCAAAAATCACCTCACTAGCTTTTTCATCTTTCAAGAGCAGCGTTGCAGAACATTCAGAGCAAGAAACAAGTGCCACACTAGTCCTGGTGTTGAGGAACGCAAGCAAAATACTACTGACCTGGTAGGAGTAAAATTCACGAGGGCTATCGAAGCATGGAAAATCAGGTATTGCAAATCTGTCAGTGTACAAACTATGTCAAACATGAGTTTGGGCCGATCTGCGCACTCAACTGTCACTACAGAGTATCCTCTGTCTTTACAGGAATCTATCAACACCTTCGCTTTCCTCTCCCCTTTACTAGTTTCCATACTGCTACTAGGTAATGACAATGGAGTTCTTTCAGGATCTGGTTGCATATCAAAATCTCGATTTGATAGCATTAGATGATGCAACCGCCGTTCTGTATGACTCATCAAACTATCACAGTCTAAAAAGTGCGTCTTTGCACCTTTGTACTCATCATCAGTAACTGTTGCTGGTCGAAGAATGGTAGAGAGGTGGTCCTCAATGGTAGCGAGTCGATTGGGGTCATTGATACAAGTTGATGAGGACTCATCAGAGATGTATGCTACACATGCCAGAGAAGTATTATGGCTCCAAGCATGAGCTTCGACGACATTGCACTTCTCTTCGGCGAGGACAGCTGATATCTCAGAGAAAATCCCTGGTCGATTGACACCAACCATCTCTATAGCCGTGAACTCAAATGAAGACTCAGCACTTGCAGCATGTTTGGTAGAGCTCTCTACGGATCCAGACCTCCTAAGATCCTTTGCAACAGCAAGTATGGCCTCAAATACGAAAAAGCATATGAGTAACATAAAATCTCTTTAAAAAACCAAAATAGTAAAAGAAAACCTCTATATACAAAGTTCAAAATTCAATGCAACCAAGAGAAAGGAACTCCTACGTAGATAAGGGTAAACATATGTGAAAACAGAAATTACAAATTTCAGGGAGCCCTTTATCAGACAGAACAGAAAACAAAAATAGGGCGACGTCATCTGAGCGTGCAATATCTTGAGTACTATATTGTCCAAGCGGAAAGGGAGGAAAGATCTCAGCCTAACCTGCTGTATATAGCTGATGGCCTTTTCATCTGTGACTTTGTAACCTTGTTGATCTTTCACATGAAAAACTGCAAGAAATATGAAGATACATCTGATACTTGTTTAGGACCGAAAAGCTTTTTAAAAAAATTTCTGAAAAGCTTTCTGAACAAAAACCTCTACTTTTTCAGCCATCCCAAAGGTGCCCTACAGCTTGTGCAAAATTAAGCCTTGGGTTAACTAAGCCCTCTCTTTTGATAGCATGTCCAATTTGTTTAGGTGCATATATTCAAAGGGGGATTAACAACTTAAAACATGTATAGTCTTATCTAATTGTCTTGAGTAGTGTCTACAACTATGTTTTAGTGAGCTTGGTTTTCTTATCTCTAGAGATTCAATAAATATCATCGATATGAGACATGCATAGTACATACATCATCCCAAGCCAAAAAATAACAGTAGAAAAGATATTTAAAAAGCTAACCATCCATGGACCACTCTGATCCTGCATCGTAGCAAATGTAGCTCTTGGAAATGAATAGGTCCTGATCTGTTAATACTTGCACCACTTCAAGTAAAAGACCTTGTTTGTTGAGACTTTCCACCTAGCAATGAGATTACCAGCATGGCTCAATTCCTCAAAAAAACAAAAGGGAGAAAAGAATCGACAAGCATTACTTGATATTGCAATCAAATTACTAATAACTACGGAAACTATTTCCTGGTATGGTTTTACCTTCACCACTGTACATTTCCCACAAGCTTCATTGTCAACACACACCCTGTATTTACAGATGTTAATAATTTAGTTAATTATACATCACTGAAAAAGGGTAAAATTATTGTAACCTTGGTCCATATAGGTTCTCGTCAAGGATCTCAAACTCAGGATCAAAGTAGGGGCAGCAAACTTTCTTCATGCTGTACAAAAAATCATCAAAAGAACTGTGTTACAAAGTTTATATTGCCATGATACCCAAATGCCATGTGCTGATTTTACTACACATAACTCTCCATTGATTATTTGTAAAAATCTGAATTTCTAGACAAATGAGAAACATATATATAGCATAAGAGCTTGAATGTACAGTATCTTCAAAGCTAAATATTTTCCCAAAGATCACAGAATTCGAAGGCAAAATCGCTAGCTTATGTAACATCTTAAGCTAAAGTTAGGACCATCTACTTTGCTGAAGTAAAAGTATATTACGAGCTACTGGAGCCTTAGAACATGATTCAAAGAAATAGGGTAAATTTTAATTGAGTGTTACCCTATCTTTTCACAAATCTTCAAATAGCAACTTATGAGATTACAAATCCTTTAACAGCTGCAAATATGCATTCAACAACTCATGTTCTTCAATAGCCATTCTCCTGGCTCCTACACAAACAAAAAGAAAAAAATGTAAAGAAATACAGCGGAAATTGGACAATTTCAGTGACAAAAACAACTTTAGAAACAAGAACTCAAACCTAAATCCAGTAAATAGAATCAACCAATGATACACCAAACGCTCGGTTTCCAATGCAAAAGGTGAATACACTTCGACAAAAGTCGCTCTTGTTGATCTTGTTCTCTTGGAATCTAACTGGCATTTAGTATTATCAAAGCAGAGCTATATTGTTGATCTCTTCAATGACAATTCATTTTAAAATTTACACCAAACTAATCTGTCATTCCTAAATCAACACAATAACTGATCACTTACGTTCAACCGTCCCTCTAGAAATTCAAATTTTTCATTGAACTTACATAGATTCAGATGATACATGAATAAAATTCAATCCACTAGCGGATTTCACTACAGAGTACAGATAAACAAATAGAAATAACATAAAACTCCAAAAAAAAAACAGAAATTTTACATAAAAATGAAGAAAACACACAGGAATCAATCAGTAACAAGCTTTCTATCTTCATCAAACCTTCCTCATTTTCCACATGGAAAGTTTCTACAGAAATAAGAACAAAAAAGATAAAGGAAAATGCGTACCTCGATCAGTTGCCTTATCTGAATATCAAACTGAGGAAAGAGCGAGAAATCGTTGTTGTTCTGCTTTCCTATTCTAGATAAAAAGATAATTTATGTCTTCTTCTTCAAGCGAACGAAAACAATCGAATAATGTCATCTTGATTCTATTTATAGAGTAGCGCGAATATCTTACGGTCTGAAATTGGACCGCAGTGTGGAGCGAAAGGGGTAGCGCATCTGACACGTGTAGAGCCACGAGATGCTGAACCCGCAAGTAAAGCAAAGCGTGCTTCTAATTAATCGAGTCTCCTGCTATCGTGCCGCCGCGTTCAGGTTATAGAATTAACTAAAACCAAACCCAAAACGCAGTCGATAACTTTTTACTTATTTAGAACAGGCTGCTCGGGCGTTTAGAAATATTTATAAAAATAAAATTTTTGTAAAATATAAAATATTTTTATTTTTTAAAAAATAAAATATGTAATAAAAATATTTTATTATGTTAAATTTTTTTACGTTTTCTAAATTTGTAAATATTTATAAAATATTTATTTAAAAATATAAAATTAAAAATTAAAAAATATCATTAGAAAAATATAATCACAAACGGGCTCGGAAACATCTCACGTTCGGATTATACTAAGGTACTGTTAATCGATCATGATTAAGTATGTGTCATCACTGTCATGGGTTTCAACATGTGATCACGTTGTCTTTGTAGCTGATGCGTCGATTCTGTATAATTAAGGAGGTATTTAATAGTAACTATGACATTTTTTATAAGTAAGTTTTTATCATTTTAATAATCTTTATAATATTTTTAGTTTTAAATTAAAAATATAAATAAATTAGACATCATACTATATATATATATATATATAGGAATAGAGGTATTCTCTTTTTAAGGGTATTTTCGGACACTCTCTTTTCAATTTATGATGATTTTTAAATCCAATCTCTACCGTTGGATATAAATAACTATGAGTTAGAAACATACCTATACAATTTCAGCTCAATAGAACCACGAATTTATCTCCATCCGATCATTTGATCAAGATGACAGAAAATAAAAAAAACTTTAAAATATATACGTTGTATCATTTCTGTCATCTTGATCAAGTGACTGGATGGAGGCGAATCCGTATTCTGATTGAGCTGAAATTTTATGGGTATATTTTTAACTCATAATTCTTCATATCCCATGGTAGAGATTGAATTTAAAAATCACCCCGACCATAAATCAAAGAGGGAGTGTCCAGAAGTGCCCTTAAAAAAAAAGTACCCATATCCTTCCTATATATATATATATGATATAAATAGAAGCATTTTGGGAGCACCATAGGGCACCGGCCCACTCACAATGTTCGAATTCAATATTCACAGTTAAATATAAAATACTATGAGTTAAAATCTTGTAATAAAATTTCAATTCAATCCGATTATAAATCAATCTTTAACCATTCTATTAATAAAAAAGATAGAAAAATAAAAAATTTAAAAACATATATAGTGACTCTTGATCAAGAGAACCAATAAAGATCGATTTGTGATCCAATTGAGCTAAAATTTTATCAAAAAAATTCTAACTCGTAGTGCTTCTAGTGAAAATTAAATTTAAGTCATTGTAAATATGACGGTGCCTCTGATGCTCCTAAAAGTAAGAGCGAAATATCCCCATCCTATAATTATATCCCCACCCTTTTATTCTATATACAATTAAACTTACTTTAAAAACTTCAAACTAGTTATATTTTAAGAATATCTTATTTTCAAGTATTCGAAATAATCTCCTAGGATTCATTATAAGCATAAAATAATTAAATAATTAGCACTTTGATATTGTTTGGTAGAGTTTCTAATTTGTAAAGCTCGAATGTTTACGATAACTTCACTTTCTTCCGCCAAATTTTGAGTTCCGAACAGTTCATATATTTCAATTATACAAAAAACTCAAAACTCTACTTTCATATGCGAAACTCCAACTCTAATTTTTTTATTTGTACACTTCTCAATACAATTATATCTTTTAATTTTCAACACACTTTCAAAATCTATTGAAACACAAATACTGAACTTCACTTCACTTTATTTTTCAAAAAACTTTACTTTCTATTTTTTATTTTTATTAAACTCAGTTACGAATATTTGAAACACGAACTAAGATGCCCGTGCGGCATGCCTCGACACTGACACAAGATTATACGCTCAGACTTAAATTAGGGACCTGTAGGCCGTAGTAGCACCATTGCCATTACTTTCAGTATTCACATATCAGAATTTCAAGAGTAACGCAAAGGTAAAAGCTCATATCATCAGGTCCAATTCTAGGGGCAAATTTGATCAAAAGTTTTAACTGAAACAGATAATATATATTGCAAACAAAGAATATAAACATACAATAACACAGTACAAAATGTAAATCCCACTAACAAGATTTCTACTGGAGAAGGTTACTAATTACAGTGAAGAATCAATGACTCCATTTAGGTTTAAGAAAAATGCTTACAACAGATATATAACAAATGATCGGGGCAGAAAGAACAGAACTATACATAATTCCTTTTGTACAACTTTCGGTCAGATGATA
Source organism: Acanthochlamys bracteata (assembly GCA_019914995.1). Classification (NCBI taxonomy): domain Eukaryota; kingdom Viridiplantae; phylum Streptophyta; class Magnoliopsida; order Pandanales; family Velloziaceae; genus Acanthochlamys; species Acanthochlamys bracteata. The sequence continues at coordinate 609,009 of CM034138.1, read as the reverse complement.
GCTTATGAGTTCCAAACAGAAAAGCACAAGCCACATGGAACAATTTAAATCAACAATCTGCAAATTCCAAACAAATACTGAACTCAACAACAACATTGAACACTGACTATGATCAAAGGTTTTTTATTATCCAATACAGGAGGGTAGTGTGATCCCATTGCATACAGCAGCTACGATCACATAAATTATGATCAACACGACGATGATCACCAACACCCTACAAAAGATATACTTCCTATTAGGTCATATTTCATATGCACTGACTTTGGAACTCGAGAACCAAGACACACGCAAACCTAGTTGAATATAATAACCAAATTGGAGGCACCAATATCAGTTGACTTGCATCTATGATACATGCTGAATTGCTGTATCAGTCATCAAGGAACCATGTTACAATAGTTTTACAAGACTTTGAACGAACCTAAATTTACATGTAGAGATAAAACTATAAACTTAGCAGCTTAGTCTCATATACAACTCCTAACAGTCATTTAACCCAAAGAAAAGGCTTCTAGCAATTATCTGTTCCTTCTCTTTTGTAATTCTTTTTGTTTTCTAAATTTCTTTTCTGTTCTTGTGTATGAATCATTACCATCCACTATGTGAAGAACTTTTTAGAGGTAACAATACACCAGAAAATAAAGAGCATAGACAGTTAGCAGCAAAGTGTTACATACGTGAGCTGAACATTTCGCATCCACATGTTGGTCCTAAGACGACGAGATTGCTTTCTGAAACGAACGGTATTTCCCTGCAAATTTGCAGTCTTGTCCACAAGTACTTCCAACCGATCACCTCTTTCTAGGACTTTGTCAATGTTCTCAATCATCACACTCTTAACCTGAATTGAATATTGTTGATAGCAAATAACATATAAATCGGAACAGGAAAAAGAAAAGAAAGCAAAAAGTAGTACTCATAAAGTGCTAATTCTTTCTTAAAGTAACGACTAACATGCAAACTAATAAATGCAACTTCTTGAAATGTAACATTTGAGTAACATGCAAAAGGTGTTAGACCAATCTTGCTCTACACTATAAATAAAATGCATCTAATCCACCATTATGCATAAAAAACATTACAAAGGTAAACCTTTAATGTGAATGGTAGAGATGAGGCATCCAATTTGCCTGGTCTACATAATGTGTACCTTAATGCCTTCATCATTATCTAACATTCTTATGCCTGTGAATGCGCAATATGTATGGCGCAATTTGTATGGCATTAGCAACACATGGACTCAAGTCTATGAGCACATAGATAATGTAAGTTGTGACAAATACAGATGTCCTCATTATTGGCTAGAGGATCATTCAGCTTATGTTCCATCCCAGGAACTTAGTGGAATATACTCAGTTGCATGCATAGCACTAACACATGTTTCTCTAGTCCTGCAAATCTTTTTGTGTCAAACTACAATTAAGAGTCAAACTACATGTTCATAAACAAATGTAAGAACGAAATAGATAAGGTGCCACCATTTAGAGTGATAAATACCAAATTAGGCAGAAATATCACGTTCTTACAATCATCTCAATAATTTATAGAAAACTCCTTTATTTCCAAATAATATGCTCCATAATAACAGGATCACACTACTGTTGATGCAGAAAGGATAATTTTTAGTCACAGACCCAATTGAAAACATCAACTGTTGAGAAACACAACCACTACTGAGCACATACTTCAAAAAGAGATACCGCAGGATATTAGGTCTATCACAATTGCATCTAGCACATGTGGCCAATTTCTTAAGAAAGCTCTCACACCTGAAAGTGAACCAAGAACTACATAAATTCATGGCATACATACCTGACTCATTTCACCTTTCATCCTGTTTATCCTATCGGCATTAGGATCATTTGAGTAATAGTCCATCTGTTGACTTAAGACCCTTGAAAACTCATCGTTCATCCCATAGGCAAGTGCTGTATGACAAGATCGACCATAGGTCTTCACAAATCTTGAGTGGATATCTTCGAGAAAAGCAAAGGGAATCCTTCCTACAACAATTTTCAATAAGAACTACAAGGTTAGGCTCTTTCAAAATTTCAATTCAATATGAAAAATCCAAAGCAGATAGCAAACATGTAGTTTCCAAATACAAAATGCAAGACAACAAATTCAAACGTTGTAACTTCACCATAGAATAGCTCTTCTACACAGCAAACCTACAGAATTTTCTAAGCTCAAATCTTACACATAATATTCACGAACAATCAGAAATTTATACATTTCTTCTTGTGCCACCAAAAGCAAAAATGTTTCACAAGTTAACAACAGAGCCAGGTATTAACAAAGCGTTTGGGAGTGCTTTCAAAAAAGTGCTTTTATGAAATGGAGGTATTTTTGTCTTATTTCGAAAATCAATCTTTACTTTTTTTACTTAAAATAATAATACAAATGAGCAATAACAATATCACACTATTTAGAATATTTTTATATTTTTAAATTTCTAAATAAATTATTGTAGAAGGTTTTGGAACTACAAAAGTTGAAAAGCTGCTCTTCTAGAATGGAATGCCAAACCGCCCCAAAATATCAGATTAGACATGTAGACAATCGAAACAAAAACCAAATATCTTGAGATATCAGTCCAGTAATCTAACCAATCTGTTTCAAATAGAGAGAGAAAGAGAGAGAGAGAGAGAGAGAGAGAGAGAGAGAGAGAGAGGCTTACTTCCAGAAGAATCATCAGCGATGCAGAGAGCGGTGATGCCATCGGTGCGCTTAACATGGAACACGTATCGATCGTGAGTGTACGACACGTGGCTGTCTTGGGTCCCCGTAGCAGTCAACCTCTCAAGGATCTGTCGAGCAATGGAGCTCGCGTTGGTGGCTGCAGCGCTGTGCTCGGCTAAGACCACCGTCCCCCGGGCTATCACGGCGTATATAATCGTCATATCTACTATTCGTCTCTACCGACCGTACAATGAATAACACCGTACTACTCCGGTGACCGGAAATCCAATGGTCGTCGATCGCCAGTAAAAAAAGAAAGAAAGAGAAAGAACGAGACAGAGAGAGAGAGAGAGATTTGATTGGGAAGATCGAGATACGCGCTCGCGCGGCAATGAACAGCGTGGACTATTCTGGGAATTAAAATAAAAAGATCCACGTTTATAATTTCGACGTATTTTATATTTCCTTTATTATGTGACAGACTGGAATTGGAATCCACGTAATAGAATTAACAAAATTTTAATGTTTAGAATTTATTTTAATATGTAATTTTGTTTGATATATGATCGATGGCGGTATGTACAAAATATCAGAAAAGTAATTACACAAAATGTTTTCCAGATGCAAAAATAAAGTTATATTAGGTACTTTTTTATAGAACTGCTAATTATTGGAATGTTAATGGATTAGATAGATAAAGAGATAGAACTCATCTCACTATCTATCTATACAAACAAAAAAGACGTACAACGTGGCAAACACATGATAAAAGATCACAATCTAACAAGGTCTAGTAGCTAATGAGGTAGACACTGATCAACTTTCTAGTAGAGCACTTGTTAGATTGTCGTAGTAGTTGTGGGTTTATGTGCTGTTAGATTGTTGTAGTTCATTAACCAACAAAAGCATCAAGTTCACTAATTGCTTGGGGCTGATTTATAATTTTGTAGTAGTTCTAGATTCTTCAAGATTGATTGATTCAACTGAAGCAATAGTACTGCTACAATCTCACTGAACAATTCTAAAACAAATTAAGATGAAACAAAAAATGTGACAACAATCAAATTATAACAACAACAGTTCACAAAGATCATTGAAGTTATTAATTTCCCAACACAAGCAAGACATCATCTCATGTCCGACTCATGCATGAATCGACGCGATCGATCTTCTCGATCAAACGGTGCAAGTGTAACCGGGTGGTGGAGCTTTTCCGCAAGTTGCGAGCAGTTGCAGAGCAAGAGGAAGATAAAGATTTATGTTCAACAGCTTCAGTTTGATCGTAGTGCAAAGACACACAGCAGCTTCAAGTTCAACTAGTCCACCAAGCAACGGGCAACACTCATTCACAACCGGGTCTCCGATCACTACATGCACTAGTCCTCCGAGCAAGTCCACGCATGCGCCGAGCTTTAACGTGTCGATCGGGCATGAAGTTGATGGAGGTGGTGTCACTGGAGTTGTTGATCCTGGTGGGCCTGGTGCAGTAGGTGGTTTAGTAACTGGCGGACTACCGCCTCCGATAACCGGAGGAATAATGCCAATAGGTGGAGTACCGATAACTGGAGGAATGCTAATAGGCGGTTTTCCGATAACTGGAGGTATACCGATAGGTGGTTTTCCTATAACTGGAGGGATAGAGATGGGAGGTTTTCCGATAACCGGAGGAATGTTGATAGGTGGTTTTCCGATAATTGGAGGGATAGAAATGGGAGGTTTTCTGATAACCGGAGGAAGTATAATTGGTGGTTTGCCGATGACCGGAGGATTAGGAAAGTGGGTGGGAGGTTTAGTTTTGGGGGGTTTGCCATGTGCCGGAGGACGACAGTATCCGCAACCGAGAACAGTAGGAGGGATTGTAGTAGAGATGAAGAGGAACGAAAGAAAAAAGAAAGCTGAAAGCTTAGTGGAGTTCATTGTCATGGTGGTTTAGAATGAACTCCTATGCAGAGAACACTAGTAGTCAGCTAGCAATGGTGTGAGAGGGACATGGAAGAAATGAAGAGGGTTTTATAGAGATGGTGAGATAACCACTAACCCTTGCTAGCCAGATTAATGAGATGGCTTCACGTGAAGGCATTGCTGCAAGTGCTGTTGCTGCTTGCAGCATGCCAGTGGTGATGATATTGGCTTATTCTCAGGGATAATTGGAGTACTGAAGAAAATTGATGAATCATATTTGGTAGCATTCACTCGTTCATGCTTCATCTCTACTAGCTTTGCTTTCTTTGCCCACAGAAAAAAAAAAAAAAAAAAACAATTGAAACTGGGTAACATGTGATACATTCATTCATTCAATCACGAAGACTGGAAGAAGGAAAAAGATATTTGAATGCAAGTTGTGCTGAAAATCTAACTGTAAACTAGTGGAGAGAGGATGAAGTAACAATCAATCAAGTATGTCCGTGAACTCAGAATCCTGTTCTCTCCATTGGACGCATTCGAGTTTTTGCGTCGTCCCGTGACCGAATCCAGTTGGTCATGTGCAAGTATTTGGATCAACGCTTGTCTATGTAATATTAGAATAAAAATCTCACAAACCAAGATAAATAAGATTCTGTTACCTTGGTGAGCACATCTCTAACTTGGGTTGCGCCCGCCAAAATCTTGCAATCCTTTGCTACACTTCTGCTCGATCAAGTAACAATTCCTGCTGAGATAAAACATAATAGGGGCAAGAAAGAACAGGGCATACTAGTGTTAGTACAAAGATACATATAGGATAATTAAATTACCAGTAAGAGCACAACGAGAACTAATAGAAAAGTGATAATGCTTCAACTTTCTATCATATACGGATGTCTTTAACATTACATAAGTGCGAAAAGCTAACCTTTCTAGAGAAGGGAACAGTAACAAGATGTACAAAATGTTAAAGACCCAGTGCAGCACAGCACCATAAATTTCTTTTATTTTGACATAATGCTACCTAGCGGATCAGAGAAGGGTTAAAAGATAAAAAAGAAACAAAAAGAAAAAAGGTAGCTGCTAACAAAGATCTTGAAGTTCTCCTCTCGTAGAAACTATACACCAGTGCTTACAAATGAATAGTGAAATCCCAGAAAAAATTTTCAATGCCTTGATATTGACAGTAAAAAGGACAACAAACAGCCTGGAACACGGTGAATTCTCTTGGGCCTTTGGGAGATGGCGTGATCCTCAACAATGAAATATGTGGTCCTTTACGGAACTCAAAAAGTCCCTATTTAGAGTAGGACAAAGCAAAAGCTCCAAAATAACCTAAATATGGGACAAAGTATTCTACAACTAACAATTGTACAGGCAACTTAAGAATCCCTACCCTCTAACTGCGCTTTCATCAGGATGTGTAAAACCGCCACTAATTAGGATATGTAAGAAATCATGAGTTGTTGGAAGTTACACCAGTTGGATAGAATCTGATGCAGCTGCATTGCTTTAATCTGCGTACAGCATCTTCTGTTTTACCTAGTCGAAGGTCCAAATGAATTGCAGCCAGTATAATACTTGGGTTGTTCGGTGAACAAGACAGTGCTTTTGACAAGAATTGGCTGGCCTGATCATAACTGCCCTCCAATGCCGATGTTGTGGCAAGGTTTGCTAAAACCAATCCACGAGCCTCTTCAGGCTTCAGTGAAATTGGACTCGATACCTGTAAAGAATTATTAGTTTCTTTACCATCTCCAGTTTTTACAATCCTCCAAATCTCTCTATCCTCATCACTGTAAGGCAGTACAGCATTGTCCCCATCAGTGACATAAGTGGATATAAGCTCTGCAGCTTCCTTTAGTCTGCCAAGATTACATAGTGCTTCAGCAGCGTATGTAAGGCTAAAGAATAAATATAGCTTTGAGCAATCTGGTAATTGCCTTAGCTCTTTCACATATGAAAGCGCTTTCAATGGATTTTCCAAGCTCAACTCCACATACGCCAAGTTAGTCAGGATAACCTGTTTTAAAATACGGCATTCTCTCCTCTGCATATCTTCAAACGTTGACAAAATGTTATCTAAAGGACTGCTTGAGTTTGCAGCATCCTTCTTTTCCTTGATCCTGTTCCTTTTCGCCAATACAGTTGCTGTACTCATTGTTGACGCCTTCAATTCATTATCAGATGCATCACTGATGCTTAATTTGTCTACACTACCCTCATCCAATAGAGAACTCGATTCAGAACACTTCAGTAGGTGCAACGCATTGACCAAACACTGCCGAGCATATGGAAGAGAGAGCCTACAGACCTTATCTGGACCCAGTATACCATCCTCCCCAACAGAGTCCAGGTATCTATTTTTAGATTTCACATCTTCAGATGCTAGCCATCTATATCTCCCTGAACCAAGGACCCAGATTTTGGCATCCTCGCCACTTGAAGAGTCGACATTCAAACGCAGAAGCCCCTTGTCCTGTGCCAATAGGCAGCATTCAGCGAGCCTTACCCACAGAAGAGGCCTAGTATAGAAAACAGGAACAGTTTTGTAAAAACAGCGAGCAGCAACCAAAGGTTTTTCACAGGTTAAGTAATGTAACCCCAAGTTGTACAGGACGGCATTGCACTTATTGTTAGCGAACGTAGACAGCCTGCAGGGCTTCTCTGATAAAAGCCATGAGCTGCTTCGTAGAGCCTTACAAACAGAAAATGTTGATAAGTGATACTGCTTTAACTGGAAATAGATGCAGCCTAGATTATTGTAGAGCATACTGACAACAGCAGGCTCTGTCCTGTTGATAAAAGTGTTCAGAAGTTTAATAGACTTGCGATGGTTTCCACGAGCATATTCTAGATTAGCTTTCAAAAGAAGCGCTGCCGACAAATCCCCGCCACGGGAGTTATTCATGGCTAGCTTTAGTTCCCGTTTAGCAGCCTGCCAAGATTTAGTCAACAGGAGAAGGCGGACCTTGTAAAGTGGTAAATGCAGCTTTAGATACTCCAGAAGTGCATCATGATCAACTGCCGCCTTTGCGATATCATCAGGCATAGGTCTATTGATGTTCGGTCCACTGCTATCCAGTGTTGATATCAAGTTCTCATACTCAAGAGTTTCATCTGATAAAGTTCTGTCCAAGTTGTTTCCTGAAACAGTGTCGCCTGAATCTGAGCTAGACATATTTAATGCAGCCACTCCAGCAGTCCCTCCAGAAGTTTTTGACCCTTGGGAGGAACTTTCATTATGAGCAGAACTTCCATTCTCGCCTTGATTTGTTACACGGTCAACACCACAAAACTTCTCTAAGTACTGGATTATACCCTGACATATTAACAAACAAAAGCAGGAAAGGGTAAGCCAAAAAATAAAAAAATCAAAAATCAAAAAGGAAAAGGAAAAGGTTACAGTTACAGTAACATAAGGCAAGAAGTTACAATGAATAGCGCATGCTGACCAAAGAGTCGTACACGCAATCCAATTTGGTGAAGGAGAGGTTATTGATACACTTCATAATTTTACAGTTCAAAACACAAATGGTAATGTGACTTTCATGCAGGAGCTTAAAATAGTTTCAAGTTTTGAGCGCAACAGGATTTGGTCTTACTGCAGCTTTTGAGGCATCCTGGAGAATCAGTGTAATATCCAGTAACAGAAGGCACACATGAATAGTAGTCATCTGCACATACCTAAAATCATGAGGATCACAGAAACATGTGAGAAAATGTCTACCCTTTTTAAAAGAACTTTAGGTACCTCATCAAGGGGTTCTAAATTCTGAGCTAGCGGTTCAAGTAAAAAGAATGCGTCCTTATATTCGTGAAGCTGATAATGGATTACAGCCTGCAAGAAAAACAATACAATAAAGGCTCCATCTCTTGCTTATTCCTTCAAGACCCTTTGCAATAAAAATACTTTGAGAAAAGTGAGAGCTGCAAATAGATAAGTACCTGGTTGAATACAACAGCTGAAGTGCCAAAAACATCCACATAATCAACACTGCCAGTTGTTCCTGTAGGGATCTGCTGTGAGATGGTTGTTGCCTCCTTGGATCCCGAACCTGCATTGTTAACTTGACCTGCGGCAACCTCCATTTGTTCACCAGAATTGCTAGCAACATCTTTGATTTTTTTCTATAAATAACAAATACAAAGAGAGTTAGGATTCGGTCCAAAAAATAAAATAAACGTATAGAATCAGAGTTGAGCTTTTAAGTTGTATGATTAACAGGTAGGAATTATGTAGAAAAAACTCACAATCAACAAATAAATAAATTAAAAAATATACCAAATGAATCCCATAGATAATTTCATTATGAAGAAAGGAACCAGCAGCCCGCTAAGTGATATTGATCCTAGAAAGAAATGAACAGCTTCTAATTGAAGAGAAATCATGACGGAATAATAACAAGTTAAATATGTACCTTAATCTCTGCAAGTGTATCAAGCAATTTTTTCGGATCAGAAGACGCATCACCGAGAAATTCAGCAAGAGCCATATTATGATGAACCTAAAGATAGGACCAACAGCAAGCTGATAAGGCAAACATGTAACCCGCAAAAAGACCACAAAAGTAAGACAAAAGGTATCTCCTATATCTTCAAACTAATATGGGATAAAGACAAGGGCATCTGCAATGTAACATCTCATATCTGGCAAAATAAATACAGGACGTAAAAAACGTAATGCTTTTCTGTCGAATAAAAGTGCTGGCAAGTATAATAGAATCTAGATCAGTGACAAGCATAACCAAATAAATTAGAACACAATAAGACAATGATAAATGTTAGCATCACGCGCAAGTGTGATTAAAGCGTCACTCGGTTACAGGGAGCACTCTTACTTTGACAGATAACTACTAGGAATTCCACCACAAGGGCCATCATAAAAATTAATGAATGTTCACTTTTTCGCACTACATTCACATTAAATTAGCTAACTAAGACAAGGGACTTTATAATTATCACTCCATTTCTAACAAGCACAACTTTCCTTAATTCCCTTTTTAGGATTTTCTCTAAAGGTCCTGTATTGTCCATACATAGGCATCAGAAACCAGCAGCTGTGTCATAAATTTCTGTGCATAAAGTTTTTATTCAAAGTAAGCAACTCCTATCATCAATACTAACAGTCAATACAAAGTTCTCAGTAGACAGTGAAGGAATAAGAGGCAAACTTTCCAAATTGAACCATAAAGAAGCCACTAAAGGGTTAGGAGTGTCCAGACCAAGCTATTACATCTTGTAGCATTTAAAAGTAATCAAACATGTATATTTTCTAGTCCTAAAGTATGGACTCTTCATGTCAAACTAATATTTAATCTTGACGTACTCAAGGGTAGCTATAGTATCACTATCACAAGAACAACTATACACATTCCAAGAACCCAGCGTGGCATCGTCCAGTTTTACGATTTAGCACACCAGTGCCTATCAAGCATGTTTTCATGTATCTCATTACATGAATACTTTATAAAAAACAATCGCTAGAAGTTCTTCTAAAGCAAGATATTTAAAGTGGTTATGTCCACTGGAACATCTGTGAGTAGGTAATGGAGAAAAACTGAAATGCCCGCCACATAACAGAGTTGATAAGTACTATCACCATTGTAAGCTATTTCCCAGAAGCTCCAAACATGTTTCTGCTACATGATATTGTATTCAAAAAAGCCAATTGAGAATTGTAAGCTACTTACCTATCAATCAAGAAAGGATATTAACACGATAACTATCGTATTGAATCTTTTAAAGCTTACTCAGCCGAAACAATAGCAGACTCACTAGCTAAACCAAATCAATCACTAAATCACCACTAAACTAAATTCCAGAACCATCTATCTCAGTCTGAATCGATCAAGCAATCAATAGATTAGTAGGCGTAATGCAGAAGTAAACAAAATCTAACACACCTTGAGATCGCCCTCTTTCTTCTTAAGCAACTGATCCAACACTTTAACGCAGTCTGCATACTGCCGGCTATTGAACAACGCCAAAGCTTTATCACCGAGCTCCTTATCGTCGGGATTCAGACCGGCGCCGCTTCGGCGGCCGCCACCGTCATCCGGCGGTGGAGCTACCGCTGCCGCTTCTGCTGAATCTTTCGAATCCATTGCTAGATCGTGCGGAATATGTTCGGAATGTGAAAATCGAGCTCGGAGAATTAAAGCAGGAAGTCAATCGATCGAGTCCATCAGTTTGAGGAAAGAGAGAACTAGGGTTGATTGCTTTTTTCTTTTTCTTTTTGCTTTGTGATTAATAAAATAAAATAAACACGATTATTATTAGATTATCTAGTATTGGTAGGTCTCGGTGCTGTGCAGACATTTTGGGAATGGTGATTTGGTAAAATTTCGAAAATGAGTGTTAAAAAAACAATTTAATCTTATATTATTTATCAGTTTTTTTTCCTATTAATTAATTTTTAAAAAATTTAAAGTTCGGGACAGTGGTTATTGGGCCGTGAAGCTATCTAATATGAGCCCTCGTCATTTGAAGCGGACAAGTTAACCAGAAATAAAGCCCATCTGATCAGTTTTCGGTCCAATCTAATTTCGGACCAATCTGATCTGGATCCAATCCTATCGAACCAAGAATCTCAGGGCGTAAGATTCAGATCAATTAATAATTACTGTTTAACCACAAGATAAAACTCCTCATTAAATAAAACCAATCCTATGTATTAAAAATTTTGGATAAATAAATAGGATTCTCGTCTCACCGGTCTTCTTTGACGCCATTCGGGAGAAAGCCTTGAAAGGAAAAAAAAAAAGAAAAAAAGAAAAGAAAAAAGAAAGAAGCTGTAGTCTTCTTCTTCCTTCTCTGTCTGTTCCCATGCAATCAATCAACCTCTCAAACTCGTTTCTCTGTTAGTTGTCTTTCCGATCAGGTACGTTTCATTCAATTTTTGTTTGAAATTTCAATTTAATTGATTATGTCGCGATTGCAATAAGAGTTTCGTACCTGATTTGTGGAGTTCTTTATCTTTGAGTTGATAACTTAGTGTTTGTTTTTCAAATCGAAGGGTTATATGATTAGGGGAGCTTAACTGGGATTCGGCTTCGGGATTTGGTGTAGCATGGGTTTGTTTGTTCGATTTGAGGGTTAATCTGAAGAGAAATCCGGAAAATTGGTGACGGATAAGGGTTTTGTTTTGCAAATTGGTGTTGTAAAGTTGTAGATTGACGTGATTTTTGCCAGATCTATGATTTAAAAAGCTAGCTTAAACATGATATAGATTTTGATGAGATTGTTAATATCAAACTGTTATTAAGTATTACGTAAAGAGTCCTCTAGTTTCCTGTGGTTTGATTGTGTGTTTTGTCAGGTGATTTCTTGTTTTTGTTAATCGTGCTAACTTGCTAATGTTTGTCTTGGACTAACTGTTTTGCGCTGCAGATAATCTGTATATATATATAAAAAGGGCGTTTGATGGATGATGATGACTGTTCCGATGGATGAGAAGGTACCTGCTCCCCCTGCTAGGGAGCATGTTCGCCGCATGTTTAAGAAGGTATTGCTTTAAATTGTTCATTTTCGGTTGACTGTTACCAGGTATTCCCTTTGGCTGGCTGATTAATATTATATCAGTATCGGTTTTTGAGTTTGGTAGATGTTCTGTTCAGTTACCAAAAGAATGTTTTGTTGCTGGATGAGAACTTCCATTTGCGATATGATAATCTGGTTTGTTAGTGTTCCATCAATTGAACAATCCAATTCATTCTCTTAGCAAAACTGATGTTTGAATAATCTGTGGCCTAATCTGCATGATCTCTAGGGCTTTTTTGGTTGCTGAAGTAGTTAGTGTGCGCATATATGGAGGCCTGCAGAACTTTCTTTCCTTTACCTGGTTAAATAGTATGCGGTTACTAATTTTAGAGTGATGATAGTTTTTAGCAATGTTAATTTAAAAACTTTATTTGCTCTTCTAGACTCGTGAATTGGAAAATGGTCTGCAAGTTTCAGCAAAGTCAAAACATCCTTCTGATCCTAACACGTGGTATGAAATACGGGACAGCTATGAAGCTATAATACTTGAAGATCATGATTCGGCAGAGAAGAATGAGGTAGAATTTCTTCTCTGGCAGTTGCACTATAGGAGGATTGAGGAGTTTAGAGCACATATCCATGCTGGTACACAGGGAGGGATCAATCCTCGAAAGCCTGATCATATTAAGAAAATACGTGCTCTTTTTAAGAATTTCCTTTCAGAGTCTACCGGGTTCTATCATGATCTGATACAAAAGATTAGATCAAAATATGGGTTACCTCTAGGTTATTTTGATGAGGCCCCAGAACATCAAGCTATTCCAACAAAAGATGAAAAGAGATCTGTAGAGATGAAGAAAGGATTGCTCTCTTGTCATCGCTGTCTGATATATTTGGGTGACCTTGCCCGTTATAAAGCTTCTTTTGGAGATGAAAACTCAGGCAGCCGTGATTTTGCAGCAGCATCAAGTTATTACATGCAGGCTGTTGCGCTTTGGTCTGGAAGTGGCAATCCACATAATCAGGTAGGGTTTATCTTGCCTACCTTTATGGGCTTGTTAGATATATCATTTTGTTGGTTGGCATTCTTTTTTTTTCTGTAGATAAATCTTATATTTGCTATTCAGTAGTGCTGACTCCATCTGAAAGTCTTCATAGGTGCACATCACATCTTTTTGATATTTTAAAGTGCTGATTCATGTCTGCGGTACTTTTCAGCTTGCAATACTGGCTTCATATTCAGGTGATGAGTTAGTGGCCATATATCGGTACTTTCGGAGCTTATTAGTGGATAATCCTTTTACCACCGCCAGGGAAAACTTGATTATTGCTTTTGAAAAGGTATTGGGATATCAATTGGACATTTCAAGTTGAGTTGTTGTGTGGTCTGTGTGTGCTCTCATGTTTGTGGTGATCTTTTCTGTGCATCAGATTTGTGATGTCTATTGCTTGCTTGTGCCTTGCTGTTGCATTTCCTTTCCATATTGTGATTTTAATTTGATTTAATTTCTTATGTTTGCCGTTCAGAATCGTGTCAATTATGCTCAGCTCGCAAATAACACTACCAGAGGTCCATCTACAAGGACATTCATTGTTAGGGGAAGCGGGAGAGGTCGAGGCAGGGTAGATAGTAAGCTTCTGGGCAAAGATGGAAAACTAGAGTCTCTCCCTGCTGAAGTGCAAGAATTAAATCTCCATGAAACTTTAAAAGTCTTCTGTACACGCTTTGTTCGATTGAATGGTATCCTCTTTTCGCGAACAAGGTAACTCTTAAGATATTTGCACTGGCTTATTCCTGTTTGTCTTAGGATAGAGCCTGCTTTATTCTTACGGATACTCATGGTTGCGTTTTATCTTTCAAAATCAGCATGGAAACTTTTGAGGAAGTTTTTTCTTCAGCAATGAGGGATTTTTGTGCCCTTTTGTCGTCTGGCCCTTATGAAGAACTAAACTTTGGAACAGATGCTCTTGGAAATGGTCTTGCTATCTTGAGGCTTGTCACAATTCTCATTTCTTCTGTCCATAATGTGAATAGGGAGTCTGAGAATAACTCATATGCCGAGATTCTGCAGCGTCCTGAGTTGTTACGTAATGCATTTACAGCTGTCTTTGAGTTCACAGGTCAGATTGTAAAACGATGCAATCAGTTAAAGGATGCTGCATCAAGCTACTTATTTCCAGGTGTGTTGGTGTTCATGGAATGGCTAGCCTGCCATCCAGATATGGCGACAGTTTCTGATGTAAGGGATAAACAAGCTGCTGCTTGGTCTTTCTTTTGGAATGAATTTGTGGTATTGATGAATAACCTTCTTTCAAGCGGTTTGGTATCCTTAAGTGGCGAGGAGGATGACACTTCTTTTTCAGATATGGTCCATTATGATGAAGAAGAAACGGAGAACAGGCTTGCTTTGTGGGAAGATTTTGAGCTGAGAGGTTTTTTACCTTTAGTGCCAGCGCAACTAATTTTGGATTTTTCTAGAAAGCATCCCCGCTGGTTTCATGGAAGCAACAAAGAGAAAAGAGCTCGCTCACAAAGGGTGCTTGCAGCAGGAAGGGTTCTTATGAATGTAGTACGGGTTGAGAGCATGGGGATCCACTTTGACCAAAACTTAAAGAAATTTGTATTGGCAGCGGAGCCCCCAACATTTGTAGATGAGCTTCCAACTGTGTCTAAAGACAATCATGTTGGTGTCAAGCAAGAAAGTCTCTGTGAGGTTGCAGAAAATCTCGGAGTTCAGCACTCAAAGATAGTGGAAACAAAAGCACAATTGCTTGTAGAAGCAGAAGATGAGGAAGAAGAGATAGTCTTCAAGCCAACACCGACTGAGAAACTTACTACGACTTCAACTCCTGATTCTTTTGAATTTGCTAAGCATGTGCAGAGCTATACCCATGGTGAATTGGCGGCTTATGGTGGAGGGCTATCAACTCTCAACAGCATGCAGATGGGAAGTTCTAAAAGTTCTAGTCAATTGACTGCTCCGGTTATCGCTTCGATGTCTCCATTGCACCAAATAAGCTCGAGCACTTCAAGTTGGTTTGCAGGATCAGATGCTTTCATATCTGATGAGCTGAAGGGTCTGAAAATCGAGGAAAATGGAGTTTTACCAAAGCAAGGAGTGCAAGGACAATTAAATGTTTTGAATTCTACAGCATATCATAGCACAGTTGCTACATCTGCCAGCCTTACACCTACTATGTTCATACATGGCCAAGGGAAAGCTGCAGAAACTTTTATGTCATCTGCACAGGAAAGCAGGATTTTTCCTCTAGTAGCCAAGTCAGATAGTTTGCCTATGACTGTCCATAGCGCGCTACCAGCGAGTATACAGGCATTCCCTGCGACTTCAAGGAAGAATCCTGTGAGCAAACCTCTTAGACATACTGGGCCACCACCAGGATTTGGAAATGTCACAGCAAAGCCATCAGATGATGTTCAAATGGAAAATCGTCAGCAGGTTGATGACTACAGTTGGTTAGATGGCTACCAACCATCTGCAGGCATGGATGTTGAGAGAGGAATTTTTAATCAGACAGCAAATTCATCCTCTCATCCTGGCATTGGTAATATGGCTGCTTTATCTGATGCGATAAGCTTTCCTTTTCCTGGGAAACAGGTTTATGCTCATCATACAAAGGCAGTCAATGAGAAATTGCAGGAATTTCAGCTTTTTGGTCAATTGAGACCATATTCAGAACAGCAGTTTCAGCAAACTTTGCAAAGGAACCCAACTCTGGAACAGATCCAAGCACATTCACTGTGGTCTGGTCGTTATTATGTGTGACACATTGGCATTGGATGTGACTGGTAATTAGCATTCTTTCTCATCTGCTTGCACAGTTTTTGTGGATTTTCACCTCGTATTTTTCTAACTAACTGATGATTGTACTTGCATTACTTTCCAGGCTACTGAGAATTGTTGCAGTGTGTTTGACTGCGTAAGGTGCCTGTCAATTTGAGACTCGACTTTGCAGCTCTTTCAGTGTTCGTAAGTTTATAGTGGAGCATGAATGAGGTTCGGGAACATAGCTGGTGCTGTCCTTGAATGCGGTAATCTTGTTAAAACTGGCATTTCATTTGCTGTTTCCTTATTCTGATTCAGCTATATGTGAGCATGCTAGGCATATAATACTCCATGATGCTGTGTTGACTGTGAGAAGAATTATAATGGAGAACTTTTACTTGTAATGTACTCTTGTCTTGTTGCAGCTGTGCCCTTCTTTTTTTCTCTGTTAATGATGCTCATATTTGGGAAAACACTGAAAGTGTCTCCTCAAGGTCCTATATATTTAAGTGAAGATTTTTTTTCTTCTTTCTGGCAATTCTGCTTCTAACTGGACATGTATCTTTGCTAACCTTCTTGTTTCTCAAACAACTTGGTCCTTTTCTATTCATCTTTAAAAAAGTGGAATTTAACTCAAGTCATGCCAGTTTGACTTGAGTTTAGGTGTCAATTCCGTCTATATCTGGTTTGGAGTTGTCACTTCCCTTTTCTTTTGGGTTTCTTTTTCCCATGGTTTAATGTAAATCTGTTATAAGAGATAATTCAGTGGTTTCTTTTGGTCTGTTGGCATTATTACTTTAGACTTCGAGTATATCATGCTGGGAAGGCATAATATCGACAAACCATTTTTCTGATAAAAGTGCTTTGTATGGCTGGTGACAAATATGCCTGTGGGCTCATATTTTCCAGGATGTGGGAGCTATTTTATTTTGATATGACATTACCCTTTATTGAAGATATAATCATTTTACAAATAGTTGGTTCGGTTATTACCTTTGTTTTTTGCATTACTTGTTTGATTTGATTTAATATTGTTGTTTTACATGATGAATGTTATTTTGTAGCTGTTTAAGTCACATTAAGAGTTTGGTGTCTCTATCTCTCTCGAGTTCTCAGGGACGCAGGGGTTGCCGGGCTTCTCATACCTATGATGAATGTGCCAGGGCACAGCATGGTGCTCCTGCTTAAAGGGCCCCCCACCCTGGCAGATATCACCACTCAGGATTATCATAGTATCTTTACAACTTTGGATACGGTTTCACAGGAATTTGGCACTGACCGTATACAGTTCTTGCGCATGGTGTTTGTCTTTGATCAGTTGAGCTGGTAACAAATGCAATATCTTTAATCTGGATGTGGGAGTATTTCTTGCTGATAATTGGAGGAGGTATGTTTCACAAGGAACACAAGTTATGCTGGATGGTGGTTTTCTTATCAGCTGAAGGAGGATTTGAATGAAGAATATAGTGCTAGAGGCTAATGGTTTCTACCTATTATCGTCGACTGTTTCTGCTAGGTATTTGTAGTAATTGGATCTGCATTCATACAAGTGTATGAACTTCAAGGCTTGTTTCTGTTTCCTTTTACTTTGTCAAGGCGTTGGACTTTTTGCCTAAGAATAATTGCTTGTGTACGCTGCTAAACGTATGGTTCGAACAATATGAAGTATGTGGTGTGTTTGCTTCGTATGCTACCTTTTTATTGTGTCAGTTTCTATTTAGAGCATGTTTGGGGAAGTTTTTTTTTTCCAACTTTTTATTTTATTTTATGTTTTTCAATAAATTTTTTAGAATATTTTATAAAATTTTTTTTAAAATTTTAAAAATACAGAAAAATTTTGCTTCATGAAATTTTTTTATTTGTTATTTTTATTATTTTTTTTAAAGTAAAAAAAATTAGAACTCGTTTTAAAAAATTTTTAAAATCTCTCTCCCTTTTTTAAAGTTTTTTTTAGAAAGGCATTCCAAACATCTACTGGTATCAGTGTTGTCATTGTCAATTTAATTAATTTGTGCTTCACTAAATGGTAAGCGGTATAGCACAGGCATTTTTCCTTGTCCTTTTAGTTCTTGGTAGCATGAAGTTACCAATAGATTACCTCTTTGTTTCTGTGGAATTGTTGTTTGTTCGCTACTTCTAATTTTATTAGATAGAAGTTAACACGTCTGCTGTCACTGCACGCGATCCCGACTGTTTTCACAATGGCACGTCAAACTTTGTTACATATGCACAAAAACAGAAGTCAGATACACTGAGAAAGCATCATTGCAGAAAATACCAATGGCAAATAGAACAGAGGTCGCCTTCATGGGCAACTCAAAGCAACCTCAATATCAGGCTAGCTAGCATCAGCTACTTGGTATCCTAACTGTACAACAGAAAAGCTTACAGACCAATGCATCATGTATCCATTTGTGTCCTGATTGTCACTGTGGTAAGAGTTGGATACTATATACGACCTTGGTTTTTCTTAGGTGCACTGACAGGCTTACACTTTTTGTTTCTTCTTCAAAGCATCTGCCTTCCTTTGTTTTCTTCTGTTTGCAACTTTCTCTTGTTTTTTTGACTGATCGTCGTCACTGTCCTCCTCAAACTCCTCTTCCTCGTTGTTATCATCATCAAGACTTTTGGATCTTTTCTTACTACCAGTGGTTGCTTTATTATTTGGTTTCTTCCATTTTGACTTCCTAGATTCTTCAACTTCAGTACCTTGCTCCTCATCAAGATGATCATCACCATCAGATTCTTCTTGGCCAATCTGTGCGGACTTTGTTTTTCTAGTTTTGCTGGAAGCAACTACTCCTGATTGGCTTCCTGTCAACTTCTGCAGCTCTGGCACATATGCTGTAGTCTAAGATATACAGATACAGTCAAATTTCCATTCATGATGTAAGTCAAAGTAAATCGAACCATAAATTGCCTTACCCTGCCACCAGCTGTGATAAAATCAATCTTCTTTCCTGTTGAAATGCAATAATGTTTAGTCTGTTGTATAGAATGCACTACTCTTAAAGAAGCATTTCTTCAGACCCATATTGCTAATTACTGGCAGCTGTCTTCCAGAGTGTGGAAGGTCTGCATGTATTGACTATTTTTTGAGGCGAATAAAGAATTCAGTCAAGAGTGCAATTTTCAAGAATGTTATACTTCAGATGGTTATATTTCTGGATAAGCCCCAGTGAGTTCAGATTCAAACCATCAACAAATGCTTTCCCAGGCTTCTTTTCACGGGAATGAAAAATCCAACTACTAGGGTATTGGTTACTATCAGCTCCAACTTCCACAGCTTTCTCAATCACCTGGAGAATCAAGTATGCAATGAGTCAAGACAGTTGAATGTTTATCTTACCATTGACTCTTCCAGCTTTTTTTCCCCAACGAAAATGAAACAACCATTCAACTGGGAAATGAGTGGAGTTGGCATCAACTTCAACAGCAAATTGAACAACCTACAAACATGGCTTATGTTTTTAAATTGAAGCTATGGTCATCACAGTTGTTGGTGGAAATCATAGTGGTTCTTGTTCATTGAGTGATCTTATGTAAAGAAAACAAATATCATTGGATGTCTTCTTATTCTTATAATGATAGAAGATACCTCTTTGATGCACTGGTGCAATCTTTGAGAGCTCTCTTTAGATAAAGTTGCAGCAGTCTGCGAGGGATGTATTCTTGCCTAGGAACACAATATTATTAGAGAGGTGTTAGATCTCTAGTCTTAATGGTTATATGCTCAAGAAGAAATAAAATGATGCAAGGAATTTTTCAATGTTTACCTGGTAAAGCACCTCATCAGCAATCCAGTTTCCAATGCCTGAGATAAAATTCTGAATGACAAAGAACAATAATAAGTTATACATCAGACAACGTCAAGAAACAAACTGGTCAACTTGCTTGTGGCTATTATGTTGCTCGTTCTCTTTTATAGCCAGAAAGAAACTGATATGAAGTAGTTTTTAGATTATTTATACCACCGGAAGATTTATATAGCTATACAAAACTATATCTCTTGTAGATAAATGAGTTCTTGAAGATAAACGTAAAGGCAGACAATAAAGAAAGAGTAGTCTCAATTATTACTTCAATTACAGAAGTCAGATGGCATGATACTAAGATCTACTAAGCCAATTAATCACAGTTATTACAAAGATCATTTAGGACTACATCCAGTACACAGAATCAAAGGTCAAGCTCAGGAAATGCACAAACTATATCCTACCTGGTCTAGTAAGAGGGCTTTGATTGCTATCTTCTTTTTGCTCAAAGCATCAGAAAATTCTTCAAACTGCATAGGCTCCAACAAGGCATCTGGTCCTAGTTCAGATATGGGAGGAACAGAAGTTGGCTGTACAATAAAGTAATAAGAACATTAGTGAGAACTGGGGAACAGAATATTCATACAAATGATATCTACCAAAATAGGTAACCAATGTAAATGTCATACATCATCAAGCAAGCGGACTCTAGCAAAACGTCTCTTATCAG
The DNA here is from genome assembly GCA_019914995.1 of Acanthochlamys bracteata. Taxonomy (NCBI): domain Eukaryota; kingdom Viridiplantae; phylum Streptophyta; class Magnoliopsida; order Pandanales; family Velloziaceae; genus Acanthochlamys; species Acanthochlamys bracteata. Next base: position 588,667 of record CM034138.1, on the reverse strand, counting down.
TGAAGGAAAGTTCAAGGCCATCATCCAACTGCAGTCAAAAAGTAACTTAGAATTAGGTTATTCTTACTCAGTTTATGGATGCCTATATAGAAATTCGAGGGTGTAAGAACAAAAACAAGAACTGCAACAGTATGGAAGAGAAACACTAGGCAAGCATAGAAAGATTAAAAAGAACTGCTATGGCTTTGTCTCATCTTAAATTAGAGTAGAACTTCAAGCTACAAAAAGAAGACTTTTAGGACCATGCACCTCAAGGAATACTTTGGAATACTTGGATGGCCACTCATCCTCATCATTAACGGCAGATCTATAAACACCAAAAAGAACAACAAGCAATTATTAATATACTTCCAAATGTTACAGAACAGAGGTACCAAAATAGAAATACCAACCTTTTGTATTTGGTCACTGCTACTCCCTTGATGTAAATTGCTCCAGTCATACCTGATTAGATACGTCATAGCCACAATTAGGAGAAGGGGACTTATTAAACAAACCATTGATGTAGTCAAGTGTGCCAGAACAGACTCTTTTGTGTTTTACCTTGGTCATTCGCAGCTATTATTAACAAAATGGAGAGTGGTATTTTAACTTGTGACAACTGATTACAACTACAGCCATTTGAAGAAAGATAAAGCCTTGTGCCGTGCGATTATTATCTGTGTGAAATAGCCAGGTCAATGTAGGATAGCCAGCTTGTTGAAAGCTTAGCTTTATTGAGCACAACCACTAGAAACATATAGTTCCAGCCAGGTTGATGCACTACATTGTAAATTATCACATTGTAGCGCACTACAATGACTAATAAAATGTTAACAAACCAATCATGAAAGCAGAAAATATATATGTTAAAAATACCAAAATCCAATCATTTTACTTAAAATCCAAAAGTCATTTTTCCTCCTTAAAAGAAGAAGCCTAACTGTTATATATGAATACAGTGCAATGCTGATCATTATCTACGGAAAATTTGTTTTTATAAAAGGATATCTCCCGTTTGTCTCTTAGTATTTTATGAAATGGTTCTCTTTCTCTTAAAAATCAAATATTTGAAAAAAAAAGGAGATTTCAACCAGAAAAAAACAGAGCAGCCGTTCACTGATTGAGTCAGTTGATTGAAGGATTACCAAACTGGAAAGTAGGAAAGGGGGGAGAATCGAGTTCTAGCCATAAATTCTTCCCCTTTCTTCGAGCAGCAACGAGTGTTTTCCCAGCGATCGAAGCTTCCAGATCTTTCGGCGCAACGCCGTCGATGACTTTAGCGTCCTCCACCGCCACGCATCGCGCTATTCTTCTTCCCAAGCAGTGCTCCTCTATTGCTCGGCGCGCCGCCTCTACTTCCGGCAACTCCGGCATTGCCAATCTCTCTCTCTCTCTTCTTCTTCGTCAACTGTGAAAGAGGGAAGCAAGCGAGTGCACTAATTACGATTAATGATGGTTGCCACTTTGGACGGTTACGATTTCTACTACAAGCAGATCAGTCCATTCAATTTAATTTACGATTACAGTCCCAATAAGAAAATACATACAAAGTCTAAAATTGCATAATTAGTCTATTTATTTATTTATTAAATTATAAAAGAGTTTGAAAGTAATTCTAAAATAAAATTTTTATAACAAAAATATTTTTATATTTTAAAAATAAATTTTATTTTTTTATTTTAAAAAATTAATATAAATAAATAATAAAAAGAATTTTATTGAGTAATATTTTTTTATATTTTTTAAGTTTTTAAATAATATGTCTAAATATTTATAAAAAATATAATGAAAAAATATGAATTAAAAATTAAAAAATTATTTTTGAGAAATTAATATCAAATGCGTATTTTTTATTTTAAAAGTGATGTTTTAAAAATAAATTATTAAAAATAATATTATTAAGAATAATATATTTTTTTATTAAATATAAATAAAAATAATTTTTTATATTTTATTTGTAATAAAAATAAATTAAAAGTGATGTTTTAGCGGAAGAGAAGAGAAGTGATTTCTTCGTACAAAATCACGCACCCTTAATACAATTTGCACTGACGTCATCACTGCATTTGGAGCAGGTTTAGCTCAGTGCGGCCCATATCGCTAGAACAGAACAGAGCTCCTTGCAAGGTTGTATCTCCGTGGGCCTTTAATAGGCCGCTCATAAAGAGCCAGATCTGGATGCATTCTAACTAGTTTAGATTTTGTGTCAGTTGGGTTTGATAAACTGGATTCGTTGACTTTCAATATCATTATTTTTTCTTCAAAAACAAAGGAAACCCTTTCATCATCTTCTTCTTTCTTCTCTGCGCTGCTTGGAAAGCAAAACCCTAGTTAATTTCACTCTCGATCAAGTGGTTGATTAATGGAGAGATATCGCGGTGACCGTGACGGCGGCCTAGGCGGAGGTAGAAACCCTAGGATGCAATCGCGGTGGTCTTCTGGTAGTCCTAGTGGCCCCCACCACCGTTATCCTAACCATTCCCGCGGCGGCGGAGGTGAAGGGTTTTCTGGTGGCGGAGAAGGCGGGCGGTATCACCCTTATAGGCATCCCAATGATTTCCCTCCGCCTCCTGGTGGGCCCGGCGGTGGCGGCGAAGGCGGAGGTGGAGGTAGGTATGATGGTGGGCAAGGGTTTCGTGGCGGGCCAAGCCAGGGGTTTGAGAACCAGATGCACGCAGGTGGTGGGCCCAGGCGCGACGGTGGCAGCGGAGGTGTAGGTGGTTTTAGTCGCGGTGGCTCTTTTCCAGGTAATTTGAAGAGGAAATTGTAGTCTCAACTACTGATTTTTTTTTTTGGTAATTTTTGTAGACTTTTGTGAGCTTAACTTCGCATGATATATTATCACTCTACTGTCAGACTTGTTTCCATTAACACAGAATTACTTAATTTTGTGTACTTTGACAATACGGTTTGCAGATTACAAGGAAGGAAGTAATTATGTGAAGCTTTTTGTTGGTTCAGTTCCAAGAACAGCTACAGAAGATCAGGTTGGTTGTTACTTAACTGATCAATTCACTAAACAAAATGTAATATAGGCATATTATCCTTAGCAGTTGAAGGCTCATGTTGATTGAGATCTACATGAAGTACCTCTGTCTTTGCATGTCAAGTTGTCCCTTTGATCTGTTCTGCTATTATACTGTCGATAGTTGTTATGTTCTTGAACCACCATAACACTACAAATTCATGACAGATTCGTCCCTTATTTGAGGAGCATGGAGAAGTTATAGAAGTTGCTCTAATCAAGGATAAGAGAACCGGCCAGCAACAAGGTATGTTCTGTTTTATTTATGTTTAACTAGCTCTATACCACTTTTGAGTTTTACAGGTCGGTTGAGGGGATAAAGACAGATGAGTTCGTCTCTCCTCTCAGTTAGTTTTTGAAAGTGTTATGACAACTTCATGCTTTCATGCTCCCAACTCCACAATATATCACCTCTGTACAACCTGAAGAAGAGAAGAACATGGAACTGATAGGAGCCTATTGTATGTAGTGGTTAGTTAAGGAACCTGTTCCTAGAACTATAAATGTAGTTTTTTCAGTGATATTGCCCTAAGCAGTGCAAACTGCTGTACAGGAAGTGTGAAAGACATAAACACCAACAAACATAGTTATATTTTAAAAGTTCTGATCTATCTAGCTATATTCATAATAGGTCTACTTTTCCTTTGGATGGATTGAATTATTAGGCAATTAAATTGCTATTATTGGGCTGTGGAGTACTTGGCTTATATTCTAAAAGTTGTCTATTTTGATTGATTGTGGTATTTATTTTGGAACTAGACATGTGTTGGATGTTGACTGGAATATTCATGATGAAACTGAGTTGTGATATTACTACGTGCATGATGCAAAGGACAAGATCGTTGGTTACATTGATAATGAAACTTTTGGGCACCATTTTGTTTATTCCAGACCTCTTATTTTAGTTTATATGTTTGTCATTGGTTACTGATGGAAATGGCCTTTTGCGTATTCTTGCTGGTATCTCTGTTGGTTTGTTGTTGTTTCCCTTCGTGAAATTATCCTGTGATGGATAAAGGTTCAGTGTGCTCGTGTGGCGATGGAAGTGTGTCAGATAATGATATTTTTGTCAACCCTTATGATGATGGGCTGGGTTTTTCCTTGTGGCTATAATGTGATCTCTCTCAGCTACATGGTTTCGTTGAGATGCTTTACAAGTACCAATTGTTTGTGTCTGGCCTTTCCTCTACCTGTAATTAGTAATTGTGTTCAAGAACTGCAGTTTCTACATCTGTGGTAAAATAGTTGCTGCAATTTGCTCTAGCTGAAGTCTTTCTTTGGATGAGGCAGCATTTTTGCCTACCATGTTATGCGGCCATTCTTCAGTACAACCCTCTTAGTGTGCACTGGTAGTTGATGATTTGATTGGCACAAACTTTTGACTATGCAGTGGATCTTTTCCTTGCTGCAGCAGATATGTTGCGACCACCTTTTGATGCTTAGGGAACAAAAGATTTGTGGTTTGACCATAGTTGACATTTTTCAGAATCCCACGCAGTTCTACTCATGGTTGAAATGTAGCTAATGATATTAGAATGCCAATGTGCTGTCAGCATGTAACTTGCAGATCGTTTAATTTACTCTGCGAGTTTTCTCATTTGGTTCAAAATATATATTTGTGTTGCCTATATCTTGTAACTTCTCCATAAAGTGTCATCTCACTAGCCTATGTGCCATTACCTGTGTCATGCACAACTGTTATTCTCTATGTCCATAATATTTCAGAGTTTCTGAATTGTGAATGCTATATTATCCGTTGTGGCCATGGAAGCGTTGTGGATTGGCATAATAATCTTCCATTTGATAGTATGACATCATATATTTTCAATTGGTTATTGGCTAAATGCTTTCTTGGCAATCAGAGGTATTTCAAGTTTACCTACATTCTTTCGTGAGTTGAGCCTTTTCTTCTGTGATAATTTTACAGACATGCTGCATCAGCTGCTGATAGCTTTATTTGTGATAAGCTCCTTGACATCTTTGCATCAAATGTTGAGGTGTGAAAGCAAGAAAGCTTCTTTGTATGGATTGTGAAATAGTGGTGTTATTGATGTTGGAACTCCTTCAGCGCTTACCTGATTAGTATAGAGAGAGAGAGAGAGAGAGAGAGAGAGAGAGAGAGAGAGAGACTATGGTTGAATTCTTTTGAGTTACACAACTTCGTTCCCTTGTAGTTTACACGAAGGAGTTTGTATGTCCAGTTCCTCAGTTAATTGATTAAGTTTGTAATTTTAATGATTAAGAACACGTGTTTAGCTTCAGAACAGCTTATATTGCAAACTCCTGACCTCATAGTCCCCCCCTCTTAGATATTCTATGTTCATGGATACTAGCTGTAATAACAGCAATTTTGTTGTCTGTATGCCATCTAAGAGTACATGTTTATTGAATGGTATTATTGTTTTATAAGGAGAGAACTAAGGAGGGGAGGGTGTACTTCAAGGTAACCCTATTGCGTATTTATACTGTGTTGACTTTACATTACATGTGCAAAAGGAGGGAAATTGACGTACGGCCTTTTACTTTGCTGTTTCATGTGTCTATAATGGTTGTTAGTTTTTCATCCAAATATAATGAGATGTGATTTTTGGTACCTTATACCGTGGGCAATATACGAGTCATCGAGATGTTTGAGAGTGAACATACAAATTGTTCGCATTAACTGATGATGAATTAAACATCTGTAAGATCCTTAATATTTAAATTGTTCGCATTAACTGATGATGAATTAAACATCTGTAAGATCCTTAATATTCTTGTTCATTTTCAATTAAGACATGGGCAATCGAATATGTGCGGATGTCTATTATATATCAGAATGGATGAATTATTTATTTATTTATTTGTGGATTCATTGGTTAACAAGACCTATGCAAATATCTAGGCACTCTTGGTAATGTGAATTTTATCTGAGAAACCAGAGTTTCATAATGTGTAACTTGCACCATATCGTGAAAGTGTTGAATGTCATTTTGTTTGGCTACCTGATTTGCATGAGGGTTGCTTTTGTACTTTCTACAGTCATATTTCCTAAATATGGGCGTATGCCTCTTTGGAAAATATAGTTTATGGTAAATCAATAGGAACCAAATTTTCATTTGCAGGTTGTTGTTTCATCAAATATGCAACATCCGAGGAAGCTCAGAGAGCCATAAGAGCTTTACATAATCAGGTCACTTTGCCTGGGGTGAGTTTGTTTGCTGCTCTAGTTCTTGTTGTCAGTATTCTACTTCTTCATCTAGATTCTTCTAAATAAAAAAAGATTTTTCCTTTTGTGTGGTTGATCAGGGAACTGGGCCGATCCAAGTCAGATTTGCTGATGGAGAAAGGGAACGCCTTGGTATTTTTTTTGTAAAGCCTTTTTTTTAAGTATCTTAATTGTTTGCATCTTTGTTTTCTGTTGTACTTAATCTTAGTTTATTGGCTTATACTAAATGTTAGCAATGGTAATTCACGACAATTAGATGTTCGACAATGTTGTTTTATCTACATGTGTTAAATGGTAACTTGGAACATCTGGCTGATATGACTCTTCTTTGAAATGTTTGTGTCAAATTTATTTAACTGGATTGCATCTAATTTTGAATGTATTGCTGATAAGAGTAATTCCTCTTGATTTCTCAAACTTTTTTCAGATCCTTAGTAACATAATGTATTACTTTCTGGAGGTTCACAGAAAAGTTTTTAATGTCTTATCAAAACTTTGTTCTCACCGATTTACTTAGTTGCTGCTTATGTGTAATGTGTGTATATGAAATATCCATACATGGAAGGATAGTTGTTGCCATCTATGATTTGATTGGTTTATGTATTGGTTTTTTGGATCAAACTACTCTCTGATTACTGCATTTATTTTGTACTCTTATGATTAATTTTCTGTTAGGTACAGTTGAACACAAGTTATTTGTTGGGTCTCTTAATAAACAAGCAACTGAGAAAGAAATCGAACAAGTAAGCATTATATTATATGTCATTAATTTGGTTTTGTAATTTGTATCTCTTGATGAGTCAATTCTTTCTTGCCTTGATTTGGCCACCAACAGCACATTGTTTTGTTCTGTATTGGCAAATGCATGCAGAACATTGTAAAAGTGGTTCACATAAAAATTAAAAAAATAGGTTTTAAACAATCTACGGGCTATTGGGTCTTTACTTCAACTTTGTGATTGTGTTGCAGATTTTTGCTCCATACGGTCATGTGGAGGATGTGTATATCATGCGAGATGAGATGAAGCAAAGTCGTGGTAAGTCTTCTCATAACTTCATCAGTTCTTACTTGTGCATATCTTTGCTTTGTCCTTGCCTTAATCTTCTCCTGGCAACCTGCTTAGGATGTGGCTTCGTGAAGTTCTCTTCCAGAGAAATGGCAGTAGCAGCTATGAATGCCCTCCATGGAACTTATGTGATGAGAGTATGGTTTGATTTTCACTTTTCGGGTGCTTATTTTTTAGCAACTCAATGGACAAGCTCATTTAGCTATTTCTTAATTCATAGGGGTGTGAACAACCATTGATAGTACGGTTTGCTGATCCTAAAAGGCCTAGGCCGGGAGAATCTAGGTAAGTGATCAGCCGATGCTGTACTCTTATGCTTTCTAACTTCAGTAGTTTTCCATCATCACATGTCACAGCTACTGGTTTGTTGGAGTATTGGGAAATTTAATTGCACCTGAAGTCATATTTCGAATGCCTCTCAGGGGTGGTCCTGCTTTTGGAGGTCCTGGAATTGATCCCCGGTCTCAGCTACCATTTAGCAACAGGTAATTTAAGTTTCCACAAGTTACTCTATACGAAGAAGGAAATATGAACATCCTTGATCCTCTTGTTGGATGCATCTTTTTTTTTTGGATCCAACTGCAATATCTGAAGTTATTCTGCAATTAGTAGAACCAGCATCCTGCTGTTGCTTAAGTTTTTAAGTTCATGAGGATGCTTCTTTGCTTTACATTTGAGATTCTTTCTTTTAGGGATTTTTGCAATTCCGTCAAGACGTCAATAGATTTTATTTTCCTTTTTGTTTCTTTCTAATTTCTGCCTAGCAATTGCCTTAGAGAACTATTTTGACAGTTTGAGTCATCTCTTGCTGCGGAACATCGCCTGGTGTTGTTGGTCATGCACTGCAGTCATCATTTATTCATTTAGTGATCAATTTTTCAAGTGCACATTTCTTTTTGTGGTATTTGCAGAATATTTCTTATAAGATGTTTGCATTACAACAGCCATTATTGCAACAAGGTACTCTAATGAATCCAGTCATTTATGTGATGATTCAGTACTCATGCTAATTCATACGATTGTTTATTGGATTTGTCTCTCAAAAAATCTTCCTGTTACATTCTTACATAAGAGTTGCTCTTCTAACTCCATAAGAAAAAAAAACTTGAACAGAAATATCCCTTTCACCTTTATTTGAGAACAATAATAAGGTGTTGTAATTACAGATCCACGCCGAACTTTGGTGAACAAACAGGGGGACACATCCAAGCTAATGCATGGCCTACTGGCAATCCCATGTCCGGGAGTCTGTCTTCTCAGGCTAATACTGATGGATTTGGCAATAATTTACCTGGCGGTGCTGGTTTCTTGACACCTTCCACAGCAGCTGTATGTTCCATTAGACGATGTAGTTTCTGTAGATTGCTCTATACTTGTTTCCTAACTTTCTTGTTTTCTCAAGGATAGCTCGAAAATATGGGGTTGCATGGTGGTCCTGTAAATGGTTCTTTTTCGGGCATGACAGGAAGACAATCATCAACTCCGCAGGTAGGTTACTGCTTTAAGATACGGAGTGCTTCTGATCTACTTAGGTACAAATTTTGTGCTTGCGAAGAACAGGTTGCTTATTTTAGCTCATCTTTCTCCTCTGCTTCATAGGGTCTCCCTCCTGTGGGACAAATGCAAACAGTCGGCCAACAAGTATCTCCTGCGCAGAAGCCACTCACTTCCCCGCAGCAGCAACCTCCTCCTTTCCAACAACAGCACAACCAACAAGTGTTAGGCTCACAGGTGCAAACTTTACCTGCTCCTGTGAAGAACTTTGGCCCTCAATCCGTTGGCATTTCCTCTTGTCAAGCTATGGCGTCACCTCAGGTGGTTGCTCTTGGAAGCCAGTTATCTTCACAGCATCCTTTAATGTACCAGAATGCCCCAAATAGTACTTCACAACCTCCTATAGGAATGCAGCAGCAGGGCATCTCTGGTGTTCCTAGTCAACAGCAATTACCTACCTCAACCATTCCGCAGCTACCGATTCAACAATTGCCATCACAGCTATCGCAAGCTCTGCTTCAACAGCAAGCACAAGCACTTCAGTCAAGCTTTCAATCATCACAGCAGGCAATCTCTCAGCTTCAGCAACAGTTACAGCTAATGCATCAATCAAATCTGAACCCACAGCAGGGCTCTCCTAGCAAGCAACAGGTAGTTTCCAGGTCATGCTCATTCCTTAACATGCATGAATCTTTGTAACATAGTTTATTAATAGCAATTTCTGGCAGTTTATTAATAGCAATGTATTGTTTAGTAACGTCGTCTGTAGCCACCTGGGTAGTATGCTTTTACTGGAGCCTCCAACTGGTTTAACATGTTGTAAATCTGTTGCAGTCTCAATGGACCAGAGGTGCTCCACAGTCGGGCTCTAGCGCTGCTGCCAGTACACCAGCCAATGTGATCCCAGCAGCTATGTCCGCTGCTGCACCTCCAGCTACTGGTCAGCCTGCAACTCCTCTGTCCTGCAACTGGACAGAGCATACATCTCCTCAAGGATTCAAATATTACTATAACAGTGTTACCAAGGAAAGCAAGGTCAGATTTTTTATCACTATTTTCATAGGTTTCTCTACCATAAGCATTCACTCAGTAAATCTACAGTGGGAGAAACCAGAGGAGTTGACACTCTTTGAGCAGCAGCAGCAGCAGAAATTGTTGCTTTTGCAGCAGCAACAGCAAAAGCTTGCTGCTCAACAACTTCAATTACCGTCCCAGCCACAGCCCCATATGCAGCTGCAGTCAAGCCAACAAGTATCTCAAGTTCAACAGATTCCTGCCCAAATTCAACATACTCCTGCACAACGGCAACAGACTCCAACACAGATGCAACAAACTCCATTATCTCAAGTGCCGATGAATCAGCAGCCTCAGTTACAATTTGTGCAACCTTCTTTACCAGTCAGTATCACCAAGCATGCCTCTTCAATAACATTGAGATTTTCTTTTTCCTTCTCTTTCTTTTGCTGATCTTCCATAACCTCTACATGCAGTTTCGTGCCTCTGCAGGTGGCCACCAGACTGTTCAGGTAAACCATGTTCTGTTGGATTAATCCATCTTTCTAAGATCAACTTAGTTTGTAGAACATCATCATGCTTGTGCTTACTAATTGTTAGATTGTGTGAATGCTGAGAAACAGTATTTGTTTCACTTGGTTGATATGGTTATGTATATTGTGTCATTAGGACTTCAATTATGTGCAACTACAGGCGGCCGGTTCAGGTGCTGACCCTGCTCGTGCACAAGTGAGTAATATAAATCCTATCTGGGACTAGTCACTTCCATTGATTGTTTGCAGTTCTCAGTTCGAGTCATCTTGTGGATGTAGGGCGTTCAGCCTTCACAGGAGTGGTGGAAGAACAAGCCTTAAGGTTATCTTTTTTTGTTTTAAATAACTTCTTCCTGATAATTTGGAAATTCAAGTTGGTGCTATTCTGCTTTTCTAAACAGTATTCCGTGCTTTTTTTTTTCCATTATTGAATAGTGGCGACTTGATTAGGCTTTTTTTTATAAAAAAAAAAGATGGGCATATAAGTAAATGAGTATGCCATCTGTAATTGTAAAAAGCATACCGTCCTTGAGTAATTAGTGAAAAGTCTATGTCCCAAGTTTCTATTTATAATACTTTCGGACTCTTACATGTGTGTCTTCATATATTTAGTGACAGTTTTGTCACTATTGTTGTTGTAGGTATGTAACTATAGCTATGAACTTTGAAATGAAGTTCCAAAAACGGGAGAGCAGTCTGAAGCTTGAGCTTAGGAGTCATAGCGAACGGGGTACAAAACAAAGAATGGAACCATGGACTCATCCATTTGTTTGGATCAAGAAGATCTAGGCTCTGGCCTCTTCAAAGCTCAATGTAATCTGTATACTAGGAAGAATACGTACAACGATGTTGTTTTTTGCTTGTATGAATGTCTTCATTATTTAGCATAATTTCAGATGCATCAACATGGATGCAACTCCATATGTATGTTTAACCTCTTCAATTCGATGTAGTTAGAAGATTGCGAAGCTATCATGTAACATGTTTTTCTGTTCCGAGATTTGTTAGTCGCGGACGTATAAGGAACGGAAACCTCGTATGGAATTACTCCTTCAGAACTTGAAAGCATGTATGAGCAGGGAAAGAGTTGAGAAGACTCGACTCTTCTTCATCTTACTCTCAATATTCAGTGACGAGAGACGGTTTCACCAATTACGCGTTTTTCAGTTCCATGGTTGCGCATGCTACTTTGCTTTTATAGAAAATGATATGTATTCTGAACCACGAATCTCCCCTAGAAGTGATCATTTAAATTGGATTTGAATTTTAATTTTAGATGAATTCGAGTCAATTTTATATCATTGCGAAATTAATAATTTAAATAGATTTCTGATATACTTGAAACTAATCTATTTGACTGTATAATTATTTATATAGTAAACATTAAATTTTAATTTTGTTCATAAAAATTTGTTTAATTTATGTATACTTTATTAAAAGTAACTATTTTGTCTCGGAGATAAAATAATAATTTTTAATTATTATTATTAATATTTATAATTTTTATTTAATATTTTTATTATTAAATTATTAGATTAGGGTTAACAAATTAAGCTTCATTGATTTTAATTTAGTTGTTAAATAGGTTAACCTGTGTTAATTGATATTGCCATCTCTAAACTATCTTGCTCTTACTTCATCTTCTTGTGCAGTTGTTTTTCCACTCTGAACTGAACTAACCCATGTGTGGACTGATACGCTTACGTCTATCAAATCTCTTCATGCATATTACTCTCTGTTTTCTCTCTATATAAAGGGTGACTTGATCTCTGTCTTCTTCGCTCCACGAACAACAACAAGCATTACCATGGCTTCAGTTCTAGGCATTACTTTCCTTGTCTTCAGCCTACTACTGATTAACACTCCCATTATTATTCTTGCTTCAATTAGCAAAGGCAATTCTCCTGACTGCGTCGACATTGGCGGCGGCAGTAGCGGTAGCAGCGTTAACGTTAGCATTGGAGTCACCATAACATTACAGCCGGATTTGTACAGTGTTAGCTGTCCTGAAGCAGAAGATATCATCTTCTCCGTCGTAAGCCAAGCAGTTGCCGGCGATCCACGCATGGCTGCTTCACTTCTCAGACTCCATTTCCACGACTGCTTCGTCAATGTACGTCAGATCATTGCGTAAATTAACAACGGAGTATTGATTGTTTATGCAATACTGAAATTCCTTAAATGTTTTATTTGTTGTTTGAAGGGTTGTGATGCATCTGTGCTTCTCGATGATACACCAAGGTTCACCGGAGAGAAGACTGCTCCACCGAACGTGAACTCTTTGAGAGGGTTCGACGTTATTGATTCTATCAAGTCCCAACTCGAGCTAGCTTGTCCTGAAACCGTCTCGTGCGCCGATATCCTCGCCGTCGCTGCTAGAGATTCAGTAGTCATAGTAATCTCAAAAACTTTTAAAAATCTTTAATTCGTCGAAATTTTTTTGCTTTTGCTTCTTAGTTGACTTGATTTGCTGACATGGACAGTCAGGTGGGCCCGGTTGGGATGTGGAGATGGGGAGGAGAGATGGCTTGAGCGCGTTTCCTAGATTAACAACAAACATTCCTGCGCCAACTTCGAATGTTGCAACATTGATTCGAAGCTTTCAGAAAATTGGACTTTCAAAGAAAGACATGGTAGCCCTTTCAGGTAAATTAACCGTTAACAAAATAAAAAAAGTAATTTCTGATATCGATTTTCAGTTTACGTCATGGTTTCTGTATTTCAAAAACTTCTGTTTTGAACTTTAATTAGGGTTTCTGATACCATGTTCATCGATCCTTTACTACAGGTGGGCATACTATTGGCAAAGCACGGTGTTCAACCTTCGCTTCCCGACTCTCCGGCTCGCAAGGAACTGACCTGGTTTTCCAGCAATCTCTCCGGCAGCTCTGTTCCGGTGGCGGAAACTCAACACTTACTCAACTGGACCTTGCAACTCCGGCGACTTTTGATAATCAGTACTACATCAACTTGCTTTCAGGCCAAGGCTTACTGCCCTCTGATCAGACACTTGTGACCGGAGGAGCTGCAGATATTTCTGATCTTGTGAAAACGTATGCTGCTGATGTTTCTACGTTCTTCGAAGATTTTAAAGATGCAATGCTGAGTATGGGAAGGTTGCCACCGGCGGCGAACACTGCTGGTGAGATCAGGAAGAACTGCAGGGCTGTTAACTGATAAGTTGAGATTAATTGGTTTGCAAGTTTACATGTGTTGATGCTAAATAAAGAGTACGTAGTTCATTTCAATGTTTTAGGCTTTGGTTGTTTTTGGCTTCGTCTTCACGTAGCAGTTCTATGTATGATTGTGTTGTTGAAGGAAGAATGTGTACTTGGCCAATTGCAAAATAAAATTTTTGCTCGACTCTCACATTAACTTGACCAGATTACCTCACAAAGATTTCCAGAAAATAAGGAAGAAGTTTTTAGTTCCAATGCATGAAAGCAGCAGTTAAAGAACACTGCATTCACATTTCAGTGATGATATCAGTAGTCAGAAACACAATATTTATCCACTTCAACATGTACAGGCTGCAAAAAGCTCAAGGCAGAAAGTATCTGCCTGGAGACTTCAACTGCTGTCCAGAGCTTGTTATTCTTTTGCAAACTCCTACTGATGGGATTACATAATACATGAACATATCTTCTATGCATAGAACGATAAGTGGCAGATTATACTGTGAAATAATTTCAGGAATCAGCAAGGACAAGCCAGAGCTTTCAGTTAAAGCATGCTATAACCTGCTGCTGGTACTCAGATTATATTTTGTGTCTAAAGCTTGGTACTGGTGGTCCAGGGCCTATTTCTTCAGAACGCCAAACTTTTGTAAAGCTGATTGTATGTCCTCTGACCCTGACTCGATTTGAAGAATATTTGGGCTGTCGAAAGCCACTACATCAGGCAAAGAGTAGCTTCTTGCAGCAAATTGTCGATCTGTACTCTTACAGATTCCCTTCAATATGACCGACTTGTGGACTCCTCCTAGCAGTCCCTCGTAATCAGTATCACCACTCTCACCAACAAATACAATCATGTTCAACAGTTCCGCACCCCACCTGACATACAAGTACCTGAAAGAAAAATAGTTGAAATAAGAAACCGTAAAACGGCGACAAGCCACACGCTGTCGAAGGTAAAGTATCACCTAGAGAAGATTAAACCCAAAAAAGAGATTGCACCTTAGTGCTTGAGATCGAGAAGCAAGCACCGGAATGGCATGTATCTTTGTTCCATCATGGCTGTATATGACATGGCAACGGAGAGCCTGAATCCTCATCAACTTCCGGAGCTCCTTTACTGGAGACAGCTGTAAAAGAAAAAAGAAAAGAACAAGTTAATAAAGAGAACAGACCAAGAACATGGCAGTTCCGGATCTTTTGGTCAAGAAGATATATGCACAAGGTAATCCTGCCCAGTGTTGCCCAGGAGTGAGCTACATGTAGAAGAGACAGATAGAGAGATCAGATACTTTACCATTGAAGGATTTTTCACTGCAAATGCATGGCAATAAGTAGAAGAGCGTTCTGCATCTTCCACAACAGCTTGTTCTTCACCTCCATCTTTGTCAACAATAGAAGCAGCCCAACGGACTAAAGTCTTCCTCAACCACTCTCCACCCCAGCGATACTCAATCTGTGAATGATAATCAGTATCCAAGACAAATGGAATCTCGGAGGCACTGTCTTCAGAGTTTGATGGATAATAAATATCACTGCCGCTATTGCAGATGAATGCATCAAAATCAGTCGCTGCAATGCCTGCTGAACTGAGAGCAGATTGCACTTCCAAAATGGTGAGAGCTGTTGAGAGCACAAAACCTATTGAACCCGATGCTTTATCATTCTTTGTGGCTTCAAATATTGTTTTAACCATTTCGATAAGATCCTTATCACTGTCGCAATCCACTGCAATGACGACAATGTACTTCCGTTTCCTCAACATAGGCAGCTTACTTGAGTTGCTGGCCTGTTCAGTCTTCTCATCAGAGCCAGCCTTATGCTTGTCTCTTGCCATACCCTTTGACAACTTAGAAACAACATGGTCTAACGTATTCTTGCCATAAGCTGCTGTGTCAACAGAATCTAGAGTTCCAACATCTTCTGATTTTTCACCATCCAAAGAGAGCTTCAAATTCAAAGATAAATCTTGAATATCCCTTAATGAATCACTAGGCGAATCTGGTTCCTTTTCAGTATCATCTTCATTCCTCCGCCATTGAGGTTTTCGCTGTCTGCAGCTCGCAATTCGAGATAAGTAGGTCTTACAATGTTCTGGCCAGGAAAATAAGTGAATATTTTTCAGACCATTCTGTCGGCATTTTGCCCAAAGTTGTTTATCAGCAACAAGCTTCAAAAGGGCATCGGCTATTGCTTTTTGATCATGTGGATCAACCAGGAGACCATTGTCAAGTGCCTGAAGAAAACCAACAAAGAATTGTGATTACTGCTTATTGAAATTTAATTATGTTAGAATTATTTCATGCTGGACAGATAGGTTAAACATACCCGATGTATATCAACAGGACCTCCATTTTTGGTAGCTACAATAGGGAGTCCATGAGCAGCAGCCTACTTGAGCATAAAAAGACAACATTTGAGAATAGATAAGCAAGAAACAAGATGAAGTCAAAACTATCAAATATGAGTACCTCTATTAGTGTGAGACCAAATGGTTCGATGAATGCAGGATTCACAAAAACTCCCTGCAAGAATATAGGTTAAAAAGGTAACATGGTTCCACCAGAAGGGCTACAATAATTATAATTTCATGAATGTGCCAATATAAAAGAAACAGGGAAAAAAGTAAGAACATTGACATAACTGGCACTCCAAGACTCAGATTCAAGAAAAAACCCTACAATGGCCAGCTCAAAAATTTGAACCCAACTGTTATATTTGGAGGAAAATTCCAATCATAATCCTTAGATGGACAGCTTCCTATGATAGTGCATCTTCAATTGTTTGCGAGTAGGGATGCATGAGAGCAACTTTACAGACTGGGATTGTAAAGGACACAACTTGCCGTAATTTTTATCAACTTCCATACTTCAATAACCACCAGCAAAAACCTGACTTGGTAACTCATATATAGAAAAAGTAGAAAACTTTTTCATACTAGCTTAAAGAGTACCTTGGTTTTTGCTGCCAAACGATATATATCTGGAACTTCATACTGTTTGTGATGTTTGGGGTAAGCCACTTGACCATAAAGATCATATTTGTCTATGAGCTTCAAAACTGAAGTGAGGACAGATGCACTGGTACCGGACATCTCATCAATTTCCTCCCGATTACCCATGATCAACGTCTGCCATACCAGAACAAGAGAATCTTTTTCCTTTCAGTACATGGCTATTTCAATTTGCAGTAATCAGCAAAACACAGAAATATGAGCAAATACTTAAGCCAAAACTTAGATACAACAATTCAGGTTTACAAGAACTTACGAGATTTGCAAGTTCCCTTAAAGGCTGACATTCACCGAATGCCCTCACAAGAGTGACCAAGTTCTTCTTAGGATCAGGCCGAGCAAGAGCAAGTATCATAGGTTTCCTAGGGTTGGAAAAGAATCGCATTATCTGTCCATAGTAGAAATAATAGTGTCAGAACACAGAATGGGGAGTCACAGTGATATAATGAAAATAAATAAAAGGAAATAGTTACTGCTTAAGTATCATATTCACTTCATTTCTATCATAAATCAGCAAGTATTGGTTCATAAAAAGATATGTGGTGCATGCTGACCTCTTTCCAAATTGGTGGATCTTTGGAAGCAGGATTATCTTCAAGTTCTACTTCGCCGTCCATGTCAGTATCATGGACAGCAATATTATTGAACTCCATCCCTGGAGCAATTACCTAGAAAATTTGATCAAGTAACAGAAAAAAGAACATGTAAGTTGATATTGCAGAGATTTCTACCTATAAAAAATAATAAAGAGAGTCTCCTAAATGCATTTGATTAGAAGATTCAAGGGGATATAGACACAGTATACTAACCACCATGCGGGGCATGAAGCGACCATAACAATTAACACCTCGCTTAATTCTGGCACGAAGCTTCCTCTCAAGAACTGGGTCAAATCCATCATATAAGCGCCATTGCTCCTCTATCTCCTGTCTCGTGCTGGTGATAACAAGTTCAGAGGAATCAAGTGCTAGTTCCTCAGCTTCAATCCTTCGCGTTATCTTATATGTTGCATTTATTTCTTCCCTCGTCTGACGTCCTTGCTTCAGAAGTTGTTCCAACTTATCTCTTCCGAGAGAGTGGCCAGTGAATACCATGGGAACATTCAGTGCACCAGACAAAAGAGCAGCAGAATCACCTGCATCAGCATAGTGTCCATGGATAGCAGCAGGCCATACAGGCTGGCCATCACCAATTTGTTCTCCTAATACTTTAGACATCTGCATAATGTGGCTAAGTGCACCATCGACAAACTCTTGAATGTGTGGCCAGAGAAGCTCTTTCCGCAGATAGTTATCTCTTGGACCAAAAGGTATGCGTACAATATAGGCACCACTACTTTCTCCCCCTTCAACCTGCAGCCCTTCAGTGTCCCCAGGAGTTAATACCTCCGTTCTTGGCGGAAGCATCTCTGTTGGTTCTCCATAACTCCAGTCCACATCAGATGCTGAGATCTGCCTGGTTAGCAAATCTACACGATAAACTCCAGGCATTGTAGCTAAAGCTCGTGCAAGCTCTACAACATATTTGACCTGTGTAAACATACTAGTCAGGCCATTCAGTAAATAAGAAATTGGCTATTATTGCTAAGAAAAACTAGCTTTTGTAGCAACAACAATGAAATTGATACCTGACCACCAGTATCGGAATCACGACCAAGCTCTTGATTCTCACCTCGTACAAGACCATGCATACTGCATTCCGTTATACATTTGTTAGCAAGATAAAGATATTAGCAACTTGGTCTTGATAACAGCAAATCAAGATGTTGGCAACAGTTTCATTAAAAAGTAAATCATAATGTAGAACAACAAAAACGTGATGGAAAAGAATCACATTCAAAACCACTAGCGTAAGAAGATGCTGATAATTTGAACATGGAATAAACGATATCATTTAGCACAAGTTGCATAGTTAATATGAAGTTAGAGGGTTTCATGTATATGCTTAGAAAGCTGTATGCCAAAGAAGGAATCCTACCTTATCAGCACTAAGTACAGCTTCTTGTCCTTTTGCTGATTTGCCCAAGCCTCAAAAGTCTCAACTGAACCAATCCTAGGCATTCTCCCCCTACTGCTTTCACCATGAGTAGAGCCATCTCCAGCATGTTCTTTCTCTCCTTCAGACAAATCCTCTGACATATCAGCTGCTGCCTCACGACGCCCTCTTTCACGCTCAGCACGGCGCTTGGCTGAACGCTGGGCTTCCTCTCCTTCAATCTACATGGCAAAATCAAAAAGTAACACAATCAGCACTCTTACAAAGTAAACAGCTGTAAAGCTACAACTTTTCATGACTTTGGTACTAATCATTAATAGTCTGCAATTCTTCCTCATACAAACTTATGTCTATGACTACAATCAATGGCTTGATCTACATAACCTTTATGCGTATTGAAATATCCTACTACAAAGCTCCAAACTACAAACTGCCTCTCAACCCTTGAACTTAAATCTTTAAAAGGAGATTATTTCCTGAAAAACAGCTTTAAGATGTCAAATCATGAACGAAAACATCTAGACATGTTCACCTGTTTCTTCTTGCGAGCCAAATTCCATATTCTCCAACACATATTCTCCAGCCTTGTGTTCCTCTCCTGCGGGCTCCTTGTTGCAGCCGCCTGCACACACCAAAACGATCAGAAACAAAAAGAAATACCCAACGGAACTATGAAAATAACAATATCATCTCATATTTCGAAAATAAAAAATCACTAAAATTCTCTCCAAAATTCACCATACCACAATTTCACCAATTATCCAAAGAAAATCAAAGATGAAAAACCAACACATAAACAATCAATCTGGGTATCTAAAAACGAAATCGAACTGGGTATCTCAAAAACCGCTCTAAAAACTTCAAAACATTCTTTAAGAAAACTTCCTTGCTTACCCGAACCCAAGACTTGTATAGAGCGGTTTCATCAAACCCAGTGACAACTTCTTCAACAAAGTAAGTAGTCGGACTGAATCTCCCACGTTCACGAAGTAACAACGAAGATTTATCTTTGTTATCTCCATCAATCCGTCCCGAATCAAGGATCGCTTCCAAGTAACTATTGATCCAATCGTTGCCCGCCATTGTACAACAATCGGTCAAGAAGAACTAAAAAACTCACAAACCATACAATCCAAACCCCAAATAGATAGAAAACCAGTGATCGAAGAAGAAGAACTTGACAAGAAACAGATTTGATTTTTGAAGAAAGACGAAAGAGTTAGCTTCTACTCTTCTCTCTTCTCTCTTCTCTTCAATTCATCATAACTAAGCACTGAATACTACAATCAATAACATCGTCATTGTAATGCATAAAACACCATATACATATTTGATCAATTAAAACTAACCAACTGTTTATAACAAGATTTATTTAGTGAAGTGGCGAGTAATTACTGGTTTACTATAGTATTTGGTGTTACATATTGAGTAGGACAAGTGAACAATCAGTGTATGAAGAACGGCAAGCGACGTGGGTGACTGTAGGGTTTACGACAATCTCGGAGGGGTTTTCTGTAAACATAACTATGAAAATATAAAGTTCCCATAAAGCTGCACGGGCCAAACAACAAACAAGTACCATAACCAATAATAATCTCCCAGTTAGTAAAGTTAACGAATGGAGCAAACGTGGTATTTTTTAGTGGATCGAATAGTGCTCGAAATTTATGGAAAGAAAGATAAGCTATTTTTTAAATTTGTGTGAAGAATATAAAATACTGATGCTTCTAGTCGACTGCTCTATTATTAACGTAGCTTGTTAAACTATCGGCTGATTTGTTTTGTACGGTGGTTCTTTCTACAAAGAAAGATTGCTAATGCTAATGCTAATACCGTGATGGTGATTATTCCAGAAGGTTAAGTGATAATTATTAGCGTTTAGCATGTCTCTTGACTTAATTAAAATTAGTGTGCGTTTTTTTTACTTAGAAATGAAATTTTTGAAAGTAAAATTTTAAAAATAAGTTGTTAAAATAATATTATTAAAAATAATATATTTTTTATATTTTTTCATAATAAAAATAAATTAAAAAATAATTTTTTTAATTAAAAAAAAGTCAATTTCGTACGTAAAAGAACACATCCTGGATATAAGAAACCGAACTAAAATAAGGTCACTCAGTTCACATGATACAAGTTAGACACATGCGGCTTAAGAGTGTTATCACATTCGAAAAGTTTCCTATCTGTCGTCTGTGGATTGATTTTTTGGTTGATTATTAACCAGACAGTGTTTGGTTTTATTCAAAAAGCTAGACTTCTTTGGTCCGCTATTATTGTTACTTAAAGGCTTAAAGCAATTTTATATTATATGGGCGGCGAACTTGCGAAGGGTTCGTTTGGAATTGTATTCTTCAAACATTTATTTTAATTTTTAATTTTATATTATTTATTATATATTTTATAATTATTTAAAATTTTTAAAAAATAAAATTTTCAATAATATAATTTTATTATTTTGAAAATAAATTTTTTTTAAAAAATTAAAAATATTTTTTATTTTAAAAAAAATTTATTTTATAAACACTAACTAACGTACTCGAAAGAATTCAAGCTTCAGTTGGGCTAGGCCTCGTTACATGGGCTGGAGAAAACGGTTTAAGACAATCTATGGACTATTGAGACGATCGTGGGCTAGAAAGCCTAATTTGAAGATCATTTCCACAAGTCTTTCTTGTAATAAGTAAATTATATATGGGTTTACATCCGCATGTCTAGATTCTTAGGTTATGTTTTAATCACGGAGAACTCCGATTGCTCTTTTAAATTTTAAATTTGAGTATTTTATATATTATAATTATGTACTTTTTATTTTTATAAAATCAAATCTTAAATTTTACTTTACACATTATAATTATTATTTAAAATTTTATTTCTATTAAATTTTTTTTTTCATACTAAAATTTATTTTTATAAATATTTATTTCGTAAACTTTATTTTATAAATTAAAATACGGGTTAGCGCATCTTTTTCTGTTTTGAGCTCTACTTGCTCACTCACGTTTGAAGTTTAAAGCCATTTCGTATTTTAATTATTATTTAAATATTATTTATATCAAAATATATTTTTATTAAACTCTATTCTGAATTATATCACATATATTAATATTTTTATGAAATTCTAATTAAGTCAGAAGTCATTTTGGAGCAACGCGAAACGCACCTTCGTAGTTCGTACTCGTACAAATTCCATTACGCCCCCTGTAGTTCCAGTAATTACAAGTTTAAGGCTGCTGGTTACTCAACGGTCAGAATTACCGCTCTTTTTTATTTTATTTTTATTTTTATTTCTTTATCTTCTTTATTTTTGTTTCTCGGCGGCGCACTGTGAACTAGTGCTTCACGTCACTACAATAACGAAGACCTTCTTCTACCTCCTCCTATCTTTCTTCGAAACTACCTGGTTCCGGTCACACCACTCAACTCCGGTTCAATCAACCAACCGAACAGAATCGAATTGGGTTCAATTCTCTCTGATGAGGGTTTCCTTTGGTGGTTTCTGTAATCAAGATCGTCTCTAATGCCGTTGGTTGTTCTTCTGATCTCTTTCTGATTTTGGATAATTTTCCTGGAGATCAGGTTTACGGTTTGAAGAAAATTGACAAGGATTGTGATGGGTCTGATGGATTGGTGTTGGTTGAGTCTGTTGATAGGACGGCCTTGATTGTTAATGAGAAGAGAGTGAATGACCCTGTTCTGATTGTGATATTTTAAATAGATTCTTTGATAAAATTTGCTTCTTGGGTCAAGCTGGGAGAGAATTTGGGCAAAGGTTAGAACTAAGCACTGCAGCGGAAACTTCAATTCTGGTAAATTTGCTAACTATTTAGTCGAATTGTTGGATAATTTGATTGATTTTTTTTTTTTTTGGGGAATCAAGTGTTGGGTTGGTTTAATTTGATCAAGCTTGCTACTTCTTTAGTTTATTGAACTGTATGTTCACCAAACATCTGTGATGGTTATTCATTTCTTTACTGGTTAATGTAGCGGTTGTCCCATTAAGAAGTGCGCAAAAGCTTTTGTTTCAGCAATCTAGGAATTGTTCAACCTTGAATCAGCTGAAGGGTGATAATCAGGGAAAGGAAGAGCAGAATTTTCAAGCTGGTTCCTCAAACGTTGTTGTAGCTTTTGCCAGTAACGTTCCTTCTTTGTTGTGGCATGATGTGTTCATGCTTCCGTGTTAAGAAAAAGGATACAATCGAGCATGATGTTCTAGCCAAAGAACTGAATCACGGTAATTCTTGTGTTTCCTTTTCTTAGCTTTCATAGCTTGCACTTCCATGTTTCTAGTTCTTTTTCATGTATATTGATCTGTGTAATTTGTGTTATTTGAAATCATAGTTAGAACATATTTCTGGATACAGTTATATGGGGCGTTATTTGACATGTATATTTTCTTATATCTTTTGTGAAGTATGTGGGATGATGTATGCTTTCTACTGAGAGACATTGTAGTGGATTTCGTAGTCCAAAGCTAGTTTCGTAGCAACCATTATGCTGCCACCTTTTTTGGAATAAGTGCTTAATATAGGACTCGACTTATAAAAAAATTCCTCTTCTTTGGAGAAAGCATGCTATAACATCAACAACAAGTGGGATGTCTTCTTCATTTCAACTATTTATAGGAAGAGGAATGATGTCCTTGGTAGGATCTCAGATTGAGGAAAGTGTTCCTTGTTTCACTTCTTCCACCACAGCATCATTACATCCATATGTTACATGTCCAAGCCACCTCATATGGTGCTTTCCTCATTTTATCCTTGATCAGACAAACAAGATTTCTTAACAGACACATTCTGTCCAACCGAAATTTATTGCAGTTATTACAAGTTGGACATAGTCAAGTGTGTAGAATATCATGGAATTGCTAGGAAACGATTGAACATAGCTTTCTTTTTGGGCAAAAATTTATCTGAGCTACTTGCAAACTCATTGCTTCGCTGCTGTCTGCAGTGGATTCTGTCTCATCTGACGTCAGCTTGCATTCCGAAAGAGTCCCAGGAACACCCCTAAGAGTACCTCCTAGCCCCCTAAGAGTACCTGCTAGTCCATCCAGATTTTCCTTGTCCCAGCAATTGGATAGAGTGGGATCAGTTCATCTCAGCATTAATGAGATCATAAAAGCTACTCATAGTTTCTCACCTTCGGTGAAGTTGGGCGAAGGTGGTTTTGGAGCAGTATACAAGGCTCAGTTATCTGATGGTCAAATTGTTGCTGTAAAGCGGGCAAAGAAGGTAAATATCTTTCTTCTTAAGGTTGACCAGACTAGGACGTGCCACTAAGTTATTTGCTTAATTATACACCGTCAGTATAAGCAAATTCTAGGGCAAGGTGCTAATAGTAACTTGTAGACCTTTGCGATTATAGAATCACATAATTAGTATGTTGTGGATGGAGTTACTCACCCCCTTAATCCTCTTCTTATTAGAGATGTGCCATTTTTTGTATCTCTTCAAAACATTGTATCTCTTTCTATGCATTTGGCTGATACTAAGTATTTTACAGGAGCATATCTCGTCCTTGAGAGATGAGTTCAGCAATGAAGTTCAACTACTTGAGAAAATCGAACATCGGAACTTAGTTAAGCTCCTTGGTTACACAGATAAAGGAAATGAACGTATTATAATTACCGAGTTCGTTCCAAATGGTACCTTAAGGGAGCATCTGGATGGTAAGTTGCACGTGGCAAGAATGCACAAAAGTATATGGAATCTAAATGCACTCTATCAATCTTCAAGATGTTCATTTAACCTACGACTGCTTGTACAACAGGTCATCATGGGAAGATTTTGGACTTCAACCAACGTCTAGAAATAGCAATAGATGTTGCTCATGGCTTGACATATCTTCATCTATATGCTGGTAAGTCTGCTACAAGCAACCAAGTTCTACATTTTCTTTTTCTGAGGGGGTGGGGGTTGAGGGGGTGATGTATTCTGATATGTGTCTAAAATTTTACAGAGAAGACGATCATTCATCGAGATGTTAAGTCGTCAAACATTCTTCTGACAGATAACTACAGAGCCAAGGTGTCTGATTTTGGATTTGCCCGAATTGGTCCAGCAGCAGAGCAAACTCACATCTATACCAGAGTGAAAGGAACAGCTGGATACCTGGATCCGGAGTACCTGAGAACCTATCAACTCACACCAAAGAGTGACGTTTATGCTTTCGGTATATTGCTCATAGAAATAATTTCCGGACGCCGTCCCGTAGATTTGAAAAAGGAGCCTAATGAACGGATCACAGTTAGATGGGTAAGCATCAATTGTTTGGATGAATCTAGCCTTTTCTTTTTCTTTTTTTGCCAGCTCTCCGCTCATTGTTAGATTTCTTTTTTGTTTCTTGGATCTTGTATCAAGTGCTATCAGTTTTTTATGCTTTTGTGCATGGTCTTCCTGTAACCTGACCTTATTCGGTTGGGCGTTTTACAGGCGTTTGACAGATTTAATGAAGGTGATTCCAAAGCAATCTTAGACCCGTTGCTGAGCGAGGAAGTGGACCTGGATGTGCTCAACAACATTCTCAGCTTAGCATTTCAATGCGCTGCGCCTACACGTAACGAGAGACCAACAATGAAGGAGGTCGGAGAACAGCTCTGGGAGATAAGAAAAGCCTATGGCCGGAGCCGTGTAACTAGCTAGCTACCATACTCATGTTTCGGTCAAATCACCGAATTCTTGTAAACAAAGTCTTCATTTGTATTGGAATTTTGAGTGTGTTTACTTTAAGGTGAATTTGAGTTTTGAGAATTAAGTTAAAATTTTTAATAAAAAATAAATTTTTATATTAATTATGTATTAACAATAAATTTTAAAAAGTTTTTTTATAAAAAAATTATTTTAAATTTTTAATAAAAATAATTTTTAAAAAAGTGACATTTGTGGTGAAAAAAACACTCTTTTCTCCGTGTATTACCGTATAGATGTTGTTGTACAGGTTGCAGCTTTCAATCTTGTTTATTTCAGGTCTACTTGTCATACACTTTTTTGAATGAACTTAATTTCTTTTTTTTGCATTAAAAAATCAGTTCTTATACTGATTATTTCTAATATTTAGGTGGCATTTGATATTACTTACTTCAAAATAGCTTTTTAATTTTTAATTATATATTTTTTAATATATTTTTTATAAATATTTAAAAATTTTATTTAAAATTTAAAAGTATAAAAAAATTTTATGTATTGAGATTTTTTATTTTTTATTTTATTTTTTAAGTTTAAAAAAAACTCGTTTTCTAAAAAATAAAATATTTTAAATTTCAAAAGTATTTTTAAACTCTCACTCACTCTTTTTTGCAAATAAATACGCTCACTTTTAACGATCATTATTTAATTGATTAATCATTTCTAAAACTCTCTTAAAAAGAGTAAACGCGCTCGAAATGATTGTACAGTTGGCAATTTCAAGTGATGAATGAGTAAAGTGAACATTTGGTTTTTATTTTATTTTATTTGTTAATTGCTATTTGCTTTTGAAACTAAATCACATTTATTGACACAATATTATTAGACAATTATAGTGATGTTACCAGCAATCTTTGAATTTCAATTTACTAACACTACTAAAAATAGTTAATCAAGAGATTAATTAATTAATTAATTACTTAATTAATTAATACAAAGAGTGTAATTTTAAACGAACGAATTATTAGGTATGATGCTGTCAGTATCACTGGACTTATCTCTCCTATTGCGAAAAGAAAAAAAGAACCTTCTTTTAAATCCCAATGCTTTTCGTATTCCCAGAGATCGATTGATCCTAAATCTTAGAATTCAATTCGAAACCTTCTCTTCTTTGGTTTCCTTCCCGCGATTCGAAAAAATCGCAGAAAAATTGAATCTTTTTCCCTTTCTTTTTGGTTGTTCTTCTCCTTTAGAGGTCGGGGTTCAGCCATGGAAGAGGAAGACACGCTACAAAATTGCTGATTTTGTCTACCGATTTGGTGATTTTGGGGTGTTTTTATTTCTGGGTGATTCGTTGATTTGGATTTGAAGAAGGTTTTGGTGGAGCAATGGGTTTCGTTTTGGGACTTTTTGTTGGAGTCGTTTTCGGAATTGGGATTATCATGGCTTTCGTTAGGTCAGAGAATTCAAGGTCGAAACAGAGAGCAGATTTGGTGAGTTCATGTAAAACTATCTCGAGTAAAGATTACAACTTTTTTTGTTTTTCACCATGGCGTATGTTCATGTTAATACATCTTTGTTAACATTTGCAGGCCGCTACGGTGGCCGCTTTCGCAAAAATGACAGTGGAAGATACAAGGAAGCTTTTTCCACCTAATTATTATCCTTCTTGGGTTGTTTTCACTCAGAGACAGAAGTTGAGTATATGTAATTCTGTGTGAATTGAGTTCTTTCTAGTTAGTTTTAACGTTAACTAATATCTCCTTGAATATTGCAGTTGGATTGGCTTAATACCCAGCTCACAAAAATATGGCCTTATGTTAATGAGGTAATCTACACTCCTATTCTGATGCTTGACTCTCTTCATAGAGACTGTAGACATTGGCAACCATTTGCAGAAACATTCTTGAGGGATACAAAATGCATTTCCTTTGATTGTTGTTTTATAGTCGACAATAGAAATTCTGCTTGTAGTGATGTTTCTTCTATCTGCAATACAATTGTTTAGGCAGCATCTGATTTGATACGGAGTTCTGTTGAGCCACTTCTTGAACAATATAGACCAGCTGCCTTGGCATCTCTGAAATTTTCGAAGCTCACGCTTGGTACTGTTGCACCTCAATTTACAGGTATATTTAGCTAGCAACTTGAAGGTACATTTGAACAATTGATGCATAGTCAGATTTACACTGCTTTGCTTAATGAAGACTGTTGAATTTGAATTCTCGTTTATAGATTGTACAGCATGTTGGTATGCTTTTTATGGGTCACTTCTTAGTGTGTAAAGAAGTAATATAAATTTCATCATTTATGCATAGGTTAGTGAGATACCTATCAGGGACCATGTTGTTACAGTCACTAGCGAACATTCTGCCAGAGAAATGTGCTTCTTACTCATACTTTTGAGATCATATAGGATGCAATTTTCTTTTAACTAAAAGCATCCGTTCATTTTATCGATTGATACTCTGGCTAGTAGTGCTAAAGCAGTTCTGGTCTAAAATGGTTTCACTTGAAATTTAATGCTGGTGTTTGCTTTAATGTATTTTAGGAGTATCTATTGTTGAAGCTAATGATTCTGGGATTACAATGGAGTTGGAGATGCAGTGGGATGGAAATCCAAGCATCATACTGGATATTCGCACTGCACTTGGAATAGGTCTCCCTGTTCAGGTACATATACTACTTTTTAGAGCAAAAGCTCTTAAGTGGATATAATGTGTTATATTTGGGTGCCTCTTTGTACTAGTTTGTTTAAGAGTCCAACTTTGATCTTTGTACTATATGAATTTGAGATGATATTACAAAATCCTCATATCTACTAAATAAGGGATATGGCAATTTTGCTGGAAGACAATTTGAAGTTGTCTGCATAGTCATATTATATGCTATCGCCTTGCTGATGGATAACTACCTGACTTACTAACTAAATGAATTTTGGTTAAATGCTTGCATAATTACCTCATTATTACTTAGTGTCAATTTTCAGCTCATGACCTTTTGAGGCTAAATTAGAATAGATTGGATAGAAAGTTGTTTTACTAAGACTTCGATTATTGCCCTTCAGTGAAATTGTTATACCCTAATTAAGCAACTGCAATTAGAGTGATCTCATTTTGGAGAATGTTACCTGTATGTATTGTAACTTTATCACCTGCAATGTATTACATGATATTTAAAATAGAAATTACTTCAGATGTTTGGATGTATGTCGGTAGTATAGCAAATCTTGTAGATTTTCAGCCTTGTCCTATTTGGCCATGCTACTGTATGGTTGACATAGACAAGATACCAGCTTAATTCTACTTGTATATCTCTAGGTAAAGAACATTGGGTTCACTGGGGTTTTCCGTTTGATCTTTAAGCCATTGGTGGAAGAGTTGCCCTGCTTTGGAGCTATTTCTTTTTCATTGAGACAAAAGGTATCTTGAACTTTTCATTTGTGCTAGATCTTCCAACTGTTGTCTTGTCATACTATACTTTGGAGATGCTTTTGAATGCAGAAAAAACTGGATTTTACATTAAAGGTCATTGGTGGTGAAATATCTTCACTTCCTAAAATTTCTGATGCTATAGAGGTTTGTAGTTTCATCATGGCTTTTAAGCTTTTACTCTTCAATTTTGGTTTCTCTTCATGGTAATTAATTACCTTGATATATATTTAACAGGAAACTATTCGTGATGCTGTTGAGGATTCCATAACATGGCCTGTACGGAAAGTTATTCCTATTTTACCTGGTGATTATAGGTAAATCTTTTGTTACCATTACGTACATGTATAGTCTATTTGTTGTTTATGTTATTAAATCAAGTAATTTTCCCAGTGACCTCGAGTTGAAACCTTGTGGAATTCTAGAGGTAAAACTTGTCCAAGCAAAAGATTTGACAAACAAAGACCTCATAGGTAAATCCGATCCGTTTGCAATACTGTATGTACGCCCCCTGCGTGACAGAATGAAGAAAAGCAAAACAATTGTAAGTTTACCTGCCATTGCACGTTGATCATATTTTTCTTTCTTTTCTTCCTAAATTGTAACCGGCTTTGGCCTTACATTTAAAATAACTTTCTTTTTCAGAACAATGACTTAAACCCGATTTGGAATGAACACTTCGAATTTGTTGTTGAAGATGCTTCCACCCAGAGTTTGTTCGTAAGGATTTATGATGATGAAGGAATTCAAGATTCTGAGTTGATTGGCTGTGCCCAAGTGAAACTACAAGATCTTCAGCCTGGAAAAGTCAAGGATGTGTGGTTGAAGCTTGTCAAAGATTTGGAAGTGCAAAGGGATAGGAAGGATAGGGGTCAGGTAAGCATGAGTATCTCTGTTGTTGCATAGTTGTTGCTAAATTTGTAGTTAAAATGACTGTGCAGATGTACACATATCTATGGCAAAGCAGTTAAATTGTATTATTCTCATATATACTAGTGAATTTCCATATAGACTATGAATAACAGAAAAGCTAATCTGCTGACTGCTGAAGTTTGCTTATATGCTCAAGTTTTATCTTTCACATAATGTTCTGGTGAGAACTTTCAATTCTCGCTTTAATCCCTCTCTCATTAGTTGTACTTAGTTCTTTTTATGATTTTTAACAGCATGAGACTCGCAACCTATTACATAATTCAGTCTAGTGCAAACATGAACAACACCGACTTAGAAAGTCAATTTGTTTGTCGGATTGGTCCAGTTAGCGACTTATGTTCATCACCAATTATTATACTTGATAACTGTAGTAATACGAATAATTATTGCTTAAACTTAAAAGGCAGTGATGGTTTTTGCATCTCCTTTTGAATTCCTCTATTATGATAGTATATTCTCTCTTTTTTCTTGTGACTGCACCAGGTGCATTTGGAGCTTCTGTACTGCCCTTTTGGTATGGAAAATGGAAATCCTTTTGCCAGCCAGAAACTTACTCTGACTTCACTAGAGAAGGCTCTGAAAAGTGCAAATGGAACTGAGGCTACTGAGTTAGAGAAGTCATTGACTCATAGGAAAAAGGATGTCATTGTGAGAGGAGTCCTATCTGTGACAGTTATTTCAGCAGAAGACTTACCTGCCATGGACGTGATGGGAAAAGCGGATCCTTATGTTGTCCTCACTATGAAGAAGACAGAATCAAGGAACAAAACAAGGGTAATTTTCTTACAAAGAAGGTGTTGCCAGCTGCATTTCTGGATTTAACATTTGGTTCGCATGAACTGTTGCAGGTAGTAAATGATAACCTCAATCCTACCTGGAATCAGACTTTTGACTTTGTGGTGGAAGATGGGCTGCATGACATGCTAATTTTGGAAGTTTGGGATCACGATACGTTTGGCAAGGTGGGATGCCTTGCATTTCGTTGGAGTATTTTACTCATAGGAAAGTTATATAGTAACCCTTTTCATGTTCCATCTTGAAAGAAAATCAAGAGTGCTTGTAGGTTCCAATTAACTCAGGGTTCTGGCAACCAGAAATCTAAACACTGCCAAGGAATGCTACCAATCTGCTGTTTTTAATTTTTTAGTATAGAAATACTATTATGCATTAAAATTAACAACAGCACGACAGCCTATCCAACTTAAATACATATCATGATTTAAGCAATCTCCTTTTTTTGACAAATGTATGCCTTAGCAGCTCATAGTTTTGTTCCTTGGCGTTTATCTGAATTTTATCAGCTATTCCTGCTTCTGATGCTTTGCTATTGTACGCAGGACTACATTGGAAGGGTTATTTTCACTTTAACAAGGGTCATAATGGAAGGTGAAGTAAAGGACAGCTTCCCGTTAGAGGGGGCTAAGTCTGGCCACCTAAACTTGCATCTTAAGTGGACGCCACAACCAATCTACAGGGAATCATGAGAAGACATCTATATCGAGATGACGTCATGGAGAAGTTTACACCAGTTCTATAATGTCCAAGTGCTTGCATGATGCTGTCCACTTTCTCACCATACATGTGGAAGTTGGATGTTGCAGAGCTAGTGATACATACAGGTTATGGATTCGATATCGAAGATGAGAGACGGTTGCTCTGTTCAGGTAGGTCATTTTGTAATAAAGTGATGTGATAAAAAGAGAAAGTTGTCTCAGATCTTCTAATACTGCCTGTCTGTGTACTTATGTAGAGTGGTGCAGGAGTCGTTTTCACTTTGAGTTTTTACAAATTTTCAACCTGTATAAAAGTGTGTTTTATACACGTTAGTAGCGGGAAGTTGGTGAAATAATTCTAGGCAGCATTTGGGAATGCTTTTAAAAAATATTTTTATTTTATTTCGATAGATTTTTTTTATTATATTAATTTAAATAATAATAATAAAATTTTATTAGTAAGTTTTTTTTATATTTTTTAAATTTTTAATAAATTTTATAAAAAATTATAGAAAATTTTTTAGAAGCGTGAATTAGAAAAATTGATCTAAACAGCCCAGTAGTTTCTCTAAGGTTTATGGTGGTTTTATTAATGAGAGTTATTCTACAGAATGATACTATGTTTTCTAATAGTTACAGCAATTGTTGTTCTATTGAAACATCTTTCTTTAAGTGACTGAGGCAAAAGCAAGACTTCTTGGTCACTTTAAATTTTGATGTAAAGCTTGTGGCGCTATTTGTTTGTGCGTTTGAAAAGCTGGTTATCAGTTTTTTTCAACTTTTTTTTATTTTATATTTTTTAATATATATTTTTAAAATATATAAAAAATTTATTTAAAAATTTAAAAAGTGAAAAAAAATTTTACGGAGTGAGATTTTTTTATTATATATTTTTATTATTTTTTTTTAATTTAAAAAAATAGAGTTCGTTTTTAAAAAAAAAAAAATATCTTTTATTTTAGAAAAGTTTTATTTCATAAGCATTCCCAAACGCCTCCGTATAGTTGCAGCGAAGTGAGTTCCTAAAAAATGAATTAAAATTTATATTTTATTATATTTAAAAATAACTTTGAAAATGATATTTTGTGTTTAATTTTTTAGAAGTAAATTTAGAAGTAATCTGATAGAAAATTTTTGGTTAAAAAACAAAAAAGAGTTTAAAAACACAAGACCAGAATATTATATGCTCTAAAGCTGTTCTGAAATACAATAGGGAATTTTCTTAGGCATTATTTTAATGATAGTTAAAGATGAAGAGGGGAAAGGTGACCTATTTTTCTATCTCTGTCATGTTTGATTTCATTTTATTAATGAAAGAGATGAAAAATAAGTTTTCATCTCTCCCTATATATCATAGTTATATATGTACCCATCAATTTGGTGGGTACATATATTTATAAAAAAAAATAATTTTCTTTTCTATTTTGTTTCTTTTTTAATTATTTTTAATTATTTAAATTTATTTTAATTTAATATTATATAGTCAAATATAATATTTATATTTCAATTATATTTTTTAAATTTCTACTTTAATTTAATATTTAATTTAATTTAAAAATTAATATGTGCTATTTTTTATTATAATAATTATATTTTTATATTTATTTAATTTTAATTGAATAAAACTATACAATTAAATATTTTTATGTTTAAAAACTAATTTAATTTTAATTTTATTAATGAATTTAAAAGTAAAGTTATTATAAATAAAAAAAAATTTGAGGTTTTTATAAAATATTTATTTACATTACTCATTAATTTACTCATCTATTCAAACATTGTCAATTTACTACTCTTACTTATATATCCAAATATCATAAAATTACATAACTATTATTTTTTATCCATACTTTTATTATTTTTTCTATTCATTCTCTTATATTTTTTAACTATAAATCTAAACATACCGTTTAGGACCTACACAAATAAAATAAAATCAAACAGGGTATGTACAATAAAACTTCATGAGATTATGGTTTTCCATAGAACACAATGAGAAGAGATTCCCCACAAATATTATTTTTACGGTGGGCAACTGTGTCACTCCAGGTAACTTGCATCGCCATCTAAGAATGATATTAAACTATAACGTAAGACTAGTAACACCTGCCTTTAGTGACTCAAATTGTTCTTTCACTGCCCAGCTATGCAATCCTAACATTTAATAGGAACAATATCTCCTTCGCTTTGTACTTCTGTTTTGCCAAGCATCCGACAAGCCGAGCATGGAAATCCTCATACCAAATTCCTATCCTTGATTGTTCAACCGTTGCAGGAAACATTGTCACCCTGGAAGAAGAGTTTGAGAAGCCCAAAAAGTGCAGATCACCGCATATTCCTGCACTCATTGTTGACTGGAATAACATTAGTAAGTTGGTCGTCCAACTTAACTGATAATGCCACTTGATATCAGTACAGAAGTTATTTACTGTAAGCATCAGACACCTGAAAGCTGCAACTATCTCTTGTAATTTGGAGTGCTTGCCATCCATTTTCAGGAATTAAAACAATTTTTATGAAATAAAGACCATAATACCTTCTACTGTCTGAAGCTATGGAAAGCACCTTCTGTTACTTCTCAGTATGATGCAATGTATCTAAATCTTTTAATTGATGAGATTTCTTTAGCCTCCGTCGTCTCCTGTTGCTGGCCCTGAAACATTTGTTAGCTTACAAGTGTCAGGACCTTCTCATTTTTGTTAATTTGGAATAGAAAAGAATGTTAAAATCAAATTGCTTCCACTACTGCGCAAATAGAAAATTCACATCAACATGGACAAGAATTGTACGTCTCTGGACTACATAAAAGCAGTATTTATGGAGGAACTGATTAGGACAAACAGATGATTAACTGAAGAGAGAATTATATCCAGATTAAGCACGCATAGTAATGGTCAGATATCCAGATTAAAACCATACAGCACAGCGAATGATATTGGTCAAAATCCAGATTACTGAGGAAAGTAAGATATGATGCAAACAGTCTGATAACATGTAAACAGGTGAGGCTTGATTAATGTCACTTGCTTGTCAAAGACTGACATCAGGCTGTTGGACATGACACACTCACCAATATTGATTTTGAAAGACAATGTGATCCATGTCAACCTTCTTTCCATCATCATTCCTGATCCAACGGTATAAAGCATGAGTTCTGTTCTTCAATTCCAATATAGCGTGACCATAACTTGCCTCCCTAAATGCTGAATAGTCTGGTTGGGGATCCATAAACCTAGAAAATTTGATATTATCAAACAATGTTAACAAATGCTGTACAATTTTGTGCAAAAAGAAGTTGAAATATTGTAATGGTGTGAGCTTCAATTACCTTCCAGCAAGGCCCTCCTGATTTCCTCCATCACCAACAGTGATGTAGACAGGAGCTGATTTGTCAGGTACAGGATAACGATTGCCAGATGTTATATTGTAATTTATATTGGAGATCCGGTACTGCAAATTAGAAGATGTTATTTTGGTTTATGAAATTGTTGCAACAAGCAAATGTTGGTCTTGCAAGTATCTAACCAATAATATAGTCTTCAACATTATGGACAAATATTGTACTCTTGCCCTTTACTGCTAAAAGATAGGTAGCTATTAAAGAAGGACTTCTTTCCAACTCCAACCTAGAAAGCGTCTCTTCTTCAATTTCAAAAATCGGAAGATAGTTCTGCTTATATTGTTGAAATGCACAACAGATACTACATGAATGATTAGGTAAGGTCTTAAACAGAAACTTGCCCATATCAAAAAACTTCATCTAATGTCAACTTCATGGATTTCCATATAAGATAATGCGGTAGCTCTAATCAGTGTCGGCTCATTACAGGATTCTATCTAGACTAACATTATCTCAGATTCGTAACTCCTTGAGATATAAGGCGTGCCTTTAAAGGACCTGCTTCAAATTTCTTCTGATTACATGTTTAATGAAAGATGCAAGTACTTCCAACTAGGAAATTAACAACATATGTAGAGACAGCCATACCAACTGAAGAAACCATAATTAGTTGAGAATCATGTTCTTAGTTAATGTTCAAGTTGGCTGTATCGGAACCAAATCATTGGGGGAAAAAATTAAAATGCTCAGTCCAACGCCAAAAAGAATGGTGAAGGAGAATACTGATCTTTCATAGGCATGCACATGGCCTGCGAAAACAATGTCGACTTTATAATGCACAAGCCACTTCTCAAAAGCAGCACGCATACTCTCCCCTTCCATATAGTGAGCTTCATTGCTGTTGTATAGTGGGGCATGCATAAGGACAATAAGCCAGGGAGTCTTTTCTCTGTCTACGCACTTCAGTTCACCTTGCAGCCACCGCCACTGTGGAGTGTACTTAACTGTAATATAGACTTATGGGGTCAGTAAATATGACTAGCAAGTTATGCAACCATTAACGTATTTATTCCACTTTATGGAGTCATGAAAAATTTGTCCAATACATGTGACATAATTAATCTACTGGCAATTAAACACCGCATGCGAGATCACTTTGTTGAGACAACATATTTCAAAATCTTGCAACAGGAAAACAAGGTTTTAGTTGTACAAATAGATACTAGATCTTACCGAAAGGAGAATAGCTTGACAGCACAATTATGTGGGCAGATGCACGCCTTACAGCATACCACATGGGAGAACTACTTTTAGAGGCCAGATAGGGGGTTTTATACCTATGTAAGTAGGGTTTGAAAGGAAGAACTTCTCCCTGAAGCAAAAATACAGAGGTATGAGAAACTGGATTTTGTATGCAAATTAGGAACGAGAATGTCAACCTCCTTGACCTAGGAGATTATAAATTATCATAGAGTTCAAGCATCACGCACACAGTGTATATAGCAAGTAGGAAGTGCAACCATTTAAATTCACTTGCTAAGTATGTCTGTCACAGAGCATACCGGGGGAAGAGAAGATTTACCAGATCGGGTCTATATTCGATTTCATGATTTCCTGCTGTCCATATCCATGGTTGATATGCAGTACTTCGCTCAACGAGACGAGCCCAAGAATCCCACCTAATGCCATCATTATGCTGATATCTATCAGCATAAGAAAGATCTCCCAGATACAACACAGTTTGTCCTCCAGTTTGCATGTAATGCTCCAGAGTGGAGAGTGAATTATACGTTTGACCCAGATCACCTAGTTGTAAACCAGGCAGTAGGAAGTCAGATTTTTAATAAAGGGATATGCAAATTATGATGGAGCATATAATACAATGACAATGCAATTACATTTCTTTATTAAGTGAAATTCCACCACCGTCAATTAATAAGATAGAACTCATTGTATTACTTGAATTTGAAGGACCTGCAATCTTTGGTTGGCCACTATTTGGAGTCCTAGGTTTTGACCTTCCATTAAGAAGGTCTGGAATATTTGATCAGAACATAACCAACTTTGAAATATCAGTCTCATTTTTCATAAACATGAGAGTTTTGAGTGCAAACATCTCTTTCTGATGAATGGGTCCTTATAGTTTTCTAAGCAGCGTGACTGTGTGCCATAAGTACCATCTTTTTCTGCAATTGCTACCGATTTAGAAGTGTATGATCAATGTTGGCTGTGCAGCATTCTACTGAATCATATGAAGCATGCTCTATCATTACAGTAATTGAAGCTACAGGAGTATTAAGAACATTAGCCAACAAGCAAACCTCTTTGATCAGTAAGAATCTTTAATTTTATTTGTAAGTTAAAAAGAAAAGGTTAGGAATTAACCTATAATACCGAAAGTGTAGGGAGTATCTGGATTGATCTTTGGAGGTGTCTTAAACCAAAACTCTCGAACTGAATCTCCACTTGCTATCTTGTAGTAGTACTTTGTATCATGCTATAAAAGTTAATGTAGTTAACAACTTAACTGTCAAAATGCTGCTAGCTCAAAATTCAAAATTGTAATTTCTATAAAATACAGGGAAAGGCGGTCATATCTCATGTAATCATGCATGATCAAGTTTCCGGGGAAAAACTATTTTATCCACCAGTTACAGTTCCAGTATAAATGGTAAAGTGGCAGATAAATTAGGTCCTTAATACATGTGCACAGAACAGGAATCAAGAAAATATGGTTTAGAGAACAGTGAATGTATGAAAGTGTGAACAGATACACATTGATGATTATATATAATTGTGTACAACAAAATCCCCAAGTTGCAAATTGAGTTGATAAGATACAAAATAGGGGCGTTCAAGAAGAAACAATAATTGGAAACGTCTACAGCTGCTTATATATCAATCTAAGTAACTAATATTGTTAGCCATAATGGATTAAGTGATAGTAACTAATATAACTCACAGAATTGGCCACTTTGAATTCAAAGTTGGGCATGCATGTGGAAAGTGGACATAAGGCAACTTCATCGACATGCCGACATATTAAAAGCAAGATATCCAACACAATTCAGTTCAAAACAGGCCATCATACGACGAAGAAAATCAAAAACCAATAAGGACCAATGATTATCCAGCAAAACTGTCATGCATAGTTTTGCTTTGACAGACAAACCTGAAGTCCATCAAGAAGACAGTGATGGATGTATCCAGAGTTATATTCGTGGAAAGTGTAATTAGTAGTTTCAGCTTTAGCATGGCAATCATAGTCTTTGGACATGCCAAACGAAACTGCTGTGCTCCCGGAATCTGATGGTGTCACCCATGAGACAATCACAGCTTTTCCATCATAGTCACCTTGAGTAATATGAACCTACATCCATCTAACCGTTAGAAGGCATGCTTCAAAGTTATGACTATTTCAGACGTTTATTATCTTAAGCGAAGTTTCAAGAAGAGAAAGAATGCAGAATTAGACATGATATGCAGGAAGCTAGAAAAGTTACAAACCTACATGCTGTCTGTAGATACTGTAGTTGCAAATAAAACTTTCAAGGATTTTTGTGATATCAAATTTACTATTATTGGATTTGAGACTAGCAGAAACGAAGAAGAGATGGTGACCAACCGATGAGCATTGGATAACCATACATGAGCACTACATCATCTTCTCAATGTGTAGAGATTATCTAAATTACCTGTTCGGGGGCATTGTAGCCCTTTGGAATTGCGAAAGCTTCGTTGTCCAAAGGGATGTCATCAGACGGCCACTCGGAACGGATAAAACTGCTTGTCAGGCCACAAACTATTCCATTGACGGAGCACAGAAGTAGTAGAGACAATAAAAGAAACCGAAACATCAGCCTTGACTATCGCCAAACAAGTCAACTTTTTTATCCCTGAATCATTTTATCCATTAATTCATATTAGCTTAGGATCCTCAAAAAGAGAGGAAATCTAAATCCAAATAACGAGCAACAGAATTGGTAGGACAACAAAACCAACAGGGATCAATAGAAGTGAAAAATATCCAAAAAATCAGTATTCCAAAATTAGTTTCTAACTTCTCATTCCTCCAATTTGTATACAAATAACAACGAATTAAGCAAAAAATTAAAGCAAAAAATCAACTACTGATCAGATTCTCTCTCTCTCTCTGTGGCAATCAACACGAATCATTTAAACATCTCTCCTTTCTCATTGTACTGTAGTAATGAAAAATGAAAATGAAAAATCTGCATCAACTCAAGTACTCAGTAACCAAAGCACAAAAAAAAGAAAAAAAAAAAAAAAAAGATATTAGAACACGGGACGAAATCTTACCAGAGATCAGCAGCGGAACATAGGCTGTGATCCAACGAACGAAGAGATAATAACAACAAAATAAGTGAATGAAATGATTCCCGATTGCTGGAAGGGGGCCCACAACGCCAAATTCATGGTAAGACTGCACGCAGTTTACATGTAAACCCTTATAATGTTTACGTTATAACGGAAAGATATTATGAACTAGGGAAGCAAATGTGGTTTTCTATTATGGATAATTTTGTCATTTTTGTAATGGGATATTCTCCGCAAGGTTTTTGCAGCTTAGTACAACGGAAGCAAGCGAAGTTGGGTTGTCGATTTTTACTGAAGTTAAATGGAAAGTAATTTAACTCAGTTAAGAACAAAACTTTCAGTATTTATTTAACGTAAAATCACCATTAACCAATATAAATTCTAACAATTTCATAAAAATACTACGTAGAAAATCTTAGGATACGAAAACTTTCATAAACTAACTTCACCAAAAACATAGTTGCTGATACGAAGCTTTGCAATACTGCGTGATGGAAGGAAACGTAAAACTTTCACCTTATATGATCATAATGGTTACGGCGTATTTATTTATTACTCAAATTTTATATTTTTAAAATTCATTTTTAATATAAAATAAATAAAAACTTTTAAATAAATTTTTTAATTTATTATTAATATATAAATTGATTTTTATTAAATATTTTAAAATTTAAATCTAATTCTTTAAATTCATTTTAGAAAAAATAAGTCTATTTTAAAATAAACACACACTTATTCTTATTCGTATCAGTTATCAGCTTAAGTTGTGATTAGGGCCCAAATAAAAAACCAACCGCTTGAAAGTTGAAA
Organism: Acanthochlamys bracteata; assembly: GCA_019914995.1. Classification (NCBI taxonomy): domain Eukaryota; kingdom Viridiplantae; phylum Streptophyta; class Magnoliopsida; order Pandanales; family Velloziaceae; genus Acanthochlamys; species Acanthochlamys bracteata. The sequence goes on along the minus strand of CM034138.1, from coordinate 549,190 downwards.
ACTTGAAATAAGCCCAAGTTGATTAGCTCACGTGTATGACACGTGCTTCAATGCTTTCGGGCTTTTTTATAATCGAACTCCATCAACTGGTAGCAGTCGGACTTTGAAGCCAACAATGGCGTCTATAGTGTCTTTCTTGTTCGTGATTCTAACGTGCGCCGCTGTGGCTGGCAGCCCCACCGCCGCCTCGGCGGCCGGCGAGGGTTACACGATTACCGGCCGCGTCAAGGTCGACAGTAAGAATCTTTCCTTGGTTTTCCCTTATTTGCCAATTATGAACTGTTTATTGTTGTTCTGGATTATGAGATCTTGCAGTGTTTTGATTGAAATATGGAAGTTGGTTAGTTAAGGCTTGTATAAATAAGATAAAGGTTCAATCTTTGTACAAAAAATTGAAGAGCCGTTATCAAGAAAAGATGTGATTGTTTGACTTGCTTGAATTGTGATGGGAAATTGGGAATTAAACTGAAAATTTTAGCGAATCATCTAGAATAGTGATTGAATTATGTTTTTTTAGCTTCTGGAAATTTTCAAGAATTATTTATCATCGTCAGAAGCTTTAGGATTAAAAATTCTGGAGAGCATGCTTTATTAATTCCAATAGCGGATCCTGATATATGTCCCCACTTTCATAGTTTTGCAATGTACTCAAGATGAGTCGATAGCAATTGATATACTCATGAGAATTTTGTTCTGTAAACAATCTCAAACACAATGTTTTTTTATCATCTAGTTCATGGAATTTGTAGTAGCAGTTTCTTTTTCTAATCTGAGCAAACAAACTGCTGTTTGTTAATGCTATGCAGTTGAATCTTATTTAAAATTGACCTTTTTCTTGAATCATGTCTGACAGACCTTGGCATTAAAGGAATTGCTCTGCCTGCAAAGCTCTCAAATACAAAAGTCATACTTAATGGTGGCAAGAGGGTCACTTTTGTTCGGGCAGATGGCTATTTTTCATTGTATCCTGTTCATTTTTTGTTTTAATTGTTTGAAAAGTGGCAACTGCAGCATATGTTCCATTATGTTCATTTTTTTGTCCTAGGGCCCTCTGAACTAGCATAAGAGTTTATATGCGGCATCAGGATTTTTTTTAAGTAATAAGTGCATATTTTCATAAAGTTTTAATTCATGGCTTTTGGACTTGTAATGAAGGTGTTTATATGTTCTTGCATTTGCTGTTTCTTGACCTGCAACTTTCAGCCGTAATGTTCCTGCTGGAACACATTTAATTGAAGTTGCTGCAATTGGTCATTTCTTCTCACCGGTATACTTCATTTCCGTTTCATTCTGACCATTTGAACTTTTTTAGAGCTGTGATGTGACTTTCAGTTTTTTCATTGTCAGGTTCGAGTTGATATCAGTGCTAGAAGCCCGGGTAAAGTCCAGGCAGCACTGACAGAGAACAGGAGACTTCTACAGGAACTAGTGCTAGAACCTCTTAGAGAAGAAGAATATTATGAGGTGAGAAGAATGTATCATTTGAACACCCTGGATCTCTAAATATAATGCATTACTGTGTTCAGTATTTGACACCCTGCTCTTTTTTTCCAGAAAAGGGAGCCCTTCTCCATATTGTCTCTTCTGAAAAGTCCCATGGGTTTAATGGTTGGATTCATGCTGATTGTGGTGTTCCTTATGCCCAAGTTGATGGAGAATATGGGTAAACTTTAATTGCTCATTTTTGTTATAGACCCTTTTGAAAACAACAGAAGATGAACATTTTATTAGGCTGAGAGGTAAATCGAACAAGAGTCATGTTTTTGGGTAGTTAGTGATCCCTCCTTTTAGTAAAGGGGAAGCTGGTATTGGCATTATAGGTTCCGAATATTATAAGGTTACAAGTTTCAGTTAATGTAGGTAAATTGTCCGATTCTTAGTCCTTCAGCTATTTAACAGCTGCTGAGATATTTGCAGGAAGTTGCGCTTGCTAATCATTGACAGAGCACTGTACTTAGTTGAACTTAAATGTATTTCTTGAATTCTGATGCTAGTTCAATATAGAGTAACTAATTTCCTTATAGTTCAGATTCAGATTTGATAGTATAACAAAATTACCCTTTAAGTATGGGATTTGCAACTTGTATCATTGATTTCTAAACTTGTCGTGATACACCAGATTCGGAGGATATGAGACTGGCCCGGGAAGAAATGCGGAACCAAGGCATTCCTTCTCTCTCTGGTTTATTATCTCAAGCAGCAGCAAGGGCCGATTAATTTAGTAGAAGAGACAACAGGAACAAGTTTGAAGACAGCTGACTGTGATTTCTTTCTTCTCCTTCTGGATGAAGGATTAAATTATATCATAACAAAAGCAAGTTCGTCGAGGTTTAAGCAAAAAGCTCGACAGTGTGCTCCACAGTGGTTCAAACTCCATTTCCTCTCAACATTTTAACTTCAACTACTGCTGTATTGAACTGCTTGTAACTTGTTCACTGTTTATATTTCTATGTGACTTAATCAGACACGCAGTCATGTTTGCTGCAAAACATTGTATGAAGCTTCATATTTGTCTGTACTTATTAAAAGCGTTTATATTCACAATTTTGTATGACGAGAATTTGGTTTTTTTTTTTTTTTTTTTTTGGTTTCCTTTCAAAACCTGCTGTTATTTTGATAGTCATCTCTTTGAAGGTTTCATCTGAAGCCTGATTGTGATTCTTGACCACATTACTTGAAAGAAGAAGAAAAATAATGATACATTGTTTTTTGTTGTTCAATAACATCTGTAGATAGTGAAGTTCCCAAATGTATCATCACCATCAAAGAAAATAGTTCACCAAAATCATAAATTGTTTACAATGAAAAATAGTAGAATGAGACAATTTTTGACAATCGCAAATTAGCTATAATGATATCAAGACATTATACAGACACATGAAATACACCAAGAACTATATTTCCTATGAACGACAACTTCCATTAGCAATAATGATATAGACATCCTCTATAGAGAGCTCGATTCATCATTCCTTGTTGGTAAGGAGCGTCTGACCTTCTGGGCCAAAAAATGTTAATACTAATCTGTACATCTAGGAATTTATAACCATAGCTACTGCCGCTGGTGGATTCTGTTTGCGGTTATGAAACTGTAGTGGTCAGGAGAACGATGAATCGAGTGAGAAGGAGAATCGAGTGACCTGACCCTGCTGTCGTGCTAGCTCATGGATGTCATGAACAATGTTGAAAACTGCATTTGGCTGTGCTAGCTTAAGTGCGTTCCTAGAGTACTTCCCAAGCTCGGCCTTCTCACTACTGAACCACCATGCTACGATGTATGCGGAGTCTTTTGGACTGTCGGAGAACACTCCTGCTCCATTGTCTACAACATAAGGAACATTCCCAACTTCCTGGAGTATCAAGCAACAAAAAATTTGAAGTCCTAATTATACTAAAGTAAACTTAGTAGTCTATAAACTAAAGAAGCACTCACATGTTTTCATATACACTAACCTGACCGGGTAGGAAATCATTTAGAATGATTGGAAGACCTCTTATCAGAGCCTCAGAAATTGTGCCAGGTCCAGCCTGTAAATCGAAGAAGCATGCCATAAGATGAATGGAATTTGAAAGGGCTGGTATCGACAGTGCTATACCAACAGGTTGTTTACCTTTGTGATGATACAGTCACAGGCCCCCATCCACTTCTCCATCTGCATCTCAAATCCTCTTATCTGATAATTTTGAAAAACAAGTTTCAGTTTCCTTACACTTGTAGATTAAAAAGAAATGTAACAAAGGCCTTCAATGTTTCATGATATTAGACCAGTGCATACTTTCACAGGAACTTTCCATTCAACTGACTCTAGCACAAACTTCATAGCTTGGTTGCGGCCACATATAACAACAATTTGCCCTATTGGTCTGCAATTTTGTTCATCATAGAGTGTTTCACCTAGGGCTCGTGCAGTTTTCTTAACAGGACCAGTTCCTTCACCACCACCCATTACTAGGACTGCAGGCAGATTAGGGTCCATTGCAAGCTCTTTTCTGAGGATATCCTGTTCGTATAATCAAAGACCATTTAATTGTGAAATACCGCAAGAAACGACTTGCTATATTATGGGTTGTAGGAGAGAAGAACACCTTATTTGGAACTGCATTGCAAAAAGACGGCCGAATAGGCAAACCAAACACGCGAATTTGTGAAGGCAATAGACCATCAACCAAAGCTCTCTTTGCCACCTCCCTCGAAGGGCAGTAACATCTGGTCACTCTTGGATGAAACCTGCAACATCATAGCCATTTCATTAAATATGCTTTTTCTTACTCACCAAATAAGTTATGAGCTGAATTGGACAACAACATAATTCAATACGATGCTGCTGTTAACAATACCATGTCCTGTGGCAAGTATTGAGATCAGTGATCACAGTAACAAACAAGACTTTCTTCTGAAGGCCCTGCCACTTGAGAACTGAAAGAGGAATGTGCTGCATGAGGGGGTGAACGCTAATAATTATGTCCGGCTTGTATTTGTTTAGGCCTTCCTCCACCTGCCTGTAGCAACAAAATGCAGATGTCAGGTTTATGATAGTCCCCTTCACTTTAAGTCATTTCAACAGATTTAAATATCAACTCCAGCACCTATACTTTTCTAAACTGTAACTCAAATAAGATGCAAAATCATCAAAGGGCATCGAATGGAAGAGTCTGTTATGTTAGACCAAATCTCTTGTGTCTCATGGCAGCGCTATTGTAGATTGGGATGCAACCAAAGGAGCTCCTAAGATGAATGCAATGTGTATACGTTCGGGAACTGGTGAATTAACAGAAGCTACAGTTGAATAATTTCAAAATTCAAGTAACTGTAATAATGTCTGCCAAATATCTTCTAAACCATGATGATTCTCATTATTCATTAACAATTGAAAGATAAATTGTGGGAAAATCAGCTTAAGTGGTTAATAGATCAGTGAGAGCCCTACTTGGCATAGAAGGCTGCAATTGCGGCGAGATAAGCAGAATGGACCCATCTAGGAGATGTGCTATGGAAGGCCAGCTTCCAGAGTTGAACATGTCTCAACATGAACTTGTATGACCTTTCCATGCTGTTTATTGGCCAACCAGTGTGCTCCTTGCAAAGATCTTTAACAAAAACCTGCATCAATCAACTTGAAATAAGCACAAATTTTTATTATCTATACATACTTCAGACAAGAAAAAGATGTAGACCAAAAATAACTTGGCCTAGGGTGGTGGCTAAGGATTTAGCTAGATCTGGTTTATAATCGAACGGAATGGAGAAGACGGATTCATGTAGCCAACTGGCTTAGTATGTTTTTGTATATATAATTCAGACCAAAAAAAACAGATTTTTTCAAGACATTACTTAGAAGCAACTAATTTTCAGAAAAAAAATGAAAATACAACATAAAAGTTTGGAAATTTGTTGGTGGAACTAATCCAAGAAGAAAATGAAAAAAAATATATATCAGCAACAATTTGTTTTCTTAAAAATTAAAACGAACCCTTGAAAACAACAATAACAACAGGAGATAAAATGCAACAATTTTCAGATTGTTCAAGCAAATGAAACAAGAACCAGAATCTCAAACAACAAATCAAGGAGGGAGAACCCACTCTATACTCATCGCCATACTCAATCTTGAAAGCATCTCTAATAGCTTCAGCAGAAGCACGGTGCCCGCCACCAGTATCACTCATCAAAATCAAAACATTCTTCGTCTTCTCACCAGCACTAACCTGTGCCATCTCAACTTCTCCATTGCTACAATTTTTCCCACCCCACCACCACCCTACCTGTGCCAACCCTGTTTCTTCTTCTTCTCCACCGTAAACCAAACACCTTCTCCCAACTCCTCCACCGTATCTATACGCTCTAACACTTTCCAATACCTTCTCTCTAATCGAAACAACTGCCATATTTCACGAATAAGATTCAACAGTTGTTCTTCTGCTGGGAATGATTTTGATTTAAAAATAAAAGGAGATACCGGAATAATGCTGTTAATGCTCGAGCGCGGAGAGCGAGCGAAGCATCAAGACGAAGGTATTTTAGAATCTTCCCTTTTTTTCGGCCCACTAAGAAATTAGTCTGCTAATAATTTTAGGGACCCACTAATTTATTCAAGGCCCATATAATAGTTGAAATTTTGGAAATTTTCTGAGCACGTTGGTTGGTCGGATTAGGGTGTGTTTCAATTTAGTAGAACTCTAATTTCTTTCGTTAGAATTAAAATTTTATTAATTTTTTATGTTTTAATTAAAAATAAAATTAAAAATTCGAGTTTTCGATTCTGTACAAATAGAACTCAAGTTTCACTGCATAACTCATTTTCAATCCACTTCAGGAATCAATCGTAATATAAAAACAGAACTCCATTTTCAACTTATTTTTTAAAAAATTTCACTTTTTATTTTTTACTTTTACGAAACTCAGTTATAAATATTTGAAAAACATTCTTACTCAATCATCAGGCAGCTTCTACAGTTTTACTTCGTTACATAAATAAACTCTAATAAATAAATACTAAGTCTCTATAGTATCTATAATCATGATAGAAACAATACTGAATATTATAGACAGCATATTTTTTTATTTTTTTGTGAAGTAGAAACAAGGGTAATCAGGTGAAGCACGTTTTCCGGAAGATATTGGAAGGGCAAATTAGTATGAAATCGAGTAGGATGTTGAGAATCTCCAGATTTATTTCAGGGTGCGTTTAGAATTACTTATAAATTAATTTTTTTTAAAATAGAAAATATTTTTATTTTTTTAGAAAAAAAATTCTATTGTTTTTACTTCTAAAAAAATAAAAATATAAAAATATATACAATAAAAAAATTTCATTACGTAAAATTTTTTTACGTTATTTAAATTTTTAAATAAATTTTTTAAATATTTATAAAATATGTATAAAAAAACATAAAATAAAAAAAAATTAAAAAATTGCTTTTTGATATGCACTACTAAACGCACACTCAGATTTGAGACACAATGTAATTGGAGAATATTAGTAAAGATTATTAGAAATAAACTTGCGCAACTTTTAATTAAGTTTCGTGGCGACAAGAAACGCCGAGTTAGATTATTGGGCCTATATTTCAACCACGGCCCATTGAAAATTGTGTAACTTCAACTTTTAGCCCCTATTGATGACATTTGCATTTGCAATATTAGCCCTGCAATTTAAAATTGACGATGTTGTTTGGCTTTCAAGTTTCAAAATCAAGCTCGACAAACTCGATTTGAGTCTTCACTGTAACTTTATTTTCGTCTTCGCTGCGAGAGTTCATTGATTGATTCGATCGAACGGATCAGGATCACTGGCGGAGATGGAGATCGGCCGGTCGCCGGTGGTTGGGAAGCATGATCGAAGGTGGAGATCTTCTGCATCTTCTACTTCTTCTTCACAGTCGAGCAAGGCTTCACTTATCATGGCGTTTCTCTCTTCTCTCGCTTGGCTCTATGTTGCCGGAAGGTTATTTATCTTCTTTTGCTTTGGTGTGGTTTAGATCTAGTTATATTCGCTGCCGATGATGATTAAACTTTCGCTGTGAACTTTGGATTTGTCTTTTTTCCTGCAACGAATTTGCTTGTTGAATTACTTGTTAAGAATTGCTAGAAGTTGTAGAATTTGTAACTATGGTTGGAGGAAAGCCCAGGGTACGAACTATGATTACTGTTTTCTTAGAATGGAATTCTAGTTGTAGGATGCCGTGAAAGGTTGTGTTCAGCTCGAAGGAGACTCAAAAGTTAGATATAGATTTTGAATTTTATCTGGAAAATGAGTGCCAAGCGAAGAATTCGAAGTAGAATTGAAATGTGTTCTTTGGTTGGCCAATCACTGTTGGTTGTTTATGTCCTGAAGTAGTGTCTATCGGAAAAGGCTACTTATTTGATTAGTTGTAATTCCTTTACTTTGTTTTCTTAGACTGTGGCAAGATGCTGGGAATAGGATGCTTCTTTCTACGCTTCTACACCAAAACTCTCACAATGTAACTAACGAACAATGCCTCTTTTCAGCCTCTATGTGTAGCTATATACTTCTTCTTGCAATGCTAATTCTGGTCACTGCTGTTTCTAGTCACCAAGAGTGCTTACCATTGAAGACAAGCTCAGGAATCTTGGATGCAAGTAAGTGTAATGCAGTTGTGATTTTCGTTGTAAATTTTGCAAAGCACAATTTGATTTCTTGTAAATAGGGAAATCGGGCAAAGGATCGTGGAAGCTGAAATGGAGTTGACGTTGGCGAAGAGCTTGGGATTCATGAGGCAGAACAGTTCCTCCTATGACAGAAAGTACCTCGCAGTTATTGGAGTTTATACTGGATTTGGAAGTAGGCTGAAAAGGAACATATTCCGAGGCTCCTGGTTTCCAAGAGGTTAACCAGTTAGGCCTTAGAATCAAGCATTTGAAATGTGAAGAAGTTCATAGCATTATGTTCTTCGCGTTGATTTTTCCACATTTTTATGACAGGAGATGCTATGAAGAAACTCCAGGAAAGGGGCGTAGTGATTCGGTTTGTTATTGGTCAAGGTTTTCCCCTAGACTCTCTCACAAAGGCTATCAATATTTGCCATCTCTTCTTAACCATATAAATGAAAATATTGTTTTGCATGAATTGGCAGTCCTAATCATGGTGACAGTTTGGATCGAAATATTGATGAAGAAAACAAGCAAACCAAGGATTTTTTGATTCTTGTGAGTTCTATAAACTCCTTAATGCTTGTCTCATATCTCATACTTTGGTCACCTTGCAATATGTTGTTAGTCATACAATTTCCTCATTTGCTTTGCTGAAGTCAAGTATTGGACTTTGTCATATGTGAACACAGATATACTGCTTTCTGCAATATGTATTATTTTTGCTGAATGCTTCGTTTAGGTTATTTTAGATTATACAGCAACACTTGTTCCTTTTGTATTTTCTTGACTCATAATAACTTTGCTTCTAAAATTGTAATGTCTGTGTCTTTCCTTCTCCTCACTTAACAATAATAGAGTTCTTGTATCTTGTTATAATAAAGTTCTAGTTCATGTATGTAGAAGCAGCTTCTGTTGTTAATCATGGTATTGCATCTCAGAGAATCTCATAGATGTACTTCTACTAGGTGCACAACTTGTGTGCGACATTGCTGCTCTGACTAATAACATTATTTTCTTATTATAACCTGATCAAAAGTGTACTACTTAATTGTCCTTGTTAACTGCTTCATGTTCACTTGTTTTGCAGGAGAGCCATGAGGAAGCTGCAGAGGAGTTGTCTAATAAAGCAAAATACTTTTTCAGTGCAGCAGTCGACACATGGGATGCAGACTTCTATGTCAAAGTTGATGACGGCATCAATCTTGACCTTAGTAAGATTCTTTCAATTTGCTTGCTGTCTTTGTATACAGGCATATCTTTTTGGCAACTTCTCTTAGCCCAAAATCTTGTCAGGGATGTTTGTTGTTCTGTTACTTCTCTATCTTGGTTGTTGATGAGCTTGTCCTTAAAAATCAACCAATTGATGAATATGGGTTGATATAGAACTCAAGTAATCGCACATGCGCTTGTTAAGATTGATATAGAAATGCATTTTGCATCTCAGACGGGTTGATAGAGATTTTGGAAAGTCATCGTGAGCGGCAAGGGGCTTATTTGGGTTGCATGAAATCTGGTGCTGTCATCAGTGAGCAGTAAGTTTCAATGGTTTCCATTACCACTTGTTTTTTGCTAAATATTATATTGATTGTTGAGTTTAGAGTAATACTATGTATCCCACCCGATGTCCACTTGGATCAACAAAGCAGATCATAGTTCAATATAGGCAGATCATAGTTCATTCAAGAGCAGGTCATAGATCAACTGGTGGGATGCTTAGTGGGATACATAGTGGGAAAAGCAAAGTACTCCATTAAGTTTATATGACATTTCCTGGTAATATTTAGAACTCTTTCTTGATTGTTTTGGGCATTCACTATAGCTCTGACACTTTATTCATTTTTCGTTGATAGAGGAAGGAACTTATTTATGATGTTTGTTAGCTGAGGTCAATGTATTCAACAAGTACTGAATTTGAAACTTGATATTTCGTATCTTTTCTTTTCAGTGGAAAACAGTGGTATGAACCTGATTGGTGGAAATTCGGTGATGGGAAGACGTGAGTATCATCTTTTAACAAAAGTTACCTTCCCATATAAATGTTTGTGCCTTTGACCTCTGGCAAAAATTCATTTCTTTTTTCTCTTGTTTGTTTACGTTTACATTTGATAATACTTGCACCAATACCAATGCCGTGCATTTAAGGTTTTAAGTCTGTGCACATACTTGTTTTAATGTTGAAGATTAATCAAAATACTTTAACAAAGAAATTTATAGAAAGGAAGTGCGAAAGAGATCGTAAGTTACTCTTGATTGTCTATTCAGATATAGCAACTTACTCGAATCCATCTATTTGATCTTTCAGGTACTTTCGCCATGCTTCTGGCTCTCTAGTTATCCTCTCAAAAAGCTTGGCTCACTACATCAATATAAACAGGTAGAAGCAGGCTTTAGGATTTTACCTCTTAAAATCTCTAAATGTGTGGCTACATGAACAACTGCATTTGGGAGACTGTTTCAGGATCTTCTTACTTGGCCTTTAAAATGTATCAGTTGCTTATATACTTACCTCAAAATGCAGTGCATCTTTAAAGACTTATGCACACGATGATATATCAGTGGGTTCTTGGTTAATCGGTCTCGAAGCGACTTATGTAGACGATGATCGACTTTGTTGCAGCAGCTTTCGAAATGGTAAACTATAGCTCTTAAGTATGCTATTTTACCAGACTTTTACAAAGACTAATAATACTTGCTATTTGGTTATTAATTATCAACAGAGAAGGTTTGCTCTGTGGCTTGAGGAGAAGGCACAGATACAGGCACTTTCAAGTTTTGCGGGCGCCAAGACAATTGACTGCTTAAACTTTTGAAATGGTGTCAGGTTTGATGTTTGTACTTGTCTTTTTCACAGGGTCCACACCTTACATACTCCATTGGCTGGTGATGAACCAGCCAAGCGTTAAATCGCTGTAACCACAGTGTTTTTGTATATATGTTTTTTGGTATGCTATTTTACATGACAAAAATATAGTAGATCTTTGGTCAAATTTTGTGAACTGATGTCGAGGAACTTGGACATAGTTCCTAATTGCTGTGTAGGCCATCTAGCTCTGAAACTAGGTTGGAGTCTTTGATTTTTGGTGAGCTTCTTTTAATTATGTGGAATGGATCCAAGGCACTCGTAACAACGTATGGAAGCAATCCCTGTAATACTACTACTATGAAGGTAAGATCCGGATGGTCCTTGGTTATGCCTTGGAAGGCCAACAGATTGATGATATTCTTACGCTAGCCATTAGCATGATGTATCTGTCCTAGAAGAAAAACGAAAAATAGCCGAAGTTTTGGATCTTTGTAGACGTCGTATTCCTTAGTACATGATTGATTTGTAGAGTGTATTGAAATGCAACCACTGGTAGGAAAAAACTGCTTTGAATTGATGATCAGAGCCTGTATGTCTTGTATATGAAAAGACGAATAAATTATTGGTTTTGGTATGTTCCTCGAAAGATGGGAGACTAGTTTGGATGGTTCTAATCTTTCTGAAATGGATAAGGAATTCTCCATAAACCAAACGATGTTATCGCCCCTATCGCATACGGTTGGTAATATTGCGTGTAGACAATGTAGGTGTTATGCATTCCAAAAAAAGATTGCCAACTTTAGTTTCAAATAAAAATTAAATTAATTATATTTAGGTTTGGGAGTGTTTATGAAATTAAAATTTTTTGAAACTAAAAATATTTAAAAAAATTTCAGAAAATAAGACTATTTTTACCTTAATAGATAATAAAATAAATAATAATAAGTTTCTTTATATTTTATTTTTAAAAAAATTATAAAATATTATAAAAGATTTTGTTAAACTATGTTGAAATAAATTAAATTGAAAAATACTTCTAAATATCTATTTATTCGTGATCGTACGTGTATTTTTTTTTGTTGCGCTTCTATTTTTTATTATATGGTAGGGTTGGGAAGATATATTTTTTAGGCATGGATTGTATATTTAAAAGAAAGAATACCTACGATATTGTTTGGATTATAAATTTTGGTGGTGAATGATAGTGATGGTGAATTATTTCTCCACCTTGATTGATGTTTGTTTTTATTTCATTAAAAGAAGGAAAGAGGTGGTGATGGTGATATTGCGGTGAATTGATGGTGACAAAAATAAAAGCAAAATTTGTTAGATATTTTTATTTTTATTTATTTAATATTTATTTTAGTTAGATATTTTATTTATTAATTTTTATTATAATAATTTATAATTTTTATATTTATTTAATTTTAATTGATTTTAGTTGATAGAGAAAATAATAAAAATATATGACTAAAATTTTTAATTAAAAATTTTATTTAATTTTGTGAAATTATATAAGACGTTAATAAAAAATTAATTTAACAGTTATATAATAAAATTAATTTAAATTATATTAATTAAATTAGTTTACAATTATATTAATAAAAGTTAAATTAATATAAATAAATAGATATTTTTATAAAAATTTACTTTTGTTATTTATTCCATATCTATTTATTTAAATATAATTAATTTATTATCTTTACTATATATTTAAATATTATTAATTAAATAGTTATTCTTTTTTATCTATTTTTTATTTTTTAAATTTTATTTTTTAATTATGTATTCAAACATACTCTAAGAGAAATGTTCCTGAGTGCCTATACCTGTAAATCTGAATATCGGACCAAATCAAAAGTTTGACATTGAATTGGTTTCTCTTACCAAAATCTCTTAACAAAAAAAGGATCTTGTGCATAACATGCAAGTTTCGTTGTTTAAGATTGTTTTCAACTCTGTGGTTGGCATTTCTCGACAACAGCAGTTCAAATTTCAATTTCTCGTTTGTAGTCTATAGACAAATGTTTAAAGAAATTTTTTTTCTGAAAAACAAAAATAATTATTTTTTATTTTTTAAAAGTAAATTTAAGTATGTATGTAAACATAATAAATTTATAAATGTATAAATTTTATAACGTATAATTTATTTATATTTTATAAATTAAAAAAAAATAGAATAACATGCTCATCTGTATAGGGCATCGTTTGGCGTGCTAGTTTCGGGTCACCGTTTCCAAAAGCTAGGGAGAGCATGAAAAGTTTTGCCAAACATTACGAATGCTTGTATTGTAATGGGGTACCGATTAATTATTATGAACCATTCATGTACATGTGGGACTGGTACCAAATACCAACTTTACCTACACTCAAAAAAAATTCAAATACGTTTGACATTACTTATCATAAAAATAATTTTTTAATTTTTAATTATATATTTTTATAATTTTTTTAAAAAATAAAAATATTTTTTATTAAAAAAGTATTTTATTTTAAAAATATTCTTAAACATTCCACATATTTTTTTGGTCTCTTTGCATTATACAATTTCGTTTTTTACTCGCAAAACACTGTTGTTGCTGCTGCAGATTGGAATTATACAACGCAGATTGATGCATGGAAACGTGAATTGAAAGGGAAGTAAAAAAAGCGGTGCGTAGCTTTATTCTTCATTCATATTATGCAGAATTAATTCTTGGTGAAACTTTTTGAGGTAGATGCTTTTGTCGTCTTCTTCTTTTTTTTCCTTTTTTGGTTTGTGTTGTGATGATAATGAAGGGATGGTAAGGATGACAGTGAAGGGGTATCCTTTTTATTGGAGAGTAACCCTTTCATGTACCTATAATATTTATAGTTGATAGATTAGGATCAATTTTTTAATTTAGAGTCTAAATTAGTTCGAATTTATAAATAAATTATCCTCACGCACAATACTTTTTATTAAATAGCTTTCTCAATAATAAAGAATCTAACACGAAAAAATTTAAAATTATATAAAACATTTAACCTCAATAGACTGACTAGCAAAAATCGTTTAAAAAATATTTATAAATACTTATAAAATAATTTTTTTAAATAAAATAATATTTTATAAATTTTTTTTAAGAATAAGCTTGATTTTTTATATAAAAATTATATATATATATATATATAAATGTATCATATTTAATTAAATTTTAAAAAATTATAAAATATTATAAAAAGTTATTGAAAAATATGAGATAGTTTAGCCAAACGGCATTTTAATAAATTCTGAGAAAAAAAATACCTGGAAAAGTAGTATATTACACGTAAGTTACTAGAGATCAATGTGAAATAAAAAACTAATAGGGATATATAAGAAATGAAGAATTAATCGCCTTTGGATTCTTTTCTACAAAATTCCACCAACTTTGGAATGTTTCAGTCTCATCTACTACTCTTCAGCCAATGAACAAATTCTTTTTTTTCCCAATTTTTTTTTCTTTATTTTCTTGTTGAGCATTGGTTAAACAAGGATTTCATGGACGTTTTGGAATGCTTGTAAAATAATTTTTTTAAATAAAAACTATTTTAAAAAATAATTTTTTTATTTAAAAAATAAAATATTAAGATATATAGTTTTTATATTTTGTAATTTTTAAATAAATTTTATAAAATATTATATATAATTTATTTAAAATATAAAATATAAATTAGAATGAAAGTTAGTTGAAAAATAATATCAAACGCTCTTTATTCATTCTTATATCTACATCAATCCTTGAGACAACCACACATGGGAGACCTTCCACATCTATAACACTAATGCTCTCATACGCACCTTCCCATTCTTCACATTATCAATCAAAAAAAAAAAGTTTCTATCTTTTGTGTCTTCAAATTAATTACCCATGTATCAAGAAGGAAGTGGACTTTAATTTTGTCTCAAATGCACTTATCATGACTGTTAGAGTTTGTATCTAAATTAGGTTCAACTCATATTACCGAAGCTTTAATTAAGAGTGAGTAAATTAGTTTCAAATTAAATAAAAATAAAAATAAAAATAAAATTAATATAATATAAAGTTTTATAATTTATTAAATTAAAATTTTGAATTGAATTGTACTTTATAATATATGAATCGGACCTTGATATTTTATTTTAATTAATTTTTTCAATGTATATCTCCTCAGCACATACTGTACTAATTTTTTGCAAAAAAGCGAAGTAGTTAAGCTTTATCGTAGACAATATTGACTTTATTTTGAAAATAATAATTTATTTTAGCTAGAATGCAAGTTTTGAATAACTTAGAAATAACTTGTTTATATTTATATATACAAAATTTAGATTTAATAATTTACTTTTTATGAATTTATTTTTTGAACTTATTTTTGTGCAATTAAAATGGCGTCCCACGTGGAAATAACAACTTCACACAACAAAGATGCTAAAAATCACGAAAAATAAAAAAAGGAATTTTTTACAAACGAGAGAATTATGGGTTCATAAAGTAAATGTTGCAAAAGTGAATAAGTGGCGATCGAGAGTGTTTATAAAAGTTCTTTTTTAAAATAAAATTATTATTATTTATTTTAAAATAAATAAGATTTTATCATATAATTTTTTAATATTTTAAAAATTTTTAAATAATTCTATAAATATTATAAATAATTTATTAAAAATAAAAAATAAAAAATTTATTTTGTGGAATACTTATCCAAATGCACCAAAAATCGATAATAAAAACGTTTGAAAGAACTTATAAAATAAATTTTTTAATAAAATAAAATTTTCCAATATGAAAAATATTTTAATATATTTTAAAAATAAATTTTATTTAATAAATTTAATAGAATATAAATAAAATTTGAAGTTGAATATTTTTTAAATGCACTGTCAAAGGGTGCAGATAATGAATGAAACAAGATAAGCTCCAGTGATGCAAAATATAAACTTAGTTTAGAATTCTAATTTTTTTGAGTTATGATATTATTTCGAAAGCAACGCAGCAAGAAATCACATTAAAAATTCGAGTGATTTTATATTTGAAGTGTTAAAACTTTTTATGAAGATTGTCATTCTATATTAATTTCGAATGTTCTAAACAAATCTGAAAAATGCCAAATCAGTGTAATTTGTAATGTATTAAATTTATTATTTAAAAAAAAAAGAAAAATGAAAAACACCTTTTCATTTTATTAGATGATTAAGACATAATTTTGTTGAGTCATTAACTAATAATATTACTTAAACAGTGTTGTCTTTTCCTTTGCTCTACTGATGAAAAATTTGCATCAAATTACTTATTTTTATAAAAAAATCGAATTTAATAAATTTAAAATTTAATAAAATATTGCATCAACTTACTTATTTTTATGACTAATAATAAACGTGATGCTTATTTGTTTTTTGAGCCAAAAAAAAAGATAAAATATTTGGAAACTCTAAGAGGTGTTTGAAGGTGTTTTTAAAATAGAAATTTTTTAAATGAAAAATATATTTATCTTTTTTAAAAATAAGTTTTAATATTTTTATTTTAAAATAATAATAAAAATGTGTAATAAAAAACTCAAATTATGTAAAATTTCTTTATTTTTTCTAAGATTTTAAATAATTTTTAAATAATTATAAAAGATATATTAAAAAATATAAAATAAAAAAATTCAAAGTTACTTTTAGTGTAAGCAATACCAAATTCTTCCTATAAAATCAAATTTGGTTAACTGTAAAAAACTCTATGTTGTATATTTAGAAATATTAACTAACCAGTTAGAAATACTTATCCAAAATTTTTACTTTAAAACAGTGGCTAAAACAAAGGTAAGGTAAAACTCATTAACGGTGACGGTAACGGAATAAACAACAGCCGCGTTAACTCCAAGCTATTCGGATTTCCGAATATACCCTTTTCTCTTACCAATAATTACTGTTATCCTTTCCCCACCGTCCTCGTCACCACGACGGAGGCCAATTTATATTCTACTCACTATTCAAACACTAAACACCAAATAAAAGGTTGGCATGTTATCTGCTCAACTGTATTCGTTTAGAGATATGCGATGTGTCCAAATTTTATTCGCTACGTATGGTATTTTGTGTTGCTGATCGTTTATCTGTAGTTTTAAGCTGTCTGTCTCTCCGATTACGGTTTACCCCGCGGCTCAAACAACTATCCAAATATTTCAATCATGTACATTAATCTCATACACGAAACAGTTTACCTATCCATTCGATACGTTACACGTTGTTTAACAATTGTTCTGTTTGTTTTTATTGGTTAGTATGGTGCTGGGTATACATATCTTGAGCTCGGTTTAGAACGAAATGCACGTCAGTAGAAACGATAACCTCACGCGCCATTCTTATCCTTCACGCGGCTGCTATAAAGTCCCTGGAGCCCTAACAGCTACAATCTATTTTGTGACCGGAATTTACCATTTCCTGAATCTTCTCTCATTCTCTGTTAAATTTTTCCGATAATCGGCGGCGGTTAACGGAGATGACGTCGGCTACACTATCGGAAGTGTTGACGGAGGTGCTGGTACCTGTTGCAGCGGTGATCGGAATCTTGTTTGCTCTGTTTCAATGGGTTTTGGTTTCGAAAGTGACGCTGTCGCCAGAGAACAACAACAACAACCAGTCAGGAGGGAAGAAGAACGGGCACAACGATTACCTTATTGAAGAAGAAGAAGGGTTGAATGACCACAACGTTGTTGTTAAGTGCGCTGAAATACAGAGCGCTATCTCTGAAGGTCTGGTCTGAGATTTCGAAGTGCTTACTACTAAGTTGCTGTAGATCTGGAAACGAGAAGTGTTTGTTTCTTTGTTTATAATTTGCTGAGTTTGGTTTTCCGCGGTTCGGGTTGCGTTTTGGATCTCAGTGGCTAGCTGGTTAAAAGGATTAGAACTTTAAAATATTCCAGATGGATAGCGTCTTAGTATTGCAAGCTAGTTCAATTTTAGGGCGGAAGTTTTGTGTGGTATTATAGTATTTCTTTGCAAACTCTTCTGCTTTGGATTCTGTTTTTCTTTTCCATTGATATTGGTTTTTTGTATTGGAGGATTTCAATGGTTATATTTGTTTCTTTGTTTATGCTAACTGATTCTTGGCAATGTTTACCTTTGACATCTAAATAACTACATGTTTAGCTATATTGTTAGCTAATATATCTGCGCAAATCAACATTGAAGTATAATCACGAAGACAAGGTGGTTGAGTAAAACCATTGCATTTTGTTAAGTTTTGGTTGAAAATTGTTGCATAAAGGTGTCAAGTAGTAAACAATGCCCTTTCTGTAATCAGGGAATAGTTTACAGATTAACAGAAATCTCTAAAGATACACAGAAATCTTTAAGTTCGTGTGGGTGTTTTTGGATTTACTGGAAGTTGGTTGAGATCTAATATATGTATACAGACAATTCTAACATCCATGTGTTGGACTGGTACATATGAAAAGTCTGATTGCTTTATTTTAATGGTATAAGTCTTGCATTTAACTCTAGCCAGGTGTCATCTTGCTTCCATTGTCTACATTTTTTTGTATGCATTCAGTCAGTGTCTGATGTTATGATGATTTAACCTTCTCTAGATCTGGATCTGGCACATCTTCTAGTATAAGTACATGGTTGCTTCACAATGATTCATGCTCAATATTTTTATTCTGGTTGTTGGTCCCTTCATATGAAGGATTGTTGGAGTTATTTATGTTTTCATGTGCTTGAACATTGACATAATTTTTGTGAATCTGTCGTCATTAACCTTTTTTTTTTATTTTATTGTAGTTTTGAGAATCTGTCTTAACATATTCCCTTAGGTTAAATGCTCTTGAATTTGAAGACAATTCTAACATTTGTTTAGATGAAGATATCTTCATCTTTCTGGTTGATGTTTAGATCTACACTTTGGAGACTCACTTTAATTTGTGATAAACAACATGCATTCTTTCTTGCTAAAAACTGAATTTAGAAGTCAAAAAACAATTTGAATCAACAGATTGATATTTTTAGAAAGTGCATCTACTGATAACCACTTAATTCATAGCTCCAAAAAATGTAGGAAGAGAATGAGCTGGGATCTTTTTTTATGAATTTTAGAGCATATCAGGCAATTTGGGAGAAGTGCCTTATGAGTTAACTCTTATGTTTGGGGCGTGTTTACCAAGGGGGTGGGAAGTGGAGTTTTGAGTGAAGTGGAGTTTTTAGGAAATAAATTTAAAAAATAAAATTAAAAATTAAAAATATTTAATAAAAAATAAAATTTTATATTAATTATATATTTATAGTAAGTGTTAAATTTGAATTTTTAAAAAATTTTATTGATAAAAAAATTTTATTTTAATTTTTATATGTATTTATGTGAAACTTGAGTTTGAGGGAAGTGGAGTTTGGGGTGTTGGTAAACACGCCCTTGGTCAAAAGCAGTCTTTTCTGAGCTGTTTTGCTTCATTTTCATTTAAAGGTTTCTTACTTTGTCTTGACAATCACTTTCTGATAAAACTTTTGTATTCATGACAGGAGCTACATCTTTCCTTTATACGGAGTACAAATATGTTGGTATCTTCATGGTTATTTTTGCTGTTCTTATCTTCCTGTTTCTTGGGTCTGTGGAAGGTTTCAGCACAAAAGCTCAGCCTTGCACCTACACCAAGAAGAAATATTGCAAGCCTGCACTTGCTAATGCTGTCTTCAGCACAGTGTCTTTCTTGCTTGGTGCAATCACCTCAGTGATCTCTGGCTTCCTTGGCATGAAGATTGCAACATATGCAAATGCCAGGACAACACTAGAGGCAAGAAAGGGTGTTGGAAAAGCTTTTATTGCTGCTTTCCGTTCTGGTGCTGTGATGGGCTTTTTGCTTGCTGCCAATGGGCTTCTGGTGCTCTACATTGCCATCAACTTATTCAAGCTTTATTATGGTGATGACTGGGAAGGACTTTTTGAGGCCATTACTGGTTATGGTCTTGGTGGGTCATCAATGGCTCTCTTTGGGAGGGTTGGTGGTGGAATCTACACAAAAGCTGCTGATGTGGGTGCTGACCTTGTTGGCAAAGTTGAGAGAAACATTCCCGAGGATGATCCAAGAAACCCAGCTGTAAGCATCTTGCTTGGGGGATAACGTTATCGCAAAATAATTTAGTTTTCTATTCTGCGTCCTCAGCTCTTTCTAGTTTGTCTCAATATTTATGTTCATATGAGATGACTTTTTCACATATCTTATGTCTGTAGGTGATTGCTGACAATGTTGGAGACAATGTTGGTGATATTGCTGGAATGGGTTCGGATCTTTTTGGCTCATACGCAGAGTCTTCTTGTGCAGCCCTTGTTGTTGCATCTATTTCTTCCTTTGGGATTTACCATGACCTGACTGCAATGCTGTACCCCCTGCTCATTAGCTCAATGGGAATAGTTGTTTGTTTAATTACAACTCTATTTGCAACCGACTTCTTTGAGATAAAGCAGGTCAAGGATATTGAGCCTGCACTTAAGAGGCAGCTGATCATTTCTACTGCTCTTATGACCATTGGAATTGCAATTGTTAGCTGGGTTGCCCTTCCGTCATCTTTCACAATCTTCAATTTTGGCGTCCAGAAGGAGGTGAAGAACTGGTAAGAAGTAAATAGTTACTTCATCTCATGTACGTGAAAATCTGTTTTTCTTTTCTGTGTCATCTTATCATCTTTTGTGCCTGATTTTGGCCAGGGAGTTGTTCTTCTGTGTAGCAGTTGGTTTGTGGTCAGGTCTGATCATTGGCTTCGTCACTGAATACTATACAAGCAATGCATACAGGTAACAATTTTTCATCTGTTTCTCCTTCGTGTTAACTTTTGGGTATAATTTCCCCATTCCCTAAAATATTTTCTCTGATATTCCTCACGTCGCTATCATACAGCCCTGTGCAAGATGTGGCTGATTCCTGCAGAACTGGAGCTGCCACTAATGTTATCTTTGGACTAGCCTTGGGATATAAGTCTGTCATTATTCCCATCTTTGCTATTGCCGTTAGTATTTTTGTGAGCTTCAGCCTTGCTGCCATGTACGGAATTGCCGTCGCAGCTCTTGGAATGTTGAGCACCATCGCTACTGGACTTGCTATTGATGCATATGGCCCCATTAGTGATAATGCTGGAGGCATTGCAGAGATGGCTGGTATGAGCCACAGGATTCGTGAGAGAACTGATGCTTTGGATGCTGCAGGAAACACCACAGCAGCCATCGGAAAGGTATGAGCACTGGTTTTTAGGAGTTACCATTATGGTATTACCATATCTGCATGTATCGTCTATGTTATATTCTAATCATCCTGCCATATTTCTAGCAGCGTTTGAAAGAACTAATAGTATGAATCGTTATCACTACTGAATTATGAGTAGATTTGAGTGAAACCTTATTTTCTGATTTTCTCAAACTGAAGAAATACTTACATGCTGGTCCTTTAAATTCAGGGTTTTGCAATTGGTTCAGCTGCCTTGGTGTCACTTGCACTTTTCGGAGCCTTTGTTAGCCGAGCAGCAATCTCAACTGTTGATGTTTTGACCCCCAAAGTCTTTATTGGGCTTATTGTTGGAGCTATGCTTCCGTACTGGTTTTCCGCTATGACCATGAAGAGTGTTGGCAGTGCAGCACTGAAGATGGTTGAGGAAGTCCGCAGGCAGTTCAACAACATTCCTGGTCTTATGGAGGGCACCGCAAAGCCAGATTATGCTACCTGTGTTAAGATCTCTACTGATGCCTCTATCAAGGAGATGATTCCTCCAGGCGCTCTTGTCATACTTACACCTTTAATTGTTGGAACCTTGTTTGGAGTTGAAACTCTTTCAGGTGTTCTTGCTGGTTCTCTCGTTTCTGGTGTCCAGGTTGGTAACATTTATATTTCATCAGTTGATCACCTAATTCTCTTATATTCATCATTTCCTTAATGTACCTTGTACAGATTGCTATTTCTGCATCCAACACTGGTGGTGCATGGGATAATGCTAAGAAGTATATTGAGGTATTTTCCCTTCAAATTTGGGTTTGTTTCTGTAGACGAATTTTTTAAGCTGCCATATAATCTACTTCTATATTGTAAAGGCTGGAGCATCTGAGCATGCTAGGACTCTTGGACCTAAGGGATCAGATCCCCACAAGGCTGCTGTGATTGGCGACACCATTGGAGATCCACTCAAAGACACTTCTGGTCCATCACTCAACATTCTCATCAAGCTCATGGCTGTTGAATCACTCGTCTTTGCACCATTCTTCGCCGTGCATGGTGGCATTCTGTTCAAAATCTTCTAAGATCGAAGAAGACTTCCTCACCATACCAAACTAAAACTGTGATGTCAATCACTTCCCCTTTACCGGGGGAGTGATAGAAAATTTTCGTATGTAGACCCCAGCTTTTATCTAAAGATTTCAAGCTGAGCTCGATGTTTTGCTGGAGGAGAAAAACATAATATTTCCTTAGAAACAGTCTTATATTACTGCGATAATGACGAATGATTCTTGTAAGTTCACAAAGAAACCTTCCATGTAGCGGTCACTTATTTAAAGCCGTATCATCAATGATAAAACATTTCTTTCTGCAAAAGTTCTATGAGTTTCTGTTAGAACCCGTCACTGAATTTCTCTAGTACTCAAAGCTCGAATGCCTGTGGGAATCTTTTCTTATAGCTGTTCTTCAAGAATGATAAACCAGTTGTTGATTATTTGTTCTTCCTGAGAGGCAGGAGACGCCTTATGTTTAGATGGAAATTGTTTCGCACTCCATTTCATTTCACCATTTAGATTTATTTTTTATCTCAATAAAATTTTAGTATAGATAAATTATATCACATAATTATATATATATATATTTGTTGTTATTGTAAAAATAAAAGAAATAACTTTAGTTTTCAAAAATTTTTGATAACTTCTATAAAAAAACCTTCTTACTTTAGACACTTAACGGACGACTCCATAATAGGCTTCTGAAATAATAACTAAAACAACGGCAGGCCCATTGGGCTTTATTGACCAATCCAACCCATAACAAGCCTTAAAGTCACGTCCTGATGACGAGGCAACTCAGCGTCCTTCATTTAAATTGCATAATAGAGCGTATATTGAAATATATTAGCAAATTTAGATCTATGGCCCTCTCCGGAACTCAATTTAAGCTATTTGGACCGATCTTCACTAAAACTCATTTAAGTGACAATTTCCGCAACTAATTTGAAGTCGTGTTTGCTTACTTTCTGTTGTTTTTGTATTTTGCCCGTGCATGTGTGGCCGGTAATTCGTTCGTCGCTCAGCCCGCGCTCAGTCTCGTTGGCTCTCTCCGCTCCATCCATTCACTCTCTTTCTCTCTATTACAAATTCTAAATCAATCAACCAACAAACACGAAAAACAATCGGAAATTAAAAGTAAAAAATCAAACGGCGAGCAATAGAAAATTTTCATCTGTTTGCCTTCAATGGCTTCCAAAAATCTTGCTCTGACCTTCTCTCCATTGAGCAATAGTAACGGCTGCTACTACCTATTGACATCCAACGGAAGTTTTCCCGCCGCCGTATCGCTCCGTCAAACCGGCGTTATTTCTTTCCGTACTCAACGATTGATTAGTCTTCGTGTCTACTCCGGTGGAGACGGAGCTGGTAGTGGTGGTAGTGGATCCAGGAAGGCTTTGAAGCAAGAAGTTGTTAACGGAGTTATTAAAGGAGAGAAAGAATTAGGAGATGAAGTTTGGGAGTGGAAGTGGCCATTGCCGCCTTTACAACAGTTGCCGCTTAGGTATAAGCTTATTGGTGCCAGCTCTCTCGCTTTCGTCGTCTGCAACATGGATAAGGCAAGTTACAGCTGTTCTCCCCTTACTGAATTTGCATCACTTTGCTGAATTTTGTTGTCAATTTGATGTTCGTGTTACATTTAGCGCTACTTGTGCTTGGTATCAATTAAAAATTTGATTTCCTTTTTCAAAGAAGTAAAAGTGAGTTTCGAACTCTAGTATAAAAGCTTCCTTGTTGGTACACAACTGTCATGCCATGTTACTGCTTATGCCTTCCATTTTGTACAGGTAAACTTGAGTGTGGCAATCATTCCAATGTCGCATCAGTTTGGTTGGAGCTCATCAACTTCTGGCCTTGTTCAATCTTCTTTCTTCTGGGGATATGCTTTAAGTCAATTGCCAGGTGGATGGCTTGCGAAAATTTTTGGAGGGAGGTTGGTATATTATGAACTCAGCTTATATGCGATATTAGACAGACATATGGTCCTGGTGTGTGTTTTTTCAGGCTTATTAGATTGCTTATCAGATTCTGTAATGTAGGAAAGTCCTTGGAGTTGGAGTGCTGGCTTGGTCTTTGGCGACAGCGCTTGTCCCATTTGCAGCTGGGTTCATGCCTGGACTAGTTTTATCTAGAATTTTGGTAACTTAATGCAAATGATTCGACTAGGACCTTTACACTAGCAATGCTTTTCTTTTGTCTTTACTATATTTAAGCAACCATGCCATTATTCATTCTACTAAATGCAATTTTTATCACTACAATGCTTACATAAACTGTATCTAATATGGTAACTATTAAATGAAAAATAATGTACTTAGAGTCTTACTGGAAAAATTCAATTTAGTTCATAAAATTTTTAGAAATGAGATATATAATGGGCTAATTGTCTATCATATAAGTGTTTTCATAGATTATGGAATATAATTCATGATATAGTGATGCCATTTACTTGCAGTAAGAAGCTCCAACCATTGTAATGGAGTTTTTTCCCCCTATTTTCTGATGCAGGTGGGAATAGGTGAAGGGGTTTCCCCATCAGCTGCCACTGACATGATTGCAAGGTCCGTTAAGTTCTGCTTCAACTTTTTCTGGGAGATTGCTCATTTCTATTTAATCAGGAGTTTGAATACTTCTTTACTTTGTATGATGGTTCTCTCTACATTTTAAGCACATATAGACTGATACTTGCCATGAGTATCATATCATAATTTCTCTTTGGTTCCATTGCAGCCTTTACAGTATTCCATCTGTTTTAACTTTTTCAAGTTGGAAATTGTTCTTTACTTATGTGGTTAGCCTTTAAATTGAACGCAGAACTGTACCTCTACAAGAACGCTCCAGGGCTGTGGGTGTGGTTTTTGGTGGCTTGAGCATAGGAAGTGTCCTTGGGTATGTTTTATTTATTATTATTATTTATTTATTATTTTTGCGTGACTCTAGGTTTATAGTCTTATACGACCAGCGCTTGCTTTCTTGCATTTTGTATTAGAGGATCGTAACACTTAACTCATCAAATAATTTTTGCACTAACCATTCTGAAATAAGCTCCAGCCCTGTTGTATGCTGCTTACATCTACGTCCAGCTACTTCAAATAATAGATTTCCCTTGATGAAAGTAATATATCTCCCTGAACTAGCTATCATGCACTGTGATTGACTTTGGGCATACACTTGTCCCCAAATCTCCAATATTGAGACACAGGAGATTCTACCTTATTAGTTCTGTAAAATTTAGATATATTATTGCTGAAAGCTCATGGTTAATCTGTCTGAAGTTACTTAATTTACTTCTGTTATTTCTAAGATCAAAATAAATTTTGAGATGATTTCCTATAGCTGTGTGGTGCTTTTCAGCTATTTACTGTTGAAGTTTATTAGCACTTGTTGCCGTTTATGTCTATAGGCATTTAGGCATACAAAAATGCCTGCCTCTTCTTTATTTCATTTGTATTCGGTAGCATATGGGACCTACTCTTAGATGTATTATATATTTACTGAGAAATGTAGAAATAGGAACTGAGCATTGCAATTTTCATTTACAATTGTTTGCTTAAACCTACAGGCTACTCTTGGCGCCACCCCTCATCCAAAACTTTGGCTGGGAGTCTGTCTTTTACACATTTGGTATTATTGGTATCATTTGGTAAGTGAAGTTTTGATATTAAAGCTTTAGATTTAACCATCTTTGCCTGTGTAACTTGTTTTGCACATGCTTATGTAAGAAAAATATCAAGTTACATTGTACCTCTGGATTTTGATTTTCTTGCATAAAATATTTTAAGATTAACGGAAATGCTCAGCATTATCATATGTGGCCTAATGAATGTTTAACGAAGGTTTGATTTATGCTTGTTTTTGTTTGTATAAGGTGTTTGGGATTTGAACTCTTGAAGGAAGGGAAATCATTGATTGAGGGCCTCGATATATTCGGTAAGATAAGATAATACTGCTTTCTGAGATTTAGGCTCCTACGTTGGTCTTATTTATTTACCATCATATCAGCATGTTTGTCTAAGATGGTTATAGATATGCTGAATGAGTCGCTCAAAAGGGAAGATGCAAGATTTATTTTAGACAGAGTAACCTGACAAATAAGTACGTTTTTAGGTAATAAAATTAGAAAGAAAATTTTCAGCCACTAATATCTGATTAGCTTACACTGAACTTCTACGCCCTTGTCCCTCTAAAATATTACTAGTTTGCATTTGCAAACTGAGGAATGAGAAACGGTATATAAATGCTTTAGAATTTGATATAGATGGTCCTTGCGTGATGTGTATGTGTTTCTTTTTCCTTATTATTTCAGTTGTGAAGGTGAAATAACCAAATTTCTCTTTTTGGAAACTTTTGAATATCACTGATGGCCCTTTACAGGTCCAGAGCGAACTTTCTTGAGCAACTCTTCTTTTACATCTATTAGCAAGTTAAGGGATCGATCATTGAGTGAACTGGGTGATTCAGTCAAGGTACAATGGTTCTTGTGGACGCTACTCTGCTTATCTGTTTTATGTAATTTGAGTATTCCTAGAAGATGAATATCAATTATAAAATCAGCAGTCATTTTTCTGTGACTTTTGACTTGAGTCCAAGTCAAACAAATTCCAGAACCTGCTTTGAGAGCCTATGATTTTATGCATGATGATCCAGTTGAAGTCTAGCCATGCGAATTCATGCCTGTACTGCCTGCCTGCTTGTATGCTTTCTGTGTTAGCAGATAAAAATTGAAATTAGGCCATAATAGCAGCGTCTAGTGGTAGGAAATAAGATGAGTACTAATGCTCAATGAGATGAATTGGGAAGGAGAGGATATTGACGTTTTCACAAGATACTTTGTTCCAGTACTGGAATTAAATAAATTTCTTTGTTATACCTGCTGAGTAGCTAGGCTATCTGATTAGGAATAAAAGATAACCATGAAATTCCTCAAGAACTTTGCTCTTTTAAGAATTTAGTAAAGAGACATGTAGGCTCTTGTTATAACGTTGAATTTTTTATATTGATTTTTCATCTAATATTTGTCCATGGCTATGAAGAAGAAAATGACTCTCTTACAGCTTCTTCTGCTATAGGATGTTCCCTGGAAGGCTTTCTTCAAGAGTGAAGCAGTATGGGCAATGATTTATGCTCACTTCTGTGGAAGTTGGGGCCATTACACATGTCTGTCTTGGTTACCAACATACTTTAGGTATGCGATTCTGTATACATGTCTATTCTCTTCTGTTTCTAGTCATTATAATCAAGTAAAAACACTCTGAAGAAACTGATAGGTCATTTAGTCATGTACCATCATTAGGTTCTAGTAAATGTTGTTGGCAAGTTTTAACATGCCCTTATAGACGATATTGAGCTGATTTTATTATTTCAATGCAGTGAGGAACTGAACCTAAATTTGATGGAAGCAGCATGGGTAAGTCTGTGATAGAAGAATCTTTTCTTTTTAAATTTCGCTCTTGTTATTATCTTTTAAGTTTAATATAGATCTTACGAAAGTCACCATAACAACCGTTTCAGGTATCAATTCTTCCTCCACTAGGTTCACTCCTAATTACTTCGGTTGCAGCATCTTTTGCTGACAATTTGATTGCAAGTGGAGTTGAAACTACGACGGTGGGTTTGTTTCTACGACAATGCCATTCCTTTTGAGCATGGATATTGACCAGCATAGTTAAACTTGATAAAAGTAGTGTGCTCTCAGATCAAGTTACGATGATAATAAAAGGCTGTCTTCATTTCTGATGCATCATTTCCCTTGGCTTGTAGGTTCGAAAAATTTGCCAAACGATTGCCTTTCTGTCTCCCGCAATTTGCATGACCCTTTGCTCTTTGGATCTAGGGCTGTCACCATGGGAAGTTGTAGCAATTCTTACAGGTGGCTTGGCACTCTCAAGCTTTGCCTTGTCAGGTGCTTTCTTTTCTTTTTAATTCTAAGTAATTTGCTTGTTGCATGAGTTTATCTAAAGGCCGAGTTCTAAAGTATATATTCTTTTCCTGCAAGGACTCTACTGCACCCATCAAGACATTTCCGTTGAGTATGCTAGCATACTACTGGTATGTCATACAACTCAGTTATGCCTAAACTCTTTCTTATTTGGAAGTTACCACTAATAACAAGTTCCTGAACTGTGCTTCATCTACCATACTGTTATACATTTTGCACCAATGAAGTAATATAGTCCATAAGGTTAGACATAAGTTATGTATAATGGTAGATTTGATTTGTAGTCCATAAGATATGTGCAATTATCCGAAGTACCTTGCTCAAATATGAGACGATCGAGGTTTTGTTAAGCTGTTGTAGAAAAATTGTGAAGAAACTCCTCTAGAGGTTGACAGCATCAGACTGTTTCACCGTTTCCTACAGGGTATCACCAACACTGTAGGTGCTGTACCTGGAATTGTCGGAGTTGCTCTGACAGGATATCTTCTTGATTCAACCCACTCATGGAGTGTAAGCTATCAGTAGTCATAATTTTCTTTGCACCTCATTTTCTAATGAGATCGTCTTTTTCCCCATTCCTAATCTTTGATTTGTTTTGTGCATGTAGCTATCTTTGTTCGTTCCATCTATCTTCTTTTATGTAACTGGTGCAGCGGTATGGTTAGCATTTGCCAGCAGCAAGCCTCAGAGTTTTTCAGAAAGCGATTCACAGCACTAAAGTTCTGATGTTTCCGTTCAACTAGCTGCATGCTGAGATGTTGTAGTGATTCAACTTTCAAGGATATGTACTGTTGCTCGAATACAAAGCTCAATTAATCGCATGGAAATTTCTTGTCCTTCGATATCATTGCTTCACAGCAACTCCTGCCCTTCTCTTTGTGGAGCACCTTTTGCGTATCTGTGAGGCAACTACAAGTTAAGTAGGCAATATAGAGTACACACTCGTCCATATGTAGAGAAAGAAATTTTTGTTTTACCAACCAGGAATCCAGGATGTGTTCTTTTTCATGCGTTATTCTAATGTAGTTTTTTTTTCGTTAGAGGACGTGTTTCTTCTGTAATGCGATTATTCGAAAAACAATTCAATCTAATACTATACTCGATCGTAATTATTGAATTTCGTGTTAGAATACTACTGGTACTTGTTTGAGTACCCTTTTGTTTTGTGTACATTCTTTTTATTGTATTTGAGAAGAGATGTAATGCATCCCTTTGTGTAATTGTGAGTTCTATTTTGAAGTTACACTGAACAATGAATTTCTGAGACATTTTTTAAAATATTTGAAAGTCTTTATAAAATAAATTTTTTAATAAAAAAATAAATTAAATTTTTTAATAAAATAAATATATTTTTTAATTAAAAAATAACAAAAATAAATAATAAAATAATTAATGACATAAAACTTTTTAATATTTAAAAATATTTTAAAAATTCTGTAAAAGTTTGAGAGTGCTATGAAATAAAAATTTTAAATAAAGAATAATTTATAAATTTTTAATAAAAAGATTTTCTATTTTTTATTAAAAAATAATAAAACTAAATAATAATAAGGTCTGAAATTTTTATATTTAAAAAAAAATTCTGTAGATTAAAAAAATTTATTAAAAAATATAAAATAAAAAATTATTAAAAATACTGCTAAAAGGTGCCGAATTCAGTTAGCATCTTCCTATCAATGAAATGTGGTATATACTACGTAAGGTAAAACAAAGACGATGTATTTTTTTATCTGTAGTTCCTGTATGCGCTAATCATGGAATAACCTCAGTCGAATATGTGAAGAACTGAAGATCAAGGTTATATTAAAGCTGTAGTAGGCAAATTAAGAAGAACCATTTTTTAAAGCTTGATTTATTACATAGGACTTTGTTGGGGGTTTATATATTAAATTTGATAATTTCTTAATTTTCTGGTAGGCGTTTGAATTCATTCACTTTTGGAGGCCCATTATGATATGGACTAAGGCCCATGATTCACACTAACAGAACAAACCAGTCTATCTTTTCATCAGAGCAAAAATCTCAAGTATATTTCAAAGACCATGAGAAATTGAATGCGGCGAATATCAAAACAACCCAATCCAATAAAAAGAATCGCTCGATTTTTTCTCAATGCTCCGCCGCAAACCCACCAAGATCGATCTGAAACCCGAAGACCGCGACGAACTTCTCGATCTCCCCCGCCATCGCCAACCTTCTCCGCCGCCGCAATCAATCCAATCTTCTTCCTCTTCTCAAATTTCTTCACTAGCCAATCTCTTAAACCACCAACAACAGCAGCAGCAATCGAAATCGCAACGAATTGGGATCGAATGAATAACCCAATCGAAGTTGAAGTCAAGCTCCGGCTCCCTGATTCTGGTGCTCACCAGAAGCTATCGGAAGCACTCTCAGCTTACCATGTTAAGACTCATCTACAAGAGAATTTCTTCTTTGACGGTGTCTCCGGTGAGTTATCTGCAAAGCTTGCTGTGTTGCGGATTCGATTCTATGATGGTGATTCCAAATGTGTGATTTCGTTGAAAGCGAAAGCGAGGATTGAGGGTGGGATCAGTAGGGTTGAGGAAGATGAGGAAGAGATTGAGCCTGATGTTGGCAGGCAGTGCGTTGCTGATCCGATGAAGCTTTCTGGGTTGAACTCGAGGATTATGGAGAGAATTAGGAAGGAGTTTGATGGCTGTGATAAATTTGTGTGTTTGGGAGGATTTAAGAATGTTAGGGCGGTTTATAATTGGAAGGATGGGGTGGTGTTAGAGCTCGATGAGACGCAGTATGAGTTCGGAACGAGTTATGAGGTTGAGTGCGAGACAACATCGCCGGAGAAGGTGAAGGCGATGATGGAGGTGTTCCTGAAGGAGAACGGCGTAGAGTACGCCTATTCAGAGAAGTCTAAATTTGCTGTTTTCCGTGCGGGAAAGCTGCTGCCGTGAAGCTAAGCAATAAGAGCATTGTGATTGGTAATAATTTTTATGTATTTTGATAATTGCTAGTAGTGGTCGTACTTGGAATTGATGTCCTTGTGGGTTGCTTATCTCTCATTAGGTTTTATGGAGAATTAATATTATGTTTAGTGGAGAATGCGTAGTGTTTTGTTACTTTTGATAAAATGCTTTATAAATTACATCATGAAAGAAAAAGTATTTGGTTAGCTATACTTTTAAGTCTTTTTTTTTTATTGCAGCTATGATATCTGTTCAGCTAAAATTTCTCATAGTTTTAAAATCTTTTTGGTAATAACTGTGTTAACTACTGTATCAAAGTTTAAAAGAAAATATAGATTTTCGTATATGTAGAGTATCCGTGTTCTTTAGTCTATTTACAGTAAACCTGAGAAGTGAGTCTTTAGCCTCAAAGTTGTAGCAGGGTTGGAGATAAAATATAAGTTGATGCTATAATGCTGAACTAAGATTGTTGATTTAACGTGTCCACTCAATGAATTCTGAAAAATTAAAAGGAGTTCAAGCATTTAATGAATGAAACATAGGCATCTCACCTATAGTGTTCATGAACAGCTTGTTAAGAACTTGAGTGTAATCTCAGTAGGTTTGCTGGACTGCTTCATTGAAACTTCAGTTATAGTGGTATCGTCTGAGTTTACACTTCCATTTGTCTATTTACAATTTCTCCACTCAACTCAGCCGGTTTTACACCTTTATCTTAAATATTGAGGAGCTCACTGCCAAAGACGGTTTGCACTTTTTCGGGAGTGAACGTTTCTTTGTTACAACCATTCACCCACACTTTCCAGTGTCCCACATTGTTGTCATTTGCTCCCATTCTCTCACGCATTCCACGCTATTCTCATTTCCATAAGGATGACCATGGTTCGAAGGAGGAGGATTGCATAGCCCTGATTCTTATTCAAAGGTCCTATTTTGTTATCGTGGTTTTGTTAGCTATAGTTTTGAGATTATAAGACTATGGGAGTAGGCTATTTGGGTAATGGAGTGTACATCATGTAGAAAATCTTCAACTTAAAAACTTGCGATTGAATGTCCTACTGGGTTGTTACTGCTTCGAAAAAAATTCAATATATAGTGCAGAATTTTGTCATTTCTTTGAAATATTGAGAATATGTTACTCAGTTTAGACAAGATTAAACCAAGCTGCCACCAACTTACGGAAATTGATGTATCCCAGTGACTGCATATTTATTCTGCAATTGCATGTGCCCTTTCTCACAAATTGTGTACCTTCTTTTATGTATTTTGTTTAAAAAATAA
The DNA here is from genome assembly GCA_019914995.1 of Acanthochlamys bracteata. Lineage (NCBI taxonomy): Eukaryota > Viridiplantae > Streptophyta > Magnoliopsida > Pandanales > Velloziaceae > Acanthochlamys > Acanthochlamys bracteata. Next base: position 516,903 of record CM034138.1, on the reverse strand, counting down.
ATGTGGAAATTTTGCTGAACAGATGTTTAAAGTTGATAGCTATGAAACCAAATTAGGACTTCTTGTGTAATTGCTATCACATAGAGAGCTTGCATTCGATGATATAATTAACTTCAATGATATCTGGACTTGTCCGGATAGGCGTTGTTGTTAAGTGCATTTGAACTATGAACCCACTACTGAATCATGAAACCTACTACCTTGCAGTCCAAAGATGTTAACATGCATTACTGTATCTATAGAATTGAAAACCAAATAAGCAGTGTGTTTCCTTAGCTTTTAGGATGGAAGATCAATATGAAGCATAGACCTCCCAATTGTCTGGGCACGTTATTTGATGTAGTAAATACAAAATGTCCTCAATTTGGGTGTGGACTTGGCCATAGTGACAACAAGTATTTAACGTTGTTATATCAGAACGTTTTTTTTTTTTTTTTTAGTGGTGTGAATTATACACTGTTGTTAAATACTTATGTGATTCCGTGTGAAAGTATGGATATGTTTGTCTTTGGCTGGAGTAGTTCATGAGGTGGACTTTGTGATATTCTTAGGACACTTTTTAATTAGTAAGAAATGAGTTCTGCAAGACTGAGTTCATTGAAACTAAGTTTGGTAAAAAATTGATTAGAAATGAGTTCGGTGAGAGCGAGGTATATTGAAAATAAAAAATGATTTGAATTTAAAATCTGATAAAAAAAGTGAGCTTTAAAGCTTGCTTCAAGTATATCAAATTATACTTTTTTTTTTTCAAATTTTAAATTCGATCATTTTATGCGTTTCAATTGTTATTCTGAACATTACTTTTATACTGAACTTTAACTTTATCAAAATTGAACTTCAAAATTTAATTTATTTATTTTAAATATCATTTCGAATTCTACTATTTTTTCACTACTCATCAAATTTTATTTTTATAAAATTTAATTTTCAAAATTTAGTTACATATATTTAAAACACGTTTTAATACGATTGAAAAGTGAGAGTGATCGCCCTTCAGAGCTCGCACCAATCCGCTTCCTATCTCTTACACAGTCGATCAATGCTTGCCGGTTGGGGCACTTTGTTTTAATAAAAAAAAATTTTAAATAAAATAAATTTTGTTTTTTAAATAAAAAGTTAAAAAGTATTTATTATTTTTTTAAAAAGAAAGTTATTTCGGAATGAAATACGTACTCTTAATAGATGAGTTAGATTATACAATTGGGGTAATATAAAAATTTTTCTTTTCTATTGATTTATTTAGTAACTGCGCTTAGAAAATATTTGAGAGTATTTTTTTAAAAATAATTTATTAAAAAAAAAAGATATTTTGAGAATTTTTGTAGTGGTGATGGCAGGTGCAAGGAGTTGATGACTTGTTTCAAAACTCCTCGTTTTAATTGTCAACTGAGAAAATTTGTTCCTAAATTTGTATTTGCCTACTTGCGCTTTTTGCAAACGTTAGATAAATATTAGTAAACAAAATCTCAACTATTTTGGAAATCAATTTCTATTTTACACAATACCCCTTACATTTCTGTACACAGTGCCAAACAAATATGAATATTTTTGTCATTTAAAAAAAGCCCAGGGTTTCTCTGAAATGTTTTCAAGTCCTTCTCGCACGATTGTTGAGTGCTGCTTCGGTCGGTCTCATTCCTTCTCCGGCCCATTCAATTCAAATCCATATCTGTAAAAACTGTTCGAATTTTTTCAAAAAATTTGTTAAAAAAAATCTTCCAATGGCGTCGGAGATTGAGGTTGTAGACGAGTCAACAACGGCGGTGGGAAGCAACAGCGTAAGGGGAGATGAGGTAGCGGAGCTGAGGAACGATGTGTATACGGCGGCGGCTTACGGCGATCTAGAGAAGCTTCAACGGCTGGTCGAGAAAGAAGGTTGTTCTGTTGCAGAGCCTGATGGGCTCGGGTATTACGCGTTACAGTGGGCAGCTCTCAACAATCGCACCGCTGCTGCGCTGTTCATTATCGAGGTGGGCAGGCTTTGATTGAAACAAATGTCTATGCTATTGTTGCTGTTGAGCTCCGCATGTTAGTTAGATGATTGTCTCGTGGAGAATATGCTTCGGAGACTAACTTTGAAGTTGGGAGTTTACTTAGCTTAAAATTTGATGGAATAACTGTTATGAGCAAAGTTTCTGATGTTTGAAGTGTTGACTGGGGTCAATTTTCAATCATTCAAGTCATTGTAGTTGGTTCTTCTCCAAATTTAATGAATATCACTACAAAATCTGTGCTTTACTGAAATTGCTTTGTGTCAGCGTGGAGCAGATGTGAATGCAGCAGATCACACAGGGCAAACAGCACTGCATTGGAGTGCTGTGCGCGGTCACATCCACGTTGCTGAGCTCTTGCTGAAAGAGGGTGCACGTATTGATGCTGCAGACCTCTGTGGTTATCAGGTCAGCATTCTACTATAGTGACATGCTATTTCAGGTACCTGTCTTTCTTAGAATGACTATATTAAATAGAGACTTAAGATCTTTATTACACTCACATAATTCTTTACTTCCCTATAGAAGGACTAGAATATCTACAACTTTTATTAAGTTTGTCTGTGGGCGGCACTGTTAGAAGAAATAGTGCAGAGTGAGAATGTTTTGATCAATGCTAGAAATGCTAGTATTATCACATTAACTCCTTCTGAAATGCTGCAACTTCTTTTGCACAACACAACCTGTGTCTTTGTTTCATGTCCATTAATCAAGTTTCGATAATTGCAGACAACACATGTTGCTGCTCAGTATGGACAAACCGCCTTTCTCTACCATATTGTCACAAAATGGAATGCTGACTCTGATGTCCCTGATAATGATGGGAGAAGCCCGTTGCATTGGTAACTTAGTGTTCTCTTCCCCATTCTGCAATCGGTATTTTGTTTTTGAAATTTGTGCTTTTCTTTACATTTACAGCATCTGGTAAGAGTTGATTAGATTGTCAGTTGCGAATTCTGCATCTGTGTGTTTCATGTTTAGCATGCTCGGGTTCATCATAATGGTTATTATGACTTCAGTTGCTACTGCATATAGTTTCTTATTCTCATATGTTGAGGTTTGATAGATCAGTTTTGGCACTGCAGGAAGTGCCAATAATTTGACCAATTTTTTTGCTCTTTTCATATTTGAAAATACAGGGCTGCTTATAAGGGATTCACCGATTGCATACGTATTTTATTATTTCTTGATGCGTATAGGGGGCGCCAAGATAAAGAAGGTAATGGTTTTACTTAGTAATCCTTGTTTTTCAATTGGGGTCCCATTAAGAATCTAGTTTCAGCATTTCCTTTTTCTATGGAGTAGGTTTTGACCCTTTACTAATTAATGCCATTAATGTAGGCTGCACTCCTCTTCATTGGGCTGCTATTAGGGGAAACCTGGAGGCATGCACGGTATTAGTACAAGCTGGTAAAAAGGAGGACCTTATGGTGACAGATAATACTGGCTTCACTCCAGCTCAGCTTGCTTCTGATAAGAGCCATCGGCAAGTTGCATTCTTTCTTGTAGGTATTCTGTTCTTGGAATAATAAATATTTGATTGTTACTTTTGGTCAATTTAGATACGAATATAGGAACTAAGATTTTATGTACTCTTAGTATCATGAAGTAGTAGTTTTGTACTAGGAGTCAAATAGGGACCTTCCAGATTTTGGCTGATTAAGATGTATGCTTCTAGTGTAAATACCTTTCTGTCTTTTGATACTTTGGCTATGTGAGGTCTAGCCACTTATGTAAGTGAATACAATATAGAATGCAATTAGTGGAGCTTCCTTGTATCTAGGAATTCTTGGAATTCACATGCTAGAAGATTACACTTATCTGATTTTAGTTGATGAAGCTGAAACAAGGATGCTGCAGAGCATATGATGACATCATATTGATTTGATTGTTTGTTCTTGCAGGGAAACGCTAGGCGATTGTTTGAACGACGTTGTGATGCAAACACCCCTCTTGGAAAACTTTCAAAATTAGGGCTTGCACCTGCTCTTTGGTTCATAATCATTCTTCTACTTATTACTTACATACAGTCGGTTATTATAGGTGTGTTTCATCTTGGCTTGTAACATTCTGAAGTAAATAAAGATATGGACTATTTTTGTTATTTGCTTCTTATCTTGAATTCACGTTTTGTCCAGGATCTTATGCCTCAAAGTTAACAGCAGGGTTAGGCCTTTGTGCTTGGTTAGGTGTAGTTTTTGCAACATCTGGGCTTGTTATGTTTTACAGATGTAGCAGGTATTCATCTCCTCCTTTTTTTTGTTTGTTTGTTTTAGATGATACTATAAGCAGTCATTGAGCAAATCTTGTAGTTCTAGTTTTGGCTCTACACAAGTATTTGTCATTTCTTCTCCACTTTGTTCTCCATCAAGTAGTTAATAAGGTTTTCAGATTGCATATGAGAGCAACTTTCTTAGATTAATTGTTTATCCTTATTTGGTAGATCACTTAAAGAACCTGGAATTGATGCTTGATTGACTAGCAAAAAGTATTCATAAGATTGGAGGCCAAGTTAAAATGTCTTGTTAATGTAGACTACTTCATGGATTTAATCATGAAGAAACCTACTTGTTTTCTGGCAATTGTTGCATAGTAATCTCTTAAGCCAATACCTGTCATTTTTTGGAGGAAAAGAAAACTTTCGTATGTAGTTACTTTATCTGCTTTTGGTCTTTTAGTTCTTGTGCTTTCTTATCTCTCTTTGTCACAGCATCTATTGCTTCTGTTTTGCTCTCTTAGTGAAGGTTGCTATGCAATATTATATATTTTCACTTTATTAAGTATATTCACAGGAAGGACCCTGGTTATGTCAAAAGAAATATTCGTGATCCACAGAATGCTAGAGATGATGTAAGTTTCTTGTTGATATTTCTATTATCATGTTTATGTGTTCTTGTCTATGGCATCTAAAAACCTGCTTCTATATAAGCTCTTGATTCTATCATGCATGAACTAATATGTAATGTCTACATCTATTTTTAGGATGCTTTCTTCACTCTTACCTCTATTTAACTGGTTGGATGGGATCACATGATAGTATAGTGCCTCATGAGATGTGGATCTGATGTTACTATGGCTAACTCCTTAAAATAAAGTTAATAATTAAGCTTGAAGTTTTAATACCTCATTACTTTTGCGGTATCTGGCTCCATTCTTCATGTTGAGTGCATTTTTGTTCTCTTTATCAGTATAGGCTTCAATGTCGAGATCATAGTTTTTATCAGAAAACCAATTTTTGTAGAAGCTTGGTTATGATACCTTCCATGTGGAGCAGATACAGTATGTCGTAATTTCTGTACAATGTCAGCTTATTGCCATGCAATTCCAGGCACTAGCTTAGCTAATTTAGAAAATTGATTTAAGTCTGCAATATCATTGCCATTGGCAGTTTGGAAACTTTTATGTTGGCTAATTACAGGAGTGAATGCTATCTCAAATATTAGGATGTCATGTGAGGACTGGGAGCTTTTATCGATATCTTGGAGACTGGATAATATGAGACGTATTTTGGGTTTTGATTGAAACTTATCTAAATTTTCTGTGCAACAGGAACCTTTGTTAAAAATGGAACTGGATCATCCTGCTCTACTAGCTGGAAATTGGTCTCAGCTTTGTGCTACATGCAAGGTACAAGTTTACTTATTCTTCATTGTTCTCACTTTCTTGTTTCTTCTGTTCATATACCAGGGTGCTTTCTCTTGTTAGAAAATTTCCTTGAGAGGGTTCTCAATTCGTATTTATGCCAATGATTGCGTAGATTGTGAGGCCTATCCGTTCAAAGCATTGCTCAACATGTGATCGTTGTGTGGAGCAATTTGATCATCATTGCCCTTGGGTATCTAATTGCATTGGCAAGGTATTGTTCTAGCAAATCATCTTAAAACTTATTCTGGGAGTTATTCTTCTGTTTTTATGTTACCATCTTGCCTTGTTTTCTTTGGTAATCTTATGATTCAGTTACATACACTGTTTCAGAGAAATAAGTGGGAGTTCTTTATGTTTCTCATCCTAGAAGTTTCTGCAATGATAGTTACGGGTGCTGTAGCTATTACAAGTATGTCTTATTAGAGTATGATGTTTTTAAAGTTCCTCGTCTATTGAAGTCATTCCCAACAGGAAAGTGATTTTTCCTGTTTCCTTTATGAGTAGGAATAGCAACCGATACAAGCATTGCAAGTTCCTTTGGTGAATGGATGAACTACAGTATCTCAAACAATCCAGGAGTTGTATCATTTGTCATAATGGACGTCATGCTTTTCTTTGGAGTGGCAGTGCTGACTGTTGTGCAAGCATCACAGGTAAGAGGTGAAGTGTGTAGATTTTTCTGACAGGTTGGTTACCTGATTTGCTTTTTGTCACGTGCTATGACGGCAGATGACTTTAATATGATAGCACTTGTTATTGGTGTCTGCTTGTATAATATGACGGCACTTTGTTGTTAAGTTTTCATTTGTCTTTTGCAGATTTCCCGCAATATAACAACAAATGAAATGGCAAATTCCATGCGATACAAGTACCTCAGAGGACCAGGTGGCCTATTTAGAAATCCATATGACCATGGTGTATGTAAGAATTGCGCAGATTTCTTAATCAAAGGCTACAATGAGGATGTGGATTGCTCAGAAAGGACATCACTGGCTGAGGAAACAGAGATGATTGAGATGATGAGGAACAGTAACCTTTGCAATGGGGAGGGACGCCATTCTCACTTTGCTAGTGGGAATGACCACAGTCATGTCCGCATTGATGTGGAGTCAAAGAGCTCCAGACAGCACGGTCATTCCCATTCTTCTGCGTCCAACGATAACCATGAGAGAAGCAAAGATGTTCCTCCTGTTGGCTTGGGTTTAGGCCTTGAAAGGAACAATGTCCGCATAATCCACGTTCATTATGACCCTTTGTTTTGATTATTATTTGTTTATTTGTTGTAATTATATGGAATATCTGTTGCCGCAGCCATGTTATGTTCATAGTTAACAGTTTTGGCAATATATTTTACAGTAGCAAGCAGGGAACAAGCAGTTGGTTAATTCTCTTTGTATCTAACTGCTTCAAAAGGATTCCAGATCACAATTGAGTCTCTACAGCACAGTAGTTATGATTTCCGTATGATTTCGTAGAGTGAAAACATCCTTTTACCATCTGTAACGTGATACAAACTTGGCAGGAGTGACAGAGCCATTCCACCAACTGATAAAACTGTGACTGAAGACTAATCTTCCAAAAAAATCTGATCTGCAGTTAAAATTAGAGAGAGAAATTACAATTGAAGCACAATTTAGATGCAAATTAAGACTAAACACTTATGTACGATGTGTATATCTAACTCCAGTTCTTAATACACTTATAGAAGTTGCTTTTTACATTAATAACCTACACATAATCTCTGGTCCTCTGCCAAGATGTCAGTTGAACGTGGAGAGTCGGCATAGCGCAACTTCTTACGGTAAAATTGTTCTATTTTAAAAATAAGTTGTACTTTTTTTACCTCAAATTTTATTATATAATTTTTTTTATATTTTATAAAATTTTAAATAAATTTTATAAAATATTAAAGAAAATTTATTGAAAATTATAAAATTGAAAAATTAGTAAGTCTTTTTTTGGAACGCACAACTAAACATGCCTAAGTAAATTGGCATAGTGCTCCATATGCTTAAATGATCTTACAAGAAACAAATTGTCTGAGATTCTTTGGAGTTCCAACTGCCAACAGAGTGCCATATTCCTTATCATGGAAATTCACATTCTCAGTTATCCCTGCAACTTCCAAGCATTCCTTTTTAGCTGCTTCTCTCTCTTCTGCAGTGAAAGCTCCCTGATCATTCTCAATAATTATGAGGAGCTTCTTCTTAGGATGAAGCACAAACTTCTCAGGTGTGTATCTCGAGGGGATTGTAGTCTCGTTGAATGTTTCACCCAGTCGCTCAATGGTGAAAATCCTCATGTCATTTTTAGCAACTGCAACAACACCTTCTGGACACTGTTCAGAGCAGAATAATGCAGCATATTCCAGCGTCTCATACTAGAGAGGAGTCGACAGAAAATGGTCCTGGTGTATGTATCCAACCTCTAACAATTGCTGAGAGCTTCTGGCCGTTGACCATATCCACACTGTGCGAAAGAGCATATCATTTTGCAAGCTCGCGTTAAGCTACACGCTAGCAGGGTGGTCGGCGCCATCCTCGCCTCCATTGGAAGCCTGTACCTCAAGCAAGAGCAGGGACTCTGGTGGTGAAGAAACGCTTTGGACACTAAGTATCTGCATGCAATCATCAGGGTCCAAAAACAGGATCCTGATTGTGTTGTCATATGAGCCCCCAGCAAGGAACCTAGAAAGCTGCCGCCCCTTTTGAACAGGGGCAATATCAAGGCAGGCTACATCCCCTGGCATTTCATGCTTCTCAACCTCCATAAGCTGTCCGGTGTGATCCACCTCAAAGTAGATGAGCTCGCCACCACTCAGCGCAATCACAACCTGTAGTTGATTTGACCCAACCTTCACAATGGTCTTCTTCCCGGGAGTCCTCCACTCATTTAATACGCCCATCCTCTCTGATATGCCTTATGCCGTTGGGGTGAACCTGCATTAGAGAATCATAACCGAGGGGCGAAACTGCAAGTGATGGACAAGAGTACCGGAAATGATACAACTATATAGGCGTTAAACTCATCAGAAATGTTCTCCTTGTGGAGCCATCTAACTAACAGCCAGCCCTGGTCTGAGTATTCGGATGGAAGACCTTTGTCCACGGCCACACAGCGCATAGATCTGTGGCGTCTCCTCCTCAATAGAGATTAATAACAAGCATATCCATTATTGGCATGAGCGACGCAAGTGAAAAATCTTGACAAGGTTCTTAACAGCCTGTGGCTGGAAGAACACTGGCTGGAAACCTTCCTCCATTTCCATTAGAGTTACCGACGATGACTCCACATCTTCATCATCTCCAATTCCTTGAAATTGGTACAGTGCATGATCACCAAACTCAGATGCCGCAAATAGGAATCCCATCTTGAGCACGCAGAGTGCGGAAGCCACAGGTATCGTATCAAAATACTTAATCCTGAGCTCACTGACCCTCTCGCCATCATGCTTTACAGTAACCTTGAATATATCACCATATTCTGTCTGTAGAAGGAAAAAGAACACTGTCTTCTGCCGATGAGTGGCCGCAATCAGCAACCACACTCAGCTGGAAGATCTGCACGGCAGGGAATAACAGCTCGGACATCATTGTGACTCTGATTCCGCCAAATCACAATATTCTCAGCACAAACAAGAACACCTCCAGGCCCATCTCCACCACCGGGAACTGTAACAAGTAAATTTGCGCCATTATCTACAGGGTCTGACCACCGTCGAGTAACATGGTTCAATCCATGATCGAGTTCATAGGATGTCAAATGCTTCTGTGCTTCACTTGCAGCGGTACCAGATGGATCCTGATCACCATCAGAGTAATCAAGCTCAATCGCCGCAAACAGTGGGTTTGTCGAAACCAGTATCAACTCCACATATAGAGAAATTTATCGTGTGGGATTGTGAGCTTCAAGAGGTGAAGAAATGGTGAGCCGCGCTGCAGAGTCTCGATTGAGTACATAAACAAACTTCTGTTTCTCACAAGCTGCAGACGCTGTTTGGTTCTCCGTTTCAAAACTGCTTATCAGCTTTTTTTAATTTTTTTTATTTATATTTTTTAATATATATTTTATAAATATATAAAAAATTTATTTAAAAATTTAAAAAAATATATAAAATTTTTAAAATTTTTTATTATATATTTTTATTATTTTTTTTAAAATAAAAAAATATAACTTATTTTTTAAAAAAAACAAAAATATATCCAATTTTATAAAAATTCATTTCATAAATAATCCCAAATGCCTCCGCAATCATCACCGCACGACCCTTAGGATCGACGAACTGTCCGGAAACAATCCGACGGCACCCAGATTTCCCAAAAGTTTCTTGATGAAATTTCTCAAAACTACTTGCTCGAGGGTTTGTAATCTAGAATAACTATACAACCAGAATCAGAACCAACGACAAGGTGATTTTTCGGAGAACCGGTGAAACGGACCTGAGCAAGAGAGCGGATAGCTCCCAAGATTTCAACAGAAAGTAGGGTTTGAAGCTTGCCGGGGGCGGAGAAGAGAAAGATTCTTACCACTAGCTACGGCGATCTCTTGTGTTTTGCCGCCAGTGAAGCTCCCGATCACCGCGCATGAAACCCCCGTTGCTTCCTGAAGCGTGAGGCTGTAGAGATGCATTGCGAATCCTTCGATCGATAGATCGATTGATTGATGAAGTTGAATTCGAACTTCGGAAGTAGAAGGAATGTGACTTGGGGATTTAGGTTAAGGGTTTATACGGCGGTGGTAGGTGCCGGAGTTGGCGGGAAGAGAAATAACAACGTAGGACAAGGAGAAAGGCGGTAGTGACGCAGTAGGGTTTTAGGAGTTGTTACAATTTCAAATGAAACTTTCATTTGAGAAAAAAATATCATTTTTGTGTGAGACTATCAATAATTCTAAAATAATATTGACAAATTTTGAACTTTATTTTTTTTCATTACGAAAGCAATAAGCTCTAATTTGATGATATTATTTAAAGTTAGAAATAAACGACATAGAAGAACTCGTATGAAGAATTTTTAGCATGTTATAATACTGCAAGTGCTACTAAATCAATAAGTTAATACATAGCTCAAATAAAGAGATACGTGATCCACACCCCCCTCTTCCCCCCAACCCCCAAAAAAAGCAGATCTCAGAATAATAGAAAAGATATCCATAACAAGTAAACAACTAGTCTTGAACTTCCATGACTACAACCAGCAGAAGAGAAGCATCCCAAGATGGAAGAAAAGGAATGCAACTTTCTGTGATTCAAATACAAGTCACTTTGAACTTGATTGCAACTGGAACTTACAATATTTATTGGGTTATTATTACAAGAGTTAATCACTTAGTCCTTCGCACAGGTTAGCAGTACATTACAATTTGAACTGATACAGCTTACGTTGTTAAGTCTGCTGCGGAGCTGTATCATACGCATTTCTGATAAAACCAAATATATTAGGTATAATCGGTAGCCTCAGCCGTCAACCTTAGCTGCTGCAGATGCATAGCTTACGCTGCTGTCTCGCATGGTCCTGCACTGACTGGATTGTTCATATTGCAGGAAAGCAATTTTAATCTTTGTCGAACAATTCTTCAGCATCTAAATGTTCGGAAAAGGTATGAGATTAAGAAGTAAGACCTGTGTGAATGACTAGATAATAAGCAAGATCTTAATGCATGAAGAAGAGTAAGTACATTAAGGAACACGCTGATTGGATGGCGCCCGCAGATTGTATTATCAAACTCCCTCAGATACCTCTTGAAAGCATCTGGATCTCCTGTCTCTATGATATCCATGCCCATGTGATCTAAGGTCTCTATTGACTTGTAAATGGGACCATGCTTTTTGTTGTAGTATTGGTAATTGAACCTGCCAACGAGTGCAAGCTGGATCCATATTAGAGGCTAATGTTATATGCATTCTACGTCACCAGTTAATGAAAATACTAGGAATATATTAACACTAGTAAGAAGGCAGTACACATAAAAAATGCAGAAAACGAATATACCTTGAGCCCCAGTGGCAGAAGTCGGATGAGATGGAGAAGAAATTCTTAGGGTCATCAACATATTTAGCAAGCAACTGGCCATATGCAGCTTCACTTTCAGAGCTAAGAGCACCAACCAAAATGGGAACAACTTTGACTGGATGACTAGAAAGATAAACAAAGTCAGATGCTATACATGTACAAATACTACAGCATAACTGAAATAAAACTTACTCCTGAAACACTTTTGCAAGATAAGGCAGATGCATCTCCATGCTATGTTCAGCTTCATCTACATGAAGATCCATAACTTCAAATTTCCCAGTAGCCCGAAGCTCCTCATTGACTAAAATGAACATATTTGCAACGATAAGTTTGAATAGAGGACGAGATAATATATCGATAAACAGAGCAGTAAGCTAAAACTCAGACACAACTCTCATCGAATATAAGGAATGAAGCACAATCTCATTGAAATTCAGTAGAGCACTTATAATGCTACTAAAATGCTACTTACAAAGCAAGCTCATTTTCCATACATGATCTAGAAGAAATGCCTCAATTGTTTGACATCAAAACCAGAGATGACTAATCAATGGTTTCAAGAGACACACCTACATATGAGATATGGTGCAACCGGCATACCTTCCAAATCAATCGGCAAGTCACCTATTGGTGTGCTGTAAACTGTTGCTTTGCTAAGAGCACATGTTGGAGTGTAATAATGATGTGAAGGGCCAAGAAGAAAAACCCTTGAACTGAAATGAACTGTATGTTAGTGACGCAAGTAAGAAAAAGTAAAGGCTAAAGCAACCAGAAAGAAAAGTTGGGTTTTCTGAGCTAGTAGCTGAAGTTTATCAGCAAGGAACTAAGCAAGCATTCCGCAACACAAAGCGTAGGAAGGGAGGCTAAATTTACAAAATGTCTACATGCATGATTACATTTGTCAATTGCACACCCTTCAGAATGACATTGATGGAACCTGCACCTTTCCATACACAATTGCAAGCACTTTTTATATGGATTCATACATAAACAAACAAAAGTTTGCACCTTTTCATCTTTCTCATGACAGTTACGAAAACGATAATGGAGATGGTCATAATTCTGACGACCGTTAATATACATTTGTTTAGACATGATGATGACAAAATAAAAACATGTGTTTAAGACACATGATGATGACAATCTGCACCTTAAATTCTATGCCAAACAGAAACCCATTTGGACAAAAAAATACAAACTAAAAAGTTAACTGCAAACTGCAGTACAAAACTTGGAAAAGCTAGAACATTCTTGCAGAGAAATACACTTATAATCATAACATTTAAGATCTTTAATTAGTGCAGATTGTGTGTATTTCCACTTAGAGATTGGATAGAATCATTGCCTGCTGAGTAAAATATATTTACCAAGAATGAAGTAACATAAACATAATCTTTAATGTACATCCTGTGATGGAAAGGAGAAGCATAAAGGAAACTCTTGCAGACAATTTTCAAGAAGAAAAAAGGCATAATGGAAGACATTTCTGAGTTCCGGTGGAACCAACTAGACATATATACAAAATGGGTTACACAGTAAAGAACTACCACTACACTGGCCAAAGACGAGGAAATATTAGCTCACATGTTTGAGGGATCAATGTTAGCAAATGCATATGCTGCACATCGACCAGAATATGAGTAGCCTGCGTGTCTGAAGTCAAAATAACCAAATATTAGGCCTATTACAATGGTAATACTAACAACTTACAGAACATGCAGAAAACTTACGGAGCAATTACTCCGCGAACATTAGAAGACTTAGAAATGCCTGATGCTTGGAGCCACCCATGAAGCTCTTCTTCTAGCTTGTTGGCTGAAAGTTCACAAAGCAGAATAAAGAAACCAGCACTCTTATCCACAAAGACGGAAGAAAATAGGAGAGTCGTATATGAATTCCAGACAGATCCTTCAACTCCATTCTCCATAGCTCTAAGTTCGGAGTTAATGGAGGCACTATTTGATTCAGAATTCAGTAAAAACTAGAAAAGCTATTTGCACAAAGAGAAACTTGAAAGAAACCACCATATAGCTGATCCATAATAGTTAACAAATTCTATTATTAATTGAACAACTGACGACTAGCTGTGAGTCAGCAAAAATCCCAAAAGCCCAAGTTATCAAAAAGCAAAACTCTTAATCACAAATTATCAGCAAAAATCCATGTGAATCTAGTTTCCAAAATCTCGCCTAGCTGTGAGTCATCTAACTATACAGAGTTCATTACAGTACAAAAATTCAGTGACAACAAGTAATTAAACACTTGTAATTTAAATTCCAAAACCAAAATGTACTAGATCATTACTCCGATGAGATAAGAGTCAATCGTTCTCGGTGTATAGTCAACACATGCAAAAATTACCAAAATTGGTGTAAAACTGACGCCACTGTTCAAAATCAATCGATCAAAATCAACAGATCAAACTAAGCAGATTAAAATTTTAAAAGAGAGAGAGTGAGAGAAGGAAGAAGACTACCGTTATCGGTGTACCAGGAGCCGGCGTGCGTCGCTCTTCTTACCGCACTCGCCATTAAAATCGAAATAAAAGAAATTTTCTCGGCCGCGAAAAAAAAAATATCAAAATAGAAAAAGATTTTCTCAACTAACGACGAGTGTAATAGACGCTAGAGTTTGGAATCAGTTCCCTTTCTTTTTTATATAACCAGGTGCCTGATAATTTGCAAATATAGTCTCCTTAATTTTGTTTCGTGAAGTCAGATCCTCTAGTCTAGCCTCCAGAGCAACAAATTCAGGTGCAAATTGCTGAATTCAGTTTTTCATGGCTACGAACTGCAATTTGGTTCCAGTTAATTTGCAGATTATGGGCGTGACAGATATATAAGTATATAACCCCACATGGTCACAAAAGCCTGAAGAGTTTTCAACATCTATACATGTCATCAAAACTAGCAACGAATAAAAGGTGCAGGAAAGTTTGAAAGTAAATAATATAATAGAACTAATTCAACTAAGAGAATATTTTAAAATATTTACAATAATTAATTAAAAAATTAAAAAGTACATATATAAAAATTTGTACGAATATAATTTCTTTATATTTAAATAAATTATTAAAAATATGAGGTGCTTATTTTAATAATAAGCACGCTTATAATTCACTTTTTCTTAAAAAACTATATGAAAAATCACATTTAGTTTACTTTTGTAATGTAAAATTAATTATTTATATCACATTTAGGTCACTAAAAGAAAATAACATAAAACGCTCAATATCTGAAAACAGGAAAACAACAGAATTGCTATTTAACAAAAAGAATCACTTTCATTTACCGGGCAACAGTAGAACCCCCATGTTTCACAAGAATACACAATAAATCGAATACGAAGTAACAAGTAAGAGGGATGAATTCTTGTAATGGAAAAATCAATCAAAATGTATCCGTGGCCGCTCTGTATCTATTTCTGAAAGAATGGTTTCTGCAAGCAACTCTATATACGTCTCTTTCTTTCTTCTCCTGCAACAAAATGGCATACTTAGCAAATGTGGGCAACAGGGAAATCAAAATGATCTGGTCATAATTTGAAAGTAATCTGATAACTTCTCATGAACAAAAACAATTAGCATTTAAGCATGGTTCATCCATGCCGCCGCGAAACTAACTGGCAACAAGCCTGAGAGACCAACACCGATACACTGGCAGGCTAGTTTTTCTAGTTTGTCAAAAACACGCACCCTGTGATGCCAACATATATGTGCATACATATACACAGCGAATACATTACAAGACGTAAGCCCTGATGCAAACGAAGAGTACAGAAAGATGTCCGCAGAATAAAATTATCACAGGCACTTACATATTTTCAAGTACTTCCTAAGAAGACATCTAATTTGACATAAAAAAATTAATTTGACATAAAAAAAAGAAAAGAAAAATCCCAGGTGAAGTAACAGATTGCATGGAGTAAATCATGTATAGTGCACTCAACAAGAAGTGCAAAACAAAAAGGCATACACCAGGAATGCAGCTAGAACACAAGAAGCTACAATATGAACTGGAATCTAATGCGCAATTGACATAAAAAGTCGGATTATATGTAGGATGAATACGATGAGCCTCCGAAAATAGCAGCATAGGAAAGT
Organism: Acanthochlamys bracteata; assembly: GCA_019914995.1. Classification (NCBI taxonomy): domain Eukaryota; kingdom Viridiplantae; phylum Streptophyta; class Magnoliopsida; order Pandanales; family Velloziaceae; genus Acanthochlamys; species Acanthochlamys bracteata. Next base: position 501,151 of record CM034138.1, on the reverse strand, counting down.
GTTGGAACTTACAACAAAAGAAAAGGCAAAGAACAGGCCCACCCTTCTAGGCAGCCTCCTCCAAATAAAGGGAATCAACCAGTAAGAGCTCTTCTTCATATCTTAGACCTCCTCCAACACTTGATGCAATTTTGATACTCTCCGCCGAAACAATGGTTCGAGCCGGAAAGATGGAACACCATGTATCCATCTCTTAGCATCATACATTTCATTCCATGCCCGAACTATCTCATCAATTTTAAAAGACAAACCTAGAAAACAAGACAAGATGTCAGAATTCTTGAAAGCATACCGTGACGCCTTGGCATTTTGGAACGAGATAAAAGCATACGCAATATATAGCTTGAAGTGGAAAACTAACTACTTCGCATCCACAAAGAAAAAGATCCGTAAGTAGATTTCAAACTTCTGCAGGGCCTCAATTAGAAAATGCCTTAGCTATATATAACAGAAACTTGGTTCAGCTGCAATGTATGTTCACGCGCTACAAAAACATCTATCAAAAAATGCTATAGATTATGAACACGAGCAAACAAGGAGTTTAAGAACTTCAACAAAAAAGGATCTAGCAGCATAAGATGCACGAACATCATGAAGTTATTATTATCCACAGGCTTAAGCCAGTTCTACCATTTATTACCTCTAGTCAGTGATAAGTACCAGCATGGGAGATAATACAAACGATGTATATCCTCAAAGCAGTGGTCCAGATATTTAAGGAGAAGTGAATGTAGCATATAATATAAATCCAAACAAAACCTTGTGGCGCAGCAACCATAGATGGTGTATACAAGCTGCATTATTAGGATATAAGAAATTGTAGGGATCTTAGCGCTCTACATCTTTTAGCTCTAATAGAAAACCCAGAATGAAAAGTACTTTATAATCTCAATATGCCATTTTTTTATGAATACCCTGTTCACTTTTATAACCAAATAAATGACTCACTGGATGGCATAGATACATGGGCAAACTACATTTGGCCTACATATGGATGCCTAACTAGATTCCTGTGCACAACCCTTGGTCCTTCTATGTTAGTCATAAACCACGTACAAAGAAGCCAGTGCATTTTATGCACTTTAACATTAATGTTCTCTTACTGCAAAGTCTAGAATAAAGGAAAAATAAAGAGGTGAAAATTGACAAGGCAAAAATACACAATTCCATTAAGAGATGGAATGTCCACTAACCGAAGAGCTTTGAACATTACCTCCATCAGTTGTCTCATTGGCACAATGGCTTTTGATCATAACAGCAATATCACTTTCAGAAGCCCCTGCCACTGTGAACTTATCTGCAGCTGCCATCAAACACTCATGCCATGACGGGATACCTATCTTGAATTCTACAATAGAACGTTCATACAGCAATGTCCCCCACAAAATATTAACCTGAGTCCTCATATTGGATGCCTGCTCTGCAGCTTCCTCAGGAGACAGGTCTTTTAAAAGCCCTTCCAATCTCATCTCCTGCAAGAGCGACTTTTCCTTGTCAGGTTTAGATAGCCCTTTCAAGCGACGTGCTTCCATCTCTTCCCATATCCCAGTACCCCTCTCCATGTTATCCTCAGCATTGTTGAATAGTTCCAAAACTTCATCAGAAGAAAAACTATCAACACCTACCTTCTTAGCAGCAGAAAAACACCAAGAAAGCTTTGCTTCCTCAAACTGTTGCCGGCCTAGTGCAAGAAGTGCTTCATAGAAGTCGGGTTTAATTGCAAGAGCTTCTCTATATCTTTTTCCTGCTTTTGCATATTCTCCTCTAGCCCACTCATAACCTGTATGAATATGCTCAAGAATTGCATCATGAGAAGCATCTTCAGGCATAGACAGTCTCTTTCGAGCACGAGACATGTGAATGTTTCCCCAGTTAAACATAGCAAGTGCAGCCATCTCCTGAAATTTATCTTCAGCAACACCAAAAATCTTTTGGGCTTCCTCGCTTGTGACAGTTTCTTCAATGGCCTCAGAGTACAGTTTCGTTCCAAGCTCATGAAGTTCCACATAATTATCCGAATTAAGCCCAACATGGTTCTTGAAAAGCTGCGCAAACTGGACAATCCATTCATAAATACAGGATGAACCCCTATCCTCATCATGCTTAATTATTACACTACCATAGTCAGAAAAGTTGCTTGGATTTCTCACATAGTCACCAGTTTTAACCTCCCGAAATAAAGGATCCTGATCAGGACTCACTTCAACTAAAAAAAGCCGAAATGAACATTGGGGATCTGCAGATTCTTGTGCCCATTTTAGCTCTTCCGTTGTTGTAATTGTCACCAAATCACCTTCCTTGTCCTTGTACTTAAGAAGGAAGGCCTTTAGATTTGGGAATTTACATTGGACCGTCTCCCTTACTTCCATCATACTACAATTTGCTGGTAACTGAGCACACCTTATATCCTCACCAAAGATTAGTTTTACACTCTTAGGGAGTTCTTCCTTTAGAGGCTCCTGTTTAACATCTTGTACCTTCTTCTCCTGAACCACCATTTTGTCCTCAGCCTTGTGGCTCTTTTTCTTTTTTAGTTTCTTCTTTTTTATTACCACTAACTCTGGTACAGATAGAAGTCCCTCTTCATCTAGTTTGATGCCATTTTCCTCAAGCGTGATCTTTAGCCTGTCAGAGATCTCCAATGCCGTGAGGTTGTTAGGCTCTAAGCTCAAAGCACATGTAACATCTCTGTAGGCTAGTTCTGGTTTGTCTAGGGCTTCTAAACATCTAGCCCGCTTTAGAAGTGCTTTTGTATACTTGGGTGAGACTTCAAGAGCCTTGTTGCATTCACGGATTGCTTCATTGTAGTCTGCTGGATTCATCTGCATGTAACAGGCGGCTATGTTGCTCCGCAAGTATGCAACATCTGTGTGGCTCTTTGGCAGTAGCTTGACAGCTTTCTCATACTTAAGCAGCGCACCTTCATAGTCCCTCCTCTGAAATAGCTTGTTGCCTTCCTCTTTCATCTCATTGGACATATCAATGAAGATGGGCGTGTCGGCATCAAAGACTCTTGGAGTATGCTCAGTAGAGGACTTGCTATTCTTGGAACTTGTATCGCTTGGTTTCCCTGATTTCCTCTTCGTCCCGATAGGCTTCCCCATTTTTTAAATTAAAATTTATTGCACTTTTGATTTAACTTAAGAGTTCCAATTCGCTGTTCCCAAGTTTTCTCCTTTTAGCTTTTCTTGATAATAACCGAGTAGGAAAAAGGCAATACCTGTAACAGAAATGTGAGCTTTTCAGAAAAAAATCATTAGAAACAGCTCAAGAAGATTTAATATAACTAAAGGTTCTTAGAGATGTTTTTTCCTTGTCTTAACAAGATGGATTACACGGCTCAGCCAATAAAAGCCATATATAACCTTAATTCGGACAAACTTAAGAGACAATTCAAGATAAACTAAATCACATTAAGACATGATATAAAAGCTAGAAACTAGTCAGATCAATGTAAGTTAACCTCCAAATCACCCAAACAGCTAGGAAAAATCCAAATAATCATTGATAAAGAAACCATATCATGAATATAAAGGTACTAATCCCATCATTACTCATCAATAGTCAAGCTTTCACAAAACTGATTAACGATCGTTACTCTGATGAGAATCTAGTTCGTCAGTCTCAGAATTAGAAAAAATTTGAATCTCCACAACAACAAAAAGAAACATTTGTTCATAAACAAAAAGAAAAGTTGTTTCGACAACATACCCGATGATTTTTCTCAACAAAGGTGGCGATGGGCTGGAAGAATCAGAGAGACAATTAGGGCTTCTTCTGCGTTCCTCCAAAGCTTCCAAACCCAAATTACAGCAATGAATTAATAAATTAACAGATTGAATGAACTACAATAAATAATTAACAAACTGGAATTCAGATAAACAAGAACGAATCAATGGAGAAACATTCATTGATTCGTTCCAACATGTCTCCATCTCAATTCACCGTTGAACGAATGGACAACAAACAAAAATTCTCTTTTCAAATTTTCGATTGATTAATAATGCGGGTCCACGGAGAACTCCTCCATGGTTTATTCCCGAGAAATGGAAAACCAAGAATGGTTATTGTTTTTATTTCTTTTATTTGCATGTTAGATCCTCTCACCATTTATGTTTACCAATAAGGACAACTGTATTTGTCATTCTTTTATAAGTAACCATTGCTTGCAACCAAAACTCCCACGTTTCCATGCAATAAATTAGCTATTTTACATATAGGACCACTATATTTGCTATTTCTTGTTCGTAGTTCATTATTTTAACGGCCAATGCACCACGCTGATCGAATTAGCTCTAATTTTTTTTTGTTTTGTTTAACTCTGGTGTCACCGAATTAGATCCAGTTAGTTCAGCGATGACCGTGAAGCAATCTACAGCCGTTGTTGTTCTTCTAGTTATGATAGTTTATTTCTCGTTAATCAACGCCGACTCCGATGAGATCTTCACCGTCAGTACTGGTAATCCGTTATGTTTTTGAAAAATCTGAGTTAAAATTGAAGTTTGGAAAACTGTTTTTGGGAATTATTTGGTAATATGGTTTATCAAATCAATCCTTTTGGAAAGATCTTTTTTTTTGGTTAACCTTCATTGCTGGATATGTGAAGTATGTTTTTGTGAGTTATTTGGTTATATGATTAAAAGGTTAGGTTTTTTTCTAATTTTTTCTTGAACTTCTATTGCTGGTGATATTGTGTGCAATAACTCGTTCTTAGTTTAATTTGAGTTGGATTTTGAAATCTGGAAGAATATTTCTGTGAGTTGTTTGGTTATGAGGCTAAAGGTTCGTTTTTAAACAAAACGAATAGAATTTTTTTTTACTCTGAACTTCTATTGCTGGCAATTGTGTGCTAACTTGTTAATTATTTGATAATAGGTGTATTTTTTGGTAGGAGTTCTCGTGAACCCAAATTCAGGATCGAATTTCATTCTCCAACTTCACCTTTTCAACCTGTAAGTGAATCACATTGCTCTAAAAGTTTTTTGCTTGATAGGTCTCTTAGTTAGAACTTGTGGCGAAATTTTAAATCTATTAATTCACGTAATCTGAAGAAATTGGTTTTAGTAAATTGGATATTTCAGTATAATGATTGCACGCAAGAGCTTACTGCACCTTAGTTAATGAAGTCTGAGACTTCTGGAACTTATGCAAAGTGTTTTAATTCAGCAAAATTTGACATAGTTCGTTTCCGAACTTACTATTGTATCTCTAGTATTGACAAACTTCTTTCTATTTTTCCTGTGGGACGATGGGGGTATAGTTTCTTATATGATTATCAACAAGCTGCATGTAGTTTACTATCTGATCAAGTTCTTGTATTTTGATATCTGCTGCAGTAGAAGTTCTTCTATAGCTCTGTGATAGTCTTCACATAGTAAGAGTCGTGGTAGCTAGTATTGTCAAATGACATTCAATTCTGGCTTGTCTTGAGAAGTCATTGTTAACTATTGAAATTAGATTCACCTCAATTGCAGGGCAATGACCAAGAGTCGATGCTTATGGCCAATAAAGATGGTCAGAAGTATATGTGTTTCTTACCTGTGCTTGAGGAAACTAAAACTCTAAAGTCCGTTACACCGCATAATTCAAGCAGTGTGATTGTGGAGAGTGATAGGACGCACAAGTTCAAGACACCAGATGAGCTGATGGATGTTTTACAAGACAAATGCTTTTATAGAGTTAGATTTCTATTCAATGCTCAAGTATTTTGCTAAAAATATCTTCTGTTTGTTGTTTTTAATGAACCCTTTTTTTCATAATATAGCATGAAGGTTGGTGGACCTATGAGTTCTGCTACCAAAAGAAGTTAAGGCAGCTTCATTTGCAAGATGATAAGGTAAGATTTTATTTCTTTCTTGCTTTTAGCTCTCTAGTGCAATTTCAATCTTGCACTTGACATCTTGAAGTTATAGCATCATCTATTGATGAATGCTATAAAGGATCATGGGAACTCAAATGTGTTTAAATTATAAATCGAATGCTTGTAACATGCTTGAAGCTGCTTTCAATTCATAGTCATTGCCTGATGAATTTCCTCCTAGCAGTATGGTGCAATGTTAGCCTTTTCTGCCATTTCTATAGTTATTTTTTATAGTTTTGTGCCTATTCCTCATGTTTTTTGGTGTTATTTTTCGTCCAATCATCATCACACAAATCCAACATCTCTTTGAGATGTCCTGTCAATAATGGTTGTGAACTAACTTGAGATGCATTGGTCTCTGGCCTTCTGTTTGAAAAGACTTTCCTACTTTGGAACAGATGAAATAGAAAGATTGGTAATAGCTGATCTTTCACGTTGAACAGGTGAAACTGAATAATTTCTCTTAGGAGAATGTTAATTGGACTTTTGGATGCTTCAGATCAAGTGACTGATAAAAAAGTATTGTGTTGAAAAAGTAAATTGGTAGCATATTGCAAGTGTAGAGCTTCATCTAGTTTGTTCAAAGATTAAATATCTTTGGGAGTATTAGTTTTGATTAAATTCATGTAGAGCTTCAGCTAGCGTAGAGCATTGATCACATCCAATAATGAACAAGTTGAAGTATGTGAATAATATGCTAGAACAAGATAAATTTTAATCTAGATAGTCAAAAGACCATTCCAAACTCCTCTCAGTAAGTATTAAGCTAGACACCAAGTTACTACTAGCACCACTGCAATGCATGCACCAATAGCTGGGTATCTCTCTAGAAATACTCTGACAGTGCCCATTGGTAGTGCCTAATAAGTCTTCAAATGATGCAGTACAACCATCCAAATTTATAGAGGAAGTTTCTTTTTGAAGTATTTGAATTATTCACAAGAACGTAAGATTTGCTTGTTTCATGGCAGGTTGTTCAACAATTTGTTTTGGGAGAGTTTGACCCGGAGGCAACTGCTGCATTTAACCAAAAGCGTTCAGACAGTTCAATTCTGAAAGATCCTCGCTCTAAAGATTCCTCTCAAAGGTGAATAAGATTCTCTGTAATAGTCACGAGTTCTTACTTTATTCATGAAGTTTCGTCTCAATTCTCTTAGAGCAATTGAAGCTATCAATCTGTAGCATTGAGATGCAGTCTTGTATCTAGTGTAGTTTGATTTGATTACTAATATTATAAGCACGCTATTCAGGTATCATGCTCATCTTTACACAAACGGCACCACATGTGATCTCACAGAACAACCACGAGAGACAGAGGTGCATAACTGAGTTACAGTTACGATTCTGTTTCTCCTTTAAACTTCTAATGAAGTTGTTATATCCTGCAGGTTAGATTTGTCTGCTCTGACCATGCAGTAATGATCAGTTCCATCACTGAAATAGCTACATGCAAATATGTAGTCACAATACAGTGTCCAATACTCTGCAAGCATCCGTAAGTGCAATTACCTAACATCTAGTACTCAATAACATTGAGTTTCTTTAGTTTTTGTGCCACCAGGTACAAAATCTACCTTGTCAAGCTGAAATTAGAATATCATAGCTTAGTACTTAAACAAGGCTGTCTAAAGAATTATGTCCTGCATTATTTGAGTAGATGCTTTCCAGGGAAGGTTTGTACTTCATAACACCATGATATTATTGTTCATGTAGTTATGAGCATTCTTTGTACTCTTTTTTCTTTAGATTTGTTCAACCTATGCATGTTCTTTACTTGAAATACTGGGATGGCATGGAACCCATGCATGTTCCTGAATTGGTAAACTGATCGAAAAAATCAAATACAACCTTTGCCACTGCAGAATGTTTCAACAAGAAAGGCCTTCTTGGTACACGATTCACTGCAATGAGATTCCCAGAGATGCTTCAGAGCCGTCGAACGATGTTCGATTGAAAGGAAATCAAATCGTTCCAGTTACAGATGAAGACGATGACTTGGAAAGATTTGCAACCTAGTCATTACAGATATGTAAAAGTTCAGAGGAATACACTAGTCTAGCTGCAGATATTGTACCTATACGTGCATAAACCTTTTGGAACAGGACTTTATGAAATTTTTACCATCTTTTTCTCGCTTCCCTTTTTTAACTTCAGATCAATGTTACATGTGAAATCAAGAAATTTGGTTTGCTAAGATGGCATTCTTCTCGCAGGCTGGTATGCTAAAGTTCAAGAAAAAAGCAAGGAACATTAACTTTCATGTGACCAGTGACCAAGTTAAAAAGATTCCAATTTTTTCACAAATTTAACGTGATTGGTCCACTAAATTTTGTATTTTTATTATGTGGCTGTTGCTAAACTTGCGTACACAACAAATAGATGGTTTCCAAAAATCTTCTTGTCTATGATATGAACTTGTGATCACAATGAACCGTAATTCAATACGGGACAATTAATCTAGCTAAACTCCACGTAGCTCTAACTTTTGTATTTAAAAATAACAAGAATAAATAATAATATATATTTTTATTTTATAAATTAGAAAAACTTTATAAAATATTCAAATTTTAATGATAAAAATAAAAATAAAAATAAAAAATAACATGCATGCAGCCCACGAGAAGAAACATAAAAACTTTTTATAAAACACTATTTCTGGCACACGTGGCAAATTTTTACTTGTTATATAGCATTATCCCTCGCGTTCACACGCTATTAAACAGTTAATACCCTCTAATGTTCCTTCGTTTCCACACGTCCGCATTCTTCGCTACCGAAAAGAACCCCTCTATTTATTATATTTACACAAATACCCCATTGATGAATCTGTATAAAGTGCCCCTTCACTAACTGTCTCTGTTTCTCAAAATAGAATCAGCACAGGATAAAAAAGAATTGAATCTTTTCTAGTTTTCTTTCTGATCTTGGATTGAAATTGAAATTGGAAACCCTAATTTCCGAATGTCAGCGCGAGGGAGAACACGCGCCGGCGGTATTGCGGAAACACCGTCGTCAGCAGCAACAAGTTCGAGCTCTTCTCTTCTCCGCCGCTCTGCTTCACCGGCTCGATTCTATCTCTCTTCTACGACCGCCGCCACACCTGCAGTAGCTTCGTTCCGTTTCTCAAATCCTTCGACACAGGCGAAATCAACGCCGGCAACACGGAAGAGAGTTTGTGCTTGTTCGCCGACGACTCATCCTGGTTCGTTTCGTTGCGTAATGCACCGGCGGATGGAAAGAAAACAACAGCCGCAACAGAATGGTTCCGGCGGTGATGGAGCGAGCAGATTGAGCGCGAGAAGATCTGCAATGGTGAACTCGTTGGTTCGGATTGGAGCGGTTGAAGGTGGTGAATTGGTACGGCGTTCTTTAGCGGCGTTGATTCGGCCGTCTTCCCACCATCAACGCCGCCGTGCTGCGTTCCAGCCGCGGCCGAGCAGGTTATCATCGATGTCCAGTGCTGATCCGCATCTAGAGGCGTGATGGATGAAGATTAACAGTTAGATCTTCTTTGTTATTTTTTTTGTCTTTTCTTCTTTGAAGTTTGAAGTGTGCTTTTCTTGCGGATAAGTATGGATTTTGTTTTAATTAAATCCTCATGCAATGTAAATACTGACTTTTTGCTTTAGAATTTTGAGAAGTTTTTGTTTTGTGTGTTCAAGAACATTCGATATTTGGAAATAGTAGATTAATGGGGTTAAATGTTAATTGCGAAAATAATAGAATCCAAAATGTCGTAAGATAATTACCTTAAAAAGTTAATGCATGAATATCTATAAAATTATGTGCTCTCTAATGTGAAATAGTTAATATATTGATTTTAGTTTGTATAATTTATGTAGCCTAGTGGAATGAGATCTCGAAAGCACCATCAACGATGTTGAGGTGGTTCTGTCGTTATATAATGGCTGGACAAGCAGACGTAAAAATGTTTGATTTAAGAAAAAAATTTACTTCAAGGGATTTGTGTGGGCTTCAAACAAGTGTTGACAAACCATAGACAAGCCTAATATTAAAGTAATTGTTGTTATGTCATGGTATGCTAAGTTGTTCTTGCTTGCAACTCAATTGTCTATTGAGTTGTTCAACTACGTCAAGGCAAGATAAATTATATGTTAACTTGCAAACTAAATTGATAGAGGCAATATTTACTACTTTTTCAAAAAAAATTTTAACTGAAAATTATTATTTTCAAATCACTTTCAAAATAAAATAAATAAATTTTCATTTTCAATCTTTATTTTTAAACTTTTAATTTTATAACTCAGTTTTCTGTTAAAGAAACGCTCATAAATTTGTAGCTAAGTAAACAAGCTGATTGCAATGCAGAATAAAGGACGTTAACTAAATAGATATTTGAGATAAAATACAAAAAAAATTTTAAACAAAAAATATTTTATTTTATTTTTACTCGAATAATAATAATAATAATAATAATAATATTTTATATTTTTATATTTTTTTAAAATTTTACATAAAATTTAAAAATTATTTAAAAATATAAAATAAATAGAACTATCGGAACGGACAAAAACAACGGTCTCAAACGTCCCTACAACAAGACCCAAACTCACAGACAACAAACAGAGACGCTCACAGAAGCCTCCAACAAATCGGAACATAACCAAATGTGCATCCACCTTTCACTTCAGTACACTCGCCAGCCACCACAAAGAAGTTAAAAAATACCTTCACAGACATCTCAGGAATGTTACCGTTTGGCTGCTCCGGCTCACTTCCCATACTTGTAACGGTGTCTCCGCTCTTTGGCGTAAATAACCCAGAATATCAAGGACATCATCACTGCAGCAGCAACCAATGCCAATCCTACATACACCCATTTGCTGTATTTGTTGAGACCAGGACAGTTGTTGTTATATATGTCTGTGAAGGTCTGCCTAACATATGTACAATCTTGTAGGGAAGCTAAGAATGGGCTGTAGTGGTATAATCCATAGCTGACTTTCACACCAGATGTCATTTGGTTGTAAATTGTCGGAGTAAGGCGGCCTGGTGTAGTACAGATTTCATTCCCTGACGAACTACTTGTTTTGCATACAAAACCTTGCCACACCTGCAAAATTCTGCAGTCAGTAGTCTGTTTCCTCTTAGCAGCCGACGTAACTTCAAAAGGATTGTGTGGTATAATATCTATACCTGTGAGGCATTATCAAAGGTGACTTCCCCTAGACCGCATGAACGTTCATCCAACTTCGAATTATACGGATTGCAGAGAGTGGGCATCAAAGGTCCAGATTGGTTGTAGTATAGTGGCCCAGCAATCGGAGGAAGGTTTCTGTTGGCAATGTTGTTGATGACCTGATTAATGACACTAGCTAGCTGGTAGCTAACTTCTCTGCCACGGTAAAGAGATTCGTTTGCAGTTGACACATCTACGCACGGAAGAATGTTGTCCAGAGCTGTGTGCTCTGTAGGATGGCGCACCCACTCATCCATTGCAACACATGTATCTCCAACCACACTGAAAAAGAAACACGGAAAGGCGTTTCAGCACGTTGTTCTTTTATGCAGTGATAATACGAAAGAAAATTGCATATCAACTATGTTATGAAGGATGGTTTCGTCAAGGAGATAGCACTTTTGAAAACCGGCCAAAACAATATTGAAAAGCAGCAAACCAATCGAAATGGCAATCCTTTGACAAGTACAAAAGAAGGAGATAAAACCGATCTTAAATCAGTGTGACAATGCATTTAAAGCTAAAAAACTTAGCCAAAATAACAGTGTAGGTGACACAACCAGTCAAGTGATTCTAATTTCTACAAAAGTAAGCTCCTTCAAAATCCCAAAAAGCACAGGCATAGAACTCGTCTTCAAAAGTGATGACTTACTTGTGGACGATGAGGAAGATACCAGATAAGATAAATGTTCCAGTTACAAGAATCCATCCAATTACCACTAAGCTGCAAAAACAGCATATTTGTCAAAACCAAGAGTAATAACACAAGGTAAAAGCGATTAAGAATTAGATGAAGAAGAAAATTCAGTACATGTAAACAAGAGCTTGTAATCCAAGTACAGAAAGCACTGCAAAAAGCAACCAGAGCAAAATAGTCCAAGTTAAAATGCACTCGAAGTAGGAAGCATAAAAGAGAGTGAAGGTCATGAATATAGTGCTTACGGAATCCAACAAAAGCCAAAGCAAGCATCACTGCTGCAAGTATGATCAAAGCCAGTCGACTGCATTTCAAAAGAAAAATCCTGGTTATGCTACATCCTGGAAGCACAAAGATTGAAAAAGGAAACAACATGGTAGCCTTCATACACAGCATGGAGCACACGTCTGATGTTCCTGGAATTTTTCTCTGCTTTGGTTTGAAGATTGTTAGCAGATGTGTTCAGCTTAGCTTCTGCGTCATTGATCCTTGCCCGAACGTCGGCAGGGATAAGAACCTGATCAACAGTGATTCCTTTAGCAGCACCCAAGTTATCCGAGAAATTTCTCAAGTTCTGTACGGTGTTATCAGCTTGTGCAACTACGTAGTCCATAATTTTTGAGGTGCTGTTATCAAACTTTTCCTGCCCAGTGAACAGGACAATGCAGCCAATACTGTCGGGTTGGTGACAAAAGTATAGCTCTTTAGTATACATTTGCCAACATAGAATACTTGACCAGATTGCAAGGTCTGTAGTTTAAAGGAAGGGACTTACATTGCAGCAATTGTAAACAAAATTAGTAGGATGAGTGACAGAAGATAAGCTGCACGAGATGCAGTGTATGTTCTTCGAGGAAAGCAGCAGAAGTAGCAGCACATGCCAAGAAGAAGCATTCCAAAAGCCAAGAACCAAACAGCAGCAATGATGAACAAAGGTGCAGCGCTAAATCCAACAGACTGTCCAGATTATGGTTGAAACAATCAGTAAAAAGGGGTGAAACAAGGTGCAAACCAAACCACTCATATCGCCAAAATAGTAAATTTGAAAGACTCACAGCCCAGTAGTGCTTGTTACTTATGTTCCATCCACCATTGTAATAGTCAAAACTGTTTGTAGGGTCTTTCCTATGAGTCCTTTCACCGGCCAATGTGAAAGATGAATTTGCCGGCACAACATCACTGGTACTATTAGCGTCGGCAAGAGATCTCCTTGCAAGAAACAATCCTTCATCCTCTCTTTCATCTGCTACAGAGAAAGTAGCACAGACAACTTGATAACTTCTTCACATCAAACTAAAATGATACAACCATAATGCCTTTAAATGCCAGAAAAATCAGAAGTAAACATTTCCATTTTGTCAAGAGAAGTGCTCAAAGAGTTGATAGATGTAAATTCACAGTTAAAATGAAGTTCTTCTATTTTCCAACTCAAAGCAAATCAAATTCAACTACAACTAGTCCCCTACTTTGACATATATGATAAAATTGGTCCTATCCAAGTATAAGAATACCAAAACTAGCACAAGAAAAAAAATAATCCAGATTCAAACAGACTGTTATGTCTGAACAGATTAAAATCTACTCAGCAACTCTAGGAAATGGAACAATCTGTTACTGTAACCTGAGCAATCTGTTACTGAACCAACTTAAAAACCATACACAGAACAAAAACTGATTCTTTTACCAGAACCCAAGAAGTAAAATTCTCAACAAAAATCAAATTTTTACTGAAGGAGATAGATTTTGAGCGGTTACCTGCAATCGGTCTGTGATAAAACTCAGAATGCCCAAAAGAAACACTAATTAATGAGAACAGAAGAACCAAGAAACAGAAACAAGATTCAGAGAACTTCATAGTTCTCTTTCTTTCTTCAAAATCTTCAAAAACTGCTGTATTTCTTCCAAATATTGGATCTTAACAGCAATAGCGGAATAAAATGATTATTTTGATAGAAAACAAAAGCGAGATTTTGAGATTTATAACAGAGATGTTTTCTGGTTGTTTCTTTAATTCTATGGGAAAAAGAGAGAATGAAATGTTGTCAATTTGAACGAAAAGAAATTCATAGTAGTAGGGAATGAGCGCACAATTTGAAATGCCACGCAGCACTAGAAAGATTGTCAAGCAAATGATTAAAGAAAAAGTCGAAAACTTCGAATGAAATTATGAAAGTTTCAGAAGATTTTGAACTACAAGGCAACAACAACTAGAACAAATTAACAACAAGGTGGTAGGATATTATTAACATTGAGTTAGTTATTTAAGAGAAGAAATTAAAATTCTTTGCACGACACTTGTTAAGAAACTTGGCACAAGCTGCACAACTACTACTGACTTCTAAGAATTTTTGTCAAATGATTAATCTGCCAGTTGTAAACTTTGCTCATTGTTTTCTAGAAATGTTTTGCTGAATTGAGGAAAAACTAATTTAATATTGATAAGTAATCATATTACAAAATCTATATTTTGGAAATCAGGGATGAGTTGCATATCATAAAAATTTATATACATAATTCTCATTATATGTTTAAACAAAAAATAAATTAATTTTTATTAAAAAAAGTTTCTCGTCTTAAACACTTCCGAACGTCCGGCGTGTGATCTCTTTGAAGACGAGCAGAAAATGTCATGATATATATATTGGCTACGATGCTGGTGATGTGAATGCGTCCCTCGTATATTAACTGGATTGGGCTGCATTTATAATAATGGGCTGCAGGGTTGTTAAGGGGTTTCAACTGGATCAAGCAGATGCACTTTAGGCCCATTCTTAGATGATTATTTCAATTATAAATTGTTTGTCAAAATTATTTTGATACGTTAATTAATGATTGGACAAAAAAACAATTTGAACTTCTGAAAAAAATTAACAGGAAAATTCATTTGAACACGATAAGCAGAAGCCGTGGTATTAGAAAAGAAAGAACAAAGTTAATTCAGAGATCGAACTCCCTTTGGGAAAATGTACATCAATTGAAAAGCTTGGAATTGGGAATGCATTTAAGATCGACCATGGAATTTCTTTTTCTTTTGGAGCTCACACACAGTGCGTGCATTCAAATTAACAAAGAGGAGACCTGTGTGGGATTCCTTTTCTCCTGCTAATGTTACTGGACATGTCTTCACCGCTGCTAGAAACTTTACTCGCAGACCTTGCACAGCCGAAGAGTCCGCTTCGTTTCTTCCTAACAATATTATCAGTAGTAGTTCTTGAAGGCATGCTGCAGTGGTAGTTCTCCGAATCTGATGAGGCCATTATTGGATCTTCATCTGCCTCGATAATTGTTGATTCTGTTAATGTTTCATTGGCTTCGTCTTCTCCAAGATCAACGTCTGCTGGGATTATGAAGTCAGGGCTTAGCTGCAGAGTTTTGCATGTTCTCAAGTATGGAGAGAGATCTTTCGTTTGTCTCAGAACGTAATCAACCTGATGTACAGATCGAACAGTGATGAAGAAAATCCTTGATTAGTTTTATGTGAACGTACATAACAATGGCATTAGCATTCATTAATTCAATCATCATAAACTACTGCTTTAAGACAAACAGGATTCTTTTAAGCTTTTTCAGTAGAAACTTTGATTATCTTCAGGCCACAGAATTCCACCATCAAAACTACACAGAAATAATTCAGGGAAATATGTATTGACAGATTTTAGTAATTCTTTCAGGTGTTAACACTACAGTTGATATATATAGAACTTGCCTTAGATTTTCTTTCTCCCTCGACTTTTATCAAGCATAACTTCATTGAAAAGGTAGCAGGTTTTACTGGAAAGAACCAGAGAATTAACCTTTTCCCTAAGCTACTAACAGCAAGAACACCTCAATTTAAGTCTAAAAGGACCCCAAAAAAAAAAAAATTCAAAGGGAGACTTGATTATCGATGAATGAATCTCATACTATATATACCTTACACCCAAGAGAACAATGTATGTATGGTTCTTGAAGGCTCCGGTCACAAGACGTGCATATATTCCCTGCCCCTTTGAACTGCCTGCTCTGCGGCCTCTTCTTTATGAACACAACTTTCGCACTGTTTATTGTATACGGCTGCAAGAAACAAATTACAAAAGTTTCATCAAACACAATTTAAGTAACTCATCAGAATTATAATATTAATTCACAAACAGAGACCTGAACATTTGAGCAATCTATGAGTTTCTCGAGGTCCTCAAGGCGAACTACGTCGTTGTAGACATATCTTCTGACCTGAACAAGTCTGTGATGACGATGCCAAGGCAAGCAGTGAGGGCATATGCTAGTGCAACAATCTAAGCAGCAGATGTTCTTCTCATTCTTCTTCGCGGTTTCATGAACTGGGCAACCAATGAAGAACTTCTGTGTGTTCAACGCTTCCAACCATGCTGGCTTCCACTTCTCCTGCTGCGCGCAGTTAACTCTAATTAGCTTGAATTTAAGTTAAACCAAAATCAATCAATCAATCAATTCTGTAATTAATTAAGATGAACTATAGTGAAGCTTAATTTGCATGAAACTATATATAGAAGCGAGCTGTACTAATGAATTCTCACCATTATTGCGCTTAGTTAGCTGCAGAAACTGGAAAAAAACGTTGAAGAGTTGAAGAAATAAAGAAGGTGTGCAAGGGTTGAAGATGATGAGAAGAATTTAAGGAGGATCACACAAGAGGGGGGAAAATAAGTAATATACATGTTCATGGAGGGGTTTAATGAAATAAATAAACAAAGATATGAGGAGAACGTGGGTGCTGTTCCCATGTCTCCCTCTCTCTCTTTTGTTTAATTTGACAAATTTAAACAATTAATTAAATAATTAATCAAAACTAAACTCTTCTTCTTTGATCGATCAAGAAATTTTTCCTTAGTGATCTTTTAATGTACCTTGGCTGTTGAGCTCTCTGTCGATATACGTGAATAATAAAACAGTGTTTATAAGTAACATGACCCGAGGAAGCTAGTTTGATTCCATCTTCCAAGCACAATGTAGAAAAGATTAAAATTCAAGCATGGGTTTTCTTTTCTTCTCCACACACAGGCCAACAACATTTGAGACAAGCTAGCTAAGCTAGCTAACTAAAGTGTTACATATTACGTAAATTAATTAATTGATTTAGTTAATTTTGAAATGTTTTTGTGGTTAATTAATTAGTAGTTGTAAGGTTTTTGGGGAGGAGAGAAACTAACTTTGTAGTATATTTATAAATAGTTTACTTTGATTTCCAAAAAAATGTATATGTGTGTTAAGGTTTTGAAACTATACGATATATGTCTGCAGAAAACATGGAGCAGAAAGCAACATGCACTAAACATCTAACCAATATATGATACTATAATGTATTGGATTAGTTGGGGAAAAAAGTTATCTTTCAGCAATTTCTATTACTAATATTCGTTGGATTTTAAGAATCAAGCTAGCTAAAGAGAACTTCCAATATAACATGAATAAGAACAATTCAACTTAGCAGTCGTCCGAAATGCTTTAATTTTTTGTAAATTTATTTTAAAATTTTTTAAATTTACAATTTATCATATTTTAAAATTTTTTTAAAAATATATAACTTTAAATATTATAAAAAAATAGTACGAGATGCACCGACAAATAGCTCGTACATGTATTGATATACATGGGGGTATGCATATGGTAGAAAAGCTTCACCTAATTATGGAAACAAAGTCTGATGATTAGAAATTAACAGAAGTAAAAGTTCAAAGAATCAATTAAGAAAAATATATATCCCTTTTGTCTGTTTGACTATATAACAGTTAACTTTAAAAACTGTCATCAAGCAACTATTGTGCGATCTCTATGCGCGTGCGTGGGACTGCAATTAAGGGGCGTTTGATAGTGCTTATAAAATTAAATTTTTCTAAAATGAAAATATTTTTTTTTTTTGAAAAATGAGCTTTTAACTTTTTTACTTTCAAAAAAATAATAAAAATATGTAATAAAAAAATTTCACTCCGTAAAATTTTTCTACACTTTCTAAATTTTTAAATAAATTTTTTACATATTTATAAAATATATATTAAAAAATTTAAAATAGAAAAAAATTGATAAGCAGCTTATCATAAACTGTGCCAAACGGACTCTAAATCCATCGAAATATAAGTGCCTATTTTAATCACACGAAATTAAATTTTACAAAAATAAATTTTATTAAAATTTAATTAAAATAATTAAATTAAATAAAAATATAAATTTTAATAAAAGTAGAACTTAATACAAAAATAAATAAATTTTAAAATAATAATTAAAATATATTTTTGTCTAAAATATCGAATTCAAAATTTGAAGTAAAAGAAGTTGGGTTATAGTCCGAACATGTCCAAAATATTTATATGCATACATAGACGAGCACTGCATGACTATTTCATGCTGAGCACGTGAGATGGAGCTCCATGCACGTGCAAAAGGATCCAAAGCCAAAGTAGGGCTTCTAGGATTCTGGAAAATGTAAGAAAGAAAGATAATATTGAGCAAAATTTTTTCATACGTATAACCAATGCATTCAATACGTATTTGCTCCACATACCATGAACTCAGTTGCTGTATAATATATTTAAAGTACGCGCGCAGAAGTCACGTTGGTAACCGCTCACCGACATACGAGCTCCACAAACCAATGGCACCAGCTTGTACTGTATAGAAAATGCTGCATACTACACTTGCTTGTTTTGCCTACCACATTTTTTCACCCTTGAGATGCGAGGGAATCATTATAAGCGAAACCAACCAGTAAGCAACAACTTAAAACTAACACATTAACAAGCAGGACATGGTCAGACTAATCTCGAGATCAGTGTGTTGATGGCTATTTGTTAATGTTTCTCTACTACCTCTTTGTCTCTCCTTGCGAGTTGTGACCATATGATTTCGCACCCAGCTGGAAAACTCGAAAGGTGCACTCGTGCGTGTAGCTGCCGTTGGGCACTATTATTATATGTGATCCTTGTTAATAAGGCCATAAAAATCTTTGTCAGCCTAACATGATATATAGATTTTTATTTTGGTTCATTCAAAGATGTGAATGCAGCTTTGACTTTGACTGAAGATTTTAAGATCTTCTGTTCTTGCTTTGAATAACGGCGTCACCGGCCATCGCTAGACAAATACCGCCGCAGTGCCGCCTAACGTTATATATGTGCTCCTTTATTTTTTTATAAAAAAATTCTAAATATTAAATTATTGTAAAGAAAATTAAAAATATTTTGAAAGTTATAGATGTAAAAGAACATATTTTGTAGATTAAATGTTAGGCAGTGGTCCATCAGCCGTACTTTGCGGCGGGTAAGAGTGGCCACTTCTTAATCTTCAAATTCCTTATAAATAACAAAACCAGCTAATTTGTGGTTTTTTCTTTCGAAGTCTTAACAATTCTCTTCTATTATGTCAATGTTGTTAAAGGAAATGTTTGGATGAGTATTTGAAATACTTTTTTATTCTAAATAAATATTTTAACTTTTTAATAAATTTATATAATATTTTATATAATTCTTTAAAATTTAAAAAAATTTAAGATATTTAGATATATTATAAATTAAGATAAAAAAATTGAATTTGTTTTTTAAAAATTTAAATGTTTTTTACACTAAAGCATTTCCAAACGGTACATATATTTAGATGATGTAAGAAGCAGAGGTAAGTGCAGAAACAATGATTAGAACTATGCTCAAGAGACTTGGGAGCCTTATTTCTAGCTGCCAACAGATTAATTGGTAGCCGTTTGAAATATCTTTAAAATAAAGTTTTTTTTTAAACAGAAAATATTTTTAAAAATAATTTTTTTATTTTAAAAAATAATAAAAATATATAAACAAAATTTTTAATATATAATTTTTTTATATTTTCTAAATTATTAAATATATTTTTTTATATATTTATAAAATATATATTAAAAATAAAAATTATTAAAAAATAAGTTAAGCTAAACACACTCTTAGAGCTTCTTCAACTGCAAAACTCTAGGCACATGGGCGGATGCAATAATCTAAATGTTTCTTCACCGACGACCTTTGGAGTATGTGCTTTTGAGAGCGTTTGAAACGCTATTTTTAAATTTTTTTTATTTTATATTTTTTAATATATATTTTATAAATATATAAAAATTTTATTTAAAATTTAAAAAATATAAAACAATTTTACATAGTAAAATTTTTTTATTATGTATTATTATTTTTTTTATAATAAAAAAAACTCATTTAAAAAGAAATAAAAATATTTTTTATTAAAAAAAAATTCTATTTTATAAATACTCAGAAATACGTTCTTTTTCTGATTTTGTTCATGTCTTTTTAACACCTCCACACCAGCCTTCCCTTGTGTCTTCTTATTTGTTCACGGGGACCACTTTTATGTTTCGATTTTCGATTGCGTTCTTCAGGTCTTTTAATTCACAATCTACTTATTATGTCGATTCAAATGTTCATGCCATAGGTTATGCTAGTTAGGGAGCGATGCGAAATGAGTTTCTATAAATAGATTTAATAAAAAACAAATTTATAAAAATAAATATAGTTATATGAAAATATTTTTTTTAAAAAAATATTTTTACAATCACTTTCTGTTAAAGATATGTTTTAAATACACATAATTAAATTTCACAAAACAGAATTTTATAAAAATAAAATTCAGTGAAAGTAAAATTCAAAATAATATTTAAAATAAATAAAAATTAAATTTTGATAAAAATAAAATTCAGAATAATAATTAAAATACGTAAAATATTTAAATTTAAAATTTAGAAAAAAAAAGTAGAATTCGATGTACGTGAAACAATGTCTAAATAGAAAGCCCATAGTCGAGCATAATAAGAGATCACTCTGTATCCAGCGTTTAAGAAACAACACGAACACTAAACTTTCTAAAGAGGAACGTATATTTACGGACGATATAATATTACATCTGGAAATTTCTGTAATAATAGAAAAGGTAACAACTATGGATCCGCCAACTAAAAAGAACTTGTAATTTCTCCTATGCTCCTTTGTGTTTACTCCTGAATCAACAGAAAGCTTTCTCATGCAACTAGAGGCACTCAGTGCTACAACTTCAGAAAAAATCAACAAAACTTTCACGCACTTTAGAAGTGATACCGCTGACTTCATATCAAGGAATACAGTATGCAACTAACCAAGAGTTTAATTTGCATACACCAGCTAAGGCTTTTGTGCTGAGAACATGATGAAAGCTCTTTGTACTTTGCTCGAGTAGTTTACGAGGCCACAAGATCTGCAAAGGTCCTTGATCTCTTTCTCTGTAAAATATGTGTAGCTGTTGGTAGCCTGTCCAACAAACTGCAAGGGTTCAAGATAAAAGGTTTAAGTATATGCATCTATAAAACAAATAAAAAACCAAATGTTGCTAAAAACTGTCACCTGTCTAAGAGGCCTCAGTGCTTCAGAACGCAAGGGTGAGTTAAGGGGAGTAGATAGAAATGTGGTTCCTACAAAGACACCACCACCTCGAAGCACCCGACTTATTTCAGCAACCTGATGATTGAAGGGATGGCCGTTAGTAAAAAAAGAAATAAGTGATTAACCGCAGATTCTCATGGACTAGTATGATAGAGCCCGTATCATTTGATGGCATTAAAGAAAATGTGGCATCACAGACTTTTCAGAAACAACAAGTCATTTACACTTTGTAAAAGCATCATGCTAATTCAAATGGATCTTAAGTCTTTCTGCCCTTTCTATGAGTTTCAAATGAAAATTTTGTTAATTATTCTTTGACTCTATGATCCCTAAGTTCTTGAGATTCTCTATCAGAGATATACTAATATTACCAAAAAAATTAGATGAAAATATTCTTCAAGACGCATGAACATGAAGGATGGATTTGACTTACTGCATTAGACGGAGATGGCCAACAATGAAGGGCAGCGCCAGCATGAACGGCATCCACAGAACCTGATGTGAAGGGTAGCCGTGACACATCAGCTCTTACCAGAGCAAGATTTCTGTTGTATGCCGAATAAAGATATCAGGATATATCTGAAGTACGTCAGAACCCAAAAACTAGTGCCACATGCATAAACAAAACTTATAGAGACAAACACTGTCAAGGATCAGAATATCAACAAACTATTAACAATGCTATAGCTATGTTCGTTAACCCATCAATTGAGATTCAAGGTTTCCACTTTGATACATTGTGTAGCATATATAGCTTTCAGATGTGTGACGCCATAGTCTTGGGTCCTTACCATTCCGCATCCTAGCGTGTTATGGCTATAGAGGTACAAATACTTGACTTAGATAACAAGAGAAGTGCGAAGGTTTAAAGTACTCACGCATTTGTGTATGCTTCATCCTTCTTGATGAACTCATAGGATTGACGGAGCATATTCTCAGAAAAATCTAAAGCAACTACTGTCGAGTATGCACCAGACTTCACAAATTTTCTTGTAAACAAACCACTTCCACAGCTCACATCAACTAGGAGACCACCTTGTACTGGCTTGAAGTAATCTTGTGCCATCTTAAACTGTGAAGTAAAACAAAATTAGAGATGTAAAAAATCATAAGTAACCTCAGTATCTAATCAACTTGGTCTGCAATTCATATTCACTTCAGTTGATTTGCAGATTCTAGTGGAGACCAACCAACAAGTGACACTTTTAGATGATGTAAGTACTTACTCAAAACTAGGATAAATGTTAGAAACATTTGTTCAGGTCCCAAAAGCTTTAATTTAGAATGGCAATGACTATAATGGTAGAGAACAGAAAAAACCTCTTCATCTGGACCCGGAAATCCACTTCGGTCAAAATTCTGGCGCCATCCTCTTTCGTAGACAAAGGATACTAAAGGACTCCTGCACATGCTCTTAAATAATATCAGGTCGACATCCAACTTTCCCCTATCCTTTAAAAGTATCAAATTCATGAACATCTGTATTATTCGAGAAACCTTACAATTAACACCACTAATACCTAAACAATTCGGTCCTAGCAGGCTTTATCTCACTGTAAGCTGTTGTTCCTGAAGTAACAGTAAGGTCCAAGTACATATCCTTACTCGAAAATGTCCTCTTACATTTTCGGCATTGAAAACCAGATCTATAAATGGCTGGTCTGCAATTACAAAAAAAGCTTGATCAGTAAAGTCATTTTCCAGAAAAATGTCCACATAGGACATGTAATTGGAAAATCATTTACAAGGTTACACCGGGAGGCCCCTTTCTAATCAAAGGCTCATAGCAAATTGGACAAGCAAAAATATCAGTTGGCAATGACCCATCCTGCCGAACTTGTATGTCCTGGAAGACAAACCTTCAAATTATTATCCAAGGACTTCATAAATTCTAGTCAAGAGTAGAATCAAGGTAACTTGTTTATCTCATACAAATAAACCACCAATGTTTTTATCTTCTCCACAACTTAATAATAATAATTTTATAAAGAAAAAACAATGTGATATTCATCTAAATGAAACCATCTTTTCCCGTTATAGAGCAAACATTTTCATGCCTCTAACAAAATTATCTATGATTTTCTACTTCCTGAAAAATAATATTACCGGCTCGTAAGCTATGATTGTTGCTGCAGAAGCTATCACTCGTCGCCCTTGAGAGCGAAGACTGAGAGCTCGGCGGCGAGAAGAGAATCCCGATCGAGAAAACGTCGGCAACACCAATCGGTGATGATGGTTAAGAGTTGGAAGAATTGTTGAAGAAGAAGAATAACAACAGCAAGAAGAAGCCATTGAAGAAGACATTGAGCTCTGATAATGGTGCTCTGGAAAATTCAACAACAACAAATCAGAGAACCATTTCGATTTTGGTCGACTGATTGATTTGATTCTTATAGCTTTCCCTCGTGCGATTAGATTGTTCTTCTGTTTTGATGATTTGTTTGATTTGTTTACGTGTGAAGATTTGGGCTGCGAGCGTCTCTTGTGGCAATCTGTCTTCCCCGTTGCCGTCTTTAGTAGCTTCTGGTTTCTTGTCTGTGATTTTATAATTTACGGACTTGAATCGCAATTTCCATTTCTACACTGGATCTCTGTTTACTAAATTCAGAAATAGTACATTATTAACGAAAACACTGTATTTAGGCTTGTTGCATACCTGGGTCTTCGTGTTGATAATGGGCTGACAATACAGTAACTACAATGCCTGTTAATAAGCCCACAAGATTTAAATTCCATTTTGTTACTAGAAATTTTATTATTGTTCTACTGGAATTTTGTTTATTACAAAGAGAACTTATTCTCAAAATATTTGAAAATATATATATACATGAAGATGAGAGCAATAGAATCAGAGAAGGCTCCCTATATTATTATAAATGCTCAATGATTAAATTAATACTATATTATTATAAAATGCAATGTATAGAAACAATGAATATAATTAATAAAATATAAAATAACATGTCTGTTTGTAGTAAGAATTGCAGAAGCATTCCCCCGGAAGAACCGCGCCTATGTTGAGCAATGCTTTGTTTCTCTCTGTTTGTATTCTTCTAATGAGCAAGCAAGTACATTCATGGTTTAGTTAACTGAGTTCTTCTTCAAATGATCTCCCTCTTCTTTCTTCGAATGATCAAGTTCGTAGTAATTATTTTGCAATAATATTATCAAGAGTTGGATTTGCAGAACAATAACTCCAAAAAAAAAAACAGAGGTCATTGAAAGCTTGGCAAAATTGTATTCCTTTCTTTTGCATAGATGTGCAAGAAGAATAATGGAACTTTAGATCAGATGAGAAGATCAGTATATGAAAGAAAATTTTTATTTAAAAAACAAAAAGAAGAAGATCTTGAACGGTGTGGAGTAAGTGAAGGATGAATCAGTGATGCGTGGCCTTGTGATCACTTGGTCCAAGATAATCTTCATGAACACTTGGTAGCTTCTTGACATTACGTACACTATGATCCTCTGCTCTTCTCTCCGCCGTAACCGAGTTCTTCTGTTATATATAAATCAACAAAAAAATCAATCCATAAATTGTTCTAGCTATTATATTTCATGACTGAAATCAACCAAACGCAGATTTCTCACTCAATGTAATTAACTTTTTATGAGTACTTACATGTAACTCTCTATTATTAGAAGAGAGCAATAATTTTCTGTGTGTACAAGGTAACGCGTGGTTTTCGGAACCTGAGAAACAAAGCAGAATCAAATTTTAGACTGCCATATTTTTTCTGATGAGTTAAATCTCTGGAAGAATATGTGAAGCTTGATAAAACCAAACCTTGAATTTCTGTTGAAAGCAGAAGCAGCAAGACAGCGTAGAGCAGTACCGATGATGTGTTAGGTCTCATTTGCTGTCTAAGAAACAGAGTAATGCAGCGAAAAGAAGGTCTGCTTTTTTTTTTCTCTCAAAACTAAACTGATTAGAAAAGAAAGATGTTTGAAGAATGTGTGATCGATGACTTCATAGATCAAACGCATGTTTATATATGGTTCTAATTCTCTAAATAAAAAATATATATAATCGTTAAAAGCCGACCAAACGCTTTTCTTAAAACAGGAAATTTGAATGATTGGATTTTTATACGCATACTGTTTCACTAAAGTATCAGAAAATGTTTCCAGAAATTTTGGTAACTTGCTTCGCTACGACATGCACAACCCAAAACCAAATGTTTTCCTCATGCATGAATGATCTTAAAGGCATAGCTGGAGACAGTTTGAGCTCTACCAAAGGGCACTTGAATCTATATTTACTATTTTATGTAACTCAACCTACTCTGCATTATTGTTCGATCTTTATGCGACCGTAAATTAAGTAAACAAGAAATTTTCTACTTCTATTGTTTCTATGCTGGTGTCAGCATCTGCCTAATGTCAAATACAACTTCCCAGAGTTTAACATATGCTAGCTAAGTGATCGCAAGATTCTCTATGATTTAAGTATGAGAACATTCTGAAATGTGAATAATTAACTGATGATTATTGCATATATAGGAAGCATAATCAATGGTGAGAAGTATCTATTAATTCAACGTAAAACATTCAACGAACTAAGGCATATATATATATATAAGAGATACATGCATCTCTTTTTTGCATTTTTTTGCATACGAAAGTCATTTCTTTTATACTAAAAAATTACTTCTAACTCATTTTTTATTATAAAAAGAATACAAAAAATTACTTATAACTCATTTGCAATACAAAAAAAACACGTGACTTCCAACAACACTATTTCTAACAATTTAATTCTAAAAATTTATTTTCAAAAAACTTACTTTCAAAATCAAAAGAACGCACTCTAAAACACTTCAGACACGTATTTCAAAATTTATAGTCAATAAATTTTCAAATTTAATTTTTATCATTATATATATATACCCGCATGCACTGTGCCGTGTGCCCCTTGGCAACGGGGATGTCTGCCCTCTGCAAAGCAACATACAAAAATGTAGGGACTTATGTTGGATATTCATTTCATATGGCCAAGCCTGTTTTGACATGCAAGTACATGTCGTATACAGCAATGTCTCTGAACACAAACACTCGAACAATGGATCAGGTTCCCATTCATAATTCTAAAATTAACTTATGGTTGCATGTACTTGCCATTATCTTGAGTACTTTCAAAGCAAAAGTTGCTAACTAGCTAGCTTTATTTCAAAGCTTCTAACTTCTCCAACTTCTGCTTCTTCAAATCTTCGATCCAATTCCAGTTTTTGTTTCTAATCAAAGATTTTGCTCCCACCTTTAAGTAGGGCGGGGTGTTTTAGGTGTGTTTTACTTATCCTTAAATGATTAATAAATAGATTATTAAAAATTGAGTTTTTAGAAAGTATATTCTTAGAAAATGAATTTGTGAGAGTTAATGTATAAAAAATAAAACCATAAACTTATCTAAAAATAAATTTGAAAAAAAATTACTTTTAAATCCTTATGCCAAAGAAAAAAAAGAACCCTCTAGTGCTTTTATAATATGTGGAAAGGGCTATTAGAAATATGGACCTTTAGATGGGCTGACAGCCCACACCAGTAAGCTAATATTAGGACATGAAAGCCATTAGCTGGGTGCATATATAAAACCGAGAAGCTCAATCGCGTTTGATGTCAGTTTAGGGTTTAGAGCACGAGTGTTCTCGCTGCCGCCGTTTGTGATCAGGATCAGAAACCATGGCGGAGCAGGTTCTAGTTCTCTCACTTCTTCTGTTTAATAGCTCAAAATTTACTTCGCAAAATGTATTGAATCTCGACCTAGTACGTATTGGTATTGGTATTGCATTTCAATTTCGATTTGATTTCTCTTCAATCTCATACCCATGTCATAGTCTTTTGGAGAACGAAGGATTGCTTGCTCACGCGTATCAATTGTTTCCCCGATTTTCGGTAGATTTGAAGTTATTTTGCGTCGAATGGTTGATTGATGTCAGTGGAAGTCACTAGTCTTAAGTTGTTTTGGGAATGTGAGTTGATTGATTAAACACCATGCTACCATTTCTCCAGAGAAGTCTTAGGTGTTGTATATTCTGAATCGTACCTCACTTGAGCTGTTTGATGATATATGGATATGTGCTGCAGACTGAGAAGGCGTTCTTGAAGCAACCGAAGGTGTTCCTCTGGTAACAAAATCGAGTAGTGGATTTGTTTTAGTTTTTAAAGACTCAAATAAGGGCGCTACTGAAGTTGTTGCTTGGTTGCTGTAGCTCGAAGAAATCTGGTAAGGGAAAGCGCCCTGGGAAGGGAGGTAACCGTTTCTGGAAGAGCATTGGGCTTGGGTTTAAGACTCCACGAGAAGCAATCGAAGGTATTCGCTGAAATTAGTTTCCATACTAAAGAAATTCATTTCAGTAGTTTGAATTTGTGCTTATAGTGCACTTTTGCAGCAGTTACCAGTAATATATGGTACATGTTTTCAGTTTTGACCCCCTTTTCATAGTGATCATATGATTCCAGTGACCTGTTCATCTACTTGCGTAACCAGCAGCTTATATGTATTACATAATACTAGGACTCATGCCTAATACACCCATGGCTATTCCAAATCTGTCCTTTTTGGCCATATAGAAAGGAGACATAGGAAGATTGTCCTGGAAGTTCTGGATAGAAATTAGGAGACCATTGCTCCATAGTTGCTCACCTATCTAAAAATAGTACTTTGATTATGATAAGAACTTTTACTGCTACATGATGTTGCTTTACGAAGTTCTGTCACAGTTTTATGGTTTCTTGATTATTTTCTTTTGAAGTGCATTTGGAGCAAAATCTATGTTGTAAAATATGTAGAGTATGGAATTTTGAGGATAAGTTCCTCTTAATATGTGCACTCTTTCAGGTACCTACATTGACAAAAAATGCCCTTTCACTGGCAATGTTTCTATCAGAGGACGTATCTTGGCTGGTACATGCCATAGTGCCAAGATGAACAGGACAATTATTGTTCGAAGGAACTACCTTCACTATGTTAAGAAGTATCAAAGGTAAGTTAGGCGACGAAAACCTTCCATTCAATTCCCTTTATTCATGTTCTGGTGTATGAAATTTTCACATATGTGCTTTGTTTCTCTAGGTATGAGAAGAGGCATTCTAACATCCCAGCACATGTATCGCCGTGCTTCCGCGTGAAGGAGGGAGACCATGTTATCATTGGACAGTGCAGGTATGACGCTCCCTTTTGTTCTCATTATGACCACTATGAATTATTTTAGTTTATATGATTGGTCATGACTTAGTTATATACTTGGTTGGCTATCAGTCATAAATGATATTCACTGTACATCATTGGTTATGTGCACAAAAGTCATTGCAAAAATTCTTAGCTATTGGATTCCTTCTTACATCCCATAGTTCCATCACTTGAACTTACAGCTAGATTTTCCTCTGTAGTTCTTCATATATGATAAAGATGATATCAGTTTGGCATGCTTTCTCTTTGAGGAATATTCTTATTTCATTATATGTTACTTTTTTCTCTTCAGTAAGGAGTATTAATATTTTGAACCATAGAAAAAAAATCTGTTTTAGTTCGTTGAGCTTTCACGTCAAAGAAATCAGTGAAAGTTGTTTCAGTTGGAGCTAATTTGCATTATGCTTGGGGGTGTGCATGTTTTTAATACAAAAGTTTTTCTTTTAGGAGAAGTACGTAACTTGAGAATGCGGCTTAGTTGTTGTAGGAGTATAAGAGCTGAAATTAATTGCTCTAAATGTTGTGTTATGCTTCAGGCCTTTGTCCAAGACTGTGAGGTTCAATGTGTTGAAGGTCATTCCAGCAGGATCAACTGGTGGTGGAAAGAAGGCATTCACTGCTGCATAAAGCTGCTGATGGTTTCACCTGAATGCCCTAGGATTTCGTATTTTGGTTTAAAGAAAATCTTGTTGAGACCCTGAGTTTTATCTTGTATTCTTTCTGCATAAATTTTAGAAATTTTAGATTGAAACTTTTTGTGATAGGTTATGAGAGCTGATGTCTTCCGATGGGAACTTTGGGACCCAACTGTTAAACTCGTATGTGAAACTCGAAGCTATATCCTTTTCGTGTTTTTATTTCTTCTATTTCTGCCGACTGTTAGAGGAGCATGTGTGATAGGTTTGCATTATTAATGTTTCTATGTGATCAACGTTACAAAACCATGCTAAAGTCTATACTTCTAGGCATGTTCCTTCAATCTTGTATCAAAACATTATGCATTGATGGTTCCTCCAAGAAAAGAGAAGGAAAACAATTATGCATCGATGTAGCGAGGAACTAATGTGCTATATGGTCCATGATAATCACTATCAGATAGCTTATTAAGAACGTAATCAAGCAGACACGAATCCTCGAACCCTCCGGTTGGTAAATCACAAACAAATTCGAGGTCGTCAGTCGTCATGTTTACCTGCACAATCGTCTCATTCAGCTCTAGGAAGCGAAAATCATGCTGGAATAGAAGGTGATAGCAGTGAACTCTCCGCCCATCTCTCTCAACATTGTCCAATCGTAGAAAGTGCTCGGGACTGCGTTCTCAACCTTTGGAATGTCTTTCCCTCTTTGGGTCGAATTGCAGTAGGCAAACTTGAGATACGATGAATCCAACTTTAGCCTGAATGAGTAAAGCAGGGAGGTGGAAAGGAAAAGATCAAAAGATGCGTAATCTAATGGACGACCAATGTATCCGGCAGTGGCTAAAAAAAATTACAATCAATAATTTGTACGGAAGTAATCTCCATCCATGGGTTCGACTTGTATTTAGTGGGCCTAAAACGTGTGGGTTTGACCCTCGCAGGAGTGGCGTTGGTTGGACTCTTCTTCAAGTCAGATGGGCTTGATGGTGATTATGGGCTTGTTTTGTGCTTTTTTTTTCAAGAAAGAGCCTAGAAGAAGCTATAAAATCCCAACTTCTTCTCCTTCCTTGAACCAAACAAGCAAGCAGTTGGCCATGTCGGGCACCTCTACGAGGTCCGCCTTCACCAGCGATGATCTACCGTTCCCGCCGTCGCCTTTGGATTCTGATCTACGGATGACGCAAACGGTGCCCTTCTCTTCCGGTAATCCCCGCATCGAAGAGACACGTGGCATCATGCATCTCTATCCCAATGATCCCTCAGGCCATCGCCCAGTACGATTCATTCGTTCGGACCTCTCTGTTATTTTCTTCAGATTTATATGGGTATTAGTTTATGTGTGCCTGATGATTTGATTTGGTCTGATCGGTATATGTCTAGGTAGGGAGGAAGCCTTTGTTGTGCGTGATGGCTGTACCAAACCACATGACCTACGCAGATTTCTGCCAGTTCTGTGGTTCCTTCGTGCCTCACATGCTTGAAATGAGAATTGTCAGGTGAACCTTGTCATGAAGAATTGATTTATCCTGTGTTTTTTTGGTTATAGATGTAGGTTGCAACTTAACTATTATGAATCAAATTTCATCATAAGACTCATATACTAACTAGTCTGTGTTATGTTACAGCGGTTTGGTAAATATATTTGAATATGGTTGCATGCAATACCTAAAATTATTTGTCTCTTTATATAACTGACTCAAGTAGTTAAGTTGCCTAAAGACGACAGTTGTTTCCGAGTGGCGGTGACTGTTCGTCTATTGTTTGAGAGTTTATTCTTCATGGAATAATAAATGTGAGTATGTTTATGATGGATGGTGTGCTTGATGATTTTAGGAGAGATGGATTGGAGGATCAGTACAGTGCTCTTATAAGGTTCGATGATCAGGATTCGGCTGATGGATTCTATCGCCATTTCAATGGGAAGCGGTTCTCCTCACTTGAGGTTAACTTTTATTTCAACCTCAACCTTGGTTTGCAAGTTTGAAAAATCATGCAATCTTTTATTTTCTACAGCACATATTATATGCTCATTCTTGGTTGTTGTTGCTGATTGTGGTTATCGAACTTGACATGAATTCAGAGCTGCTTTCTATTGCATTTTCTATAGGTTGATATTTGTAGAATTCTTTACACCATTGATGTGCAATATACTGGGTCAATTGAGCATGCACAAAGTCCAGCAACGAGCTCGATGGAGCAGTCCACTTGTCCTGTCTGCCTTGGTAAGTTTACCACTCTTCCGAAGTAGTTATTCTATTAGGAAAGTTTCACCTGAGACCCTTTCATGTTTCTTATATCAATCATATCTCCAAGTGAGCCTTCTATACAAAATTTCATTATATTTTCTTTGAATGATAACCATACTTCTTAGGCTGCTTCGTGTACGAGAAAGCCAGTTGAAAAGCATAATTGTCTTCTGCTTGTTATTATGTTTTTTAGCTTGAGGATCCTACATGGATCAGGTGATTGTTTTTGGGTGACAGTGGACCGGACTCTCTTCGATTGTTAGCACTAGTTTGTGACTGATTTCTATAAGTATCTCAATTCTCATCCAGGCATGGGAAATGTATTAGCAAATCCCTACTTGTTAGTTTCTCTCTGCTTGCATTAGGATTTCATCAGTGTGCATGCGTAGTAGAATGCTGATGCGAAGTTACTGTACTCTGTACTTTACATTCATTTTGTGAACAGAAAGGCTAGATGTGGATGCTAGCGGAATTTTGACAACAATCTGTAATCACTCATTTCATTGCTCTTGCATATCAAAATGGACTGATTCTTCATGCCCAGTGAGTATTCCTCTTTGGCTTGCTTCATCTATTTTTCCTACATTTTATAATTTTGTTTTACAAGAGTGCGGCTCTGCAAATAACATATACATCCTCTTATTCAATATCACTTTCATCATATAGATCCTCTAATTCAATATACACTTGGTTTTAGGGTGGATTAACAAGACTATGTATATTAGGTTTTGGTTTATATGAAAAAACTTGGAGGAGTAGAGCTAGGATTTTTTTAATTTAGGGAAAAATTGCTGTACACTGCAGTCTGAAGTCCATAGCATATGGACAAGTAAACAACAAGAACAACAATTAAGCCTCTTCCTATTAGGATGTGGTGGTAGGGTCAACTATAAGGATCTGATTACGTCATTGTATTTTATTTAAAACTACATCTTCGATTAGGCCACAAACTATAGGTCATTTTGCATGGTAGCCAAGCAAGCTTTTTTAACAAGAGGCATGCCCAACGATCCACATCTGCAAGCTAGTGCATTTGGATGTTGTCTTTTTATATGGCCAAACCATTTTAAATAAATAAATATATATATATATATATATATATATATATATATATATATATATATATATTGAATTTTGCTTGCAATTGCCACAAATTTTAACTCTTTGTTTGATGATTCATTTTTTATTTGTCTTTGATTATATGCCTACTCATCCAGCTCTGCAACACCTAACTTGAACATGTTGATATTACTTTGCCCAAACCTCTGTTCCATAAAGTATTGCCAGTCTCACTGCTATTCTATAAAAATTTTCCCTACACTCTGAATGGTATCCTCTGATCGCATAGAATACCAGAAGCACCTATCCTTTTTTGCACCCCACCTGTATTCTATGTAGGACATCCCTTTCTAATTCTTCATCATTTTTCACTATAAATTCAGGATATTTGAAGTGCTCACTTCTTAACTCTTGCTCCTCAAGTCTTACTATTATATCGTTATCCCTTCTACTTATACCAAACTTACATGCCATATGATATGGTTAGTGTCTACTAACTTGAAGCCACTTGATTCTAAAGCTATTCTCTACTTCTCGAGTTTATTCTTCACGTTTGATTTAGTCTTTAAGCTCAATGTTGTCGGCAAAAAGCATGCACCATGATATCCCATCCTGGATGTGTTAGCTCATCTGTCATAAGGACTCAAAGCAGACACTAGATGTGAGTAACTCTGACAGGAAAATAATCTATCATCCCTTCAAGAGTTATGCGCGTGTTTGTACCCTTATAAATATCCTTGATTATATTGGTGCAGGCAGTGGGGACGCCCTTCTTCTCTAATACTATTCAGGGTATATCTTTTGGGACCTTATATTTTGCCTTTTGAAAATTTATGAAACCATGTGCAAATCTTTCTTATGCGCGCGATATCTCTCCATTAGGCTTCTCAGCACAATCGCCTGTGTGATATAGATCTTTCTGGTATGAAACGAAATTCATTCTCATAAATAGTTATTTTACGCCTTAGTTTTTACTCGTTAACTCTCTCCGACGGCTTTATTGTATGGTTGACCGACTTACTCCTTCCGTTTCTTGATGTCACCCTTATTTTTTAGGATAGAAATAAAAATACTCTTTTTCCATGTATTTGGTATTCTTTTGAACCTCAAAATCACATTAAATAATTTAGTAAATCAAGCTGCCCCTTTTTCATCCATTAAACCCCGCGTCTTCTTCAATGTGCTCATTCAATTTCCCGAAAATACATCCTTTCTTCTTGCAATATCTCCTAAACGAACTTGGTCCTTTCAAAATTTTGATCTTGATTTGAGTATCCAAATCAACATGTGTCATATAAATACTGATAGATTGAAAGTTTTCCACCCATCACTGTCTTGATAGCAATGATCCTTTTTTTTTTCCAGACATCGATAACTTTTATCTTAACTCCTTACTTATTACAATACCTATACTGTTTCTTGGTTCTCTTCTTTTTGGTGTATTAACGTTTGTGTATTCAACCACTTTCTTAAATTTACCTATTAGTGTTTTAATGGTTCATGATCCAAATAGGAGCTGTTTATTTTGGACTAGCTTCTTGCGTTCATTAAGAACGCTTGCTTATTCAGCACCACACTAGGCACTGGTATGGCAACCCTCTCAAATTTCACACTGCATCTGGGCAATACAGTCATGAGGATAATTGCACGAAGATCCATATCATGAGGATTTGACGTGATTTTTTATAAGTGGCTGCCAATCTATTCCCAGCACTCCTTTATTCAGATTTGGGGCTGACTTGTGGTATTGGTGCGGGGAAGTCAGACTTAGCACCAGGACAAGTCTGAAGGTTTTTAGTCAAGGAAGTTATTTTAGTTGAATGAAAAGTCAGCTTCAATGCACGCTATTCTGGGTGGAGTTCCATGTATTACCTAACTCATATTTAATATGGTGATAATATCATATTCAATAATTTCAGGTTTGCAGGTATTGCCAACAACAGTCTGAGAAATCAACATGCTCAGTTTGCGAGACATCAGAAAACCTGTGGCTTTGTGTTATTTGTGGCTATGTTGGATGTGGACGGTAAGTAGTATTCTTGTTAGCTTACCAAGACAATTTACCTTGTTTGCCTAAAGAGCTATCGTCCTGTCGCTGCATCCTTCCTCTTTCTAGAGTTCTTTCATTATACAATATTCTTATATCTAGTGACAAATGGTATTGATCTTTGTAGGTATAAGGAAGGGCACGCTATTGCGCACTGGAAAGATACACAACATTGCTATGCACTTGAGTTGGAATCTCAACGTGTTTGGGATTATGTTGGTGACAATTATGTGCACCGGTTAATCATATCTAAGACAGATGGAAAGCTGGTTGAGTTGAATTCCCATGCCGTTCATGGTGATGGCTTGTGTGGACATTGTGAATGTACTTTTGATTCCGGGACTAGTGGGGCTCTTTTTAACAGTAAAGTTGAAGCTGTTAGTACTACTTCATTGATAAGGTTTCCTGGCATTACCATAAACTCCTGGATTATTAATGTATTTTTATTTCCATTGTCGTTTGCAGATTGTTGAGGAATACAACTTGCTTCTTGAATCTCAACTTGAGAGCCAGAAGAAGGTATAGGTTTGTTTTTTTTTTCTTTCCGAAACTTCAAATTTGAATTCTCTATCCTCCGAGTTGATTAGAGAAGAACTTTTGTGATTTTGTGAAGTGGTCTGATGGATATGTCAGTACAGTCAGAAACTTGCAAACACCTAATCGTATAGAACTAACAAAAGATGAAAGCTTTACTGTGTTTGTTGATCTGGGCTCACTCGCAGTAATTGCTCATTCATGAAGCTAAAGAGAAAACCTGAAAGAAGTTAGAATTTGCTGAAGACTAGTCTCTACTACATGTCTAAATATGGTGCCACTTGTAGTAAATGAAAGTTTGCCATTTCCTTAAACTGCAGTACTATGAAGCACTTCTTATGGAAGCTGAAGAGGAGACTGCAAAAGAAATTTCGAAAGCAATTGATAAAGCTGTTCCTATGAAGCTGCAAAAGATCTATTCAAAACTCGACAAGTGTATCGAAGAGAAAAGGTTCTTCGATGATGTAAGTATTCTCCACTATCTCACGTGAATGTATTTGGGATATTAAGTTCATTAGAATCTGTCAACATTTCTATATGATCTATCCTTTTTTTGTTATATAGGATACACTCTATCTGATTCATTTATTCTTTCTGTAGATTCATGAAAATCTTCGGAAGAACGAAGAAATGTGGACATCAAAAGTTTTGGAAATTGAAAAGAGGTACATGTGTTTTTTTTCATTTGAACCCATACTCTACTGTATGCACTGAAGACTAATGGGTGTGTTTACATTATTCAATTAAAATTTACTAACGGAACTGAAAAAATGTTGCCTTGCATGAATAAACTTTTACTAGTCCCACAGTGATTCAGACCATTAAAATGACGTACCATCTGTGCTTGAAAATTCCATTAGAGAGCCCTTCTTTTTATTCTGCAGATGGCATAGTTAGACTGCACTAAACCATATCTTCATATTGAACTAAGCTTATGGGGCTGATGTTCTTGTTGTCTCAAGGAGCAGTCATGTATGCTAAATTTCTAAGTACGTGTAAAAGTGTTCATTTTTATTTGCTGAAAAATATGATCACTTTGCATGGAAGTTCTTTGCAGGATTGCTCCCTTGCTATCTTTACTTCTCAATTAAATAGCCATCTTGTGCTCTCTTTAGTGCAATTTTGTTATAAGCCGTTTGATCATGTTACAGGGAGCAGGTGAAGGTGGCAGCAAGGGATAGAAAAATACAGAAACTGGAGGAACAGGTTAGTCCTTAATTTACGAATTGAAGACAACATTTCCTCTGTTTTCTGGTATAACCAGGGTTATATATCCACTAGAAGCTTAATGCTATTAATAGAGATTGAAGGATTTGCTCTGTACTTATAAATTGGTTGCATGTGCCTTAATTGCTTAAAGCAATCTCCCAAGAGAATGAACTTACTCGATAGATTGTGCTGCATTAATGTCGGAGAGATTTAGTGTAGCAAAAGTGTAACTCTGCTGGGTAGATTTAACACTTCCATGTATAAAATCAGTAATTCTAGAGTAAGCACACTTACTGTACACCTTAATCGACATTTAGGAAAAATAGTCTGGAAGTATTTTGATATTGATGGTTCTTTTCCTTTTTATTTCTTACTAGTCTCAAAAGGGATAGCTGACTAGAGATGTATTAAATCCACCTACCTGTAAGGGCAAAAGCCCTAAATGAATAGGCTTGTAGCATCCATAGCTAACTTTAGGTTTCTCACTAATTGTTGTTGCAGCTCAAGAATATAATGCTTGAAATTGAAGCACAGAATGCACCAGAAGAAACTCGGGATTCAACTACAGAATGATGTGAAAGGCGAGACCGAGTTGCCGGCATGGTTGACTTCCTCTTATTACAGGTTTAACTATAAGTACATAGTGATTTAGAAGTTCTTGGTGTGAGATGTGCATAATATTCACATGTAAACAGAATGAATTTCTTCACCAGATTCTGAGAGCAAGTTTTTTTGGTTCCAGGCAATTGCAGTTTGTGCACATAACTACTGTTCTGACCAGAAATCGTGATAACAAACATTGCTTACATCAGTTTAAGCTTGGCATTCAATACTTAGGGCGTGTTTCTCTATATCACAAATTTCATTTTTTTCAAACTCAAATTTAATATAAAATTTTTTCTATAAAAAAGTTTTTTTTAATTTAATTTTAAAATTTTACTATTAACACAAAATTAATATATTAAAATTTATTTTTTATTAAATAATTTTAATTTTTTAATTTAATTTTTTAAATTCATTTTTTAAAACTTAAGTTTACCTTAAGGTAAACATCCGTGTTGTTTGTCAATTGAAGCTAGTTTCTATTCCTGTGAAGTGATAATGTTCGTGGTGAAAAGCGGGACGGACTTGGGATACATGGGCTTTAGAGCACTCTGAAGCAGGCTAGACGGCCCATAAAAAAGAACTATCCACGAATGGAAGCCTACTTTTGGCTCACAATTCTCGAACGTCCAACACTAATTTGGCGACTGAAACCTTCCATGCACGATACCCGCACCATGTTAACACTTAATCCACCGTTCATCTCTACTTACTTTAATCTCGAGGAAAGGGTAGATATAAAGTGCAAACAGTTTTACCGGCGGGTTCCAAAGCAAGTAATCTACGAACACCTGCTCTTTTTGACATTGGACCGGAATCTGACGGCCGGAAACTTTCAAGACCCCTCTATCACGGGTGCAACGCTGCATCACGAAGGTTATACCCAGATCTCGCTCGTTGTGCGCCTTCTGTTTTCACCGTTAATTTCCTTTATCATCATTAACTATAACTATGAATGGTGGATGATAAGGAGCGCATTGTAGTTCTTCTGCGGTCACGGATGATTAATTACTATAACAACAAATATAAATATCAATATCAATAATTCTTCAAAAAATCAAGAACAAGCCTTTTCTTCTTGATTTCATTACCTGAGGAACAACTTCTTGTCTCTGATATCACAAGCCGGTTCTTGAACGGCGGGAGAAGCGATGAGTGTATCAAGAAGATTTGATCGGAAAGCTTGGACCTCTTTCTCAAGAACCGATATATACCTTCTTTCTGTCATCCGATCGATAAGCAGCGTTGCTAATGATCGTTTCCATTACGACCCTTTTAGCTACGCACTCGACTTCGACGACGGTGAAGACGCAACGAAGCTCAACCCAAGTCGGAACTTTTTCTTCTCTTCAAGCCTAAGCTCTCTGGTGACCATCAAATAACACAGAAGATGAAACTTTCCCTAACTAGATCCTTAGTTGTAATGTACAGGACATATACATTATATACATGATAAAATTTATTGTACATAATTCATGCATTGCTAATTACATGTACTGATAACTAATATCATGAGCGTGCTATAAGGTCCACACTATATAACTGACATCATCGGAGAGTTTATGATTGCCATAACAACGCAAACAAGAATCATCAAATCCTCTTGGGGGGAAGAATGCGTACAAGCTCGTCTTGTAGCTCGCCGGCGGTCACGTCCATCCTAAGAATTTCTTGTGTTTTGAGCTCTACGAACGTGAAGTCTAGATTCTTGTCACACAAATATTCGACAGTAAAATCTTTTCTTTTCCTCTCCATTGATCCTGACCACGATGATGATCATCATCAGCATATCTCAGCTGCAAATGTTAATCAACTCCGCCGGCCGTTAGAAACGGTTCTCCAAAGTGAGAACTGTGTCTCCAACCGCTGCTTCGTGCAAGCGACGACAACCCGATAATTGATGTAATCGGATTTAGGGTTTTCTAAATGATGATGATGATCCGGAGGGGACTATGAAGCCTATGGATTTATTGCGGTTGTACAAACGGAGGTAGGTACTTTGGAGATTTTACTTTCATCCGGTAGCGTTGTAGAAGGTCAAGGCAAGCAGCACCGTTAATTGCCTCTTCTTGTCCCTCATCATCAACATGTTTGCTTGCTTCCTTCTTCCCATAAGAGTGGTACTTTGGGAGTGCTTATCAATTCCAAAAAACTCCTTTTCAATTCCAAAAAAATTTATAATGTATACTGTTTTAAAAAAATTTAAATTTTAAAAGATATGTATGACTTGTAAATTATAAAATAATTATACTTATAATTTTTGTTTTATAAATATTTATAAAATAAAGTATTTAAAAGCTTTTTATTTAAGAAAAACTTTTTTTCATAATCACTCACAATTAGTCTTGCAAAATATTCATAAAGTACAAAACCGCTACTGTTTGGGTGTGTACGAATGGTTACCAACATTACCCAATCTTAACGGAATTGAATCTCTACTGATTTAATTCTGAACTTACTCTGAATCATATACCTGAATTTGGAATTCTACCAACACTAGGAAAATTTACTCAGGACTAAGGACGGAAAATTACTATACAATCATATACCTGAATCTTATTATTATTCTGAAAAGAATACAACACCAAAAGCTTTCCTTAGATCTTCTTCTAAAAGTATGTATTAACAACAGGACATTTTCTATGTCACAGGTATTGCTATTGCACACTGCCACTCTCTCAGTATAAAAATTTGGAATTGCTCTTGGAAAGACTGACCTGCAGGTTAATGACTAGGCAGTATGTCATGCTGCAGGCATCTTCTTTGATATGCATGTGCTAGGACTTTTGCCAATAAATGCATCGAACTGAATAGCAAGGCATGAATCAAGGCCTCACGTTGGCACTTCAATAATCATATGCATGAATGAATCGCTGCTACTGGTTACCTGCATCGTTTGATTTTGCCCATCAAATAATTGTAAGCAGCTGTTTTCATATAGAAATATAGAAGATGCAGAGTGGCAGTGAAAGGCGATACATATACCTTTTACGTTTGCTCTTTGTAGCAGAAGATGATGAGGGGTTGCTGTGCCAATTCCTTTTCCTCTGGTTGATGAACCAATTGTTGATTTGTTTGAGCTGCAATCCAGTTTCCTGAACCAACCGTGCCTTGTCGTCCTCCTGATGTAATTTTTTACCAAGATTGATTGTAAGTATTGAAAAGAAATAGCGTATGGGCATCGCATAAAAGGTTGTTGCAATCAGTCAGTTGCCAGCATACCGTTGGATAAGGCCATTTCGAGTGGGATTGCCACCACGCCTTTAATGTTGATGTTGTATCTCCTGGAAGCTTCCCAGCTCTTCTCTTACGTAGAATTTCCTCTCTAATGTCTACAATCTTTTCCTTGTATCCCTACAGAAAATTGAAGGATCATTTATGAGCTGCTTTGCATATCATGCAAAGAAACTTTTACATTTCGACATATAGTTAATTTCTATCTGCAGGGAGCAATTCTTCATAATGCAGTATAGAACCTGCTTAAGTTCATGCTTTAGTTCTTGTCTCACGCGTTCCATCAGTGACCGTTCACTCTCAGTAGGTACAAGAGGACCAAATCCCATGCTATCTGGTCCATCCAGGCTTCCATCATACAAGTTTGTTTCACTATCAGCCTGGTCATCATCATCATCGGACATAGTAGCACCTGTTCCTTCACCCGGGGATATGCCTACCATTTCAAAAGCAATACAGTCAGTCTTAAACCAAACTTTGAAAGCATAAGCACAAAAGTGAATGCAAAAAAACAGTAACATGATCCAGCAGGACACTGCATGACCATACATGTGCAGCTAAGGTCTTTGAGCAGTTTTACAACAACTTCACCAGGGATTTCCACCAACATCTGTGTGCTATGCTATAACTAGTCTTCTGGAGGCAACAAAAATTAGTTGCATAGAACTAGAGGCAACTTATGCCCTTAGTGGGGTTTACTACAAAATTATGTTATTAACGACGTTCTCCTAGAGGATTGCGAATTTTCTGTAGACACTTTCCAGCTCTTAAGATAAGAAAAATCACAAGTACTGTGCAACTAAAAAGGGGAAATTATGCAAATTAAGAGAAGGCTACATCGCTGTAATTTTGTCGTAGGAAACATAGAGAAGGTTTATTTTAAGCAAACAGATAGCGTATACTGAAGGTATGTGACGAAACGCTGCACTCTCATGCATGAAGAACAAATAATGACGGATAGTCTCCAGCAGCTGATGTATAAGGTAATTTGCAGAACAGAACAGACCAAGCATGCTACGTACGTGATCTTTTGGTAACACCTAACGGTTTTCTTTTCATTACAAGTGTAACGAAAGACCTACATGGACAAATACAGATTTTGGCTTTTCTGTGTTAGATTGAAAGGCTCGGCATGTTATTGGCACAGGTTTCAGCCCAAAAAAAAAACACCAATGCTGCTTGAGAATTACAATTTGCAGTGAATTTTTGCTTTGAGAGAATGTTTTCTCGACATGCAATATCACCATAAATGCTTAGAATCAGATAACTCCTACGTGTTGCTTTCACCGTAATTCTTTGCATCAAATATTTACGTGAGTTAAAACATTTTTTTGCATCAAATGTTTACATGAGTTATGTATTGGTAATATAGTTATACACACAAACGTCTAGATGATTTGTTACAAAAATTTTCAATCACAGTCTCATGCAATCAGGAAAAGAAATCTTAGAAGGTCAAATTTAGCAGGAGAGCATGTTAGGACAAAGTGTTATGATGCTCTGAGAGAAAAAGGTCATAGTCGAGATACTTAACATCCTTGAAAAGATAAAAACATTACAAAAAAGTTACCTGTTAAGCTTTGCAATGATTGCTCAAGCTCCCAGCAAGCCATAACAGCTTCCATTGCATGAACACGAACATGCTGTTGTAATTGTTCTTTAAAAGAACAGAGCAGTAGGACATAATGTGTCTGCAATAGCAATCAAAATATTACGAAGAGCTCATCAACAATTCCATATGACCTTTATATGAAAAGGAAATCATTCTTCTGGTGCATAGCCGCATGTGTAAATATGAAATAGATGGTTGGTTTCAGATCAGTAAGAAAGTTCCGCCAGAACCTTGGGAAATGTTTCGAGTAATTGAACAGTTAAACAAGACAAGGATTGAAGAATCAGTGATCCTATTACTGAATGGTAGCTAGATTATATCACTTAGCAGCTGATTGACGTTACAGGAACAGTAGGGAGATGAAATTCTCAGAAGTTGTTCAGATGTCGTTGGGACAAATTTCTCCTATCATATAAGTGCAAACAATACCCAAGCGAAGCATTAAACAGGATGGTCCTACATGATTGATTGACACAGGCATTTACATAGAAGAGGAATCTCACAACATCATCATCAACATCCCCGACAATCTCTGTGCACCTACATATTTCAGCTTTTGCTTCTCGTCCTCTTCGATAGTTTCTTCTTCTTTTAATTATAAGAAAACAGAGAATAAAAAAACGACAAGAAATTTCAGCTTCCTCCAAGGCTCCAACAACAAAAGTAGCCGATCATGATACCAAAATTTTGATTAATTCTCTCTCTTTAACAGATCCAAAAAAATGGCCAAATAGTAAGAAGACTGAAGCTTTTGAATGATCAGTAAAAAACTAGAAACTCGAGCATGTATGTAACCCAAACTCTACAACTCCATCTACTCTCTCTCTCTCTCTCTCTCTCTCTCTCTCTCTCAAGTTAGAAAGAAGACGATTTTCAGAATTTTCACCTAAGAAAAGAAGAATTATCAGAGAATTACTAACAAATCCCACACCACATAATTGAACAACGAAATAATACAAAACAAGACCTACAGATGCGAGATAGA
Organism: Acanthochlamys bracteata; assembly: GCA_019914995.1. Taxonomy (NCBI): domain Eukaryota; kingdom Viridiplantae; phylum Streptophyta; class Magnoliopsida; order Pandanales; family Velloziaceae; genus Acanthochlamys; species Acanthochlamys bracteata. The sequence continues at coordinate 458,640 of CM034138.1, read as the reverse complement.
AAGAGAGAAAGAGAGAGCTGACCATGAACTGGTCGAGCTCCTTTGAATCGTCCGGCAACATCTGCGCCGCCGCAGCAGCAGCGGCAGCAGCCGCTGAATACTTCGCCACAACATGCTGCGACTGCGACAACTGTGCGTCGATTCTAGGTAACTGGTCCACCGGAGTAGCTATTCTCAGACACGCCACATGGGCCGACAACAACTGCTCGTACAGCGGGTGCGATAAAAGCTCCGCCTTATACTTCGCGCTCTCCCACTCTCCCTCCGCCACAATCCCCGCCGCTGCTGCCGCAACCGCCGCATCTGCACCGTGTAGTACCGCCTGAGGTTCAGAAGCCGAGGAGTCTGATGTTGTTTGAAGATGGAGAAAGCTCCCATCGACGTGCTGCTGCTGCTGTTGACGCAACAGCGCATTGCTAAGCCAAGTCGGATTGCTGGTGTTATTGTTTGATGCAGACTTATCGGCGGCGGAAGAGAGCGGGTGGTCTGTAGTAGTTCCTGGTAGCGGTCGAAGAACCGGCGACGAGGTAGACTGATCAAGCTGTTGCTCTGCCGCCGCTGCTGCATAGAGGTCTTGATGTGAGATTGTGTTGTGAAACGCCATAGTTCTAACTGATCACCGGAGACAACCAACGCCGGTGATCACCGGATTCATATACCGGTAGAGATCGATCAGCTCAGCTGTTCTTCTTCTTATATATACTAGAAAGAGGGGAATGAAGAGAGACGAAAAACTAGTTATTAGAGTTCTTACTTGCTGGCTCAGATTTCCTGTAATAATATTATAATTTAATTTATTAATTGATTTATAATTGACTATAATTTAGTGAAGCTTAATTTCTAACATGGATTGGCCTCGCTTATATTTATTGGTCAGCCGAAGAAGTTAGCAATAACGGCGTTAAAGAAGATAATTAATTATTTATTTATTTGTGGAATAGAAGCAGTAACATAAATACCATAGGTTTGTAAAGTCGAGATCCCTGACAGCTGCACAGTGCTTACGTGGCGAACAAAGAAGGTAAGGACCACCGTGATGGACAGATCCTTCGAGCACGCATGCGAAAACAACCTATAGGAATCGAACGCGTTAGAAGGAATCAGAACGGCTGGTAGGTCCCATACAACGAATATCACGACCATTAATTAAAAAGCAGTTGGGACCACATTGCTGCCCTGGTTTAGCGCCGCCGGCCTTAAACGCTACAAGTGGGAACCACCTTTTTATAGACGATGACGCCGTTAACCAGTGTCACGTAGCGGTCGTGTAACCGGTAACCGTTGCAAACAGTTGCAAGCAAGAAAGGAAAATCCCGTAATTGCGTAACGCCGTTAAATCATAGACTTGGACCGCAGCACCACTACGTTTCCGGCATAAGAACCTCTCTGATCGATCATTTTCAGTTTACTCTACTAATCTCAAAAATAAGAGTAGAGTTTCGTTGCGTGTGTAATGTGAGCGTGGAATGAGAACAGCAACAGCAATAATAGTAGTGGAACACAACAGTGGTCCCAAATTCTATGTATCGTCTCTCATATGGTGCAGCTACGTTAGCTATTACTTTCTTCATTTTTTGGCAGCTGTGTAGCTTTTCTCCGGCCACACATGACCACGGCATGTACTGCTAATAGCAGTGGTAGTCGGCAGAACCCTGTGTGCACATAGTTTATTTTTATCATTTAGACGATTATTTTTATGAATTTGAGTACTTCTATTTTTTAATCTCAACTATTGAAGTTAGATATATTTAAGAGTAATTTTGGAAAAAAAATCCAGAAATAAAAAATATATAATTTTTTTAAAACAATTTTTTTTGTTTTTTACCTCTAAAAATAAATAAAAGTAAAATATTATGTAAAGTTTTTATTTTTTAAAATATAATTATAATCAATTTATTAAAAATATGAATAAAAAACTATAATAAAAGGAATATTAATAAAAACAATTTATCAAAATAGCACCCTAAATTTGAACCAAAATTCAATAAAACCCAAAACAAAATACTAATGATCTGTGTGCATATACAGCTTTCGCCTTCCTCCTGCTAATTTAATGTTTTAATTTATTCATTGTTAATAAGATTGTATTGTGTTGCTTTTGGAATTAAATAGTTCCCCGACTCGTGACCTTCCTATTTTCCCAAAAAGCCCTCAAATTTCACTGCATCAATAAATCTTTTCCCAGATTTTCTAGATTGAGAACGAGGGTAAATTTGTGAACTAAGTAAAAAAAGTAATGTTTGCGTTGTGAGGAAGTTAGATGTCGCGCATCAATCGCTTTCTTGCTTCTGCGCGCGTGCCGACTTTTTTCAAAGGCCGCCGGATAAAAAATTAAGATTACAAGTTTCCCAGAATACCCTTATTTAACTGATGAGAAATCATTCTTTAAATAAGCGCGAGCGCGAAATGGAAACACATGTTAGTTCCATACTTCCATTAATTATTTCGAAATGAAACATCTGTGGTAGCTTATTTGAACTTTCATTTTTTCTTATTATTAAAATTTTCTAGAATCAAAATTAGCAACAGATCGAAGTTATCATATCAGAATATAAAGAGAAAATATTTTACTAAACCATAGAAACTTTACTTTTGGATTAGTTTTTCATGAATATAAAAAAGAACTCACGGGTATGTAACGGAATGCAACGTTATTTCAAGAGCCCTAAGGAGACAACGGGGAAAGCGGTATTAAATTTCCCTATACACACAGAAGACAAAAAGGGAAAAAAATAAAAAGCACCAACCCCACCACGAGAAGACTACACAAAACAAAAAAAATAAATTAAATAAATGAACAAATATCTTTGATAAATTTAATCAACATCATTAACATGGATTAGTTAATTAATTAATTGATGCTAACAGAAAGCTGGTGGGCGAACAACAACAGCACATAATAATAAATCCCCATCAAAGATTATAATATCAAGTGGATTGATAAGAATCAAAGAATCATAATCGGAATCGACAGAATAAAACGTCACACTAGTTAGCTCTATGATAATTAAAATTAATCTATCGAAGACCATTTCGATCTTCGATTTATTAGTCTAATTTAAATAACATCACCAGCCGTGTCATTTCTTGCTTTTTTTGCTTTAAGTAAGGTTTCCTTCCAGGAAGAACACCGGATTTGGTCTGATTAAATACGGTAACCAGTACTAATCAATACTAAATCAAATCGTTTCCATATGTTTATCTATGCCTTCTCTAAAATATACAAGTCCTCGATTCACATATATATAGATATAATCAAAATGAATGACCTGGTGATTAATTAATTAGCTACGTGTCGACTAATAAGATCATTAGCTGAACAGTTTAATTAAGATCATAAACTAGTTGGAGTGGCATGCATAATGCTTCGTTCATATGGCTGCAAGTCATAAGGTTTGCACAGCAGAAGCTCTGAAATGCAGATACAAGGCATAATAGAAGTAATTGATTTTTGCTGGGAGATTATACGAACAAGGGTTTTTTTTTGTTTTTTGGTCAGCAATGTAAACGGCATGGCAAGATATGATGGCATATGGGAATAATAACTGAAGGGAATCATTGAGATTGTTTACTACTGACCAATTTAATTTCATATGCAGAAGCAGTGCTTTTCCTTACTGACAGTGGTCCTTTGATGAAATAAATCCATCCCCATCTCAACGCATCAGTTGAGGAGGTGAAAGTAGATCCGTTCTGTTCTGTTTTCTGCTGCAAAACCCTTTGGCTGCAGCTGCAGTGCAGTACGCTCCAGGATCACAGTTCCACAGAAAAAGCAACAAAACCGCTTTTTGGTGCTATCTATTGTCTCACAGAAATCAGTTCCAGAGCACACAGATGCTGTGAAATGGAAATATGAAAAGAAGTCATCAAAGTAGATAGTTTGTGAAAAGTAGTCAAGTATGCAACTGTAAGAAAATATTTTAACTGGCCAAACTCTTGGGACGGGTTGTTTGGCTTGGCGTTTTCAAAACACGATCCCTAACTTTGCTACAGTATTTTTTAAATTCATAAAAATGATATGTTGTTTTTCAAAAAAAAAAATTTTTTTAAAAAATCTTTTCTCCAAATTCACTACTTTCTAAACAATCCTAAACTGTGTCCCCTAACTTCTTTCTTTGCATGATCAATTGTTTCTAAAACTCTTCTCCACAATCACTATCCAAACAAAAATTGCACTTCGCTTAACCACAAATGATTACCACGTTAAAAGCTTAAAATCTTCAACCTAAATTTTAAGATAAAGTTTAGAATTTACTTGCAACTTACAAAATCTCCGAAAGAAAACGGCAGGCAATATGAGACTAACTCCAATGTGCTAAACTAAATCCACTATTCTAACAACCGTTAGTGCTAATGCATCTTCTTTAATAGATAGAGATACTAATGTTTCAAGAAAATAGAAGTTTAGAAATATCCACCATCTTTATCTCAGACTACTTCTCTTCTACCTTCCCTCAACTAAATAGATAATTTCAATTTCGATATGTCCAAAAGAACACAAAAATTACTTTTATTTTTTTTAAAATACAAAAAATTACTTCAAATTATACTATTTATAATAACTCATTCTAAAAATCACACCATAAAATGTAATAATACTGCTTTGCATTTGAACTTTGAGTTCTACCTTTATCACCGAAGTTCAACTCACAGAAAGTATAGTCTGTTGATGTCAAATTACAGCTCGATAGTTGAACTTTGCCATGGACAATGCAGCCAAGGTCTGATGCGCACCACCAACCGATGAGCAGATGTATGACAAAGCATCCTAGATATATAGGTTTGGCTTAATATTGATCCCAGTCTCTAAGAGAAGAAATGCAATGATGTGACAGCATGTCAATATCCTTTCCTTTAGGGTTTCTGGAACCAATCTTGGCCTTAAAAAAATTTCCTCAATTATCAACATGAGGATCTCCTTCCTATCCCTTATCTTTCAATTTAATCACAAAAGAGGAGTTTCTCTCGATGATTGCTACCAGTGAGATGTCTCATGTGATGCCTCCAGAAAGGGAAGGAACAAGTTTGGTGGGCCAAATTTGTGGTTCTAGTCTTTTAAAGAGTTTGGGGCAGTGTTAAACTACAGTGTCTCTAACCAAATTTAATGACTTTGTCCCACAAACATTGTCACCTTCATATCAACAGATTAGGATCAAGAAAATAATGAGTAATGCCAAGCTGTAGCCACTTTGGTCCAAACTGACAGCTATTGGGTCAACTTATTAGTTATTAAACTTGAATAAAACTCATTGCATCCGTAGTACATGACCCATAAGACATACCAACCACTAACCAAGTGTATAATAAAAAGCTCAATGTCTACAGTTACAAGCTAATCATGACACTACTCAATATCTTCTTCAGATAAAACTCTTTCAAAATATTTAAATTTAATTGAATCCTGTCAGGACTCAGAATATCAGATACTTACGGGTGTTAATGGTTTCACCCTGTAAAAAGTGTGAAATTTCAACCCAACTAAGATAAGATGTACAGCAAAGGTCAGCATGCCAAGTTGAATACTATCAGGAGAAAATAGCATTACTCAGTCGGCTGGTTATAGACCAAGTCATCAACTACATGGACAGCTTTAATGTGACTGTGCAGCACTTCCATTGGTCTCCAATCACAGTTAATTTTTATGGCTATAAAGTAGGACGACCATAAGTCTAAACACAAATAATAAAAAAAATTTCCTTGTGTTAAGTCAAGAGTTCTTTTAAAGAACTTTCTTACCAAAAATTCCGGTGCTGAAGTTTAAGCAGATAAGCTTGCAATTAGGACGGGCTAACTTGTTAGCAACCAGAATCTTTTTGGTTCCCTGAAGGTTTGTAATAAGATCAATGCAGAATAGATAACGGAAATTGAGATGTTAAACTCAAAACTACACTGAACTAGTTGTCAACTATGTTGAGAGGTTGAGAATAACCCCAGCATCTGAGAAAGCACCTACTAGAGAAGCTAATGTCCACAATACTATCCAGCTGCATAAGGAAAAAAAAGCAAATAAAAGAAAGCAGAGAAAACAGTAAGAACTGTGAAACATCAACAATCTAGCGATCCATGTGATACAGCTACTCAAATAAGGCCCTGCTTCAACAATTTCGTAAAAGTCCAATTGATCATAATTCTACCAATATATTACTTATCTGCCACATAATATTTGGAGGGGAAATTTCCATCATTAGTCCATGCTTGGGGACTTCTCACCTTTCTCAGTCAGTATTTGTTAAAGTGGACTTACCTGAAAAAATCTGAAGGAAGTGATTCAGACTACATTGAAATTTTGATGTTGTTCATACTCATAGATACATTTTCTGCAAGTATGTATAGTACCGAATGTGTTCAATCTACTTCTATAGATTACTGACCACTGAATTGCCACTTCCATGTCTTCACAATCACAGAACGCATACAGAAACCAGTTAAATCACATTGCTAAAGGGGTAAGCATTTGGAAGCATAATTATTTTTGCAATTAAAAGTACTGAGAGCAAGATTGCTGGAAGTCTCAAAAGGTAACTAAAAGATTAACAGGCCACAAGTATAATATATGAAAGAAGAAAGGAACTGAAAGCACTTTAATTACACAATCTTACTCATAGATGCAGAAAGGAGCTCAAATGAGTTTCTAATGAGCACAGTAAAAACTCCATAAGAATAGCTTGATTTACAAGTCATTATGTGTTCTGTAGCTGATGCTCAGTTAACAAAGTAACAATCCGAGCAGTCACCCAAGTTATCAGATTTGTCAAAATAGCACACACTAAGGAAGACTAGGGGAAAGAGAAGGCTTTGCCACCATTACTTCCCCACAGTTGCTGATATAAATTGTCTTAAGTGGTCGATCAAATGTGGAGCGAGCAACTTGAGCCCTATCATCTCCAATAAATTCAGCAATCTCATTCAGTTGACGGATCCTTTCAGCAGGTTTGTAAACTGGTGTAGTTGCAATAGCAGTAATAACATCCATTCCTACAATCATAGAAGTTCAAACCCTTCAGAAACTGGTGGTAAATACACATCAAATGAATTGATATTCTACTTCAATGGCGCATGTCTATATAGTATATCAATTAAATGAGAGATACAGAAACCCAAATACACATTTGCATGTGGAACTAGTAGCACAACATTAACAGCGATATGGCTTGACGCATTTCCTAACGGTCACTGTGACTTTCAAAAGCAGATACTAATCAGGCAAAACAAAAGAGTGAAGCAGATTTCCTCGACATTAACCCCATATATTGACTACAAATGTTAACAAAGCAACAACTCTAACCAGACAGTAAATAAAACTGACAAAACTCTCACCTTCAAGCACTATGCCAAAGACAACGTTGCGATCATCCAACTGCGGGCATGGTCCTGGCCCTGTAGTGACCAAAAACTCAACATTCCGATACTCAGGATCAAGCTTGACATCCTCATCATCATCATTCTCCGCTAAGCAAAGCGACAATGTACCAAGACGAAGGTGCCGAAGCAGGAACGAATCCGGATTAACAGGCTCCGAGTTAGGCTGTAGAAGGCTGGGAGAAACCAGCCGGATCTCTCCATTCTTCTCACCGAGTCCTTGTCTTCCTGCCATGAAAAATTGACCTGGAAGAACTTTATGCACGGCAGAGCCACGGTAAGCCGCAGCGGCACACATTGTCTTGAAGTTGGCGACGGTGGTGGGGACAACACGGCCGTAGAGACCAAACACAACGCGGCCCAAAACAACGTCCTCGTCGGCGCAACCAACTACAGCGCCGGCGACTGAGCGGAGGTAAGACGGACAGACGCTGAAGTCCATAAACACTCGATCGGTCACGGCCGGAGACGATAGATCTATAGTTGTAGATCCCGCTGGTGCTGACGTGGCTTCTAATGAGGCGGCGGGAGAGCTAGGGAAGAGCGGAAGAGTTAAGGCGGCAGCGGAGAGGAGGGAAAGTGAGCGCCGGTGGAGGAGAGTGGAGGGTTTGATTGATAAATCGTGATTGGGAGTGTGATTAGATCTAGGTGAGATCGGGTGGTGGCGGCGGCCGAGAAGAGGAGAAGAGACGGCAGCTGCGGCGGCGGAAGCCATGAGGGACGAGAGGGTAATGGAGTTAGAACGTTTGGCACCATGCTTGGATTGGGGTTGTAATGAAAGGAGGAGAACAGAATAGACGCTTTTCGATAAAAGATGGGAAGAAACAAAAGAAAAATTTATTAAAAAAAAAAAGAAAGACAGTGAAATTTATTAATTAGTGGTGTGCGGCTAAAGACATATTTAATTATAAAAAGATTTAATTATTATTTTGAATCTTATTTTTATTTTATATTAAATTTCATTTTTATTAAATTTTAATTTTAAATTTATTTATATAGTTTAATTGTTATTACAACTTAATTTTTACTGAATTTATATTTAGAAAATTTATTTTTATAAATTCAATTTTGATAATTAAACACAGTCTTAAAAAATTGAAAATATTACTATAGCAATCTAGCTATTACCTTAGGTACTGATTCAAATACTTTTGCTTAGGTTTTCTTTTATTATATTATACTTGCAGTGACGAGATGATCTAGACGAGAAACAGCTGATGCTGCTCGCATTGTGTGCTTATGAAATGTGTAGGGTAAGTTTGAAATTGTTTATGAAATAGAATTTTTTTAAATGAAAAATATTTTTATTTTTTTAAAAATAAATTTTATTTTTTTAAAAATAAAAATATATAATAAAAAGATGTAAAATTTCTAAATTATCTAAATTTTTAAATAAATTTTTAAATATATATAATATATGTATTAAAAAAATATAAAATAAAAAAAATCAAAAACAACTTTTTAAATGGGATGCCAAACGCACACTCCAAAATATTACACGACATGTTTTACAACTAAAAGAAAGGAGTAATTATCTTTCACATTCAAAATGTAGAGCGTATGGCCGCGCATTCCTCAAAATTTTCTTCTTCAACTTTTTATTTTATTAATAAAGAATATTTCATAAAATTTATTTAAAATTTTAAAAAATATAAGATCAATTTATAAATTGTTTATTTTTATTTTTTTAAATAACTTTTTTTTTAGAAATAGAATAAAAATATCGTTTATTATAAAAAAAAATACTTTTCAAAAATACTATAAAACAGTCTCTATTACCGTTATCAAATTTCTGAACATGATTCACAAACAGCGACTACTTTGACAAACGCATACATTTACCTATGCAGCTTGTAACCATCAACTTACAGATTTAATGAATTGAGAAGTAGAAATCTCGCGTCCAGCACTAGTATGTACATAAGTGACACAACAGATCATATATCTTTATGTAATATCAAGTAAACTTAAGAGTGGGTAAGATAATCAAGATGTCCCGTTTACATAAACAGTAAAAGGGGAGCCTCTGCAAAAGATGGGTTCCTCAGGAGAGTCTGTTTTTGCTCGAGCACGGAGAATATCAGCTGGATCGTCAATGACAGCAGCAGCTAAAAGGGTATACTCTCCTGGAACAAGAAAGTAAAGAGAGAAAGTATGTGTTACCTCTTCAAGCGGAGGGATCTCCAAATGTATCCCTGTGAGAACCCCTGCAGAAAGAAAGGCATAGTTTTAATTCAAATTGGATTAGAGCAGGAAATAACAAACTGACATGAACTTGTATAACAAATACCAATCCAGAAAGACCTGGAAGACAACAAAACAATGTTGTACTATTTACATAAACAAACAAGAAGCCGTTAACGTACCTGCCCAGAGGACAGTTGCTCTAATTCCTTCAAAGCAGTTTTCTCCTGCCACATCTCTACAGGATACACTCAGACTCATCTCGATCACCTCTCTAGTGTTATTACGTATGAGAACTTCTATTGGAGTCATTTCATTAGCAGATATGGAACCTTTCAATCCTGAATTGAGCTTGTTAGTAGATAGGTTGCTGGTATCACCTGGAGTTGCGGTTTGACCTAGCACATCAAAATTCTTAGTTGCTGCTGCAGTCCTGGCTACTCTGAAGCCAAAGGTAAGAGGATCAGGAAGCAAAATATCCATAACTGATGCCTGCAAAGCTGCTTGAGTGCCATCCTTGATGTTCAATTCGCCACAGCTGTTTCTCCCTGATTGCCATTTAACCTTGATTTTTGAGATTAGGCTGTTAATGGAGGCATTCAACTCTGCCTTGATATTTTTATCTGGTACTGACACTTTACTGCTCCCATAATCATTTGTATGATTATAATCCTTCACTAAGAAGGAACTGTCAAGAACAGGGAATTTAAAGTGCTCCAAGGGAATTAATACCCTCGCGGAGTACTCACGATCAATTCTTGTTTTAGGATATCTGGAGCCAGTGACATCATTGCTTATAAACGGTATACCGTGCTCATTCTTGGGACCGTCTGTCTGGAGACACACGCTAACTTCAAACACAACATCAGTTGGATTAGAAAGTTCAAGCTCTAGTAGGCGCAGTCCCCAGGTCCCTCTATAGGGATCAGCCTTTACAAGATTCTCTGTAGTAACAGGAGAACTCACTTCTTCAGATAAATTCTCATCGATATAAATGGGTTTTGGAAGTGCTTCACTGACATGAGCAGGAACTTCCATTGAAAGCAGCCGAGCCTTCACAAAACGCAAACCCTGTAAGACACACACGTGTAATGGAACTACCAACCTCCTGCCTGGGGTAACTGAGTTATTCTTCATCTGAGATTCGTCAGGATAAGACCATGGCCCTAACAAACGGGAGTAGCAAAACATCAGCTGAGAGCACATAATCCTTGTCAGCTGTCTGCAAGGCTAAAGATCGGACTAAAGGAAAGGCATCCAACATAATTTTTGTTAGTCAAAAGACTACCAACCAGAAGAAACAATTTAATCATTCAAGTTCAGTAATTAATGGATGTAATAGTATTCATTCAAAATTGAAGCAATGGGAATAATACATACCAGCATAATGAATGACCAAATCAAGGCTGCTTCCTTCCTTGTGCATTCTCCCAAGACTTCCAGAGCTACTCTTTCCTGTAGCATTCTCAGATTCTATTAATGCAAGCTGCCAGGCCTTAACAGTAACGGGTATCGTCACCTCTGCGCCAGGTTTAAGAGGAAGAGCTGTCTTCAAGGTATCATAACCAATTGACATAGCTGAATCTTGATTCTTCCCTGAAAGCGAAATATGTGCCTGTTCAACTGGTACCGTTCCAGCATTTGTCAGAGATATGAAAATATCACGAATTTCGCCTTCATACAAGATAGAAGCCTCAGCTCCTCCAACTAAACGAGAGATCAGCAGTGGTAGAGGAGGTACAACAGAAATATTTAGAACAGGTAAAGTCTTCAACTTGCCTGAACCACAACACCTGAACGGATCAGAGAGAACAAGACCCTGTGCTGCTCCAAGTAACAAATTCTCAACATCCTTGAAAACGTGTTCCGTAATGACACCAAAACAATGAACAATGCATCCAGGAATTGATATGGGCCCAACCTTAGTTGGTATCCCTGACAGTAATACAACCTTTGCAGTATTCGGTGGAAGGCTCACACTCACAGGGAAAGCATCAAAATTCCCCGAGTGAACTGATAGATACAGACTCTCGACCATCAAATCGAAGCCACATGGATTGGCTAGCTCTACCAGAACTTGAACTGGTTCCCCAACAATCCACGTCATCTCCTGTTTATTGGTATCATGTGCAGCCCCTTTGCTGAAAGGAGTGTAAATAAAAGGCCCTGAAGGAGCTGAACCAGTCCACCAATCTTCCTTTGCCGAATTACGTTTAACTATATCTGTCTGGGAAGAATGGATAGGAAAAGAGTGCAACCTAAAAACCATAACATATTATTAATATAAAATAAGCAGCAGGAAAGAACAATAGAAGATCAATTGTTGATATCTGATACAGAAAAAAAATGTGCCTGATGAATGGAAGCGCAGGATCAGCACACCGGGTTCCTGAGGGAAGCCTATCTGCAGAATGTATTAGTGAACTTGCAAGACCACTCTGACCAGCAGGCGTGATGAGTGGGTAATAGTTTCGTAGAAGACGAGCTGCTGCACTCCATGCAGCCAGTGGATCTCCTGCACGGACAGAGGACATGAGTATCTCTCTAAGAACAACCATCTGCAGAGAGCTCCACTGAGACTCAAACAAAGAGACCACTGACTGGGGGTGCACTTTTCCAGCATCAGCAAGACCAAGTCCATGATCCTTAAAGACATCACAAACAAAAGTTTCAGGTTTCCAATAAACAATTGAGAACAGAATGTATCAGTTTGTCACAGATGTTATCTATAAGAGAATTATAACAAGTTGGTGCACTGAGAAACCAAATGGCACGAAGAGTCATACTGTTGAAAAATTACATACACAAAACTAGAGTAAGAAATTGCCTACGGAAGTCACAGAAAAGGTAGAGGTAAGTTGTCCATTGAGGATGCGGGTTAGGTCAGTAGCCACTCATAAAATCTCGTCAAACCTTATGAATTATTTCAAAATGGTTCATGTAGTTGACCAAACTTAACGGGGGTAATGCTTGGTAGAAGAAGAATGAGAAGAAGATAATGCTACTTTGTTTCTAGAATCTAGATTTCCGCTGGTAGGTCTGTTTCTTTCATATCATGCTTCTATCCTTAACATAACAAATTCTTACCAAATCCTCGACTTTTCAGAACCTACCAAAACAAAAAGGCAATCATAGGAAGCAGAAAAGGTAACGTGAAAAGAAGACAGCGAACTAACTGCTGCTTGTACCTCTGTGTTAGCCCCTCTACTTTGAACATGATATGCTTTTGAGGTCATTGATAAAACTTGCATGGCACTGATAGCAGCATAAGTATTATCCTGCTGCAAGTACAGCTGTGCAACCTGCCTTGAAAAGAATGCTGCTTTACGCTGATATCCGAGAGTACCAAATAATCTAGCAATTTCAACATATAGTATGAGGCGATCATTTGCATCAATTAAAGACTTTGCACCATCAGCAGCACCAGTTAATAATTCTACAAGCTCCTTAGTGAGCTCAAGCCTGCAAAATAATTTCACAGTTACATAAAAGGACCTCAATAAATAACTTCTGAAGATCATTCAAATATAGAGTAATAAGATATCATAAAAAGGGGGTTAGACACTAGCAAGAGATGAGGACCAACCGGTATCACATTCTACGAGTTAAAAAGTTGGTAGCGTTAAGAAAGAAAAGAAATTAGAGCTTGCCAGACTTCTACTGCATAATTTTGAGAAGCTTGACCAGAATTAAATGGAATGTCCAAAACCAGTAAACTGTGCCATGAACAATATAGCGAGTAGGAAACACAAATCTATGACCAAAATAAATTTGCAACTTGCAATAGATAAAAAAGGTTTAACACTGGAGAGGGGGATGCGAAATTGCAGGACAAGTTCACAATCAGTATATCCAGAAACTGAATTAAGCAAGCAAATTAAACAAAATCTGGCCTAATTGCTTCCTTAGTTTAGGAAAAACAAAAGTTTTCAATTTCTACTCAAGAAATGTAGTACAGAGAGTAAAAAATAATAAATAATTGGGAAAACTTGTTCATGCCTTTCAGATTTAAATTGTTACAAACTTGTTAAATTAGTGCAAGCCAAGATTAATGTGTTTCTTGAAAATATAGTTAATGAGACTTACCGGCAAAGGTACCTTGCAAGCTTTAATGCAGCCTCAAGTTCGAAACTTACAGTTGAAACCCTGAATATGCAAAATGTGGATACATGTGTCAGTGCCAAACCAGACTTTTCTGACAACACATGAAGCTTCATCTAAGAGTAAAGAATATAGCATAGATCCAACTGAAGCACGATGATGCCAGTTAAAAGAAAGAATGATAAAATTACATAATCATGTCCAATGAAAATTACAAAGACTAAAAGAATATCTGGAACTACCAACACTCATTCCAAAAAAGGTGCTCATTCAGGACCTGCTGGATCAGAGGACAAACTACGGCCAAACAAGTAAAATAAAATTTGTGAAGTTGTGAGCTTAATATCAAGTACAGCTGTAAGAGTTCATGAGAACATTAGATAAAGTTCAAGGTAGATAGTCTAAGAAGGACCAATTAGAACTTTCAGATGGATAACTAAAATTATACCACACGTCAAACAGGTACATGGAATTTCCTCAAGAAAGGAAAGAGTTTCCATTAGAGGTTGACATGAAAAAAGGGAGATACAAAATTATGAGTCATCATTAAGTTACTCTTGACAAAAGATAGGGTCATTAGATTAACTAAGCCAGTTCCTCCAAGTGAGATCCATCACGGAAGTCCTTGCATGTCACTGAACTTGCATAAAACCACAACAAGATTCTTTGAAACTAAATCAAAGGAAAATGCATATAGCTAGTGCCAATTCAGTTACCTCTGAGCATTATCTTGCGAATACGATCTCCTATACAGTTGGATGACTGTATAGTATCGATATTTAACTTCATCATCTAAATCAGAGTACCTTTCTCCCATACGATCAACCTGTTTATATAGACAACTAAAACAATTATATAGAGAGGAAGAAAAATACTTGACTTCTCTATTGCAATAAGGGGGAAAAAACTCAAGTAACATTCAAGGTCCTTATGAATATATAACCAACATATTTGACATCAGATCCATCCACCAATCATCATAAACTTCCTTATGTGAGACTAAGTATCACCTTACCAGCAAGGCGCAAACACTACCCTCCAGAGCTCCTGCATGCCAGAATACATCTCCACTCAGCCTAGCTAGTTCAATGGCTGTATTATAGTGTGCATTAGCATCTGCAGGAGAGCCAGCCAACAAGCAGTAATCTCCTATAGTTTTCTGTGCTCGACCTAGCCTTCGCTTCTTCGCCTTAATAACCTGCAGGTCCATCAAATGAAATGTCAAAAGAGTTGCCAGGAGTCCTCAATTTACTACTAGCCAAGTTGGCATAATATAGAAATACTTCAAATCCTCAGGACACCTAAATCATAAACCTCCTCAGAGTTAAGACTGGCTTGGGAATCCAAAGGTGTTTTCACAATGGTCCCCGCAGATTCTGCACGAAGAACCCATTTCTCAAACTCCATAAGCAAAGATGCAGCTAGGTCTTGCACCACCGTCAGCATGTGAAGTTCTTGAGCTTGTCGATCTGAAGGGGGAAACAGTACAATGTTGCTCAGTTGCTTGCCTTCTTCAAGCTGTAACCCACAAAACGAGAAAAAACATCTTATCAGAAATGCAATAGTTACAAACTTCCAGCCAGAGCTTGATAATAGATGCTAAAAGTCCAAAAAATAGAATTTTCACGCAAAACACCATCCGGTTGTCATGCAAATTTTTTCTGTATCAATCAATGCATTTTTATGTCAACTTTTTAACTTCTAGCTAGCTAGTCTAGTAATAAATTTAGAAGTCATAGACACATACATAACTACAAAAGCACCAAAACTTAGTTTTACAAGAACAAAAATAATCCTTGGAAGTTATAAACGATGCAGTTCTGGCCTACACTAGTATCAAGATTCAACTACTAACCCACTAATAGTTCTCAGTGGGTTGATCCCATTTGGTTCTGCAACAGACTGAAATCAACATCTCAATTTGGAGACCTAAGAAAACACTACTTCAAACAATGCGACTCAAAAGTCAAAACTGAGTCCAAATTCAGCTCTCTAGTAAATAAGTCTAGATCTGAATTGCCCAATTACAGATGTAGCAAGTCACTTAATCAATCCTAACACCAAATCCTACAACAGTACCTCTACAACAACCACTCCAATTTCACAATTCATTTATTAAAAAATTTCTGACCTGTGAATCGCTTGGTGAAAAAGCGAAGCATCGCTTGACGAGCGCAGACGCGGCATACGGCTTGCAAGCAGCAAGGAACCTCTCAGCAGCTACAGTGAGATCAGGCGTTGATGGACAATGACAGAGCCCAACAATGGCGAGGATCTTTCTATGAGACTGGAAATCTTCCCAAGGTGACGGTGGAGATCCGCCGATCATGTACTTGAATCTCAAACCGCCGGAATCCCACGGTTGGTTTGTGAATGGGCTCTTCTGGTGCTCAGAGTAGAACGAAGAGATTGCCGACAGCGGGACCCGCCTGTGCTTGCCGAGCATCGCGGAGTAGTCTCTCAGCAACTCCGGAGGCATCGGTCCCCCTGTAGGGATCACCGCTACACGGATCATACATCCCGTTTCTATGCTGACGTCAGGCTCCATCGCCGTCGTCGTTAATGTTTCAGAAGGGGGAAGCACGAAAGCTTTCTGGATCCAAGAGTTCCAAGTAACAGCAGCAGCTGTTATAACGGGAGAGTCGGCGTCTATTGCAAACAAGTTTTTACGGGTTCCGGTTAGCTTTAGGTATGTTTGGCCGGTTCCGAGTAATTATGAATAAAAAATTTTTATTCTATTTTAAAAAATAAGTTTTAATTTTATTATCTTAATAATAAAAAAATGAATAAAATAACAAGATTTTATAACATAAATTTTTTTTCATATTTTTAAAAATAATAAATAAAATTTAATAAAATATTATAAAAAATTTATTAAAAAAATATAAATAAAATTTGCAAAGTATTTTTGTGGAATGATTATCCAAATGCACTCTAATACAGCGCAACGAGCATTCACTTTTACATGATTTTGAATATTACAAAAAGATGCACCCGTTAATCAGAGTATGTCAGCACAAGAGTCGTGATCTGTTTGGATTCAAGAGCGAGTAGACTAATTTTATTTTGAATAAAAACAAAATATAAAGGAGATTATATATTATAAAGTTTCAAAATTTATTGGTTTAAACATTTAAATTAGGTTGTGCTTTCTAATTTATGAACCGAACTTCTTAAATTTGTTACCGTATGTCATTCATAGTGGCATCAAAGTCAATTGATTTTGTTATAAATTTGATTCATGTAGTAATTCTTACTAATAGTAGGTTGGCAGGTGAACAATAGTATCATTTGAATAGATTTTTGCAAAATGTGTGCGAGAATTCAGAATAAAATAAGCTTTGATGGCTGGTTCTTTATTGCGTAAAAATATTACGTAGAGATGACTGACGTATATTATAACTTTAGCTGATAAGTGATAGTATGTTAGAGCAGCGTGATTGTTCGTTTTTTTTTGCATGGCGAGCGATAATTTAGAACAAGTTGGGCTCTGAAGAATAACTCATGATATGTAGTAACGGTGCTCAAAACTAACTATCTTATCTTCTAAACGATTGACGTACTTAGTACGTGATAGACATTTGGATGAGAAAAAATATAAATAATTTATTCTTGTGGAAAGATTATTGAATTAAATAGTAAGTAGATTAATATTACATTGAATAAAAATAAAATAGAAAGAAATAATATACTATAAAATTTCAAAATTTATTGATTTAAAATTTTGAATTAGATTGAATTTTATCTGACTCAGATTTCTTATCTTCAGTTAGCTTCTTTAGAATTGTACTCCCCAATATAACCAACATGCGAAGAAAGCAAAAAATCATCTCTAACAGGTGGGTGAGGATAGATAGAGTTTTGCTTAGGGCGTGTTTACGTAAAGAATAAAGTGAATAAACTTGAGATTTTAAAAAGTGAATTAAAAAAATTAAATTAAAAATTAAAAATATTTAATAAAATAATTTTTATATTAATAGTAAATTTAAAATTAAATTTAGAAAATTTTGATAAAATAATCTATATTAAATAATTTATTTATTTTATATTAAAAATAAATTTGAACAAAGTAAATTTTTGGACGTTAGTAAACACGCCCTTAACAGGACCTGCTAGTGCAAAACATAAATTTGAAGGACACGACGCGCCGTCGACTTCAATTCGTTCTCTCGTTTCACTACCATCATCGCCGCCGTCGACGATGGACTCAGAATCAGTTCCTTCCACCGCCGGCGGTATCTCGGCTCACGTTCAAGAATCGATTCTTGCTTGCTCTAAGGTTTTAACCAAAAAAAAAAAAGAAAGGAAGAAAAGAAGAGTAATCAATATTTTTCACAACACCTGATTGATTTTATTAAATTATTGATCTATAAAAGTTTTTTTTTTATCAGGCTTTCGATTCCGAAGACTTCACTAAGTCAGACAAGGCCATTGCTGACTTCATTTCAGTGATTGAATCTGCACTTGATTCTTATGCTGTTGCCAATCAGGCGCTCAATGTTGTGCTTGATTATATCTCTTCGCCTACTTCCAATCAGGTTTACACTTAATTTATTAGTTTATTTACAAAGATTTTACATCATTTTTATATTTTTATTCCAACCTTGGCTGTTTTATAAAATAGTTATAATATTCTGAACTAAGTGCAAAAGGACCATACCTGCAAAATTTTCTTGAAATTTTTAACTTGTAAAAAATTATATGAGGAATTCGATTATGCGAAAAAGTTTTAGCAGTTATGGTGGTGTGAGATTTGAGTTGGAGCTTGTTTGGTGGCAGACGTTGGTGGAGGCAATTGGGCTGGAACTACCAAAGGTGGTGGCAAGATTCACGGAAGTGTCAAATGAGTGTGCCCAGACTGCTTACCGCATTGTGGAACACCTTGTTTCTGTGTGCAGCCCGCGTGACATGCTCTCAATTCTATGTGAGGTGAAAGTCAGTGCGAAGGGATAAATAATAGTAACTAAGTGTTGAATTGTTTGATTGTTGATTTCATTGATTATTTTTTCAGGCACTTGATACACATGTGAAGACTTCCGGAGATCCTCTTTCTCTTATTTTGCTTTTGAGGGGCCTCTCCAAAGGTAGCTTTAAGTACTATCTCTTTAGTTATTATTTATCTGGTTTCAGCACTATAATCTGAGTGGCATCCTTGCAGGAGTGTTGTTTACTACATAGTTTGTTTTGCAAAACTTATGAGTTACTGAAGGGTTTCCTCCACATCATATAGAGAATTGAAGTGTCTCAGCTTAATCTTGTTTACAACTTTTGCTCCCTGCTTTCACTTTTCAGTATTTCCACGCATCCAGAGGCGCCAGATTGAGCAAATAAAAGTGGCTCTCCCTGTTGTTCTCAATGTTATCAATTTTATGTCCTCTGAAACTGATGATGAAGATGACTCCCTGAAGGATTTGTTTCACGTTGCAGTTAGCATTGGCGAGTCAATACAATCAATTTGCCAAAACATGGTTTAACTGCTTTCTTCAATTGACTACAAGAATTACTTTCTTTTTTGTTGATCTTAGTTACTGTTTAATTTATTCGTACTATAGGAAGGAAGTCAGAATGAAGAAATGTGTGGCATTCTTGGCCTTTATGTCCTGCAAAATATGGTGAATCCATCAAAAACCTCATAACAGGCTTTTAAACTCAGCATGAAGGAGTTCCCAGTTTCAATCATTTTTGGTTGATAATTTCATTTCAGAACTTCCTCTTTATTACAGGCGCTTATATCGAGATGTGTACAAAAGCATGACATCACAAATTACATCATATTTGTAAAGGGTTTCTCAGAGTTTATTCCATTTTGCAGCCTATCATACCTCGGGCTCATTACTGGGTCTGATGTCAATAGAATCGAGGAGAGAATTTTTCAAGGTAGAGTCACACTGTGAATCGCATGTATGTTAATCTGTTATCTATAGTTTATCCTCTCATGTACTGTGTTGATATGACTTCTCTGGATATGTTTAGGGAAGGATGATGATGACTTTCAGATGTGGTTCTCTTTTGCGTCCTCGGGAGCATCTCTTTCAGGTAGACGTTGTAGCTGTTATTTATGGATGAAACATTTTTCTCTGAACTATCTTGCCATTTCAATTTATCTCCATTTCGTCTATGATCCCTCTTTAACATTTGTTTTTGCAGTGATATGGGGCTATATCTCTGAAGAAGTTGCAAAAGCTGCTGGAGAGCAGTTGAATATCCTTGTTAAGGAACTTCAAAGCAATATATTTAGGAGATGGGCAGCTTTGGGCATGCTGAAAGATATACTTTCCTCAATTGATTTTCCTTGGGAAATAAAATTCAGGACCATAGAGCTAATTTCGAGGTTGATGCATGGTAGAGTTCCTGAAGATGATAATGAAAAGCACAAAGAATTTTCATCCTTTCTCCCTAATATTTTTGCCGCCTTACAGGTTGCTTTAATAATCCTCTGTACCATTTATAAGTTTTATAAATCTTATGACATTTCTGTTAACTGGAATATTTTTCAAGGCTATACAAAGGATTATTATGACTTCTCCTAGTGCATCATCAAGGAAGGAGGCTTTTGATGTATTTAGAAAGGTATGTCTGGAGAAGTCACTTTAAGCATCAAATGCATGCAGCTACACATTTAGCAGATAATGTGATTGTGTATTCAGTACCATCTGTTGTTCTTCGAACACAAAGATTTGGTGAATCAGTTTTAATATTTTCTTTTGTTCTTTTGTTCCATGAATTTGTACCACATTATTCAGGAATCTTTCATTTAGTTGCATTTTTTACAACTGGAATGTCTTTCTAGGCTATTTAAAGGATTACTGTAATTGCTCGTAGTGCATCAACAAGACATTTCTTTTAATGCATGTAGTCAGATATTTTCTTTTATTACTTCTTTTATCTTTCTCCCTTTTCTTTTTTATTTTCTTATTTTATAGTAAAGAGGAGACATCTTATTTGCTACTGTGGATTGGCATCAATTGCATGCAGCTTAAGCATGCAAAACTGAATTTGTACTTAGTATTTGGTGAATTCACTGAAAGAGGTTTCTCTTCTTTTCCCTCACTTTACGAATCTATTCCATGTTAATCTCAACAACCCAGTTTTTGTCAATAGTATTTAGGTGGAGACATTGTTAAGTTCTGGTTATTACTGGACTGTACTTTCCATGAAGGAGAAAGGATAATACTATTTTCTCATGCCGCTCGATTTTCTTGGCTTGGAACATACAAAATCTTCTGCAGCATGGTTCATTTATGCATGACCACTTAAGGCAAAATATCTTTTACTCTTTTAAGCATACTCGCTTGGCTGATCTTACCTTAAACTCATAATTCTAATAGCATGCCTGATTATTTAAAGGGTGAAAATGCTTCCTGTGCTCAGGTACTTTCAGATATTCCAGATGCGGAAAGAGTGGACATGTTGAAGGCTCTTATCCTAAATAGTAGTTCCCCTTCAATGGTTCGTTTTCTGAGAATCATACCTTAGTCAAGGAAGTTTTGCTTGTCTTATCTGATTCAAATGTTTTTTCCTCTTTATGGCTTTTAGACAGCGATTCTGATTGATATTGCAAAGGAAGAAATCAGGAATGTCTACAATGAGAAAGCGAATTATTCGATTGAGAATGAGACAATGGCACTTCCAACTACTTCGCTGGTCTGGACTGGCAAAGTTCTTGATATTGTGGAAATGGTCCTTAGACCTGCCAAAGGAGGAGCACCTACTCTACCTGAGGATTGTGACCCGGTATTTTTTTGTTTTACTATTCTTTTTTTTCAATGGCAATTACTGCAAAGATCTTATGTGCAAAAATAGTTTGCAAGAGTGCATATCTTGTAAGATGATAGAGTTACTGACCATGTGATATGAAATGACTGCACTCGCGCTTTAGAAGATCTCCTGAGAGACCTGTATAGTCATTTTTCAGTTGGTAAGTTGAAAAGTAGATTCTTCTTTCTATCCACTGGGAACTGCAAATGATCTTTTATAACATTAGTCTTTGGAAGTGCTTCTTGATTTTCTATAGATATGATGAAGAGGTGTATATAATCTATGATATTTCTTTCTTTTTCTTTTAACAGCTTTTGACTTTTCAATGTTTATATTGCAATATCTACATGTCTTTTACTGTATGTTTGTTCTTGTATAGGTTATAGCTGCTCTCAACCTATTCAGGTTTGTTCTATTAGCTGAGTCAAAGGGTAAGTGTTTTATAAGCATCAGTCACTGTGCTATTGTGGCTTATGTTATGTGTTTATAGGACTGCTTTATGTTTCATATGTAGGTAATGTGATCTGTAGTTGATTTCCTTTAGAGTACATGGACAATTGTTTTACTTTTTACTTGTCTGACTGGAATTACATCAATGGTTACTGTGAAGAAATTATCACATAGCTCGTTTCATACTCCTATAAGCATTTTTCGCATGCTTTCTGCTAAATATTTCTTGTGTCCATCGGTTAATATTCTTCTGGATCATATTTCCATATGTCAAACGGAGAATAGAGATTTATTACTTGGGTTGACACTGTGATGCTTGATTGTCACACTTATGGGCATACTTAGGATTCCAACTAGATTGAGCTGCCATAGCCTTCTGAAACCAATTTCGCTTTTATCATTTCCACTTTCTTTTGAGTTACAGGAAAAACGAACTTCACGGGCATCTTGTCAAAGAACACATTGCAGAAAGCTTATGATGAATGGCTCATGCCTCTTCGAATGTTGGTGTTGGGAATCGAGTTACAGAACAAGAACAATATCAACAATGAGCTTGCAGATAGCATCCAGTGCACTCTAAATCCATTGGAAGTGGTACTGTACCGCTGTATAGAACTCATTGAGCAAGAACTGAAAAGTTGCTAGTAATTTGTTCATTTTTGCCGAAACATAATCTATCCATCAGTGTTCTCATCCCAAAATGTATATAAGTCAGGCACGGTTTTCTATTTTTTTAATACTGTTATGCACCTGCTGCTCAAATACTTGAATTTTTATCCCGTCTTCTTCGAGAAGGTTGTTGATTTTCTTTTATCTCAAATGGCGTTTCTTGATAGTTTATACTGGTTTTATTTCTGGCCAGCTAACAGGTTTCCTGCACCCAAACTAAACTTAACGACACCAATAATTTTGTATATCCTTACATGCTTTCTTGTCTTTCACTGCAGTGGAGAGCTAGCAGTATAAAACACTCGGCCGACAATCAATCAATCTGAGAAAAATGACGGTGGCGGGAAGAGCAGTACAAGCGCTGCTGCTCCTAGCCGGAGTTTTCGAAGGATGCATCGCCGATCCTGATTTGCAGATCAGCAGACGGCCTTACCACAGGAACTGCAAATGTGCACTGCATGATCTGCCAAAGGGATGCTCTTCATCTTCCTGCTTGGCTAAGAAGAAGGGCAGAATTTCTTACCCTCCCTACTATCCTCGGCCTGCTAACGTCCGTTTGGCAATGTCGGTGCATCCGCATTCTACCAATCCATCTTACCAGACTAATCAGCAAGAAGGAGATTTCATGAAATAGTTTACGGTGTGTATTTTTGCATCTTTTTTTCACAAAAGAAAAAAATTCAGATAACTTGCTATGTTTTCTTTAAAATAATTTATTATTATTATTATTTTTCCAAAAAGCTACTTCTCCAAAAATCAATTTCTGTAAAAAAATTGCACCTTATTGTAAATATTGTTTGATGTTCAAATCATGGTTATATATATTTCGGCACCGCATAGTTTCCATTATATTATAGAACCACAGCGCTCATTTGAATATTTAGAACTTGTTTACCATAACTCCAAAATTTTTTTTTTAAACTCACTTTCAATATAAAATACATACGAAAATTAAAATAAAATTTTTTTATTAATAAATTTTTTTAAAAATTTAATTTTAAAATTTACTATAAATATTAAATTAATATATATTTTATTTTTATTAAATATTTTAAATTTTAAATTTAATTTTTTTAATTAATTTTTAACTAATTTACTTTATCTATTTTATCTGCACGATAAACAAGCCTTTAGACCATGTTTAAATGCTTAAAATAAATAACTTTTATAAAAAAATTTATTTTAAATAATAATCATTAGACGAGCATAATCTTTTTTATAAAATAAATAATTATATATATTTCTGACGTAATCTAGATTTTCTAGAACTTTTATTTTTCAATAACTGTAAAAGTTTATTAAAAATAAGAACATAAAAAGAATTTATAAATAGTAATAAAAGTAATGCTAAATCGACACTCTACTCTTGTCCCAAATAAACATACATATTAAAGAATAAGGAAATCGGAGAGGTGTTTGAAAAAAAAAGCCAATTAAATGGCTTTAGAATAAAACCATCCAAATTTAAGAGACCCTTTTTTCTTTTCCTAATTTAGCGGAACTGGTCAACCTGTACAGGCATTAAATCTCGGTCACTATTTCAAACGAACCCAAGAGACACGGTTGTCGCCTTTAAACTCCTCCGAACTGTTCCAAACTTTTCCTCGTTCATCAAATCATCGTTAGATCCAAAACAATCTTCCATTCTCAAATTTTCATCCAATTAGTTGATCTCAAATACGAGAGAGCTAGAGTTTCTCTCATTAATCTGAAAGAAATCCTGGCTCTCTTGTATTAATTAACACTGATTCTAGATAGATAGATAGGTAAGCAGAATGGCGGCGGACGGGCTACGCCGGTGTATCTTCGAATGCTGCATTGGTGACTGGACCTTCGATTTCGATCGAAGACCTTACCACAAGAACTGCAGGTGCGCTCTTCACGGATCAAGCAAAATCTGCTCGAAGCATTCGCAGTTGAACAAAATCTCTTACCCGATCCGTCGAGCATCTAGCGAGAGCTCTTTGGTTGCATTGGCAAACATTAATCGAGACCCTCCATCGCCAACTGTTTCGCTGTCTCCAGTGAACCCATCGTCGCCGTCGACTACGACGAAGAGGATTCGTAAGCAACGTGGGTCGCTTGCTGATGAAGACTTCGATCGATTAACGAATGCCAATCATATGCAGAAGATTTGGGAATGATTTATGATCTATTTTAGGATTATTTAATTAATTATCAAGGTTTTTTGTTTGTTTTTTTTTGTGTATTTTGTCCTTCATTATATTTGGTTTCGTGTTTTGATTAATTGTTTCTCCCCCTCCTTATTTTGTTGTCAGTGTTCTTGTTATTGGTAAATTGTTTTGTGGTGAGACTAGATTTAGCATTTTCCTTCGTTTCTCATTAATCTACTCATCCTCTTCTTTTTTATCAGATTCGATCTGATTGTGTTCAATTGAAGGAATACAAATTTGAAGAACTTCTAAAGAACGAACATTAAGAAGATTTTTCATTATTAAAAAAGTTTCGATTCTTGAATTTCTCAACCATCCTGCATACAATAATGGTTGAGACAATTGTTTGTTGATCTAGCAATACACATGATTGTTTGTTGAACAGTCAGAAAGATTGTGGTTGGAGATTTTTTGTTACATTTCTCCTCACCTGAACAGCAAAATTATTTTGGTGTATTTTTTTAAATCTTTATGATTTATTTATTTTATAAAAAAATATTTTTAATTAATTTTTAGTTTCTTTACAAAATTAAATAAAAATATCTAATTTTAATAGCATTATTTATAATAATTTTTTTTCAGTAACTTAATTTTTTCTTAGAAAACATCCTGTAAGTATACATATATTTTACTTGGGTGAAAGTGAGCTTTAGTATATGGATTTTGTTAAAAATAATGGAATAAAGTTATAAAGTTAAAAATAAAATCTTTTTAGAAGTAAATTTTTAATAAAATTATTTTCGAATACATTAAATATATTCTGAAACAATTCTTTACGATGAAAATAATAACATTTTATTATGCAGTATTTTTGGGTAGAGTAATGGAAGTGAAAGTGCTACTTGGCTAGTAATACGGGCACCTTTACAAATACTTTGATCTCATATTTTTTTTAAAAAATAATTCTAACTCATTTTCAAATCAAGCAAACATAAACACTAAATTCAATTTTTGTACCAAAATTTCACTTTTAAATTTTAAAATTATAAATTTTATTTTTAAACTCATTTTAAAAAATTTAGTTAAAGAAAAAGAAACACGCTGTGGACGCATCATTTAAGAGTGTTTATAAAATACTTTTCTATAAGAAAAATATTTTTATTTTATTTTAAAAAAAAATTTAAAATTTTAAAATAATAAAAAATAATAATATTTTATAACATAATATTTTATATTTTAAAATTTTTAAATAACTTTTATAAAATATTATAAAATGTTTTATTAATATTTAAAAAATATAATTTCAGAATGTATTCCTAAAGCGGCAGTAATTGCTTGGCCCTATTTCCAGATTAGTCTTTTTGGCACATGAACTGAAAAGGAAACACAATAAAGGCCAACAAACATCCAGAACAATTGCTTGGCCCTGTTCCCACCGGCCGGCCGCTGCCAGTAGGTGCATATGTGTGTGGATAAGCTTCGCAGTTCACAATAACAAATGAGTGAATAAAACCTTCTCTACATACATGAAATATTTATAATATAATAGCTCCAAAGTATAACGCTGATATTTATTTGCGATTATGGGAAAAATTCTCAACAAATTATGAGAAATTGGTCGAACATAACTTTGTACTGCTGTGAGCTAGCTTTGTCATTAATCCACATAAATCAGTATCAGAAAATTCAGAATCTAAACAGATTTAACAATTGTCAATGATACTTGAGATTCCCAATCGTTAGTGTGCGTGATTTTTTATAAATTTTCTGAAAATATATTGTGTAACTTTTTCGCACTTTTGTTTAAAAAATGCACTTTTATGTATTTATTCAAAAATTTTAAATCTATAAAAATTTTGGCACTAACAAATTCAGACGTAATAATACACATTGGTATTTGATGATAGAACAGAAATAGTCAAACTTTGTTGAAGTCCACACTCATTTCGTTTATTTAATAAACACCAAATTTGAAGATTTTATTAAATTCTAATTTGCTAAACATCACGAACATCATATCTCAAAAGTGAATCTCGTAACCAAATCAGACGGCTAAAGGTACATCCGCACGTTGCGGTCATTTATAGGGTATATGTAATATGTTCTAATAACTTGCTACTAATGCCTACCGAACTTCTCTCCCCACTCCCGCTGCTGCGGTCTTAAATCAGATATCAAATATACCCTTCCTCATTTCACTTTCCTCGTACTACAAATAAGGGTGTATTTGTCATTACACTAAACAGCTCCACGCAAGAGGCAAGGTTGCCATATCGGATCAATATCTTATTTTCATTAATTCTACCATCAAAGGGGCGCACAGTGCGCTTCACAGATCTTACTATTTCCATATCTCGAGGCAGGTCTATGGGGTTGCTAGTTGTGGAAACACTCAAATGTTTTTTATTATTCTCCCGCATAAATAGGGACTACGGTCAGCACCATCTCTTTCTCTGTCTTTCTGTTTCTTCTCTCTCGCTCTGGTGGTAGTTTTTCTTTTGCTTCAGCCGCTCTGAGCGTTTGTTTCTCATCTAAATCTCGTCTCTGAATTGTTCGAGAAATTGTTGTTTTATTGATTGATTTGGAATGAAAGAAGAAGACGATAGAGAAGAATGGATCGCCGGAGCAACGGCGAGCGCGGCTGTGGTAGCGCACGAGCTAATCTGTCTCAGCCGTCCGTGGAAGCGTGTTTCATGGCGGCGGCTTCTACGACCGGATAATTTTATTAACGGCGGCTGCGGCGGCGACGAGAAGAAGGAGGTAGAGATCTTACAGGAAGAGATGGGTGTTTTAGAACAAGAGCTAGCACCGTTGCCGGGATGGGGAGCTCGGCGCAGGAGAAGTAGAAAACTAGATGATACGATCTGTGAAGAAGCCGCGAAGGAGCTGGCACGAGCTAGTCCAGCTACGCCATTTGATTTTTCCGCCGGCTCAGGTGCGTCTACTAGCGGCGGAGAAGATGGATGCAGTGGTGCTACTGCTACCACTACTGCAGCAGCCGCCGACGCTGCGACCGCGGCCGTGATGAAGCGTGAAACTATAGAAACAGTTGTGAAGGTTAGAGCCGTCTCTCTCTTTCTTCTATCTACCTCTTCACTTAATTCACGAGCTCTCAACTCGTTTTTTTGTTTTGACCAAAATTAACTTTGCACCAATCAATTTATTTGGGTTAGGAATTACAGAAACGCAATTCTTTTGAAAATTTTTTCCTCTGATAATCATGCTTGGAGATGTGTTCCCTCACCACTCACGTGCTGTGTGCCTGTGTTCTTCATTCACCAAATTTCCATTCCAAATTTAATTTTTTAAAGGAAAAATTATTATCTGATATAAATGAGTAGTTTCCAGTGGTTGACTTGATCTGCTGGTGCATTTAGTAAATAAAATTATTAAGTGGGACGCAAATAGAGTCACGCGTCCCACCGTCGGTCTCTTTTGCCCATATCTTGGAAGTCGAGCTTCCATGTTCCATATTTTACTATTTTACCCTTTTTCCTATGCATAGCTGTGAAAATTAGAAGCTCAGATTTTAGAATGAAATTTTGGTCAAAAATGTTCGATAAATATCGTTAACGCGGAGCGCCTCCCTTAAACGCCAGCCCTCATCATCCAGTGCAGTTTCATGTTGGCTATACAAATTAAATTCAAATCTTATGCAATTAAAAATGTGGCGTGGAGTACAGTTCCCAGCTGTCATTACCATTCTTTGTTCTCTTCTTTTCACAAAATAAACAGGCTATAAAAATTGGTATTAATTGGTATTGTTTTGTTATTCATGTGTTATTACTGGTTAATGGAAAATTTTTGCAATGGTTCTAATTAGAGTGGGATTTGATTAGGTGTGAGAGATTGTAAATCTTCTAGGCTACGTAGCGAAAGTTGCTTGGTGTTTCAGTTTTTCATTTCGTCCACTCCCACTACTCGCACACAACCACACCACCACCCGCTAGCTATTTATGACCAGATGGTCAGATTCACGTGCTAAGGAAAAAGGGAAACGAGTTTATTACAACAATATTGTCATGGGAAACGGTTTGCCGTGATCTACGTTACCACTTTTTTATCCTAACTGAATTAGCTGGATCGGATTAGAAACCAGTCTTCTTTCTTTTTATTTTTGTTGTTTCACGGTTGGTTGACTACATTTATTACTAATTTTACTTTGTTATTGTTGTTGTCGTTGTTTATTATAGTATTTGTCTGGTTTTCTTTGTTGTTTATTGGTTGGAGATTGGCATGGTGTGCTGGAGGTTGGATCTTATGCCAACGGCGTTGAGGTGAACTATTACGAAAGGAAGCGCTTGTGTGTCTATCTGCTTTTTTCTTTTTAAGAAAGAATACAAAAATTGTAAAATACCAGACATTTTATTTATTTTGTGTAGTCTGTTTTGTTATTGATTATTTTGTGATTTGTGTAGTCTGTTTTGTTATTGATTATTACAGTTTCTTGAGATGTGTGGTTACTGTGTGCCAGCAGGTGGGGCGAAGCAAACGTGTGCAGGAGGATTTCCGCATGCCAGCAGCTAAACAGATCCGGCAGCCGGGAAAGAAGAAGGTTAGTGAATACTGGAGGAGAAAACCCAATCTTTGCTAAAAAATTGTTGTTTTAATGCCAACTTGCAGTAGTACTATTCTACTAGTCATGATATATAGTCCTATCTGAGGCTCTTACCTACTTTGAGGTGATTGTTAGCGTGTTTTCACCACGCCTATCAGGGGCACGAGATTGTTACGTGCTTATTGGCTAATTTTTCTGTTGCATTAAAGCACTTGATAGTTCCAAACATGGAGCGTATTAGTTAAGCGAGATTGCTGGTTGTGGTTGCAGACAATACAAGAGCTGCAGTTGTTGGAGAAGTCGTGCTTGGACGAAAGATTATTGCTCCAGAAGGTGTGGATTGTCTTTACTCTCTCGTTGGACTTTACATGGTATTCAGGTTGTATATAAAATGTTTATTGGTATGCAGGAATTGGAGTCTCGGCGTAGGGCGCACGAGTTGCTGGTGGAGGAGAACCAAAAGTTGAAGAGGCTTAAGGTAATCACTCAACCATTTTTCAGTGTTGGTTTTAGTGACACTATTTGGTTAGTTCAATGCTTTCTGGGGCCACACATACGTGGCATATGCGTGAAACCCTTTTTTTTTTTTGCTTTAAAGCCAAGAGCTAGCTACCTAACTAATTAATCCATCCCACTGATTGGCTGGCTATGTTTATAAGATTTCTCCCCTGATTGTGTATTATTATGTAATGTATGTGTATGGTTGTGGTCCCGTATCATATCCAAGATAATAAAACATCCATATATGCAGAATCCAGCTGACCAGTAGGACTAGTGCTTCTAGCAAATGCTGCACCCAAGTTAGAGGCCATTCCATTTTTCATTTCTTGTCATTTTAATAAAGGATCAATTGGTTGAGGATGCAGTATCAAGGTTTGTGGCATAGTCCTTGAAGTTACTTTTGATAATGAAATTATAGCATTGAAAACAAAATATTGGAAATGCTAGAATGTCATGTTGTTGCAGGATATGTCGAGAGTTTTAATGTATACTGAAATGCATGCTTTTTTATTCCAGAGGAGGCACCTATAATAACTCAGGAGGCACATAAACCTAATCCTTAATACTCCATAGCCATCACTGTGCTTTTATTGATCTTTCATGTAAAGCTGAAATAATATACTTTCAATTTATGGTCATTTATTGATTTGGGGCAATTGTTCAAACTTAAAGTGATTTCTACTCTTGACGTAATTTTATGCAGATTGTTATAGTAGTGAGCAATCACTTTTCTTTATGCTGATAATCACTTTTCTAGTTGCAACCTATGTCGTTCTTGGTCTTTATTGTACATGAGAATAACTTGTAACTTAAACTGCATCTGTTTTCAGCTGTTTTTGTTATCCAAATCAGTTCCTCCCTCAGGCTTAGAAGATAAACGGTCTAATCAAGAGTGCGAAAACCAATGCTGTGATGGTTTTGCGCTACCTGATCTTAATGAGCCATGGCAAGAAGATTTCAACTGAGGGAGGCTGGATGCAAAATGTATTGCTAAATGAGGCTTCAAAATTTCCATAGTTATTATGCAGAATCAATATCTGTTCGTTGTATATATGGGCGGTGGGGGGTGCAAGTGGAATCATCACGACCAGAGCAGACGCATTCACACTCTAACGACTAATACAGAGTTCAGATTATAGCTCCGATGATCCCTGAAAAAAGTCATGACGGATAGTGCAGGGTCCCTAACTTGTGTTGTAAATGAATTAAGTTAGCAGACTGATCCCAAATTTCTATTCTTTGAGGTTCTTTCCTGCCTCACTTAATCTTCTCAGCTCAATACTTTTGTAGTTTAGTTGCAACTGTAAATTATTCTGACATCTGTTGTAATCAATTACTTTCATCCGTATGGTGTGGCTCACTAATCTATTTAACTCCTATCAGCTACTTCACCGAATTTGGATACCTTATTTATTATGTCCTTCAATTGAATGTTGTGGGATTGGAGTAAATGTGCGTTAGTTTTGCTCCTTTGCTAGACTTCCAACCGAACCTTGAGGCTTGTGCATGACATGTCGAAGGTGTCGTCTCTGAGCTGAGTTATAGCAACACTTCCGGCCTTGATGCATTCTTGCAGTTGAGGTTCAGTTTTGTTCTTTCCTTACCGTAAATAAATAGTGTCCACCTTTGTATCTGGAACCAACTAGAGATCTTCTGCTCATGTTGTGCAATTTAGGACGTGTTTCAAATATTCGTAACTGAATATCGTGAAAATAAAAAATAAAAAATAAAATTTCTTAAAAAATAAAGTGAAAGTAAAGTTCAATATTTGTATTCCAATAGGTTTTAAAAGTGTGTTAAAAATTGAAAGAAATAATTGTATTGAAAAATGTGTAAATAAAAAAGTTAGAACTAGAGTTCCGCATGTGAAAATAAAATTCTAAATTTTTTGTATAATTGAAACATATAAACTGTTCGAAACTCAAAATCTGATTAAAAAAAAATAAAATTACGAACGTTTAAAACACATCCTTAAATGAACTTAACCGGTACTTACGAGGGCAAAGAGGCCACAGTTCTATTGAAGGAAACCTCATGCAAACACGTCTAACTACTATTCCACGGAAGATGAAGGGTGCTAAACCAATAGGAACAGTTTCAATTAGTATATCTTATCAAATGAAGTATTGCAAGTAATTGTGTTTTCAACAAAAAGATTAGATTTGTACAAAAAGACCACCAATACCTTTGTGGGCTAGTTAAGTAGCTCAATTGTAGAAATCCAGAATCGCAAGTCAGAGCATGCACATTCGATAAGAACCCATCTATGAAGAAGGCGAAATAACTAATTAACTATAGCTTGGTGTACAGGAGATAGATATCATTCAGCTGACGACTAGATGAGCATTTTGTATGATGGAATGCTAGCATTCAGGCTATGGAGCACCGCATCTGTAACAGAACTGGTTCATCCATCAATGGAATCCTCAGCGTCCAATGGCTGATGGCGCACCATATTACACAAGAAACACCTAATATCTGTGAACCTTTAAAACTCTTCACGGATACCCATGCCTGGAACTGGAACTCTATCTGGACGGGCCACCACAACATTGTCATCTGCAAATAGTGCCTTGATGAAGGATGGGGTTTTCAGTGGGCGTCGCCCAGTCATCCGTGGGTAGACATCTTCAAGAAAGTAGTAAGCATGTCCAGCTATCATCCCCTAAATTCAGAGGAAACAATTTGATCATTACTCCTTGAGATACTATTATAATATATATAAATGAAAGCTTATAGCCTATCACGAATCTGGCAGACAGCTGCTTCTACCTCTATACAAAAATTAATCTAACTATTATATATGAAGTTCAAGACTAGACTTTCAGTGTGTGGCTTGATAACATGTTACTCTTTATTGCCTCAACTAAGTATAAAGGCAACTAGAATCCAACCATTGATTTCCTATATAAACTGAATAAACTGGATAGCAGCATATGCGTCAGTTGTGTTATAACACTAAACATCATATCAGGGCAAACAAGAGCCACTCAGATGACGCTTCGTCACTTCCATTTTATTGGTGCGGAACACAATATGTTTTATAAGGTTTAAAGCTTCTCCTGAAAAGCTTAGACACTGTACATCACTATTCTGGGTATTACATCTTACATTGAGAAGCTTACCAGTATATCCACCCATGTGCTGGTGCCAACAAGAAAAGAGAATCCAAGAAGAACCTGTAACATTAATAACGATTTGAATACTTCAACAAACTACAACCACAAAGCACAAAACTGTCTAGCAACTAAACATCAGACATCATGCTTAAAATTAAAAATCAATACACAAGTGAACAGAAAAGGTTTCTTGGATATGAGGAAGGTTATCTCTGTGTGGACGTATGGTATGCCACATCAAACACCAACATTAGTCATGCAACAATGAACTTGTTGTCCACAATTTTAGCAATAATAAGTCAGAGAATGTAACCAAAAACTAAGAGGGCGAAATTTCATAGAGTAATCACTTCTTACACTTACCCATGGTAAATAAGCAGCAGTAAATGTAAACAGGCCCAAGAAGCTCATGTGAATGAAAGGGTTATGCTTGCTCCATACATACACCTGCGAAAGAAACAATTTGCTTCCAGAATTAAATTTAGAGGATCGATCTATTGCAAAAGAGCAGCAATGTTCTATTGACTGACCATCATAAAGGTCAATGAATTGCTTAGAAATAGTATCCTTGCAAAACTTTCTGATACAAAGGGTATCATTCCACCAACTAGAACAATTCCTGTCAGCACAGTGGCACCAAACAGAAGCATGTAGAAGAAATCTGCTGTTCTTCCCCTGAAGGAGTTCTCCTCAAGTAGTTTGCAGTAACGAGCAAGGAAAAACATATGGAAGAGAAAATCCAGGTCTGTCAAAGAAGCATAAACATGTGAAACAAGTGTCCTAACAGAAAATTTTATGAGTACATCTAAGATGATGAGTTATCGGAAAGAGGACTAGAAAGAAATTTTCAAATGAAGCAAATGTGGTTACGGATGATCAAATGAGAAGAAGATGAGAATTACACACTTTGTTTTCTGAAATCCTAGCCTTGTAAAACACCTACTTGAGCATTTGTTAAAACATATAGGTGAAATACATCGGGGCTGTGAAAAACAAAGGATTTATAAGTTCTGCCATAGCAAGTCATGGAAGGCTACTATGAGATCCCTTTTGTAGCATACCCATTTTGCGGAAGTATAAAAAGTTTGTGATTAGACGCCAAATCTCATACTTCTGCACTATACGCCTCGGATGCAGGTACAAATCATGCGGAGATATTATCTGCCAAAATTACAAGGAGAATGATAAGCAACTGAAAATCGCATATAACTGAACCTAATAATCATAAGACATTGGAACTAAATGCTGCACAGTGTAAGTTGCTGAAACCTAATTCTAGAAAACAAGCTCTTTGATTATCTTTTAACTAATATAGCAGACTCTGAGTTTGAAGCATTACCACATTCTTGTCTAGAAGGAACTAATACATACACCAATATAGATATAATAATAAGAGAAAGTAAAACATAAGTTACGAACTACACATCTAAGAAAACCCAAATTGCCACATTATCGTCATTGCATTTCGCAGAAAGAAAAGTTGAACTTCTCACTCAAACACTTTCATGGGATTGAAATCTAACTTTGAAGCACGAATGCTGGACAATAACGCAAACTCCTGCAGGATTTCAAAAATGTCCTATCAAAGCAATCGATAAGCAGGCGGAAAAACTCTTGCGTTTTGCATATAATCAAATATAGATCACTTCCGAGAATTCCAAACTAAACATAACGAAAAACAGAACAATTTCTACAAAAAATGAGCTTTAAGAATTTCAAAAAAATCTTGACTCATAGTAGTAAAAACGATTCTCCCCTATATCTCAAAATTATGACAATCTTTACTAAAAAACAATGAATCTAACAAAAATCAATAGAAATTAACAAATCAAAGAGATAAAAGGAAGAATTAGAAAACCTCAAGGGAACAACCAACGGTGACGAGTACGGCCGCGGTGAGATAAGACCGTGTGATGATCGGCATCTGCTTGTACCAATCTTCCACCACCTGCGCCATCCCAAAATTCGAAGAACAAATCTAACCCTAGATATTAGAACTTTCTAAAAAACAAGTTGCTATCTCTGTAGAACAACAAGGCTGACAAGCTCGGTGAGATTTCTCTTCGAAGAATTTGAAGGAAAGACAAAAAAGAAAAGGGAAAACTAGTTACTTTGTTAGGTAGGGTCTACTAAGAACTCGTGTATGCGCGTTTCTCTGATCACCCAAATTATATTTTTCAAAGCTCAAATTTAATGTAAACTACATAAAAATTTAAACTAAATTAATTTATTAATTTTAAAATTACAATTAATATTTTTAATTTAAAATTTTTAATTCATTTTAAAAGTGTTTATATCAAAGTAAACTTATGCAGCGCCCAAACGGAACTCAGTAAACGTTCTAAATCAAAGAACCAGCCATTTATACATTGCCACATGGATACGGAGTAAGTGCTGAGTCATTAAGGTGATATTTTAGAGTGTTTATTAAAAAATAATTTTATCAAAATTTTTTTAAATATATTATATAAATTTTTAAAATATAATATATATATATATATATATATTAATATAAAAATTTTAAAAATTAATTTTTGAATTAATAAAATTTATTAAAATTGATAAGCAATTTCAAATATGCTATAATACTAATGTCTCGGACCAGCCCAGTTTATATAAAACAAGGCCCACCAAGCACTGGCCGAGGAACTGGGGCACACAGCACACTAGCTCACTCGTAGCCACTCGGTGGTGTTTCCACTTCTGGGGACCCGCCAAGCTCTTTCCCTCCAGTTACAAACACATACAACTTCGAGCTTGAGATCTTCTCTTACAGATAAGAGAGAGACAAACCAAGCAATTCAATGGCGATGGCGCCGGTCGCAATTTTGCAGGCGGCGGTCTCCGGCCGAATCAATTATGCTCCTTGTCTTACTACGCAATCGAATTCTTCTCTTTCACCGTCGTCTTCGTTTTCTATTGCTCGATCTCTTCTTCTTCATCGCTCTAATTCAACAGTCTCCCGTAACCTGATGAAGAAGTCGAGATATTACAATAGTCAGGTTAGAATGTTGTTGAATTGATGTTTTTGTATTTTTTGAAAAGTTTCCTGTCGATTTTTGTTGTATTCTGTTTGAATTATCGATTGACTTTGTAGGTGGCTATAGTGAGTTGCTCGTCGAAGGAGGAGCCGTTGAAGGTGATGATATCAGGGGCACCGGCTTCTGGTAAAGGGACACAGTGCGAGATGATTGTGGAGAAGGTTGGTCGGTTTGTAGTGTTCAATTAATATTCTCTATTTGTTTCTTTTTTGGAAATTTGTTCAGTTCTTTTATTTTTTTGGCTGTGATTCATCTATAAGATTGGAGATTAGTTGTGCTTTCGAACTAATCAAAATCAGCACCGTCCTGATATCACAACATTCCTAATGAACTAGCTTTAATATTGAGAAACACATGGGAAATTGGGAATACCAGTGTGGGTGTGCTCAAAAGCAACATGTTTTTACTTCTAAATGCAATTCGATAATCTTTTGATATGTTGCGTGGTTTGACTTTTACAGTATGGTTTGGTGCATATATCGACTGGAGATCTCTTAAGAGCTGAAGTTTCTTCTGGGACTGAAATGGGAAAGAAAGCTAAGAGTTACATGGACAATGGCATGCTTGTTCCTGATGAATTCGTCACTGATGTACTGAATTTTCCTGCATCCTTGTACCTTTAGCATTCTTCAATGAAGAGCTGGCAAGAATTTATGTCTTCGTTTATGTTCTTATTTAGATGGTTCTGTCAAGATTATCTTCGCAAGATGTACGGGAGAAAGGCTGGCTGCTTGATGGGTACCCAAGGAGTTCTCCACAGGCACTAAGTCTTCAACAAAACAACGTTAGACCAGACATATTCATCATGCTAGAAGTATGTTACGTACCTTTTAGTATAATTACTGAATCTTCAAATATAAATCTACTATGCTTTGGTACATCGCAAATTTCCTTTTGTCACATAAAAACTCTTTGTATACATGTTATTGTTAGGGATACTTTTGTCTGAAACCCAAGACATGTCCATGGAATTTTATTTACTGATTTGTGAAGTTCAGAGGGCAGTTTTCAGCACTTTCTCTAATGAAAGTGAATTATTAAGTCTGATTTGAAAAGAAACAAACTATTAATGTTTTCTGAATTCTTTATGTATCTGCAGGTGCCTGATGAAATTCTGATTGATAGATGTGTCGGAAGAAGATTGGATCCTCTGACTGGGAAAATATACCATGCTAAGAACTTCCCTCCTGAGTCAGAGGAAATTTCTGGTCGGCTTATAGCACGCCCTGATGATAATCCTGAAAAGGTGAGAACCCTCCACTGTTGTTCTTCATTCTGCTACCCTGTCCATCCACTGCATGCCATATCTTGTAGATTGTCTCATTATTATAATATATGCTTCCAACGGTTTCCTGTATAGTTGTATGATTTCTTTTATTTGTTCTGACTGCTTGGGTATATCAAAGTTTCTTCTCTTTCCAACTGTATAGCCTATCAGTCTTTCATTTTTATGGAAGGTCAAAACACGTCTTGATACATATAAACGGAATTGTGAAGCTATCTTATCAACTTACTCTGACTTTCTAAGTAAGGTAATGTGCATAATGTACAACTTCGTAAATTTAGCTTAGGGAAAGCAAGGGTGCAATTTTGAGCATTCATGTGCCTCTTAAGATTTAGGTTGATGGAAATCGCCCAAAAGAGCTTGTGTTCAAAGAAATAGACACAATGCTACAGCAGTTGCAGGAAGATGCTGAAAATTTTGGAACCTCAGCCATTGCAAAGGTAACTAAAAGTTTTTTTCATTCAAACCACATCGCCATTACAACAGCATGCTTTTAATTTACTTAGGTGTTTTGTTAGCTACATTTGTTACTTCTTCAATATTCTGAATGTCTTTTGAAATGTGCATATAATCTTCCTCTTGATGATTCATTGAATATAACAACCTGCTATAGCGATTTCTATGCTTTTTTTACTCTGATCATAATCCTACTTATGATTTATCTTCTCCAGTCTGCACGGTCTCTTAATCTGATTGTTTCTGTTCCTTTTTATGGGATTTCTAACTTTGAGAAATATCATGTCAGTTTGTCTTCATTCCGGTTCATAATTATTCTGACACTTTCGTTCAGCCAGGAATCTTGGTATCATCAGACAGCAATATGGTTCCTGCCACTTCAACTCAAGTAAATAGACATGTTCTCCTTTCATCTGCTTTCAGCTTTCCTTGTTACAAATAAAGATCATGTACCAGCAGATATGACATATACATATATAAATTATTTTCACAGCACGAATATGTTGTTTCCAGGATAAGTGGTGTGGCATTCCCACCAAGTTGAATAATATTCCTCATTCGAGGGAAATAAGAGAGTACTTCTACAATGACGTCCTACGAGCTACACAAAGGGCAATAGAAGATAAGAAACTAAGATTGAAGGTCAGATATGTACCTACCCTGTTTCTTTTCTGTTGGGTGAAGGAGGCCATTTCATGTCTTTGTATAGGCATTACATCACAAGTACAGTATCTGAGATAAAATGTAGTGCATTTTATTTTTCTGACTGTAGGACTTCTCTAAGCAAAATCCGCTCATGTGCCAAGCAGGAGTTTATGGGAACTTTTATTGAAGTCTGTTCCGCACTTAACGGCTATGTAATAGTTTATTTTATACCTTGATTCAGCCTATTATGTTGAACACTTGAAAGTATGAAATAACGAAAGTGTCAGCAAATGCCACATGTTATATCATTTTCATTATTCTTGAACCATGATATAGATCTCTCCAATTTTTCGTGAAGTTTCAACATGACATTGTCAGGTGGAGATTAACATTCCTGAGCTTAATCCAGAAATGGTAAGAATACCGACCTGTTTCATCCACTAAAAAAGGGAGCTAGAAGCAGAAAAGGAAGAAAAACTTTGTAACTTGTAAGATGCTATTGTTTTCAGGATGTCTATAGAATAGGTACTCTCATGGAACTTATCAGAACTATTGCTCTTGCATTTGCTGATGATGGAAAACGAATAAAGGTCTGTGCTTTTACAGTTTCAAATTATAATTGAGGAGTCTATGGATAACCACATTTAAGTGATTCAGGTTCTCAAATCTCAAGACAGGTATGTGTGCAAGGTTCCATGGGAGAAGGAGCACTTGCTGGCATGCCATTGCAGCTTGCTGGTACTAGAAAAATTTTGGAGTTTATGGATTGGGGTGATGATGATGCTAAAGGAACCTTCATCAACATTGGTTCAATAGGTATTGACTATATTGTTACTTTTCTTGTCTTTAACTTCCCTACATCTTTTCTCCTAAAATTGGCGCTTTCCTACATTTTTATCTCAGGAAAATCTTTACTCCTAACAGGAAATTTTGCATTTTAGAATTGTAAGTGATTGCCACTTTGTGATTCTGAGTCCTCAGTAGAGAAGACTGCTGAAGCCAAAAATGTGTCTACCAGCATGTACCTGACTTCTTTATTTTGCTTGACCAAAAACGGGTCAAGTAAAAGAGGTCTTTAAGTGCCCAAAAATTGACAAATAGCAGCATAACTGTAGATAACTGAGTTTATGTTTGGATGAATAAGGATGGAATGGATGAAGCAGAATGGTATAGGCTGGATAGTGATTGTGGATTTCCGGCTATTACGATGCTAGAGGCACTGGTTGTGAGAACCATTGTTATGTCGAGACATTTCATCTGAAAGAACTTTCCTGATTTGTTCCGCACATAAAAGTGACATAAACAAGGTCACTAATTCTTTTAGTTCCCCAAGAACAAGAATAAAACCATTTTATGAGGGGAAATGGTCACTTCTAATTTAATTAATCCTCTCAATCTTGTAGGTACGACTGATGTCGAAGATGAAGATGATATATTCATTCTAGTGGCCCCCCAAAATGCTGTTGGCAATTGTATAATTGATGTAAGATAGTTGTAATTTTTAATACCCTTGCATAATCCACTGATATTTTCATACTTTTTTTCTGCTCTTAACATCTAAAACTGGTCTGCAGGATCTCAAAGGGATGACAGATGCAGCTGGTAACAGACCTGTAATTCTTATAAATCCTCGGCTTAAGGTCTTATTGAAATCTTTTTATTTCTTCAATTCTGGTGGTTTCATATATCCATTATTTGGCTCCTGCGCTCAGCATAATACAAAAGTGTAAACTTTTGAAACATTTTTGGATAGTAAGTTATATTTGACACTTGACTGACTAGACCTGGCATTGCACTAGGTGCAATCTGCATGGGACATTATGAAACAGTGTATTTCCTTTCTGTTAAAGCTACAAAGCTGACACATGTAAAAAAAGGAAAATATTCCAGCTAATTAATTTATAGGCTAACAATTATTGAGCTTGATTTTGCAGTTTTTGGAGGGTATTAAAGTGATAGGACATTGAAACTATATAGCATGAGATGAAGTACAGTGTTTCTCTTATCGCTGTATCTTGAATTCGCTGAAACTCAGATGCACAATGCATATTATATATGCAGACGATTACAATATATGCACGCAATATCCCTGGTTACTGTATGTTGTTATTCCTAATTCTCAGAAGTGTAAAATTTGTAGGATTTGCCGGGTTCAAGTGGCATCATGCAAGTAAGTTAAAGGCATTCATTGATGCAGTGTGTTCAGATTATTGGATAGTAAGAATTCTTTACTAATAATGATAAAATTTCGTCTTCTGAAGACAGTGGGCAGAGAAAAGAGATTGGAGTATGCTGCATCATTTGAAAATTGTTATTTCTTTCGGCTATTATATTATGCAGGGACGCAATACCCAATTATGGGAGCTTTAAGGTTAGCCCATGTCATTTTATGAATCAAATGGAACTTTGTGAAAACTAAATTAATAAACGATATGAATATTGAATACCCTACTTTTGTGTATAGCAGTCATTTAGGGCCCTAAAGCGTGTAGGATATTTAATGCAGGATGTCATACCCTGGTGATTATGAGCTTTACAAAAGAATCAATGAACCTACTGGGAATGAAAAGTATGTTTCCATTGCAACGTTCCAGCAAAAGCCAACAGGAGAAGAACTTAATGATGCATTCATTGGAAAACCGAGGTAATTCTCATGGATAGAGAAAGCAAACTTTGTTTTATTCGGCTTCTTATTGAAATTAAATGATCTGTATTCTGTATTCCAGGAAAGAAGAGAAAACAGCCTCTGGGATCTGGTACAAAACATCACAATGCAATCTTAGGATGTCTTGTGATTTATAAAGCAATGACGTTCCTACTTTTTTCACTAGGGGCTTTTTGAGTGGCTTACTGTCTGCCTAGCTATGCAGTTGCGATGGACAAGAAGCAAGTGAATTGTGAAAAATACAAAGACTAACTGCCGATTTGTGCTTCTCTAGTTACACTATTGCCATTGTAGCTACTGGGTAAGTAAAGTTTATTAATATTGTCATAAACCATGTCTGTTGCTCCCAAATATCTGATGCCCTTCCTTACTCGAGCTCCCCGCTTTCGCTGTTAAATTGCAACTCAGGCTACAGGGTGGTTTGTATTTTCACAAGAAGCTCAACCAGTGAATTCGAATGTGACAAGTTCTAATTATTTGATGACTGCTACTTTGATTTCAGTCTTACAAGCAGCTTGAATCTTGTATTTGTCATTCCATAAAGTTTCTTAGACACATCATTTCATACTGTACCAATTCAAGTTCAAAGTAAAAATTGAGACAAATGACGAATTCTCCTTGCAATTTCATCATTAAGATCTTGATTTGAAAATTTAGTAAAGGTAAAGGTAAACAAACTTGTAGTAGATGCAGATAATGAACTTCAACCTAGTAATAGTAGTCTGTGATATGAAGTGTAAGCAAGGCGGAGGAATCCGTGTTCACAGCGAATTATGGCCTGGGTGGTGAGAATATCTCAGTTGGTGGTGAAAAGAAGTCGATGATGTCTCCGGGTGTTGGAGGAACTCTTTCAGC
The DNA here is from genome assembly GCA_019914995.1 of Acanthochlamys bracteata. Classification (NCBI taxonomy): domain Eukaryota; kingdom Viridiplantae; phylum Streptophyta; class Magnoliopsida; order Pandanales; family Velloziaceae; genus Acanthochlamys; species Acanthochlamys bracteata. The sequence goes on along the minus strand of CM034138.1, from coordinate 416,880 downwards.
TGCTGGTGGAGTACCTGGCAGGATAGGAACAAACGGGGATGGTTTTGTGGTACTGTCTGGTGGTAGCAAAGAAAACTGTGATGGTGGTGGTGGAGGGTTGAATAATGGTGGTGGGAGCACTTGCTGAACTGGTGAAGGAGGTGGTGGAGACGGCACAAGTGGCGGTGGCGGTAGTACGGGCGTTGATGGCGAGAAGACAGGTTCCGTTTCCAAAGATGGCGGCGGGAGAACTTGCTGAACTGGTGAAGGCGGTGGTGGAGATGGCACGAGTGGTGGAGGTGATGGCAATGGCAATGATATCGGTGTTGGTGGAAACAGTACTAGGGGTGGAGGAGATGGCACAAGAGGTGATGGCGATGGATGGAGTGGAACAAGTGGAGGACGGGGATGTTTAGAAGGGATGCCAGGTAACGGAGATGAATTTGGAGGAAAAGGCCACTGAAGGCAGCGTTTGAAGAAGTAATATATCAAAGGATCACAGTAGGTTATTGGTGGTGGCGGAGTTTTCTTGCCGCTGCCTGCTCCATTGTTCTTGCCTTTGTGTTTTTTCCCGTGCACTGATTTCCACCGCAATTCGTCTTCTCCAACATCTCCTTCCTTATGACGAGCGCGATGGTGGTGGTGCTGGTGGTCTTCGTGGTTTTGATAGTGATCTTGTACAGCTGAAGTACCCGTTGTTAGGGTTTTACGTGCATGGGTTGCCGTAATTTGCACAATGAGAAGAAGCAGTAGAGGAAACAGCTTGCAGATTGAACGCTTCATCCTCATCGCCATCCCCAAACTGAAGAAGAAGAAGAAGAAGGAACAAACTTGAGAATTGATCGATTGGATGAAATGTGTATATAAATAGTTGCAGAGGTTCACAGATCGATTAGAGGTTGCTGGGAATTCGGAACAAGACTGGTTGCTTTCTTTTCTTTCTTCAGGAACTTTGAATGCTTTTCCATGCTTGCATGCAATCTGCAAATTTTTTTAAATGTTCACATTCAATTTTGGTAGGTTAAAGTTGGGGAAACAAAAAAATTTCTTTCTGATTTTAATCCTTGTTTGGTGTGCCCTTCTTCAAATTCTGCGCTCATGGACTAAGCCCATCCTATGTAAGTCGGCCCATTAAAAGCATGTTTTAGAATAATATTTTTTTAAAAATAACAAAATATTATTAAAAAAATATGAAATTCTTATAAAATGATAAATACTTTAAAGTTAATCAAATAGTTCTCCTAGTGTGTTTTTTAAACTAAAAATAAGCAATTAAAAATAACCTATAATAAGCAAATCGCTGTAAATATTATCGTCAAATAAGCAATTAAAAAACATGTTGAAAATTTTAAAGTAAAAGTCAAATAAAAATTTAAGAGTGAAAAGATTATTCTCCGCCACTTGATCAAAGCTGAAACCGAAGTATCCACGCCAGCGCCCGAAGAAGGAAAGACAGCTGTCAGAAGAATGCCACGTAAGCACCCTCGATTGCTCGCCGTGGATTGGGTCCTCTAAATCTTCACTCTTTTAAAAAGAGTCTCATCTCTACAACATTCAAAATTGGAGAACAAATGGAGAAAGCAAAAGGGAGGTAAAATAGAGGAACTGCATTTTCTATTCAGGCGCACCCGGCGTGGTGGTTTTTATAGTTGCTGTCGCTCTGCAACGGCTCATTTTAATTTTCAGGTGATCGTGCCACGCTTTGTGCATTCGGAGGAGGAGGAAGGTCAGGTCAGGTCAGGTCATGTATATACATCTCGCATCTTCAACGCCTGTCATGCCAATGCTTCTATTTCCAATGCAACATACGTTTTTTGACTAAACAATTTTATAAATATTAATATAATCTCACAATATAATTTTTCTTATATTTTTAAAATTTTAAAAAAATTTTAAAAAATATTTTAAAATTTATATTAAAAAATATAAATATAAAATTAAATATTAAACTCTCTCATATTCACTTACTTTATTACAAACGAGAAAGTCATTTTCAAATGACTTTGAATTGCTTTCTATATTCACCGATCACAAAGCAAAGCAATAGCAAACAAACAAAAGTGACACAAAATAGATATTTAGAGCGCGTTTATTTTATAGATAAAATGGATGAAATAAATTTTTTAAAAATCAATTTAAAAATAAATTTAAACTTAAGAATATTTAATAAAAATAAAATTATATATTACTTTAATATTTATAGTAAATTTTAAAAATAAAATTTTAAAAAAGTTTATTAATAAAAAAAATTTATTTTAATTTATACATATATTTTATATTAAAAAAAGTTTTAAAAAAATGAGCTTGAAATATTAATAAACACGCTCTTACTGTAAGATAAACTTATTTTTATTAAAGTTTATTTAATAAATAAATTGAAAATTAAAATTATTAATAAAAAATTAAAATTTATAATTATTGTATACTATAACAAAAATTTAAAATTAAAATTTAAAAAATAAATTTTAATAAAAATAATTTATTTTAATTTTTTAATTTTTTTATATTAAAAATAAATTTTAAAAAAATAAGGTTGAAGAGGTACGTAAACAAGCCCAAGCGAACGTCTTGAAATGCATTTGAAGTGCTTCGTTCTTCATATTTTCAAATAAATCTTCCAAAATATTGCAAACATTTTTTAAAAATTTAAAAATACAAAAGAACTTGTACTGATAAAATATTTAAATATTATTTGTATTTAAAATAAAAAAATCAAACTTATTTTTGAAAAACAATCAATTTATTTCGAAAATTTTTTATTTTATAAGCACTAAAACAGCAAAAAAGTAAAACCATAAACTTTAAAGCAAACCACCACAAAGGCAAAATTTGTTAAACAACTTGTAACCTATCTCCCTCATAGTACCAGTTAAGAGAAATGTATGCCAGCTTGATTGAACAGTGAGAGTAAATATATGAAATCCACCTGTGTAAGCTTAGAAGCTCTCTTTTCCTCAAACTCCCCCAGACTCAATACTGCTAGCACTTTTATCTTAAATGCAGATCTTTCACTTCCTACTGAAGTTATATCATCCATGTCCGTATCTTCTTCGTTTTTAATTGAATCGGAGTCCATATTAAGATCCTCCACCCTATCCGCCAACACTGTGACATCATCAAGTGATGCTTTATCCTCCTCCATCTGTCCTTGCACAAGCTGCAAAGCTTGTACAGTTTTATAGTTCTTCTCCAGCAACGAGAGAACGCTTTTCTGTCTAAAGATGGAACCCAAGGTCTTGTTCTTCCTATTGAAACAAATACGTATCAGCCCATCCCACTCCTTAAAGTTTACAGGAGGAAGCGGGCTTTTGGGCTCTATACGTACAACAGACGAATCAACCTTGGGTGGAGGATTAAAGTTGTTATGCCCCACCTTGAGAAGGTGGTTGATGCGTGCAAGGAGCTGCGTGTTCACAGAAAGTCGACAGTAAAGACTGTCCCCAGGTTTTGCAACTAGTCTCATGGCGAACTCACGCTGGAACATTATCACAGCACATCTGAAGTGAGGACGATGAGCCAGCAGCTTGAAAGTAAGGGGAGAAGAAATTTGATAAGGAATGTTAGCCACACAGATGTCAAAGTAGGGAAGATCTTGCTTAAGGACATCTCCTCGAATAACCTGGCCAAATCAAAGTAACACAAATATATTTTGTCATTAGACTAAGTTATGACTATCTGAGATGAAGGGCAATATCAGAGGAAGGAATAACAATGTCAGAGTGCCAACAAAATAAGTTCAAACCACTTCCGAGTATCTGCGCAACTGCAAAGTACAATCATTACTTTAGTCTAAACACTAGCGAAGGAAGAACATCTATATCAAGGTAAAGAGGAAATTGTTACGAGATAAACAATTTCTAAAGCTAAAACTTTTGAAGAAGTTGTTAATGCAGTGACAACACGAACCGAATAATATTGTCAACGTTAAGAACCAGCTTGTTTATTTTCGTTTGGTAATGGAAGATTCAAACACCTGAACAGTCCTTCCTAAGAGATTCTACACATGGTCATAACATTAAAAACAACTACAAGTAACTGTTCACAGATGAACAATTTAACAGAGAGACTTTAGAAGATTTTGGTCAATATACTCGATCACAAGAGAGGGAGAGGAAATGGAGAGCTTAGGATATAAAATCTTGTTAAATGTCACCACACAAAAAAAAAATCAGTTATCCTTAACTGGTTCTATTTAATACGCGACTAGATTAATACTATCAAATGCTCCCCAAAAAAGTCCAGCTTCGCGTAATATTTGATTGCTTTCCGCTCTTTCTTCAAACTGTCAATTATTTCCCAACCAAACCAGCATTCTCTTTGTTGTATTTTTTTTTTGGTTCTGATGCTCTTTCACGACAAAATTAAACTGAAATTTCCAAAATAACAGCACCAGAGAGCTTTAAAAACCAAAGTAACCTTGAGTCGTGCACCAAAAGGCGTTCCCTTGAACCGCTTCTCAAGCTCTTCCACCATGCGCGAATCAAGCTCCACAGCAACAACCGACTTTGCAGTTTCTAGAAGCTTCTTAGTTAGATTACCAGTTCCAGGACCAATCTCAAGAATGACATCAGTAGGCTTGATTCCAGCTTTCTGCACAATCGATTCAACAACCATGGGGTTCCTCAGTATATGCTGACCTTTCGATTTCTCGAAAATTATTCCACCTTGCATTATTTTCCCTCCGCTACCTTTGTTTCTTTTCTTCACTATCTTTCCTCCAGCCATCTCCGCTGCCTGTCCTCCGCCGTTCGCCGGAAAATTCCAAGCTTTTGTTTTTTACAAGCCTGCGGCAGGGTTAGGGCTTTGTGTTTACAATTTGGGGATTCCTTTTTTATTTTTATTAAGGGCTTTATGGAGTTTATTCTGCTTTGATTAGTGGGCCTAATTGGATTGGACAGAATTAATGAAATGATGGATCATCAGATGTACTGGGCCGAAATTAAATTATCTTAAAGTGAAATTTATTATTAGTAAGTGATCAAGTGCTGTTTTTTCTAACACCATGAAACTTCATCTTTTTATAACTTTTTAATATAAAATAAATAAAAATTTTAAAATAAAAATTTTATTATAAAATTCTTTAAAATTTAATTTTAAAACTTATTATTAATATAATATTAATATAAAATTTTAGTTTTTATTATTTTAAATTCATCTTTTAAAATCAAATTTACTTTAAAATAAACACATACTAAATTGTCGTCAACAAATCATGTGCTAACTGTTTAGACTAATATATATATATATATATATATATTTTTTAGTAAGTTTCTTTTAAATGAATGCACCAACTCTTTCTTTGGAAAGTTTTTAATAGCACTTTTTATTTTTCGTTTTTCTTTTAAATTCTTCTAAAAGCTGAAGAGATGAGAGAAAAATATATAGATTCTAGCTACAAGCCGTCACAAAAAATCAAATATTAGAATCTATAAGCTTAGATTGTTTCTTAACTTTTTACTTTTAAATAATTATAAGAAGCTATAATTTACTTAAAAAGCTGCAAGAAAGATGTAGTTATCTATAAAATTGTTGGCGATTGAAATGTTTACCTGCTCTACTGACTGAACTTGATCAGATTGCAGCAGGATTCCAAAAGCAAAAAAAAAATTGTTACTTTTCTTTATCATTGCTGCATGTGATGAGCTCTCTCTTATCTCTACTACCTTTTGCTTCGATTCTGATTGTTCACAAAAATTATGTACTTTTGTTTTCAGTTTTTTGTTAAACTTGTTTATGTCCTTAACAGAAAACTAATCCATGAATGTACTCAAACTCATCTGGCAATTAATTATCAGTTGATCTCTTTGTTCTGGTGTACTTACATACATATTAATTGCTAAATGAACAAGATTAAGACTTCAAAAGGTGCAGGATTAACGCAAACAACATAATTAAGTAGACTACAGGATTAATTGAGCATTCAAACTAGCTAAGTTTGTTTGCCTAATTTTTGCTATTCATCATTGGTTGCTTTAAATGAACCCAACAACTTAATCATGAATAGTTTGTTTTCATGGAGATTTATGGGTTTTTAGAAAAAAAAATTTCCACTCTAGAGTAACTCGCCGCTTTTAAGAAAGATTTAAAGCAAGTTTAACTGATAATTTGCATGTCAGCGAGTGAGACACGAAAATCTTGTGATATGCTTCTTCATATCATTCACACTTGCTATCTTAGATTAAGAACATGATTAAGGAGAGCTTCCTTTTCATTATACCTTGAGCAAAAATTTAACTAGTAAATAATGAATTCATATCATCTTTGCATATTTCCAAGAGTACATGAAGTCAAATTTTGTTGATTAATCATTCATCGAAGTTGGCGGTTTAGTTCAAAGTTCAAAATTACTACATTGATTAGCAATAAATAACTATATCTTTTGTTTTTCCTCCCTAAGCTTCGGTTCGGTAACTGGTTCACTGTCATAAGACTCGTGGCATTAAATTTTCAATCCTTTTTTTTTTTTTTGGGTTTCAGTTTCGTAGTTTGACGTCTCTTTTCTAGTCTTGATTAAAAAGAGGCTCTCTTTCTGTGCAACTGTCCTTGTCTTCCCTTGTGTTATTTAAAGCAAAGCATCACATAAGACCCCGCTCCTGATTTTTAAACAAACAAAAATCAAGAACTTATACTAGTGAGCAAATATTGTTGCTTGTTCTTGTCCATAATACCAAGAGAAGATTCAGACTTTGTTGTTGCCGCCGGTACTGCTCTAGTACTTTTTTGGGCATTTTTTCTTTTTCTTGTTCTTCTTGGCTGGGGAAGGAGAATTGAAGCTATAAGAGAGAGAGAGAGAGAGAGAGAGAGCGAGAGGATGGATCAAGGATTGAAAGTTGGTCCTACAATTTGGTTGTTGTCTTTATTGTTCTTGGTAGAGATAAGTTATGGAAGAACTGAACCAAGCTTCTCACCATTTTCTGCCCCTTTGCTCTCTCCAAGACCCCAGCCATGTTCCTTGCCGCGTTCATCTGTGGCTTACTCTCCTCAAGGTATTTATTTATTGGAATGACGTATGGGTTTTCTGTATTTAGAGCTGTTTGTTTGATTAAAGTTGTGATTTTTGAAGAAAAAGATTTGATCTATGTGGTCTTCTTGGCCGCTGCTTGACCTTCTTCTTGCTATCAAAACATGAACAGTCAATGTGTTTTGGGTTTTAAAATTTTTAAATTTCTAGCTATGGTTTTTAGCAGTATCTGAAATTTGGATCTCAATGGTGCCAAGAATGAAATTATTGCTGTTGATTTTCTTGAATGTGCTCTAGATTATATTTTTTCTTTTTGGAAGAAAATTATTGGAACTGTCTTTAACTAGATGGTGGTGTTTCACATTCATGGTCTGGTGCTGTCTTTGCCTGATGGAATATCTTTGATGCAGAGATGCAGGAGGTAGTAGTAGTTCATCAGCATCACCACAAGGAATTGGCAGTGGCCCTTGTCATTGCCTGTGCTGCACTAATAATGGTCATTGTAGCCGGATTTTGCGTGCTAGTATCGTTGCGAAGCAGTCGAGATCTCTACCCAAAGGATGTTGATAGCACAGGTTTTCCTATTCACATGAACATGGCTGGTTTTGTTTTTACTTTGCAAACAGTCGTAGGCCAACATAGTCTAAATTATTGTGTTTGACATTGACATTCATGTGTTTATATTGGAATCAGATTCAAGGGTTCCACTGGGCCCAATCATGGGAAAGTTCAGTTCTTTGAAGATGAGCAAGATAGGAACGGTTCCTGTTGTTGAGTATGCATCGATAGAAACTGCAACAAATAAGTTCAGTGAGAATAACAAGTTGGGGGAGGGAGTATTTGGTTGTGTGTACAAAGCCAGATTCGAAGAGGGCATGCTTGCTGCAGTGAAGAAATTGGATCATGGTGGCACGGATTGTGACAAAGAATTTGAGGTATTTGATGTAGTTTAACAATATTGATTGTCGGTTTCAGCTGAATTCTGCTGGCACATGATTGCTCATTTGTTTCAAACTGTAGAATGAGTTGGAGTTACTTGGAAAAATCAGGCATCCAAACATAGTTTCTCTTGCAGGCTATTGTCTGCATGGGGAAACACGATTTCTTGTGTACGTGCTGATGCAAAATGGATCGTTGGAGACACAGTTACATGGTAAACATTTAAACCAACATCATTTTATTGCTATCTGGGTGTGCATTGCCGATTTTTGATATTTTCTTGTATCTCTTCCAGGACCTTCTCATGGATCAGCTCTGACTTGGCACATACGGATGAAGATTGCACTTGATGTAGCAAGGTTCGAATTACCAGATCCCTACTTTTGCAGTGATCTTATATTGTAAATTTTTTGAAACCCACGCTAATGTGAACTAGGGGTTTGGAGTATCTCCACGAGCACTGCAATCCACCTGTTATCCATAGAGACTTGAAATCTTCAAATATCCTTCTAGATTCAGATTTTAATGCCAAGGTGAAGATAAATTGTTTTGCATCATAGTTATTGTCGCTTTTGAGTTCACCGAGCTTAAGGTTTTGTTTCAATGAACAGATTTCAGATTTTGGCCTTGCTGTGATTGGTGGAGGTCAAAACAAGAACCGTGTTAAACTTTCTGGAACTCTTGGCTACGTTGCTCCGGAATACCTCTTAGATGGTACCTCTTCTTTTGTTCTAGTTGTAACTATAGCTGCAATACTCAACTGATCTGAATTCGAACTGACTGTCCTGAAAACGTCAATGTCATGCTTTCCAGGAAAGCTTACCGAGAAAAGTGATGTTTATGCATTTGGGGTTATTCTACTGGAGCTGCTCATGGGAAGAAAACCAGTTGAAAGGAAGTCACCTTCTCAATGCCAATCTATAGTGACATGGGTAGTTTTCTCTATAAATATGTTAGATTTTAGCTTCTCCTTAAAATTTAAACACGACCCTAGTGTTCTAATTTTTTTGAAATTTGCAGGCTATGCCTCAGCTTACTGACAGATCAAAGCTGCCAAACATAGTTGATCCTGTCATTAGGAACACAATGGACCTGAAACACCTATACCAGGTTGGTTATCTAGATTTTTACAGTCTTCTCAATGTCAGTTGTGATATGTGCAAAAGTATTTTAATGCTGTTATAACAGGTTGCAGCTGTGGCAGTCCTCTGTGTGCAACCAGAACCAAGTTATCGGCCACTAATAACTGACGTTCTCCACTCTCTTATTCCTCTGGTGCCAATTGAACTCGGAGGAACTCTAAGAGTCACAGAAATGTCACCACGAGCTAATCATAAGTGACCACTAAAAGCAGTCTGACAAATGTGAAGAGTTCTGCAAGGATGCAAACAAGTCTGCTCAGGCTTTACGAAAGGTTTGCTAACTCAATGTCTGCGTGTTCTTTCCTATTCATTCCCTGTTACATTCCTCCTGCAAAGTTTCAACTTTACATCAATTCCAATTGTAGGATATGATTTTACCTCTGTCATTTCTTCGACTACCTTGTTGTACATATGAGTTTCCAAACATTTTAAGCGGGTGATTCTGGAGTGAAAAGAAAAGCAATTTCTTCTAATTTCTTGACACACGTACAGATGAAGAAAGCAAAATTTTCTTCGAATTTCACAGTCATTATTATTTTACTGGTTCGTGGTTTGTTGAATTTCCCGCAAGTCATTGCCTTGGCCCCCTTAAACATTATAGTACTATTCATTTCTTAAATAGTCTCTATCTGTTCATTGGATGCTATCTCCGACAAGCATCAACCTAAAGTGCTTCGGTTATGGCTACCAGTTTGAGTCAAAGCATATAGAGCCAAAAGGTACAGTTAGACTACAGATATTTGATATATATATATTTTACAACCTGTCTCAAAAATTTGAATATTCGACTGATGAACATGCGATCATGTGACTTTAATAAAGAATATTTTTTATTTAATTTAAAAAATGATTTATTTTTATCTAAATATCAATAAATAAATAATAATACAATTTTATTTCATATAATATTTATATTTTTAAATACATTTTTATAAAAATTTACAAAAGATTTATTGAGAAACTTAAATTGAAAAGTTAAAATTTTATTTTTATAGAACGTGTTGCCAAACCGTATATTTTGCATTTAAGAGAAGTTGCTCGATGGTAGCAGATCAAGCTAATTATATAACTTCATAAGAAATGTTGTAGTTGTTGCAGTTGCTTTAAAAAAATGGCCAAACAGGCTTAAAATAAAGATTAGCTTTTAATTAAAAATTAATGTTTTAAGATAAAATGTTTTTAAATTTAGAAGATAAATTAAAAAGTGGAAATATCTTAAAAGAAGTGATATTAGTTTTTAAAAAAATTAAACTTTTTAATAAATTATATTAAAAAGTGAGTAAAAAAGAAGAATAACTTGATAAAAAGCATTGCGGTTTCGAATGTTGATCGAAACCCGAAATAATAATTATTAAACGGTCCATGAAGGCCCAACAAGGGTAATCATTTACTACATCTCTTTCGTATTGAAAGCTGGATGGGCCACATTTAAAGAAAGCTGATGGGCAGAATAAGAAATTTCTAATTGGGCTCCCCAGCAAAAGCCTATTAACAAAAAAAGGTCTGACTTGCCTCTATCGTCCAGTTTAGTGTTTGCTGTTTGATGCCGCACACGCATACACCAGCTATATTGCTTACTTAGTAAGCTTTGAAGTCGATTTGAAAAAGAATCTGCCGGCCCAATATGTGTAAATTTTGTTCGCCCAATCTCAGTGTTCGCTGTTTATCCGGATACACCAGCTGTATTGCTTACTTGGTAAGCTTGAAGTAAATTAAAATTTTAAAAGAAGTGATCCAAAAAACAAAAGAATCTAAAAAATTTTTCCTAGAAAAGATATATGATGCTCGTCTTCTTTGTTTGAAGAAACTAGAAAAATCGTGTTCGTTCCTGGAAAAATTTTCGATCTGTTTTCGTTTTATTTCGCTGCAATGAAGCTGTAGTTGATTTTATTTATACAACATCTCCGAAGTTGCGAGGAACAAAACCTGATTCGTTCCCTCTCTCTCCATTACTGAGCTCTATTGTTTCTCTCTCCTGTAAGTTGTTTATCGAATCTTGTGATAGAAATGGAGGTTGAACAGAATGAGAAGAGCTCGGAGAGCTCCGCTGGTACACTAGAGAAAGATCCCAATATAAGTCCTGAATGTGACAGCAACGAAGGTTCAGTTTGCACACTCACACTATTACTTGTAGATGCTAAATTATAGAGTTTTCTGTTTCTAATTCAGATGACTTTGAAGCTGAAGAAATTCACGAAATTTTACTACCTGGTGCCCTTAAAAGTCGGATGGACGAAGTGTGAAGCAAGCATTCCAATGCATTCTTATTGTATTAAATTTATAGCTCTTCCAGAAGATAGGAACTACCGGCCTTTTTCTATTTTTGTGAAGGCTTCTCTTCCTAAAGAAGCAGAAAGAATGGAAGTTGATCTGCATCTGTCTCATGGTAGAATTGTTAAGACAAGGTTTGAGCCCGCTAAAGTGGTAACTTTCGATCAAAATGAGGTAATTAAACTTAAGAGACTGCATAAAAAATGGTAAATTTCAACTTTTGTGAATTTTTTCTAAGGCTGCCAAAATAATGCAGATGGTCCTTGCAGAAAGCTTCCAGGAGATGTGTCTTAAGATAATCCTTGACAGGGAGGAGTTTTATGCTGATTTTGTTCCTTTGGGAAAAAGTAGTGCATCTCAACAGAGCTCAAATACATACTATCTTTTGCTTCCAGTTCTTGAGGATGAGTCCAGCAGTATTGTTGATTGGTATACTGTGAAACATTGCTTATCTTCTCAAGTTTTCGGCAATCTTACGAGCTTTACTGGAGGTGATTATTTCGCCAGTGGCGAAAGTTTGGAACTTCTGAATGGGCCCGTCAATAGAAGTGAAATCCTTGGCAGTTTAATATTCACCCCTCATAACAAGCTATTCTTTTTTGTGGACGATATACTTGATGATATCAATGCCAGCAGCAAATGTGGTGGTTCAAATTCCTTAACTTATGCTGAACACTACCAGAAGAGGTGCATATTATGATTCAGTTGTAAGGTGGTGGTTATAAAGTTGCACGATTCAGTTGTAAGAGTGTGTTGCAATAGTATTTATAAAGTTGCGTTATTCACATGAAAGTTTTGGTTACTACGGGTACTGTTAGGTATACGCACACATGTATTACAATGTCTCAGTCTACTATTTAAATTCTCTTTATTAGCACATGGCTTTTAGGCTTTCACTCTTAAATTTGGAAGTCTTAAAATTCTAATTTTGATGGAATGCCAATGGGCAGATTTGATTTCTTCCTTTTGTCAGAAGTCCAATTTATTAGTCACTAGCACATGCTGTTGATTGTCTATGGATAATCATGGTTATTAAAATTTTGATTTAAATTTTAAAATCTTACGATTTTATGATTTTACTTCACCTAAACGATTCCGATATCAAGTAAAATTTTTTCTTAGTAAAATTTCACCTAAATTCCGATTTAAATCTTAAAATCGGTAAGATCCCGATCTTTTTACGATATTATACGATTTTACTTTTCAAAAAAATTTTATAATTAACTATATTTGAAAGAGTTTTTTTTATAAAATTTTAGAGTGTTTTCTATAAAATTTTGAAAAATTTTCTATAAAATATAGAGTAATTTTATATGAAATTTAAAAGAAATTTAAATTTTTTAAAATGTTCTAAAATTTCTTTTGAGAAAAGATATTAGAAAAACTTTTATAAAAGATTATTGATGGTATTGAAAAAAAATTTCATAAAATTTATCGGTATGTAAAATCTTACGATCTTACTTTAAGATTTCGATTTTACGATCATACTTAAGCGAAACGATCTTATCTAAGATTCCGATTTTGACAACCTCGTGGATAATGGTAAAATACTTGTGTTCTTGAGTAGGTAGTCATTTGACCACAATGTTCCGCACCATATGCATCCTTTGTGTATTTAAAGAGTTTAAGTAGCATTCGGTGTCCCAGAAAGAAAAGAGTATGAGGCAGTTTCTACTTCAAATGATAGGGAATAAGCAGCTTTTCTTCTTTGTTGAGCCATTAAATCATCATAATCTTATCTGTCAAAATATCTTGCGGATCTCATTTAGTGTCATTCTTGTTAATGAATATTTATGGCATAATGTTCTTTTGTATAGGTCTAACAGAATAAACTTCTTATTCACCTTGACATTGCTGTGCATTTGCAATTGTGCAGTCAGGTTTTATATTCAGCTGCTATATCCAGAACAACCCTTTCTGAAAGCAAAGGGAGTCTTTACTCTGCGAAATTTGCTACTCTGCCGTCTGCATGATAATACAGGTACTTTTCTTTTGTTCTTTTTTTATAATATGCCACTTATGCAATTTGAACCCGCACACTTTGGTCAGTTCTTACCACCCAAGCTAGGCGGCAACTGCTAATACAAATAAATTTATTCTTAATATTGATTAATCAATAATTATGCACTTTTTACATAAAGTTAGATTTTTTTTTCAAATGTTCTTTCCTACATACTTTATATGGAATAGCTTAAAATTCCTTCCCAGACCACTTTTACTTTACAGACAGTACTCTGGAAGAATAATAGCTTGGCCTTGTGGTAGAAATAGTTGCAATGGGAACTGCAATTAGCCATCATTCTCGATTTTGTTTATGCTGAATAGAAAACAATGTTAGCCAATAACTCATTGCATATTGGTCTATCTTGTTCTAGGAAATCCTTGGATATATTTGTGACAGGTGTAGTTTGATTTTTACCATTACAGTCTTCTATAGCTTATTGCTAGCTGTTTTCATTGAGTACAGTGGCATATACATTAGATTTTATGACTGCCAGACCTTCATCACTCCTATGTAAGTAGTACAATGTTTGAGCATTAATTTTACTCTAAGTGGTGGTGACTTCTGGCTAAAAGTGAGGATGCTACCTAGTAGGAAAGTACAAGCAGAAGGACTGAATGCTTTGTGAACATTTTAAGTGGTTGCATCTTCTGCTGGCTATCCATTTTCGTGGTAGTAGCACTTGTCCCTGACCTAAATGTATGTATGTCCCTCACTTAGGTTGACTCTACTGTATTTTCCTTTTCATTTTTATTGGCGGAGAGCAAGAACTCTAAGTTACAGTTGAATTAATGTAAAGCAGTTTTGGTTGTTGAGAATGACTTCTGTACGAAACTTTCTCTTTTAACAGAGGCACGTCCACAAATGGAGCATTTCATGGAGTTGCCACCTGAATTATGCTCGTTGAAGATAGTGGGCTTTTCGAAAGACTTGGGAAGTTCACTTTCTCTGTTGCCTTCTCTAATGCATCGGCTAGAAAATTTACTTGTTGCTATTGAGCTGAAGGATATACTCTCAGCTTTATTTATAGAGGCTTCTAAAGTTAAAGCTGATCGAGTGAGCATATGTTTATTTTCTTGATGTTTACACAACAGCTGATGCATGAAAAAAATTGCCATATTTATATTTTCTTGATTACTACTTGACTTTGTGAAGCATTTTCTAGATTCTTGAAGCACTTACAACTGAGAAATGCTTGGAGCGCTTCTCACTTGAAAGGCTTGAAGTGCTGGGAGATGCTTTCTTAAAATATATCATTGGTCGGCATAGTTTCCTGTCATATGAAGATTTAGATGAAGGACAGTTGACTAGGAAACGTTCTAGCATTGTAAATAACTCACACCTCTATAAGCTCGCAATCAGGAAAAATCTACAGGTATTGTTACTCTTTTGCTGTATACTTTTGCAATGGTTTGAAGTTGTGGTTTAGATGCGATGCTCTCATGCCTTTACCTTCTTAAAACTATGCTCATCTTATTCATGTTAGGAAGTTGATTTCTCAATGTCAATATTCTTTGGAAGCATGTCATATATGACAATCTTAAGTCCAGAAATTGGATATCATACTGCATGGGGTCTCCAACCAATCTTCCTTTATATCTTGCTAGACCTGCACCTTACACTTACGTGATTCTTCTGTCTTGATTTTTTTTCTTGAAGTTTGTAATATTCCTCAGCTACAAGATTTAATTGTGACTGTAATAGTCTCTAGATTAGTTGTATAAGTCGAACACAGAAGTATTGACAGTCTAGGCCCATGGTTATAAACCTTTTGAAACCAAGTGAAGAAATGCCACAAGATATGTATAGGGCACTGTAGCATTACTGTAATCTATAAACATTTATGTATTGCATAGTATATGTATGGATTTGCCTTCCCAATGCTTGTGATAGGTTTCCAGTTTGGTTTTTGTATCGCCTAGACTTTGTTGTGAATTTCCTTATATTATTATAGTAAAACAGCATATTGTTGGCTGTAGGGTTGTATGGAAGTGATATGAAGTTCCCACTTCAAAAAGAAGATGCACAATATATAACTTTGCTAAAGGCCCAATACTGAACATGACACTTAGCACCCACTTAGCGAAGTTTAGTTAGTTAGAACTTATTTGAGGCCTCACATTTCTACTTAACCTATTAATGGAGAAGCAAATGCATTTCCTTATTACATTAGAGACATCACAGATAGTGTGGCATGAAGTGCATGCCCACCAACTTGATGTATCTTCATTATGCTGGCAAACATAACTTGAGAATTCACTGTGTACGACTCCATTGTATGTTGTAGAAACACCTTTTCAGGATTCCTGTTTCAATGAAGCCTTTTCTAAGTTCGTAATCGCCCATGTTTCAGCTTTCCCTTGTGTGGTTGGTTGATCTAGACATGTTCTGTGGGTTAGTACTGTTCTTGTTTTTGTGTTGACAAAGGCATTTTCTTCTATGCATGGGTATCCTTGAGAAAAGCTTGTGGCTCAAACTTTACTTTTTGAAAGAATTTGATTTGATTGGTTGATGTTTTTTCTCTCTAGAAGATTACATGCTTTCTTTTGTATTTCAGGTTTTTATACGCAGTGAGCCCTTTGACCCATCTCAATTTTATGCACTAGGCCGACCGTGCAAATATGTTTGCAATGTAGATACAGAAAGGGCAACGCACTGTAAAGGCGGCAATCATAAATTCACTAGAAAGAAAGCAAGCAACATAAAATGCAATAAACACCGCTGGTTGCGTCGGAAATTCATTTCTGATGTTGTGGAAGCTCTTATCGGTGCATTTCTTGTTGACAGTGGATTCCAAGCCGCAAAAGCGTTTCTCCGGTGGATTGGCTTAGAAGTTGATTTTGAACCATCTCATGTACAAAGAGCTGTCAAAGGAAGTGAGAATTGTGTCCAATTAATTGATGCCATAGACGTTGCAAGATTAGAGGCATTAATAGGATATAAATTTCAACGTAAAGGCCTTCTTCTGCAGGCATTTATACATCCTTCCTATGGTAAGCACTATGGTGGATGCTACCAGGTTAGTATCATAGATAATATAAAGCTTTATCTTGTCAGAGTCTTAATGAAGGTGTTTCTCAGCTTTTTGCAATAACATTTTGTCAACAGAAACTCGAGTTCCTTGGTGATGCTGTCTTGGAGTACTTAATTACTTCATACCTTTATTCATCTTATCCAGATCTAAAACCAGGTCAAATTACCGACATGAGGTCACTAATGGTCAATAACCAATCCTTTGCACGTTTAGCTTGTTTAAGATCCTTCCATTCCTTTCTTATAAATGATTCAAGTAGCCTCACTGAGGCAGTCGACAAATACGAGAAATTTGTGTCTCTGTCTAACTCACCCGAGGAGCTTCCTAAGGAACAAGCATGTCCAAAGGTACTCTTGTTGTACTATGTTTTGTACCTCTTCTATTATGATTATTGCTTTCGCCTAAAGCAATGTAATTTTTTTAACTTGAATGACACTGTGGTTTAAGAATGCAGGTAGGTGCTTTGGTTTTTGGGTTTCTGTGAAATGCTTACTATGAGGTTTTCTTAAAACCAGTAACCATCATAAGAGACTTCTAAATATGTATCCTGATGAATAGCAAAGTTCGAGGTTCTTAGCTGGTGTGATTTATACAGTTGTAAAGTATAACTGCAGTATGTTTAGGAAAGTGAAGGTGAAAACAGCCTGTTGGCTGTCAAAACTAGGAGACCTGAAAATAAAGCGGTAATCATATTTGCATGTTGAAATCAATGAAAAGTTTTGAATCGTTTTTAAGTATTTGGGGATCTCAACCTTACCAATAGGTTTTGTTTATACCTATGTATTCATTTATAAGAACTATCCAGTATCGGAAGCGGCTCTGAATATTCTTTTGTTGGTCTGCAAATACGGCATCAGTTATTTTCTTTATAATTTCTGGTAGGCTTGCAATTTCTATCTGCAGTTTCTAGTGATATAGTTGCAGGCTCCTGTTGGAAACTATTGTAAACAATTTTAAATCATGTCTTGGTGGCAATGTCGCAGGTACTTGGCGACATAGTGGAATCCTGTATTGGCGCCATACTTTTAGACACCGGATTTGACTTAAAGCGCGTGTGGGAAATAATGCTTAAATTGTTGAATCCTGCTCTAAATTTCTCAAGCTTCCAAATCAATCCTATGAGAGAGCTCCGAGAGCTTTGCCAAAGTTGTGAACTTCAGTTGTTGCTTCCCGAACCTGTGCAAGGGAAAGCAGGATACTCTGTGTCTATCATAGTCAAGAAAAAAGATGGTAAACATTTCAGTTTTGGTTCGAGTAATCGTAGCTCTAAAGTAGCTAGAAAGGAGGCAGCACTAGAGGCTCTTTCAGAGCTAAAGGTATTCCTTTTAATGTTCGTCCAAATTAATGTAAGATAATATTTTTCTTGTACCACTTTGCTGCTCTCCACATTGACTAAGGTTAGCATGAACTAGAGATGCTTTATTCTTATTGAAGATGTATTCTGATTGCTCCATGCGATGACTAATGTTTTACAGTTTCCAGTAACCTTAGTGCGCAAATTGAATAATGTCTAAGTCGAACATATAAAGTCTTGAATCATACTTGCTTGATGTATGTTTTAGGAGTATAATGCAAGTTCTTCCTGTGTACCTATTTTTGTACACGTCTCTTTGTTGTACGGCTGGAAAGGATTATGGTACACCTCCTTGAAATTAGTGTTTGAATATGACTGGTGGGTTAAAAGAAATAGTTACATAAGTGGTTGTACAAGAGGGTTTTCATAGTACTACTGATATTCTTCTTATTGTAAGGCCGATCCTGCTTTTACCACTCTGCTTAGGGTTGTATAATAGTGGTGAGGTTTAAAGCTTTTGTCTTTTGAATAGTCTCGTTGGAGATTTGGTTTAGAATTATTATTTGATTATAATGGCCTTTTTCCTATTTGATTTAGAAATATTATTTAGTTAACCCTTCTTTGCACACTTGAAGGAGTTAGGTTTCAAACACAAACACAGGTCACTGGAGGAAGTTGTGTCTAAAACCGTAAGGAAGGAAGCAGAATTAATAGGCTATGATGAAAATGTGATAATCATAGACGATGTAGACTCAAACCCATTAGAGAACTTAGCGACCATGGTCTGTGGTGAAGCTTCCTTGGAGTTTTGTTGCCAAAGAGATGAAAAGGTTGCCTCAACTAGCAAACATGATGACGACAGACACTCTTTGCTTCAATCAAGATCAATTGGAGTGGACTGTGAAATGGCCATGGAAGCATGTCAGCAGACTGAAGAGCAAGATGGAATATCTAATTAGATTCAGAGAGGAATGCTTAGAGATAATGGTACTAAGACCAGTTGAATCTTAGTAGTCTGCAGCAGGTTTTCTTAGAGAAATACTTAATTCCTTCTGCCCTTTTCTCCTACAATTTGCAGGCTCTACAACTACCAAATCGGCAAGGTCTCAATTATATGAAATTTGTGCTGCAAAACGCTGGAAGCCTCCTTCTTTTGTGTTGCTCAATGAAGAAGGACCAAGCCACCGAAGAATGTAAGTATCTCAACCTAGTGACAATTCTGTAGAATTTGAATGTTGTCAACAATTTTCTTTTTCATTTTCATTTTCTTTCTTTTTTCCTTAGGCAAATCTGCATATCAACTGTAATGAAGACTGCTCAGTTGTCATGGTTGTTTTGGCTGAATTTTCTTCATGGTTGACATGTTAATAAATAATTAGTTTGTACAGTTGGGAAGAATTATAATTATGCTAAATCAGCACTTCCTATCTTCGCTATGCGCTCTCCTCTTTATTTTGCTTGTGGCTTTATTTCCTCTTTAGCAACTTTTAAAGTGATGTAATTGAAAGAAAGGGAATGTTGTGAGTTGCTTTACTGCTTCTTTCTATGCTCAATTTATCTGCAATTATTTAACTATGGTCTTTGAATCTTGTTACAGGTATACATACAAGGTTAGCATTAACACGGAAACAATCTCTTCTACACCTTTGGAATGTATAGGTGAACCACGGCCCCTGAAGAAAGCTGCCCAGGAACACGCTGCCGTAGGAGCTTTAAGATATCTCAAGCATATTGATGACATGTGAAAACCACAGCAGAAATTGGTCGATCTTAGAATACTAAATAGAGTAGAAAAGTTATATGAAAAAATAAATTATCATTGATTGATTGAGCGAGTAAATAAACATATAACATATATCGATATTGAGAAATATATTTTTAAAATTTTATATCTTATTGGATTCTTATAGAGTGACTAACTACTTAAACTTTTATATACTTTCATCTGATAATGTATCATTTATATTTAACACTCCGTAACACCAATCCAAGTGTAGCCAACAAGAATCTGACGATTGATTGCATTAGCTATATTTAGATATGGGGTTTCGGATCGACCCATTTAATAATCGGATCAAATTTGTTCAACCCTAATCTAACTCATAAATTTATACAGGTCACAATTGTCAATCCTAACCCAACTTACTAATAATCGAATTAAATTCGAATCGACCTATTTAATAATTAAAATTATTAATTATTAATTATTAATTATTAATTTTATATTTTTAAGCTTAAGTGAAATTATAAGATCAGTTCGAATGAAAGTGCACGATATTTTTACCGACGAGATATAATTATGTCCGACAATATGCATTCTTTAATGTCTTTATCGGTCCTTAAAATATAAACAAAAATTGTTATTTTTATTTTTTGAAAATATATGATAACAGCTGAAATTTATGATTATAAATACATATTAATAATTTCGATAAAAATTTTGATAAACATATCTATCTAACAAAATTTTCATAAAAATCTTTATACGAAATCTAAATTCGTCATTAAAAATACCTACATAGTAATACTTTCGATAATATTATAATTTTCATCTTACACTATTTTCCTAAGATATAAAAATAAAAAATTAATTATAAATACAAATATAATTTAATAGTTTGTAAATTACTATTATCGATTATTTTTATTGCCAATATTTTATTATACGGTAAGAAAAAAATAAAAAATTATTCCTTCAAAAGGTAATATTTCGAATTGGTGGATCAATTTCGGATTAACCTAAATCGACCCATTTAATAACCGGATCAAATTCGTTTAACCCTAACCCAACCCATTTATTTATACGGATCAAAATTTTCAACCCTAACTCTAATTAAACCAGATCGATTTCGGATTAAATTTTTAAGTCGGGTCATATATTGCCACCCCTATATTTAGATTCTATCCAATGAAGAGTACAGAATCATGCTAAGATATGTTTCGTCGATCTTGATGTTAATCATTCATATATTGAGGTAGTTGGAACTGTTATTATGCTATATGATCTCCAATAACTAGTTTCCGAGAGGTTATGGCGATAGCAATAAACAGGCAAAAATCATGAAACCATCGCGGAAGTAATAAATAGCAAACGAGTTACAGCTTGATGGAGTTCATAGATGCTTGCACAATCTCATTCTATAGTTCCAGGAAGCAAAACTTACGTTGAAATTATCAAAGCTAGCCTAGAACATATTTAAGAAGACTCTACTACAGCAATAGACTTTCACCTGAGTTCCTGTTTCAGAGGGCTCATTCCATGATATTATGTGGCGAGATACAATATCTACAGCGCAATAGGTAACCACTGACGTGAATGCTCCAGTATACTGGCAAAGGCATGTTTGCCATTGAAGCAACAAAAAGATGTCACTTACAACAATTTCCATTCAACCAGTAGTCCACAAAAACACTTTGCCACCTGACGTGGAACAAGCCAGAGAGCCCTTAGTTTGTGAATGTGCAGCAAACCGGCACGGAATTGAAGTCATGTCATCACTTGTAAGACATGTTGTAGTCTTGTCCTTGGTACTGATAATATCGATTCCCCTCCGCATGTTACCCAGATAAAGATATGAATCATCCCAGCCCCATATTGCCCTATATGTAACACATTGTTGGTTAGAACTGAAGCAGGTAAAATGAGCAGAACCTAAGGTCAGACAACATCCCTGTGGCAAATACACTGGTATGAATAGAAACACCTACCTGAAATTGGACAGCCATCTACCAGTCTGGTTGTTATGACTAACCATGAATTGATCATCATAATTGGCACCACCATGAATCCCAACACTATCATCAAGACTGCAACCATTCATCAGTAGTTAGAAGAACTAAAGAAATTTGTGTTTTTCCCTAAATGTAGCAATGATTAAAGAGTATCAATCTTCTACTGAAACGATTAAAAAGTATCAACCTTGTAGTTGCAAGTAAGTGCCCGCTAGGTGAGAAGTATGCCGAGTGGACAACCCTATTGTGCTTGATCATCTTTAAGCTTTCTGGTCTGTCCTGCTTAATACTCCTCAAATCCCATACACAAGCCATTCCATCTGTTGAGCTTGTAGCCATTAAAGTTGGGTTTCTTGTATTAAAATCAACAGTGTTTATACGCTGTTCATGCAACTCCCAGGAACATACGGCTTTTGCCATCCTTCTATCCCAAACCTTAATGTCACCAGATCCTTCACCAAAGTACAAGATATCACTATCATTTAGCCGCTGGCAAACAGAATAGATAGGATAATTGCTGCAGTAGATCATATCAAATGTTTCTCTCTCAAAGTCCATCATCCGTAGAAAGCCATCATAGCTGCTAGTGTATATCTGCATACAAAACAAGCACAAGTCTATTATAGCTGCTAGTGTATATCAGCATACAAAACAAGCACAAGTC
Organism: Acanthochlamys bracteata; assembly: GCA_019914995.1. Lineage (NCBI taxonomy): Eukaryota > Viridiplantae > Streptophyta > Magnoliopsida > Pandanales > Velloziaceae > Acanthochlamys > Acanthochlamys bracteata. The sequence goes on along the minus strand of CM034138.1, from coordinate 394,862 downwards.
TATTATGCTCTATTAAAAACATCAAATTGTCAATAGGTCATATATATAGGATCGGATCCCCATACTAAAATGATTGGTCAACCATTTAGAAGTTAGCATCTTTCACATATAAACACATATCCATTCTAACATTCAGCCAATATGAGACTATTAAGAAGCATAAGTGATCGAGCCCACCAACCTGACCTTCTTGATCCAGTCGAAGACGAGTTATTGTCGGTCTTCAAATTGGCTAGCATGTTTTCACTTAAGCATCATTCCAGGTCCTACGCTACTAACTCAGCTTATTCACCAAAATTATCATGTCTTTCACTCAGACCCACAAAACCCTACACACTACTGCTCGTATCTAATCTAACTTAGAAGCCCAACAATATATATATATATATATATAAAAGAACATACGACCATATTATCTTTTGCTCTTGTCTCAACATAAAATGTAACTAATGCATTGCTACAAGCAATGAATTCATATTGGCCAATGTTCATCGCCAAGCCTTCATTTTGGGAACGAGAAGCAAGCAGCTTAAGTCACTAAACTTAAGAAAGAAAAAGTTCGAGATTAGTTGATAGAACACTATAGATAAAGAACACATTGCATAATTCAACTATTGTCTGCAATAGGCATAAACACTTGAAATGAACGTGAAGAGATTTAAAAGAGAACCTTTGTAGCCGAAAAAGGATGCACTATGATCCCTGAGATTGGAGCGGAATGTGGAGAATAAAGATAAACACGATCACTATCGCCGCTACCGCTAGCACCTGCATCCCAGAAACCCAAATGTCCGGCCTTATCTCCTGCAACCACAAGAGTCCTATCAACAAAAGGAAAAAATAGTACGGTCAGGATCCTCTCTGGAACCAATCTCGCCACGTTCCCTTCCTTCAACTCCATCATTTCCCTCGGATCACCAAATTCTTGCCAAGAGTGACCGTCCGGATCACGCTTTAACACCCCCGCTGCGGATCTGATCGTGTCGACGAGTCCACGATCGGACGGTCCAGATTTACTAACAAAGACTTGCTGCAAAGGGAAAGGATCCCGGCCATAGCGAGGGGAAGATAGAGAAGGAGAAGATTTCGAAGGAGAGTGAGAAGTAGAGTCGGAACTTTGCGTTGGAGGAAGCCCGCGGGTGCGAAGAGAACGCCGAAGAACAATAGGGGCAGAGTCGGAATTTACAGTCGGCGGGAAACCGCGTGTTCGGAGAGATTGCCGGCGGAGAGAGGCGGAGTTCTTCTCCAAATTCTCTGGATCAGGTTTGATCTTTTTGCTTTTGTAGGATTTTATCGGGGTTGTAGAAGGCCAACGACGCTTGCCTGTGTCGGTGGAGGAGAGAGCAGAGGCGGCGGCGTGGAGTTTGAGGGCCGCCATCATCTCGTTATTCTTACGAATATTCTCTAGCCGCTGTCGCTCGTAATCGTTCATGCCTAATTTCGCCATAACTGAAAAGAAAGAAGCATAAAGAAAATTTTCAGAGAACAAGAAGAAGATGGTGAAAGATTTTTGGCGGGAAACTGAAGGGTTGAGAACACTTTTAACTAACCATGGTTAGTTAATCATTCGGTTGGCATTAATGTCGAATTGTCAATTATTATTTATAAAGGGCAAATCTTTTTAACTGTTTTACGGGATACTATATTGGGCTTTATCGATGGGCTATTGCATATTTAATGGGCCGGAATCTTCCTTGTCTTCACTGGATTGCTTAACAAGCTAGCCGGCGTCGCGGTGATGATAAGTTAAAGAAGTAGACAACGACAAACTCTCTCACTTTTTGTTTTCCGATCAAAGCTTTTCTTCGCTGGGCACGCCATGTCGGTAAGTTGTTCGATTGAAAACACTTTCTTTCTCTTGAGTCGATTGATTGATTAATGGTTTCTGAGTTTTTGTTGGTTTAGATCTTTGAGTATAATGGTAGTGCTGTTGTGGCGATGGTTGGGAAAAATTGCTTTGCGATTGCGAGCGATCGAAGACTTGGAGCGAATTTGCAAACTGTAGCTACTGACTTTCAGAAGATCTATAAGATCCATGATCGACTCTATGTAGGGCTTTCAGGTCTTGCAACAGATGCTCAGACACTGTATGAACATGGAATTGAAACCCTAGATTGAATTTACTTCTATTTGTGATTGTTTGTCTTAAAAGGGTGAACTTTTATGTTTGGTTGGTTTTGTAGCTACCAGCGGGTGGTGTTCAGGCACAAGTTGTACCAGCTCAGAGAAGAGAGGGATATGAAGCCTGAGACCTTTGCCAGCCTTGTATCGGCAATGCTTTATGAGAAGAGGTATGTGTTTTGCAGCCTTTGGATTAGTGTATGCAGCAATGATGAGATTAGCAAGAATTTGTATTGGACTTGGTAGGTTTTCTAAGTAGTTAGAATTCAGATCATGTGCTGTTTAGAGTAATTATGAAGAAAATCGAGGCATCCTTCAAAGTTAGGCTGGCTGATATTTGTGAACGTGAAAGTTATCTTTTTTCCCTCCATTTATTGATGATGGCAGAGCATCAGAGGTCACTGAACTGTGTAATGATAGTACACATGCATTAGCCTGCCCTTTTTAAGAAGAGGCAGAAATTTATAGACCTGAAAGCATATTTTCTCTGCATTTTCTGGTCACCAGATAGTCATGATGAGTCACTGCATTGTGTGAAAATTATATATGCCTACCCTTTGTTCAACCAGGATTTTGTAGCGATCTTTGTGTATTACTAGCGATGCTTGCTACATGGATGAACTAATCTTAAGCCTTATTTTCAAACCGCACTAAAGAATTTCAAGTATCAACATATATGTATTGGTTGTATATAATTTGACTTGACTATGCTATGCCTTCCCTGATTATCATCTAACTGATCATAAGTTAACATATTGAATTTCAAGTATCAACATATATGTATTGGTTGTCTATAATTTGACTTGACTATGCTATGCCTTCCCTGATTACAATCTAACTGATCATAAGTTAACATATTGATTCTAATCTGCAGATTTGGGCCATATTTCTGTCAGCCAGTGATTGCTGGGTTGGGCGACAATGATACACCTTTTATCTGCACTATGGATAGCATTGGTGCAAAGTACGTATTGCCATCTCTAGCTCAAGCTTGCAGAATTTTTGCCAAAGATTTGGTCACATCATCACATATTTCTTTTCCTTCGTTATATTTTTCTTGTCATTAAATTTCGCTTATTTGAGTACTGTCAGACTTAAATTAAATATAAACATCATTTACGTTTAGTAATTATATGATAGAAAACTGCATCATTTGTCCAACTACGGCAAGGCTAAAGCTTGAAATAACCAGGATTCTTACACAAGTTAGCTTCCAAAATGGAATAGGATTTAAATGCTCTAGGCTCTTTGTACCTTATTTTCACTTGGTGATTAATTTAATCATAGAAATAGCTTGGTCAAACTGTTACTTTTCTTCTTACTTGAAGTAAGAGAAAAGAGGTTTGATAATCATGTTGTTTCTTTCTGGGCTTTTAGGATGTGGAGCGTACTTCTATAATTCTCTAACAGTAGATATCATAAGTAGGAGAAATTGGGATATGAGGTATCAGTTACCCGCCTAGCTCTTCACCTGTAGTGATGGTGGAAGCGATCAAGCCAACTTAGTCAACTTCTCAAATGATTTATGTCTTTCCAGTTCCCTGTTTAAGAAGTGATTTTATTATGGGATTAGATTTGCTATTTCAGTTGGAAACTATTTCAAAATTTGGGATTATTTAAGCTATGCTTGGCATTTTATGATAAATAAATAATGAGCAGAAAGCATAGAATTGGCACTTATTATTATGTACAGTAGTATAAGAAGGGCTGCTGAAAGAATTGCCAAGGCTTAGGTCCAAGTTGCTAGGTTTCTTCTCATGTTAGTCAATTCATCACAGGACTCCTATTTGTCCTTCTTACTATATAATTTGAAAAGTTTTCCAGGCATCTCTGGAATTTTTGTGGTAATGATAATCTGCTTTGGCTAGTCATTTGACATATTTGTTTTTCTTTTCGCCCTTTATTATGTCTCTTGGATTCATTTATTTCTTTCGTAATAATATTGTAGGGAACTTGCAAAAGATTTTGTTGTATCTGGTACAGCGTCAGAATCTCTTTATGGTGCCTGTGAGTCCATGTACAAGCCTGACATGGTTAGTTGTTTTCTACCTCTACTAAATATCATATCATTAGATGTCTTTACTAGTGTTTCCAACTTCAGTTGCTTGTATGAAGCAACTGCTATACTGATTCCAGATGTTAGTTAGATCATGAAACTAATCGTAATGAGTATATATTGGTCATTGTTACACTAGTATCACCGTGCTTGAAGGCAGTGTATGCACGTAAGAGTTCACCTGCATCCAGATTTGCTGGCCAACTTACAGTCTACTTGAAGAGTAATATGTTCCGTTTCATGTTGCTTCTGGCTCTAGGAATTAGAGAACTAGTATTTATGGCAAGATTAAAGTAAGTGTCATAGGCTTCTTGATTTGTTATTCAAGTGCATGTCAACTTGTGATGGAGTTGATGGATTAGTACAAGCAGATCCTCTCCTGGTAGTGCATGCTTTCTCGTGGGAGTTAAATATTTAAAAAAAATTAAATAAAGAGCAGCATTACCTTTTCTCTTTATTTCATTAGTTTCATGACTTCTTCCTTTAACTTTTTGTTATTTCCTGCTTGCTAATTTCACATATTCTTGTGTTGTTCCAGGAACCTGATGAATTGTTTGAGACCATCTCACAAGCATTGCTATCGTCTGTTGACCGGGACTGCCTAAGTGGTTGGGGTGGTCATGTAATCCTTGTGTAAGTTGATGATCCTAACTTTTCTCTTTAGGAATTTCTTTTGGTTTTATTTACTGCATGTATTCTAGGTTTTTTGTAGCTGTATAATCATAATTGATGTCAAAGGTTCTAGGCATTCCTGCAATAATCATAATTAGATGTTGTTTGATCTTGAGATGTGAAATTACAATGCGTATGCACTACTAGCTTTGGTGTATTGATTTCTTACCAACCTATATGCATTTACAAGACCTTTCTTGCTTCCTTTCATTCATGTTGTACCTGGAGCAAATCGAGCCGTCTGCCTGTTGTAGATAATGCTCTATAAACTTATTGAAGAATTAAAAACTGACGTTTATTTATATACATGGCAGGACTCCAACTGAAGTACAGGAACGAGTATTGAAGGGAAGGATGGATTAAACCTGACTAATATCACCCTAGTGATTATAACGACGTCCTTGTACTTCACGGCAGTTGTTTAGCTCACATTTGTACTATGCCTGGTTTTGCCCAGAATGATTTCCTGTTTGAGTTATACATGCTAGGAATTTGTATGGTTATGGAGACGAACTCCTTATTGACTTGTTCTCAGAATCAAATCAATGTTCAGAGCTTTATTACCAGACTTAAGGAGTTGTATCGTTCTTTTTTTCTTTTAGTATTTATAACTGCAGTTTAGTAGTTCCACTTCACTTCAAGCTCAGTTAAGTTCTGTATATCCTATTATAAACTTGCCCCACCACAACTAGCCACTATAACAATGCAGACAGCACCAACGTTATATCAGTCAAGAATTTATCGGTGTACAAAAAGCTGGGAATTTTTGGGATTCTGAAGTGCCAAAATCAAAGAACGTCATTCTTCAAAATAAACCCTGACAGATGCTCTTCTAAGCAATGTTACGTGTTCCTTTCTACAGGTTGCTGGAATAAACCAAATAAACATGAACAGGAAGCATCCCCATAAAATTAATCAATCATCAAACCAATATGAAAAAGCAAGATAATGCTGAAATTTAGGTACAGAAAAATTATATATGTCCTTAGCTAGCATAGCAAAGTTTTAATTTTAGCATATCCGAAATTTGAACTGTATGTTGCACTATGCAGTACATTTGACAGCCAACAAATCCTACACCTGAATTGAGCCAGTACTACAAATATTCCACGCACAGCCCAATTATTAACTCTCTGAAACTACACGAGTTAATTAACAAGCAAAAAGAAAATTAAAAAAATGGTTCAGAAAAACTTCAGCCATCATCATCTTTCTTCCGCTCCTTGACTGACCCTGTACAATTTGCCATCGGAGTCAATGTAAGTAATTGAAGTACGTTTGTCGAAGGTATTGAAGGGCAGGAAGTTCACTTCTTGGATTCCGAAGCGTGCCTGCGTTGCACAGACGTATCACATCATGATCAATAGAACATGTCATCATCGAAAAATGCACCTCATGGATGTGATCATACCTCTCTCGGATCAGCTAGCATCCCGACGATGGATGCATCGATGGCGTCCTGATTCTCAACCCTCAATTCCCTTGCTGCGTACAGAACAACTGTATCCTTGTCGACATCTCGTGCGCACACCTTCGATGCATTATATTTTTCAGATTTAAAAAATAATAATAAAATCGAACGTATTAATTCTAGCTACCTGGGCTATCAGTAAACTAGTGTACCTCGATCAAGGTTTTGATGACGGTGAGCTTGTTGAGTGAGAGAGTACCAGTCTTGTTGCTGCAGATCGAGAACGTCCATCCCTGCCATCTCTTCAATAGCAGTCATTCTCTTCGTGATAGCTCCTTGCCTCGACAAACGCTCAGAACCAATAGCCATGGTCACTGACAACACCATCGGCATGGCAATCGGAATACCACCAATCAGAAGAACGAGCAAGTTGTCGATACCGTCTCTGTACCTTCTGTGTTGGATTGGGTACATCACTACGATCTCAATCAGCAATCGTATTCCAATCGAACAGATGCACAAGTTTCTGATCGCGGTCAGCACCTGAACAGAAAACAAACGAGCGATGAAATGAAAAGCCCATGTAGCTAGAATAGGTACGTTTTGTAATGAACGCAACTCTGTAACAAGTAGGAAAGGTACCTTTTGGAAACAGCCAACGTTGTCAGTAGTCGACGAGGTGAGCAGCTTTGCCGAAAAAGGTATTAATTCCGGTGGCAATAACGACAGCTTCAATCTCGCCTTGCTTGCAGGTAGACCCTGAATAGACTCCGTCATTCGGATTCTTTGTAACAGGCAGAGATTCACCGGCTTGTGCAGGTCACCTTCTAGTAATCGTTAGCTGATGATATCGCCGGGAAAGCTAGCAGAGCTTTGTACTTTACATAACTCTCATTTTGTTAGGAAGATAATATATGTACAAAAGCTAGTAGAGCTGTGATCGACAGGCAGTAGCCACTCATTCAAGTGGAATATATTTCATACAAGTTATAACTACCAAACCAGTAAGGAACAAATTACACAAGCTGAGAACTGCTGTGAAAAACAGCAAGATAGATTTACCCACAATCAAGGCACTCAGCAAAAACAGCAACGCGCTTGATACCCCAAAACAATAATCAAATCTATTACAGCAACACTCTCAGAACTCGTACATAAACAAGATTACTTGCGTTTCTGCAAGCATAGTTAATAAGAAAAACTCGCATTCTAACAAATCTGAAAAAAAAACCATAAATGCATCAATTTATGATACCTTAATTCTAAGCATCAGAAAAACAGCTAAGCAATTTCTAAAAGTGACCAGTAATGCATCACAGAAGGCACCAAGGTTAATTCCTGACAACAACCTCCTCATGACATCTTAAAGCAGAAACCTAGCCTACTAGCCCATAAGAAGGCACCAAGGTTTCATTCACTCAGTTTTAAGCATGCATCATCAAACAAAAAAATACCAACAATGTAACCTACAAAAAAACAAAAACAACGATCTCTTCTATTTAAATGATTTAATCCAGTGCTCATGAAAGTTGATAATTCGAACAACGAATAACTCACTGACAAGGATTCCCATACAGGTGCTAATTTTATTATAAATATGAAGCAAAATGTATGAACATGTAAACTACCAACAAAAAACACAAAAGAAAGATAATAAGTCACCACCAGCTACTATAGCTGTTCTTAAAATCCAAAATTCTAAAACATCTATTCCCAGCACAGTATGCTACTATTAGCATCAAGAAAGACTCTTCCATACTACGCTGATACAGCAAGGTCTGGTTTATGGACCACAACAATTTGATTAGTTCAAATAACAAGAATCCAAAGCATATAAAAATACAGGCTGCAAATAAATACTAAAGGCACTCAACACACATTTACAAATCAGAAAATATAAATAAGCAACTGAATTCATAGTTAGATTCTACTGAATGAAGTATGAAAAAACTTGCTCTGACTAAAGAGGATCCACTATATCCATTGGAAATTTTACTTGATAGAATTACGACATATCAGAAGTATCCAGGATAAGTCTCCTAGTTACATATTTCAGAATAATAACAAGCCATAAACAGAAACTCAGACTCAGAGCAAAACTAACAAGTCTGGCCATGCCATCTTAGAACCCTAGCTTCGTGCGGCGCCAGTGCCTGCGCTTCGCGTTGTACCTACAACAAATCAAGGGCCAAAAACAACAAAATCAGATCAAAAGGGATCGAAAAACTTCGTTTACAGATTCCGAAAACTGGTAAGGGGAGCTAAGAAACCGTTGATCTAACAGATGAAATGAATGAAAACAAATAACTATTACCTAATCGTGTTGTCGGTGCGCATGCGGATCCAGTGAGGGATGGGGCGGTTTTGGCGCATCTTCTTCGTGAGCTTCTTCTTAATCCGGAAAGTTTTGTGCGACGGCTGTGAATCATCAACAAATCCAATCAATCAAATACCGCTCAATCGAATAGAAGAACAAACAACGCTTAGAAATCGAAACAAACATAGATCGTACGAATCCCTAGAATGATGTACTGACGAGAGATAAGAATGAACGAGAGAGAGAAACAAGAATACGAGAACATAGGGGAAGGTGTTGTTACCATCTTCGCCGCTGCTGATTTGCTTCTGCTTCGTTAGCCCTCGGCAATGGCTGCGGGAAAGAAAACTAAAACCCTAGAATGAACGCATTATATAGAAAGGTTAATCTGGACTGGAGCAGCTATTCTGTAAAGTCAGGGGTTAAATTGAAATGTTTCAGTGAACAAGAACACCTGCCAAGTGCCAACAGACTTGCTGGTAATTTCAATAATTTAAGGTTTTTTGTGGACCGGACTATGATTTGTTTCTCTAGAACTCATATGTCAACCATGTACAGGGTACAGCATGAGCTCAATTCTTTCTGGTTCTATATTTCAAGACCAAAACTTGTTTCTCCAGAAAATAAGATTACAATAAAAACAAAAGATGGAATAAAGTTCGTAGTCAAATATTGCAACCTTGTACAGAAATCTTCTTCACTACAGAAGTAAAATGGTCATTAAATTTTGCAATTCTTCCATATAGGTGGAAGAGTTGCAATTCTTCTGGATTACAGGCGCATGCTTATTGATGCACCAATGGAAGATCTATATCTTCTGCATTACGGAGTGCTCTAGTGTAAAAGGAATACATCCTCTCAGAGCATAAAAGGAATTAGGAAATATTCCACATAAAACAACTGCATAAACAAATACATATCGAGTTAGCCAGTTGGATTCTCGAGTCTAATGTCCAAATCTTAGTGCAGAATCTAACTTGCCTTCCATATGAACATGTAAAATGATGCAATCGAAGATTTGCTCTGAAAGTTAAGGGATTGCGCACGGAGCAACAGACTGCCTGCTAATAATCCATGACCAAGTACCTGAACAAGAAAAAATTTATAAAAAAGAAATTACGAGAACATTTTAATCTAATATGAAAACTGAGAAAAAGAAACAAATGCAAATAAAGAGATAGGTGGACTTACTGCAACAACCCTTCTTTTCATATCCAAAGAGGAAACTCCTACCAACATTGCCATAAAGTAAGCTACCAACAAGAGTTTTATACAGAGCCAGAAAACCTGTTACAGAACATTTTTAACCCCTTTAGCTTCCACCTCAAGAAAAACATGTTTTTTCTTCCAGGAAAGCTGAAAGATAGATAAAAATCATGTTGCCCTTCATACTCTTTCTTGACCCAGTTGGACACTAAAGGATTGTATGCCAAAATGTTTATCCCCATCAACATCTGGAATATCCTAAAATGACAACATGGATCAGCACAACTCCAAAACTAAGTGTAACGCTTGAGAAGTTCAAATTTCATGTCCCATATAAGTGAGGCACCTTAAACAAAGCTATAACAGCTGAGAAGAAGCACATAAAAACTGTAGCAAATATAACTGGCTTTGTTAGCTTTGCTGGCCTTCCTAGAACATGCCTCTGTCATTAGCAGCAAAAATGACTAAAAGTTTAGATTAACATATTAGTAACAATTGAATGTACCAGCTGCTCGGAATACAACATGCTTCTCAGTTGCTTATATATGCTTCCCCAATACCTGCATGTGTAAAAAGAAGGCAAGCTGAACTAGTACTGCCCTTACGCACAAAATACATGTTGCTGCAAGGAATGCATGTTGTTTCCACCGAAGAAATGGAAACTGCAACATACTACACTTTGTCAGGAAACATATTGATAATTAGCACAAGGAGAACTATCATCCAAAGCCAAATTTTGATAGTAACTTCCAGGTGGAGAAAACAAGGATGGACTTACATCAATGGAATATGCACTTCCGAGGAGAAAGCTGATAGCAAGAGCAGTTAAAAGGGGAGGCGACTGTGACTTTATTCCCATGACCATGCTCTAAAATTGTAAAAAAAGTTTGACATTTAACAGTGAGAAGGAATAGGAATTGCCGATCATCAAAATATAATACATGAAATAGTAAAGAATTTCACATGTAAATTTCAGAGTGGAGCAGTAGCAAAAACCAAATTAATAATTTGTAGATAGTAACAAGCATACATACCAAGAAGCAGCAGGCTGTAATGATTGTTATTCCTTGTTCCTTTGTGTATTCTCCAGATGCAAGAGGAAGGTTTGGTTTATTGACCTGAGGAAAGTAACTCAGTGACCCCTTGGCAGTAACCTTAAACCCAGGTTGTGTTGGTGAAGATAAGTGTTATTAACTAAGCTTTGGTCAACAACATAAATAAAGTGAAAGACAGTGGTTACTGAATTTTCCATCACATGCCTTATCAATTTCTATATCGAAGATTTGATTTATCCCAACAATGTATACGTTCATCAGAACTGCTGAAATTAAAGCCTGAATGAAACAAACAAACATATCACCAATAGCCATCAGATCGAGTGCCATATCCAACTGTATCCTGTGATTACAATTACCTGTAATAGACCTGTAAAAAATTTTGGAGAGAGATCGGATGCATTTCGTAAGGGAAGGAGGGAAATAGATGTTATACCTACTATCTGTTCATCGTAGAAGAAAGAGAATAGTTAATTGCTTTGCAAGACTGATTTTAGTCATAACAAGCCAAAACAGGAAGAACATAAAGAATCACTCAACTCACAGTTCCTATAATCGTATGGGGCCGCGAAAAGCGATAAAAGGCATCTAGCTGCTTGAAGAGAGTCTCCAATAGGTTAAGGACATGGGACTGCTGCGGTTCAAATGTTCGCACGTTTTTTGTTGGATCATGACTACGTATCTTTCTGGATTCTATATGTTTAAAAGAATAGCTTGTTGATAATGCAGAACCAAGAAATGCAGGTGTGCATCTACAATCAGTTATCTCATTAGTATGGCATCTGCGAGGAAAACACGAATTCAGCTCACGAAGCAATTGCTAGTCACTGGGAGAACTCAAAATTGGGCAACTGTTTGATGATCACGACTAACTAAAAACAGGTAATGCCATAAATGAAACAAAGAGAACTCTTTTAGAGAAACATAAACATACTTGTGCCGTTCATAGCATGCTATCACATTTGTGACTCGACCGCCTGCAATACAATCACACTCATTATAAAGCCAAATTATAAAACCACCAGCAAAAGCACATAATTTATTTCTCCGTTACGACTCTCACAATGAAATGACACTAAAATATCTTCCCAATTCAATACATGCTCAATCAATCAATAAATATAAAAAACGATCGTATAACTGCAGCCTTCAGTTGCTTTCTTCCAAACTTATCTTGAATCAAGGGGGAAAAAGAATAAGGAAACAAGTTTCGCAGGAATTAAAAGAAACATTCGAAAGGAAATAAAATTATAGGAAGGATGTGTTTTTAGTTTTTCACAGAACTCCAAAAAAAAAAATGTGAAATGGTTTGAAATTCAGCCATAAAAAGAGAAAATTACACCTACGTTTCTCTAAAGCATACCTTTCGTCACTGTGGTAAAGGGGATTGAAGAAGGAAAGTAACAAGAAGAACGACCTAAGATTGCTTGAATCAAGCACATTCTCAACTCCAGAAAAAAAAAAGGACGAATTTTGCGCAGAGAAACAGGTAGCGAACAATAACACGATCAAAGCACAGAGTGAGGATTGATGAATTCTGAACAATAAACTGAAAGATTACTTACTCGAATTAAATGCTGCTGCATGCTTTCCAACTTTCTGCATGCGATGCCAAGTGTCTTCCGCTCTCTGCAACTTTCTCCGTGAACCAAAACCTCGTTCAAACTTTCCACTTTCTGAAAACTAACAAAGGTCACGTTTTTATCTCCATTTCATCTCCTTTTCAAATTTCTAGTTTAAAATTTTTCTTAATTTTTTTTAAACGTTAACTATAAATAAATTTTAAAATAAAATTGTTATGTATATATATATATTCAAAAATTCTATTTATTATTCGATTCCAACAACAAAAACGAAGAAAGACAAATTTGTCCCAGAAAGATAAACGGCCATTTAATAGCTCTAATGGGCTAATTTACGGCCCCATTATGATATTGACCGTTAAGTTTATTACATCTTCGCGCCGCCTGATCCCGGCAGAAATAAATCCCTAAAATACCCTTATCTTCCTTTTGCTTTATTATTTTCCTTTTGTTTTCTCGCCGCCGCCACCGGCATCTCTGGCGAAACTCTTTCTCTTCCCGCAGTTTCCAGAAGTTTACAAGCAGCTTGAAAACCTAGATTTCTATACTGCTGCTAAGATTCTCTTCTCTGTTGAAGAAGAAGAAGAAGAAGAAGTTCGGCTAAACTTTACTTAGCTTTTGATTACTTATCTTAGTCTCTTGTTTGATTGGTTTGGTTTTCTTGGGATTTTGTATGCTGGATTCCCATTTCGGGAAGTTTTTCTTAGCGTGCATGACCCTCACTAGGTATTTCATAGTAGATAAATGTGGTGAATGTATATAAGGTTTCAATTTTTGTCGTGTTTTTTCTTGACGGAATTTGTTTTGTGTTTGGGTTTAGTTTGTGGCTAATAGAATGTGTATTGAGCAGCGGTTTATCTTGTTGCACAGGATGCAAGGCATGAGATCAACCGGATGGAAGCTGTATGCTGATTCTAATTCTGCATAATTTTATCCTTTTTTTTTATCTTGGATTTAGTTGTTGTGTGCAATGAGAAGCTTGTTTAGTTCAAGTATGCAATTCAAATGTGTACTTTGTTATGTCAAGGGAGAGCAACTCCTACATGCTTTTCCTGCTCACTTAATTTTGAGCTTTGGTTTTAGGGGAAAATGCATGATACTGTGTAAGCTGAAGCTAGTGGGAGATAGAGAATACTAATAGCACGTTTTGTTAACATTGAACTTGATGTTGTTAAAGTTTGTCCATCTTATGAAGATTATTTGGGGTTGCCTATGTCATTTATTCTTCATGGTTTTGGAATAGATTCATTAAGTACACTTCAGTTGGGCTTTCATGATTTTCCTGGAAACTGTACCTCTTGATTTTCTTTAATCGTCTAGTACTCAGGTTTCCTCAGGCAACATTGCCTGTGCAATGTAGACACTGATGTATTGTCATCTCTCTATATCCTGATATATATGTTGTATGCCCTTGCCCTGAATGTAATCAAAGACATTATAAACTGTTCATTTTAATCATAAACTTTGACTTCTTAGTCCATACAAGTACTTTTAAGACTGCTAATTAGCTCCGTGTTGGATAAGAAGCTCTTGGAAAAGTATCATTAAGCATTGAGGCTTATTTAGTAGCAGCTGATATGTATAGTCGGAACTATTGAGACTGTGGACAGAAGTAACACGTGTTCCTCAAACAAGGATTGACTCGTGAAATAGCCATTGCATGTCTAAACACAATTGTTAGAGTTAGTTGAAGAATGCATATTACTTCTGTCAATGGTATCAGTAGTTGTAACTGTTTTGTTCTTGTTTCAGAGCTCTCTATGGCATTTCTGAGATCAAGTGTACAGCCGTTGACATGAGGAAGATGAGTAGTTCATTTCTGGTTTTGAGATGACCCCCCATCAAAAGTCGATATCCATTTTGAACCTTCACATATATTCTGTCTCTCTCTATCTAGTATGCGGGCTTCTTTAATGATGCTTCAAATTAATGTGATACTGTAGTTCAAAACTTTCAAAATGTTTAAACCTTATACATGCTTCTGTGTTTTCGCATTTCCATTTGAACTTTTCACAAAGAAATAGAATCTCCTATATTTTCATTTCAATATTCAGGATGCAGTCTTCCAATCATTTCATCATCTTTATATGTGAATGTTTCTGCAGTCTTACAACCATCCTTTTGGAATAATGATTCCAGTAATCTATTACTAAATTTAGTATTGCGATTACTCTAGTTGGTTTTGGTGGGTTTGTATGTTGCATACCTTACCTTGTTTAAGCTTGACAAAGTTCCTTTCTTTTGTACAAATTATCAAGCAAATGGAGGAAAAATAACAAGCAGAAGCAGAATCTACAGAAGAATCAGGTGGTTCAGAACTTTCAAAGGTAATAGTCAGGCTGGATGTGTTAGAGGAAAATGCGAAGGAGACGTTGGACGGGAAGAAGTAGACTTCCATTAGCTTATCCAAGGACCAAAATGGACAAAAGAGCACTCAAGTCACCGCTGCTGACAAAAATTCCAGCTCTCAAGCTAAGTCATCAAGTGTCACAGAAACCGTACACAAACGAGCTCATCCAACGTTCCAGTTTCAGATAAGAGAGTTAGCTTTCTGGTATTGTACATATATTAGATGAGAGATGCTTGTGTTATGATTCAAAACTGCTGCCAACACGCATTGATTTTTAGAAAAATTTTGTTATAAACAACGATTCAGTGAGACTAGCTTGTATAACGAATGAGGACAGTTGAGAAGTCACAACTAAAAAGGTCCTGAAATGTGGGGAAGTTTGTCTTTTGTCTCTCTTCTCTTGAAGCTGAATTTCTAGGTTAATAATTGTAGCAATAATAAGTTCATCTGTAGGAATGAACGATCACTTGTTCACAGTCAACACCTATGTTTGTTCTACTGTTTCAGTTCTCAAATCAATCAAGGATTTAGTTTTTCCGCCAGTTTTCTCCTGGTCTTATTGCTTCCAGAAATCTGGATTTCAAAAATCAGAAAATACAGAAATCAACAACACAACAAGCATGAGCGAATTTGAATCTCCTACATAAATATTGCATACATAATCTATATACAAGAACACAATAATCAAATCTCTAAATCCTCAAAGAAACTTCTAAAACTTCCAAACAAATATTATCATAATCAATCCCCACAAGAAAATTGAAAAAAAAAACGAAAAACTCTAATCGATCAGAAGCAGTTGCTGAAATCTCTTAAAAGAATCAATACTGAGGAACAGAAAAAAGAACATGACTAAAATCAAAGCTTTAGAGTTAAATCAATGGTCTGATACTCATTTCTCCTTAAGTTCAAGTCTCCAGTATCCGACCACAACCCTCCGACGACCGTCTCCGGCTCATGCACCTTCGCCGCAACATCATCAACTTTCCCTACACCAGGTCTTGCCTGCCACCACTCGAACAGTTCTAAGTTATCATGCAACAACAACGGCTTCTGCAGCAACTGTGATGACTGTAGAGGGAAACCGATCGCTCCGTAAAGCGGCAAGGCAGCAATGCTCGGAGGGAACCTTTGCTGCAGAGCGTGTAACTGATCGTAGTAATCGTTTCCTGATCCAGGAATTATGTTTCTACGCTTGGCGAGCGACCGTTCACGCTTGTGCGCATTTTGATGCCCACCTAGAGCTTGTGAGCTGTAAAATTTTCGCCTGCAGTAGTTGCATGAGAACACGGGTGTTTCTTGCTGATGATGATCGCCGCCTTCACTGTTTCCGCTGCTCCACAGATTGATTTCTAACACCGGCCGTGATTGCAAAGCTGCAGCAGCAGTACTACTACTGCTGCTACTACTTTCGGGTGTTGTGTTCCATAAACTAAGATCCAGTTTGGTCTCACGGAGCACTGAATTCTCCGACGAAGTAAGTACTTGAGCTTCCATTGAAAAACTTCGTCGTTCTTCAGATTCAAATGGCCTGAGAATGAAGAGCTATGTACTTGCCATGCATGTCAAGATGAAGCAAGAAACTTACATATATAGAGATTAAAAACAAAAAAAGAAAACTCCTTTCTAGTGAATTTGTTTTCTGTTACTTAAATCAAAAGGCTTTCTCTATGAAGAGACAGGTGTGAGACTGAGATCTGTCAATCTTAGCTCAATGTATTGGAGAGACATAGATACATCTATATATATAGAAAAAAAAAGTAGCAATCTATGACTTGGCATGATCACAACATGCATATACTCAGATTGCTTAAAATAAAATATTTTAAAATATAAAGTTATCTTTTTATAGTTTAAAAAAATTAAACTTATATATATATATTATGGGTTCTTTTAATTTTAATTTAATTTTTAATATAATAAATATAAATTTTAAATTTATTTTTAAAATTTTATTTTTAAAATTCTAGTTCTGAAATTAAAATTTGAGCAAAATAAAGAAGATGCTTATTGTTTCAACGACGGAGTGAAAGGTCCTACAAATACTGCACTTGAAGCAGTTGTGACTAAAAATTGAACAGTTATTTTCTCCGACAGATTTGATTGGTACCAAAATAATGGGAAGGATCCACTTAGGCGTCGTTTGGTAGAGCTTTTTAAAATAAAAATATTTTTTTTAAAAAATAAGTTTTATTATTTTTTTATTTTAAAAAATAATAATAAAAATATATAATAAAAAGATCTTGTTATGTAGAATTTTTTTAAACTTTCTAAATTTTTAAATAAATTTTTGAATAATATAAAATATATATTAAAAATATAAAATTTAAAAATTTTAAAAAAAATATTTGAGAAATGCAATCCCAAACGTCCCTTAAACTCTTCTTGATGAACAATTAGGGCGTTTGGGGTTTTTTTAGCGTTTCAAAAAAAAAAAATTTATAAGATTATTTAAATTTTAAAAAATTTTAAAAAAGATTTCTGTAAAAAAATTGATTATATAATTATATAAATTTATTGAAAAAATTTTTAAAAAATTCTTGAATAAAAATTACTTTAATAAGTTCAGCAAAACTTACCCTCAGCCTATCTATCAGGTCCAGACCACTGCTTAAGTTGACCGTGCACTTCTTTGCCTTTTCTTCTAATCCAAAGGGCATGCAGCTTTGCAACTGGAACAGTAATGAAAGAAAAAGCTGGTTATGAGATTATTAAGAGATTATTTGACATTGCATTCTAAAAAATAATTTTTAAATATATATTTTTTAATAATATTTTATTTGTAAATGCATTTTTCATTCGGAAAAATGAATTTTACATAATAAAAAATATTATTTATTATTTTTTAGATATAAAAAAATAAAAATTTATTTTTCAAAATTAAATAAAAATATATTTTTTAAAAACCAATTTTAAACGATATCTAAATCTGAAACAAAAATTAAATCAATCATTTTCAATAAGGCAACTTATAGATTGTTAGGAAGAGTGCTAGAATTCATCATCCATTTGAAAATTACAAAAAGTCTTTATCGACAAAATGTAGACATAAATAAACGATCAAGAAAGATAGTTGTTTTCATAAACCAATCAATTTCGTGCGAGTTTGTACTTGGCAAGTAATTTTTCTAGAAAACATTTTCGTCGAACCTATCAAAAGCATGTGTTAGAGATTGTTTGAGATCGATCAATAAGCAGCTTTTTATAAAATTTGATTTATTTTAATTTTTCATCTAAAACTATTTATATAGTTTAATAATATATACAATTTATTTTATTTTTAAATTTAAATAAATATTAAAATATTGTAACCAGTTTGTTTCAAAATTAAAAATTGATATTATAAATATTATTATTATTTTTAGATAAAAATAAATTTTATTTTAAATATATTTTCAAATATTATTTACAAAATAGCCATATTTTATAAGTACTACAAAATGTTGCCTAAATTGTTTAATTGCATTTTGCATAAGTCAAATACTAAAATAAAATCAGGCGAACGTCGATGAGTGCCACACCATTAAGTTGAATATCAAAATTTTTAGTAAATTTCTTAGCAAAATTTTTATCGTAAGTTGCAAGAAACTTTCTAGTAAATTACACGAAGACTTTGTATAAAATACAAAAAAAATACATAATATATTCGTAATCATGTAAATCACTTTGTTTAATAATTCAAAAATGCTCTATCAGTTTTGTTATTTAATTTTGAAAATTTGTTTCTGTAAAAGTGTAAACATATTGAAGAGGTTGCAGTGACAATGATGTAATATTAATTAATTAGTTTTGAGTGTTTAACTTTAATCTCTAGTGATGGTCTTTATCACTTTGATGAAAGCAAATTTTAAAATCACTTCCTTCTTTTCTATGAAACAAAACATTGGAAGGGAGCGTTTGGCGCACAAACGCTGCTTTATCAATTTTTTTTATTTTATATTTTTTAATATATATTTTATAAATATATAAAAAATTTATTTTAAAAATTTAGAAAGTATAAAAAAATTTTACAGAATGGGATCTTTTTATTATATATTTTTATTATTTTTTAAAAATAAAAAAAATAAAATTTATTTTTTAAAAAGAATAAAAATATTTTTATTTTAAAAAATTTTATTTTATAAACCATCTCAAACGCATCCGAAATCTTTCTAACAAAGTAAAAACATAAACCTTTAGAAAACATTTTTTCTTTTAAAAATAATATATAATAATTTTTTGACGTATATTTAACTTCTAAAATTAAAATTTTTTTTATGAATATTATAAAATTTATGAAAAATAAAAAATTAAAACAAAAGTCATCTAAACAAAGCCAAATAGAGACGGACTGTGAGTGTGACAGAGATCAGTGAAGAGCGATAAGATCCAGCCCACTTAAGTACTTAAGTATTGGGCTAAAAGAACAGTCTTCTAAATAGTACTACGATTCGGTCCGGCCCAATTGTTTTTAAACATTGAATGTCATATTAGATAATAGTAATTGTTTGTTAGTTGGTGCGTGTTTATTTTGAAATAAATTTGAATTTTAAAAAAAATAAAAAACATAAAAATATTTAATAAAAATTAAAATTTTATATTAATAGTAAATTTAAAAGTTAAATTAAACAAATTTATTAAAAAAATTTATTTAAATTTTTTTGTTTAATTTTAATTAAAAGTGAATTTTAAAAAAATTAAAATTTATGCCGTAGGTAAACACGCCCTTGGTCTAACCAATATTTTAAAATCCGATCAATTAGAGAGGTCGATTGATTTCTCATCTCTGGTAATTGATTTTTCATCTCCTCTACCTTTTCGCTCATTTATCAGAATTAACGAAAATTTTTTCTAATTTTTGAAGCTGTCATCTCTCGTTCAGTGGATATTCTTAATCTTAAGATCCATGCTACGTGTTTTCTTACTTTTCATATTTATGTTTGCATTCTCTGTTTGGCTATGTCTGAATTTTTAGGCGATTTAATGTCTGAAGATGCGGCAGGTAAACCGTTGACTGATTGTTGAGTTATGAAATAAAATACGAAGGAATAATGTTCAGTTGGATTAGACGTCGATTCAAGTATCAAAGCTGTGCAATCAGATCAGTATGATTGTGTGGGCATTGGAAGGTAGAAAATAGAAAGTAGAATAACAACAATAGCATGCTAGTAGAAGTAGGACATGTTCGGAAAGATATAAAACTAGCAATCCTGCTGGAATTTACAATTAACGTGTCAATCTTGATCTATCTTTTTGAACTTGATAAGGGTGAAATGTAAGTGGAAACAAGGAAGAAGGTTGCTTTTGAATTGTAAGTGGAAACTACAATATAATTTAGCGAGCAATATTGATTTTTGTATCTAATTCATAAGACACCTGATGTTCTATGTGAATGTACTGTATAACACAGTCCAATTGCCCGTAATACCTCCTGTAATGGAGTAAATGGAAGATAGCCATGTTTTCAGCAATGAAAGTTGCTTTCATGGCTAGTGTTTCTCTAACTTGCTCATTCTTGGGCACTTCATAGGAGGAAGAAGTAAAGGAGGGAGCTGATGGCAGCATCAAAGCTTCAAGCTTAATGGAGCCACCCTGCTGGACCTAAAACCAGTATGTTTTCGAACTACAATGAAATGATATCCTCCATTCCCCAATCACACTCAATAGATATATAGCAAAGAGAAAAAGGCACTCTAATCTGATATGTCACTATCTTATCTGTATACTACCTATGTTGTTATGATATGCTTATGATTATACTCCAGATAAAATAGAAGATATTACTGAAATCGCTATCTGCAATATAAGAAAGCAACTTCAACAGAGCAAGGAGTAGTAGAATCAAGTATTATTAGAAGATAATGAAGGTCTCAGTTCAATTAAGTTAAAATTGTTTATTTTTAAAGACCTACATGCCTGCTAGTTCGCATGCTAGGTGATGCTTTTATCAGCATACAGAAACATCTTTGGAAGACTTGCCAGGCAGACTTGTCAGCATGCTTGTTCATGTTTCTTTTGCTCAACCTTCTGGCTTGTGTAGGTGCAGTCCACTTTTGGGCCCCAACTTTTAAATGGGGCATCAGCATAGCAAATATTGCAGACTTTGTGAAGATATCTTACCCACAGCAAATAGGCATGCCGTGACTAATGTGCCAAAATCTTTTAGAATTTTTAATGTTATCTGTGTTTATTCAGAGTCGAGGTTTCTTTTCTTTTCGTTTGTTAACATGTCATCTCATTGGCTTTTGATAAACAGTTCTTACAGCTACCGGAATCATTTGGTCTCGTTACAGCACAGTTATCACACCCGTAAGTCACTAGATATCGTTTCCTTATGCGAATACTGAGCATATCAACTAAAACAAAAACATTCATCCTAGACTAATTTGAAATTGATGACATGGAAACTGTCTTGTACTCTCTCAAAAATCTCAATAGTTTTGACCGTGATAGTGATGTTTGTGTTTTACAGGCTAGGGTAATGTGCAAAGTTTTATGCATGACTTAGGTGAGTGGTTACGTGAGCATATGTTTACTTGAATGCTTATGTGGTATTGCAGAAGAACTGGAACCTCTTCAGTGTGAGTCTTGCGATGGCTGGAACAGGCATTTATCAACTTACACGTAAAATCCGGTATTCCATATTTGCTTCATAAAAAGCCTAATTAAATGGATTTTGACAAATTTATGCCCGATGTAGTTTTATACCTTTGACTTTTTTAAATTCATGGAAAGTTATATGCATGTCTTGCCGCATTGCTCGTATTTATACATCAGTATCAGTAACATAATAATTTTGGTTATTGGCAGTTTCGTGTCCTGTGTATTCGATGCAATATAATAGGACTAGAGGAATTCTCCTCTTCTGTTATTGAGTTTTGGAAAATTTGAGCCTGTACTAATAAAGATGAAGTAGACAGTGATGCCTCTTTTGCCTCAGTCCAATGCGTTTCATGTTTTTTGCCTTGCTCACTGTTGCTTACGTGGTCAATATGCTAAATGCTTATGTTCTCATTGCCCTGTTATATTGCTCTAATCTTCTGTGTTCTACTGGGATCTTAGGCACAACTACTCTTCTGAAGCACAAACAGCTCATGCGGTAGAGTGAAGCAAATACCGTTAACCTGGTTTGTTCTGGGACTCGCTTTGCTATATGTCCGTTGTTCTTAGTGATTTTATGGACGAATCAGAAAGCTGTAACAAAGGCAAGTGGAAAAACAATTGAAACTAAGCTGCTTTTGTTTTCATGAATCAAGAATTGCTGAATTAGTTGTTTTTTCTTTTTTTTTTATTAAAATTTTCTTAGAGGCATTGATGAAGTTATTGTTAAGTTGTGAGATTAGAAATTAATTAAGCGCTTCTTGTTGGATGTGGCTCATGTATAATGTTTAGTTTAATGTATAATGATAAAATTTTATTGATTAAGGAGTTATTAAAACTATCCATTATGTGAGAAGGTATAATAACTTCATATAATGGGAAGTTACAATAACTCCCCACTTGAAAGAAGTTATAACAACTACCCAGTATGATAGTTATGTGTTATAAATACATTCCTAATGAATGCTTGGTCCTCTCTCTATCTAAAATAATATCTAAAGCTTTGTTATCTATTTCATCACTTAAGTATTGCTTTAGGATCAAGTAAAGATCAAGAGGAAGAAATCAAGTTTTCTAAAGGCAAACAATTGATTGAAGATAAGCGTTATGAACCAATGTATGTTTCTCTTATTTAAGTTATGGAAAAATTATTGAGTTTCTAGATCTTCGTATTATATTTTATGTGAATTATGATATCATATAGAGTTACGAATTAACTTACATGTGGTCTCCGAGCCAAGGTTTTAGAAATCAATGATTTTTTATTAAAGATTTCTTTTCTCTCTTGATTATGAAAATTCTCAAATTATTTATTTTGGGAGTTTATATTTTTCGCTGCCGTTGGTAATTATAAATTAAAATTTTTGTATGCTTTTATCAAGTATGTATAAAGTTCGCCAATTAAATTATTAGCATCATAAATTGTATGCTATTATATGGTGATTTATGTGATATGTTACATAGAAGAATTTATATCATATATGTATGAATTATTTTCTTGCAATTATTAAATTTATATAATTTGAATTTGTATTATGATGGTTTATTAGTCACCAAAGTGGTCAAATCGTAAGTTTTACAAATTTTAAATTGTATAATTTGTATGTTAATTTGAATTTACATTATGATGGTTTGTTAGTCACCAAAGTGGCCTAATCATAAACATGTTGTGAATTTCAAATTATATATATTCAATTATTCATAAAGTATGTGATAATTGATAATTGAAATATTTTACAATGGATTTATAATTATAAGACATTTAAAATCACCCAAAGGTTGATTGGTAATTCTTATATTTCATAAATATGATATGGTGATTTATATATTTTATTAGATTTGTTTTGTATATCCAAAAATAGCAAATATGTCTAATTTGAATATATATAATTATTAAATTAAGTTAAAATTTTTATTTAGCATCATTATTTTTTTATATGTTATATGTCGTTGGTTCACCCAAAGAAGAACTTGATATATTTTTATTACTTAAATAAATAGTTTGAATTTGTCTTATGTATTTAGAAGTTTGAAATTTAAAGGATTAATTTATGAGCATTTATTAATTTTACAAAGATTATTTTTTTTTTTGCATTTGCATGCTACGTCTCAGTATCACTATTCAACGGACTTAATTTTTCTAACCGGGTGTGAGCAAATTCAGTTTCACTTAGGTGTATTGGATCTTGATTTTACCATTCTAACTAAGAAATCCGCTACTCTTACGATGATGACAGCGATGAATGAAGAAATATCTTTCCATAATATTTGGGAAGATCAAATAGACTAAACCTAATGTTTATTCGAATGATCACAAAGAACATTAAGTCAATTCTTTCTAACAACACTGAAAGTGCTAAGAAATTTATGAAATTTATGGAAAAACGTTCCCAAACAAATTGATAAGTCGTTGGAATCACTTATGGGTACATTGACCATCATGAAATTTGATGTCTTTCGTGCTATGCGTTAGCATGTTATTGAAATGTCAAAAACATTGCAACAAGATTAAAGTTCTTTGGAAATGAATGTGGATGAGAATTTTTCTTATGCAGATTATTAATTCTTTGCCTTTATTGTTCATTCTAAATGAACTATAATATCATGAAGGGCAAATAAAATATGAGTGTAGTGCACAATATGCTTGTATAAGAGGATAAATGCTTAAGAACTTGGGAACTCATTCCGTTCATTTTATTAAACATCAAAAAATTGGAAAGAAAGCGGAAGAAAGAATGGAAAGAAAAGCGCAAAGACTATTTAAGACAAATAGGTGTTCTCGCTTCATTCTATAACAAGGAACATAAAAAGATGACAAATGACCGCCTCTATAAAAAATCTAGACACATCGGAAAGATTTTCCGAAACGTAAGACTTGGTTCGAAAAGAAAGGTAAACATTATGCTTTTGTATATTTCAACCAAATTAGTTGAAGTTTCTTATAATACTTGGTGGATTGATTTTGGCTATACCACCACGTTTTTCAAATACGATCTGATTTATTACGACCCAATCATAAACCCAAATGAAAATTTTATTTTTATAAAGAATCTAGTCAAAGTTTCTATTGAAGTCATAGGAATTTATTATTTAGTTTTAGACAGTAGATATCAACTGGATTTGTTTGAAATACTTTACATACTTTCTATTTTCCGTAATTTAATTTATTTGTCAAAATTTGACATTCATGGATAATTTTTAAATTTGAAAATGGATATTTTAGTTTGTTTAAACAAAACAATATTATTGGTTCTATTGTCTTATGTGATGGGTTATAAAAGTTAAAACTTGATAATTCATTTATTGGAACACCTTTAACCTTGCATCATGATGTTGACACTAAATAAGGTTTAGTGAATGAATATTCAGCTTACCTGTGGCATAAACGTTTGGGTTACATATCCAAATCAAGATTAGAAAGATTGGTAAAGAATGTAATACTTCAAATTTAGATTTTACTAATCTTGGTATATGTGTGGATGGTATTAAAGAAAAACAAACCAATCACACAAAGAAAAGAGCCACAAGAAGCACACAACTTTTTGAAATTATGCATACTGATATTTGTGGATCTTTTGATATTTCATCTTTTGGTAGAGAAAAGTATTTTATCACTTATAATGATGATTTTTCACGTTATAGTTATATCTATCTGTTACATGAAAAATCTCATGCAATAAATGCTTTAGATGTATTTATTACTGAAGTTGAAAACAATTAGATAGAAAAGTAAAAATTATCAGATATGACATAGGTGGTGAATATTATGAAAAGTATGATGAAACGTGACAATGTCCAGGCCCATTTCCTAAATTTTTTGAAAAGTATGGCATATGTGCTCAAAACACAATGACAGGTACACCACAACAAAATAGTGTAGCAGAAAGGCGTAATCATACTCTAATAGATATGTTTAGAAGTATGTTAAGTAACTTATTTTTATCCAAATTATTGTGGATGCATGCTTTAAAAACTGCCATTATTTATTAAATAGGGTTCCTATTAAGGCAGTTCTATAAACTCTTTTTGAACTGTGGACAGAAAAGAAACTTAGACACCTGTATATTTGGGGTTGCGCGGTAGAGATAATAATTTATAATCTACATGAAAGGATGCTGGATGCCAGAACAATCAGTGGATTTTTCTTTGGTTATCCAGAAAAATCAAAAGGGTATAGATTTTATTATCCTAACATAGTATAAAAATTGCTGAAACTAGAAATGATAGATTTATTGAATATGGCAAAGTCAGTGGGAGTGTAGAACCACTCAAAATGAAAATTAAAGAAATTAGAGAACAAATTTCTCTGCCTCAACCTTTTATAAAGTTGTTATTTCTACAACTGTAGAACAGTTTAACAATATATAAGAACAACAAATAAATGAAACTCCTCTGAATGCCACAAATCTTGGTGAATCTATTGTAAATGAGCCACAACAAATAGCATTAAGAAGATCTAAAAGACAAAAAAAATTTGCTATTTCAAACGATTATGTAGTTTAGTTATAAGAGTCGTTTTTAACTTAGGTATTATTGACAATCCAGTTTTATTTTTGCAAGTCATTTATGGTGCTAATAGTTATGAATGGACAGATACCATGAAAGATGAGCTGAAATCTATGCAATATAATAAAGTTTGGGAACTTGTTGAATTGCCAGAAGGATATAAGTGTTATTGGGTACAAGTGGGTCTTTAAGACCAAACGTTACTCAAATGGCAATATCGAACGATATAAAATTACACTTATTGCTAAAGGTTTTATTCAAAAGAATGGTATTGATTATAATAAAATATTTTCTCCAGTTTCAAAAAAAAAGACTCATTTAGAATTATCATGTCTTTGGATCTGATTATGATTTAGAAATACAACAAATAGATGTGAAAACCGCCTTTCTAAATGAGAATTTAGATGAGGAAGTATATATGTGTCAACCTGAAGACTTTTTGGTTGAAAGAAAAAAAAATTGGTATGTAAACTTAAGAAATCAATATACGAACTTAATTAAGCTTACCGATAATGGTATCTTAAGTTTAATGATACTATCATCTATTTTGGATTTAAAGAAAATACTGTTGATCGGTGTATATATGCAAAGATTAGTTGGAGCAAATTTATATTTTTAATCCTGTATATTGATGATATCTTGTTTGCTACAAACGATTTTGGTTTATTACATGAGTCTAAGAAATTTCTTTATAAGAACTTTGAAATGAAAGATATCGAAGAGGCAACTTTTGTGATTGATATTAAAATTTATCAAGATCGATCACAATGATTGTTAGAGTTGTTTTAGAAAGCATATTTCAATTAAGTTTTATAGAGATTTTGAATAAAAAATTGCTCAGCAAGTATTGTTCCAATCCAAAAAGGTGACAAATTTAAACTTATCTAATGTCCAAAGAATGGAACGCAAAAAATGAAAGATATTTCTTATGCATCTCTTGTTGGGAGCCTGATGTATTCTCATAGTTATACTATACCCGACATCAGTTTTGCCGTCAGAATGCTAGGCTGATACCAGAGTAATTCAGGACATGATCACTGGAGAGCAGCAAAAAAAGTATTAAGATACTTATAAGGAACGGAAGATTATATGCTCATTTACAGAAGATATGGCAACTTGGAAGTTGTCGGATTTTCGAATTCAAACTTTGGTGGATGTGTTGATAGTAGAAAATCCACATTTAAGTATGTGATCCTTTTGACTGGAGGAGCAATATTATGGACAAATGCAAACCAGTCTGTCATTGCTACTTTCACTATAGAAGCTGAATTTGTGGCATGCTTTAAGGCCACAATTCAAGCTAATTAGCTATAGAACTTTATTTCTAGGCTTGGCGTTGCCGATAGTATTGTCAAACCGCTGAAAATTTACTTTGATAATTCTGTAGTAGTTTTCTTCTCTAAGAACGACAAGTATTCTAAGGATGCTAAACATATGGAATTAAATATCTTGCCGTTAAAGAAGAAGTTCAGAAACAAATAGTGTCAATTGAGCATGTTAGCACCAATCTAATGATTGCGGATTCATTAACTAAAGGGTTGCCTCCAAAGACATTTACTGAGCATGTCGAAAGAATGGGCATCATAATAAATTTTCAATATTTACGTACTTGACACTCGAGCTCATTTATGTATTGTTTCTGTTATATATATCATATATTTTATTGGTATATACATAAATATTTGATAGGAACAATGACAGAATTTATTTTTTATAAAGACATTTCGCGGACCATTATGATAATTCTCATTTATAGGTCTTATTAAGTTTAAGACTAATTTTGTAGTACATATAAGTAACTATATTGAATTAATGACATAGAACCGCCATGACTCATATTAGTCTTTATTTAATAATAATATTATATTACAACCAATTAACGAAAGAATTTATTTATTGCGTATTAAATTTTATTGAACCATTAAGTTGAACATTATAATACATGAGCCAAATGGGAGAATGTTGAACGTGGCTCATGTGTAATGTTTAGTTTAATGTATAATGATAAAATTTTATTGATTAAGGAGTTATTAAAACTATCATTATGTGGGAAGTTATAATAACTCAATATAGTAGAAATTATAATAACTCTCTACTTGAGAGAAATTATGATAACTACTCACTATAATGATTGTGGGTTATAAATACTTTTCTAATAAATACTTGGTCCTCTCTCTATCTAAAATAATATCTAAAGTTTTGTTATCTATTCCATCACTTAAGTATTGTTTTAGGATCAAATAAGGATCAAGAAGGAGAAATTAAGTTTTCTAAAGGTAAATAATTGATTGAAGATAAGCGTTATGGATTAAGGTATGTTTCTCTTATTTAAATTATATAAAAATTATTGAGTTCTAAATTTTGGTATTATATTCTATGTAAATTATAATATCACATAAAATTATAAAATTAACTTACACTTCTGTACTGTAGAAGCAAGTACGGAATCTTTTGAAACATTTTCAAGTGGATAACTCTAGTCTTCTCTTTTCTTTTAAGAGCTTTTGTGCTAGATAGAAAAGATAACTAGCACTGCTGCTGAGTGCTGCAAAAAGAAAAAAAAGAAGAAGAAAAGTTTAAGCTTGGAAAAAGGTTTCAAATTTTTTCATGAGCGCTACGGAAGCGTTTATAAAATAAAATTTTTTTAAATAAAGAATATTTTTATTCTTTTTAAGAGAATTAGTTTTATTTTTTTATTTTTAAAAAAATAAAAATATATAATAAGAAGTTTTATTATATAGAATTTTTTTACATCTTCTAAATAAAATTTATATATATATAATATATATTAAAAAATATAAGATAAAAAATTAAAAAATTATTTTTTTAATAAGCAACGGCAAACAGAGACTAATTCTATTACACGCACGCGCGCGTGTTCATGAATAAATAAATTATAGTTTCTTATTTTGTCAAAATATATAAATAAATAAATAAATAATATTTATCAATTTTTGCTTTTATGTATAATTTTTTGATGAACGAATTTTATTTAATAGTTGAAAGATGGTTCAATAAAGAAAAAGTGTTTTTCTTTTTTATTGTACTATTGCAAAAAAGAAACTTGTACCGCTAGTCTGACAATCTTTCTTTCAAATATTCTATAATACACAATTAATAAACACGGAGGTGTTACTCGCCGTCTGATATTGATCGCACGGTTTAGAATGCATCTCAGCCAAATCGTGGTTATTAATAAAGAAAGCTCATTAGTAGAGTACGGTAAAGTTATTGCTACGGTCGAGAATTAATTAATTAATTAATACATAATAATTGCACGCCTGAATTGCTTTTCTTTTTACTTTTTTAACTTTACGTTTAATTAAATATAATTTTGGGATCGTTTCTGTGCATTTCAAACATTTTTTTGCTTTTTGAATTTTATTTTTTAAAATAGTTTTATAGTATTTAATAATAATAATATAATCATTTGTTATAAAAATTTTTAAAACGAAAAGTTATTTTATCTTATTAAAAACAATCCAATCAAATTTAAATCAATAATAAATCACAACAAAATAAACAACAATAATGATCACTGTACCAACAATTTATCCAATCAAGTAAATCAATTATTAATCAATACGACAAAAATTGTATTATTTGATAGATCAAAGTTTTTTCATAAAATTGTTTTTATTTAGATCAATTTAGTTGAATAATTAAAAGGGTTACAAATAATTAGAAATCAATTCAATCAGTACTTGCATGGTAACAAATTTTTGTAATTTTTCTTTCTGAGTAGAGAAAGGAAACAGAGAGCTTTCCTCATTTTGACTCGTTTCTTTCTTTCTCTATCAAAAACACCATTACATTGTTTTCATTCATCCCTTTCGCCAAACCCACTTATTCTCCAATCCATCGATTCCTTCCATACCCTTATCTCACTTACTCTCAAGCCGTAGACTGATTTTGCTTTCAGACCATTTCTTTACTTCTTTTGGCTACGTTGTGAAATCTTGTAGTTTTGATGATTAGAGATCTAGAGAGTTTTAAAGATGAGGTTTTGAAGCTTGTTTAGAATAGTTCTGAAGGTTTCGTGATCTTGGTAAGAGTTAGTTTTTGAGTATTAAGAGATCTGGGTTGATTGAAAACAGAGATTTTGAAGCTTGTTGAGAGGAGTTTTGGAGGTTTTGTGATCTGGTTAGAGCTGGGTTGATTCATTTCATAAACTTTTGAGAGTAATTGAAGTTAAAAGGAACGATGATCGTTGAGGAAGTGTGGAAGGGAAGTATGGGGAATGACTTAAGGAATTCAAGAGATCAGTTTCCAATTGGAATGAGAGTGTTGGCTGTTGATGATGATCCAACTTGCCTCAAGTTGTTGGAGACTCTTCTCATTAAATGCCAGTACAAAGGTTAGATCTCTGCTTCTTTTGCTCTTCTTTTTGTTCAACTTTATATTCTTTTCTTGGTTTGGAGAAAAATTTTGTATTGAAATTTCTAGTCAAAGTTGACATTTTTCATCCCAACTTTTTAAACTAATGCTTGGTTTTTCAGCTTTCTGCCCCATATGGACCCTTTGATCAATGTGATTTTTGGTGTTTTCTTGAGAAAATATTTCTTATTATTTGTAATTTTCCAAGTTTGTAATCCCTATTTTCTTGTTTCTAATGAATTGCTGTAGTGAAATTTTTAGGTTGAATTGTTGACTAATTACTTCTGTTTACACAAATAAGCTTCTAGATTATGAATATTTGAGAAAAATTGATCAATTAGCATTTGTCCAGTCACAACCACAAGACAAGCAGTCACAGCTCTGAAGCTGTTGAGGGAGAACAAGAACAAGTTTGATCTGGTGATCAGCGATGTACACATGCCAGACATGGATGGCTTCAAGCTCCTGGAGCTCGTTGGTCTTGAGATGGACCTGCCGGTCATTAGTAAGCTCAAACTTTCACTTTTGGTATCCGACAACTATTTTGACTTTAATTAAGGGCTGCTTTCTTCTTTAGCATTTTATTCATGGATGCCGAAATGAGTGAATTGAACATTTAGTTGAATATCTTAGCGTCTTATGTATATTCCTTAAGAGCAAAAGAATTGCTTTTCTTTTCAATCTGAATCTTAGTTTAGCCTAAAGCACTGATTTTGATGTGCTCTCATTGTAGTGCTGTCTGGAAATAGTGACACCAAGGCAGTTATGAAGGGAATTACTCATGGTGCCTGCGACTATCTGCTGAAGCCAGTGAGGATTGAGGAGCTCAAGAATATATGGCAGCATGTTGTCAGGAGGAGGAAGTTTGACAACAGAGGTCAGAATAACCTTGAAAATGAGGACGGTGACAGGTTGCACATTACTAATTCCGAAGGTGGGCATGGTTTAGCAAGTGATGCTGGGTCTGATCGCAGCATCAAGCATAACAAGAAGAGGAAGGATGAAGATGATAATGACAGCCGAGATAACACACAAGAGAATGAGGATCCTTCGACTCAGAAGAAGCCAAGGGTTGTCTGGTCTATTGATCTGCACCAGAAATTTGTTGCAGCCGTGAGGCAGTTGGGCGGTCATAGTAAGTCCCAAGTAGTACTTACAACAAGTTT
The DNA here is from genome assembly GCA_019914995.1 of Acanthochlamys bracteata. Classification (NCBI taxonomy): domain Eukaryota; kingdom Viridiplantae; phylum Streptophyta; class Magnoliopsida; order Pandanales; family Velloziaceae; genus Acanthochlamys; species Acanthochlamys bracteata. Next base: position 363,463 of record CM034138.1, on the reverse strand, counting down.
TATAAGTTTTTGCACGATTACACATTAAGTTTGTGTTTGTTTCTATACTGATTCAGTGATTCTGGGTGTTTCTTTTGCAGATGCTGTGCCGAACAAGATACTTAAGCTTATGAATGTTGAAGGGATTACTAGAGAAAATGTTGCAAGTCATTTACAGGTATTTATGTCTTCTACCGTTGCCCCTTTCTCTATTCTCATTCTTCTCCTGAGTCTATCTTCGTTCATCATTAAGAAAGATGCATTAATCATGGCATATCAGCACAGGATATTAGTAATGACTCCAATTGTAATGGATTTTTGGAGTACTAGTTTGAAAGCGTGACTGCCTTTTACTTACCAATACCATCTTTTGGAATTCTCTTGCGGCTGCAGAAGTATCGGCTTTACCTCAGGAGGCTCACTGAAATGTCAAGTCAACAGGCTAATGTGGTTGCTGCAATGAGAGCTAGGGACCCTTATATGTCAACTGGTTCATTCAATGGCTTTGGAACTTGTCATGCCTCAGCTGGTTCTAGACATCTACCTGCATTTCCAAGTTATGGTTCAAATGCAATGCTTGGCAGAATTAATTCTCTGAATGGATATGGATGGCAGGGTCTTCCATCCTCAGGGATGATTCAGTTTGGTTGTTCCACAAATGCGATAAGCACTCCAAGTAGTGATCTGGGAAAGGTTCAGGCTGTTCAGCCATCAGGATACCAAGAGGGCAATTTACTTCATGGTATCCCCTTATCATCAGAACTAGATCAACTGGAGCAAAATAGGATAGTGCCGAAGGCAAATGCCTCTGCTCATGGAGGTCTAGCTGGAAATGGACTTCAAGCAGGTAACAACATTAGCTCAAATCCACAGGATTCTCATACCCTTTTGCCCACCCAGCAGCATACAAATTCTAAAGACCCTTTTGATATAGTTCTAGGAGATTCATCCTCTTTGGTTGACCTTGGAAGATGTAAACATCCCCTAGAAGCTGCTGTTCCATCAGCCTGTTGCTCGGGCAACACAATGTCTACATCTACCCCAATTAGCCATGAGCACTTTCCTCTTAATAAATTAGAAGGCAATGGTTCCATATCATTCCCTCAAGCAAAAAGTAACTATCATGACTTGCCTTCCAGTAACGCAGTCATCATGAACCTGCCAAATTCAGTTGTTGGAAATGACTGCCAGAATCCGGCTATCTCCATTAATTCAAACATGATAGCTACGCCTATTGACATGGCTGAGAATGTGAATCAGGTGAAATTCAGAAGCATAAGTGGTGCCAGGCAAAACTGGGGGGAGCCAAATCAGTTGAATTTCAGTGCAATAAACTGTTCTCTGCCGAATCAATCTAGAAATGAGCCCCCTTCTGATAATCTAATAGTAAAGAACAATCTTTATAACTTTAGATTGGACATTCACCCATCTGTCCAAACAAATCATGATTTTGTGTACCTCACTCAGCAGAGTCAGATTGAGAAATTCGACAGTGATCAGCTGAAAGATGATTTTACAGCGGATACAACAAAGCTGCAGTGTAGCTTAGGCTCCAATAATTGCAGCTTAGATGACTTGGTGAATGGCTTAATCAAATCGGTAAGATCCTTTGTCTTTAATATCAGTAGTTAAATCCCGCTTCGTTATGATGATGTTGTAGAGAATAAATCTAGTGCAAAAGTACAGACAGTCAATATTTAAATCATGCTTCGTTATGATGATGTTTTAGAGATGAAACCTAGTGGAAATATACAGACTGCATATAGTTCAACTAAATTTTAAGATTACAATATACAATTACCTCAGCAAACTTGATCTCCCATTATCTGCTAATTTATTATGCAGGAACAGAATGATTTGGTGTCCATGGATGGCGATGCAGGATACGATGTGTTCTCTGTAGGGCCTGTGTGCGAAACTGGTTTTTGTTGAATCCAGTGTGTTTCTTTCTTTCTTGCTTGTTGAATCCAGTGTTTCTTGCTGCCAATTTATTATCACAAGATGGTTGTTGTTAATGATCGAGTAAGGAACTATGTTGGTCTTCACCTTTCTTTTCTCTTGGCTTGTTATCTTTACAGGCGGTCGTTCGTGTTGGTCGCTGTATTTACTGATTGTAAGAGCTACTGGAAACCAAAATCTACAAAGGCTCTCTTATGAATGTTACAGTTTGGTGGTCCTTCCCTCTGCTTCATTTTGGGCTTGTTTATTTACATGGAAGTGACTTTTCTGAAAAATGAATTCTTAGAAAGAGCGATGGAAATAAGTTGCTAAAAGATATAAGCTGTAAAATAAATTTCTAAAATCAGGTTCTCGGATGAAATAAATATTAGCTTCTGCAATCCATTGCAAGCTCAACATTCATACATTTGATGCTGTTGGTTTTCAAACAGGTAGGCAAACACGATAAATACACACAAAAGATAAATTGGATCACAAATTAATCAATACCACCGGAAGGTATTGATATTGTTACTGAAGTCAAGTCGTACATGATGAATGTTTCATGGGTAATAAGGCTTAAGAAAATTATTTAACTTCTCAAAAAGAAACATTTAAAATTGCTTTCCCCATCATCCCTCAAAAAACTAGTTTCTGATGGAGAACCACAGGGTTTTTCAAATGCCTCGCGCCAAAATTTGTTCTTCAAGCAGAAACTTTTTTGCTGCAAGACATAAGCAAGCCAGGCTGTTGAAGATAGTGATCTAAAAAACATACCTACTCGCACCTGTTCAGAGAGCCAAAAAGCATATCACCAAAGAAAAGAAGCAAAGAATCAGTAGTCAGCAACAAAAACTACCATCATTTGTCATAGAAATACAAAGTTTATTACCTACATCATTTTGAAGTTGGCAGCCAAAACACAGTGCATAATAGCTTACACTAGGCTTCAAGCTGGCAAGCATTATCTTCAGTAGGCATCTACTTCCTACTGAAGAGAATCACTTAAGTACCAATATAAGCACTACACCACATGTCCTACATCATACTACTTGAAAACAGATGCTGGATCAGCTTAAAACATAACCTCTATTTGCATAGTTGTTAAAATCTACTTTTCCTCTAGAACCATCATGCTCGATAAAAGTTCAACGCAATAATGATAGTAGTAAACTTCTCCGAACTTCATAACTTCATACATTGATCTCTTCAGAACGAAAAGAACCTAACCCACCAACCCACCAACGAACAATCTTAAAAATTCCTCAACACTGCTAAAAACTAAATCGGTCAAAGTGCTCCTATGCAAGATCATAATAAACAAATGTCTATAGTACACAAATGGTAAAAGAAGGACAATAGCCATAAGAGCTTCCAACCACATTTAAGCTCTCCAGAAGTCCAGATGGAGAACTATCTTCAGAGAAAAACCAAAATCAAATCCCATACAACTCTTATCTATCAATATATTATCGACAGACAGAGACAATCATAATAGCAGAACGAGGAAGAGGGACAGGGCTCAGATTTGCCTTTGACCAATCATCCAGATCAAAAGCTGTTACCCATTCCAGGACTGTTCTCACCCATACAGTGCTCTCTCCGTCGCTCCACCGCCTGCTCTAATTACAGCTGCAGTGGTTGCCTCCTGACTTTGCCAGTGGCCGTCCTGACTGTCATGCTGTGTACTTAAGAGCAGTGCAGGCTACAAAGAGAGAACAAGAGAGAGTTTTAACAAGATCCTGCATCAGCTAATTTTTCCTCATCATTGCCTTAACAAGAAAAAGGTGCATGCACGCACGCCATTCAGTAGGAAAAGCGAGAGACAGAGAAACAAACCCTAAACCCTAAACAAAGCCATTGAATTGGTAGCTCATTCATAATCATTGCATAATCGAAATTCAGCAAGCTCACAATCTCACCGCCCTTCCTCCACCATCTCTGGATATCAGTGTAGTACAATTATGCCGATAAATAATGTGCTGTTTCTCATCATCCTTATGCGCTCACAAGCACACATAAATATATACATATATACATACATATAGAAAGGAATTTTTCACAAAGAAGTACTCTTTCATTTGTGATGAAATAGCTAGAACCAATGCTAGAGAAGAATTGCATGCTTTATAGATGCTGCTTCTATTCCATCAATCTTCCTCTATTATCATTGATTACGTGTATATGTTTATACAACAGTTCATGACTAGTAGAGATTGGGTTGCAGCGGTTGCCGGCATCAAAACTGCTGGCCTTCCCAGCTGGACCACAACATCTCATTGAGCGCAACACCAACCACCACCAACACAGAACAGGGACCATAGAAAGAAGCAAGCACCATTCGCAAAATCTCAAAAGCAACTCTAGGCTTTCTTCAGTCTTATGATTGAAGCGTCAGCTGCAAGGAGAGAGGTTCAAACATAAGCCTTCGAATGAGCAGCAAAAGATCTAAGGGTCGTTTGGGAATGCTTAAAAAGTCGAGCTTTTGAAAAAGATGGAAAGAATCAAAAGGCAATCAGGGACCGTCCGAGCCGCAAAGTTTGAGTTCTGGCTTTTAGGGACCAGATTGTTGCAAGTTTCCTTGAACCAAATCAATAACAATTTCTCAACAGACCATAAAAAGAAGGATAGCTCGAGCATTGCTGGAGAAAGCAACGCTACGAGAGCTTTCTACTTCTTGTTCGGAGAAAATTGAAAGCCGAATCCATCCGATCCAACTCGTTATGGCTCAACATCAGTCCATGATGTCCATCAATCAATCCAACTCACGTCTTGACGAGAGCTTCAAAAAACTCCCATTACCTCTCGATCAATCAATCAATCAATCGACAAATCGCCGCAGCGGGAGTTGCTGGCGAGATCACCGCCGGCCGTCCCAGCCGCGAAGCCCATGATACAGTATACTAAACGAAACCCAGCGCACGCGCGTAAGCTGAGATCGGGTTTCTAGGTTTAGGGTTCGGCTGGATTTGGAGACATCAGCCATGGTGGCGGCAGGAAGAAAGCGCGAGCTTCTCCTATACACATGCCACAACCAGCTGGAGGAAACTATCGCTTCCAGCGATTAAAAAGGTTAGGGCCGAAGCCCAACTCTATCACTGGATTCTTCTATGAGCCGAATTTGGGACCGGCCAATCATGGCCTTAATTTTCTGTTTATTATTCATTCGGGGTCGGGTTCAGCTTCAGCGATTGAGTACAGAATATCTTTCCAATAACAATTTGGTAAAAGGATCGACGACCAATAACGAACTCCACCAGGCTATTTCACCATTCCAATCCAAAAAAAAAAAAAAGCTAAAACAGGAAGCACCGTCACTGAATATACTGAATTTCAAGTCCCATACGGACCAACATAAGGTTCCACAAAAATGATAGACCTCCATGAGAGGGAATTACTATCTCGATTACAGGGCCAGTTTTCATGCAAAACTTCCTAGAACATAAGAAAAACTTCCAGAACAAGCCTACAGCTAATGGAAAACCTAGACAACTCATCAGGGCAAAGACTGTTATGATGAGATTGACGATCAAACTATGGCATTTGCAGCACTAGCGATCCTGGGCCAGAGATCTGCACATTCCTTTCCGATTGGTCCAGTGATAGCAGAACCTGCAACCAAAGAAGCAAGAAACTGTCAGCACAAGTTCTAAAATATGAATGAACAAACAATGCAGTCATTACTAAATTGGTACAAGGTATCTTCATTACTTCATAAATCTATACATTAAAATCAGGTAAAACTACTCCACAGCACTACCTTCAAAATGTTTCAATAATTTAATCATCTAACAGAATGGTTTGTCATGAATTGTCGTACCTTTCATTTCTCCCTTGGGATTGACTATTACACCAGCATTATCTGCATAATTGCAAGAGAAAAATGGTGGTAATTAACTTCAGATATTTAAATCCCAAGAGACTCAATAGTAATCAACTAGTGGAACAATCAAAGCAAGACCACTTTCCTATGTAATAGAGGAGTTCATCCACACACTTTAATGGTTCAATTGGAATGCAACTGTAATCAAGACATAGCTACCAGTACAACCAGCTTTATTACAAATTCTGAGATGTTTCTCCAATTGGTGGATGAATGTGTAGCTAGTACTGAAGCCAAGAAAATTATAACTTTCTAAAGCACTTTTTAGTAGAAGAACACTAATAGCATTTCTGAAGGTGCAGCACAAACAATGACAAAACGAAGTGAAAAAATTTGCACTAACTCGCAATCACAGCATGTAAACAGAAGTAGAACCCTACATGAAAGCAAAATATTCAGACAGCGTTTGCAGAAATATACCTTCAAAGTACATGTAGACACCGTCCTTTCTGCGCCATGGCTTACGCTGACGAACTATCACAGCAGGCATAACCTTCTTCCTGAGATCAGGCTTTCCCTTCTTGACAGTGGCCATTACCATGTCTCCAACACATGCTGAGGGCAACCTGTTGAGACGTCCCTTGATACCCTTGACTGAGATGATGTAGAGGTTCTTTGCCCCAGTGTTGTCTGCGCAGTTCACAGTTGCTGCCACAGGGAGACCAAGTGACATGCGGAATTTGTTTCCAGCACTTCCTCCACGTCCTACAGAGACAACAGCTTCAGTGTAAAATCCACATGTGTAAAACCTATGGCTGAAACATACATCACTATGTTGCACAAAAGCTCTTGACAGAACATGATCTTCCTTTGTTTGTTGAAAAAGAGAAAAGAAACACGCCCTTTACCAAGTGAATCATCAAAGCAAAACATAAAAAGCTTTTGTTCCACTTTATATCATGTCACAACTGGACTCAAATGTCATCGCACAGAGGCACATCAAGATGTTAAAATTTTAAACAGATACTCCTATTCACTTCGTAAACAACAATGTTCATCACAGTCAAATCAAGTTCAGAACACAAGAAGGCAACGAGATGGTGTTATGAATAGGAATACATGTTAAAGATGAACATCTACAACTTCAGAGACAAAATGAACACACAAAATCTACTACAGCATTCGTTAATGAGATTATTCTCCTGAACCATGTCAAATACTCAGATCTAACTTGAGCAAGATGCCTTCAATCATTTTTTTCTCAGCATTAATCCATATCACAATAATCTGATTTCAGATTGAACTTTACACATTACAGAGCATTACTAACTACTAACAACAGCAAGCGAAATCATAAACCAGATCGACACGGAAGCTACAAACGAAAATATTCCATCTGTTTCGGTTTAGACAGCAATGAAGATTATGATCAATCTCGTTGAAACTACAAATCACAAGTAGATCTACCGAGGTTGATTTGCATCAAGATAGAATGTATCGAAAACAACTTCAGATTCAAGTATATAGAAGAAATTCGAGACGGGAGATGTTGCAAACCTCGCTTCGACATCTTGGTAGAGCAATCGGATGACGAACAAGTGACGGTTTCCGAAAACTCTCTGGCGGCGAGAAGAATGGAAGAGGGGTTGGCTAACTAGGGTTTTGAAGGGCATTTTGTGAAAATGTCCTTTTAATTTCGTTATATTTTATGTCAGCTGCCTTTTGGTAATTATGAATTAATAACAGCGAAGGTTGTTTACAAAAAATTAAAAACTCATGACTGCTCAATAAAAAGTAAAAACTTATCCGTAAACTTTTAGCCAGTAAAACGTGAACATTTTGTACAGGTGAAATTTTACCCATCTACATAGCTTTTCATTCCATATTTGTATATATATAAATTTTATTAAAAAGTCCCCTTAGTTTCATCTGAAATTCACCTTTCGTTTTAAACTGATTTTGGTGCTTGAACGAAGAGTAATTTATTTAAGTTTTGCCTCTTCTGCGATTGATAGAGTTAACATGGAGATGGGGGATGCCGAGCGTGATTATGACCTGAAGCTAATATCCCTACAGAGACGGCTTTGTGAGTCCGAAACTTCTACAGAATTTATTAACTTCTACCTGAACCTAGGAAGAGGTTACAGAATCTGACATTGCTGAAATTGTATGCAAGTAGACTGGAATCCCACTCTAAAATTATTGGGTTGATGATTAATAATATCAAAGTTAGATTTTGTAGTAATCAGAAGAGTACTTGGATTTGTTAGAATAACAACTTCAGAACCAATCCTTCAAGCAAAATGCAATCATATAAACTTAGAAGAAAAATGCAGCAGAATCTACATAGGACGCCATGGTCCCAATATCAGGTGATATATGTATCATCTTCGTAAATCCAGGTTAGTGACGGGAGTTGTATACCATTCTATTGCAAAATCGATCATTACATCTCATAGCTTCAAATGACGCTACAGTTACTTCTTGCTAACAGGAAGATAAACACCCTCTGCCGCTAGCCAAACATTGTCAGCCCGCTTCTCTCGAACTCCACAGACCTGCAAGAACAACAAACCCGTGGTAGTAGTAGACCAACCATTTAGCCCAGGAAAGTCAGAAGGGAATGATTAGTGTGGCCTGCAAGGGAATTTACACTGATACAGATAGTTTATATGCTAGAAAAGCTAGACCATTTTATTAGTTCTTAAAGGCTCATGGCAACAGAAACAGGCTCACGCGTACAGAAGAATAGCTTTTGGCTGTTTATTCCTTTAATAGATTAAAAGATCTAAACACTTTCTGTAACCGCAAAAGAGCAAGTCAATGATATCAGAGTTATAATGAAGTTGAAAGGAAATCAGCTATAACTATGCTTTATCCATGCTAAAACATCATACAGAAGAGAAAATAGTACCTCTTGCTGACCACCTGCTATACGTTGGTACTTTTTATCATGACTGTGCAAGTAACCTCCAGTGTCAACATGCTGCAGTCTCACTCTTTGGTCTTGCTTCCAAGTTTTTCCGCTGCCCTCGATCTCTAGCCTGCAAATGCATAACAATTGAGTGGAGGATGCACAGCCTACAATCACATTGGCAGAATGAAGGGAATTCAAACGAAGCTCCTTACCTCCAATAGTCCCCAGTATCGGACTCGCCATCAGTACCAAAGCAACTTACCTACAAAAGAAAACTTGGTGTTGAGCAATATTCAATTAATACAGAACCATATGCTCAATATGACACCTTAGTGTAGACTGTAGAGTCAAACCAGGAGATATAGGAGATGAAATATGTCAAATACCAGGTGTTAACATTCAATAAATCCTTTGGATATCTAGCTACGAGCTACATAGTCAGCCACATCTAACATGCCTTTTAATCACAGGATGCTGATTCTTACCATTCAATAGTTATACACTCTATTTTAGTTTTTCACTCCGGAGAGCAACTAATAGTGCTACCAGAATCCAGATTAATTCTATTGGTTGAGCAATACGAAATTTGAATGGAAGTACCAAAAAGACTTTAGCGTGGATGAGATATAACATGAAATCTCATGAAAATACAGTTAAGGCAGAAATCCAATAGTTGATCGCAACAAACAGATAATTGTATGACGACATAAACAAAAGGCATCTCGTAGCCTATATTAACATTGATAATATAGTATATGTGACTTAAAACTTGTGGTTTTGTGTGAGACTCAGATGCTACGTTACTTGCTAGTTTACTTTTCTACAGCATGTTGAGTAGTGATTTCACAACATTCATATCCATGAGTTCACATTCATAAACACAACAAAACTTCCTAATTTAATGATGCTATAGCCACAGATAGTTGCAATGAATAGTCAGAAAATTGAAAAAGCCACACCTCCAGGTTGCCAGTAATGGGGGAAGCATGCAAGTGGCTGTGCAACCACTTCCGAGTTCTCATGTGTTGTAACCTAATCATAGTCCCACTCTTGATTGCATCGCCTTGTTTGGCTGAAGAATCTTTTGTAGGCTTCACAACCTGCACAAGCATAAAGACATCAGTAAAATCCTATATTTACCACACCTGTTAACACATGGTAACAACCAGAATTACATGAGTTTTTAACGCAACAAGGCACTAAGATGTGATTAGTATCATAGCAGAACCATCCACAAGCATAATGAGAAGAGGCATTCTTTAGAATATAAAGGATGCAATTTTAATAAAAAAAACCAACTAAGTTGACATTTTGCAGAAAACAAATAAGGTGTCATGGACTCAACACAAGATCATGGTAATACCCAGTAGCTATTGGAGTCATCAACACTGGGGAATCCAGTTACTGACTGCTGCCCACTGCCCGATCCATAAGGCACATCATGTGAATGCAGTCTAAACTTTGTCCTTTCGTGCATAAGCTTAATCACCGAACCATATGTTATCTGCACCAAGAAACACAGAATACTTTCATTCAAAAGAAAAAAAAGGTGGGTACTTAAAAAATGTCAGCAGATTGTATAAATTAAACACCGAATTGATTCATATTCTAATTTAAAGGGAAAGAAAGCCTGATCAAACCAGCCTAGACTTAGGGGAAGTTTGGAAGTTCTTAACAAATGGAGCTTTTATAACGAAAGATATTTTGAGAATATTTGACTAACTAGTTCTACTTTTTTTTATCTCAGAAGATAATGAAAATAAGTAATAACAAAATCTTCGTCGAAGTTTCTTGTACTTTCAAATTTAAAAAAACTTGTAGAATATTGTAAAAAATTATTATGAAACATGAAATAAAAAGTTGAAATAAAATAGAGTTGAAAAGCACTCCCAAACATCCTCTTAATGAATCCAAAAAATCACCTACTCATTAACAAAAACAAAATTTTGGGATTAAGATTCAAATTCCGAAAATTCAAAAACTCACAATTTGATTTTTTTAAAATCCCATAGGAGCTGAAAATTAGCCCCCTTATATAAAACCAAAAAATCCCCAATACATTCACAACAACAAAATTTTAAGGATTCAAATCCCAATATTCTAAAAAAATCCCAACTTTGTTAAAACGAAAGAAATAATATACTGAACCGAGATCATGAACTGACCTCGACGCCTTCGGTGGCGGCAGCAGGAGTAGCAGCGTAGGTGGATCCCACAGAACCCTCATTGAAATCGAACCCTAGCAGAACAATGAGCGAGAGAGCGAAGCAAGCGATCGCCATCAGCAAGAGCAACCCAAGGAACCAGTTCTGCTGCCAAAAAGGGAACGTATCTTGATCTGACGGCCGAGATGTCTTCTCTCGTATATTAGTAGATTCAGCGGAAGAAGTAGAGGGAGTTGTTTGAGCTACAGAAGTGGTGGAGGAATGTTTTCTCCGGCGATTGAGAAGATTGTTTTGTGGCTCCGGTGGCGCCACGGTGGCAGATTCTGGCGATCGATTTCCAAATGAGATCGACCGAATTCTTTCTTTCGTTCTACGATTTAATTTGTGTTTAGTTTTTTTATGAGAAATATCGCGGGAGTTTTTCTTATGCCACGTTGTTCGAGATAATAGAGCCTAATCAGGTATGGCCAAGTGGCAATTTAGATGACGTGGATAATTTCAAAATGTCAGGAATTCAGGATGATACCTAAGCTAGGCGTTTAGAAAACGAAATTTTCACTTGAAAAAGTAAATGGGCCTAATTAATAAGGTCAACTAGATAATATCTGGGATTGCTTTTGGTCATACAACCCTTGTTTATAGGCCCACAACGTTGCAAACTAATAGGCTTTTATAGGGCTACTGTTAATTCATAGGCCCACTTATTTCCTAACTGCATTATTTATATTTTATGTTAATGATTTAAGACCAGCTTTTAAAATTTGATTATGTTAATCTCAAAACTAGAATGTTAATTTCGTATTACATTAGATGAAATTGTATGATACATATTGCGTTAATATTAAGTGTGATTGTTAATTACTGACTGTATCTAGGTCGCTGGTTTCTCTATTAAAACTAATAATTGTAATAATAACAATTCTTTCAAAAAAAATTCTGTTGATTAGTTAGTTCTAAGAGTAATTAATTAATTCTCTACCCAAAACAAATAATTAAGTAATCACACTATATTAGACTTTAATTTTAAGCAATATATATCTATCTAACTTGCCAAGTCCAATAATTTTCTATAATTGTTAAAGATCGGTTAAGTATTTAGTTTTTAGCTATAAACCACTGATAATCTTTCATTTAAAATTTAAGAATCTAATGAAGTTCCAAACCAAGTAGTGTTGTTGTTACAAAAACTCTATGAATACTAGTCAAACTTGATCGAGAATTCACTTCAGGAAGCACTTGTCACACCTGGGCGAAGCCTTGGACTATTCATTTTCAACTTTCTCAGGTCTTTTTACTTCAGATCAATAGCAGCAACAGAGAACAAGAAACAAAGATCGATCAGAGATGGCGGGAAAGGGAGTGTTTGAGGAAATCTTTAACGATGATGATGGAGTTTTCAAGTATTTTGTTGATGGAGAATGGAGAGAGTCCAGTTCAGGGAAGTCAGTTTCCATCATCAATCCGACTTCCCGGAAAACGCAGTACAAAGTTCAAGGTATTTAATTAGATATTTAGATTTTAAGATCGCTGCCTAACCAAGTTGATAAAAATAGTTTCTGTTTTTTGTCTTTGGTGAATTTGGGTTGGTTTGTTAGTTCGTTAGAACTAGAAGTAAACATCTTACATTGTTCCTTTTCCAATTATAGCCTATAATTCATTAGTTGGATTGTATAATCTTTTGATTCCCTATATAAAATTTTGATTTTGGCCAAGATCAACTCAAGTTTTCGTTGAAGTTCTGATTTTATCATAATAAAATAGTAAAATGACTGTAAAACGTGAACCTTCTCAACTGTAAATCAACTGTTTGCAACTGTAGTTTTCCAAAATAAACTTTTGGAAAGATTTATGAGAAGCGTATGTTGTGGTGATTGTTCTGGATACTGAAGTGGACTGCAAAGGAATCAGCATGTACACAGGAGGAGGTGAGCAAGGTTATTGAGGGCGCGAAGGTTGCACAAAAGGCATGGGCAAGGACACCGTTGTGGAAGAGGGCAGAGCTTCTTCACCGGGCTGCGGCACTCCTGAGGGAACATAAGATGGCCATTGCAGAATGCCTTGTCAAGGAGATCGCCAAGCCTGCAAAGGATTCAGTTACTGAGGTGACATAAGTAGGATACCATTGATTATATTGGAATATTTTGTCTATCACAGCAGTATTCAGGTTCCATGGATGGCTACATCCTCATCTTGTCTTGGATCATAGGTGGTCAGATCCGCAGATCTGATATTGTATACTGCAGAAGAGGGGGTTCGGATTCTGGGAGAGGGGGAAATTCTTGGTCTCTGACATCTTCCCTGGCAATGAGCGCACCAAGTATTGCTTATCTTCTAAGGTACATACTCGTATGATTACTCTTATAGCAAGCTTTTCTTTCGACTTGTATGGTAGTAAATCTGTCTCAAGGGTTCACAGTTGAATGCCCATGCTGGGCTACTGAAATGGTTCGAAGTGATTTGCATTGTTGATGTTGAGCCCTTAAACTTAGGGTTCTGTGGAAAGATCTTTCTTCTATTGTGAACTGCAAAAATGATGAGCTTAAATTATGATGGTTGTTCGAATCTGAGGCATGCTACTTGCTCATGTTTTCTTTTGTATTTGTAATACGAATGGTGCATCTCCTTGCAGATTCGTCTTGGAGTTGTCTTAGCAATCCCACCATTCAATTATCCAGTCAACCTGGCAGTCTCTAAAGTTGCTCCTGCTTTGATTGCTGGCAATGCAGTTGTTCTCAAGCCCCCAACTCAGGTATCTTCTCTGAGTTGCATGGGCGTTGCTGTCCGAAAGGCTAGCTATCCTGGCATTTATACCTATTACGTGTCGGGTGATATGTTACTTGATACTTTTTAACAGGGAGCAGTGGCTGCTCTGCACATGGTGCACTGCTTCCACCTGGCAAGTTTTCTAAAAGGGTTGATCACCGCTGTGACAGGCAAAGGCTCTGAAATTGGTGATTTTCTGACTATGCATCCTGGTGTTAATTGTATAAGGTAATGCAATTAAGTCTGTGATTTATGTTTCATGGATTGTTGCTATATTATTCTTTTTCAGCGTTTTCTTGATTCTTTTTCCTTTTTTTCCCGCGAATAATTCTTTCTTAGCATCTCAAGCTCCTATTTTTTGGCTATTCCATTGGCTATAATAGTGTTTCCTTGACAGCTTCACTGGTGGTGATACGGGCATTGCCATCTTCAAGAAAGCTGGTATGATCCCTCTTCAGATGGAACTGGGAGGGAAGGATGTATGCATTGTTCTTGAAGATGCTGATCTGGATCTAGTTGCTGCCAACATAGTGAAAGGAGGTTTCTCATACAGGTAGCTCTAGTCTATGCATCGCCAATGTTTGAGTTACTGTCAGATTGCATTGTTCTCTTCAGAATTTTCAGATCTCTTAAGAAGAATTGTCATATCCTGTTACTTAGACCAAGAACTTTTGTTGACAACAGTGGTCAGAGATGCACAGCCATTAAGGTCGTCTTGATCATGGAGTCTGTAGCTGATGCTGTCATGGAGAATGTCAACACAAAACTGGCGAAATTGACTGTTGGATCACCTGAGGATGACTGTGATATTACTCCAGTTGTGACGGAGTCATCAGCAAACTTCATTGAAGGACTGGTTATGGATGCAAAGGAAAAGGGAGCAACATTTTGCCAAGCATATAGGAGGGAAGGAAATCTCATATGGCCACTGCTATTAGATCATGTTCGACCTGATATGCGCATTGCTTGGGAAGAACCCTTCGGCCCAGTCTTATCCGTAATCAGGATCAGGTCTGCAGAGGAAGGTATCCACCATTGCAATGCTAGCTCTTTGGGTCTGCAGGTAAGTAACTATCTTTGAACCATTTGTTGGAATTGCAGAGGCCACTAGGATATCAACAGGGAAAATAGAAAAAATTCGTAAATCCTGAACTATGAATATTAGAAATGTATTACAGTATTTGATCACAGTTTAGTATATAGTAACTGATCTTTATTGGACCAATTTCACCAGTAATGTCATTTGCGCAAAAATATGTTTCCAAAAGGGAGGTCTAACTTACTTGGATCTCTGGGATACATTGCAGGGTTGTGTCTTCACGAGAGATATTAATAAAGCGATTATGATAAGTGATGCCATGGAGACAGGAACAATTCAAATAAATTCAGCACCGGCACGCGGACCAGATCATTTTCCTTTCCAGGCAATATTGCTGTATAACGTCCATTCTCAAGTCCCGTTTACCATAATCAGATTGATGCATTCCTCATGAAACATTTATCAAAACAAAAGGCAGTATACAAAATGTAGACTAATACGCCTGTGTTATATCTCAGGGTTTAAAGGACAGTGGCATCGGTTCTCAGGGTATCACAAACAGCATAAACATGATGACGAAGGTGAAGAGCACTGTCATCAATCTACCAGCTCCGACATATAGTATGGGGTGAGGACCTTGGAGATAATATGCATCAAAAGTTTGGGAATGAAGAGGGTTGTTGAAGATTTTCTTATTCTGAGTGAGTAACAAGGGAAGCAGACACGGATCGCGTTCCAGAAATGAAGAAGTCTTTTAAATGTATGGTTAAGTATTTGCCCCTGTATCAGCATGCTGAAAAAAATTTCACCTGTTTATCTTATTTTAGGGAAGGAAGCTTTTGTTTTGGATATTTCTAAAACAAAATGGAAACACTTATTTACGAAAATAAGTTGACTTTTTTGTTAGTCGCCGACTTATTTTGCCATTAAATAACAATTATCGAGAGAAAGTTGAATTTAATTTTTTGTACTATTTTTTATAAAAATAAATTTAAAAGTGAAATTTTTAGATTTAAAATGAGATAGTTATAAGTGAAGTTTATAAGTGAGTTAGGAAAGTTTATAAGCAAAATAACTTCAAACAGAGTTTCCATAACGTAGTCAATTAATAGATTTTGACAGGCTGGATTTTGCTGCAAAATCCTTTTGAAGCCTATTTGATAAAATGATCCAGGTTTGAAGTCCGTGGACCGGACTCTATAAATAGGGCCGGAATCCTGTTTCAATTCCCCCCAGCTCTTAGATTCGAGTACGTTTTCTTTCCTTCTTTCTTTTGTCGCGCACTCACTCTCTCCCATTGTCTGCTCTCCCTCGAACAATTCATAAATTCACATTCACTCCAAATCCCCCTAAAAATTATTTTAATTTACCACATCCAATCAATCAAAATTTTAATTTATCGCTTAAAATTTCTCTGTACTGTTTCTTCATCTCGGTATGCGCGTGATTGTTGTCCTTGTTTCTTTGTTTGTTTTTTTTTTTTGTGGGGTTTTGATTGCTTCTGATTGTGGTGTTTAAACTTTTTTGTGGTTTCTGTGTATCTAGGGTTAATGGCAGGACAAGGGAATGAGCTCGAGCGCGAAGTTATGGAGGTTGGAAAACAGTTGGCTGAGGCTACCATGGATGTAAATGACCTGGCGCTTAACCTCGAAGTGAGATATTTGTTTATTTAACATATTTATTTAATTATGCATTCAGTGTTTTAGGGATTTATTTGTGTTTGTAGTTATTTTTTAGCTATCGATTTGTGTACATTGACATGCAGTTGCAGTGTTTGTGATAATGCGGATTGCATCTGGAAGATATTTCTCTATGTGGCATTGGAATTGGTGTTTGGGTATTGAGCGTGCATGCTATGCGAATGTCATGTAAGTTGTAGGGGAAGGTAAATTGGTGATCATATATGGGAAACAGGCCGAAACATTGGGGAATTTTTTGTTGTAGATTATGATTTCACATTTTCTAGGTCACACATCATGCTGGAAAGGGTAGGTTCTAGAAACCATATCTTTTGATGGCAGGTTTCTCTATGATGCCATATTGTGACAAATGGGAACGATTGTGCTATTTGGAAGTGGAAATTGCTCTACTGGAGGAACTGATGATTGATCATTAATACGCCACGAAGTTAATGATTCAAGCGATGAATAAATATAGCAGTCTGTCTTCAGGATATTTAAAAGGAGATGAGTAGATGTGAGTAAGAAATTATCAAAGAGCAGGCTATTCTCTTAAAAACGTTGAATTTACTGTCTAAACTGGATTATAATGTGAAATAAGATAGCTCAATTGGTGGCATGCCATGATACTGTAAGCAAGACCTTCACTTGAATCAAAATTGTTTGCAACAAATGTAAAAATGTCAATTTGAAGAATAGCTTACAAGTGTGTAAATAGCACAAGAGGTTGATGTTTTACTAGGTTATGTTTGTTATATTTAGCTATAGGAAATATCATGGTGATTTTATAAACCATGTGTAAACATAATCAGCAGTTGGGATGCTCCAAAATTTATTCTTGTTCTAATGAAAGGCATGTCTAGCCCTATACAGTTTGTGTGTGAAACAAATAACGGTTATCTTTAATCCTTAAATTTCCAGCAAGCTGAAAGTGTCTTAACGAGGATAAGTCAGTCACCATCACAGTCAATGTCAATTGCTCTTCATCCTCTAATGAAGGCTCTAACAAATGAAGACCTCTTAAGGCATGAGGACGTGGATGTGAAAGTCGCTGTTGCATCTTGCATCAATGAGCTTTTAAGAATAACGGCACCAGATGCTCCATATAGTGACGATATAATGAAGGTTTTCCTCCAGCTTGTTGTAATTCTTTGTTTTCTTTTTCATGTTTGTTGCTCATGTACTTTCTCTTCCAGGAGATCTTCACCTTAATCGCTAGAGTTCTGAAAGATCTAGATGATATCTCTAGTCATCTATACTATAAAAGAATCACAATTCTAGAAGGCCTTTCAAGTATCCAAGCATGTGTTATGATGCTGGATATGGAATTGGATGATCTCATTCTGGAAATGTTTTCTAATTTCCTGAAGGCTATAAGGTATGCATGACTGACAATGACGACACCTTGACATTTTTGTTCTTTCCAGTTTCTCTGATGTTTATATATCTCTTCTCAATAGTTGTAAGAGCATACAACGCAATTTTTGTTTCAAAAAACCATACTTTCTTCTTCTGGTAAAGCAAGTCCTCATCTTATCTTGTCACATTATATCATTTAAGGATAAAAAATCAAAGGGATTACGAAGCAAACTCTGATATGGATGTCTTGGCTGGTTTGATTGCGTTTGCCTTTTCCAATTACTGTATAATAGGGAAATATCCCGTATAATGCTTTTAGCTAGAATTATACATGTCTATATTAACAATTTAGCAGTCACTTATCTCGCATGTCTAATTTTACTTTATGAACTTGTATCTCCAAAATATGTTGTCTTATGAATTTAAAAAAATCACTGACTACTTTGACGCCATTATTTTTTGGGTTTTCTTTTTTAACTAACCATCTTATTGTACAAAAAAGTCGAAAAATAATCCTTTTTCAAAAAAGTCGAACTTAGTCCGAGAATAGTCCTTATTCAAAACAATCAAACTGAGTCAAAGAATGCTCAATTCAACTTCGAATAAGGATCATTCTTGGATTTTCATTTTCGATAAGGATCATTATTTGACTGTTGTTGTTTTCATGTTGTTATCTTGATTAAGAGGTCGGATAAATTTCAATTTTTTTATCTCATTGAGCTGAAATTTTATTAGTGTTTCTCATAGTTGTTGGTAATCAATGATGGAGATTCAATTTGGAGTTCTTTAAGTTCCTTTTGAAATTTTTGATCTATAAATATCGAACAATATTCCTAATTCGAAAAAAAAAGGTTCAGAGAGTGATCTTTATTTGAAAAAGTCAAACTCAGTTAAAGAATGATCCTTATTCAAAAATAGTTGAACTGTGTAAGAGTGGTCCAATCCGACTTTTTTTGGGAATAAGAACTATGCTTCAAATTTATTTTTTTTAAGAACCATTATTCGACCATTGTTATTTTCTTACTATCATTTTGTTCAAAAGGTTGCCTGAGATTCAAATTTTATCAGCATATTTTCAAGTCGTCGTTTTTAATATTTAAAAGTGGAAATTGAATTTGAATCTCTGTAAGTTCTTTTTAGAATTTTCAATCGAAAAGTATAAAATAATGGTTCTTATTGTTCTTTCACTCGAAAAAAAATTGAACGAAGTCGAAGAATGATTCTTATTTGAAAACAGTCTAACTAAGTGGATACTGGTCCAGTTCGACTTTTTTCAAATAAGGACCATTTTTTCAACAATTTTTTGAATAAGGTCTATTATTTGACTATTGTTGTTTTCTTACTGTCATCTTCATCAAAAGGCCGGATAGCAAGGTTATCAAAATTTTGATTTAAATTTTAAAACGATTTTATGATTTTATATCACCAAAACGATCATATTTCAAGTAAAATTTTTTTTTGAGGAAAATCCCATCCGGATCCCAATTTAAATATTAAAATCGGTATAATTCCAACCTTTTTACGATTTTAAACGATTTTACTTTTTAAGAAAATTTTATAATTAACTGAATATGAGGGATTTTTTTGTAAAATTCTAGGGAGTTTTTTTGTTAAATATAATAAGATTTTCTGTAAAAGTATAATTTTGAGTGATTTTTTATAAAATATAGAGGAGTTTTTTTATAAAATTTAAAGAACTTTTTTCTAAATTTTGTAAATGTACTAAAAAGTTTTTATAAATATATTAGAAAAGTTTTTAAGATCCTTAATGGTATTAAAAAAATAATAAATTTTATCGGTATGTAAAATTTATTATCTTACTTTAAAATTTCGATTTAACGATCCTACTCAAGCAGAATGATTCTACCCAAAATCTCTATTTTGACAAACTTGCAGGATAGCAATTGATTATTGTTCTGATTGAGTTTAAATTTTGTTAGAATATTTTTAACAAATAATTGTTTATGTCCAACGATGGAGATTGAATTTGGAGCTCTAAATTTTTTCTAAAATTTTCAATCAGTTGAAGAGAAGTCTAGTTCGACTTCTTTCGAATAATGACCATTCTTCAATTCTTTGAAATAAGGACCATGATTTCACCGTTGTTTTTTTCTTGCTATAGTATTGATGAAGAGGCCGGATGGAGGTTAATTCGTATTCTGATGAGTTAAAATTATATTAGTGTATTTCTAACGCATAATTCTATTTATCTAACGGTGGAGATTGGATTTGATGCGTTCTAAGTCTTTTTTAAAATTTTCAATCGGGATTGAATAATAAATCTCTATTTTTTGCACCTTTTTGAAGATCTTTTGACGCTAGATCTTAAATGGTATGATGCAGATTTTTCTCTGGAGATGTAAATAGGCAGCTGCATTATTTTTTTTTATTTCGTCGAAAATTTGCACATAAGCTCCCAGAGACACGTTGCAATATTGGTTATTATTGAGAATAAGAAGAAGAAGAAGTGGAAGAAGAAGAAAATGAAGAGGATGGAGAAACCCTAAGGGTAGTTTGGTCAGTTAAGTAAACAACGGGTTAGAGAAACTTATTTTGAAAAGAGTGATTACAAAAATATTTTTGTACAGTAAGAGGGTGATTTAATCAAGAAAAACCCTTATTTTTTTCCAAAAAAATACTTAAGCATGATTTGCTAGTTGTTATAGGAATGAAGACGTTTTATAAAGAAAATTAACTAATAGCGAAGATGAAAGCTACTTGACTTTCCCTTGGTAGTTCTTAGCCATTGACCTCTTTATGTCCATGTAAATGGTAGTGTTGATTGATGCACTGCTTTCAACTTTCTTGCTACATGTAATTTGAGCTTGTAAACTATATCTTATGTGCATTAAACACTTCAGGTCAGATAATTCTGAGAAAGTTTTTCATTGCATGGAATCCATCATGACACTTTTAATCAAAGAAAGTGAAGATTTATCTTTAGATCTCCTCGGATGCCTTTTAGATAGCGTGAAAAAGGATAGAGAGGTAAAAAGCTTTCTACGGTCTCTCTGTTTCGTCTCTCTGCTTTGCTCTTTAAGAAATATGAATTGCTCATGTATGCAGGATGATATGTGTCTTGCTTGCAACCTAGGGGAGAAAGTACTTCGAAACTGTTCCAAGAAGCTAAAGCCTTACCTGGAAAATTTTTTTGAGTCCCCTGATGCTTCATACAGAGATTATATGGAGATAGTTGCTTCAATATGCCTGGAAGACTCTGATGGTTCTGAGCAATCTGAACTGAATCTTTCAGATGAACAAGAGGTGCACTATTCTTCTTAAGGCAATAGTTGTAAATTTATTTCAGATGCTTTCAAGTCCAGATGTTTGCATGCAGAAACACCTGTAACAATACTGGCTATCTACATTCTGCATTTGCATGTTAGCTATCAGATGCACCTAGGCTTTGTCATTTTTACTTCTAATTTCCACTCTTCCAAAAGAAAATTACTTGTTATAGTCTTAATGACCTGCTAGACCATAACAAGCACTGAAATTCCAAACATGAAGGGCAATTGCCTCTTCATTGTTTTATCAAATTATGCTAACATCGAATTTAGTTCAAATTAAAAAAAATTGAAGGCAGATTGAAGTTTCTGACAAGTCTTAATTCTTTATGAATTTCTTGTTCGATTCTGTATTTTATTCTTTTGATCTGAAGATTATGCAGGACTCTGGAATGCCGGAGGAGAAAAGAGTGCACAGTGAAGAACCCAGTACTGCTGCAGGCAGAACACTGGCATCGGCAGTGAACAATGGTTCCTCACCATTGACAAATTCCAGATCTATTAGAATAAAGATTGAGCCTGAAGAATGCACTAGCGCAAGCCTTACCAATCTTTCTCATCGTAGAAGGGGTCGACCTGCACTTCAAAGGCTAGACCCTGTAAAAATTGAAACTGAAGAGTTGAGTGTAAAGGTATTTTCTTTGAGTATTTGCAAAGAACACTCTGTTCTTTGGAAAGAGTTAATGGGCAACAGATCTAACAGTTCTAGTATATGCTAATTGTCATGCCTTTTTACCCTTTTTATGTTTTTGCTTACCTTCCATTATGTTATTATGTTATATCCTAAGTCCTTTTAACTTAGATGACCATAATTTATTATTTTATGTTAGTTTCAGAGTTCAGAGATGCCAAATCAGGAGGAAGAATTAGATGAGAAGATTATTGGCTCCAGAATAAAAGTATGGTGGCCAGATGATGAAAAGTAAGGACTACTAAAATTTTGTTGTTGCAGCATGATTTCTGGATTTCCATGTCTTCACAGTTTTTTAAGGTGTATGAAGTGCAGCCTTACATGAACTTGTCTACATATTCTAGTAGGTATTGTGGGAAGAAAGGTGGTCTCTTAAGATTTGTACCTTACTTTACCACCTTTCTTGCATATTGACAAACGATGGTATGCTAAAGTGTTCTCAGGCGTATCGCCCCAGGTTAAGGATTAGATCCTGATTATAGAATGATATTTCTTATTTATTTATTTATTCTTTGCTGTTTTAGGCAGTATGTGTAGCTCTTTTCCCAATTGATGGTTTTTATAGAAAATGCAGATTCTTGTTCACATACTTGATGTGTTTTAAATGTTTTTGCTTGAAACTGTTGTTTTTTCATTAGTATTGAAGAAATGTCTCAATGGAAAGTGGAATATCTTTGTTAATTACTTTCTTGATATTATTGTGTGCTTAGCATAGTTCTATTTGCCATCGCTTTCATCAATTTATGTATGTTTAGATATGCATCTTAACGGTGCTTCATATCATCGTCAGGTTCTACACTGGCTTTGTGGATGCCTATTATCCTGTCACCAAGAAGCACAAGGTAACAAGGACTGTCTTTGCCTCTTTGGGGTCAGAATCGTTTTTCACTTAGTGTTTATAGACATCATAAGTTTGGTACTTTTTTCAGATTATATATGATGACGGGGATGTTGAAGTACTTCGTTTGAAGGAGGAACGCTGGAAATTTATAAAGGTGAAGCAGTATGTGATTTTGGGAACGTGCTTCTTGTTTTTGGGTTTTTTTCCTTTCTCTTATACTAACATGCTGATCTCTCCCAAAAAGGGTCGACAAAAGAGCTTATCGGATCCAGGTTCTGCATCTGAAGAGTAAGATTTCCTTATAAATTCATGTTGCATTTGAATGTGCATTGTTTGCAAGAATAAGTTTCTGTTATTATATATCAACTCCATTAACCATCTGATCATCCGAGGTGATGCGATTTTTTGTTGCCTTTGTTACACAAGGAAAAGGAAGAATAGCATCACTTTTTGCTAGTATTTCTATCAAATAATATCACTTTCTTGCAATTTCCTTTTAAACTTAAAGAGTCTTTTGTCGATCTTAGGTTTTGGTATTATTCTGCTAGTAATTTCACAGATCGAACTCTATACTGCTTTCTCATGTTCCAATTATAATTGCAATAATTAACCTTTGACATGCCCCACCCCAATCTTCACAAGCAGGCCATTACAAAAAAGAATAAAAGAAAGATCCCACTCTGCCCTCAAAGCAAGACCTGAGGGACCTTTGAGAAGGTTTAATGCCCTACTGCTAATTGTTCACATGTGGTGTATATTGCAAAAATGTTGGTTTACATTTATTGCCATATCCAGGCCTGACTGCATGGACACAGTTGGTGATAACTCAAGCAAGGGTAGACGTCCCAGAGGCAGGCCTTCCAGGACTCTCAGAGAATCCGATCAGGATCCTAGTGTTTCAAGTAAATCTAGTGAAAAGTATGCAACGGACAGTACAAGACCTTTCAAGGCAAGCATTGGTCAGAAGGAGCCTGAGATTAAGATTGAGAGTGCTGAACCCAGCACGAGGCCTGAATCAGACTCCTCAGAAGCAGGTAATGACTTCAGACATACTGGCTTAGGTGATGTAGAGGTTGACCTTAACATGCATCCAGCTGGAGCTCCTGAAGTCAGCGATATGAAGAGTGATGAGAGTTTAAAAGCTGGGGGCAGTTCTCTAGAAAAAATGAAAAGAGTCAGAAAATCTGGAGATGACAAAGATAAACCTGGTAACCAAAGAAGCAGGTCTCGGCCTCCTATAAGACCACGCCCCAATACTGACATGGTCGGTTTTGTGTGATGTCAGAGTCCCTTGGTGAGAGATCTGGAACCACTAGAAGGATGCTCCAATTCCAAACCTCCTAGCACATGGAAGCTGAACAAAATGGCATCAGATGACGAGCAAAAACACAGGCACACAAGCGCTTGAATTGAGAGATTTTCTGAAGATAGGGCCTCTTTGTGTATTAATGAGGGGAAAAAGGTTAGCTTATATCAATTTCTAAGTCATTCCAAAAGCATGGCCTGGAGAAGAGTCTGCTGTATAGGTTTGTGACAACTAAGTATCAAGGGATTCAACTTTTTATTATAATGAGTTCATATTGGTCATTGTAAATAGGATTCCATCGGATTGTTTATTAGTCCGTATTGGGCAGTGCAATGCAGCTTCTCTTAAATTGTTTCTTCTGTCAAAGAAAATTCCTATGATTATGTCTCTTGGTTTTTACCTCGGTAGTGTTTAGAATATGCATCCTTGAACATTACGGATACAAACTGATACATATCGTCCTTATTGTAAAGCCAGGAAAGTGCCTTGAACCGTTGTCATTCCTTGCTCTAGCATTCTAATATCAGGTTTCATACTTCATGCCTACAAGCTATTGAATCATCTACTTTCTGGTATTATAGCAACCAAATCTGCTGTCAGAGTCTTTAGTATGACTAACGGCGTATTTTAAACGTCCGTAACTCTATCTTTTTCGTCAAATTTAAATTACAAACACTTTATATGTTTCAATTACATTATAAACTCAAAATTTTATTTTCATATACGAACTTCAGTTTCAATTTTTTTATTTGCATATTTTTTAATATAATTATATTTTTTAATTTTCAACATAATTTTAAAAACTAGCGAAGAATTTCATTTTTATTTTATTTTTCAAAAATTTTTACTTTTCGTTTTTTATTTTCACGGAAATTTAGTTACGAATTTTGAAATACGCTCTAAATTTATTACAAAATAAGTTAATAAAAATTTAAAAATAAGTTATTAAAAAATGAATTATGTGAAAATAAATATAAAATGTTACTTTAGATCACTCGTATCAGAAAAAAAGATACCGTTACAATCTGCAAGCAGGCTGCATCATATAATAGTAAACCAGAGTTTCATTCACATAAAAAAATCTAAAGGTCAAGAAACAATGTTACAGTGGCAGAATGGGACCAACTTTTCAACGGAAAAATAAACCTGTGAAGTTGCAGAGCTGTCGATCACCGGAACCGGCACTGAATCATTGATAGAGAAAATGGTTGAAAATTTACAAGCTAATTATAAGCTCTCAGACCACCATTAATGGCGATCGTCGAGCTCGAAGTGAAGAAGAAAAAACCCTTAAATTTTCAAAAAACTCGCAGCAAGTCGAAAACGAAGGAGAAGCGGAAGCTGGTTAAGAACCGGCCGAAATTTCTTCCTAAGGGGCCTTCTTTTTATAAGCCAGACTTTTAGAGCTTAATGGGCCTTAATAGAGTGGCCGCCAGCACTCCGCTGTTGCCGCTATTGTTACCGTTGGTGAGGACGTCTTTACCAGATTATTACTAATCTGCCACTGCGTATATTTGGTATTGATTTTGTAGACAGTCATGTTAATGCTAGTTGACAGAAATTCGAAATATTCGTGAACAATCTTGATTAGCTTCACACTCTTCTTATTTTTTCAGATAACAAGCCGGTGTTACTTGAAAATTTTAGATGGTTTATTAGCGAAAGAGGAGCTAATCATTCATTTTATATGATGATAATCTTGAAAAACAAAATCCAACAGAAACAAGAAGATAAAATAAACAATTTGTTTTCCTAGTCCTAGATGATATACTTACATCACCTTTTCGAACACAGACAAGCACGCCAAAATTAACCAATCTTTAATGGGCCCCACAATATGTACAAACATGCCCCACTTGAGATTCATCAGATCTTTGATTATTTTGTATATTTTTTTTATAAGTATGCATTTTGAAATACTTTTAAAATAAATTTTTTTAAAACGAAGTATTTTTTTAAACTAAAATTTTATTTTTTTATTTAAAAAATAAAATATATAATACAAAAATTATTACGTAAAATTTATATATATTTTTTAAATTTTTAAATACTTAAAAAATATATTTAAAAATATATAATTAAAATTATTTTTAAGAAATCATTATCAAGCGCTCGTAAGTACAGAGCCAACAAGTAAGAACAGTTTTCGTTTCATTTTCATCTCTCAAATTCAAACCCAAAAAAAAAAAAGAAATTGAAGACAAAATCTTCAAAACCAACGGTGTCAGAGAAACAGCAGCTGTCGTTTTTTGCTTCTATGTACTTACACGACACCGCGTCACGTGGGTTTCACGTGCTCACGCGATTGCACGGATAGAGGCGAGTAACCAAACCGTTCACCGCCGATAACCGCCGTTGGTGGCGGCGTCGTCGTCGCTGCATCTCCGATAGACACCATCGAAACATTCTCGAAGGAAGAAGACGGGTAAGAGTGTAGATAATCATCGAACCCTACATCGCTCCTACCGTCGTATGACGGCGGAGTCACCGGAACTTCCGGCATTTCCGCTCCGACGTTATCTAGAAATCTTACAACTTCTCTCATTCTTGGCCGTGCTTCAGCAGAAGGTTGTGAACACATTAGTCCAACTTTAAGAGCAACTTCTGCTTCCGCGCGATCGAATTCACCGGAAAGACGGCGATCGATGACGTCATCCCACCGTCCAGATGCCCATCTTTCCCAAACCCAATCGACTAGAACAAGCTCTTCAGGAAATGCTTTGGGTTCAATCGGTCGCCGTCCGCAAACAACTTCTAGAACAACGGCGCCGAAGGCAAAGACGTCGGAGAGTGTCGTCGCCTTACCAGTTCTAGTGAGCTCCGGCGCAAGATAACCTAACGTGCCCACCACTCTGGTAGTACTAGGATTCGCTCCGTGCTCGTATAGCTTCGCTAGACCGAAGTCTCCTAGCCGTCCGTTCATGTCGGCGTCTAGGAGAACGTTGCTCGCTTTTATATCGCGGTGGATCACAACATGCTCCCATCCCTCATGAAGATAAAGCAGAGCAGAAGCAACCCCTCGGAGAATATACATTCTTTGCTTCCACGTCAGCAGCTCCGGCGGTTGGCCTGTGGTGGCGGCGGTGTTGTCCGAGAAAAGACGGTGGTCGAGGCTGCCGTTAGGCATGTAATCATAGACAAGTAATAGATCAGCTCGCCGGCGGCACCATCCCTGAAGCTGAACTAGATTCCGGTGACGCAGACGCCCGATGCTAGCAATCTCAGCCACGAATTCGCGAATCCCCTGCCGTGATTCGTGTGAAACGCGTTTAACAGCGACCTCAGCTTTCGATCCCGGTAACACACCTTTGTAAACTTTCCCGAACCCGCCGGTGCCAAGAAGCTCTCGATCACGAAACCCTTTCGTTGCTTTCTTGAGTTCTTTATAGGAGAAGCGGTGAGGTCCACACTCGAGCTCCCACTGCTCGATCACGTCGGCGTTCCTAATCTTGTGGATCAAGTACGCCGCCGCCGCAACGGAGGCAATAACAAAAATCACACTAGATAAAGTTACTGAAACAATCAGTGTGCTGCTTTTTTTCCCCGGCGGCGGCGGTAACGTCGGCAGCGAAGATAGATCTAAGGATTTCGTAGCGCCGTTCATCTTGAAGCTCCATCCAAACAAGTAGTGCGAGCTCGCCAACAAACCAGTTGATGAAGAAAAACCGACGAACATTTGATCGTGTAAGATCGGAGATAAATCGATAGGGTAAGAAATCAACGGCTTCGCAGGCTTCGTCGAGCTCTCCGACAAAGTGACGTTGACGAGTTTATTGACGCCGTCGTAATCAATCCACGCCTGAATTCGATTCCCACTCTTGAGATTGATCGTCTGGTTACTCAAACCATCGTCGGAGAAGACGGCAGCGTTAGCGGAGGAATTAGATGCAAGATCGTTGATATCGATACCAACATGGTTGTCGTTGATATCACCGAACTCAAAGTCCTGTACCGTATCGAAGCTCGACGGCGAACAAATGATTGGAAAAGTTTCCGACATCGCTGGCGTTGAGAAGACCCAAGTACTGGCTCGGTAAGCCTTTCAATTCCTGTGAACCTGATACAACGAACGCTAACCCATGTCCACCGAGCTTTGGGTACTCGGGAACTATTGCGAAAACGAAGGCTGTGGAGAAGGAGAAGACATTATTGTCGCCGTTGTTCTTGAAAGAGAGCTTGTTAGGCCAGAAAGCTCGACCGATTAATCGGCTTGTTTCGTTAGTGAGTTTCAGAACGCCTGAACTTTGAATTTCTGCAACGCCGTTGAGACTGAGGTTGGGAACGTTGGCGGTCGATGGTCGGAAGCCTGCGTAGATGAACTCGTCGGACTGCGCCGTTGCGGCGGTGAAGAGAAGAAGAAGAAGAAGAGCAAGACCAAGTAG
This sequence comes from Acanthochlamys bracteata, assembly GCA_019914995.1. Classification (NCBI taxonomy): domain Eukaryota; kingdom Viridiplantae; phylum Streptophyta; class Magnoliopsida; order Pandanales; family Velloziaceae; genus Acanthochlamys; species Acanthochlamys bracteata. The sequence continues at coordinate 335,294 of CM034138.1, read as the reverse complement.
AGTGATGGTAGACATTAGAGAAAAGTTTGGAGAGTTTTGGTTGTTGGAGACGAAGCGAGAAGTGATGTTTGTAATGTTAGAAAGAGGTTGATGTTTCGTGGAATGTTTGGAAGTTTTTTTTCAAAAAATCTTTTTTTAAAAATTATTTTGGAGAACTTTATATGAGAAATTTTATTTTTAAAGTTTATAATAATCTCAAACAGATGTTAATGATTAAAGGTGGCTTCTGTTTTGTTTGGATTCTTTTGTCGATGGATGAAGACCGAGAATAAAGTTGATAATAACAAGATGGAAAGCAGTTTTTTTCAGAAGGATGCAATAGGGTTGTTTGGTTTTTTTGTTATCCATCCTCTTTCAGAAACACCCCACGGTTGTTTCCTGGTAGTTTTTTGTTGCTGTGTGTTAGAAGAGAAAATTATTAATGGCTTATTAAATATTCGTAATTAAATTTCATAAAAATAAATATAAAAAGTAAAATTTTTTAAAAAATTAAATAAAAATATAGTCTAATATTTGTATTTTAATAGTTTTTAAAAGTGTGTTAAAAATTAAAAAATATAATTATATTAAAAAATATACAAATAAAAAAATTGAAACTAAAATTTTGTATATATTAGTAGAGTTTTAAATTTTTTGTATAATTAAAATATATAAGCTGTTCGGAATTCAAAATTTGACAAGAGAAAGTAAAGTTACGATATTTGAAACACGCCCTAATAAAAAAAAAAAAAAATTCGGTATTGATATTCAATTAATTTATTTAATAAATATTAATAAATTTTTTATTATTTTACAATTTTTAAAAAATTATTTTAAAATTTTTTATTTGATAAAAATTTTCAAACATTTTTACAAAGATATCTCGGTGAATGCTGATAGATAGTGGTTTCTGATTTCAACCTAACTAATGGCGATTGGATATTTTGGATGCACGCCTACTCTCTTTTAGCTTTAGACTGAACAAATTATTACAAAATTTGTTAGGCCAACTTCCATAACCACTGTAATGCAAAAGATTGGAATTTAAATCTTATGCTCATCTTTTATCTTTATAAACAACTTTTGTAGATCCAATCCAAAAATTCAAACTAACAAATATAAAAATTTTTGTCATCTTATCTTTTAATTCATGCTAACTAATTTAATTGATCATGGTGTCCAACGTGGTCAAACTAAAACAGTTTAGGGATCCTTCCAAATTGATAAAAATAATTAGTTTTCTGAAAAAAAAAATTTAAAAAAAAAATTTAAAGAACAAATTTATTTTTCTCTTAGTTATTTAATTTTTAGCTCTTGGCTTTGTATAGGTGCACAATGTCAATCTTTTGATATTCTACTTTATACCAATTTTATACGAAGATATATTTCGTATTTAACTACATGTTCGATAGAATTTTTAATACTATTTTTTAGGAATGACAATATATGACCCAATCTAAAAATTTCATCCAAAATTGATCTATTTAATTAGAATTAAGGATAGAAAATTTAACCTATATAAATATATAAATTGGGTTAGAATTTAACGAATTTGATCCAACTATTAAATAGATCGATTCAGGTTAATCCAAAATTGACCCATCAATTTAAATTGCCACATCTTGAAGAAATAATTCTTGATTTTCTTATCGTATAATAAAATACTAGCATTAAAAATAATCGATAATAGTAAAATTTATAAATTATTAAATTATATTATATTTATAATTATTTATTTATTTTTATATCTTAGTAAAATAATATAAAATGATACTTATAATATTATCGAAAGTATTACTGCGTACCTATTTCTTTACTGACGAATTTAGATTTCGTATAAAAATTTTTATCAAATTTTTATTAGATAGCTATGTTTATCAGAATTTTTATTGAAATTATTAATATATATTTATAATTATAAAATTTCAACTGTCACCATATATTTTCAAAAAATATAAAAATAATTTTTTTTAATATTTGAAGGACAGATGAAGATATTAAAGAATGCACATTTTGACGGGCATTCACTATATCTCGTCATTAAGAATATCATGCACTTTTATTTTAACTGATCTTATAATTTCGCTAAATTTTAAAAATATAGAATTAAATTTTAATAATTTTAATTATTAAATAGGTCGATCCGAATTTGACTCGGGTATTAAATAAGTTAGATTATGGTTGACAATTTTGACCCGTATAAATTTATAGATTGGATTAAGATTGAATGAATTTGATTGTTATCTCTATTATTTTTAGGAAAATTATATTTGGTTACATACCATCTTTGATGTTATTAAATAAAATAAGAAGCAGTTCAGAAAATGAAGTATATACTCTTAAGAGAAGTAGGTACTTTTGTGAAATGGATGACAATATTCATATTAAGATAAGTATATGCTCTTTAAGAATGTTATCATTTGCAGAACAAATACACAATGTTCATGATTTGAGTAAAATTATAGTTCAAGAGTCAAAAACTTCCGCCCAAATTTTAAGGGATGATGTTGAGAAATCAAGTGCCACCAGGTCAAATTAAGATTTAAGATATAGCTTTTAGAAGATAAATAACATTCATTAAATGTTTTTGTTTTTTTTTTTAATAAGCTGATGAATGATCACCTATTTCTGTTGTATGCTATTCTTATTTGGTTTGAGATCGTCAACACAGTTGTATGTTGCTTCCAATCCCCTGCATTACTACCGCTAGCTTTTGCGTAACCAAAGCCTTCAAACCCGGACTTGAAACTTTCTCTTCTTCTTCGTTTTTATCTACCTAAGCTAGGCTTATCAATTGGATATATTTCTGTGGAGCAAAACATCGAACGCCTTGAAGGAGTTATAAAAGAGTTTTGTTCTCCGATGGCGCCAATGGAGATTGATAACAACAACACAATCTTATGCCATAGTGAACAATCACCGTCACCATCTTCTTCTTCGTGGCAGAACACTGTGACAGAGGAAGGAATGACCAAGAAGCCAGTGAGCATGAGCAGGTTGCAAAAAAGAGCGCCGCCTTCGCTGCAGCTCGCTCCGAGAACGAGTGATGGAGTAACCGGTTGGGAAGACATTGACGCAAGAACACCTATACCTTTACTCTCGCCACTTCTCTTGTCTCCAGCTCCGTGGATCGAAGAGAACAACGACGACGACGGAGATCAACTAAAACAGAAGGAACCTAATGAAAATATTGTTAACGCAGAAGCTGCAAAGTCGCCAGGAGGCTGGTGTCACCCAGCCCTGACAATGACGCCGTCGTCGGAGACGGCGTCAAAGCTGCTGCCATTGTTTCAGTACCAGTGCGCTCTGGCTCACACCACGCAAGCTTCGCCGCCCACCGCATCGTCGTCCTTTCTCGTCTAGCTTACAAGAAGGTATATTCGCATGTTCTGCCACCGACGGCGAGTATGTATCATTACACAGGTGTCCTTTTCACGTTCGTTATGATCTACGTTTGGTCTCGACTCTTGAGGTAGTTGCCTTCTTTTTATTTTTCGGGCTTTCTTAGTTTTAATCTTGTTTGTTTTAACTGAAGCGAAAGCAGTTCGACAGATCATCAAGAAACAATCATTTGAAACATGTAACTGAGACGTGATTATATTGATTCAACGATCTGGCAATTTGATTGATAAGACCAATTCAAGTTAACGGACTTGAATACAAAGCATTCAGAACACAATATATAGGTTAGACGTGAATATGATGTAAACCTGGGTTGCATGAAGCTTCAACTTCACCAACTAACATTCTCAGCATTTCAGCATTTGAAAAGACGAACAATCCATGTTAGGACTTTGCTGGCAAAATTAGAGGTGCATTGAGAATCCATTCAGATGGAACGTTAGAAACAGTCTGCATCACTTGTCAACAACCAACAACATCCCAGACATCTGTTCTATTTACTTAAATAAGCACCATATAAGTTTGCGATGCAACGGTAAAGTTAAAAAGATGCAGTCTTCTGATTGCTGTCTACTAAAAGTAAATAAATATACAAAAAGTGCAATAGATTCAGCACCTTTACCCTAAACATCACCATGCATCAGCGTCAATCCATTTGGCGGAACTAAAACCGTCCATCACGTATGAAAGTGAAATATCAAGTTACAGAACATCTTTAGAAAATCATATTCTGCTAAGGCGGTGAAAACAAACGGCCTTATTGCTTCAAAAGTCAAACTCCCCATTAGCCTGCAACAAAATCTAAACAGTTAGCTCTTACTATGCAGGACAAGACAGAACAAACTACAGAAATGCTAGCTGCATATCATTTGACAGATCAAGTTTGATCCTAATACATACTGTCGCACAGTCGCTACAAATCCTGCGGAGACTACTAATTTAGAAAATAATCCGACCTTATTGAAAAGGATATCTCTACTATTCAAACGCATGATGCCATCCTTGAGAGTACACTTCCACCTGCTTTTCGTTCTACTCACCTGCATCAATGTAGGAATGATCTAGTTACCAATGCAGGAACCTTCAGGCTAGACATTTAGATTGCTCTACATAGAAGCTACAGAAGGAAACCTTCTCAAACTGTGCTAGAACCAAATGCTGAGCAGTTGGCTCTTCCTCTCCTAGCTCCAGATCCTCCATGTCCTCCTCATCGTCGTCGTCTTCGTTTAAAGGGGGTTCTTCATCCTCTGCATTTTCATTTTTGGATGTTTTTGGTGTGCCAACTGAGGGAGTAGCTTCTTGTAGCTCAACTGGAGATAGTGTGTAATTGAAACTTAGGATAAAGTCAAACCCAAAAAAATAATAAATAAAGAAAAAAATCGACTTCAAAATTGTACATAAGAGAATACCATGCTCAGCTGGAGTAGGAGTATTGTACTCTTCAGTGCTCACCCCTTGGAAGTGGAACAACTATAGAGAGAAAGAAGCACACGAACTGTAAGCTGAAGGAAACAAACAAGAAAGTGAGGACAGGTGTTGGCTTCATTTTACATCATCGTAATCATCATGTACTCCATCCTGCTGGGGAATTGAACAAGCTCCTCTTGCCAAGTGCGTAGTTGTTCCATGAGTAGTTGCCACGTTTCCAGCACGAGTGTTTAGAAGCCGACTTCTCTGAAGACAGATGACTATGTTTTAGCCAGGACCTCAAAAAACGACATTTATGGTAGAAAGCCCACACAAGCTATACCACGTGTCCTCTATGGAAAAAGATTAAACAGCTACAAATATTGAAAGTGAAAATGTTTAGAGAAATTGCCCATCATTTAAGTTAGCCAATAACACTACAAGAAGCTGAATCAAAAACAATAACAGAACAAAAACCACCACCACCAAGTATTCCCACTAGGCTGGTTTGACCCTGCATATTATGCACATAGCTAACTAAAGCTTTCACAACAAAATATGGTGGAAAGCCAACACACACTAAAGGACCACACTTTGCTGTGTACCTAGCTGTAATAACACCTTCTACATACTAATTACAATAAGGACTTCATGAGAAGATCCAACGGAAAGATGTACTGGAAAATAATGGAACATGAGATCAGAGGATCCACTCTGGAGAAAGGACAAGAGCTGTTAGTAATAGGCAAAAGCTGCAGAAGCAAATGGAACACAAAATACACATTGTACCAACGGTATAAACACACAAAACACACACACACAGCTGCATCCATCAAAAGAAACTAGATGCTTAGTGTGAAACAGTATTCTTAGTATTTTAGCCTGGTTGACCACATCCTACCTAGCTCTTCAGACCACTTCATCTACCTAAACTTCAATTTTCAATCTTCAATATCATCATTACTGCTGCTTGCATGAATAAAATGATACCAGGAAACTTCAAATTTGATTCCTCCACATTTGATAGACAATTACCTTTACAGGAACCACAAGATGCAACCTTCTCTCACAAAAAGAGAAGCAGAAAACCACCATATAAATAACTCAGAAGAACAGAGGAATAAAGAACGCTAAGGTGCCCAATAAATGCGTACATAATGATTGTAGATGGTGTCAAATAATATATTATTTCATTGATTATATGGAAGTCGCACATGGTAGGGAGTGAAAAAATCAAATGATTAATAACTTTGGCACACATAAGATGAGGAATTTGGTAAGTCCTTGCAGTCTAAATAAACTTTTGGGCCAAAATCCAAATAAAGCATATCAGCAAAACCACCTACAATTTTACTATATACTAGTTCTAGGTAACTATTATGGCGAAATAAATGACAATCTTTAAGTACCAACAATGTTAAAGCATAGAAACACAATCGCGTGCTGCCCAATTCAAGAAACCAAGCCTACATCAAATCTATTGAGCCTCTAACGAATCAACATTCCCTCGCTTCATTATCGTCAAGTAGATGCTCCTATTTAAAACAAGAGAAGGAAAGAAATCTTCGCTGCAAACACATTATATTTAACTTAAATTAGATTAGACATATAAAATAAGGTAACAACAATGACAGCACATAACCAGTGTCATCAATAAATTATGTAGGGTCTATAACATAGGTTTAACCAACAACAACACAATCAGACTCTGAAACAAAAGTCATGCATATGACTATTGACACCCGGCAGTACATCTGCAAGCCCAATCACTTCATGGACTTGTTATGTTGGTGCCTTATTTGAGAAAAGTATATCTCATGGTTATGCTAATCTGCCAGATGAGACCTCATCTTACGATCATGAATATATAATCATCTAACATAATCTAAATGCTAAAAAGTAAATCAAACATAATGGTAGCAGTATTGCATTCAAATGCACAGTCAACAACCTCGGGTACAAGAAACTCAATTGTCAGGTCTCCACTCCCATCTCGCTGAGGTATATAGCCACCAGAAGCCACTTGAGAAGTATACTCAGCACGTTTCCGCTTGCCAGATGACACCATAAAGAAATCCTGAAAGTAGGAAAGAAACATCATCTTCCTGACAAGCATCCTATTGGTAAAGAACAGTGTCTAGAAAACAATAGAAGCCTCAAACCATTGTGTACTGACCAGAAAAAAGAATATATTGTAGACAATTCTCGTGCAAGTGAGGTCTGATACTATACAATAAATGCAATGTGCTCATCCCATCTTATTTTGGTGTATATGTGCTGGAGTATGTGGGTTGAGTATGGCCACACTTTAAAGATATAGTTGAGTAATGGAAAACAAACAAATAAACTTACCTGAGTTGTCGGCTGCTGAGATGCTCCCCTGTCCGCTTCTTCTCGCCCTTCCACATAGGCTACATTTTACACAATCATGAAAGCGGATTACTATGTATTCTTCTTTGATCAAAGCTTTCATTACTAAAAAAGCCCTATACACTCACCCACATTAACATCTACTCCAAGAGGCCTTTGATTCATCCAGGGTGAAGGAGGTTGCTGCAACAATCAATGGGCTTGAAAAGATTAAAAGGACGTTTACAACCAATTCCAACAATTCAGAGTTTAAACTAAACAGTAGAACAGCACCATATATGGACTAGGCCGTCCAGATTTTGAATCAAGGCCATTCCTGATTTCATTTATCGGAGTTCCATATTCACTCGGTGCAGTAGGGATATTGTAAGGGGACTGATCTGCCGTCCCCAGTAATGGTGTCGGTGGTGGCAGTGGAGTAGGTGCTGGAGTCTGAAGGGGAGTCTGTAACCAAGAGCGACCAAGATTAAACTACTCAAATTCAAGAACAAACCCTATAAATCCTCCAAACAGAAGCCAAATGAAAATTGCAAAAGAAAGAAAACTAGACTCACCGGAGGAAAGAGCATCTCCGCCGTCGGTGTCTCGTACTCCTCCACAGGTCCTTCATAGGGAACGTTGAGATCATGAACAGGGGTGATGGGCCCACCAGCAGACTTGGGTAGAGATTGCCGATCAATAGTTCCCGATATCGCACCGCACTGCATCATCTTCATCTCCCACAGCTGATAACCCCAAAATTTACCAAAATAAACAATTCGTTCGACAAATTCAAACTCTAAAGAAGCCCTAATTCGCTTAGATTCGCTGCAATAACTCAAATTCGAGATCCATCCCAACCAGAACTGACAAATATAGAGAAAAATACCGTCTGAAGTTCGGCGAGGACAGTTTCACCGGCGCCAGTGGCGATGAACTCGTCCCTAACCTTAGCCATGACATCATCAATGACCTGGAGGTAAACGGCGGACACACTGCTGGAAGACATCTCTGGTGGCAATTACTTGGCCCGAGAACGGTGAGAGAGAAATTGGTGAGCTCCGATCTGGAGGGAACTAGAGAGCGTGAGAAATTGAAATTTGGGGGATTTTATACAAGAAGAGCAACAAGTGAAAGCTAGAAAATGGGGGATTTTATATACGTTTGCATCATGTATGGAAATCATGTGACACGTGGTGCGATCTTAGTAGTTAAGGAAGGCGGTCATCTGATCGCGAAAGCGGATTACCAAATTACCGGAAAACCTATGGGCCCTTATTAAACTGAGACCCATCTAACCCACCTAAAGATAAACAACCCTCATTAATAAGGCCCAGGCCCAATAACATCTTGGTTAGATAAAATATAGAGACACAATTATTCAAAACAAAAAATAGAATAATTCTGCCGAGAATATATATAAAGAGAATATATAAGTGTGCGTTTGGTATTCTTATGAGATAGAATTTTTTTAAAATAAAAAATATTTTTATTTTTTTGAAAAATAAGTTTTATTATTTTTATTTTTAAGAAAATAGTAAAAATATGTAATAAAAAAATTTACTATGTAGAATTTTAAAATTTTTTTATACTTTTAAAATTTTTAAATAAATTTTTTAAATAATTATAAAATATATATAAAAAAATATATAATTATAAAAAAAAAAGGTCTGAAAAATGTATCCAACCGCTCCTTAAGAAAAGTCTACCGAAGTAAATATAACTGGACAAAATAATAATATTAACAGAGCTACTTTAGACAAGTGCTGAAATTCGAATCGGAGACGACTACACTCTACACGAAGGTAATCCAGAGGCATTTCCACAAACACTTGTAGATGGTTTTGTTATAATGTAGATAGTTAATAATAAGGATAAAGAAATGTTTTGGTGATTTCAACCTTTGAATTTGATCTTGACTTATTCCAACTTATATCAATTTTGTTGAGGTAAGGATGAGTTCAGTCGAATTTCATTTTATACTTTAGTTATTTCAAATTTATCAAATTTCTTTTTAATTCATTTTACGTCAGCTTACTAAACTTAGCTGAGGGTATTTATTTTGTGCTAATTAAAACAGGTAAGCATTCTCATCGCAATCATAACTGTAGCAGAAACATGGCAAAATCTCTCTAAGAGAATTGAATATGATTTACTACTTTTGACTTTCCGTTCGATTTCGTTTCGTACATATTTTTATAATAAATATTTATAATATTTTATAAAATTGAATATAAATAAAAGTTTTACTTTATAAAATTTTATTATTATTTATTTTTTAAAATTTTAAAATAAAATAAAAGTTTTTTGAAAGAATTTTAAACACTTTCAACCAGCACCTCTAGTTTGCAATCTCCACGACCGATATTGTCCCTATAAGAAGTCGAAGCTCGTTTGTCTTTTCATTTGTTCAATAAAATTTTTTAATTTTTTATTTCATATTTTTCAAATATGTTTTCTTATAAATATTTAAAATTTTAAAAATTTTATTTAATAAAATATTTATTATATACTTTTAATAATTTTTAATAAATAAAAAAATAAAAATATGTTTTATTTAAAAAAATTCTATTTTATAATCAATTCTAATCGCTGATGCGAGCACGTATATTCTTGATATATACACCCTTCTGTACTGCTCTCTCTCTAGTGTTTACGCTGGTATGGGGAGTAGTTACAAAGAGAGCGAAGACAAGCAGGGCGTGTACGTCACAGAAATTGTAGTACCAATTAACAACCAAATACCTACCTCATCGCACCAATGACCAAAACAAACAAACAAACAAAAAAGAATATTGACTTGGTCAAAGTCAAACAAACTCCCTCGACGAGTTTCGTCGGCGTTCGTCGTACCAACATACACAGCTGAGTCCGGCGAGCACTTCGACAACTGCAGCTTTCGTCTTCTCTCTATCGGCAAACTGAAGCGTTTGCAGTACGAAAGCTCTAGGCCGCATATCGAACCGTTGCCTTTGATCCATACTACGTTCTGATTGCCACCGTAGAGTGTCGTGTGCCACCGGAGCTAACCACAACATTATTCTTACTACAGCTTCTTTCCACCCTTTTGCGAGGTCACCATCTGACGGTCCTGGATCTCTCCATGTTTCCTTAAGCTTCCCTTTCAGCGCAGCACGTAAACCGGCTGGCAACATCTTGTACAACTCTTCCCTTGTCGCTGCTTCTTCTCTCGACCATTCCTTGATATCGTCGTCATCTTCTTCTCCTGCAGAATGGAGTTCGAGAATTCTTTCTGCGAGTGTGATGATTTCTGCGTACCGTAACGAAAGACCGAAGGCACCAACCGTGTGGCCAGCAGCTTCTTTCATCTTCGCCCATGATGGCGTTTGCTGATTGTCTTTTGCTGTAGGGCCGATTATAGGGCAAGAGTTTCTCAGAGGAATCTCCCCTCTTGCAAGAGCAGTCTGCTCTCTTTCCATAGGCCCGGAAGAAAACTTGAACGGAAACCGTTGATTGATACTTGACATAACGAACGATGTCCGAGAGTTTTCTTTATTGTCAATCACCGGCGGAATCCCAGGCACCGCGGCGAACACGGAGCATATACGCTCGAAAACCGTGCAAATTGCCCTGCCCATTAACGTCCCAGCATCGTCGAAGCTCTGCGTCCATAACGATTCTTCCTTCAGCTTCTTCACTCTCTGTCGCTTGATCTTGATCTCTGCTAACATGTCATCTGGGACAACGACGTTCTTCGCTTGAGCTGGAAGGGGTCCACTTAACCGGTTCCATTGCGCCCCAGTCATCTTCCGCTCAGCAGCTTCCAGCTCAGCTAACGACTCCATCTCTTCGCAAAGCTTCGACGTCGAAGAAACGAACTTCTCCATCTTCTTCACCTTCTTTTCGAGTCCTTTCTTCGTCGAAGAAAGCACGAGCCGATCAAGCTGAACAGATCCTGATTTCAGGTCAGCGTACACACGATGGAACGATTTGATAAAAGAATCTCTGCAACGAGAACCTAATCGGCTTACGACTGCGGCAGCACGATCGAGGTCGTTGATAATTTCTGAACAAGCGAGACGGAGTAGGAAAGACTGATCAGTAGAAACAAGGTAAGCAACACCTTGCGACCGCATGGTGTCCCGGCGAAGCTGAAGGACCTGGTCCTCAGATAGAGTATAATATGCAGCAACTAGCTTCGACATCGTTGCCGCTGCTTCAAACGATAGAATTCCAAGCACCTGTTCCGACTTATTGCATCCTGTTGTTTCTCCATTATTATCCAACCCAGCTCCTCCGGTGAATCGGAGCTCCGACAACCAACCTTTAGCGACTACCATGATCTCTTGATTAACAAAATAATTTCTTTCCGTTTTCTTTTTCTCGAACTACTTGCGTTGACGATCTTGTTCTTGATGCGGAGTGGGGAAGCAGAAGAAGTATAAAAAGTGAAGGAATTAGAAGCAAAGAACATTTTCCACTATGGTTCCTTTGATCGATCTCCACGCGGTTAAGTCATCGTTGTACACAGTGGCAATGAAAATAATAACTGCTAAAATGAAGAAGAGAGGATGAAAGAAGTCGGTGATCAAATTACCAATACAGTCAGTCGTATCTTGTTGATTATTATCAAATAAGTGTAGCACAAAGTCGATCATCTCAAAACAACCACGGCGTTGAATCTTCCATAAGCTTACTTAGGGGTACCTTCGTCATTTAGCGAACAACAACGTATTATGTGTAGAGAAGAAAGTTGCACGAATTGGCAAGGAGTGTTTACCTTAAAGATAAATTTATAAAATAAATTCAAAAAACAATATTAAAACTTAATATATTAATAAAAATAAAATTTTGTATTTATTTTGTATAAAAATAATTTTTTAAAGTTAAATTTATAAAATAATTTATTTAATTTATATTAAAATAAATTTTTTTAAAAAAATTTAATAGTGATAAATAAGCCCGTAACTGTCAATTACATGCACAGTTAGTCAAACTTTCAACCATCAATCTAATTTAAAATAGTAAAATGAGACAGTTGACTCTGTTGCCCATATATATTTTTTCTAAATATTGAATTGGTGAGTTCATTCATTCGTTTTCGTTATTCTTGAATGAATAAATGTAGGCTAGCCACAAAAGTTCTATTATAATAACGCGCGCGCACAGCTGTGCGCAACAAATGCTTTTGATTATGGTTTTTCTTTTGACCCTTGAGTGCTAATTAGGTTTTTCATTTCTATTTTATTTACTTTGTTCACGCGCTTTCATGTGGGTGTTGTGTTCATGGTACGATGGAGAACAGTTATTTATTTTGCTCAACGGTTGAAAGTTTGGCCATGAATAAGCGCGTGGGTCCATGATTGCTTTGCAATAATAAAGTTTCCCGCACAGAAGGTTTTCTGATAAAATAAATCTGCGAATGCGAATCAGCGAATGTTCGATAAAAAACTTGAAAAGTTTTGTTATACTAGATGTCGGACTTAATTAGAGATTCCGTGGAAGAGTCGGTAGTTAACTGTCGGCGGTGTTTGAAAGTATTTTTTAATTTATTGTATAATTTTAAATAATTTTTTTTATAATATTTATATATTTTTTAAATTTAATAAATAAAAAAAATTATATGTTGTAACTTGTGTTTATTTTATTTATTTTAGATGCAAAATATATTTATTTTTAAAACATTTTTCACTTAAATTTTCTTTAAAATTCACAAAATTTGAATTCCGTTTTGTAAATCTTGAAGTTTTCTTTAATGGTAACTGTTCTGAAAATTGGTTTACTTGCCATGTCATGTGATGCAAGGCCTCAAACTTGAATTTGGATGAATTTTAAGAAGTAAATTTAAAAAATCAAATAAAAAATTTATAAATTTTATATTAATTTGGTATTAAAAGTAAGTTCTAAAATTAAATTTTAAAAAAAAATTATTTTAAAAATTATCTTTATTTTCTATTAAAGATAAGTTTATAAAAAGTAACATTTGGGATGTTTTATAAACACCCTAAGTAAAATCACTTCGCTAAATATTAGTAATTAAATAGTTCATTAAAATATGTATAAATTAGATATGCATTCGACAAAACCGAATGCCAATAATTAATACAGATGAATCATCAACTAAAAAGCTTCAAGGTCAATGGTTAAAAAAAATTAAACATTACTTAAAAGATGAAAGGTCTGAAGATTTGAACATTAATTGGAAAATAAAATTGTAATCGTTTACAAATTCAATTATCTTCTTATATATATTATATATATGGCCGGGAGGTACTTTTCAAAAAATTGATCACAACATCACAAGTTCACAAATGGAAGAGACATAAGAGAGCATTATAGTAATCGTTTTCACTTAAAATGTAAATAATAACTTTTAGTTCTGTAAAATTGTAACTTTTTAAAACAAATATACTTTGTCATATGTTTTTATTTTTTCACGTAACTTTTTTGTATTTGTACTATTTACTTTATTTTCATCTCAATGCTTATATCGCTTAACAAAAATTTTTTAGTGTATTTAATATTTCGAGCAGTACAAGTTGATACTAAGTGGGCGTTTAGAATTGCTTATTAAGTAGAACTTTTCTGAAACGGAAGATATTTTTATTCTTTTTGAAAAATAAGCTTTATTTTTTTTTTAAAAAAAATAAAAATATGCAATAAAAAGATCTCATTACGTAAAATTTTTCTACACTTTCTAAATTTTTAATAAATTTTCTAAATACTTATAAAATATATATTAAAAAATATGAAATAGGAAAAAATTGAAAAACAGCTTTTGAAACGCCATGCCAAACGCGCTCTAAGACTGCTTGCAGATGTTTTATTCCAAGAATTTCTCTGTAAAATAGTTTGCAGCAAGTTTATATTGGGAAGATACAATATCAAAAAAGTTCATCTCAAAGATCCGGTTCATACTCTAAAAAACTCAATCCAATTGGTTATGAAACTTTCTAATATATTAACTATATTTTTATCTTATTTTTATTCAATATAGAACCAATCTACTAACTCTTAACATAATAATTTCTACCTTAAGGGTGAGTCACCCATATTTTTTTTCATTCGAGCATTCTATTTTGCACCAAATACATCAATCGATCAAAATCCCATCCACTTTGTTTCGAGTACCGTCATTGCACACCAACAGCCGGCCATCAGAGTTCAATTTATTCCGAATTCTTACTCACACCTTATGGAAGCCTATTTGATTCATATTATTTTTAACTTGCTTATCATACTACCGACTAGAACTATAAAATGCGCCGGCCGCCTCGCCTACATATTGTTAATGCGCAATTAAGAACTAGCTATCAGAGCCGAACTTATTCTGCATTCTCACTCACACCTTAAGAAAGCGTTTGTGAGTCGCACTACTTTTAACATATTCAACTACTGTCAGCAAGAGCTAATACGTGCATCAGGCATCCAACCAAAACTTTCTCTGATATTACTGTTGGGAAGATACAACACTGAAAGAGTTAACTAAAATAAGACATCCGAAACGTTCAGCTCATACACTAGAAATCCAATCAAATCGAAACACTTAAACCAATGGATTATAAAACTCTCTATTATCTTAACCCTATTTTTATTTAATATGAGACTAATTTATTCACTTTTAACTTAATAATCTCTCCTCAAAATTGAGTCATCTATAATTTTTTTCATCTGAGCATTCTATCACACATTAAATACGTCGATCACTCAGAATCCCAACCACTTGTCTCTAAACACCGTTACTGCACACCAATGTCAGTCATCATATACCAACTTGATCTGAATCCTTACTTACACCTTGAGAAAAACTCATCTGAATCACACTACTCTTAGTCTGCTTATTATATTATCAGTTAGAGTTATAACATGCGTTGGTCGCTTTGCATGCGCATCGTTACTACGTAATTAAGATAAAACAGCTGAATGATCCGATTCATATACTAAAAAGCTCACTTCAACCTAAAAATTTAAACTAATAGGCTATGAAACTTTTTATTATATTAACTCCATTCTATTTTATTTTTATTCAATATAAAATTAATTTACTTAATGTTAATCCAACCAACGGTCTATATTAAGACAAATGTAGTTATATTCACTTTATACGCACTTAACAACTAATTAACTGGTTTTGACTTTTTGGTCATTTCTTTATCGTAATATAAAATTTTCAAATTATGTTGATAATTTAATGTAATTTTTTATTTGTATTTTTTATTACAGACGTTGTCCTAAGTAGCCGATATCGTAAAAGGCTTTCTCAATTTTAATTGGGCCGAATGAATACAATAACGCCGCTTTTATAAGTTTCAAGTCCGTTGATATCCAGCGCATTCTCACTGAGTGGTGTGGCAAATTGTTCGAGTTCAAGCCACCAGTTTCTGATAGAGCTCATTCAACGTGGCTCAACCTGATTGGGTCGGCAACGAACCCATCTCAATCCAACTCCACATAGGCAAGCACGACTCGGTATGCCACCACTCAATCACACGCTCATTTTGATTTCCAACGTTGCAACTGTTTATCGTACAACTCATCTGCATTGCTACTGCAACAGCAATGGCCCCGGCACTTACGTCGAACAGCCTCCAGTACCTTGCTTCAACTCCACTTCCGAACCATGTCAGATCGAGACCAACGAAGAAATTCACCGTCGTGTACGCGAAACAGACCCCGAGCAGCACTGAAGATGGCGGAGAAGTCGCAACAAAGAAGACGTTCTCCTTCGACTTCGATTTCGCGAAAATCCCACTCGACACGAAGTCATTGATTCCGGTAGTCAGTAATCCGTCGACGGGTTTGTTTTCTAACAGGAGAAGAAAGGATCCGAAGACGGTGTTCGTCGCCGGAGCCACTGGCCAACTTGGAAGCAGGATTGCATTGACACTGTTAAGACGAGGGTATATTGTCCGAGCCGGCGTGCCGGAGCTCAGTGCAGCTCAAGACCTTGCCAGACTTGCAGCAACATACAAGGTTAGAACACTACTGCAAAGTCTAAACTGTTTCTGTTTAGAAAACTACTGCAAAATCAAACAAGTTTAACTGTTTCTGTTTTTGGGCCTAACACCATAGTAGACCCTGAGAAGAAAGCCCGAGCCCAATAACTACTAAGATTATTTGTAACAGATAATTTCGCCGGAGGAATCACGGCGACTTAACGCCGTTGAGTCTTTATTCGACGACGCTGAATCCATCGCTAAAGCAATCGGGCCAGCAACGAAAGTCGCCGTTACAGTTGGGCCGTTAGAAAACGGTGCAACCAGTGAGGTCACCACTAACGACGCCGTTGAAGTAATCCGCGCTGCACAACTAGCCGGTGTCAGCCACGTGGCGATCATTTACGATTCTGGAGCTAACGGTGATTTTAGCGCCGTTGATAACGGTTCGACGTATAACGTGATCGATGGGATTACTTCTTTCATCAGCAATCTTTCAGCGCTGCTGAATTTCAATCCTTCGAAGCAGCTGTCGATCGAAGAGTTGTTGCAGCGTGTTGTGGAGACTGATGTTGCCTACACGGTTATTAAGACTTCAGTCACCGACGAATACGCCGCGGAGACCGACTACGGTCTTATTGTATCTGGCGAACGCACCGCCGCCGCTGGCAGTGAAGAGTTATTCAAGGTATTCAATGAATCTCGTCAATATATTTTAGTAACAAAATTGGTGTTGTCAAGAATGCAGCTTGTAGATTTTGTGAATTGCGGTTTAATTGATTGAAGTTGTACAGGTGCCAATGTCACGGATAGCAAGTTTTGTTGCGGATATTTTTTCGAACACCTTGGTTGCAGAGAATAAGGTGAGGAGATGGGTTTCTTCTTAAGTTAGCCTAGCATTGGTTTGATAAGTTTCTTATGAAGAACTGGAGTTGAAATTGTTCCTCTTATCGGTGAAAGATATGTTTATTTATTATTATTTTCTGAAGAACTGGCGCTGCCTTAAGATAATTACCTACTCACCTGGCAGGGACGAGGTAAACAAGAAAAAGTGCAAATAAATTTCTGGTTATGGTTGGCATTTCGTGCTTGCAAAAGATGTGCTAGTGAATTCTCGAGGAAAATATTTTTATCTGAAGTAAACTTCTTTTGACAGGTTGTTGAGGTTTGTACAGGTCCCTGTGCTCCTTCAAAGACTGTAGCTGAATTTTTCAGGTGATTCAACACAACTTCAACAGAACCTCTTAAGCAAGAGTACTCTTGAACCTTTTATGAAGATTTTTAGTACAAGTAACATTCCAGATTGAGATGCCTTTGGATTTTCCTTATCTTTTAATTCTTACTACGTTGTCATGAATGGAAGTGTATAGTATTTAATTTAAAGGTTTAGCTTTGAGGAACTTCAATGAACAGTTTACACAAGCTGCACATCACTCAGTTGGGCCAGTGCTTATTTTACACCCCTAGCTTCAGGGACATAGAACGTGTATGATCACCTGAATCTGCTCCATGTCTCTTGCGTGCAGCTCATGTGTCCTGTTCTTCTTGGTTTTGGTGTGCTGGGCCTACAAATTGATATGTTAACTTACCTTGCATAAGCCTTATCTATTTATGCACTTGGAAGGTGGAGTTCATGTGATATTTCTTTTGCCAACTTAGGGTATTCACAATTGCTGATACAATTCCTTATAGAGATCAATTACTTACTGTGCCTCTAAATGACAATTGTTCCAATAGTCGAATACACATTTGAAGTATCATGTTGTAAAATCCATTTGGGAGGTTGTAAAACAAATTTAGGCCTGTCAATGACTCAACGTTAAAGTATGGGACTTGGTTCTTAAGAAGCTAGCGAGTAGAATCCCATTCAACATGATCTCAATGCTTCGCTGCAATTACAACATCAGTGTTCATAATATGTTGTGGCAACTTTTTTATTAGGCTGTCTCATCATTGAATGATGCAGCTTACATTTGGTTTCAATAAGAGCATTTTCCACTCATTTTTTGATGATCTTGCTTTAGTTACTAGTCTTCCTAAAATAGTTTGGTATATCTCTTTTAGCGCTATTCCTGAGGATGGGAGAAGAAAAGATTATGCAGAAGCCCTTGCCAAAGCAAAGGCAGAGGAAGATGCACTGCTAGCCACTCAGAGAGCTCGAGAAGCAGCAGAAGCAACTAAGAAACTCGAGGAAGAGATGAAGCGGCTCAAAGAACAAGAAGCTAAGGCCTCTAACCTTGCTGAAGAAGCTCGTGAAAGAGGAGAACCAACTCCTGCAGCGCAACCTTCCGTCGAAGACCTCTTGAGCAAAGCAAAAGGCTTTGGGGCTGGATTCTCCTGGGAGAAACTGAGTTCACAAATTTCAACTGCAGTTGCTCAAACTTCCAACGGAAAACCACTAACGCAAATAGCCACTGTCAGAGGTGAGGCGAAGGCTCGTAAGTTGCCACCGCAAAAGGCTGTTGTGAAAAAGCAACCTGCAACCAAAGCAAAGGTCGAAGAACCCGAGCAGAAATCAGAGGCCAAGAACTTTTTGGGAGGCCTGTTCAGGCAAGAAACAATTTACATAGACGACGATTGAGAGCTCAGTGCATGGTGTTGTTTGTATATTTTGATCTCTTTTACAAAGTTTTATTATTATTCTTGGCATGTGTTTTGACTTTCATGGATTGCATATAAAACGTATATATAGTTTCTATTACTTTTGTTCCAAATGTCAATAGCTAGTTTGTCAATCAATGTAGAAATCCTTGAATTGCTGAATACAAAAATTTCAATGTTCGTCTAATATCTATCTAGCTGTCCACCTCTTACCAAACTTTGAATTTGAATGAATGTTCATGATTAACTTTCATATTCTCCACATATATGTTCCCCATCAAAGCTGAGATAATAGACCATGGAATGAAAAGATAATAACTATTTCTAGTGAATTTCTTTGATGAATTTCATGTTAAGTTGAAAAATAAAAGTTTTAACCAGTGGCAGGTGCACATCTGTTTACGAACATTTTCTTGTCTCTGAGTACGTAATATTTTGAAGACAAAAAGGAAATAACTGTTTAGGAGGTGATCTGTGAACCAAATAAATCTCAATTATTCATTCCTGCTTCATAAAATTTGGCTACATTCATAGATCATTTCTCCTAGAAATTTAAAAGGTTATCCATCCAGAAACTTAGAAGCCAACGTATACGTGTACACAGATGCCTTACATAATTGAGCACACTGAATATAAAATAAATACAATAAATAATACAAGAATTATTTGTTTCATTTCAGTTAATATTCCAGAAAGAAGAAGGTGTCATCAAATCCTTCTTCTTAACAAATAACTACAAGAATGGATTATTAGATAAACCAGAATAGAAGAAACAATGAAGTGTACTAGAAAATTTTTTTTTGGTCCTTTATAGATTATTATAATATTTTACTTACCTTTTTTTCTTGTAGGCATGTAGAAATTTGAGGTTTTACTTTTTTGACAATGAAGAGCAACAACAAAAAAACTGATTATTCAACAACTTTTTAAGATTTATGTGTTTGATTTAAGTTTCATAAAAATAAATTTTATAAAAATAAAAATTCGTTCAAAATTATATTCAACAAAAATATATAATCAAAATAAATAAAATATAAAATAAAATTAAAGTAGTCCTATTCAAAATTTAACAAAAAAATAACCTTTTAGAAAAAATTAAAATATACCCTAAATTCACAGGGCCAAAGAGTAGTGTTGTTTTCTGTTTCAGTATGATTGCTTTATAATTTCTTTTGCTTCCTCCATGAAACAGCTAAAAATAACATTAATAATGTAGTCAGAATCCCAGAAGAAACACACAAG
Organism: Acanthochlamys bracteata; assembly: GCA_019914995.1. Classification (NCBI taxonomy): domain Eukaryota; kingdom Viridiplantae; phylum Streptophyta; class Magnoliopsida; order Pandanales; family Velloziaceae; genus Acanthochlamys; species Acanthochlamys bracteata. The sequence goes on along the minus strand of CM034138.1, from coordinate 315,417 downwards.
TACAGCACTGAAACTGAAAGTGCCCTTATCATAAAATCTGCACTCCACAAACCCAACAAAGCACACACCACATCAATCTAAATAAGAATTTTCTTCTTTTTTTTTTACTTAAAAGAAAAAAGAACACAATGGATGATGAATGGAAGATGCTCAACAACTCTTTCTCTTATCACTCCAACCCCCAAGTCCTATCAATCAAAACTATAAACCTGCTAGTTGTATATTATACGTTTTGAAATTTGAAGAAAGTTGTTATAATTTCTTCTCTTTTAATTTCCTTTAGTCCAACCTACTCAACCAAAATTCTTCTCTTTTCACTGTTCACTACCAATCAGATCACAAGTCTATCCAAATCCAAAACCAGCCTGTACTAGTAATTAATTATCTGTCTTAACAATCAGCTTCCTGTTCTTATTCCTGCAGAAGAAATGAAATGAAATGAAAATGAAAGAAGCATATGCATGCCATTTTCATTTGATATTACTCTTGTCATGATCAGGAATCAAAACAAACAGAGAGAACTGACCGCTGCAACTTTTTCCCATCGCTGATCAACTGCTCAACGCCAGCCGAATTGTTTCTGTAGGAGTTGTATAGCTTATTTTTGTTCGACTCCGGTCCGGCAAAACATGTTTGTCTTGAATAAGAAAATTTTGTTAAGGTCCCAATATTTCTAGAAGTTTTCGAGACATAAGCTATAGCTAATACGGAAAAAACAAGGATTTGACTCGTGAATAGAAAAAAAGGCTCGAGATAATAATTATTTCAAAGAAGTAGAAGAAGAAGCAGCTAAGTGTCTACAAATTACATTGCGACTATATGCTGGTAGTACAAATCAAAGCTTCAAACTAGCTACATTTTAACAAAGAAGAAATTCAAACTAAGTAAACAGATTAATGCGCGCATAATAGAAGTTTACAAAGTTACAAGAAGAAGAAATTGATTTTGATGATAATAAGACTAGGTAGTGTGGAAGGAAATTAAGAAAGATGAGAACTACTAGCTAGTAAGACGGAGGTGGACGAGAACCAGCAGCAGCAGAAGCCCATGAACCAAACACATCATGAGATGATATCTGCGACCCATTGCTCACCATGGTTTGCTGCAAATTATACACCGGCATTGCAGAAGGATCTCCGCCCCCGACACCGGCGGAAGCTCCCGGCGGACTCTGCTGCAGTCCTTCAGATGTTGCTGGCGGCTGAACGGCGTTCTCCGCCGGCGTTTCTTCGTCTTCCAACGGCAGTCTTTCGTATGTTGCGTTAGCGAAAGTTGCAGCTATAATCATTACAGGCCCTGAAGCAACCAGCTCTCCCATAACACTCCCACCGACTACTTGTCCTTGTCCTCCGGCGAGATAAACAGTTAACCCTGTTGCTCCCGGCGGAGACGGCGGTGGTAGAAAAGAACCACAGAGCGAAAGAATCTCGAACCTTCCACGCAAGGCAACTACCGCACCCGGCGGCGCAGCTGGTTGCCGGAGAGTAACGTTAGCGACAACTCCACTACCTGAAAGCACAGAAACACCGCGTTGGCGTCGGTGAGCGAAAGAAGAGATCGCTTCCATGATATCAGTGCCGCTCGCAATCTCAAGAACATGAGATCGGAGAGCATTGGGGCTTTCACGTGTTACAATAACCGGTGGTTTCGGTTTGTTCTTGGAACCCGGTGGACGACCACGTGGACGACGGGTGGAAGACGCAAAACCGCCACTGTTGCCGGAAGTAGGGTTAGCCGCGTCAGCGTTGTCTTCGTCTTCGTTGGTTTGGTTCTGGTTGCTGCCGCTGCTGTTGGGAGTTGTTGGGTCTGGTGGTACTTCTGATTGTCTCTGTTGCATGGTGTAGAAATGATTGTGATCGATTTCTGGGTTTCGTAGATGGAGAGAAGGGATCGCCGGCGATGCGGATGCAACCGGGTCGACCCCTCCCATCACTGCACTGCCTCCCCACCAACGGTTTGCCAGCTCTTCTGAAGTATGTAAAACCCAACACACAAGAAGAATAAGCTTGTCTTTTTGAACTAGTTAGGGAGAAAGATTTTGGACTTGTTTTCTTGTTCTGCTGTGTTTAGCAATGCACTACCTTGTGCAGCACTATGTAACGGTGTGGTAAAAAAAGAGAAAAGACGGAAATTATCTGAAATCACCGACTGACAACAGATAGACCTGCAGCAGATCGATTGATGACAACTTGTAATACCCTCGCTCTTTCTCTGTTCTACTCTTCTCGGATATCTAAGCAAAGGAGGGAAGCAGATGAATTATTAATAATGAAATCTTTGCATTAAATTTGCTTCTTTACTTGGATTGTTCCTGCTGCTGCTTTTGCTTTCTAGCTCTTCTGATCTTTACTTTACTTTATAGTGATAATGAATGATGGATGGATGATTCAATCGGTAGTGCTTCTTATCTTCATGATCCGTTTCTTTCGACAGCAGTAGATGCATAGCAAGCAAACCTGTTATAAACCATTTCATTAATTTACTCCTTTATCAATCAATATATCCCAAAAAAACAAACGCAAGCAAGGTAGAAACAGAAGAACAATAATAATGCGTACCATATATATATGCACCAAGTTAACGACTCCTTGGCCAATTGAAGTTCTCTCCTTTTCCTTTCATTATACTACCTATCAAAGAAAGCAATTTCTATACGAATCTGTGTTTTGCAATATATATATCGAGAAGAGCTAGTAGCGATATGATGATGATGATGAAGATAATGGCGTGGAAGCAGGTGACACGAAAGCTCTATATTTGAAGTTGTCCACAACCATAAATAAGAGCGAGAGAGAATAAGAAGATGATGAATTTGAACAAGGGTTTACTTACCTAAAATGATTGATTGGGTTTTGGTTCATTGACTGAAGAAGAAGAAGAAGGAGAGAACGGGGGAGGCTGGCGGGCGGGCGGGCGATCGCTGTTGATTGATTGGTGTTGTTGTTGTGTTGTGTATTGTAGGTAGGGTAACGTGCGCACGAGCAAGTGGGGAAAACAAGCAACAATGTAAACACTGGGCGAACCAAAAAAAACCATTTCAACCAAAAAGCCAACTCGAGTCCCGACAAATTCGTCTGACCAAGACCATTTCTAATTAATAACTACTACTAATAATTTCGACATAGTGAAGTGAAGTAATTAAGTTAGCCAGGAGTCGTGCTTGATTCATTAAATTAGATTACCTAATCTACTGTTTACTTGTGCTGCTGCTGGAGTAGTACTACTACTACCGTGAGGAAGGAAATAAAAGCACAGCTGAGCTGGGTCGTGCATGCCCTGCTGCAAGTTTTGACAATGCTCCAAACAAACATTAGACTAACTACAGATAATTAATTTAATATTTTGACGAACCAAAACCAAAATAGTCAGACACGCAATTTGTTTATTTGTTCATAGAGATTAATTTCAATTTTTACTGTTATTCTTTCTTTTGGTTGAAAAGAAAGTTCAATTTACTTTTCTATTTTTTTATTTTAATTTTTAAAAATAAATTTATTTAAACTTTTAAATAAAAAATTTTCATCGTAATATTAATTACTAATTAATTTTATAATTAATTTTTTAAAAAAAATTTATTTAAATTTTTTTTCCAAAAGTACTCCTGTTTGAAAGAGACGTGAATGAGCAAAATAGGAAAACGTCGGCGAGCCTAATATGGACAGACAGAAGGAAATTATAATAGTGACTCGTGTTGTACGTGTTAATGGGCCCAATTCGGCCGCAATGATTTATTCTTACAAGGCCCATATCACATGTTAATAATACTGGTTTAGAATTCGGTCTTTACTCTCTGCAGTGTGCATGAACCATGAATTTGCATTTCTGCCTGTTTTAGGTCTGGGCCAAACCCTAAATTTCAAGGTACGCATGCGTACCTCTACAACAATCGCGCACACACCCACAGGTCAATCACCATAGAATTCCAATTATTAAAATATTTCAGTAGTTGCTGTTGCTGTATAAACACATAGTCACGGATGCTCATGTGGCTAGGTTTTATGTGAAAAGATTTTATAGTTTATAGGAACTGAAAGATTTATAGTCTCTGGCAACTTTGTAATATATGTTTTTAGGCCTAGCTAACCAGACTGGTCTATAAAGCTAGCAACTTAAAGCAGGCTGTACTAAGATAAGCAGAGAAATCCTAAGCCTATGGGCTTTTAATTGGCCGTTTTGTTCGATTCAAACCTGCTTTGAAATCCAGTCAGCGTCATCAAACCATTATCTAGATAAGTCCAGGAACGAGAACGAACACTTTCTTCCAAACATCAAAACCCAAAAAGAGAGACTTTAGTTCCACAAAACTCAGGCGAGCGGATGGCCGGAATTATTCTTGAAGCAACAACATTGCCTCTGTCTCTGCAATGTTAACAACGTTGCGTGACGATGAGAACTCTCGTGCTCTGCTCCCGTTCTAATCCATCTTCTTCAACCCGAACACGGTTTCCATTGTTGTTCTTAATGAGTTTAAGTTCAGGTTCAAATTCCAGAACCATCTGGAATTCGGGTTTCACCTGTGGTCAATCTTGAAGCATTTGGGCAGAACATAGGCCGTAGTTGCGCGCGTGAGCTCGATGCTGTCTCGTGCTGTTTCACTGATCCTGCTCTTGCTTTCAAGGTATCTAACTCAGAGTGAACCCAACTACTGAAAATGCAACAAGGGGAACACTCCTATATGCAAAAGATACCAGTTAGCATTCTGTAAATTTCGCCGCATTTGTTACTGCTGGACGTTTGCTGCTTCTTTACTTTTGGAGAACTCTTTTGATTACATGCTGCGCATTGATTGTTTTCCATGAGCAGGAAACAGAAGAGCGTTAGCCTGTAACAGCATCATGCAATGTGAATCATTCAAGTAACATCTTGAATTTCTCTTACAGATCGATGACTGCTATTTGCTTGTGTCCCCGCATTCCCAACACCGTCCCGAACGAATGCATCACGCTCTCCGACGGCAAATTCGATATGCCACATCTGTCCACGAAGAAAACGGTGTCGTCGTAGCCCATTACAAACCACCGGATGTTTAACTCTTCTCTACCGCAACGGCGAATGATTCTGCTGCGGTCATCGCCATGCGACACGCTGCTTTGTGCCAACTGAATTTTCTAACGTCAGACTTGGAGACTTTGTAGGGCGAGCGTTTCCGGCCAGGGATGTAATGGTACATTCTTCTTCTAACCAGATATATGCAAGTGTTACTCCGTGCCGCCACCATAGCTCCATCTAGTCCTTCCGTTGGGGCCATGTCTTCGCTGACCGCCGATAATGAAGAAGTTTATTAAAGTTATTCAAGGAGCTTTAAAACTTGAAAGAGAACCTATAAGCTAGCCCACCCTGTTTTATCTCAACTACTAGGCCTTAAAAAGCTATTAATTAACTGTATATGATTCTTCATATTCATTCCTATATCATCATATCAAATATCTATACATTGATCTTGTTTGTGTCAGGTATATATTTGATAAAAGAAAGAAACCATAGATGAAAAACCAGTAGCAGTCCTACAAAAGAATTCTTATACTGTTTTATATCTTCATCCAAACCGATAAATTAAGTATTATTTACGGCCAGCTGCAGAATCCTGCGGCGGGTCATGCCCCAACCGCAGTTCTAGATCCAAACCGCCATGGACATTCCTCGAACTTTCCGATCCTTTCTTCTGATCACCATCTTCTTCGCTTGCCGTTGATGGGCCCCCTGCTTCATGTATATGACTGGTAGCTTCTAAAATTTCCAGCCATTGAAACTGCACCGGGGATCTTGCGACAAACGGAAAAGGGGAAGCAGGACAGAAGCTTATATTAGAATCTATCATTGCTGCTGTCGCCGATGATGACGAAGATGAAGACTGAAACTTAACGATCTTTGCTCTTTCTTTTCGATGTATATTCATGTGTCCACCTAAGGCTTGAGCGTTTGAGAAACCCATCTTGCAGAAGGTGCAGTTGTACGTTCGGGTGGAGACAGCGGGTAATTGCTCCTCCGCGCATATAGATAGGGGCGTTGCACTCTCTGCAGGTTCTTCCAAAGGGGTGTCCCGATCGCCACCAACAGAGTTTTCCATGATCGGCGATTACTTTCTGCTTCCCTTAGAACTAGACGAGGAAGGAGAGAAACCTTCCGCATGCTATAAGCGGGAATATGGCCACGGCATTTCGCATTATCCCGTTCTCCATTTTGTTATATCCGCGCACGTTTCTGCACACTAATTAATTCTTGCATACGGAATCAAGTCTTTCACTAATTAAATTGTATATGTTCCCTTCCGTGCGACTCGATCTCCGGCGACTGCGTAGTCGGTCAGCCATCTCTTCGCAATGCAAAGGAGTATATATAGCTGGATTCATTGCTGCAGGCTGGCCGGGGAACTAATTAATCAAATCAAAGCTCCTGCGTTACTTCATTACCGCATCACAGCTAGTAGCTAGCTAGCTGCATTCCCAACTGGTTTTCCTCCATTGGCCAACTCCACGAAATTTGTACATCTCTCAATCTCTTGTATATATATTTATTATCAGTTCAATCACATTTCATTCATGGGTTGGCATGTAAGTTTAGATTATATTAACCTTAACATTAGATCACGCCATGTATAGATTTTGAGTGCGTTACTATTACCAAATGTAGAGAGCCAGCTATTCGTTGAACTGATCAGTGGATATTGATTGATTTTGATATAAGAATTCGTTTCTTTAGTAGATAAAATTGGAACAAGTATACCATTATCGGAACAAGTACTGTATCGTTACTTATCATATACTTCGTATTCATTCATTGTATAATATGATGGGCCGAATAATGCACCTGAAATATGAACCTTACGATGAAGAGAAGAAAGCCCATTAAGCCCATTCATGACTCCACGAAATAAGGAGTCGCACGTTTAATTTAAAAAAAACAAAAGAAAAAGAAAAAGAGGAGCTGCAAAGATGACTCACACACGGCGTTTGCCAAATTGCAGAAACCGCACAAATATTTTTTCCTATTTAAGACCCCGATAAAAGGAAAAATAAAACAAATTCGATTTTATACGTCTCTTATATATCATGTTCCAGTTCATTAATGTTTGGTAAGCCAATAAAGAAGAAGAAAATAAATGCTGCAAAGCCTTTTTTTTCTTTTTAGAACTTGGTTCGTGTTGCTATCAACTGGCAATATCGGCGTTATGTTTTCTTTTGAGAGCTGATGACTATAAGCTGGTTTAGGTAAACCTATCTATTAACGGAGAATGAAAGCTCTACTCAAAATTTTTTTATTGTTTTAAAAAAATTGTATTTTAAAAGCAAACGCTGTCTGATTTGAATAGTAACAAACCACAAAAAAGAGTTTGATTGTTTAGCGGAATTGGAAGGCCCATTTACGTTTTAATGGACTTTAATTGAATCGATGATGGCGTGAGCAGTAGTTGAGGGCGTTCTATAGTGCATTTTGTTCTACATTTCGGTTGTATTTAAATATTTATAATTGAATTTCGTAAAAATAAAAAATAAAATTTTTTAAAAAATAAAATAAAAATAAAGTTTTATATTTATGTGTCAATAAATTTTAGAAATACATTAAAAATTTAAAAATATAATTATATTAAAAAATATATAAATAAAAAAATTAAAATTAAAATTTCATATAAAAAATAAAATTTTAAATTTTTTATATAATTAAAATATATAAATTATTCGAATAAAAAAAAAAAAAAAAATTACGCTCATTTAAAATATGCCCTTAGTTCTACTTAAATGTTTTAAATAATTTTCGCTCTACTTTTCGTTCTACTTATTAGAAATAATTTTAAATAATTTTTTTTGTTATAAAAATGCTTATTTAAGCATTTTTTAACGACCCTGTAGTGAGCTGAACTATAATTCTTTGAATTTACAACGAAGTCAATGTCATCACCTTTAACATCAAGCAACATGATTGAGGAGGTCAAAAGTAACAAACAAAAATTTCCATCAAATTCACTGCACTGTAAACAAAGAAGAAACAAACAAAAATCTCAATGCTTTTCATTCCAATATACCAATCACAAATGCTTCTCTCTAAATCGTCGATAAAATTAATTTTTATAAATGAGAAGATCTCACAATCAGAAAAGTCTTCAGCGAAAAGAGAAATTTTAGCAATGAATGAATGAACGAATAAAAGAAAGAGAGAACAAATAACAGCCGGCTGTGCTGGAAAGAACGATAATAACCAGTCCACAGATGAGCCCACAGGCAAATTGACAACAGCTTTCATTCATCAGCTTGAAAGATTCTCAACGAGATTTCTTTCCATTTCATTAGGTACACGTATTTGTTCAACTTTTTAAAAAATTTTTTGGTATGACGAACAGCGAGCGAGGGAGCAAGAAATAGTGAGAACCGGTAAAGATCCGGCGGCAGATTTCGATAGCGACTCTCTTGCGCTTCCGCCTGTAATCGCCCACCGATTTCACATGCTTCTCTTTTTCTTCGAACTCTAGTTTCTGATTGATATGAGCTGAAAATTGTTTGGTTTCGTGACTCATTGAGTCAGAAGATCGACCGAATCTTAACAGCACGTTCACCAGTCCAACTTCTCCACGTAAATTCATCGTTAGTGTATATCAGAAGACTAGAATTATTTACAAATTGTTCTGACTTCAAAGGAAAGGGCGGATAAAAATTTAATATTTTGTTCTGTGAGAAATCAAGTTGGGAACGCTTTGGCACGTCTTTGTTGGAGGTTTCTATATTAATTAGATCAACTAAACAACGTTGACGCCCTTAATTTTATAGTAGACTTGCGTTGATAGTCAGTGTTCTAATTCCAGAAAAAGAAAACTAATTAATGTTTACTCAGCTAATTATATTTAGTTGAATTACTAATTAAATTCTTAAATCATTTTATCGCATGATATCAGTTAATAGAAATTTCGAGTGACGGTGTAATTTATTCTACAAATAACTTTTATGAAATTAAATTCTGTAAAATAAAAAAATTTAGTAAAAACTTAAATTCAGTAAATTTGATGAATTAAATTATAAATAGAATATAGAAACCAATTCAGATTTCAAAATTTATTAAAATTTTATGTTACAGAAATCATCCTCAAAAGTACAACTTAAAACAATGTCCTGCCGTTTCTGAGCCATCTCGTCCCCATGCAGACGTGTTCTTTAACAGCCGTTATTATATCAATTCTTTTTAAGATATTACTTTATTTAAACAACAGATGAACAGATTTATTTATCACTTAATATTTTTTAGCCTAACAAGGCTCTCTAAGTCCACGGAAGCAACACCCACGCGTCACGTTACCACCGTCCAACTTCTTTAGATATTTTCCAACCTCTCTAAGCCACGCGTTGATATGCTACAAGACCTCGTAAAACCGTCGGATGGAAGTGTCGTGTTGTGATCAGAACCGAAGAAATATCTTTTTGCTAGACTGCTTTCGTTTGCGTTTGGGAAAGAAAATACTGAACCAGAGCGAGAGGGCGGCCATGTGCGTGTCGGGAAAGTAACGCTTTAAACCAGCTGTGTGGGGTTCAGAGACATCCACGTGTCCTATATTTTACACGTGGTTGTTCAAACCGCTGTTTGTAATCTAATGAACGGTTACGATTTAACTGAGCTGGTCATTGCCCGAGACGGTGTCGGGCAGCTGCCCTTTTGGCCCCACCTCGTTCCCTCTTTCTGTCCTTTTTCCGGTTCCATTTATTTTCCCTGGTTCTTTCGAATTTTCTTCATTCATTTGTTCACAAACAAGAACAAGAACGAAGATTTGTATGATTTTTTTAGCTCGGGTACAATTGATTGTTAAATTTTCAATTTAAATCGAGTCTGGTTGAAGAAAAGAATACATGGCGGACATTTGTTGTGACGTGAGTCCTAGAGAAGCAACGGTGGAGGTGTCGGAGTCGAGTCCGAGAACAGCGAGGAGACGTAGGATGGAGATCAGACGGTTTAGATTCGTTGGAGATGAATCAATAGCAGCAGCTACTGCTGCAGCAGAGCCGGAAAGGAAACGGCATAGAGTGGTGGAACCTTCGACACCGTCCCCGCCTCCGCCACAGGTCTCTTCAACAAACACGAGATTGTCTCTCTCACCACCAGCGGAGACGGTGCGGACTCGTTCTGAATTACCTGTTGCTTCTTCTGCATCTATTACTGACACGCGTCCGAAGTATGGGACAAGTTCCGTGTGTGGGAGGAGAAGGGACATGGAGGACGCCGTCTCCGTTCGCCCGAAGTTCTTTAACCACAGCGACAAGTATCATCTCTTCGGTGTCTTCGACGGCCATGGTTGCTCTCATGTAAGCAAACAACTCTTAATCTTTCTTCATAGATCTGAAGAAAAATTTCGATTGCAATCGAGATCTTGTGAACTAACTCGGCTTCTGATCTGTTCCAGGTGGCGACATCTTGTAGCGAACGCATGCATGAAATAGTAGCGGACGAGCTTGAAAGGATCAACGCCGGTGGTGGTGAAGGTCAGCCGGCATGGGACGAAGTGATGAAAAACAGCTTCTCTAGAATGGACGCAGAGGTCGGTGGTTGGAGAAACAACCGGCCGGCGACGGCAAGCTGCCGGTGCGTTCAACTGCAAGCTTCTAACAGCGACCATGTGGGGTCCACCGCTACCGTCTCTGTCGTTACCGACGACCGCATCGTCGTCGCTAACTGCGGGGACTCGCGTGCTGTTCTTTGCCGCCGAGGTGTTCCTGTTCCTCTCTCTACTGATCACAAGCCAGACCGTCATGACGAACTCCTCCGGATCGAAGCTGCTGGCGGCCGTGTTATATACTGGGACGGTGCTCGTGTTCTCGGCGTTCTGGCCATGTCGCGAGCCATCGGCGATAACTATCTAAAACCATTCGTCATTTCGGAGCCCGAGATAACCGTGACTGAACGGAGCGATGAAGATGAGTGTCTGATTATAGCTAGTGATGGATTGTGGGACGTACTAACGAACGAGATGGCGTGTGATATCGCGAGAATGTGTTTGCGAAGCGGCGGAAGACGGAGAACCGCCGGCGATGGGTTGAAGGCGACGTGTGAGAACGGACCTGATAGAGCTTGTTCTGATGCGGCGATGCTGCTGACGAAGGTGGCGCTTGCAAGACACAGCGCTGATAATGTCAGTGTCGTCGTTGTAGATCTGAGAAGAAAATCTTCATCGCAGTAGTAATTAATTGGGAAATTAATCCAGAAAACAAAAAAGTTAAACGATCGATGGAAGATAAAATTTAGGATAGAAATTTCTTGTAATTTTTTCGTTCGAAATTCATTAGTTGGATAATTTACGTTTTTCGAGAAGTTTTTATCAGATGCAAGGTTGCTACTTGCAACCATCATCAATAGAGAGATCAGAGACAAGCTGAAACAGGCATACGCTGTGCCTTCGAAGTTCTTCCTTACAGATATGATTCGTCGAGAAATAGCTCCATTTTTTTCTTTGGGATTTTGTTCTTCGCCATTCTGAATAACAGAACAGAATCTACAAGTTCGCTTTTTTGATTGATTGGAGTTTGGTTGATTTGGTCTTGACTTGAATGCAACACTGAACAGAAGATTAGCAAGCTAATATATTAGATTGGAGGGAAGGCAGGTTGTGACTGTTTGTGCTGGAGTGTTGCTAATCTACGGGACGATAAACAAAACGCTATCAGTCCGACTGCTCCTCTTTTGGTTGACAGCTACTCACCAAATATTTATATATTTTTTTACCAATCCTCAGTTTTCTTTCTTCTTTGTTTTCCTTGTGCAGTTCCCAGTTTTGCTTCCAGAAAATGGTTAACAGCTGTGATTTTCATCTCCTGATTTCTTTTAAAATTCATCAAAGAAAACAAAAAGGCAGAAAGTGTTTACTGTGATGGAAAGCTTAACCTTTAAAATTTTATAACATACTAAATTTTATTTTCAATAATAATAATTTTATTAAAAGTTTATATTAAGCAATTCTAAATTACTTTTTAGGTATCGTTTGACTGTACTTACTAATTTTTTTTATATTTTATTTGGTGATTTTTAATAGATTTTTAATAATATCTTGTACATTTAAATTTTAAAAAGAAATTATACATTGTAATATCATTATTATATTTTATTTTAAAAAATAAATAATAATAAAACTTATTTCTTAAAAATTTATTTAATATTTTCTATTTAAAAATTTTTTCATTAGTAAGCACTTCCATAGATCTCCTTTATCTTCTGTCGTCTTCTGTTTCTATAAAGTGACGGTAGTTTATAAATAGACGTGGGCTGTAAGAAGCCCAATCTTATGCTGAACAAAGACCATTTAGGTTGCAAGTATACAAATAACAATTTCAGTTACAGGGAAGTAATAAATTACAGAACCGAAAAGCAGTAACTTTTACTACATTTGAAAAGCCGAAAATCGGAAAAGAGAACGTTTAATAATATTTATAAATATATACTTTTTTAAATAAAGGATATTTTTATTTTTTAAAAGAAAAAATAGTTTTATTTTTTAAATTTTAAATAAATTTTTATTATTTATAAAATTTAATATTAAAAATTAAAATTTTAAAAATTATTTTTTTGAAATGTAATGCCAAAGGGGGCCGGAAACATACAAAAATCTCTTTTGGCTCGGTCAGGCAAACCCGAACGAAACCGGTCCGCTTACACCCCTAATCCATGACAAAGCTCAGAAAACGCACTACTTCACCAGTTTGATGAGATCAAACTGAGTAGCACAATCTCGAAAAAGATTCAGTAGCACAAAGCTCTGAAAACGTACTACACCCCTAATCTTCTTTCTTTTTTCTTTTTTTTGGACAGATTAGTTAATGTTCTATCCTGATTCAATCTCTCTTCTCTATTGGATTCAAACTTCTGAGTGATTCGAAAGATGGTTTTTTTTTATTGTGATTGTTGCTAACTCTTCAACGTTTTGCTTGCTTCCAATGCGTATGTTGCATCCATTGTTTAGATTGATTTGAGCAAACCATGTATATGTCGAATCGAATACTTTCACGAAATATTAAGTTAGAGATCTAAATTTCATTCATAGACGTTGTTGAGATTTAGTAGATGCGTCTAAAAGAATTAGGAGATTCTACAAATAAGTTACAGATTCAGGAAGCTTTATTATCCATAAGAGACAGATATACTTAACTAGGATGTGAAAACAGTGGGATTAAAATTTATTTGCAGTTTTACTATCAGTTACTTGATTTGAAGTTGTTGTTTCAAGCTAGGTATTGGTTTGCAGGATTTCTTTTGTTTCTATGTAGTGCAGATAGAAGTTATTTTGATTTGGAGATCGACTTTTTCTTTTTTTTTGTTTGTTTGTGTTTTGGCGTCGTTATCAGGTTTAGCCTGCGTGGATGTAATGAGCTACTATGGTTAAAAGATATGAATTCATATTGTGAACTGGAGCTCTGCCTCGAAGATATCCTTTCTTTAGTGAAGCCTTCTGAAAGTGACAGAGACAGACTAGATCGAGTTAACACTGTCTCTGAGCTTTCAAACATTGTTAGAAGCATTGAGAGTTTGAAAGGTAAGTAGTTTTTGTCTTATGGAAATAATCTGTCACCTACGCTTGTATGATCAGGAGATGTATCATGTAGCATAGTGTCTCATAGATACAGTGTTTGATTTGTTTCCATCAGTTAGTTGGTTATATCATAGTTGTACATAATGAATATACTTCGTGTTCTTTATGAGTTGCCCTTTTTTTATCTGGAAAGCAGGTGCCCTTGTTAGGCCCTTTGGATCCTTTATTTTGAACCTATATACCAAATGTGGGGACTTGGATATATCTATTGACATCCCAACTGGTTCACATATTTGTGATATCAAAAGCAAGCAGCGGATGTTGAGAGATATATGTAACAACTTGTAGCTTGGATCTGCTAGATTTATATTAGTAGTTCATGGCTGCATGCATTTCAGGAAGCACATGAATGTTGGGATAGTGAGTAGCCCATAAGAAGACTGCATTTTGTCAGACAGTTAAAAAGCAGGACTTGTTTAGTGTCTGTCTTAGCAGTAACCTTTTCTGCAATTTAAAGAACTGACTGCCTATAATAAACCCACATGTGAAATCTACCGTTGGACGGGTATACAACAAGAAAACCCTTATTTGGATTTTGGATATTCTCTCTATTTGTTTTTAAGTTTATTAGCTACATGTGTTTTTGTTTTACAAGTGTTTGTTATTGGGTAAGCTCGCTCATAGAACTGTAGGCTCTGCTGGCCATCTTTTAAATCCTTTGCAGATTTCTAGTTTAACATACTTGGACTTGTTTTTCATGCTGGAATATTCGTAATTGATTAAATATTTTTGGGGTTAACTCTAATGTTTGTTTGAAGGTAGCAATAACCTACTTTTGTGAGAAGATTCCCTTTGTGACTCTGTCCTGTTTCAGGTGTCACTTGTGAGTCCACCTCCAAATTCATTGCACATGCAAGGGTTCCGCTTGTCATCTATGAGAGCAAGTTATATAATATCTCCTGTGACATTTCTATAAATAGTCTTCCTGGTCAAATCAAGTCAGAAGTCCTTCTCTGGATCTCTGAGATAGATGAGCGATTTCATGATTTGGTTTTATTGGTGTGTCTAAGTTTCGCCGTTGGAGATTTTGTGAGCTTCTAATATACATTCTTTCCTCAAGCAGATTGTGCAAGTTCTTAATTTTGCATTTTTTCAGGTTAAAGAATGGGCAAAAGCAAAAAATATCAATAATGCAAAAACTGGGACACTAAATTCATTCTCACTTTGCATGCTGGTTTTATTTCACTTTCAGGTTGTGTCCAGTTTGTCTTCATATGCTTCCATACTTTGCAAGCATTTCATAGTACTCGTTTTCTTAAATTTCCTTTTTTACCCGTATTTTGTTTCTTTCAGACATGCGATCCTCCAATTTTACCTTCTCTCAAGGAAGTCTATGAAGGAAATCTCATTAATGATGTCACAGGTACCTGCCTTAATCTTCTTCTTCTTATTCTTCTTACATTGCGCTTCATGGGTTAGGCGTTGCCATTGTTTAGACAGTCCTCTTCTGTTTAAACTATCTTTATGTGTCGTAGTTCTCTTGTTGCACAGTTGATAACTTGCATTTTATTTCTAGGACCAGGTTGGGTTCGTGAAGTAGACATCAAAGATGCTATTTGTGCAAGGATACAACATTTTAAGTTCCAAGAATGCAGGAGGAGAAATGAGAGCTCTTTGTCACACCTTTTGGTTTCTTTCTTTGACAAGGTAATATGTCAATTGGGAATTTATTTAATAAGAGTCCTATTACTTCTTTCTAGTATGAGTTTTAACAATATGGGCCATTTATAACAGAGAGAAAGCAAAACCTGCAGTTTGCTTGTTTTTAGCTAGTCTTAAATATGTTCCTAGTTTATGTGATCATCTATTTGGAGTCGTCCTAGAGTAGAGACATCCTTTTTTCAGTACACTAGTCTTATCACAACTTTAAAGTGGCGGTAGCTGGTAGAAAAAGTCCCTGCTTTACTGGTAGTCTGAAGGAGAGCAATCTGTGGTTCTACTTATGTATGTATAATGTGTACAAATAAATTTCTGGGGATTCTTTGTTTGGTGTTAACCTCAAGTTAATGAAATTGAATTTGTTCCACTGTGTCAATATGAAGTAAGCTTGTACTGTTATGACTCATGAATGCCTCAAGTGCATCTCCATGAAATTGGAACCTCTTCTTTTTGTAAGAAATTGTGCCAACGTTGTCATCTCCTATGCAGCACAAAATAATTTGTTGGTTGCAAAGTAGTGATCTGGATTCTTACCTGTCAATTTTTATGTTTCCTAGTTATGTGTTGCTTTTGGTGCTGTGAATACACTCAGGACTGGAAAGACTTGTGCGTGCATACCTTTTTAGGGTTTATGCATTTCATAAAATTTGTCATTTTCATTTATTTTGTAGTACTCAAGACTTGAAAGACTGTCTGGTGAATATGCTCTTTCCACATACACAGGCAAATGGAAATGTATTAAAAACAATCCAGTATGGATTGGAAAGTCCTGGAGCTTGGTGGTGAGCATCATTTCATGCTACCTTAGTAGATCTGTTTACAGATGCATGCTCTTTTAGTTGCAAGGAGGATCGGAATGAATTTGTTTCCTTGATAACTTGCTACTTCTTTTGAGCTTTGTTTAGGTTGAAGATCCTTTTGAGCAGACGGAAAATTGTGCCAGAGCTGTTTCTCCAAAAGGTCTGCGAGATGTATGTGATGCATTTGCAGAAGCATATGCGAAATTGAATTCCCAAGCTGCACTCTTGGACAGAAATTCTTTGCTTGCTACTCTGGCAAGATCTGACATTGCTTTGCAACTCCAAGCAAGGAAGAAGAGTAGCAATGCTGCAAATAGAAGTTCAAACAGTCACTCAATCAGACTCCCAAGACATGGAAAATTCCAGAATACTTGCGCTCGCCTTCATAACGGGCTGAAATTGAATGATTCGCCCCAGGCTTCAACTGTTACCATGAGAAAGCAATTGCAAGCGAAAAAAAAACAAATGCCAGTTGGTGTGGAGGCCAAGACAATAAAACTGATGACAATTAGTAGCCATAGCAGATGACATATGGAAGTATTCCAGAAAAGTGAAAGACTTGTCCGAACTTCACAGCAGATACATAACGCCGGATGTTTCAATCCGAAATTTCAGGTGAAAATGGAACTCAATTTACATTTTGAATCTAGTATTATATAAATGAGATAACAAACGCCTTGTGGAGATATTTCGCACCATTGCAGAAACTTAAAAAGTTGAATATTTCACTCTTTCTTCCAACACCATGAGATATACTTTTTTTTTTTATCTCATGCTAGCTGCACTGCAAGATCACAACTGAAACAGCTGCACCCAAAATCATTCATAAAGAACGGTCACTCACCTTTGTTACTAATAATCTCCTAATATATCTCAATCATCAGAAAATTGTTTAAAAGCATTTAAGGACCACCTTGTTGAAGCAACAAAAATGTCGATATAAATCAATCAAATAGGAAAGGAAAACGAATTGCCTTGAATTGGCAAGTATTATATTTTTCGCGATTGAACTTGAAGCAGGAGTGAAAACTTCATGTCTTCAACTATGGAGCGGTTTAGTTTTCAGAATTGTAAGAGGGTGTTTATCTTTATGTAAATAAATTTTTTCAAATATGAATTAAAAATTTTAAATTTAAAATTAAAAAATATTTAATAAAAGTAATTTTTATATAAATTTTGTATTAGTAGTAAGTTTTAAAAATAAATCTTTTAAAAGAGAATTTGATAAAAAAATTTATTTATTTTATATTAAAAATGAATTTTAGAAAAGTGAAGTTTAAGGAGTTGTTAAACACGGGCTAAACACAATCAACCAATCAAGAATTACCTTCACAGGAACGAGCGTACCGAGTGGACAAGGAGCCCTACATACCACAAGTGGACTGAGCTTCATTTGGCCCAGTCCATTAGGGATACAACTTTTATCTTCACGTGCAACACATGGGCCTGCAGTTAGAAACCCTGCCAAGGAATCAAAAGCAGAGTGGAAACAGCACTGAGAAAGGTGATTCTATTACCTGCTGATATCAGGCCACTATAGGCTTCTTTTGATTTTCTTCCTGATGACTTCAATGTATGAAAATTGTGTTGCAGTCAGTCCAAGTTCCAACATATCTCGGCCAAGTGCAGGAAGCTTGACTAGTTCTGATGGTAAAGGAGGAGAAGAAAACACTAAGCGTAGAAAGCTGGCTTCTGCCAAACATGTATCTGAAAGCCAAATTTCTGGTGAAGATTCTCTTTCAGCAATTCCGCGTCGGGTAGCCCTGAATACTGGCTTGAGAATAACAAAAGTCGCTGCAGGGGGGCGGCACACATTAACGTTGTCAGGTACTTGCAATTCTTATCAGTTTTTTAATAATTGAAGTATTATTGGAAATGTAGAGTGTGCGTGTGCTAGTTAGTAGCCTTTTTGTGAAGAGGAGAAACTCTGATTATTCATCATGTTCTTTCTAAGGTTTCAGATACAGGTCAGGTGTGGGGTTGGGGTTATGGAGGTGAGGGGCAACTTGGTTTGGGTTCCCGGATTTGCATGGTATCTTCTCCTCATCCTGTCTCCTGTATTGAATCACCTGCATGCAGTAAGGATCAGCGTGCAATGACTACAGGAGGGAATAGAACTCCAGAACTACTGGTCCGTAAAATGAAAGGAAGCTGTGTAAAAGCCACTGCTTGTGGAGGTCACCATAGTGCTGTGATCACAGGTTAGCACTCTATACCATCACCAGGAAATTTATTGCAGTGAAGGACATTAATTTAACCTCATACTAATTTCTGTCAATGATGTTTGCTGTCTAGACCTCCATGATCAATTCTCTCATTGAATTTTACATACTAGATCTTATGTTTGTGTCATTAAACACCCCCAACAATCTCTGTTGGTTTTTCTTTTTTTTTTTGTGGATAAAACTGTACTATCGATGTTCTTCTTTCTAAGATTGTCTGAATGCTTACCTCTATGATTGCTGCAGATTGTTTTGATATGTGTTTTATTAGTTTGGCAAATCTTGTGGTCACTAATTAGTCTAATAATCTGCCAGATACTGGGGCGCTTCTTACTTTTGGCTGGGGTCTTTATGGGCAAGTAAGTTCTCTAACCCTTCCATGGTGTTATACTGTTACTTCTGTTAGTTAAGCAAGCATGAATATCTGCAGTTCTGTGTGCAAGTTGTACAACTCAACATGCTAGCTATTTCTATGAACTAAAACATTGCCAGTTCTATTACTGGCTTAGCTGAAGCTGTTTCAGTTAGTGCAATTATTTAAGTCAAATAAAGGTTACTCTTATTCATCAGTTTTAGTATTTCTGTATGTTCAATGAAGTAATAAGCTGAACAAGAACCACCGCACTCTTTTCTTTTCTATTTCTCTTTAATGAGTTGTTGCTTTCTTGGTTTTCTAGTGTGGAAAAGGTGGTAACAATGATGAGCTGAGCCCCACATGCGTGTCATCTCTATCAGGTGTCTAATTAGGTGGGGTGGCTGCTGGTCTGTGGCATACAATGTGTGTATCTGTTGATGGAACTGTATATGCTTTCGGTGGGAATCAGTTTGGGCAGCTTGGAACTGGCGCAGACCAGAGTGAGGTTAGCGTGCTGAATTTATTATTTTTCTCCGATCTTCAATCTTGCTGATGTAATTCATGGTTAAGATAGCCAGTTAGGATTTAATTTGTTGATTCTCAGCAGAATCAGCAATTTGTCATAACAGGGGCTTCTCGTACTTTCCATGGGAGCATCTGCAAAATCATTTCATGCTGCCTGATTTTCAAATTGTTGATTAACGCACTTTGCATATTGCAGATGCTCCCAAAGCTTCTGCATGCTTCTTGTTTAGAGAATAAGAATGCCAAAGTAGTCTCATATGGAGCACGACACAGTGCCATAGTAACAGGTAGTACTTCCTCTCATGTTGTGTTAGGTATCTGCAATGGTGCTGTGATTGTGATTTGGAAGATACCTAAATCGTCGTAATTGTGATTGTTGTTCAGATGATGGAGAGGTGTTTTGCTGGGGATGGAACAAATATGGCCAGGTAAATTATTTTGTCCTCTGCGAGTTTGTTGTTGCTTAGTTTATGAAATGTATTTATCTGTCCAGCTCGGCTTGGGAGATGCAATTGACAGAAGTATACCGTCCCATGTAACAATAAAGGACACCTACCGTCCAACAAATGTTTCCTGTGGCTGGTGGCACACACTTGTACTTGCAGAATCTCATACTTGTATTTAGACGTCCAAGTTTTTGAGGATGTGTACATATATCTAACAAAAAGTGCTGTGCATTTTCATTCTTTGGTGAACTTCACGTCTTTATACGTTCAGCGTTAGTGGCCACTTTGCACTACGATCCATAAACGTGGAAAATTATTGCTGTAGAATTTTAGAGCATTGACATTCTCTGAAACTGGAGTCATGGAGTAGCTGAAGGTGCGATAAGCTTCGTGGATTTTATATGGCGTAGTAATTGCTGTACAGAATCAATCTTTTTATCATGCTGCTACAATGAAACGGTTTAAGGATAGGAATTTTATGTTCCATTTCGATGATTTTTGCTTCTGGAAGGCTAAATCTACTATAATGATGTAGGCAGACTAACAATTCTGTATCTGTATAAATGGAGACTCGCGCAATTTTCTTCCCCCCATTCCGGCACCACTTTCAGTCCTTGCAATCCATGAATACTTTGAACAAAAGCTACATGAATCTCAACAAGAGATCAGAGAAGAGCATAAGCTTAATTAAAAATGCATACAGATCACAAAACCAAGAGCTGTAACTATATGGAATAACTAGCATTCCAAAAGGCCGAATTAACTTGTCTTATACTGATATGAAGTAAACAATTACGAGTCTAGAGGATGCATCTATTACTTGCACAAACAAAAACCTTAACAAAGAAACTCTTTTACAAGAACTATCCATATACTAATTTCCTAAAATTGCTCTCTGAATAAATATGTACAGTGGAACAATGATGCTATTCACAGAGCTTTGAGCTGCAATTTTAACTTCATGTGTGCACGACTTGAAACAAGAGGCCTCCAAGATGAGAAGAGCTCTGACCTGCAATTTTAACTTGATGCATGCGCGACTTGAAATAAGAGGCATCCAAGATGGCTTTTTCTAACACCTTGCCTCTGACATCAGTCTGCAAAGAATACAGATATCATTAAATTTAATGATCAAGTGCCTTCGAGATTATAAGACCAGCTTTTAGAGCACAAACAATTACGTAACAATCATAATTGGACAATTACAAAATTTCAAACTATGTAACTTTTAATAGCTATGTGTAAAATAGGCAGCAGGATAAAATCCTAAGTGATCCTATACACTGCGCAAAGATCGCAAAATTCAGCTAAACAACCGAGATAATAACAAAGATCTCACAAGATTTCAGCTCGAACCATCTTGTAACCTGCATCAAAGGCAGCTCTCAAAAAGCTTTTAAAGTGCCGTTCATCGTTCATCCTACTCTTATCAAAATTGACCACCAAAACATGCTTCACATTCAACATACCTCCACTGAATTTTTAGCCACATTTCTTTAGAAACATTATTCCTTAGTGACAACAGATATCCAACTCATTGTTGAGTCAAAATTTGATACAGATTTCTCTAAACTGCCATAAATCCTTATGTCCCTGGTCAACTAAAGTAGGCCATAACATGGATATAGTAGCCAAAGCATAATATTAAAGAGAAAACTAACATGTTTTAAAATTACATGTGCAGAACCTTCCATATATAAGGAAATTTAACAGGACAAAGCAAGGAAAATCTTCCTTATTAGCTAAACAATGCATCAAGTCTTGAACTATATGAAACTCAACAAAATTAGGAAAGCATAAGAATCACTGAGCAAATCTGACATGTTATATATAGATAAGCAGATGATCATTTGATGATAGCATGTCAAAAAGCTCAAAAAATCTATCTTCCACTCTAAAATATTTTCTATGTTAGTACTGCTAAAGATAAGTACTTACATGATCAGTTTCGAGAATCACGAGGATTGAACTCAGAGAGGGGCCTTACAAACGCAAAAACTTGCTAGAACCTTTGAAATTTGTTCATCTGTGAAGTAGCTACTGGTAGAGCCAACTGCTCTGAACTTGGTGAAGGCTTTAATGTGGCACCAGCAGTTAAGCCACTTACTGCTTGTTTAGCAGTACCCTTTCCACTAGTTGCATTTCTATCAGACTTTTGGGACTCCATCAAAGCTCGAACCTGATATATCAATGTAGTTGTGAGTGTGAATTTGTATATACCCAAATAGGATAACATAGATCAGGAAATTGTCTAGATTAGCACTCACTGTTTCCAGTCTTTTTATGTGGAGTTCACTTGGCAACTGCATGAAATGGCAAGTAAACAATCAATCATGTCTGTCAATCTTTGGCATTAAGAAACCAAAAGCATGCCTCTGCAAGATGCTGCTAAGTAATGCAAATGATATAAACAGATCCTATCTTATTATAATCCATTTGACAACTATAGTCCAGCAATCTTAGAACTCCAACCAAATTGCAGGCACAGAAAGAAATATTCTAAAGGATCAGAAGTGCAGCAATGGCAAGTAGTTGCGAATTGTTCTAGGAAGGAAAAGCTTCAATTGACTTTTGTTCTAAGAACTTATCAGGGTTACCACCATGTGATTACAAGAATATTGCTAGAGGCTAAGAAAGAAAAAATGTCTTACACATTTTCTTTGGCAAGTTTCTTCATCCTTGGAAAACCCAGGAATTGAAAGATGCCAGTTTTTTTCTGCAACAACGGTCATCCAAATTAGTTGAGCATATGCATCTTTCTGACATGAGAAACTGGATATACGTCTCCTCATGCATAAGAAATTGATACTAATCAAGCATCTAAGCAGCTGACCAATTAATATAGAACAAGCAGTGAGCATTTAACTTTCTTGTTTCAAAGAGAGAGGTGCAAACCTAGGTGTAGCAATATATCTTTGGTCTCTAAAGTGTTAGATTTACGGTGCTTTGCTAAACCGCAGGCAAAAGTAGTAACCTGAAAATAAGATACAAGTACTAAGATATGATTAGATCATGGATGAAAACAAACAAAAAGAGTACTCTTTTTAAGCATAGCAGTGGAGTGGAATAGCATATAGTAGATAGTGAAATTCATTGCACTAGATTTGAGGATGATTTCTAGTGAGTGCAGATGGTGAAAGAATTCAAACATTCAATTTCTGGAAATGATATAAGATATAAGGTTAACACTTTTTGAGGTTGTTCAACAATTAGAAGATGCAAAAAGTACCCATATCCTTATAGCTGATGTTTTTGAAGTTTCAATTATCAAGTAACCCTAACGGTGTCATGATCCATGCAGCAAATCACGCCTAACGTGAGACTTGATTATCATTACTGCTCTTTGTTCTTTGTTCAAATGAACTTTCACAGGATACAATCACACGAAATTTAATCTCTTAAGGTTGTTGAGCTATTAAGTATATAGGCATTATCTTGATAGCTGTAGTAGGGCCACTATCCATTGCACTAAAAGTAGAGCACTCTCACGGAAAATAAATACATCTAGATGAAGACAACACCAGCTAACAAATTCCAGAACTTTAAATACACACGCTAGTTATGCATGCCAGTAAAAAGCTCCCCAAATTCAATATCAGTGGAACTTTAATCCGTGTAACTTAAAGCCTACTTTTAGAAACACATTGTTGAAGTTGAAAATAAATCATTGCTTGAAAACATAAAATTAAGAATTAGGAATATCACCGAATCAATGAAATCATCCGCTATCTCCAATAAGATGTCCTCAACCTCCGGATCCAGCCTACCCAAAGAATCCACCTGCAGAAACACGAACTATCAACACTAGGTACAAGGGGATGCCTACATTATAATACATTGACAATGTCAGAGAGCAATGTGAAGATATTAGCACTCCACCAATCAATTTTAATACAAACCTGTGATACCAAATCTTGTATTTTTCTCTTTCCAAGAAGCTGATTGCCGGTATCTGCTCCTTGGCTTGAACTTCCACGAGGTGTTGCGGCACTGGATGTATCTGTTTGTGGCCCTAGCAAGCTTAATGTCTTTTGCAATACAGGTCCTTGCATCCTAGGAGACTGTTGCTGCTGCTGTTGTTGTTGCAACTGCTGTAGCTGCTGCAGTTGTTGTAGCTGTTGCTGCTGATTACCCAACAGCTGCTGCTGCTGAAACATCTGGATTTGCTGTTGGCTCAAGCTCATGGACTTCTGACTCAAAGGGGATGAAGGATGTTGTTGCAGGAGGCTTTGCTGTCTCTGAAGTTGCTGTTGTTGAAGATGATATGAAGGAGAACCTGGCGTGGCAATTCCTTGTTGCATGCTTTTTAACCATTGTTGTTGAGCAAGACTATTTTGTACGAAGGGTGACTGCCCATTCTGACTCAAACCAGACAATGGCGAACTTATAGCCGCTAGAGATGGACTCCTTGTCAAATTTTGGCCCGGTAGCTTCTGTGACAATGGATCCATGGTCAAATGTTGGTTTATACTTTAGTTAGAGAATACCCTCTAAAACAAGTGTAAAATAAATAAATAAATAAATTTTGACCGTACAGCAAAAATATATGTACGGTGAAAATAATATATATATATATATATATATAATGTCACATAATGATATTGAACAGTAAACCTGCTACAGTGAAAATGATTCAATGCAATTCTGTAATTATTCAGTTTGCTTCATCTACTAACAACAAGTGGGTGGGTGATTTTATTATCGAAAAGACAAAAAAAAGTAAAAACAAGTATGTCTTTACAAAAAAACTACCTAGAGAAAAGAATATCATCGAACAAGAGAGGAGAAACGCTACTTACACAGAACCCATTCCATATAGGAGGTGCTGCAACCATGCACAAATTGTCAAAATCAATTCCTTATACCTTAAAGCACCATTGCTACAGCTTCATAGTTCATTTCATGTTTTACACCGGTGATCACTAGTTTTGGTGAAATCTAGACTATAGCACATGAAATAAAATGAGAAACCATTGTTTCATTCACCCTATCCAATTGTTGGTTCTAATTGATTCTAAAAGACGTTAATTTTTAAAATGAAAATGTAAATTCAACACATTGAAGATACCTGAGGTGAAGTGAGAGACATTTGTTGTGACAGCAACTGCTGCTGTTGCCTCATTTGGCCATTAGTAAATCTTTGTTGGCCATATGCAAGAGCTCCATTTGATCTAATTTGTGAATTCATGCCAAGCGTTCCCATCATTCCCACTGACTGAAGGCCTTGAAGAGACTGGGCAGACGAATTAGCTGGATGAAACTGTGAACCCTGGACAGCCATTTTCTGTCTTGACTGCAATCAGATGGTGATCATAAACACACACTATCCCAGCAAATAGTGAAAGTAGAAGGTATAACTCAAATTCAAGATGTCAAACAAATTAGGATACTTGCTTTGAAGGGATGACAATGAATACCATTACATGTTAATAATTTAACAGCTAGGAAGCATCATGAAGCTCCCATCCCTTAATACGTTCATCAATGCTAAAGTTTCTTTCTACTTAATGTACTGTGTATTCACTTTCTGTCTACTATAACAAACATATGAATACACAATAAAGCCGTGTTCTTGTTTAGCAGAAACCAATATCCCAAAGGAAAAGCTCTCTTAGCTCAATTTGAAACCACTACTAGATATTGGAGATTCTCATGATGGTGATTCAAGTTCATACTTGCTTACAAAGAGCAAGAAAATCTCAAAGGAGAAGCTTTCCAACCTTACCGAACTAAGAAAAAACTAACAATTAAGCTCGACATGATAAATCTCTCAAAACAAATAATAAAAACAAGTAACCAAACCTGGGCAAGCATCTGAGATTGCATGCCTATCTGAGCGGCGGTAGACTGTCCAGGGATCACCGGCATCTGCCCGCTACCTTGCGCAATCATTCCAGCCCGTGACAACAACTGTTGCTGCTGCTGCTGCTGCTGCTGTTGAATCTGCTGATTGCCGAAACTCATCTGGCCTCCATACGATCCCGCGTGCTGTCGCATGGCTCCGGCGGCAGCCGCGGGGCTGAACTGTTGCTGCAGCTGTGCTATCCTCGGCATAGATCCTGACCGTTGCATCTGTTGTTGCTGCTGCAACTGTTGTTGCTGCTGCTGTTGTTGCTCCAATGGAGTTGAAGGAGCGATCGGGTTAGAAAGATTGGGAAAGTCGCCGCTGCCAACACCGGCTGCGACAGCGGAGGACGGTGATTTCTGAGGAGATGCTGACGTGGCCGTGTCCGCCATGGGTGCTGGTACTACGGATTTCAGATTGTTCTATAAATTACAACGAAATCGAGTTATTAGATTACGATCATGATACGACCATTGCGAACGCGAATAAACGAAACGAATCAGGCAAGAACGAAGACGGTCAAATTTGTTGGGGTTCGGAATAACCATTTGTTGCGAAACAAACATTACGAAAAAAGATTCTCCTAAGAAGGTTCTGTTACTGTATTTTACGATTATGCCATAGTGAGTGACAGTTTCGACATTATTCGGATGAACTTTTCCATCGCCTGCCTATAATTTGGATGAGGTTTAGATTGACTCAATTTGGAATTTCGAACTCGTACCTAATTCGAATCTGGTGTTTAGAAATAGGAAATGGAGGTCCAGATCAGTCGCGTACTAGTGGGTCCCAGAAAAAAATGATATACAGGAAATTTTTTTTCATCGTCACACAAGCCCGAGTGAGGATTTTGAAATCTTTTCTCGTCACTCTCTTTCTCACCGTCTCCCATTTCAATCTCTGAGTTTTGTTCTTCAGATCTTCCCAAGAACAGCTCCAGATCTAGTTGCAAGCTCTTCAATTCTCTCCAATTTGTTGGTGGGTGATAACTAATTTGAGCTACAACTGG
Source organism: Acanthochlamys bracteata (assembly GCA_019914995.1). NCBI lineage: Eukaryota > Viridiplantae > Streptophyta > Magnoliopsida > Pandanales > Velloziaceae > Acanthochlamys > Acanthochlamys bracteata. The sequence continues at coordinate 289,004 of CM034138.1, read as the reverse complement.
ATTCCGTTTTCTTTTTACTGAAAATATATGGCGATTCGTACTAATTTGATGCGTTAGTGATTTTTGTTAGAGATTTTGCAATTTATTCTATTCTTTGTGTTTATTCTCCTTGTATAGACTTGTTTGAGAATGTTTACAGCACTGAGAATGTTGAATCGTTAGCTATCACAGTCCGGTCTCACTCAATATTTGGCACCGTTCAGTTTCATCTTTGCTTTAGAATGTAGAAATAATTACCTTAGTTTCTTAATTTAGAAATGGTTATTGAAAACATTAATGCGATACTTTTGTTAGTTATCTTGTTTTATCTTTTGTTTCTAATGGTTTTTGGTAGATACAAACCATGTCAAGGAGGCCAGTGAATGCCTCACGTCGACTTGCTGAGAGTGGGATCCTTCCCCTTTCTAGTTCATTTCACCAGAGGACACGAACGTCGCCCCTATTGTCCATTGGCCTGATCGTTATGGTAGGATACCAACTAGCAATATCATTTTTGACTTTCATAGATAAGCAGTGTGTAAGAGATTGCAATCTGATGTGATTGTTATTTTGCATTTTTCAGGGTGCCTTTCTTTTCATTGCTTACTCATATAGTGGTAGCGCAGGTTTGTTGATTACTGCTTATTGGGGATTCTATCGCTGTTTGTCTTTGTGTATAATGTTTCATATTTGGAAATTTACTCCACTTGTTTCTTGCACGCAATAATGTTTCAACTTACATGCCATCAGGTGGATTCAGCACTACAGAAGCTGTTAGCATGGGTGAAGGTAAACAATTGATTTCCAAGAATTTAAGTGTTCAGTTATAGTTAGTATCTAATTCTTAACTCTTAATTCAACACCAAGAACCACAGAATAATGAACTTCTCTTGATCTTGCATCCCTGTTTACTTACGTAGAGAAAATGTCAGGCATATTCACGTCTATTGCAGTTTAGTGCTAGTACATTCTATGGCGTACACCCGTTTTTTGTGTCATTTATGTTACTGTGTTTTGCATTCCTTTGTAAAGGATCTAAGTTTCGACCGTAAATAGTTAGTAGCATCCAAGCTATAGTATGAACAAATTTGTTTGAGTTTCTAATAACATTGTTTGTGCATGTATCAATCTTTATCCTGTCAAGTTCCCATTTGTGGTTGGAAGCATTAGGCATTCCTTAAAATTGTGCACTTTCCAACACTGAAAATCTCAATGGATATTGGTCGTTAGTTGACCTTAAGTCTGCAGCTTATGAGCTTAGTTTATCAGTTAATATGCATTTTACCAAAAACAAAAACCAATAAGAGCTTTCTACTGTTTCTTATTGCAGCAGGTGCTTCATGCACAGCTGAGTTACAACGAGCAATTCCTATACTGAAAAAGGCATATGGTGAGAGTATGAGCAAAGTTCTACATGTGGGTCCTGAAACTTGTCCAGTGGTTTCTAGGTTATTGAAAGAAGAAGACATTGAAGCATGGGGCATAGAACCATATGATTTAGAGGATGCTGAAAGTAGCTGCAAAAGCCTTGTGCGTAAAGGCATTGTACGTGTAGCTGATATCAAGTTCCCTTTGCCTTACAGGCCGAAGTCCTTTTCCCTTGTTATTGTATCAGATGCACTGGATTATTTATCACCAAAGTATCTTAACAAGACTCTCCCGGACCTGGCAAGGGTATCCACGGACGGGCTAGTTATATTTGCAGGTACATCCCGGTATACATCTTGCTTTCATAGGGTCTCTTAAATGTACACCTTATCGCTAATGCTTACTTTGATGGTGAAAAGCTCTCGTCTTTCTCCATATGTAGTCCACACTGGAACCATGAAGTTTATTACCTTTGCCAATGTGTTTTCCTATTTGTTTCTTCTCCTGTACAGTTAATCTACATGCTCACTCCACATACTAAATCCTCAAATTTTTCGTTTCTGCACATTTGTATTCTCATTTATCAATATATAGAAGTTGATAACAGATTTTGTAGTTTATGCACGTAGATATTGGAACTTGGTTAGTAGGACTGCTCCACAAGATGCTAAGCAGTATTCTATGCTATGACATTTGGCTGGCTACTTCTTGGCTTCTTATTCTTTGGAATTGAGGATTCTTTAATATGTCTTACTTTTAAGCCCTGAAATTGCATGAAGACTTCAGCATGTTTTTTAGTCTGCTTATTTGTAACTTTAGAATAAATCAGTTGGCTCTTATTTAGGTTTAGTGGAATGCTTTTATTATTATCCTTATCTCATAATCAATCTTAATGTGGTTTGCACTATTCTTTTTGTAGGTTATCCAGGTCAGCAGAGAGCTAAATCTTCTGAACTACCACGCTTTGGAAAGCCGGTATGTTCACAAAATTCTTCTCTATGTTACTTTCTGGATCTGGCTATGTTGTGTAGGTGCTACTGTTTTGGCTATTCATGTCCTCTGTATGGTGCCATCTGCCTGAATGTTATATGAGCTTTCTGTTTGTTGTGTGTTATTGGAGCTAGCAAGAAAGCAACCCATGCCCCTTGATAGTTGTAGTTAATATTATTCATCAATTATTTCCATAGGTCAAGTGTGTGATGTTTCATTTACTTTATGTTTTCTTGGTACGCTGTCACAGCTATGCTGTTTGATAACAATGATCTAAAAATTCTCATGTAAATTCATACATGACAAGTAAGCTGATGTTACTCTTTAAAATTCTATTTGAAGGCCAAACTGAGGAGTTCCTCCTGGTGGATAAGATATTTTGTTCAGACCGGGCTGGAAGAGAATGAAGCAGTTATCAAGAAGTTTGAGCAGGCTTCAAGCAAGAGGTTGTACAAGCCTGGCTGTCAAATCTTTAACCTCTCATAATCTCGATCAAGTCAGTCACCTTTCACCAGTAAGATCTTGTTAATCATCTTATAAGAGGTTTCGAAGAAGCTTCGTCCTATGCTCAAGTCATAATGTTGATGGTCATTCAGTTTCAAGCCTACAACATATCATTGCAAGCTGTATTTATTTAATATAAATATAAATTAAATTAAGTTTTCTTGATATAAGAAGTATATATATACTTGGCCTCATTGGCAACACTTTAAATGGCTTCTTCAAACCCTAGAAAAGGTTGCAACTTTTGTGAATTGATGTTCAGAAATTGAAAGGTAAAGATAATCTCTTCATGCTATTGACAGATGAGTTATATTGCCGAAAGTGTCAGTTCGATCCAAACATTTCCTTGTCATTTGTTGTACGATCACAGTAAGATAACACCAAAGTCCAAGTTCTGGATAAAGTTTATCCAACCAATATTTTGATTCAGAAGTAATTATTGTGCGACTATAAACATGTCTAAGGCTCTAAGCACGCAGTTTGAATTTCTCGATTGATGTTTCAAATTTCGATACTGTCCCGATGTGTGTAATGCAAAGAAATTCCAGTTAGATACCTATCTGTATTATATTAGACCCCTATGATATGGCCAAGGAGCTGAGCAGGGTTAGTTTTGATGAGATTTTTAGAAAATAAATTTTTTATTTAAAAAATAAAATAAAATAATATATAATTTACTTATATTTTTTAGATTTTTTTAACAAACTGTTTGAAGTATTATAAAAAATTTATTTTAAAAAAAAAAGTCAGAAAAAAGAGGATAAATTGGCATAAACAATGCCAAACATCTACGCAAACTTCCTGATCATTTGCTTATAGAAGTTTCAAACATTTCAATATCATGTCATTGTTTGTTATGTTAGCTGATAACGGACTACTAATGCATATTGTATTAATAAACAAATATCGAACCCTCTGTCGTCAAGGATCCAGTTTCCTCTGCTGACGCCAAGAGAGATTGGTACTGCTTCCTTCTGAAAACTTTTGCTTCATTTCAAAAGCCTTTGAGATTTTGAGGACACTGCTGTCTACCTACTCTAATAATTAAACAGAAAACTTCACAAAAGGAATTCAAAGAAGCAGAGGCAATGGTTGGTAGTAGTGCTTAGCCTGCTAATGTATTGATTGACTTTAGACTTTAATCAATAGCTGATAATCTTGATAAAGGAATATGACATCAACCAGTGATGTGGCATTTTAATTAAGAAAAACATAATAATTCTTCTCTAGAAATCATCCTGAAAAGAAACCAATAAAAAATCAGGAATCTATATATACATGATCATGCGTGAATTAATTAATTGCTCAAGACATGTAGTCAATCAAGCAAAGTAAATACATGAAGTGAAACTGATTAAAGTTGTTTATGTTTCTTTGAACAAGATTAGTTGAGACTTTTTTAACACTTGTTGATAATGACTTAATAATTAACTTGGTTTATCTTCAAAGAAGAGAGAAGAGAAGACCCAGTAAACTAAAGATGTTTTTTGCTTCCAGAATAGTGTTTTGTTCTCTTGTTAAAATTATTTTTCTTAGCTTTCAATTGCAGCTGGTTTCCTCCACCACTCCACGTCAACTCTTCTACTTCTCCATCCTTATTTAAACGCAACCAAACTTTTTCTTCTTCTTTATTTGCTTTGCTAACGTTTCCAAACAAAAGAAAAACATCAAAACTTTCAGCTTTGTCTAATTCATGTCAAACTATCAAATGGAAGGATTGATTCCTTTCATATACAGAGCTATAATGGAACGCCGCAACGGCGGCAGTGGACGTTCGACGTTTGCTGCATGGCTAAATGATTCACCTTCAGGTTCATACGTGAGATTACCCGGTAGTGATTCAGGAAGATATAGTGCTTCTTCTGATTTCCTACTCCCCAATGCTTCACCTCCTCCTTCTTCTTCTTCTCCTCCTCCTCTTCGGCGGCGCCGGTAGATTTAGAATAGTAAGAATCACAAAGGTGATCATCTCATGAAACTGTGAATACTATATACTTAAGTAGAATGTATATATTTTAGTTTTCTTGTATTCACTGTGTCTGTTTGTTTGAATAAGGTTAGGGTTTGCCCAAAAGAAGCAAGGGTACATCTCTAGCATGTGTTGTCAAGTGTTTTCTGTAAATTATGTATATAGTTCGCATATATAAAGTCGTGAGAAATTTGAACTTATGATGTGCATGCACTTTTTGAGAGTATGTATGGAATACATCTGTGTGATTCAATTACATGTATAGAAGTTCGTAATCTTCTTTTTTTTGTTTGAGTTCTTTAATTAAAATTGATAAATCGTGAAGAGAACAGTTGCAATCTTATTTTAGCTACAAAAACTTCAAAATTAACAAATTTAGAGAGACACTGATTTAATTTTCTTTAATTTCTAAACCCCCAAAAAATAAAGAAAGAGAAGAAATCTTGAATGCAAACGGCACCAGCGGCCGGTCAGCCAAGAACTTCACGCGCCGTGAAATCCGTAGAGCGACCAACAACTTCTCCCACGAAAACCTTCTCGGCTCCGGTGGCTATGGAGAAACCTTCAAGGGAAAGAATGGATGATGGGAACTTCGATTGCCGTCAATTGTGCTAAGCTTGGTAACACCAAGTCTTTCGATCAGGTACGCAACGAAGTCCAAATACTATCTCAGGTGAACCACTGCAACCTTGGCCGGCTCCTCGGCTGCTCGTAGAGCTGGAACAACTAACCTTGGTATGCGAGTCCATAACATTCCTGCCTTGTCTCCGCCGTCCTGCAATCGCGCTGCAGACTGCACAGGGATTAATTAGCTCACATTCACTTGGCAGCAGCGCCTCCTATATACCACCGCTATGTGAAATCAGGCAACATGTACTCGACGAAAAGCTCAACGCCAAAGTTTCCGATTCGAGTTGTCAGGGCTAGCAGAAACAGAGAGACATCGGCCATATTCAACCAGCTGTGCTCAAGGAACGTTGGGTATACTTGGGCCCTGAGTACCACAAGAACTACCAGTTAAAAAAGAGCAATGTTTATAGCTTCGGCGCAGTACTTCTTGAGTTGCTGGCTTCGCAGAAGGCGATGATTTTGCGAATGGAACAGAGGACGTGAACTTGGCAGTACTGTATGTGCAGATGAGAATGGAAGAGGAGAAGGTGATGGAGGTGGTAGACCCAGAGATGCGAAGAGGAGCTACGCAGGTACATGGAGCTTGATACAGTGAAGGCGTTGTTGTTCCTTGCGTTGGGTTGCCTTGGGCAGAACAGACCGTCGAAGGAGATTGCCAAGGAGATCAAGAATATCATCAGCATTGAGGCAGGCTCCGTCCAGCCTCAGTCCAGCGCATGAATTTACAAGTCATTCTCAGGGATATGTTTTTAGACTTTAGTAGTTGAAGTGCATCAATTTTACAGGTTTCCACCGTATTCTCTTGCCTTAGATTTATTTCTGTAAACTTACTGAATAGTTCAGCATCACCATTGTGCTTCCAATCCTAAAGAAGGTTCATGCGAAAACCAAATTCATCCTGCAAGCCATATTGCAATCAGATGCTGAAAGTCAGAACGTAAATGGCTGAACACAATTTTGGACAGGAGCAGAACTGTTTCATTAGAAAAGAAAGCTCAAGCATCAGGAAACAAGTACGCTACATGAAGTAAATCAGATTCGTCGCACCACAAATTTAACCGGATTATCACGTTGCACCACCTGAGACATTACAAGTGCTCTTGTCCTCTCTGTAAAAATTTATAAAGCAAAATAAACAGCACGTGTTAAAGCTTTCCTGAATCCACAAAATTTGGAAGACTATGCTACAACTTGCGACTTTAATTAGGCCTTGGTGTTGCCCATTCAACCCTGAGAATTAAGTTATCATAACCATATCCATTGAGCTTATTTATTGCTCTCTCAGCATCTTCTCTGCTGACAAAGTTCACGAAGCCAAAACCACGGCTTGCACCTGTCTTCTGGTCAATGGCCACGTAAACACGGGTAACAGGGCCAAAGGTGCGGAAGAGTTCAAGAAGATCAGGCTCACGAGTATCCTCTGAGAGGTTGGTGACACGAACGGAGTTTTCATCATTCCTCCTCCTCGTCTCACCTGCACTCTTGTCAGTACCAGCTCTCATGCTTGGTGGCACATAGCTGCCCTTGGTAGTAGCAGCTGCAGATGGGGCCTCGTCTGGAGGCATGTTCTCAGTTGTTGGCAACGAAAGATCCTTGTAGGGGCATCTTGAAGTCCAATGATCACCCTTTTTGCCACATATTCTGCATAACATAAGCACAGCTCCAGCCTTCCCCATTACGGCCAATGGATCTCCTGCAACCTTCACTTCCTCTGCCTTGGTGCCTGCAACCAGACGTTTTTATTTTATCAAGCTCCAAAAAAGATACAGGTATAGAAAGAAGTCAAAATAGGTAATGAGCAGGTTAATATCAATCCTATCCCAGAAACACGAAATTATCCATTACCATTCACATTCCCTGCTGCTCAAAACAAATCATAGTATCTATAATTTGAAATACTTTGCATAAATGTATGCTCATCAACAATAAAACAAGGCTCAAGCCTTATTGACCAAATTGAACAAACTTTATCATACTAAACATAATGGAAGCAAGGGCACAAGGGCTATATTTGAACATCAACCTTGTGGGAATCTTATTTGTCTAAAGGTCTAGGAAACAAAGCCCTACACATAGTCCACTAATCCTTGTTTATGATATCCCTATACACCTATAATCACTCAATTTCAAGAATTATTGACTTATCATAAACAAGAGCGAGACTTTCCTACATTTTAAAGCTACTTAGACATCAATGGCAAAAAAAATCTATAATACGATACCAGATAAAATCCCATCTTAGGATCAATTTAATCCTTAACCAATGGGAGTTTTATGACCGGATCAAGCATATTTAACCAATGAAAGGGAGTTTTACGACCTCATCAAGCAAAATTTCCAAGCCATACTCATAAAGCAGCTCGTCACATACTACCATAAAAAGTACAGTCTAATAAGATGATCTTAGCTCCTCAACTAGAATTTTAACTAAGCTCTTTCGAATCGTTATTGACACTTCAAATAAGATGCCCTTATTCCAAATAAGCAGTAATATCCAAGCAACAGCATGAGAGGCAGATTTAGTGACAAGGCTGTTTCATGAAAATTTACTTAAATTAGGTCTACCATGACACAATATTGATGCTCGCAGAATAAAGACTGAATACTGCAACCAAATTACCACCACAACCTAACAAATATTGGTCAACACCCATTTAAAATCAAACTATTTTTTCTACGCTGACGCACAACACAGCAAGTAGACAGCAAAATCCACAGATAGAACAAAATCCATCAAACCAAGGACTGTCAAGGGGAAAAAGTAAGGACCTGGTCCGCGTGGGCGTTCGAGAATGATCTCCTCAGTAGAAACCATGGTGAGTCGGCTACCCACATCCTCATGAACCACGTCGCCGAACTTCGACCAGGATCGCCGTTCCATCGCACGCTTGCTAAGCCGAGCTTTCGCAAGTTTCCGAATCTTCATAATAGTTACCACCTCGATCTTGTTACCGTTACCATCAAACTTGTACTCGATCAATTTCTTCACGCCGTTCACGTCGGGACCTTCAACGCGGGGCGGCGGAAGAAGGAAATCGAGATCCTCCGCTTCGTCTTCTTCAAGCTCTCCCCACCGAAGCTTCGCCGGAGCTCGCTGAGACTCTACAACCGCCATCGACGTTACTATCGCCGCCGAAGAAGAAAAATTACAAGAATTGAAAGGATACCTAGAAAGAAGAGAGAAGGCAATTTTATAAAGTTCGTGATGAAGGTTTCTGTTGTTTCAGTTAATGGAACTGCAATGGCTGTTAGTGGCCTCAATAGGGTGAACCAGCCCAAATTGTTTGGGTTAAATTACTGGGCCGTTTGATGACTCCATATATCAGATTAAAGTTCTGAGCCAACTTTCTCTACATACAGAGCTAAACACTAATATTTAAAATTAATTTTATATTTTAGCAAATTTTATTTTTTACTAATTTTTTTTTTAATTTACAAATTTTAGTTTTTGTAACGTAGCCTAAGTGAAGTTTGAACGAAGTCGGCCCGGATTGCTTATCAGAAAAATAATTTTTTAAAATTTTTATTTATATATTTTAATGTATATTTATAAATATATAAAAGTTTTATTTAAAATTTAAAAAATATAAATAAATTTTACGTAATAAATTTTTTTATTATATATTATTATTATTTTTAAAAATAAAAAAATAAAAATATTTTTATTTTAAAAAAATTCTATTTCATAAATATTTGTAAACTTTGCCGAAAAATACTACCTAGAATTTATGTTTGAAGTGCATCATTAGGCTTTTTCCTTTGGAAGTCCATAGGTTTTGAAAGTACGGAAGCAGAAATTTTTAGGTGAGATCTAATTTATTAATTTTAAATGATCTGAAGTGGAATTGCACCAGTGGCTCACCAAAATCTTCCCTCGGTTGACTTGATTAGCAGGTATTTATAAAATAATTTTTTTAAAATAAAATATTTATTTTTTTAAATGAGGTTTATTTTTTTATTTTTAAAAAATAATAAAATATATAATAAAAAATTTTATATAAATTTTTTTATATTTTAATTTTTAAATAAATTATATATATATATATATATATATATATATATATATATATATATATATATATATATATATATATATATATATATATATATATAAAAATATATATATATAATTAAAAATTTATTTTTCTGAAACGTAATACCAAACGAGCTCTTATTAATTAAACTAACTCCGCGACTTCCTCGCTTTTATTTCATATCATATATCGCGTATGCATTATACTTCAAATTTGTTAGGTCACAGGCCTTATTAATTAAACTTTACTTAGAACATGTTTGATATTACTTATATTATTTTTTTATTTTTTAGTACCGCAAGGTTTAGTTTTTCTTTTTGCATATATTTCTCTTTTAAAAAAATTACACTATTCTATAAGTTTTTAAAATTTTTAAATTTTATAAATAAATTTTTATTATATATGTACATATATTTATATGAGAGAAATAAAATTATTCTATTTTAGGGATACTTTCGAACACTCTCTATTTGATTTATATCGGAATGATACTTAAATTCAATCTCTGTTATTTTATATGAAAATTATAAATTAATAACATACTCATAAAATTTAGTTCAATGGGACAACGAATTCATCTTTATCGAATAACATGATCAAGATAACAAAAACTAAAAAATTCAAAACATATATATTATATTATTTAAGTACATATATTAAATTATTTGCGAGTATATTTTTAATTTATAATTTTTTATATTTAATAATAAAAATTAAATTTTGAAAATCATTATTACCATAAACCAAAACGAGAGTATTCTTTAAAAAAATGTATACATATATATAATTTATAAATAAATTTATTTTAAAAGAAATTATTAATTTTTTTATCAAAATTATTTTGTTTTAAGCAATTTTAAATACTTAACTTTCATGTTCTTAAGGTGACGAATATCACAAATGTTTAAACTGATAACAGATATAGTTTCCATTAAATCACGTGATAACTCCCGAATCTTACTGCGGCATCTCTGCATATATCACATGAGTGTTTAGAAATCCTTATAAGTTAAGTTTTGTGAACATTAATAAAAATACACCTTTTATCAGATTAGTTATTACTCAAAGGTTTTATAAAAGAATAGGGCGTATCTTTTTAGTTCGAAAATAAATTATTATGAAGAGTACTGTAAAAATAATTTTTATTTTTATATTTTTCTAAAAATAGTTTTTAGAAGAGAAATTAAATTAAATAAATTTGTGTATTTTGTAGTTACTAAAAATAAATTATTCTGAATAGTATTTAAAAAAGATTAATCTGAAAATAAATAAATAAGAAATATTTTAATAATGAATTTATTTTTTTAAATAAATAGAATTTATGTTTAAATGAAAATACTCTAAAAGTGTATGAACTATTCTTTTTAAGTAAGAGATTAGGCGAAGTAGCGTAAACAAATGTTTTATTAGCCAACCGCGTTTCCTTTGATTTTTTTTTTCCCCGCAAACTTTTTCCATGGACAAAGAAATCAAGCAGACTATGGGAAAAAGAACACCAGCATTATCTCATTTTTATTTTAAATTTACAAAAAAAAGACCAAAAAATTGGTAATAAGTAATGACGTGGCACTTAATTTGATCATTCATTTTATAAGAATCTTATCTATATTTTCAGCAAGCTTAGAAAACGTGATTCACAGCTCCGTCGGCTGCGTTTTGTCATGTATAATCACAAGCCATGAATTATGGCTTGTAAAGAAAGTGACCCAATTTTAAAGTTGTTTTGTTTAAATGTTTTATACATATTAAGTATATAGACATTATTATTAATGGTTGATTGGCTGCTGAGAAAAGTTACTCAATGTCATTATTTAACACTCAAGTCTCTAATTCAGCGATTTTAGAAGAATAATAGTTGACTTGCTAATTTTTACGTTGGATACCCTATCTAAATACAAGTATAAATTATTAAAGATAGGAAGAATACGGATCTCTAGAATATGAAATCTGCTATCCTTTACGGTCTTAACCATGACTTGCATGTATTTTGTAATATGAATGCATATACGTTTTCAAATTTTTGGCACATGAATTTTGATATCTGTTGAAAGGGTAGTTTTTATATGAAAAACATTTGTTATCTCTAATATTTTATTAGCTGGAATAATAGACATGTTTTGATTCTTTTTTTCTTTATGATAATTAAAGGAACAAGTATAGAATATACAACGTACACAAAATAATTTTAAAAAACAAAAAGTAAAAGTTTTTAAAAAAGAAAAATAGAGAAACGAGAGAAGGAACCAAGTGGTCTGACATCTCGCTGGATCTTTAAATAGTCCCCGGTAATCGAGCGGCTACCAACTAATTCTTCCGCCGTTAGATTTCATTCCGTCCTTCAATAATTCAGCTCTTTCTCTCTTGTTCTTCTTCTTCTCCTCCTCCTCTCTTTGTTTCACGTAGAAAGGGAGAGAAGGAGAAGAAAACCAAACGCCTGCACGGCCGTTTCTTCTCACGCTGTTAACTGAACTCAGCAATTAGCCGTCGGTCTTTTGTTCAGGTGATTAATATCTCCATTCTCAATTAGCCGTACACCGTCGGTGGCTTGCCGTTTTTTATGGGACCCACTGTATCCTACGTGGATTGCAGATTTCCCTCCGTTTCTTTTTTGGAGGGAAGGGAAGGGATAGATTAGCCTGTCTTTTTGCTATGGGTTTTCTTTTCTTTTTTTTTTTTTTAGTGAAGCTCGCTGGGAAGAATTAAAATGTATCCGCATGCAGATTTGATGTAGTGGATAGATAGATCTAATGAAGGAACTGCAATCTTCATGGACATGTTGTTGTTTAATAGGTGTTCTTAAGTTTCCGATTTTTCATGGTGCTTTTGCTGCTATGCAGTTGTGATTTAGGAATAATTAGTAATAATCTGATTCTGATATTTTAATTTTGTAGCTTTTCCCACTTTTTCTACCTGACAGATGCTTGAATCTTTCAAGCAGATGCCAAATCTGTCAGATGATTATGTTGGTTTTGTAACTATATCTTGGCTTTGTTTCTGAAAATAGCAATATTTGGTCAAATTCCATCGAAGTACGCGGAGACACTGCAAGATTGAATTGAATCATTAAGGCGTAAAACTTTTTGGATTTGGTTTTACTTGTCATATTACTCTTCCATTTGAGCTGTTTATGCTAATATAAAATGCAGTTTCTTTTACTAAGTCCACAAGCTTTTATGCCATTCTGGCTAACTTTAGGATAGTAGTTGTGCTATTTCTCCCATAGAGATTTGTAGTAAATTCATCTTTGCTGAATTATACCATCAAATCTTCTCTGAATCAAGCTTTTGTCGTTCTCAGAACTGGCTAACTAGATCCTAATAGTAATCGGAGCAGCTTATTGTTGAAACTTGGTAAACCTTTATAACATTGTAGTTTCCTTATATATGGTTACACACATATTAAACCCTGAAGTGTATATTCTATGATGCTGAAGAATGGCGACGAGCCTTACCTTCCGAAGCAACATCTTCAAAACTTTAACGACACCTGGTTTTACTCTCATTTGAATAATTTCCTCATTTTCCCCTTTGTTGCTTTTGGCCCATAGTTTTGCTTACTTCCTTATTGATATTCATGCACCGACACCTTATCTCACACTGAACAGCTGGAAGCATTTGTCGAGCACGCTAGACATCCTCCTTTAATGTTCAATGGCTTTTCTCGTGTTCTTTTTGACAAGTTTCTTATAGAAGCGGAGATGTCATACTAAGCTTCCTTGTGAGCCAAGAGGCTTATAAAACTGTTCTATAAAGCTGATTGCTAACTGCAATTGTTTTTGCAGTTATTTCTAGGTGAAGCATCACTCTGCAGCCATGAAGGCTCTCATTCTGGTTGGAGGTTTTGGTACTCGTCTCCGTCCATTGACATTGAGTGTCCCAAAGCCATTAGTTGACTTTGCCAATAAACCTATGATCTTGCATCAGGTATGGACCTTCATATCATTTCTTCCTAAAACTTGGTGTTTAGAGTCGTTTCATGAATATAGCCCTTAAAATTGCAAATGTATGTCCATAGTGCGTTGACTCTGTGTTTCTCATGTGACGCCCTTCTTCTGCAGAAGGTTGAAAAGGTCAAATAATGGAAAACTGCCTCTTTCTGGTTATTAATATTAATGTAAGTTTGCTTTATTCCCCCAGATTGAGGCTCTGAAAGAAGTAGGAGTTACAGAAGTCGTTTTGGCCATCAACTACCAGCCAGAGGTAAAAGCGAAAATGCTAATAACTCTCAACTCCTTCACTTCCTTTTTGAGAAGTGATGGATAATGTTCTGACAAGATCTTTATCTCTTAGGTGATGCTCAATTTTCTCAAGGAGTTTGAAAGTAAAGTTGCAATTAAAATTACCTGCTCACAAGAAACAGAACCAATGGGCACTGCTGGCCCTCTAGCTCTTGCCAGGGATAAGCTCATTGATGGCTCGGGTGAGCCTTTCTTTGTTCTAAACAGCGATGTAATCAGTGAGTACCCTTTCGCTGAACTGATCAAGTTCCACAAGAGCCATGATGGAGAGGCTACAATTATGGTAACCAAGGTAGAAATAATGGGCCTTGTTTTTTTCTTTTGTCCATTTTTTCTATAGTTTTAGGAAATTAATCATGATCACTGTATAGGTTGATGAACCTTCGAAATATGGTGTTGTGGTCATGGAGGAAGGAACAGGGAAGGTAGACAGGTTTGTTGAAAAACCAAAAATTTTTGTCGGCAACAAGATTAATGCTGGGATTTATTTGTTGAACCCATCAGTCCTTGACCGAATTGCGCTGAAACCCACTTCTATTGAGAAAGAGGTTTTCCCTCTCATCGCTGCAAACCAGAAATTATATGCCATGGTCCTGCCTGGTTTCTGGATGGATGTTGGACAGCCAAAGGACTACATCACAGGCCTAAGACTCTATCTCGACTCTCTGAGGAAGAGGTCACCTTCCAAATTGGCTGTTGGTTCACATGTTGTGGGAAATGTTTTGGTGCATGAGACTGCTGTCATTGGTGAAGGATGCCTGATTGGTCCTGATGTGGCCATTGGACCTGGTTGCGTGGTTGAGGATGGAGTGAGACTGTCTAGGTGCACGGTTATGCGGGGTGTTCGCATCAAGAAGCACTCCTGCATCTCCAGTAGCATCATCGGTTGGCATTCAACTGTTGGGCAGTGGGCAAGGGTGGAGAACATGACTATCCTTGGGGAGGATGTACATGTCTGTGATGAAGTGTACAGCAATGGAGGTGTAGTTCTTCCGCACAAGGAGATCAAGTCAAGCATCCTGAAACCTGAGATTGTTATGTAGCAGAGGATTGCTAAAGTTTGACAGTTGACCTCTTAATCACTTGAGCTCTCCCTGTTGAATATCTCTTGTAACTTAAATAAGTAGCATGTCTTCTGTGTCGTTAGAATTATGTTGTCTTCTAGTCTTGCGCTTGTGAGGTTGAGTCTGAGCCTGTAGATATTACTTTGTCTGAGTGACCAACTAGGGCCTGCTTTCTGTTGTAACATTAGGTGCGGGTATGTGTTGTTGTACTACAGTTATTCATAAGCCTTTTTGGTCTGTCGGTATAATAGCATCAATAATGTAAGTCTTGGGTGCTGGATGTTTCAGGTAATTTAGTCTATGGACATTGTACCTGCGTTCAAGCTTGTGGTACGCAAGTAACGCAATCACTATCCATTTCGTGAAACTGTGAATCATGTTCTCAAGTTACCCACCTTTCTCAATGATTGTCGTGATTGTTTGTTTTCTTGCTTATCTGAGTAATATAAAGCAGATTTTTTTACAGCTTTTGAGCAACCAGTATTCCGTCAAATGCTGTTATTGATTCTGCAATTGATGTTAATCGTGCTCAACAATGCTATCACTTCTTCTGTGGTCGTTGTAAACTTAATTGCTGCTTTCAAGTTACCCAACACCCGGGCCATAATCTATGGTGCTGATAAGAAATGAAAGGCAGAACTGTTCTGTTCCGGCAACTTGTAGCTTTCAAGCTTTGAGAAAAGCCTACTTGTGCACCTTTGCTTAGTGGCAAAATACCAATTTTACGTTGTTAGGGATGTCTATTCAAAACAAGCGTGCCCTACCACCCAGAAGTTATTAGTGATTGAGAAGCTCAGTGAGAGAGAACTACGAGCACTTATATAATAGCAGATTCATTATTTGCCATTCCGTCTGTGATTGATTTCAGCAAGTCAAGTCATTATCCATGTTCCACTTGATCAATAAATAAAAAAACAAATAATTTCTACTTCAGGTAGAGTGGGAAGAAAAAATTTTATTGGCTTTTTTATAGTTGATGAATTAGCGATGATGAAAGATGGAAGAGTTATTTAGATAGAGTTAATTCGGCCTGATTAATTAGGTCCCGGTTAAAGGCGCCAATGAGTATTACTGCACGAAATTAGACCAACTTCAGGCTTATTAGCCTTATCTTATCTCCTCAGAGAAAGCGCGGTTTTGCGATTACTCGCTCGTTTCCAAAGGATCGATGATTTATTTGTTCCATCTATTCGAGATGGTTCTTTTTTTCTCTATTTTTTCGGTTGCTCTCCAGAAGTTCTTTTCCTGAAGAAATGGAGAAGTAAAAGATACAGAGAGAGAGAGAATCAAATGGTGGAATTATGCATGCTGAACAATGAAGCGAAGATACCGCCAGTGAGACTCGGGGACATGGCAAGCAGAACCAGGAATCATCGGCGAAACCATGATTGCTGCTGTTTTTAGCTATCTATAAACATTTACGTTTTCTTTTAACCGATAGAAGATTTGTTAGATTTTTGAATGATTGAAAACAACATTTGGCATGAATCGTGGGTTGGATCGATTATTAAACATGCTGATCTTTCTTTGCAGGTAGCTTTTCAGCATATTGGCTGTGTCTTCAAATATATAAATGAGAAAGAGGTACAATTTGATGATATTAAGTTATTAACATCGTTTCACTCTGAAGAAATTTTTGATGTTAAAATTTTTGAACCAATAAACAATATATTTTTTATTGTTGATTACAGATTGATTAAAGAAACTCTTTGAAGATAGTGCAGTGAAGCGGGAGGAGCTATTATAAAATAAAAAATTTGGTGTGCGTTTGAAATTATTTATAAAATATAATTTTTTTGAAATAAAAAATATTTTTATTTTTTTAAAAATAAATTTTATTTTTTTTATTTTTAAAAAAATAATAAAAATATGTAATAAATTTTTTTATTATTATAGAGAAAAAACTTATACGTGTCTAAGATTATGATTATTTAATTTCTATTAATACCTATTTAAATTTACTTATTTTGTCAGAATTTGAGTATATTTTAATTTATATTGAACTCATTAAATTCACATCTAATTTAGTTTTACCGAAACCAATTTCTACCAATTAAAACACTATAAAATCAATAATTTAGATCAGAGTAGTGGCTTGATCATGCCAAAATCACTTATAATGACATCTTTGCAAAAACTGCTTTTAGTGGTCTTCTTTTATCATTTTATTCAGCCGTTGAACCTCTCTAAAACCATTTGGTGAACTTTCCTGAAGATTGAAAACTCCATCGCCTCACCTATCAGAATTTCCTCACACGGCAAAGTTGAAATCCCTACTACACAACTCCATGGCTCTATTCGCAGCAGTTCGCCGGACTACGGCTGCCTCCTCCTTCTATCTCACCTGCCGCCGGGTCCACCAACTCTCTCCCCCAGCAGCCCTCCCCTCCCTCTGCCGGCGTGCGGACCGCACTCTTTCCCTGTTATACGGAATGTTACTTCTTCTCCTGCGTCGGTGGCTCGGTTTGCGAACAATCGGGGCAGTTTTGGGAGTAGGGTGAAGTCGGACTTGGCGGAATCGGACGTTGATCTGCTTGAAGCTATTGGTAGTGAGATCAAGGCAACAGAGGAATCTCATGTCAATCAGGTCAGATCACTTGATTCATAATTGTTATTCTTTCATCGTTGTTGGCAATTGGGATTGCTGTTTTGGTTGTGTGTGCGCGCGCTTGCATGCTGTGCGTTCATCTTCCGGTTAATTTCATGCTTGGATCGAATGGACTTGGCTTAGCTTAGACGCCTGGATTTTCTTGAACATGTTGTCAATATAACTAGTTTATGGTAATTCGATTGTTGTTAGTGTTAATTGTTGTCGCTATTGCTAAGCTTGGTGTTGCTCACCTGTGTTTTATGTGGCTTTGAAAGCTGGTCTGTTATGGGATGCCAGTTTAAATTGCCAACTAAACTTGGTTATCGACCACAGCAATTTATTACCCACTATGTGAGGTGGTTACGTAGATCCTTGTACCCCATTGTTCTCTATTTAAAGCAATATCTTCTATAAGGCCACGAACAAATAAATTATACAATAACCCACTAAGGCTTCTTAATCTCCCCGTAGCTTTTTTAGGAGGAAGCATCTTAAACGATGGTTATTTATGAATGTCTAGATCTTGAGATCTTTGCTTTATATGGTCAATTCATTTTAAACAGCCTTCTCCCTTTTTGCTTTTGATTGATGCCACTCTGACTCTTTCTTTGATGATTTCATTTGTTAATTTTATTTATTGTAAACCCATTCATCTAGTGTAACATATACATCTCTGCAACACCTACTTTTTGAGCATGTTAGGTTTTTACTGCCCAGCACTCTACTTCATAAAGACATTGTCAGCCTCGCCATTATTATAGAATTTTCCTTTCAACTTTAGTGGTACCCTTGTTCACATGGAACACCGGAAGCATCTCTCTATTTCTTCCACCAAACTTGTATTCTGTGGGTGGTATCCCTATTTAAGTCGCCATACATTTGCCCAAGAAATTGAAGATATTTGAAGTGCTTATTTTTTATCACTCTTGGTTCCTAAGTCTACCAGTTCCATTCTTAAAGTTGGTCTATCTATGAATCCGAATTGTCACCTTGTTGTTTTAAAAGTGTCAAATAGGAGTGTGTTCTTGTTTTAGTAAATGCTTAAGAGGAGTTGTCAGGTTTGTTTTGTAGCTGAAGGGCATTCATAAAGGATTTCCTTTTGAGATATATGACGATGAGGATTCTGATTTTGTTGTTATGAGGAGGAAGTACAAGAATGAGACGATTGAAGTTGAGGCTTACCTCTGTGATCCGGACGATGATGATGATGACATGGATGAAGATGTAGATGACAGTACAACTACTTCTAGTGAAGATGAAAGCAAGAACAGCGAGAACAAAATTGAGGAGGATGAAGTTGGCATTGCAGACACAGATGGTGATGTTGAGGATGACAGGCCAATGCTTGGATTTACAGTGACCATCTCGAAAGATGAAGCACGTAAGCTGGTCTTCTCCTGCATTGCCAGTGAAGAGGATTATCGTATTAAAGACATGCATTTTGACATAAAGGTGGAAGCAGAAAATACTGCAGAAGAAGGATGTAACTTCAAGTAAGTCCTCGATTTGCAAAATTTGTTACTAAGTACTGGATTTTTTTCCTCATTTATTGGCAGTTTATTGACGGATTCAAATGGTTATTACTCTATTGCTGGCAGCGACCTCACATGGGATCTTCAACAAGGAATGTACAATTACTTGGGTAGGAGAGGCATCCAACCAGACACTCTAAAATACATGCTTGGCTATCTGCTAAGCAAAGAAAAGCGTGGATACTTGGACTTCCTAAACAAAATGAAGCAATTCGTTGAGAAGTGAACTTAAAAAAAATCGGGTGGCTATTTGCATTTCATGTAAAATTCAATAACTATACTGGTAAGTCTGTCTACCGTTATTTAGCCTGTTTGCCTTGAAATGGTGTAGTTCTCATCCAACTTATGTTTCCTGAAATAGCAATCTTAGTTAACTCTTCAGTGCAAGCAACTGAGTTTTACATGATAGAGCAGTTTGTAGTTACGTAGGAATGCATCCAATCTTTCTGATTATTTTTGCTACAGTAAGTTTTGCAGCTTTGGCTTAGAATAACAAGAGCCAGTTGTTTCAAGATGGAAATCTCCTAGTGCAGTAATTGTTTGCTGAAGTGCCACAGTGAAGGCCCAAGATGATAGTTTGTGCTCATTAGAGAAATTCAGTGTCATGTGAAGGTATCAGTCTAAACTTTATTTTGTCGAGAGTGTACCGTCCCCTGTTGGTAGGTAGTCATAATGTAGTTAACTTGTATTTCAAATTCCCCTCTTTACAGTGCCTCTATCTTGTTTTGAACGTTCAGGACGTTTTTGTCTATATAAAGTGTTTCTTATTCTAGATTTACTGCAAAATTTTAGGCTCCAAATGTTTAATGTAAGTTTTTCTATATAGATCATCAATCACGCCGATTTGGTCTCTGTATAGGTCTCTGTATACGCGGTTGTGTTGATATAGAATCAAGAACTCGATTGCTTTACATGTTAATGTAACTAATCCACCAAGTGAAGATGCACGCAAGGTTTAACTACTGCATTCAAGCTGACTAACATTGTCTTGAAACTCAAGATAATACAGAATTGTCCAGTTTATAGCATGCTTTTTGAGTAATCGTACTGCAGAGAATTCTGGATGCCGCTTCATTTATGGGTACCTGGAATTCTTGATGAAGCTAGCCGCATAGAGGGTTAGTTTTCTGCTACCCGGAAAGCAAATATCAACCTGCTTTCAATTTCATGAACTTATCAGTCCACTAATTCCTTCGGCTGGTCTTGCAGATCACATTGTTGTAAAATTAAGCCACCTAATTGCTACACAAGTTGAGACCATAAGTTCTTCATACCAAAAATTCAACGTCAACCAACAACCATAACTGAGTTTACTTACAAAACGACCAATTAGTTGAAAAGGTTGTTTACACACAAGGTTAAAGCACCTATGCTACAAGGCAGGGTGGCAAAAGACACCTGCATCTTCCGTGCAAGCAGTACATTGTAGTATATAGTAGGGGCATATGAAACACGTGCTAGCATATTGCAAGTTTCTGTTAAGAAAGCAGGCAATATAAGAGGCTGACTGCATCTTGTTGGCATGAAAACACACCCAAACCTCAAATGTATCCAAGTGTATATCTTGGGCAACTTACCACAGGATAAAGATGAACCTCATCATCCAAGCAATCTCAGTAAAAGAAGAGAATTTTTATAGCTAGGGCAAAGACAAAATGCAGAATGAAAGCACTAAGAAGTAGTAAGGTAACATCAATGCCTGAAAGGTATGATTTCAAGTTCGTTGTGATGAACCAAGCCGATGTCGTGCCGATGAGAATTATAACAATCCAGCGGAATATTTCAAAAGGGACGATCAGCAACAACTGCAAAGTTTAAACAAGCCAAAGTTCAGCCGTTAAAGACTAAGGGCAGAAAGCTACTGAAGAAACTTTTGAAAGAGTTAAAAAAACATCACAGGATAAAATATTTTGTAACAATAATAGCTGATGGAAAAAGAGGTTGTTGACTTCTTGGCAACACAACATCCCGTACAATGTGTTAGATTAAATGCCACCAGAGTCCCTGTTCTGAGCCATTTTTCCTTAATCATAGACAAGAAATTTTTAATAACATATAATGGAGCAGCTTTAACTAAAAAGAGTCCAAAACCATGGAAGTGATAGCTTGATCCATAAGTTACCTAAGGCATGAATTTGCAGTCAATCATTAACTGAAAATTTTCAGAAGTTCTGATAAATGTCAAATTACTAATTCATATGGTTTTCTTAGGAAGGTAAAATACTTGGGATGAGCTACTATTAGCAAAAATAACCGCAATCTACATAAAGGGAATATTGAAATCCAGGAGAACAGTTTGTTCAAAAAATGAAGTACAAAAAAAATTGTATGAAGAAAAAACATGCCCGAAAAAATCTTGGAACCAAGAGATGGCAGGTAGACAACTTACAGAGCTTGGCAAAAAGATGAATAGAGCGTATCCCCACAGACACCATAGACGCACCAAGCCAGGATTGGTTCCCAGATATTGAAACAAGAAGTAAAATGCCGCTGGCACAATGATGGCATACCCATATACCACTCCTGCTGCCCAATTCACATAACTCACGTCAAAGGTCCATTGGGTGCTTTGATCATTTTTCTTGCGCATCAAGGAAGTTGCACAGTTTCCAAGTAAAGAGAGCATGAACACCAATGTAGTCGACACCCAGATGGGACCATACCTAGTAATGCGCAGACATATGCAGTAAGGCAAGGATAGTCCAACATTATACTGCAGCAACTAATCTAAGTAAACTTATAAGAAATACATTACTAGGAGTAGAAACAGAAGTGCACAATGAGACAATGTGAAATATACAACATCTACGAGATAACGGATCTTCCACAAAATATAATAAGATATAGATGAGAATGCCCCTTTTGAGCTTTGTAAATGGTTCAATGGAAGTCATCATTATGAGATAATACCATGCCTAGGACTATGCCTGCATCAAAGCAACCCTCAAGGATTTTTTGCTGATGATATTCTAACTTAACTCTTCATGCCATGGGAGTAAAGAAGTTACGTGGATATTTCATCAATGATAAATTCTAGCAGGTCCATTCTGCAGCTAAAGTAGCCTTAATATTTGAAAGTAACCTAAAGAAAGCCTACTAGTTGCCTGAACATGATAACACATGGTACAGTCAAGAAAAAATATCAGAAACCAGAATCTAGACACTGGGCATATCACACACAACATGATGCTTCTTCAGGCTTTGTAAACTTGGCTTGTAAACTTTATTAAAGTCACAGATCATAAAGTCTATCATAAATGGGCTACGTACAAGAGTTCTTCAAAGAACTTAGGAAAGATACTTTTCTTGAGTTATGGCCCCTATCATGATTGCAGAAACACACAGTTACTGCATTTACCCCTACTTCACATATGAAAATTTTCTAATTTCCCTCTCTTAATTTCTGTGGAATAGGAAAATAACCCATGTGAATTCCATAATATAAGTGAACTAGAGTGTGTGTAAGAAAGTAACTCACAGATCAGGATTTCCCTCAATCTTCCTCAAGAAACCATCATTAGGAAAAACTGAACTTATAAGTCTCTCAACAACAATATCAGTGTCCACATTGAAATATGGCCTATATGATGAAATGCTGAAAAACCCATTTAAGCTGGAATTCGTCTGCTCATCTCCACCTGCACCTAAGGTTAACAAGAGTGACGAATAACTAGAATAAACCAGGAAAAATAATAATAACATTTTCACAAAGGAAACGTTCGAAACACAAATTAAGACTATTAAAATCTTGGTCCATTGATCAAAAACAAAATATTACATCATATCTTTTATTTCATATTTGAATTATACTTAAGCTTTAAAGAATTGTCAAGAAACTTGCCGTATGAAGTTCCTGGTGGCTGATAACCTCCATCAGTGGGCGGAAAGTTTTGCATGTATGAATTTGGTGCTGCACAAAAGCCACAAAGGAGATAGATTAGAACTAATTTACAATTTTAGTTTCAACAGCTAAAATCCCAATTCCTAGATAATCTCAGTTACCTGCATTAGCAGAATAGTTTTTGTCATCAGCCGTTACGGCCTGCAAAAACAATTGAGTAGCAACATATTTCAAACTGAACAATATAACAGAGAAGAGCTAGAGTCGATAACATCTTCAAAAACAGAAAGTACAAAACTAAAAGGGATAACAACTAAAACAAAACACCGAATGAAACTGAACTGTCCATCATGCGGAAAGAGGGAAACTGGAGAAATTTTCTATGAATTAGAGAGAAGAAGTTTTTGAGAACTTACAGGAACTGAACCGAGCAAGTGACTTGAAGGAAGACTTGAATCATCCATTGCTTTGCTAATTTGCTTTTGCGATTATGAATCACCTCGACTAATTTCTTCAGGATCCAATTGTAAAGATCTATCTCACACGATCTCTCTCGATTTCAAAAAGAAAACAAAACAAATCAACAGAATAGCGCGATCAATCAACCAATCTGGAATTTGGTTACGGCAACAACATAGCGAGTGCGGAGATGAATCGAGAATAACTTCACTGCGAAGCTCTGATGAATGGTAAAACGTTATTTATAGGAACTTCTAATCTGTTGACTCCCGATCAACTCAGATTCATTAGCAAAAATCTAAAAATAAAATATTTTCTCTACGTTTTAATTGGGCCGAAAAAATGCCGGTCCCATTCCCAAATTTTAAAATCATTAGCACATTTATTGCCAAATGTTTGTTTCTGAACCGCCATTTCTTAGACAATTATTTTAATCAGTGATTGGAAATGCATTCTTTTTTCTTCTCCAACGATAAAAAGACTTCCTCGTAATTATTTAAATCAGAAAAAAGTATCCAAAAAAATTCTTTTTTACTTCTTATTTTCTATATATATATATATTAAATGTGATAATCATATTCCATCGTAATGCAAATATATAGAAAACAAATAATCCGTAATTAAACTCGCTTCCTTCCACTAAACAATCACTTCCGCCTCCTTTCAATTATACAAAAGAACTTTTCTTTCCAAAAATACACAAATAAAACTCATATCCGATAATAATATTTACAATAACTCAATTTCAGTAACTCATATTTTAATAATTCACTTCAAATTCAAAAAAATAAAACCATATCAGTAACTCCGAACGACCAACTACTGGGAAAAGCTATTCCAAATCAGAGAAACAAAACCAATGTTTCCTGGTGTAACAAGAACAATATCCACAAAGATACAGCAGTTGAGGACACTTATTATCGACCGTCCATCATACTACTCATACTGATTCCAGCAGTCGAGCTGGTCTGACCATCAGTTGAGTTACTATACTGTAATCTTTCATATGCAATCTGTAGGTCCAATACCTCCTTGAGCTGTTGCACAACCTCACTCATTGTCGCCCTCTGGGATGAGGCACTCCATGTGCATCTCATGGCTATATCGACAACCTTCCAGACAGAGTTGGCGTCATAATCATCTCGCAATCTTGGATCCACAACTTTAATGATGTCCCCTTTCTCGATTCTTACCTTCACCCATTCTGTAATATGAGCCGTCTCTTCTTCGTTCAAGAAAGCTGGTTTTCCTGTGACTAATTCCAAAAGAACTACTCCAAAGCTGTAGACATCGCTCTTTTCTGTAATCTGGTTAGTCCTGTGATACCTAGAGAGAGTAGCAAGAATTTTTCAAATTAAGGAAGCTACTATATATACCTTAATCATAAGAAGATAATGCTTTCTTATGACACTAAAGAACAATACAAAGACCACCTCTAGAAATTTATTAGGTGCCTAGAAGCCAGTAAGAGATTAAATGATAACGCATCAAGTTCCTAACGAAAGTAGAACATACTCAGGATCAAGGTAGCCTGCAGTCCCGACAACTGCAGTGGTCATGTAAGTAGCAGAATCATTGTTGAAGGCTTTTGATAATCCAAAGTCTGCTAGTTTGGCTTCCAACTTTTCACTCAAGAGAATGTTGCTGGTCTTAACATCCCTATGAATTATCGGTGGCCGGCATCCTTTGTGCAGATATTCAAGGCCTGTGTCGCAAGTAATTATGATGAGAGCAAAAAACCAATCCCTGCACCCCAGACATGACTAGCATGGATGGATATGTGAATTGCTTTCTGATTTCGTAGCTAATACCTTGGGATGCTTCAAGGGCAATCCGTAGACGCTGCGTCCAGCTCAATGAATTGAACGTCTGTGGTTTACCTAATATTCATGGACATAAAACTTGCATACGCTTGAATTGCTTCAAATGTCATAAAGACAAACGGAGCACACTGTTTTGCATAGATGTATTTGCTACTAAACATACACCGCTAAGATGAAAGAGAAAGCTGAATAATCCTGATTAATTATCCCAAGAATAAATTGAAAACGTCTAAATGGGTAGGAAACTATAAGAGCAAGAAATTCCAACCTTTCAGGTGATCTCGAAGGCTTCCTTGAGACATGTACTCATACACAAGAGCTAGGCAGTTCTCATCTTTGCAGTAGCCAATCAGAGATACAAGGTTCCTGTGATGAACCCTTGTCAATAGTTGGGCCTGCAGTTAACAATGTTCACAAACTTATCTCAGGCAATGTCAATTTACAATTACCACTTATATAAAGCCACTGTCTGAACCATCTCCTACAAGGTAAACTTTTATCCAAAGTCCACATTACCTCCGCCAGGAACTCCTTAGCCCCCTGCAATGATGACTGAGACCGCATTTTAACTGCTACTTGAACCCCATTTTCTAGGTATCCATGATATACACTTCCAAATCCTCCCTTACCAATGGCGTATCTGAAATTTTTAGTTACAATTTTCAGTTCCGCATATGTGAACTGCCTGCTGGTTTCAGGTGATAATATATCATCTTTTGCACTTGCAGATTGGGAGGGTCGACTCCAATGTTGTTCCCTAGCGTGTGTACCTGGCATCAATTAGGTGCAGATTCAAACAAAGAGCTTTCTACACTTTGTAGCAGCTTCATTAGAGACAGGTTTGTGAAATGAGATATGACAGTATGCAGGTTTGGCATTTATAGCTTCTTCTTACGTTACCTGACTTCCTTCTCTGATTGTCCATACCAATCCAATCAGAACAGCTACTAGGAGAACTGCAGGAATCCCAACACTAACTGCAATGACAGGTGCAGAGATTTTCTTTCCTTCTTCCCCTCAACCCCCTTGCAGCCATTGCACCAATTTGGACCAAGACTGGGAAGTTTTTTATGCAGAATTAGCCAAACTTCAAATTCCGAATGAGCTTCCTAAACATATAACATTTTAAGCCTGCACTTGCAACACTTATCCTCTAGCAGTAACAAGCTCTAGTCTAACGGACTTCATCCATTTTCACAAGCAATTATGATTCGTCAAAGCTTTGATGTACTATGCTACCGATGTCATGATAAGGGGACAATGTTATAGTTTCTGTATGTGTTCATCTAGACGGAGTTCTCTTGATGGGTTCTATATTTGTTAGCACCTTACTAGTATTAGTAAAGCAGGTTATATCAATCCGGTTTCATGAAATCAAGAAACATTACACACTTGTTTTATAATTTTTTTAAAGCTGTATTCATGTCTTAAGGAGGAAAATACAGGACATAATATCAAAACTATTGAAGCTCTTGTAAATGCAAGGAACCAACAACTTTTTTTATATAATTTGCATTACCTTGGCTGAATAATGTGTGGTAAGACAAGAACTTACGAGTGATAATTGCAGTAACTATGCATTGTTTATGGACTTTTAAGATGAAGTAAAGTTTTGTATGAACCTTTGACGATGAACAAAAAAAAACCTGATAGATTTTGACGATAAACAAACCTCAACGTAAGTAATCTTCTCTTTTCTCTATCCAACAGAGGTTGAGGAACTGATGAAAGATTGAAATGGTTGCCTGACAAATTTCTACAGAGCAGGAAAGTCAATACATTGTATGTACAATATTGAGACTTATTGATTGAACTTACAAGTATTGTAGGAATGATAATTTCCCAAGAGAATCAGGTATTTGCCCTGTCAAGTTATTACTTGACAAATCCCTGGGATGATGAAGTTATTAGCATATTGTTGAAAGAATGAAGCCATGAACTTTACAAAAGAACAGGGACTAATCAGTTGAAACCAAACTGACTGCAGAACAACTTTAAAGAGAGATGCAGCCTTACAGATATGTTAGTGCAGTGAGGTTTCCGAAATCAACAGGAATAGAACCACTCAATCCACTTGAAGAAAGATTTCTGCAAAATGCAGCATTTAGCAGCCTTCAGTTTTTCTCATGGTGTGCTTGTGTCTAAAGTCGAAAGGATTATCTTATTTACACAGTTGTGATCATAGAAGAACTTGTGCCATATGAACATTTCAAGCCATCCCATACTAAATTGATTGGAGCACAAGGATCACCCATCCAGTTTCTCTGAACTCGAAAGTAATCCTTGATAGCAGTTATTGCAGCAACTGTTCTTTGCCCAGCATGTGATGTTCCGAGTAGAACAAATAAGCCATAATCATAAAGTAAATGAATATCAGTGTCCAAGCAATTAATCCGAAGAAGTTTATCAGAGCTATTAAGCTTTAGCTTATATGATATGATTGGTAAGATTGTTCTATGTGGCTTTTGATCATTTTTAGGTGCCCCAAAAAATACTCTGCGCAGGAATTAAAGCTCTATGTTATGTTAAGTTTTCTCCCACTTCACCTTTCCAGAAGTTCTACAAACAACCAATTTTTGTTAGGAAGTGACATGGGCTTAGATCTATTAAATATACTTGTTAAAATAGAAGCAACAAAAATGGGTCTCAAGGGAATAGAAAGAAGAATTAGAGAGGGTTGAGTTTTTATTTTTCCTAAGAACTTTTGCTTTTTGAAGCTATAAATAACAGGCAGAGGTATAAAAACATCTTTCTCAGATTGGCGATCAACTCTCGACAAGTGAAACATTCACTACTAGAACTGAGTAAATCGAATAAAGTAACAAAAAAGAGGCACGAGGTATTAGCATAAATGGAAAGCACCATACCATCTCCAATGTTAGTGGCAACAACACGGTAAACGTAGGTGTAAACCCCACAGCGTTCAGGATTGGCGGCAAAGTGGAGTTGGCTGTAGGCAGGAAAGAGAAGTTGTATTTGGTGGAGCCGATCTCCGGATCACGGTTATATAAGTTGTCCCTTTCAAGGTAAATAGGTCTGTACGGGCCGAGCCACTTCCCGCCGTTGAGAAAGATGTTGAACTCGCGTAGATCAGAATTTTGCATTTGGACCAGCTCAACGATGTGGAAGTTAATTTGGAAGTCGGAGAAGATTTGGTTGTTGATCGCGTCATTCCAGTGATAATTGAGCTGGCAGGTATTCCTAGGGTAGATTGTGGTACTCGAGACTGCTTGCGGAGCTTCATAGTAATCACCCTTGAAGTACCCGATTGATTCTGTAGTTGTTATTGGAATCCAGCAGTCTGAATTCAAGGACAACCAAATCCGGTCGTATTGGTCGTCCGGGTACCTGAAATTTCAGAATAGAGTATAACGACTGTACAAAAGAGCCACTAATATTATATGACGAAAAACTATTCCATTTAAAAGTTTAAACTGATCGATTGCCTAAATCTGCAAGATATCTACTATTAATTGCTACCTTATTGTTAGATTAGTTCCCAAGGCAGCACGAGAGTATAGTTTCAGTGAAGAAGTTCCATTTACAAATGGATAAAGAGAATCTTTCAGTGGCCGGAGCTCCAATATTGAGATGAACGGCAAGTCGGAGCCATTCTTAACAAGGCAAACCCAAATATAATCAGCAGTTGCCACTGTGAAAATCTCAGTCCAGTATCGACCAGAGACCGAGCTCAGTCGGACATTGGCCCAGAGGTCCGGCCCTAGATAGAGATCAAACTTCATTGTCCTACCCTGACCAGCTGTGTTTAGCCTGTCATAATTACCATAGAGGAATGTTGCCCTCACCAAGTACTTCGTGCCATTCACAACCGGCTTCAGTGTATAGCAATTTCTTGTACCATTTGGGAAACTACGCAGTGTTAACTCCTGCCTTGAAGTAGAGGAGCTCTGGTACGTTGGAGAGATTCTGTTGTTCATCCCAGTATCGATGTAGCCTTCATCTGAGACATAGGTGATTCCGGTAGTTGAGCTGGTGTAGTTAGTACCAGGCTCAATTCCACAATCAATACTTATAAATCCTACAAGTTCAAGCAACCAATGTCAGTATCCATTCTTCTCTAGCAAGGATTAATTGGATTTTTCATCTTGTACCTGTCTGGCCATGTACCGGCGGTGCTGTTGCAGCAAAAGAAAAGAGAAGCAACCAGATTGGGTAGTGCCACCGCGGTAACATCCGGGGCGTGCTGAAGTTGTTCTTCTTGCCAGAGTTTGAACACCTTACCGACGTACCTGATTGTTTCAGGCAAATATTTCGTGGGAATCAAGTATTCAACACAACTCGACCATCTGAGGAACCGCAGGTACTTGAACGAGTTATAAGCAGGAGGAATTTCAGAGGGAGAATATTTTAAATGCCCTTATCTTTGACAACGCTAGCTAACATGGAATACTTCACTTAAATGATAATTAGCGGCACAGAGTAATTTCAGATTTAATTCAAGACTTGTTCGTAAATAAACAAAC
Organism: Acanthochlamys bracteata; assembly: GCA_019914995.1. NCBI lineage: Eukaryota > Viridiplantae > Streptophyta > Magnoliopsida > Pandanales > Velloziaceae > Acanthochlamys > Acanthochlamys bracteata. The sequence continues at coordinate 259,500 of CM034138.1, read as the reverse complement.
TACTGTTCCTATTAAAAAATAGAGAAAGGGAAAAAAAGAGGAAATGCATGAATTATCAGAGAACCTCTGTGTATGAACTTCAATGCACGTACACAGAGCATGAACTGTTAGTATGTCTATATATAGATATAGATATGAAGGAACCCTCCATGGGTTGTTTAAAAAATCAAGGGTTAGCAAAGTTTACTCTTTTGTAATTGGAGGAATTAATTAATGGGTTTACACACTCTTACAGAGATGACTCTTTCTTCTGAAAGGTGAGACTCGTTCTATAGGAGACTGGCAAGTTGAAGAGAGTAAACAGGATTTAATCTCCTATCTGCGAGATATGATGTACGGATGAAATCATTATAACACAACCAATCCATAGATAACATCTTGAGCTCTTTACGTAACCTGAAAAAGAAAACATATACAACAAAAATAGTGTTCCGTGTTTTTTCAAAAAAATGAAAAATACAAAAAAGACAGATTTCTTTATTAAATAACTCAAATATAGATCTTCCAAATATGATATTTGTAAATTATAATATGATAATGAATTAAAACGTATATCTTACAATTCGAAGATGTGAAAAAAGTGGAGAGAGAATTCCGATTCCGAAAGTACTTTGATATTTTGGATCAGATATATTATTTTAAAAAATAAACGATAAAGAAGTATCTAAATTAAAAATCCAATTGACAAAGTCACCGTTTATGAGATATGACATAGGAGAAAATTTTGCATATAACGCATAGCCAAGCCGTGCCCAACAACTCGAGCTCTTTATGTAACGCAAAAATGAAAACATACACAACTAAATGGTGTTCCATATCATTTTAAGTCAATTTTTTGACAAAAAATAATGGTTGACATTTTGGCCCAAAACAAAAAGTCTCTAGATCAATTGGTTAATGACGTAGTTGCTTGCGCAATACACACTGTATATGTCACTGGCATATTGGGTGTAGTAAAACTATAGTATTATCTTTTAATTTGATTTAAATAAGTGACTTGATTAATTCTGAAAAGTGAAATGGTGATTCACTGATCTGCTACAAAAATCTGTTTATGAGATATTATTTTTAATCATAATTTTTTAAAAATGATAATAAAATTAATTTAAAATATAAAAATTTAGAAAACGTTTTGTAGTGCATTCTTCAAAATAAATGTTTTTATTTTACATTTTTTAATAAAATTTTTTATGTATTTTATAAAATTTATTTAAAAATATAAAAAATTTCTACGTAATAATTTATTATTATTTTTAAAATAAAAAAACTTATTTATTAAATAAAATATAAATATTCGTTATTTTAAACAATATTCTCATATTTTCTTTAACCGTTCTACCGAACAGTCAAAAAAGGCTCAAACATACTCTTAATCTAAGCCCGTTAAACCTAATGGGTCTTAAACATGGCCCATTATTCGAACTTCTGGACCGGACTGGTCCTACCCTCTAATACAGGCTCTTTGTACCATACTATAATTATTCCATCTCCTGGGTTCTTAAATGCAAAATGGCTAAATAACTTCATTTTTTTATTTATTTTATCTTTTTTAAACATCTTCAGTTTTATTTATAAAATAAAAATCTCTATGTAGCTATAATAGTCTAATGGTAAACTATCATCGGAACGCTAGAGCGAAGCGAACACCGAATCTCTTGCGGGGAAGTTGCATCTTCTCACCAATGGCAAATCCCGCTACCATTAAAACACTTAGCTTCACTCCTTCTCCTTCTCCTTCTCCTTCTCTCCCGCCGCCGCTTCTCTTCTTTCCCCAGCCACAACAACAATTCCCACATCTATTCACTACTTCAATTCCTTTCCAAAGGTAAAGAAAAAATTTTCACCTCTCTCTCTGTGTCTCAAATCTATTTTAATGATTGTGAGATTTGTTGATTTGTTGTGTTTCTGAAGAATCTAATCTTGGTCAGAGATAACGATAAAAAAACTCTCAGATAAGGCTCCATCATCATCTTCGGAGGAAGGAGAAGATGAGTGCATACGTTGTGAGATCAGGCATGGAGACTGATCATGAGAAGCCGCCTGTGATTTCTGAGGATAAGATGCTCGTGCGTTGACAATGTCGATCGATTGAGTAGTGGTTTTTATCGCGTGTCGTTTGGTGTGAATTGTTTGTGATTAGAACAAGAGATTACTTGCAGGTGTTCGTGCCGCCGCATCCGCTGATCAAGCATTGGATCTCTGTGCTCAGGAATAAGGTTACGCCTTCCGCAATCTTCAGTAAGTTGGAACTCTCGTGTTCTTATTTTGAAACGGCTCTCATGTTTTGTTGTTGCTATTGATGATGGAGCTGTTGTGTGTTGACTAGTAAATGTTTTAGAACCAGAGTTAACATTGTCTCTTGTGCCAATCTTTCTGGGATCTATTGTTATTTTCAGGATTATGATAGATAATGTTTACTTGTTGCAATAGCTAACCGTGCTGTAGAAATCATGTGCTTGCGGCTAGCAGTAGCACTTTCAGGTTTTGTTTGTAGAAGTTGGTCCTTGCTCCAGCGAATACTATTATCAGATCTTTGTTCTTATACACACTGTGATGGATATTTTGTTCGTATTATTATTACAGAGAATGTAATGGCTGAACTTGGGAGGTTACTCATATACGAGGCATCAAGGGATTGGCTGGTGAGTCTGTCTGCAATGGAGCAACAAGTTGACATTCTTCTCCGTAATTATATGTAGGTTTAGTAATTAATTATTTCTTCTCTTAACATGCTGTTACCCTTACAGCCAACTCTCACCACAGATATTGAAACACCAATGGGTGCTGCAACTGTTGAATTTATTGATTCTCGAGAGCCTGTTATGGTAAGTTTACTAAATTATCCTTCATATCTGTTTAATAATGGTGCTAGAGCATAAAATTGATTGATCTCATATAGAATGAAACTTAGCGTGCATTAATCATTGTTGCGGATTTGATGTATATCCTTGAGTTTTCATCTTTCATCATAATTTTCGTTATCTTTTAACTATCTATTGTATTGCATGGCAGATTGTACCCATCCTAAGAGCTGGCCTTGCTTTAGCAGAGCTTGCTCCGTTAGTCTTGCCTGCAACCAAGACATACCATCTAGGTAGACATCTTCTATTGATTTTTTAACTATGTAATAACACAATGATTCTACTAAACTTTTAACTATGTTTAGAGCATGAGAATTTTACTATTCTCCATGATGTGACATATAATGATTCTTGCTATTATCCATGTTCTTCACTAATAAGATTTTACAACTATCACTTTTTATTAGTCTGCTTCAAAGAAGTTCACCTTTTTGCTTGAAGTGTCAATAATTCTTTGACCTTACTGGTGTCTACTGTTACGACAATGTCTAAGTTGGCTTATGTGTTTCCTTTTGTTTTTATGTTTACTCAATTGTAGGTATGCGAAGAGATGAGACAACGCTGGAGCCATCAGTATATCTGAACAAGTAAGTTCACATGCTTGCTGAATGGATGCTCTTCAGGGATGATTTGGTTCTTGTAGTAGAAACTTGAAAGAAACTCATTGATGGTTGAAGTGATTCACTTCATAAAGAGTAATAATTTAGATGGAACACAACTGGCCCTGTATAGTGGTGTCCTTGATTGACATAGAACTCTTTAGACTTTGAGGATGCTTCTGAAATATTTGTTGTGTCAGTCTTAGGCGTAACAGCTGAGATGACTCAGTTCATTTGCGTGCATATAGTTTGTTAGTCCAGACTGTTCCTTTCATAGCTTCAGTTATCTTGTGCTTGTGCATGGCACTAGCTAGAATTGATGGTTAGGTCTATTTTGTGGTTCTTTTGGTTTTTGATATTGACGACGAAGAGTTTGCATATTATTTATCTAATTTCTGATTTATGTAGGTTACCCGACGAATTCCCAAAGGGGTCTCGAATACTTGTTGTGGATCCTATGCTCGCAACAGGTTTCGTCTTCCTTTTCTTCTGTTATTCAAGCATACTTATTCTTTATTTGGGTGATTGCCTCTGTAGTCTTTGTTCTGTTGGGGAATTGCTGATAAGAGGCTCTTTTCTTTTCCACTTCTTCCTATTTATGCCAGTATAAAGTAAGGTACATGATGCAGGGTAGAGCAGTAGGTGGTGTGACTTATCTGCTTTGGGACTTGGTTTAATATTCCTTATGTCTATTGAATCTCTTCCAGGTGGGACAATTGTTGCAGCAATTGACTTGATAAAGGATCATGGAGTAGAGACCAAACAAATAAAAGTTGTGAGTGTGCCCTTTTAACATTCTAATTTTCTTTTCAAACAGCTCTGTATTGTAAGAGAGTGTCAGCTTTGGTGTCACTCCTATGTAGTGAGCGTGCAATGAAATTTCTCGTATTACATTTTGTTCTATTGTTTCTGTAGATTTCTGCTGTAGCAGCTCCTCCTGCCCTGCAGAAGCTCAGTAAGAAGTTTCCAGGGTGAGTACAAGTTCCTGAGTCTTAGTGCCAAACTGAACCAGGCCCTCTTATAACTTTGGTCTTTACTGGCATTCTCAGGCTTCATGTTTATACAGCAATGATTGATCCTGAAGTAAATGATCAAGGGTAAAGTTATACCAGTTTTAGTACTTTGTGGGAATATAACTCCAGTTATTTCTTTCACTACATCCTGATATCTGACTCTTGATGGTTAAATTCATGTAAATACCAGGTTTATAATCCCAGGACTAGGTGACGCAGGAGATCGGAGCTATGGCACCTGAAGCTCGGACGGCCTCAAATGTCTTGTGCGATTCAACTTGCAGCACGTAGTTAGACATGTATTTTAAGGAGATTTTGATGTGCAGTGGTATAAGTTCCGAGGGCTGGTATTTGGTTGATTAGCCAAATTTAACCCATCCGCCAAACATTTTTGTAGAAAAACTGAACAGTTGTAAAGGTTATCTGAATCGCCTCTGGGGTTTGCAATTCACCAAACGGAATGGGACAAGCACAAGCCATTGTCACCGTCAAATACAAAACTGGATGGCATGCTGCTTTCAAATTTTATTTTTCGCCACAAACAACTCCTAACTATTACACTTTACACAGGTAATGTAATTACATTTAAAGCGTATGGATGCTGTGCGATTGGAGTAGCAGCACTACTGACGTGAACAACAGGGCCTGACACAAATCACAAATATTTGAGAATATTGTACAACTTCATCTATACATTGTCTAGCTTCACAAACTCTGAGATCTTTGCTGAATTTTAGCGCTCTGAGATCTAGCTCCACCAACAAGATACACCTGTGAACACCAATGTTTCAAATTATGAGAGAAAACTTGAACATTGGTGATTCAAATTCAAGTGGTAAAAGGCTCGTTTTCACCAACTAGAAAGGTCATCCTGAACAACTTACACTATATGATGGTTTCTCACATTTCACTGGAATTGCGCCATACCGAACGAAACTCCTCGCGGAATGTATTCAGACGTGCTTTAAGATTAGGAGTCCTCAAACTTGCATGCAGTATGATTCCTAAAAAGCATAAAGAAGTTATACAAGAATTAATTCCATGAAGCAGACTGAAAAGTCCAAACACATTTCCAAAGAAGTTACCTAGAAGACCAAAAGCAAATGCCAACATGAAAGGACGCAAACTAGAAGACATTAACCACAATATGCAGCTGGCTGTAATGAAATAAAGGTTTCCCACATCAAAATGAGTATCAAGTATTGCTTAGAAAGGTTTAATGACAAGATAAGGGAGTTTTCAGTTTGCAATAACCTGAAGATAGAAGTAAGACAAACACCCATTGAGGTTGTCCGCAAATCTGAACCTGCCTTCTTGAAGATGGCCTCCCTCGAGGAACATGCCTAAGACATATAGTTGTAATTTCTGTTTATTTAGAGCACAAACAACTTGTAGAAAAAAGAGCAAATGAATACTTACGTAGTTTGAGGCCTCATCTTTGCAGCTAACTGTGGCGATAGCTGCCTTATAGTCCTCATCAACTTTTCATCGACACTTATTGCAAAACTGTTGTAATAGTTCAACCAAAACACAGATATTAACAGATCAAAATCTAATATCATCTCATCAATCCATTAGCTCATGAGACATATCATTAACGAATTTGTAGCTATTCATTCAAAACAGTATGCATTGGTGTAATCAGCTTAATTCTAACTTGTTATAAGAACTTACAAGTATACTCTAACCTGTCATTGAGAAACGCGATGCTAAGACCAGTCAGAAGAGTTGCAACTATAGCCACTGGCCTTCTCACAAATCCAATCACTACAATTCAACGCATGCATTGAAACACCATGTCTAGTGACATGACATATACGAGATAGTTAAAATAAACACATATACACAAAAAAATAGCTGCTTCTTACATAGAACAAGCATTAACAAGATGAAGTAATTCGTCCGGTAACTGCAAAACCGTAAACAAAAATATGTAAGAACAAAAAACAAAAAAATGCTATTTATTGCAAATTTCAACAACTAACATCCGCTCAGCCATCTTTTAGATTACAACGGTTATCACCATAATGCGTATAAAGGTGCTCGAAAAACAGCTAGGAATAGAATCATGGAGGAGAAACTGAAGGATTGATGAGTGACTTACTAGTAGAGGTTGCACTTGAATCGGCTGTTCCAGTGAGCGTAGGAGGAAGAACGAGGTAGAGAGAAGCGAGAGAAGAATTCAGGGATCGGGCGTGGGGGCGTGGACCAATCAACTTCACGGAGAGCTCCGATCATGTCATCGAAACTCACGCTATTCCAATCCATTGATTACGATCGATTCGAGTTTCTGATGTTTCACAAAGTTGCGACTTAAGCTTGAAGAGAAGAATTGGAAGTAAGGAAGAAAGAAAAGACAAGCGTTGCTGGCGAATAAGTACCGTAGAGAAGTGTCTCGAGATTCCAGCGAAAGGAATTTTCCAGAAAAAGAAAACTAAATAAGAAAACATAGTAGGCAAGTGTCTGAGCCCGGGTTCGAACCGGGGACCTTCAGTGTGTGAGACTGACGTGATAACCAACTACACCACCCAGACAACTCTTCCTGTTGAGTGGAACGAACCTTGAACATGTGTCACGTGCGTGGCTCGTGCTGAGCGTGTTTATCTTGAAATATCACTTTTGTAAAGTGAATTTAATAACAAAATTACAAAATTAAAAGTTTTATATTTATTGTATTAAAATTTAATTTTAAAAAATAATTTTTTTGATAAAAGTAATTTATTTTCAAATTTTTATTTATTTTGTATTAAAATTGAATTTGAAAAAACATTAGTTCAGTGGATTCGTAAACATGCCCTAAATGAATTTTTCTTTGTAATGATTGGTGGAGGAGGTTCAAAGACAGAGTTTAGCAATACAGTTTAATGAAGTATTACTAAGTTAGATATAAACTCTTTTTTATTAATTTATGTTAATATCAGTAGATAATGTTCTATAACTTGCGATGATACGTTTATTACGTGTATACATGTGCTGCGTTGCTGAGTGAACTTCATTTAATAGTTGTGTGAATTTTTTTTTTTCATCCAAAATTAGTTTTATGGTAAAACCTGGCGAATATTATCTAAGCCAAGTTTCCATAAAACTTGCTAGCCAAACACAACCAAGTGTAATCTACTAATCCTTGTCTAAACTGTTGTTCTTCCGAAAAAATAGTTTCCTATTTATGTATCTGAAAAGGTTGGAATAAGCACAGGCAGGATTCATGCGCGTGGGCCTGCTGGTGTCGAAGAATTGCTAACCAACCGATGGTAAGTGCTGATGAAACTGCTCTACTTTTTGGATGCTTGCTAGTGTGTGCTTTTGTGATTCACACAATTAAGTTTTTGATTGCTCTTGATTTTTTATGACATATGTTAACAATAACTTAACATCATTTTATGCTTGAAGTGTTTCTACTATAATGCAGCTGTTTGGTATTTTGTTGCAGGATTTGTTTATTTTATATTACATTAAGTGTTTCAATATTGTTTGTCTGAGTTTTATTTGCATTGTCATTATAGGATTCTGAGAGGAAATGGGCAGATTGTCGATGGTGAGATGTTGAACAACTTTATCTATAAACCTTCCATTGTTTTAACTTATACCAGATATATCAGAATGGATCTGTGGCTCTGTAGCCTATGCTTGTATTGAACCTGATTTAACCAGAAACATACAACTTCTGTGTGCACGAGGCTCTACACTTGGAATTTATGACAACCAAACTTAGTTAACAGAAACACTGAGATCGCAAAGCTTCGCTTGAGCTTTGGACGGATATACAAGTTAGCAAACTACGATGAAGAATATTAACAGCAGTAACAAGGAAGCCTATGCAACAGGAGGCCTCAACGAATGATCTTCTGAAGTATCAAGAGCAGCGGGAGGTATCCATTGCCAAATTCCTGTTGGCAGGTACCTCAGATACGGCACTGTTTTATCGCAAGGATTGGCAGCTGGAGTATGGTATGTAGCAAGAGCAGCAGGATGCGGAACCAAAGAAGGTGAGACGCACATTCCTTTAAGAAATTGCTCAATTCGCTCCTTCTCAGCCTTAAGCTTTGCTTTCTCGTCCCTCAGATCCAACTTCTCGGCCTGGCGAACAACAAAGGCAACTTTTAACCATTTCTAACAAATTGCAATAGCCGACATTAGATAACTCAGAAACTACTACATATACCAAACAAGATTATTATCAAGTATACACACGCTGTATAAAACCATTTTTCCTATGAACATGTGCGTATGGAAAAAGCCGCTTCACCATTCATTCAGAAGAGCACTCGTTAAATAGAAACAATTCACTACAAACCTTGAGGTTCTTTATAGCATCTCGGAGAGCACCATTTGACTCCTTCAGCGTCTCTGCTTCACTTTTTAACTGGTTAAGCAACCTGGCAGCATCACTAAGAACAGCAAATTTGTCCCCTTTCGGAGTCTTGCCTGGATTTAAAATCGAAGAGAGCTCCATGAACCTGAAAAATACAATAACAAGCACTCATTTCTAAGACGGCCACATCACTAAAGTTGAACCGGAAAAGTTTCTTTTATGATCAAACATTCACAAGAACTTATAGCACGAATTCGACACACCTATCATTAAGCCTGTCCCTTCTCATCTTCTCTCGGCAAGCTTTGGTCCCTTGTACTGCACATGATTCCCCCCGCAATCTGCAGACATATTACACGATGTGAGGTAGCGTTCAATTCATGTGCGTCATCAATTGAAATCTGAGACCAACAATGTGTATTTTTTTCAATTAAAATTCAACAAAAAAACATAGCAAGAGTCTTATACCGTTTCTTGGAGTGGGTGTCTTCAGAAGATTTGTCCTCCTTGATTGAAGAATCAAACTCAATGATCGCGCTACACAACAACAAACAACGTGAGAATTATGATCCGATAAACATTCCAAGATTTCCTTGAGATACATTAAGAATTCTCAGCACTCAATGAAAAAGCAAAAGTCAAAAATTTGCTCTATCAAAACTTTTTAAAAAGAAATCGAAATTTTCCAAAAACAAACCCCGTAACGTTAGGATCTTCAACTATATTTTGAGCCCAGAGAAAATCTCCGGAAGAGACTTCATCGACAGCGAGCCCATAATCGAGAAACCAATTGCCGGTGCCACTGCTCTGATGGTACGCCGAACCCATTTCTTCCCTTTTTTTGCTTCAGAACAAATCCTACTATGAATTAAATCGACAAAAAAACAATCAAAACGAAGATGAAGAAGAAGAAAAAGAAGAGATAGTGAGTGAAGCTTGGAAGCAAAGAAGAAGAAAAATTGGCGCGTGGGTAAAGGAGAGAGGTCGCAGTGATGAGATGAAAGAAGATCGATCGTGACGGCTAGCTCTTTCTAAAATAAAGTTATGTTTAGAAAAACGTAGCCCCTATGAACTATATTTTAGCAATATTGAGCCTTTAAGGACCTGATAGTACTATAATAAATCATCAAAGAACTTCCTTTTTAATATATTAATGCTATTATTTAGCTTTGATTACGAGAAAAAACAATCTCTATTTTGTTTTTGGTAGCTGCACGTGTAGTTTATTGAGCCCACCTTAATCAGGGAATATTATCCTAACGTTATTCGCCCATTCCTTATTATTAAACTAAAATAATGTGTTTCCTCTTGTTGTAGTAGCGCAGCTCTTCAGTTTGTTGGTCAAAAGTTTTTCAATAGTCGTTGATTTTTGAGCCATCCAATATGGAGCAAGCATGTTGAAAGATCACAAAATGGCCTCGACGTCTTACGACTTGATCTTTGATTTGAGCCGGTCGTGTTCAATCAATCAGATTCCTACACAATCGGGTCCCATATTATGGTATAACTATAATAATCATTTTTTTTTCCTTCGTCTTAGTTATTCCTTCGCGGCTGTTTTATTAAATCTTTCAATTTTTTTATCAATTTTATATTTATAATTTTAATATTTTTGATATGGGCCGGTCTTAACTTCGAAAGCCTATTAGCATCAATAATATAACATTTCAACCTGCTCCATCATTATGGGCCGGTCTATTGTAGGCATTTAATCTCTTCTAACAAAAAAAAAAGAACCTAGTTGCCATTCTGTTTATTATCTATTATCCATCACGGTTGCATGTTTTCTTGGCGGCTTGGCCGCGCCACGTCGGCCACGATCAGTCCCACCAAGGCCGTTCTTCTCTCTCAATCTCAACCAACTCCACCAAATCCCACTCGATCCATCTCCGTTCCTTCTTCTTCTTCTTCTCCTTCTAACTCTCTTCTTCATTGTTTGTCTTCACAAGCTTCTTCTATCAAACCCATGGCGGACGGTGAGTTACAACTCAGTAACTTGTTATCCGTTTAACATGTTCCAGCACTCCCTTACTGTATATAAACTCCTCTGTTCCCCTTTGTTCGTTTGCAGAAGAGCTGAAGCAACGAGATGAACATGCTTACGAGAGAGCTCTCGATTGTTTATCTTCTCTCATTACTCGGCGCACGCGCGCTGATGGATCCAATAAGGGCGACAACTTCGATATCATGCATCAGTATCTCAAAGTGATTCTATCTAAGTTTTTGGTTATTTGCTCTTGATGGATTGGTGGGTTGATTTTGTTGTTTTGGAGTTGTTGATTTTAGAATTCTGTTTTGATGGATAGATGCTAGATTTGGAAGGAGAGTTGGAGAAGTTGAAGGTGATTCATGTGGCGGGAACCAAAGGAAAGGTAGTGATGATAAGACCGTGTGCTGTTTTTTTTATTTTTTTCATAATTTGATTGGAGCTGGATATGAAATTTGGACGGTTTCTACTATTGTTAGGGATCGACTTGCACGTTTACGGAATCGATTCTGCGGCATTGTGGATTCCGCACAGGGCTTTTCATGTCGCCTCACCTGATTGATGTTCGTGAACGTTTTCGGTTAGATGGGTAAGCTTATGCGGTTTGTTCACTTATCTGAAATTCTGGACTGGATTGGGATTTGTGGCTACAGTTTGATTTTTCGCTGTTCTCTAATCATACTCAATTGCATGTTTCTCCACCTTTTCCATTGCAAGATTCGATTGGCAAGTTATCCTCTGAAGTACTCTTAGTCTTATTGTAATTTGTGCTCTGAGTATGATTTCTCTAGGATATTTATTCAGCTGAGCAGTGTGAAACACAGTTGTTGATATTGATCATACAATTTCCATTGCTTAGTTCACTATGGTCAATTGTTATCTTTCTTTTGAATTTCAAATTCTTCTTCTCTGAAGAGTTCGGCAGGCAGTGATTTCTATCCCACTTCATTTTCATTCTGTGCTTTTTTATTGTAAGTATGATTCTAATTAAATCTGTGCTTGTTCGAGATTTTGTGTATTCTATACTGAAGTTGGATTACTCTTCTCCTATATTTAGGGTGGAAATAACCAAGGAGAAGTTCTTGGCTTACTTCTGGTGGTGTTGGGATAGGCTGCAGGTACTTCTGTTTATGGTGCATTTAATTTGTTATAATGCTTAGGTAATGTATAATTCTATCATTGCGGTGAGTTTTCATTGACATTTAGCTAAGTGCTTTTGCTCGTAGTCTCCTTCAGCTAAACTTTTCTTGTATTATCCCATCACCCTCTTTCTTTTTTATGTGTATAATTTGCTGATAAAAGAAGCTTGTTGTGATTCTTCTCTTGATTGTAGGAAAGAACTAATGAAGATGCACCAATGCCAACATATTTCAGATTCCTTGCCTTGCTTGCCTTCAAAATTTTTACTGCAGAGCAGGTTACATTTTCATCATTTCTAGTCCACTTGTTTAATATTTATTTTCAACTGTGCCATTCTGCTTCTCCAAAATCGCATTGCTTATTTCAAAAATAAGTAGCACCCTTTTATTCTTTTATTGCATCTACTCTAGAATATAGGTTGGGTATATGATAAATGCTGATAATATACTATCTTTGTGTTTGAAATTAACACCAAAACAAATTTTGTGGTTCTATTTCAGTCTATTCTGCTGACCTTTACTAAAATATATGACACCAGAAGTCAGAACAACTAGTCATTGTAGCATAAATCACTATATTAAAGAGCGTGTATAACAAGCACTAGATAGTTACACTTTATTACCTTTCTGACACGACTTTAGCTTTGTGGTTTGATGTTATCAATGCTAATAACAAGATTGATAAGAAACTTTTGAAGTGGCTTTGCTGGTAATATGGTATATATAAGCTTATGTAACTAGGTATAGTTCAGTAAATTGATTGTTTCCCTTGCACGTTGGACAAACACCAAGGGATCTCCAACTAAGAGTCTAAGAGGCTGTTATTTTTCTAACAGGTTGATGTTGCTGTTTTGGAAGTTGGCTTAGGAGGAAAATTTGATGCAACAAATGTGGTTTGTAGCTTGACCTTGGCTTTTACTCTTTCCCTTCTAAATATGCGTTGCTGCATTATTAATTCATTGTTTAGCAAATGCTGTCCATACTAGTGGTATTTTGAAGGAATCCCATATTTTTTAATATATAGTAAAAATTCTACAACTACAGACCAGATCTTTGTCTAACCAAGTGAAGATTATCCTTATGATTAAGTTGCTGTTTCCCCAGGTGCAAATACCTGTGGTTTGTGGAATTACATCATTAGGGTATGACCACATGGAAATTCTTGGTTAGTATCTTCTTGATTATCTAATGTGACTCACATTATCTGATCATTGCCTTTGTGAATTGTATGTCTTACTGTATCTGATTTGATAGCCTCACCTGTTGGGAATAACCATTTTCAATAACACGATAGGTAATACGTTAAGCGAAATTGCAGGGGAGAAAGCAGGCATTTTTAAGGTATGTCCTGTTAAATGATCATGTAAGGAGAACTTATTGCTTACTAAATCACATATATGTTTATAATTGAACTTATTCTTTCTCACATAATGACATGTTTCCTTCTGCTCGAACAGAAAGGGGTTCCAGCATATACTGTTGAACAGCCTGAAGAAGCAATGTCTGCGCTCAAGGAAAAGGCTTCTCATTTAGGTGTATGTGGAACTGCTTGCATACTGTTTTGCTATCCTCGTTGTGTACATAGATATAAAATTTGAACATTAGCTTATTTAAAAACCATCTGCTTCTCCTATTTCAATTACAAACTCATGATGAATGCTTGTACATTGTTGCTCCAGATTTCACTTGAAGTAGCACCACCTTTGGATAGAGAATCTCTCAGGGGGCAACATCTTGGGCTCGATGGTGAGCACCAATTTTCAAATGCGGGCCTTGCCGTTGCTCTGTCTCGGACTTGGCTTCAAAGTTCTGCGCATCCTGAAGGCATGTCTCTTGGTCATACTGTAAGTCTGACAGTTTTGTCTGCTAATGGTTCTACTGTTCTAGGATGATTAGGATGTTCTCCTAAATGCAGATGACTCTACCAGAGCAGTTTGTCAGAGGGCTTACAATGGCTTCACTGCAAGGGAGGGCACAAATTGTCCCTGATTTGAGTTCTACGTCAGGTGAATTGGTGTTTTATCTAGATGGAGCACATAGCCCAGAAAGTTTGGAGATGTGTGGTAGGTGGTTTTCTCAAGTTATCAAAGAAGATTCTGAATGCCAAGATTCATCAAAGGAACAACCTTATGCCTTCAGCAACTCAAAACAGGTAATGTTATCTTTTAACTGGCCGCACTTTCTTGAAAGCTCGCAATTTATTCCACAATTGCTCTTTTAAATGTTTTCTTAACATCTTTTAGCTTTTTGCAGATACTTTTGTTCAACTGCCTATCTGTGAGAGACCCACATCTGCTTCTTCCACCTCTTGTGAACACCTGTGCTCATCATGGTAGGTCATAGAGAAGCTTCGTAATAAACTAGATTATTAGAAAAATATAAACTTGTTGATTAAAAGACCTGAGAGCATTTCTTTGGACAAATGTCATCCCAGATAAACTTACTTTACAATTTTGGACTTTTTGAAGTATATATGCTTCTTTCTTAAGTAATAGTAGTTTGTGTATCTGCTAGCTGTCAGACAGTCAGAGTTTGATACTAATAAGCAGTTACTATCAAATTTTTGGCCCCAATTTGTGGAGCCTGGTTTAGGTGAACACATATATATTTTAATCAATCAATTTTTCTAACAGATTTTATATAGCTGTAACCTATATATAAGTTTTAGTGTATATATTAGTTTTGTTGAACTGTACCTTGCTGTCAAGCTCCACTAATCTATGGCTTTTGGATAACCATTGACATTGCTTTAGATTTTATCCCAAAATACCTGCCTTGATAGTCTGATTGATGTGTTTCCTGACTGCATTTCAGGTGTGAACTTTCACAAAGCCCTGCTCGTGCCAAACCAATCAGTTTTTAACAAGGTTGGCTCTGATGCAGCACCATTACCTGGTCCCGAACAAATTGATGTTTCATGGCAGTTGGCGATCCAGCGGGTCTGGGAAAACCTTCTTCACGGAGATAAAGGTATATCGCAAAGAATATATCTCATTGAAGTACAATTTTGGTTATTCTAGAAATGCTCATTTTCGATTCTTGTAACGCAGCCTGCATGTTAGTTTCTATGTGTCAGGGATTTTGTATTAACAGTTGCTACACAATATATCAGCTGTAGGTGACAGTAATATGGATCCTGGTGAGGGCAGAAGGAAGGATGACCTAACTAATACAAGACCTCCTGAGAGCAGTACAGTGTTCTCCTCTATTCCACTAGCAATTAAGTGGCTCAGGGAAAGTGTCCAGCAGAATAGATCAATCCGTTTTCAGGTATTGATGTGAACTTGGTCAATTGGACTATTTCTTTAGTATTTAGTTTGTAGATTCCCTAAAGATACTTTTAGCAAACTGAATACATCAACCGCAATTAGCTTGTTGAATTAATTCTATGCTAATTATTTGCAGTTTCAACAAGCATTATGTTCAGATATTTGTTGTGGTAGAAATAGGTGTAAAGCCAATTTCCCCCCCTCTACTTCAGTAGAATGTTCAGTTTGCCCCTCTAGTTTGAAAATTTTTGTTTTAGCTTCTCTAGTATGCATCTTTTGTATCGTTATAACACCCTAAGGTAAAACTTTTAAAAGATTAAATTATTCCATGTCAGATTATCCCTTTTACTTAAATTCTATCTACAAATTAAGCAATTAATTATTTATAGGACATTGGTCGTATTAGCAAAACATTTAAAGAAAGATTCTGGAAACCATTTGTTATCAGTAGCTGGCTGACATCCCCTTCTACGTCCCTATGTGTAATCCACTCGTCTAGCTTCAGCAATCAGAAATTTAAGAATTTTGGTTGAAAGTTCTGATCAATTGAAGAAGAGAAACCGTTGATCTATTTCTCACTTCTGCTTTTACAATGTGTTTCTTTACGTCCTATGGTTCTACGAGAACTTCTTTGTTCTTCTCTGGACATCTTGTAGCTTATCAACGAATCAAGAATCTTGAAACTCAAACGCAATGATCTGAAGCTTTACATAAATATGCAGCAATTCAAAGCCTCGACTGTAGCTTATTATCCAAATCGATCTTGTCTCAGAGACCATATTCCTTCGAGAATTCTAAATGATACTTTTGAAGAATTCAAGGAAGAAGAAGATGATTGTTGATGATAATTACAGTATTAAGAAAATTCAAAAGGATTGTTGCCTGAGATCACAACCACAAAACTTCACAACCTGCAATCAAACCAATTAAACCCCTATTCTTATACTACAGCCATTAGTATGGATCATTGTAAAGCCACATGATGATGCACCACAACTGCAAATTTCTTGAGAATATTAGGATTATGTATAGTCACTTGATATACAAGGCTAGTTTGAATTGATCCTTTAGAGGAAGCTGACCATAAATGAAAAGTTGCATTGAGGACCTTATATTTAAGTCACCCACTTCCATTTATCTTGCTATAAAGACAGTAGAAATTTTTTTTCAAAAAAATATATGTAATGGAAAAACTAAAATGAACATTTTTAAACTAGAAGGGGAAAGCGAACATTTTACTGTAGTAGAATAAAATGTCTTTACATTATATAAATATTTGACACTTTTGGTTGCTAACATAAATAACTAAAGTCTTGTTAATAACTGCTAGCTCCTGTTATGCACTCCAAAGTTTAGTTATGCAACAGCTAACGAGTTTAGCATAAGGTTATCAAATATTGCCAATGACTCTACATCCTACCTTGACCACTACCTCCTTGCGATTCTTGACTATATTATGAAACTTTCAGAAACTGAATCCGATTCTAGTTTCAGAACTGACATTCTTATAGTATTCATTAGTTTCTTCAACTAACTTATATTAGCAGAAATCATCTACCACAAATTTTCTTCCTAAAATAGTTCAATTTAGTTATAGAAATTTATCTTAACTTTCTTTCTTTATAGTTTCTATATCATAACTTTCTTTCTTAATAGTTTCTATAGAGCCGCCACTGGAGAAAATAGCAATGTAAAAAATCAATATGAAAAATTGGAATTCTTTCTTCAGTGTTAAAATAATAGATACGACTCTATATAAGAGTAAAGAGTTTGTATGATATGGAAACCATAAAGAAGGAAAGTTATGGTACTGAATTATTATAGGAAGAAAGTTTGTAGTGCATGATTTCTGTGAATAACTTTTGTGTTTATTTTCACAATCTTGTCAGGTCCTGGTGACTGGTTCCATGCATCTTGTTGGTGACGTGTTGAGATTACTCAAGAAGTGATCAATGGATTCCCAGTCTATGCGCTGTGTTCTGCTTGCCCTTAATCTGCTATGGAGAGTTCAAGTCAGAAACTTTAATGGGGTGTCTCAAAATGTTGCTCCTTTTAGTGGCATGATTTTTTTACCACAAAAGTTAAAAGCCCCCTAACGATGTTGCTGATGTGCATGTTTCTTAGAGAAGCAACTACCAGCAGCCTATCTAGAAATCCCGAGTGAATAGCCCAACCAAATTTCTTTTACAGAGCGTCAGTTATTTTGTATCATACAAAGGAAGATGGGTACAGAATAGATAATATTGCCTTCTTCAGCTAAAATAAAGTAATTTAATTGTTTGAAACTTGTCAGGACAAATTCTTTTTCGATTCCGTAAGATGGAAACACTTTGTTTAATTGCTTCTGATACATCTCATAGTGATTATGAAACTATTTGTTCACGGTAAAGCTGCTAAAAAGTTTCAACCGAAGTTGAGATACAAAGTGCACATCTCAACTTTCTGAAAGCTAGATTGATTAGAGCAAACACTTAAAGGCTATAAACAAAAAAAAAACCACAGACCATTATTGAGATGCACATTAGCAAATGCACACCACATGGAGGTCAGACTTCATAATGGCCTACAGTAACTGGCGAAGCTGCTGGTTCTCCCTTCGTAGCATATGTACTTCCTTCGTCAAATCATCGAGTCTCTCCAGGACTTGGTTAAACATATTTGTCATGTCTGTCTGTTACAGGTAATAAAGGAACTTGTAAAAGCCCATAACAGAAATAAGCAAAAGAAGGTCAAATAATCTATTAATAGGCACGAGTTGAGACAGCATAAAGAAAGAAATCTAAAAAGATTAAGTCCAAATCACAAAATGATAATGGTGCTGGTGGCTGTTATTAATAAATGGCATGAATTCCATATAATTTGTTCATAAAGTCCATCTGCAGTACTTGCTATAACTTTTCCTAAAGCAATGACATTGGTAGAGAACCAAAAACAAAACATAGTTTGTAATAGTTACTATGAGCATATTCTTTGTAACCACCTACCTCTTGCATATGGAATTGCCTAAGAAGCTCGATATGTAGATTCCTCACATCTTCATGGATAGACATCTGAAGAGATCCCATAGTTTCCTCAAGAGTCCGTTGGACAAGCTGAAGTGAAAATGATGAATTCTCATGCTGCTCTGGTGGCTGACCTATTCCCAGTGCGCGTTGAGAAGATAGCCCCTGTTTCCATGACAAATCACAAAAGCTTGTCAAAGGACCAAGTTTTCTGCAGCATTTAAAAATAAAGGAGACGAAGTGTTGCTATAACTGCTGGATGATTCATGATTCCTGTGTTAAATGATACCTCTTGTTTGGGCAAAAGGTTGCTCAAAATGTCCTCCTTGGTTTCAAGTCCTGTTTTCTTGGATTTAGGTGAGCCCACTGCTGCACCAGCTCCTTCGCTGAAAGAGGGAGTACTACTTATCCTCTCGGCATATGTATATCTACGAGGAATAGTTGATACTAGTCCTGGCAGGTCAACACTGAGTAGTGATGCAGGTTTTGTACCGAGGGATGTGGTTATTGCACTAGATTGATGAGCTGATGATAATTCTGATGAAGCTAAAGAGTTCTCACTACTGAGATTTCCATCTTGCAAGCCCAGAGTGCCTAACTTAGGAACTTTCAAAGAATCTTTTGCTGGATAATTAACGGTTGTAGATAGATCTTGACTGGTAGCAGAAATAGACCCCGATGCCAACGATACAGGAGGAAAATGTGACAGCTTGGATTCTTGCTGGAGGTGCTTAGTTACTCTATCAAGAACAGAATTTCCACCCCTTGCTTGAGGTAAAGAGAGTGCCGATTCACCAGTTGAAAATGTAAGAGTGGAAGCTGAGTACTGCACATTTCGGGTTTCATCCTGCATTGCAGTATATCAAAATGGATTGAAGGGTACATAAGTTACACAAGACCTCTACTCTAACATATAAAGAACCAGAGGAGGGTGGGGTGGAAAGAAACCCATGGAGAGGTTCAGCGGACACCATTTGAACAAATCCCTGCAGAACAGGCCACTGTCTAGAGAAAACAACTGACACTATGTGCTATTAAATGAATATCCTTAATACTGTTATCAGAGGAAAAACAGACGCTTTCAAGGAGGCAAAGCATTTTTGACAAAAGTTTGTCACCAGCAGTAAAGAAAAAGATCAGGATATCTAAAAAAAGACATCATTACCTGTTTGGATGCAAAATTGAATCTCCAATCTGAGATTGGATGGGGATCATTATTGCCTTCCACAAATCTCTTAAAAGAATGATATGGCACAGGCTTGCCCACACTGTCCTTTTTAAATTCATCTCGATCATCAAATTGGTTGTCCAATGAGGGGGTAACTGGCTGCACTTCAGCAAGTGGTGAAAAAACATCCATATCATCCTTCAAAGAATAGCTAGATCGAGGAGCCTGTAGCTTTGACAAAGATACAGCTGCTGCGACACGATTTTGTATTGGAGTTTCTTCTGACGCAGATAAGTATGATATATTTGATCTTGATACAGTTGAACCTGCTCCTAGTGCAGAGTGGGAGCTGGCTAATGATGACAGTGTATGTAAGCTTGATGTTGAAGGTCGGGGATCAGGCATAAGAACAGACTCCTCGCTATTGTTACCCAGGAGTGCCACTTCATCAGAACAACTATTTTCATCTACAAAATCTGGTTTTGATCTTTGCCAGCACAAGCCAGTAACTTTCTGAAGCAGAGGGAAATTCATGTCAGTCCATGAGGAAAATGAACCTGATCACACTAATGCAGAACATGGCATCTCAATGATACCCACGTGCAAGCAACAACATTTTGAATGCAGTATGCAGTTTGAAGATTCCAGGATTAAAAAGAGGCGGATCTGGCTGTTGTTTGTAAGATTTCCTTTATACAAAGATTAATATGAACTGGAGAGAGAAGAACGACAGGAAGAAAAATCCTCATTTTAGATATTATAGCAAAATCGTCAACATTATCAGTTCTGGATATATGACAAATCACTAAAACTATCTCAGTACAAGACTATGTTTATTTATGCACAATAGCTCAATTATGGGCAATATAATTTCCATCAGACCAACATCAAAGGGTAATATAAAGATAAAAGTATTAGCAAAAATGGATGTCCAATCTAAGTTCAGTATGTTTTTCTCAAAGAGAGCTTCATCTTCTACAAGGTCCTTAATCTGCAGGGATGACATGGGCATACATGATTATGATACTTTGTTAAATAAGACTTTTAGAAAGTTAAGAGTATTCATTTATATAACAGCAAAGCTCAATATCCCTTCTGACTGAAATATATAATAAATATGATAAACTTATCATTTAGGGTAAACGTTAAGATTCTAAGTCAAAAGAAGTCCATTTGGAGCTACAATTACTTAGCATGACAATAAATCAAAATGAGATGGATTGATACCTCAGGACTACTGTAAGCACGAAGAATTTTGAAGGGTTGAGGCTTCCCTCGAACATCATAGAACATGACGTTTCCATCACTTGTTCCAGCAGCCAAAATATTTCCACCATCACTATAAGCAAGCGAGTAAAAGGGCATCTCATGAGCAATTGAAGCCATACATCTTCTTATACCAGCATCAAATGTACACAATTTCTTGTCCAGACCAACACTGGCAATAATCTGAGGCCACGAGAATTCCAAGGTTACCAAAAAATTACCATGTTGCACTTCAAATGCAGAACCAAAATTGTCAAGAGAAAAATAATTATCTTATTGAGCAGAACTAATAACTTAAGCAGTAAATGCCTATCTTAAAAAGTTCTGCCATGATGCCACAAAAATTTCTGATCCTACTTTTGTACATAAAGCCCAAAAAAGACCTTATCATTTGATGGCGAGAAGCAAACACCTGTAGTTGGTGCAGAATGCTGTTTCAGCCAAGAAACCTGATACCAACCAAGCATATTAGTGTACTTATCAGTAAAGCACAAATAAGAATAGAAACCAGAAATAAGGAAATCTTTTGAGGCTCTGTCTTCATTCACATTAATTAATTTTCTTATAATAGAGTAACCATCAACCAAAATCATTCTTAATTTAATCTTTATAGGTTCCATTGAAATTAAAGTATAGCACAATTTAAGAGCATGGTTTTAGGACAAGGCAAACCTTAGGATTTCGTCCAGTTGTGTCCCACATATGAACAGAACCATCATCTCCTGCTGTTACCAAGCTATGCCGGCTAACGCGAGAATAGTCAAGCACTCTTAGAGCCTGCAATCATAGTTAACAAAATACAGAAAGCAGGTTACAATAACTACATCTATTCGTAGCATTTCATGCACAGTTCTGTACATCGTGCATCAAAAACTTAAAAGACCTGTCCATTAGGGTCTTTGAGTTCAGAAGCCCGTGTTCCAGAAGCAAGATTGTGGAGAATCAGGTCCCCCTTCAAACTTATAGATGCCAAGTGCTCATCTTTGCTGTTATACATGACACCAGTGATAGCTCCTTCATGACCCCTCAACCATTTTATGCAGCGTTTCTTTTGCAAATCCCATATTCTGACAGTCTTGCTACTTCCACCAGTACAGACATATCTAGATGTCTTATTACTAAAGCTTATGGAAGATATAGACTCCTGAAAAAAAAAAGAATTTGAAAGGAGATATAAAAGATGTGATGTTAGGAAGTTTACCTCTCATTACAGGAAACTACAGTTTGATTTTACATAGATTACTGTAGTATCAATACCAAAAGTGAAAATTGAGAGAGAACTAGCTTTCATAAGGGTATTGAAAGGTATAACTTAACCCCCACTGCTGTCTCATGTTGTTACTATAAAATTTTACTTTAAAGTTCATAGTTGCACGGCATCTTATTCAAGTTGCAACCAACTGCATGAGGCTGAAGATGTGTCAACACTAATTGCCTTCTGTAGTTTGAGCATTTAGATTTTGGCTTCACTCTAAAACTGAGAATGCTAAATGAGTGTAAACCTAGATTTATGGTAAAGGCTTAGGATAAGCACACTATGTATTTTGAAGGTTATGGAAGACAAGACTTGATGATAGCTTTCTATAAGCACGGTGTTATCTTAGAGTTCTGAACAAGGCTGCAAAGCATTAGAATTAACATGAGATATTACAAGTCATCTAACATGCAAATAAAACTTACGCCCTATGGAGAAGAACTCGCCTCTATGTGATCAGAAGCATCATCCTTTGAAGCTGGGATTTTTCCCATGCTTTTACCTCTCTTATGCCATAAAGAAATCATTTTATCATCTCCAGCACTAGCAACTACGATATCTGAGATGCATAAAAGAAAACAGCATCAAATTCTGGTCTCCTCATTCGAGCAATATACCTCTTGTCTATGCATGCAGCAAAGAGCTTAAGACAAAGTTGGCAGACGTCTAAACATATCAAATAGTCAAAAGCCTTCAAAGAAGAGAATAGAGTGAAAAATAGATGTGGTTGTCAACAAATTACGTTCAGGAACGCAGAAGAGAGACCTACTGTCACGATTAAAGAAATGGTTCAGACATGAGCACAATCAATAAAACAACCTATGCATCAAGAAGTTCACAAGCACTAGCTCAGCAAACTGCAAAAAGAGCAGTTAGTTATCTAGTAATTCATTCTAATTTCTACTCTAAATAAACTTTATGCGTGAATATCGAACAAAAGGCATAAGCTTTCCAATTAGAAGAACAAAGGAATTCTAAACAGCAGTCGGGAGAGTTAGAGAATTACTGGTGTGATTCCACTTGATGGAGTTCACTTGGAACCCAGGCGACGGCGTGTAGCTAAGAACACACGGATCTCCAGAATTCACATCAGCATCGAATAACTTCACTGTATCGCCGCCGCACGTGGCCAACAACCTCACCGGCGGCGAATCAACAAATGTCATCTTAAAATATCTTTGTCTCAGATATAAAGATTCACTCACTCGTGTCTTTCCAGATCCAGTCACACTTGAGATAAGCGACTAATCACAATTCCAAATCTCTATGAAATCGAAAGAAAAATTCGATAGAAACTTTTTGAACAAATGGGATCGCAGTCGCTAGCTGTCTCACTGAAATTTGTTAAAATCCTTCTTCGAATTTCAGTCCCTTTCAATTTTGTTAACATTTCTCGATTTCTCGTGTAATTCTTCCATAAATTGTTGAGGTGGTAGTTGTAAATTGTTAACTTTCTACAATATTTACATAAAAGCCCTTAATTTCAGAATTTCAGAAAGGCACAATTTTAAGTTTCTGATTCTTGTTACACCTGCCGACCTGCGGAACGTTTTATAGCTAATCCAACATCAACAGGTCGAGATCGCCGTCGCCGGTAATGGAGTACGCATCGCTAGGTCGCCAAAAGGTTTTGGAACTATCCCCCAAAACACGGCTTTCTTCTTCATAAACTGTTGAGCAATCTTCCATCGCTCGATTTGGTTGATTTTCGCTGCAGCTGGAGGAGATCCGGCAGAAGAGGGCGGCTGAGAGATTGCAGAAGGCTGCATCGGGCACTGATACCGGTTTGTTTCCCCTTTTTATTTGTCGGTAAACTTGCTTTCATGCTTGAGTTTGAATGCTTAATATTGAAGTTTCCTTATTTTGGTTGCAGGCATGCATAGATCTCAAAGCGGAAACCAAATTCCAGAGGTCGGGATTTAATTTTCGTTCTTACGAAATCATTGTATTTCAATCATATATCATGCCAATTTGTGTTAGTGGTGATTTAGCGTATTAGTGGTAGAATGACAGTTGATTACCTTTCTACTTTTACAAAGTTTAGTTATTCGTGCCTACGGAAATGGAACTCCATCTTTGGAATGAAATCTAGGAAATAATGTGTTGCTGTCTCATAGTTGAACGTTGATTTTATTCTTCTTTCTGTGGCAGATAGATTCAAATGGTTTATTGTCTCAAGTTAGAGATCTTGAAAACAAAAATACAGAGATGAAAGATGAAAATCAGAAACTTCTGTCAAAGGTTTGACAATACACATTTTACCCTTTGACATAGTGCAGATTGTTCAATTTCTTCACTTGTTCTAATTCTTCTATATTGTTTTCAGCTTGAGGGGAAGAAAGTTGAAAATGATTCATTAGTGCAACGAGTCAATAATTTGGTAAAGAAATAGTGAATGTCTTGTGTGCATAATATCCCTAGACATATAGTGAAGGCTATCTTACTCAGTTACATTACAAAGTAACATTCTGTTCAGTGTACATTTTGCAGGAAGAAAACATCCTCCCTTCCTTGAGGAAGGCTTTGAACGATGCCTCAATAGAAAAAGATGCAGCTATTGTCTCACGGGTATGTGCTATTTAGATATTGTTTGTTGACTTCTTGCTTTCCCTAACTTTTGAAATCTGTGATGCTATTTTTAGGAGGATGCTTTAGCCCAACTTCGGACAATGAGGAAACGGTTAAAGGAGGCTGAAGAAGATCAGTACAAGGTGTGTGAATCATTGCTTTTTAATTATTATCATTTTGAACATCAAAAGTCTTGATTATGTTTTTTTCAGGCTGAAGAAGATGCTGCAGCATTGCGAGCAGAATTGAATAGTCTTCAGCAACAAGTGTTGAGTAACCCATATGCTACTATGCATTCTATTGATAACTCTTCAGAGCGCATCCGAGCCTTAGAGAAGGACATTATGGAATTGAGATCATTGCTGCAGGTAGTGATTCTGTTCTTACCCAAGTGCCCTTGGTATTTCCTGCAGAGCTGCCTTTTGCTTGTTACATTCTGATTGTATTTAACATGTAGCACGAATCTCTTCTGAGGCAAGAGGACCAGCAGAAGTTAATACAGGAACGGTTGCGGGCTTCTTCTCTAATGGTTGAGAAACATGATCTTGAAGAAAAACTTGCTGCACTGTCCAAGAAGGCATCAGGTATGGCATGTATAACTCTTTTAAATACATTGATTCAGCCTCCTACACAATAATTACAGAGCTTTTCTTCATTGACTCATTTCCTTCTCCTTTACCACAAATTTCCTTATAACTTGTAACATGCGTCCGTCTCACAGATTGAGCTTCTTTTTTTCCTCTCCCTCCTGGATTTTTTTTAACAAAAATTTCTTGTCAATGAAAAAAAAAAAGAAAAAAGGAAAAGATAAAAAGATTGACCTATGTCCAGGTAATTCTTAATGTCATTGCATTATGGATAGCTATTTTTTAATGCAAGTGGCTGGTGGCTGAACACAAAATGGTCATTGCCTTTCTTTAGTCAAATCTTCTTAAAAGTAATGTTCTTTTTGTTTGCAGAAGAGGCAGCAGAAGCAACTATTGAAAAAAACTTTTCTGTTGTAAGTCGTCTAATTCACTATATATATGAGTGTTCATCTTCTTCTTGGGCTATTTGGTGTTATGGTTTACTTGTTTATCCTATTGAAGCTTAGAGTTGTCTTCTAGAGGTGGGAGTCCACCATCTTAATTCTATGTAGTGTTTAGATGCTTGTACCTTTACCTGATTCTTGAGTTGTTAATAATAAATGCAATTTCTTCCTTTGGATAGCCCTCTTAATGAAATGGAATGCTTACCTATCTCTTTAGGAAGAGTATTCTGATAGTAAGCAACTTCTGATCTGTCCCCACATAAATCAAGCTTTTCCCTTCATTTATGTTTGAATTACCATCTAGTGCACTGGACTCATTTGTCTAATAGCGTGCATATTTCGTCAGAGTTGTTATTGACCTCATACTCTCCTATGCTTATTATTAGTTGTTGACTCTTTAGTTGATGTTGTTGTTGTGCTACCTCTGCTACCTCTGTGCAGAAGGACAAGGAAAAATATGAAAAGCAGTTACATAATATGGCAGTGATGATTGAAAGACTTGAAAGCGGTCGGCAAAAACTTCTAGCTGAGGTGTGCCTTTTTTCCCTAGTATTTCGACCACCTTGTATGTGTTTCAATTTGTACTGCTTTTGCTGCAGATTGATTCACAATCTTCGGAAATAGAAAGGCTGTTTGAAGAAAACTCTACTCTATCAGCTTCATATAGAGAAGCAATTGATACCGCCTCTCAGTGGGAGAAGCAGGTAGGAATCCCAGTCTTTGATTATTATTTTTTTCCTGGCAATTTGATAAATATAACCTGCCAGACATTAGCGGACATTACTATTAAGGTGGCTACTGCTTGGGTGTTGGGTGTTGCTTGCTAGTTATTATGTCCAAGCAACACAATCCATTCCATGTTTGGCCATTTAAGTAGTTTGCAGAAATCATTCTTTGTGCTAACTGTTTTGGCTGTCTTGTCATATGCATTTAAGTACTATTGTTCTTGAGCATATTTGCAGGTGAAAGATTGCCTGAAACAGAATGAAGAGTTACGCCATCAACTTGATAAACTTAGATTAGAGCAGGTTAGGTTCATGATATCAAGTGATCCTGATAATAAGCCACAGGAACAGGTGGAAAGTGGAAAAGGCATTGGAAACTTATCAGATCTCCCGTCATCTGCAGCTGAAAATCTGTTGCTAAAGGTATGTTCATGAACCTTATCGGAATGTGAGCTTCCTTTCTAGTGGTTCCATGTAGCAATCCAAATCAAAACCTTTTCCTGTCGTCTTGATGGGGAGCACAAACTTGTTTCAGTCCGTGTTTGGTTTATTTTACCTGTTTACTGCAGTTAAAAAACTGAAGAGTAAAACCCCCTTTATCTGTTTCTCAATAAGTTCAGCTGTTCTAAAAGCAAGTGAAAAGAATTAGAATATTTTTTGGTGCAAATAGATTGTGCTATGGTACACTGTAATGTAAGCCTATCAATAAATCTTTTTGTTGGCATTCTACCTTTTTGAGTTTACATTTTAATGTGACTCTGTGATATTGTTCTAGCTATGTTTTCGAAATATTTTGATGCAGGAGCAGCTCGCCAAAGAACGAAGTAGAGCTGAGGCATTAGCAGCAGAAGTCATGAAGCTTTCAGCGGAACAAAATCATACCGTTCAAGCATACAAGAACATAACCCGATTGTAACTGTCTATTTTGCAGCATTGTTTTCACACAATCCTTATACTTACCAAACACTGACCAGTTGAGACCTTTTTATTTGCAGCTATAGACCAGTTCTCCGAGAAATCGAGAGCAACCTTATGAAAATGAAAGAAGATAGCTTTGTCACAATTGAATGAAGACAAGCAAACCTGGAGAAACAGCATAGATCTATTACTACTGAAGATGTAATGAATGATGAGATCTGCTACAAAAGGCGTCAGAATTATTGTTGATTACTGGTTTCTGCTGATCCTGATCTGCACCATAAGCAAGCATGCCAACAGTGTTCATGTTTAGCATTCTTTGTACGATGGAAGAAGGTTTTTAAGTGTATTGTTTTGGGTATTTTATTTTTTCTTTAAAGTTATTTCAATTTCTAGCAAGTCCATCACTGTGAATGCAGTATGCCTATGAACAAATGATGCATTTAGTAGTTCTTATGAAATAAAGTTTTTCTAAAATAAAAAATATTTTTATTTTTTTTAAAAATGAGTTTTATTTTTTTATTTTTAAAAAAATAATAAAAATATATAGTAAAAAAATTTATTTCGTAGAATTTTTTTATATTATTTAAATTTTTAAATAAATTTTTTTAAATATTTATAAAATATATATTAAAAAATATAAAATAAAAAAAATTAAAAAATTGTTTATAATAAGCGGTGCCAAACGCGCTCAAAACTTGTCCAACTATCGTATGGTTTTGTGTGTACCTACCTGAAAACTTGTTTAAACATCCGGAACCATTTTTAGTTTTCTTTTAGATAACCAATACCCCAGGGATTTGAACTATCCTGTTCCTCTACAATCTTTCAATTCCGACCAAAAATCTTCGCGAAAGAGATGAACACGAGGGTGGTTCGTCTCACGCTGGAACAGTTCAACCGCAGCACGTGGAAAGGTGTACTTCAATGGACGCGAGATGGGGTCCACAGTTCCCCGGCAACCGGCGGAGAAAGATTTTTAATTTAATTGTATTATGAATTAACTTCTATTCAGCTATTTTAATATATCTTTTATTTTTCTAGTATTTTGATTAAGTTATTAAATAAATACAAATATATAGTGTGATTAAATTTAAAGTTCATTTCTATATTTTTAATTTGTTATTTTTCATATAGGATGATGAAAACTAAATTTAAATTTTTTAACCATAAATTGAAAAAGAAGTTATTCCTGATCACCAAGTATGTAGATTGCGATTAATACGTTAAGGCCTTACTAATTAATTACTTTGAAGTTTAATTGAGAGTGAACATTATATTTAGGTAAGTAGGTAGACGTAATAATTATGCTAGAAATTGATTAACAAAAATAATTACTGCCTGCGTATGTACTTAATTTCTCCCAGAGAAGATTTATTTGGATACTTATTGCATGAGAACTTATTAGAGACATTATAAAAACTCTCTGAAGACTAGTGACATAAGACAACGTAGAGCTAGCTAGCTAGCTATCGCTCATCATGAATTTATTCTTCTTCTCCAGCTGATCGATAGATCATCGATGCATCATCCGATATCTCTGGGAGCAGTACGTACGTACACAGGAACTGCATGCCATTAAATTTAAAAGCGAGGACAGTACCAAGGCCAGTCATCATCTCCGATGAGACGACGGATGACGCTTTTAATAGCAGTAGTACCGGTGTACGCTTTATTGTCTGCTGAAGCTGAGCAGCTCCTTTGGCAGTAGCAAGGAAGAACATCCCTGCAACGGTACATGGGAGTACCATCTTCTGAAGTAGATCCAGTTTGCTCGCATAAGCTGCAGCTGGAATGGCAGGATCCAGGCCGCTCATCGTTGCATGCACAGAGTGGTGGTAAAGATCTCGTACAGAAGCCGCATTCGTTACAGCACGGCCACTTCTTTTCCGACGACATTACTTCACCTGCTGCATTCCATCAATTTAACATGCATGGATGGCTGAGCTAACGAAGAAGCACATTTGATTTATAGCTAGGAAGAAAACGTACCGAGCTCCGCGTTGGAGTGGCTGGCCATGGTGATAGCCGGCATGGCCACGATCAGCGAAACTACCACTAGAGCAACCTTCACTGTTCTCATTTTTTAACTAACTTAAATCTGACCAACATAAAAATGGATTTGGATGCCTAGGTATATGCATGCTAGCATCATTTATACACACGGGAGACCATTAATTTTATAATTAATTAAATGAGATATTTAATTACGTAGTCCTCTTGTCTCTCCATTTCTGCTGAGGCCGTGAGGCGTGGTGGAAGACCGTCCACAAAATTATAGATCTTATCAACATTATTAAATCGATGTTGTCATTATTGTAACGTGAAGCACGCTCGCAGGAGTGTCGCCTAGATCTTTGTCCGACCAGGTTATTGGTCACGGGTTAATCAGTTCGGGTACTTGGGTCGACCCGCTTGAGCTCAATCCGTACTTACTCTATTGGGCTGAGAAATTTTACACGGGTCTGGTTGGGCTTTGATATCCAAGATCCAGACTACGTCAAAGTTACTACATTTCCTGAGGCCCCTCTCTTTTCAGACTTCATAAGTAACAATTAAAAAATTTCTCCTTTCTTTCTTGGTTCTTCTCATTTCTCAAACTTCAACAACAACAATCTTGCGCAAAAGAAAAGTATTTTGAAATTTGCAGATTCTCGCAGAGAACTCATTGCCCTCGCTGCTGTTATTTCTTTGTTCTCTTTTCCTTCAATTTTCAATAATCTCTACCTCTCTTTCTTTCTTTCTTCTCTGTGTTATTATTCCTCTCAAGAGAAACCCATTGCCCTCTCTGTACCCAAGCTGAGTTATTCTCTACTCCACCGCCGGCTGTGATACGTCCTCCAAGAGCTATCGCCGTCTCTCCAACTTCTCCTTCTTGTCACGAACCTCTGCCGCTGCCGGGCCGACGAAATCACTGTCCGACGCCGTTAATACTCGAAGGAGAACGAGATGACGGTCTCATCTGGCTGTAGCGCACCACGGCCACCGTACGATCTAAGGCAACATAAACGGCCACGTCATTACCTGCTGCGTTCAATCAGACTCTGCAACTCCTCCCATGTTCCTCCACGATCTTTCAATTCCTACCAAAACCTTCGCGAAAGATAAGAACACGGGGGTGGTTCATATCGTTCTGGAATAATTTTAACTGCAACACGTGGAAGGCGTACTGCAGCGGACGCGAAATGGGGCCCGCAGTTCGCCTGCAGCCGACAGAGAAAAACTTGGATATGCTTCGGTCGATATCGGCGGGAACAGGGTCGATGGTGGTGAGATTGTTTAAATGGGAGCGTACTGCAGCGGACGCGAAATGGGGCCCGCAGTTCGCCTGCAGCCGACAGAGAAAAACTTGGATATGCTTCGGTCGATATCGGCGGGAACAGGGTCGATGGTGGTGAGATTGTTTAAATGGGAGCGAGTTGTTGCATCGCCGAAATTGGTGTCGTAGCACATGATCAATCCCGGCTGTGAAAGGCAACCGCTGTTCGATTGATCAAAAGGGTATTGAATGAGTTTTGATTGAATGATTGATTCACGAATGTCGGCATTTCTGAATGTTGATGCACTCGTTAATTGCTTCGCTTTGCTGTGTGGATCTCAATTCATTTCATTTCTTGTAGCTTGCAGGCGATGAGTAAGTAAACAAGGCAGTTACTTTTTTCTCTTCTTTATTTTTGTTCATCAATGATGCAAGTACTTTTGTAAAGGTTAGATGGGCTAAGGTCTTAGCATTACAGGGCTTTGGTTAAATGGGCCCATATATACCGGTTTCGTACAACAGAAGCAACAGTAATTTTGATGTTCTTTCTTCCAGGAAAATATAAATATATATTGATTACAATCTAAGAAGTTAAAGTCTTCTTTACGGATTCATTACTTTGAAGGTTAATTGAGAGGTGAGCATTATATTTAGAACAACTATGCTAGAAATTAATTAGCAAAACATAGACACTTTCTCCCGGAGAATAAGATTTGGATACTTATTAGAGACAGACATTACGTAACTAGACACTCGTACACTAGTAACGTAAGACAACCTAGAGCTAGCTAGCTGTAGCTCATGGTGAATTTATTCTTCTTCTCCAGATGATCGATCGATCATCAGTGCATCCGATATCTCTGGGAGAAGCACGTGCTTACATACAGACTGCAAGCATGCCATTACTTAAGGGGAGGACAGTAATCAGGCCAGTCATCATCTCCGACGAGACGACGGAAAACGCTTTTAAAGACAGTAGTACTGGTACTGCACTCTCTATAGTCTGCCGAAGCTGTGCACTTCCTCTCGCAGAAGCAAGGAAGAAAATCCAGGCAACGGTACAAGGGAGTACCATATTCTGATGTAGACTCAGTTTGCTCGCAGGCTTTGCAGCTGGAATGGCACGATCCAGGCCGCTCATCGTTGCATCTACAGATGGGGGGAAAAGATCTCGTACAGATGCCGCAATCGTCACAGCACGGCCACTTCTTTTCCGACGACATTACTCCACCTGCATATGTATATCTATCAAACATGCATGGCTTGCTATCCAGCTAGCTTAACTGCTTGTAGTAGTAAAATATAGCTAGGAAGAACATTTAATTTATAGATTGGAAGAAAACGTACCGAGCTCCGCGTTGGAGTTGCTGGCCACGGTGAGAGCCGGAAAGGCCATGATCAGAGAAACTACCACCAGAGCAACCTTCACAGTTCTCATTTTAACTAATTATAAATCTGACCAACAGAAGGATAGATTTGGGATGTCTAAGCTAGCTAGGTAGAATATGCAAGCAATTTATAGACAAGTGAAACCATTAATTTTATAGTCAAATGAGATATTTAATTACTTGTCCTCGTTCTCTTCAAATCTGATGAGACGTGGTGGAAGATTAATTTTTAACAAAAATATGCAGATTGTCTTATCCAAATTAATTAATTAATTAATTATGTATACCGTGAACGTGAAGCTGCCGCTAATTGTATAATAAAAACGAGATATATTTAAATCACTTATGTCCTCGAATATAATATCAAATATGCGGAGACGTGGTGGAAGATTAATTGTTCACAAAAATTAATGCAAAGATCTTATCCATATTAATTATTTAAGTAATTAACGTGAAGCACATGGGCTGCTATGTCGGGCATGCAGTCCCCATCCGGTCATTTCCGCTTAATTGATTCGAAAATATCTTCAGACCACTGGGTTAACCCGTATTAGTTAATGGTTCTCTGCTAATGTTTCGTCTGTGTTTTTCGTTTCTGGATTAATCGAGTACAAAGCACATCAGACCATTTTGTAACCAAAAGCATTGCCTTTCTCATGATAATACACTGCGTTGTTGTAGCTGCGAAGCAATGGAGGTACTTACTAATCTTCTCAGTCATTTGCTACCCTAAGTCTGTTGTCAATATATTCTCCTTTTTCTAATATTTGCTTTTATACTATTCTGTTGTTACCTTTTGGTGTCTAAGCAGCATGCCCTCCTCGTTTAGCCATGCTCCAACATCATTATTCTCCTTGTACTCATGTTCAAAGAAAGCTCGGTGAATTCTTCATGCACCAAACTGCCAATGATCTCATCCGCCTGTGGAGAAGTTTTCCGGCTTGCTAATGCAGTATATTTCTCCACGTGATCGGTATTTTACAATAATAATTTAAATTGCTCGTAACCTGATCAAGGCACCCTTGACTAGAGGGCGCTCTATGAATGATGTCAAAGTGCAAATTCTCTGTACTGGGTCTGGGTTACCTTCAATAGAAGTACTCTTTCTTCTGATGGCTAGGGATATGCAATCCTCTTATCTTACACCAATCAAGTGTATATATCATTTCACTAACAAATTATAGCTGCATTAATCCTGCCTAGAAATATTTTGAGAATCAATCTGCTGTTCAACTTCTATGTAACGCATGTTGTAACAATTATCTCACTGAAATTGAATATTACAACATGAAATGTCATGCTCTACTGCAGCATAGCAATTGGCTTGCTGGAAAAGGTTTGTGAGCAAGTGGAATGAGAATACAAGCATATAGCCATTACAATGCGGATCGGTACACCTTCAAGTTGATCCGTCTATCTATACAAAGCAAGAGCGGACTTTAAATCGGCAGCAACGGCAAAACTTGCTACCATGTGGAACTTTCAAGTTATCAAAATTTTCCTACCTAAGCCACAAGAAAACAACGGGAATCCTACAACGCCGCATTTAACACAAGTCATCTGCTGCTTGTCCAGACAAGAATGACTTGAGCGTCTCATATGTCATAAAAACAATGCCGACACTAGGTACAACTTTGTAGTACTCTGGCAATATACCACAGTACAAGCCCCGCAAACCCTCAGTCCTTATTATGTGTCCAAATGTGCCAATCAAACCTGAATTGTACACCTGAGCTCTTCCACCTGCACCTTCCAATTGTTTGCGCCGCCTCACAAGATCCAGAGGGAATGTTACTGCAAAAGTTCAATAAACCTTCTCTATTAGCTTATAAACAATCGCATGGATGCTTGAAGGGAGTGCATCTGGAACTTAATTTTACCAAAAAAAAGAAAAAAAAGAATAGCCATAAGATTCAAGTGCCAACAGTCATTTGCTTACTATATGAAATGAAGTCTTGAATATAAACAAAAACTCTACACTGTGAAAAAGGTTTGTGCTTCCGGAGGCAAACCATGGATACCATGCATCTTCAAAATCGAAAACCTTTTACTGTTATCTATTGTGAAATCACCAGATCCCGCTTGCATATTCCATCTCGGACAATCAGAATATATTAGAATGTGACAACTCCAAGAAGATTACATCAGGTACTGTGTCTATAGTTCAAGTCCCTCAGGTGTTATATATACAGGTTTGAAATGCCACATGCGTAAGGACAGAACAAAATGCAGAGAGAGACCCAAAAAAAAAACTCATTGTGAGTTTCTAGAGTTACTTGCTTCTATTTCTTGATTGAAGTTAAGTTTCTGCTGTTTAGAAAACAAAGTAACTGTTTCTCTACTGTGCTTACATATGATTAGAAGGAAATTGCTTCCCACCAATGCCATTTTGGCTTTTTATCTGAATCGAGGTTAAGATGGGTGGTTCTCAACAATTATTAGTGTGAGTAAGAAGAAAAGTTAGAGCTTGTTAGTTCTACAGTGTTGCAAACCACTAACCTGTGGACGATGCAATACCAGAAAAACTGCCACAAGCCAAGCTCACAAGAGCTGGAGAGTCATGAGGCCTATGTACAAAGAAGTAAAAGAAAAAAGTTTCAAAGAACCCGAAGTGGTGACAAACCCATGAGAACAAAACTTTTTATGATTTTACCTTCGCAATTGCCAATGAGATCTCAGAGTCTCATAAACTGAAAAACTGATAGCTATACTGGGCCCTACACCCTGCATATGTAAAAAGGAAAATTAGAAACCCAAACACCTTAAAAGCACAAAAAAAAACAAAAAAAAGACCAAAGGTTGACAAATAAGCTTACAAGTAGAGTAGCACCAAGGCCTTTATATAAACCTCTGACACCCTCATCTCTGCAGATGGCATAAAGTGCATGCACAATGCCTTTGTAATAAATTACATTTGTCTGCATAAAGTTAGTCACAACATAAGATTCATTGTTGCATTAAATAAAGATTAGACACCTTCTTATCAGCGTATTTCTTTCCCATAAGTTCCCTTCAAGAGATAGTAGTATTACCTGAGCTGCAAGACGTGTTCTCACAAGATCTAAAGGGTATGTAATTGATGCAGCAGTTATTCCTGCCAAACCACCGCCCGATAATCTCACAACAGCATCTACACTTGTAAGATCTCTATGATTGTCAATGGCAGGAATAGACTGAAGTAGCTGCTTTGCATCAAATTACAGTAAGTTAGTATATTGTTCAAAATTGTAAGAGGACAAAAAAAAGAAACTTAAATGCCTAGAGTTAGGAGTTTTTCTTCAGGACTCACATTCTTGTAGCGTTCGTAAGCATAAAAGCTAATAGAGGAATATGGCAGGCGATGGGCTATAGTGACCAAATTTCCTTTCCAGAATGCTCTGAAACCTTCTTCATAAATTATGCGTGATGCCTCACGACCTATACTAATCTTTCTCATAGATGCAACATCAGAATGCATTCCTTTCACCTGAAGGAAGGAAAGTTCATAAGAAACTAGCCAGACATAACTCACAAGAAAATGTTTTCTAACTTATTAGATAGCATACTAATTAAAAATTATGCAGTACAAACAAGTAGCTGTATAGGACTAAGCTTCACCTTGCAAAATGTTCCAAATAAGAAAATCAGCACTCAATCTTATTGCTTCTCTTTATTTTACTTTCTCCAATGGATGCAAAATGTAAAGCTACATTTCCTCGGAATAGCAGAATCATGCGACGGGACTAGAAGGCTAGAAGCAAAAAGGAATCCAAAATTGAGCAACTGCTCCCTCTAGTCCCTTCTGCTCTAGCCTCATACATCAGCCACTCCAGTTTAAATAATATAAGTTCCAGTAATTCAAAAACTCAACGCTTGAATACAACAAAGAAACTACAGGCAATGCGTAGAACATAGAAACTGCTGACTACATTAAAATCACACAGCAGAATACTGGAAGGGAAATAACAAGTCCAAGTTAAGGGACAACCAATAGAACTAGAGAAAGAGTTAGATTTTCAAGCTCACCCAAATTCAATCCGGTGATAGTAGAATTACCTGGAAGAGGATTGTGAGGCGTGCAAGCGGAGCAGTACAAGTTTTACTGACAGCACCAGCAACGCCACCGGCGAGCAAATGTGGCAACGTACCAATATGCGACTGTTGATGTTGCTGTTTCCGTTGCTGTTGTGGCGGCGATGGATGAGGGCAGTAACGGCGGGTACCGCCGTCGACGGCGTGCGCACCGTGCGCTGAAGAGCTGAAGGCTTGCTGCATATCCGTCTGCATCTGTTGTCTGCCGGCTAGGAAGATTGAATCACCAAAGATCGGGGCTTTCGAAACCCTAGAAGTGAGACACTAGAGCGAGACAACGAAGAGCCATTACAAAATGGAAAT
This sequence comes from Acanthochlamys bracteata, assembly GCA_019914995.1. Classification (NCBI taxonomy): domain Eukaryota; kingdom Viridiplantae; phylum Streptophyta; class Magnoliopsida; order Pandanales; family Velloziaceae; genus Acanthochlamys; species Acanthochlamys bracteata. The sequence goes on along the minus strand of CM034138.1, from coordinate 223,367 downwards.
TGCTTTTCTCGATTCTTTCATCTACACAGAGATAGAAACTAATCTTGATCGCTGAAAAATTTTCTTATTCGGTTTCAAGTTTTCTTGTTGGTGTTTGGGTTCGAGTTCGGGATTCTTTTGTCTGCTGCTCCGCGAGATTAAATTAATTTATAATATACAGGAGGCCTTTTTAACCAAGCCCGGTATTTGGTATTACTTTTCTTTAATATTTTTTTTTATTTTTTAATATATATTTTATAAATATATAAAAAATTTATTTAAAAATTTAGAAAATATAAATAAATTTTAAGAAAATAAAATTTTTTATTACATATTTTTATTAATTTTTTTAAAATAAAAAAATATAACTCATTTTAAAAAAAAATATTTTTTATTTTAAAAAATTTTATTTTATAGGCACTACCGATTCTTACGCGCAACCCCGGGTTTGATCTACCGTTCATTACAGGTCATAAAAATATGTTTTCACTACAGTGAAAAAATTACTATCGGTTACATAGTCCCTGCGGAGCACCAGAAACGGGATAAACCCTAGAATAGAGTCGAGCTTTCATGTTCGGTTTCTGAACCGACTTGTTGTTGAAGTTGGGTGGGTAGTGATAAAAAAGAGAACATTTGCAGAATATTCTATTTAATTAGTTAATCACTTTTCGTGTTTCTTAAGCGGAAAAGTGGTTGATTGCTGTTTTGGTTTATTTCTGGGAATATTCTTATCTAGAGCGGCAAGTTTCTGCTATATATGTTGAGTGCAGCCCAGCCCGATAAATTGCTTAGGCCCATTACAGTGGATTCGGATCGACTGCAGTTACGAAGAAAAGTTGCGTCTAAAAATTTTCCGCCTCAAAAACATTTGTCAGACAACACAGCACCTGTTGTCTGACAAACAATTTGCTTCTTCCTTTTTTTTAACTCAACTTCAGAATCAAATAAAATATGTATATTCAAAAAAATTAATTATATTTTTAATAATTTATTTATTTTATAATTTATTTTTTAATAATTTAATTTATTTAAATATTTTTTATTATAAATTTTATTATTATTATTGTTGGTGATGATAATAGCATAGTGATAATATTTTATTTTCGCTGTAATTATTATTATTGTTATTGTTGATAGTAATATTATAATAAAAATATTTTTATTTTTTTACTATAATTATTACTGCTATTATTATTAATAATATTATAATAGTAATAAATTTTTTAATATAATTATTATTATTAATCAAAAATATGTTAAAATATTAATTTAACGGTTTGGTCGGTTAAAACGGCAGGTCAAATAATTTTTTAATTTGATGTTAGGGTCCAATTCTTACAATTATAGTGTAGATGCAAAAAAAAAAACAAAAAAAGAAACAACACAACGTTCACGGTAGATAATAATGCACACCCAATTGCTAGCAGCCCTCTCTCTCTCTCTCTCCCAGCACCACATTATCACACCACCAGCAAACTCCTCTAATCAAACCGTTATGATTCATGATCACACGAAACCGCAAAGCTATTCTAATACTAAATAATCTAAAAATTTAAAGATAAAACTAGAATAAAATAACTAATTTAATTTTTTTCTTTTTTAATAAGTATAAATACTTTTATTTATAGTTAGAATTCATATTTTATGAATAAAGTTCTAACTCTATTACTATTTTACTAAAATTAGAATTTCAATCTAACTTGAACATTAAATATTAGTTTTTTAATAAAATTCTAATTTTTTTAAAAACTTCTAAATTCTTTTAGATACAAATTATATTTTTATGGCCTCCGTAGAGTTAGATGACCCGTAACGTAACACAAACCTCTGCAAAACGAACTCTTTTTCCCTCAACCATCATCAGCACTCTAGAATGCTAGTGCTACTTCCAACAACTGCTACTTCTCTGTTATAGCTAGCTAGATGCACCCTTGCAGCTGCATACCAAAGAACAACATTCCATCATCGTGGAAAGTTCATCTTCTCTTCAAGTACTATTTCGTGATCATGGCAATGTTTAGCATCAACGGCGAACGCGCAGTTGCCTGGAACATGGGAAGTGCTACTATAAGACCCAGGAATTTCTTCCCATGCATATGGTGGTAACAAATTAAGTTCGGAAGCGGTTGTTTAAGTTTATCGACAGGACCGACGTCACTAAACCGAGCACGGTACCGAGAATGTACCATTCCACGGCAAACCCTTTTGCCCGACGACCGTGTTCTGGTCGCCGGTAGTGTATGAAGGTCTTGCTCTATTTCAAAGATATATGAAGGTCTTCACTAGGTCGAATGCAAAAATGAAAAACAGGGCACAGGCAACAAATTTGATTGAGAATTATAGTGATATTTACAAGATACTATTTAGTCGAATACAAGATTATGGAGAGTGTTTCCATGAACGGCAATTGAGTTTTGAGCAGGTAGAGTCCCAAGTAGTCCTGCATGAACCTCGAGCAGTACCGTCGCAGCACTCGCAAACAACACCAAGAAGGCTCAAGAACTTGACATACCCTGTCGTACGTAATTCAAAACAATCAGAAACAAAGCTTTCTAGTACTCGTATTAAGAATCAACAGGAGTTCATACAATTAATTAGCTAGCAAATGCAGCACTTACTTTCTCTGTTAAGAACAGGAACAGATCTTGCTTCTGCTCCTCCCTTGGAGATGAATGAAGAGAAACAGAGTAATAAAAATAGAAACAAAGTTACTGATTCCTTCTTTGAAACCATTAGAAAAATCAGATCTTCAAGAGAAAGATGAAGTACGTATGGACAAAAAGAGTTTCGAGTACAGTTATTTATATGTTAGTTGTCGATCGGCGAAGTCATTGTCTGGTTTAGTCTCTTCTAGATAGTCATGCATTGAAAAGGTTTCTAGAAGAAGAGAGATCTATCTATCTAAATTTGAGAAAACTGGAAATCTTTGTGAAGTTTCTGCTTTTGTATTTTAATTAATTTCAGTCGCTTACTTTGCACCACAGGTAGAAAAGACTTCTGAGAAAAATGTTGCGACTTAATCTACGCGGGTTTTTTTGGGTTAACATGCTTCTAGATTGCTTTCTTTTATCCTGTAATGTTTTTCTATCAGAAAAACATGTATTTATGCGACGGAGACAACAAGCAGTTACTGCTGCTTATTTTTGACTTTCGATGAAGTTTTTAGGAGGATTTTGGCATTCATTTTTTAAAAAATAATTTTTATTTTATATTTTATATTTTTAATATATTTTTTATAATTATTTAGAAATTTTAATTTAAAATTTTAAAAATTAACAAAAAATACATAAACTTTTTTATTATTTATTTTTATTTTTTAGATAAGAAATTATAAATTATTTTTTAAAAAATAAAAATATTTTTTATTTAAAAAAAGTTATTTCAAAAACACCGAGTTAAATACTTGTTTAATTATTCTAAAATTATTTTTAAAAAAGCCCAATGGATTCAAGTAAATAGGCCGGAACTGCGCCTCATTATGGACATGTTTGGATGTGCTTTTTTTCAGCTTTTGGCTGAAAAAAAATCACAAAACAGTATAATGTTTGTTTGGCAAGTGCTGTTTTTTGTCAAAATAAGCAGCTTATTTGTTTATATAAAAAAAAGCATCACACATGATGCTTCTCAGAAAAGCAGCACGGAACTTCTTTTCTTAGAAAAGTAAAAGACAATTCGTTCCCTAGTAAGTTCACAAAATTACACTTCAATATATTTCTCCTACCTCACTCATTTCTCTATGCTGCGCCATTCGCTCCCGCATCCCTCTCTCGCTCTCTCCGCTCTGCTCTCATCCTCCCGCCGCGATTCTGCTCTGCTCTCCTTCTCCCCGCCGCAATTTCTTTCTCCCCGCGCAATTGAGCGGTTCACGCGGCAGGTGAACTTTCTCTTCTGCTTCCATGGTTTGAGAACTAGAGGCCCAACCTTCAGCAGACGGTCGCCGAAAGTCCCAAGTAATCCGACCAAGTGTTACAAAATGCCCGCAGCCATTATCTGTCATCTTCCATGGCTCTTGCTGCTTTAGCCAACTCAGCATGTCTGTACAGTCACGACGCGGTCCTCAGACGAACTAGTTAATGACCAAAGATGTTTTACTACGGCAAGGCCCGAGTAAAACGGAATGTAGAATGCCGTGGCGGCTGCAGGGTCCAGCGTTCGACACTGGTCTGTTGTGTACCAAGAAGAAAGGAATTCATCGGGAACAATACCTTTCAAGCTTGTTTTGTCTTTAACTCCGAAACCTCTATTGGAGAGAGGATTGCAGAGAGACTGCCATGGATTGAGTTTGCTGCAGTTCTTGATAAGCTTGTTTGGGCTTTGATTTGAATATGTTTTACACATTTCAGACTCGTTTGATTGGCGTTTGGTCTCAGAATTTATGCAGTATTTTTTGTTGTTAAGTTCCGACTCATTTCAGATTTTTTCTTAGTAATGCTTTGTTCATTTGGGTTTCGATTTAATTGGCTTAAGGTCTCGGAACTTCTGGCGTCAGGGAAGGCATTGTTCAAGGACCTAAGCAATGAGTTTGAGGATCGCGTGATAGCGCAAGTTATTCGACATGATATTTTTTTTAAAATACTATTTTCGGCAATGGTGTTTTCTGAACTTTATGCTGGATGGATGATGGAATTGTTCTTGTAATTGCTGTGGTTTCATAGGATCCACAGGGAGCATATGGAGAAATGGCAGGATGAAATCAAGGAACTCCGTTAGGTCGACGCCGCAAATGAATCTGCCCGAGCTCTCCTGCAGAATGCCCAGTTCCTTGAACTAATCAACCCTTTCTTTAAGCATTATGACTAAGAAGTATAAATATTAATTACTTATGAAATTGTTGCTCCTGGTAATGATTCATATATGAAGTACAATCGTTTTCCCTTTCCAGCAAAGGAAGGTATAGACTACGACGTATAAGAATTGATGAAATACATATACATAACCTAGAGCAAGCTTCTAATATGTTACACAGGTAACAAAAATACAGTATTATGTAGACTTAGCAATTACCCATTCTTCATTTTGCATTTGATGAATTGCTCTCTGTTCAGCGTATCGTTTATTTTTTTAACTGCTCAAATATGTGCTTTATGATTGCACTAAAGCTGCAAGACAAAGGCTTGTTGCCCATGCAGGAATGCTTTCCAGAGCTCTTGTGTCTCTGACTCTATGCAATAGCAAGGCATCCAGCACCCTCGACCTCCAGATTTAAAATCAAATGCATTTGACTTCAGCGTCCCTCTGCTAATGCCAGCAGAGCATAGATACTACCCATCAATGGACACTTAGAGAATGGGAGCTATTGTTTAAACTCAGGAAGCTAGTGATATCAAGTTTGGATCCGCCAATACCAGCAGTCATTTTTCTGTTATTTCTCTATATCCTTATTGTATTTGCTTCTACTGAGAAGAAATATTTACTGTAATTTTTTTGAATCTCAATCTTCTCTTTAATTAAAAGTGAATGTTCATAGAGTTAATTATACACTATCTTTAATAAAATAATAATAATAATAATATATTTATTAATATGTTTATAAATATTTTTATCAAAAATATTAAATAAAAATATTTTCAAAATATGTTATAAAATTAATTTTTAAAAAATTAGATAACATATGAAAATAAATTAAAACAATTTAATAATAAATTATTTATTATATATTTAAGGGTATTGTAGTTATTAAAATTTTATTTATTTATAAGCACAAACTTCTCCAAACATATCTATAATTTTTTTTACAAAAAATTTTTAAACAGTAAAATTTATTCAAACAAAATTAAAAAAAAAAATTTTCTAATAAAAAATTCAACAATCGCTTTTTTCTGCAAAAACACGTAAATAGCAACTTTCATACGAAAGCTCTAAATTTAAAGCTTAGCCAAATATGTCCTAACTCAAATAAATCTAATAAAACAGTTCGTCGGAGTTATAAATAAAATGATTTTATAATCATACCATTCACTCATGTTTTTAAACTAAAAATTTTAAAAAATTATAAAAGACATCTTGAAAAGTAAAAAATTGATAAAAAAAGAGAGAAATAAATTGGTAGCAGCAATTCTAAAGTCTTTTATCTTATTTTTTTGTTTTCCCTTTTAAGTTAATGATTTTGGTTTTGCCCCTTCTCTTTCGAACTTCCACTAGATAATCTATGTTGAAAGTTTGAGTTAAAATAAAAACTAATTAAAATCTGGAGAGATCAAACTGTAACTAAAACAAAGATTTAGAAAGTGTTGACGTGTTCTTTTGAGGGCCACGCATGGAAGATAAAGGAATGCATTGCATTGCATTGCGGTATACACACTGAGATTATTTATTACTTATTTAAAACTAAGAGTGTGTTTAAAAATTTCAAAACTCTATTTTCTCTTTAGAATTAAAATTCTACAAATTCACCTATTTTATTTACTCAATAAATTGATATTTTTATTTTATATTATTATTTTAACTTTAGAACTCTAATTTTTAACACATTTTCAAATAAATTTTTTTAAAAAAACCCTAAACGCACTTTCAATTTATATTTTTAAAATTTTAATTCTGAACACTACCTAAACATCTACTCTTATTCTTCCCATTAGCTTTATCTTCGACTCTTTTGCGGACGAATGAACAGACCAAAACCATCATATCTTCATATCATTTCCACTTCATTTCACTTTCTCTCAGAAAGGAACAGCAGATATGGGCATTTGTTCTCTTGGCCTCGCTGTGATCCGAAATAAATTTTTTGAAATAAAAAATATTTTTTTATTTTAAAAATATATTTTTTTTAGCCATAATAATATAAAATATATAATTTAAAATTTAAAATGTTTATAAAATATATTAATTATATAAAAAAAATATTTACATAAGATTTTGAAAAAAAGAAATAAAAAACGCACTCGAGTATTATATGAAACCGTTATATTCAAGTTCCCATTATATATACGTTTTCGGTATGTTTTTTTAGTTTTGGAAGTAAATTTTTTTTAAAATGAGCTTTTAGAAATGAGTGGTTAAAATAATTTTTTATATTTTTTAAATTAAAAATATTTTTTATAAAAAAAAATAACTTCGGTATAAAAGAACGCACCCTTTGTGTCACAGAGGTCCGTCATGAAATGACTTGCTGTGAACAGATGAAACACTTACAAAGCGATATAGCGCTATAAGCCTATAACTGAACCTAAGACTTCCTACCTTCGATCTGTAGTATATCTTTGTGGATATTTAAGAGTACTTCAAATAAAAATATTTTTGAATAATTTTGTTTTAAAATTTTTTACAAAAATAAATTTAATTATTTGACTCAAAAAATAATATATATATAAATTGTATGATACATTTATTTTTATTTTTAAATTTTTATTGTTTTAAAATATACATCCGGAATTCGCACTAGTAAACACTGTCTTGAACTGGCGATTGGTTGAACTTTTCACTTATTTGTTTATCGTAAGTTTTTCAATAGATTTTCAATAATTTTTAAAAATCTTTTACATAGTAATAATTTATTATTATTTTTTAGATAAATAAAACTTTATTTTAAAATATTTTTATTTTAAAAAAACTTTTTTTATAGTATTTTTAAACATTACCTGAATGACATCTACAACATATATATATATATACACGCTATTGGAATGTGGCTCTAAGCATTGAGGAAGAGGCAGATATCTGCAAATAGTGACAAGAACATCGCTTGCATATGATATGGAACCTTAATAATGCTGATACCAATCCTTGTTCGTATGGAACATTAATAATGCTGATAGCGATTTTATCTTTAATTTTTTTTAAAATCTATTTAAAAGTAAAAAATTTTGAGCAGCAATTTTTCTAACCACTAGAGTGCGTTTGGAATTACTTATAATTTTTTTAAAATAAAAAATATTTTTATTTTTCTTAGAAAATGAATTCTATTTTTTTTCTTCTAAAAAATAATAAGAATATATGATAAAAAAATTTTATTATATCAAATTTTTCTACACTATCTAAATTTTCAAATAAAATTTTTAAATATTTATAAAATATATATTAAAAAATATAAAATAAAAAAATTTTACAAATAGCTTTTGAAGGTGTTGCCAAACGCACCCCTAATAGTTATGGTAGTTAACTCTTCTAATTTATATTTCCTATTTTATAAATTGTTTTTATTAAACACCACATTTCTAATGGAGTGGATTGATAAGTTTCTTTAGCAAATAAAATAATAATGTAAGAGTTGGGCCTACTACAACTGGAACTGGACTGGATAATTGTAAGCTAAGCTTAGGCAGGATTTAGTTTTTGAAGTTTTCTATCAGAGCGATAAGGTTGAATATTATCATCAATCCTTGAAATCAACTTCATTTTAGCATAAATCTTTTATAAAAAAATTCAACTTTTTCACCTATTTAAACAGAACTAAATTCACTTTTCTTTCTCATTCAGGAACAAGCACTGAGAAAAGTCAACGATGTGTTCTAATAATAATTACTTAATTTCGTTAGGATAACAACAAAAAATTATGGATAATGTAATGTTTAAATAGAATAACTCCTCCTCCTTGTAGCTAGCGGATGGATCGATCGATTCCACTAGCGCTAAGACCTTATTTTAAATATCTATAATTAAATTTCATCGAAAATAAAATTTAAAATTTTTTTTAAAATGATTTAGAAATAAATTTTAATATTTTAAGTATTTTTTTAAAATAAGTTAAAAATAGAATATAAAATTTATGTTTTAATTATTTTTAAAAAGTGTGTTAGAAATGCTGAGAAAAGTTTTTGTTTTGATGAGCATAGAAGATAAAAAGACAAAATTCATACGGAATTATAATTTATATTTTTTATGATATTAAAATATGTGAATTTTTTATTTAAAAAAATTCTGGTTAACTGAAATACGGTCTAAACTAATAAATCCGAGATACCATTGTCTATCTATCTGCTTTATCCACTCCATCTCATGTATACTACAAGTAGACTGAATAAAGAATATAAAGTCCACAAATAACTGAAATCTTAATCCGTCTCTCCGTTGGCCTGCTATTAACACTCTCCAAGTCTGAAATCAGAGCGAATTGAATTGCACTGGAGAACGCGTGTCTCTGACAGACGCTCTCTTGTTTCTGTTTTTTCTTTATATCTGATTTCACTGCAATTGCACTATCATGGGACCCAACTTCGTCGGCACCGGTGGCCCTGCCGATGACGGGGCTTACTACGTGTAAGAGCAAAATCGATTTAATAGTTGTAAAAGAAAATTCAAATTCTTCGAATCAATATTTTGAATAAGTTTACTTATTTAGTTAGAGAGAGAGATAGCGAGATGGGTAGAGAAAGACGCGAACTACCCATCCCTTCTTCACGTGTTTCTTCTCGCTCCTTTCTCTTCTCCGCTCTTTATAAAACCTTCTTCAGTCTTCCTTCTGTTTTCTCATCTCATTTTCGTCCTCGAGCTGATTGACATAATTCCTCAGACAAGTCTATATAGTGTTAGTGAAGCAGTAAACTCTGTCTTTGTTTGTAATGGAGGGAAGAAAGCAGGGTGCTAAGTCTTCTTCTTCTTCTTCCATAGTGGAAGACCTCTTTGGAAGGAAAGACAAGTCTTCCGAGATTTTCGGCTCTGTTTACCCTGCTCTGTCACAGGTAATCAAATCAATCTACTTTTTTCTTCTGCATGTTTTTTTTATCTTGAAAAGCTTGCATCTTTTTAAACTGTGACAAGCTTTTGCTCTGTCGAGAATATTGTTTGGTTGCCCTGTTTCGTTGTCGGTGAATAAGTTGTTTCGTGGTTTATAACCTTGTGTCATTGGTTTCTGTTTTTTGGTCTAACTGTATCTAATTAAGTGGATTTTTGGTGGAAAAGCTTGGATTTTCTTTTCGGTTCTTGAATGGACAAGCTCTGATTGTATTCTGGTTAACGTTATAGAGCATGAGAAGGAAGCAGGAAGCTGAGGGTAAGGTCTGGCACGACCAGAATGCATCTGCAGGTACAACCTTCTTTGCTATATTGCTTTTGAGGAATATGGTCTCTAGTGTTTTCTAATTACATCTGAACTACATCATGTGTTCTACTGGGAAGGTATCTGCCATAGCGAGAATTTTTTAAGTCATTATTTTGCAATGTGCTTTTTCCGCACAGATTCATTATGCTTCTGCATATGCAATTCCTTCCAAGTTCTGTGCCTATATTGTTACTGCTACTAAGAATTTCTGCTGACGAACTCTTCCGACAATAGCAAAGTTTGCTGCTTGTGACAGCAGGCCTCTCTCACCTTGCTGAAATTTGCTTACACAGGCCTTGATATGTTCTATACTATTGTTCTTCTGCCTTCGTGCCTAAAGCTTCGAACTTTTTATCTTTCAGATGGCTATCCCAAAGGAAACCCAAACAAACTTCAGAGTGTACAAAACAGAGACAGAAACTCTGAATATCAAGGGGGCTCAATGACTCCATGCCACCTGACTTCATCTTTGTATTATGGTGGCCAAGACGTATACAACAACTACTCATCTACTCAAACATCTGCCAATACACAATCTGTAAGTGATGAATAGAAACCTACGGGATGCGTAAAAGCTTTGGTTTTTTCTTTTCTTTTTGGAAGAATAGTGTGTTGACTTGTGAATTTTCCTTGTTGGAGAACTATCAGTACAAAAAGGATGGAGGAGAAGATCTGAATAATTCAAACATGGCCTCTAGAGGGGATTGGTGGCAAGGTACTTGAATATTCAGTGAAATTTTGATCATGAAAATATTTGATCAGACTTTGTTGACCTTAGACTCGTCAAACTCTTCCATTATCTTCTTCAGGTTCCCTTTATTATTAATTGTTATCGGATTACTAGCTCTCCGTTTCGTACACAGGTGATCTCCTTCGTTTTTCTTTTTGTAAGTTTGGAGATTTCCTTTTCTTTTTTTTCTTTTTTGGTTGAAGATGTAGAGCTCTGTTTTCGATAATCCAACATCTCTAGTTGTATCTAATTGTGGATTTGCGATCACAATGACATTCATTGATGTTATTTCCTCATTCTTTCTGCACAGATAACTCTGGAGAGCTACTTAAAATGTAGATGGCTGCCATTTCTTACTTACTGCACCAGTAAAACAGCACTTCAGTACTTTCAAGAGCACAAGCTACAGGTCTCAGTGCAATCACTCTGTGACCTTTTACATTCTTAGGGTAGAAGTAGAATTGTGTTAATAGTAGTAGGTTTTGCTTACTGTTGTCACTTGTTATAGCGTTGTCTAACAATGGCAGTCTGAAACTAAATAAAACTTCCCATCGCACTTTTATTTGTAAGGAGTGGAAGGTTTCTCCAATGCAATGCCTTTGCTTGCTTAACTTCCTCTTGTAAGGTCTCTGTCAAGTGCTCGTGTTCTAATTAATATATGCTTGTCAATAATATTCAGATCATTCAGGGCGGAGCATAACAGCAAGTGAATTTTATTCATAATGTTGCAGTGCAGAAACCAGTTACAGATAGCATCTTCACATATATATTACTTAATAAACTGATAGAGGCTTACTACAGCAACGAACATGTGTAACAAATCGGTTATCATCCAGTAGGTGCTTTGGCCTTTGGCCCCCTCTTCATGGCAAGGTGTAACCTGCAGAACAATTCATAAACAGTTTAAATCAGTAAAAACCATAAGAAACTGAGATCAGAAACGAATTGCAGAGAGATTTAGTCATCTGTTACTGACCTCCACACTTGTAACCTACTGGACGATCGGCAAGGTTGCATCTCTTTGGAATAGTCATTGCTACGTCAGGCTTCACTCCAGCAAACTTTGCCGTGTTAGATAATAAAACGGCACATAGGCAGCTTGGGTTCTGCCCCATGGTGTGAACTGCAGTGCAGCAGTTAGCTGAAACTTCAGCATTAGGGTCGCGTGCTGGTGTTGCACAGGGTGCGAGCTTGAAAGCCATCATGTCTGGTGAGGCAGACCCGCACTCTCCAGCAGCATCAACATTCTCCAACACTGAAATGCTCACAATAACAATCAGACCAAAAATGCATTTCATCATCTGTGCACACATTTCTTACTTCTGTGCTGCCTGCACACAAGTTATGTTCATCTGTTTGCCTATTTATACAGGAAAGCAGAATTCATTCATCCAATGAGAAGCGGGTCTTATGAAATCACCAATAAGCTTAGTGGAGCTAGCACTAGTTGAAACTTTACTGTAAACAAATTTCAGCACTATGTGTTTTGACAAAAAAAAAAAAAAATGATTGGGCATTACAACTCTACTTTAACCCAGGAGTGGGTAGTTGCAGTAATCTATGTTATCCCTTGCCTCGTGCTCTTGATCTTGCGAGATGCAGAGAAAGAGCCTTTCATATGCAGCTGCCATCTTCGTTGCCGTGAACAACGCCAATGCTCTCCTTCTAGCAAACTCCCCCTTCTGGCTCAAAACCTGTTTTCCATCTCTGAAGATTTTGGATAAAGATTTCTTCAGTGAATCAACCGTGGGTAAAAATGTGTACCCAACATTTGCATCCACAATCAATGAACCTGTGATGCTTGCAAACCTTGTTCCTGCAACGCAAACTCCAGAAAGCATTGCTTCTATGAATGTATGATCTAATCCTTGTGCTCTTAGAGTAGGATTCAAAAAAACATCGATCGAATTGTAAAACTTTGCAAGCTGACTTTGATCAAGTGGACCAAGAACAATCACATTAGATCCGAGGTTCTTGTACCTCCCACCCCACGGTCCGTCACCCGCAACAAGAACAAACACATTCCTCATGAAACCTTCATCCTCCATGAAAATTTGCTTCAAAGCTTCAAACATAATGGGATGCCCTTTGTCTTTCACCAACCTCCCGGCCATTCCTATAACAAGACCAGCATTCTCCGGCACGCCAACATTTCTTCGAAAATCTATCCCTCTTTCAGAATCAGGCATGTAAACAGTTTCATCAACACCATTAACAATTATATGAACTCTTTCTTCAGGAATCATGTAAATCCTCTTCAAGACATCACCAACATGATCACTAGTAGCTACATGGTGAGCATAATCATGAAAAAACTTAACCTCTTCAACAACTTTCGAAATTCTTTCGGTAAAAACAGAAGACCTAGATTCATCGGGAGCACGCAATAAATCTTGAACAATATCAGAGTGAATAGTTTCATAAGCTATACCATGCCAAGAAACAGCTAACTTGCTAATATTCCTCGCACGCCCATGAAACAAAGCAACGCTCTCTGAATGAACGACATCAAATGGTTTCCCACTACTGTTCTCAGCCTGAAATTGTTGAAAGGCGAGAGCTTGGTTGAGGTAACCGGCCGGAGAAGGTGGAGTTAGATGTAATTTGATGTTAGCATTTGGGTAGATTGGGAACATTGCCGTTGAATTGTTCTTGGATTTGGTTGTAGTGAAGACATGAACTTCGTGGTTTCTTCGCGCCAGAGCGAGGTGAAGAGTGAGAGCATGGCGTTCAAGCCCGCCAGCAAGGTTTTTCTCCGGCCAACGTTTAACAAAGAGAGCGATCTTGAGATGTTTTGTTGGTGGGGTTTTGGAGAAGCTGAGAAGGTTCCATGCCGAGTTGTAATGAAGGAGATTGAAAAATTCGTTCTTTTGCCATGACTTCATCAAAAAGTGATCGATGCTTGCAGAAGAAGAAGAAGAAGAGTGAAGAGACCAGAAGATGAAGGAGAGAGAAGAGAAAGCAGAGATTGTGAACAGAGTGTAGTAGCAGAAGTTGCAGGTGTTCATCAAGCGGAAATCTTTCGCCATGAATTTGATTGACTCTCGGAAAATTTTTCGAAAAAGAAAAAAGATTTCAAGAATCCATTTGATCTTTGATTGTTAGATTAATTGATTGTTTGATGAGTCTGTGCAGAGACCGTAGAGTTCAGTTTTCGGATCGAGTTTAGTTTTCTCGTTCCGTTTGGTTGAATTTTTAAGGTGTTGAAATTCTGAGTTTCGTTCTTTCTTTTTGGAAGTCGAACGATCTCGTAGACATTCAAGTTATATCTAGTATTTATTAACTACTAGTTAATTGTTAGATCTAATAGCATAACGTGCACGCAAAACGTTAGGATTGGAAACTGGCCCACAGGCTCTCCAGAAAAATGGCACAGTTCATTTTTAATGAAGATGCCTATAGCCATTTGATTGTGTCCAGGGTACGAGTGCGTATTAAATAAAAATTATTTTTAAAATTTCCTTAAAATAAGTTAAATTAAAAATGCAATAATAATATTATTATATAATACATACGTTATTTACATTTTTTAAACTTAAAAAATATTATCAATTGTTATAAAAAATTATGTAAAAAAAATAATACTATAAATACTGTAAAAATCCTCTGTACACGCGCAATCTACCGATAAAACTTGCCTTTCATTCGATTGCACCACTGTGCGTTTCGTTTGCACAGTTTCGAGTTCAGTTCAATTATATATTATCTTATTAGCTTGGTATGAAGTTCCTATTGTTATCTTAAACTATTGATAAAACTTAGATGGGAAGCCTGTTTGTGTTTACTAGAAATGCATAAATAACTAACAATTAGTTTAGATAATTTGGACTCTTAATAGGATTCAATTATTGAAAGTCGAATCCAGATCGGGAGGTAGTTGGGCTTCGTGTTGGATTGGTTCCAATCTCCCCTCCCCCTCTAATTAGGTCAACATCCATTATCATTATTTATTTAGAGATATTTTAAATATTTGTAATTAAATTTTATAAAGATAAAAAATAAAAAATAAAATTTTTTAAAAAGTAAAGTAAAAATTGAGTTCAATATTTATATTTCAATAAAATTTAAAAATATATTAAAAATTAAAAAATATAATTATATTAAAAAATATATAAATAAAAAAATTAAAATTAAAATTCAGTATATGAAAAAAAATTCTATATTTATTATATAATTAAAATATATAAACTGTTTAAAAATTAAAATTATTTGAAATTTAAAATTTAATTAAAAAAATAAAATTATAAATATTTGAAGCACGATCTTTATTTTTCATTCTTTAATTATTTATCTATTTACTTGTGGACCCACGTTCTTTAACTGTTCTTCTTCTTCTTCAAATTCTTTCTTGTTTCCCATATAAAACCGTTTTACGTTGTGAAGATTGATCCGCGAAGTATAAAACTATAATTTTGTTTCGAGAAAAAGTTTTCTTCGTATATATGGAAAGAAAGAAAGAAATAAAGAAAGTTCGCTACTTTTTACATTTTCGTGATTAAAGAGGTAACGAAAACTGCTCCCGTTTCTCGGTTCTCCTGTTCAGGTGATTTATTAGATTAGCTAGGAATAGAAAATTTTTTAATCTTCTCTTCTGAAGAATTTTCTTTTTCCCTGTTATTATACCGTTTGTTCGAAGTCTAGCTGCAGTGTTTCATTCCGTAGAAATTGTCGTGCGAGCAGTTAGAATTCTATTCCTCTGGTTGAATTTTCTTTTCAAGTTTGATTCCTGTTTGAGGCAGTTGGCTTGTCCTCTTAGCATAGAACCTAGCAAAAATTATCATCCGCTGCCTAATTATTGGTTGCTGACTGATTGCACTTGTTTATTTTATTTTTCTTCATGCATTCTGTTATGAAAATTTTAATTTTTCAAAACTGATACTGTAGATTGTCTTTGGTTATTGAACTCCTATCAGCTGATTGAGTATGCAGGAAGAACAAAACTTGCTCTTTTTTCTTACTGAAGTTTTGCTGATCCTTGTTTTCTAGGAGTTTTAATATTTGGAGCAGCTGGAAGGTGGAAATGTAGTGTGCTTATGATTAGGAGATTGTCATCACTTAATTGGACATGTTGACACCTTCCATTTTTTTGGAGAAGCTGCTGAAAGTTATGAAGCAAGGAACTGAGTTAGCTGATGATGCAGATCCTATGGCAGCTCAAGCTTGCCATGCCCTCTCCTGCCACTCCTACTTTGTAGATGTGAGTGTTTGCACTTTTTGTTGTTGTTGTTTTTTTTTTTTTTTTTTTGGCTTCAAGAGTTGTTCTGAGTAATTTGATGACCATGGGATTTTAGGTTCGCACGTGAGGCAGCTGTTTAATTGGGACTGTGGTCTGGCTTGTGTACTAATGGTTTTGAGGACACTAGGCATAGATGAGTATGACATTGAGGGCCTTGTGAGGCTCTCCTCTACCAACAGGTGCATTATCTTGGCAATGTCGGTCAGTTTATCTATCTTTGCTCACATTTAAAAAAGCATTCTGTCAGATACTTGCTACTTCATACTTGTATAAAATTTAAAGCTGATGCTCATTCCAAAGAGAGAGAGGGCATTTCCCTTGCTTTTTCTCATTCTAGCCTGACTTGTATATCTGTTAAGGTAAGATAAAAGGGAAATTTTGCACTCAGTTATGCTCCAATAAATAAATAAAATAAAATAAAATCATAGGGAGTCCATGCTTTAGTTTAGACAAAATGGCGTTTACTTTCTTACTTACGGTGCACCAACTTCGCACAAAAAATGTATATCCTCAAAAAGAAAATTTTTTACCATAAAAAAGATGCTGTCTAGTAAATTTGGTGTATTTGCATAGACTTGTAATCTTCGAGCATCAGTAAGTTGATTCGTTCAAATCACATAATGTATTAGCGCTATCAGAAATGCCATCATTAGGGTACTGGTACATATGAATTTTTCCATGGGAGGATAGATGCCGAATAATTACAGATAAGTTTGTTTCCTTGAATGTCCTAGCGCTGCAGGGACAAGTGAAGGGATAGTCACATGCCTAAACGATAGCTGTATTGCATGTATGATACTTGCAAATACAGAACCACAAACACAATGCTTCTGCAATTTTCTTCATTGACAATTTTGATTTATACTTCTTCGTCTGTTGCAGCATCTGGACGGTTGAAATGGAATACTTGTTGCATAAGTTTTCTGTTATATTTTACTTTTTCACTGTTACTCTAGGAGCTAATCCTGGATATGCTGAAGAAACTTTCTACAAGGTATCAATAAAAGGGTAGGACCTTTGTTATGAATACACTATTCGCCTTGTAATCTTTCTGTATTATTATCGAGTTCTTTTGTGCTTCCCCCTTGATGTTTAAATTAGTAAGAGTTGGGTATTTTCTGATTAACATGAATGTGTAGTGTCTTCTTCTTGGATATATTTAAATGCAAAACAGGAAAAGACTCATCGTAGTATGAAGTTTCAATTTCTGGAAATAGTTATTTTGACATGTTTGTTTGAGTTGGTTTGGCAAGTATCTTAGCTTTCATCATCTCAGGACATGCTGGCATCATGCTTTCAGTTTTACCTTCATAGATTTATTTGTTTCTGAGTTATAATTGTTACTAACTTCTAGTTTGATTGTTAAACATACAGGAGCAGCTGCACAATGATTTAGAGCGAGCAGATAGCCTATTTAGGAAAGCCCTTGAAGCTGGGATCAGCATACAAGTACCACTCTACTTTCTACTTAATGTTTTATTTTAAAGAAAATAATAGTAAATTCTATTGGGGCCGCCTTTACTGTTTGCCTACGGTGTGAATGAGAGCAAGTATCTATGCAGCCTAACCACTTGTAGACACTTCTAATCAGTATGTGATGTTCCATAGTGCAAGTCCCTCAGTGGGGAGAAATTTCTTTGCTGATTTATAGGGAAAATACATTGCTATAGCATTAGTTGAACAAGATCAAACTAAGGTACTTATGCATAAAACTTTTTTCCCTAGATTTTGAGCAGTGTGCATGGCATCCCTAATTTCACCTCTGATGTGGAATTTGGCCCTTTTTGTGCCTCATCATATGATAGAAACTGTAGTTACCTGTGAAAGTTAGATGGACACCCTGCGAACAGAACTTGGGGAGAGCAGATGGTGAAAATATTCTGTCAAGTGCAAAATGCATAAAATATTCTTATACAAACTTTCTCATTACACACCAAAATATTCAATGTACCATATAAATTCCTCTAAGAGAGTAGAATTATATTGAAAAATAAAATTTTGTTGTTATGATTTCAAGTTTTGTTGAAACTTGGTTGTTTCGAGAAAACAATACGAAGGTAGTAGAGCTGTCTTTTTTCCAACTGTTTGACTGTTGTGACTGATGGCAATCTGCTTTCGCCGGTCGTTTACTGTTGCTCCTGTTTATGCATTAGAAGAGATACCGTCAGCAATGGTGAAAGAAGAAAATGTTCAACTCTTCGTTTGAAATTTGTTGCAAAAACCAAAGAACAACGACAATAGTAACAACTGATGAGCTTTGAATTACTAAAAACTGTTGAAGTGTGTGTGGGGGTTCAAACTGTAGATAAATAATAAGAGCGTATTTTATTTATATCTAAATTTTATTTTTTTAAGCTCAATTTTAATATAATAAATAAAAAATTAAATTTTAGAAAAAAAGGGAGGGTTTGTAGAAACTAAAGTTGATTAATGATCGTAAGAGTGCAAACTAATATTGAAACTAGGAAAAAAAAAAATTATGAAAAGCAAAAAAAAAAAGGAAATATTTTAGAAATGAAGAGACAATAAAATAAAATAATTAGTTCAATCTTAAGGAGCACCTACTGCAAAAGAATCATCATATTCGTTTTGCTTGCTTCCGCATGCCGTTAATAAATCAATCAAAATCATTCGCTATTAAACAAAGACGCAAAAATGATATTGCGATTGACATTCATACGAACTATTTCTTTTAGTTCGATGTTAATTAAAGATTATGGAACAGTTTGTGGTTGCTATTAATTTATTTTTTTATAAAAAAATATAATTGAGGTGATTTTGTTTCCTTCTTTCGGCGGGAAAAATATTTCGAATATTTCTGCCACGAAGGAAAACAATTGTATAAGAAATCCAACACATTTTCTGGGGTTTGTTTCACACCAAACTCATTAACAATAGTTTCAAAAACTTCTTCTCTCAACATAATATATAAAAAAAGTTTCGCTTGTGCAATGTTGGCGGGGACCACTACATAATGCTGAACCCAGGATTTCCGCGATCCGTACTAATTTTAGGCTACATAGCTTAGAAGCGGGGTGTTTTTTTGGTATTAAAATTATAAAAATTTTATATAATAAAATTTTTATTATATATTTTTATTATTTTTAAAAATAAAAAACTCATTTTCTGAAAAAAATATTTTAAAAAAATTTTATTTTAAACATGCTCCCCTAATCTTGTTCCCAACCGTGCTAAGCCCGTTTGAGATGGTATTTCTTAAAGAATAATTTTTAATTATTAATACATATTTTATACATAATTAAAATTTTATTTAAAAATTAAAAAAACATAATAAAGTTTTTCATAATAAAATATTTTTATTATATATTTTTATTATTTTTTAAAAATAAAAAAATAAAACTTATTTTTAAAAAATAAAAATATTATTTATTTTAAAAATTTTATTTTATAAGCCCTTCTTAACGTCTAACTGCGCTATAAAATCTCTCACCTCTTTCGTCTCTGGATTCCTAGTGCTACTACTGTTACTACTACATCAGGATAAAAAAGACTGTTGCTGCAAATAAATAAACTCAATAAAAGTTCATGAATATGGGCCACTTATATTAAATTTTGCGTCGATGACCATGTGCCTGAACAGTGGTTATAATTTGGTAGCGACGCATGACCCAATGCGGACTTTTTAGAGATATGTGAGATTGCATATAAAAAAGAATTTTTGTTAAAAGTTTTTTTTAATATATTATTTATTAAAATTTCAAAATAATATAATAGATATACATAATTATTTTGTATTTACATGTATTTTTCAAATTAAAATTAAAAATTATACAATATCTTTTTTAAATTTAAAAAAAAAACCAAAATTAATAAGTAATCTCAAACATGCCTTTACTCGTTGACGCGGGTTCACGCGTACACTAGCCGGGTTTTTTTTTAAATATTATCTAAATATCGACTCGATTTAACCCTTCCGTTTCAGGTCCGTTTTGCACCCGCTAGCTTTCCGTTAACGCACGGTTTACTGCTTTTAGATTATATCATTTGATTACTAATATATTTGTTTGTTTTGTTTAGTTTTTTCCAAAAGTTTTCGCGTGTTGGTGGGAAGAGAATGGAGGTTTGCGAAAAAAAAACAAAAAGGAAAAAGAAAATTTGAATAAAAGGTAGCGCTGCTGATGCAGATGGAGACGGTGACCAGTATCACCGAAGGAATCTCTGCCACGCGGGACGTCACCAGATTTCCCCACGGTGCAATCACCTCCCATCGATTCGGCTACCCTCTATTTTAATCACTGCGCGTTCCATATTCCGGTAATCTTACCTTTCCGGCGTCTTTAATTTTTCCTCAAACGCACGGGAAAGCAAACAACGCCAAATAAATTAAAATTGCGAGTGTAATCTACACTTTATTTGAAACTATTAATATTTCTTAATTATTTTATTAGAAGACTAGAAAATTTTGAATTTGTAGGTTAGAGGATAATCGATTGAGAAAACTGGATTTGAACTCTCAGCCTCACTGATTCCCTGGAGTTATTTTTTGGGAATTTTTTGCTTTTTAATATTAATATGGCAGTTGATGGCAGTTGGGAGGACTCACCGTAGTTTGTTCGGTAGTTGTTTATATTATATAGCTTAATAAACTTATAAGGAGTGTTCCTATTATGCTGATGTTATGGAAAATTTTTTCAGATAATGTTGCTTTCGGATAAAACGCGTGATGGAATGTTACGTAGCAAGTAGGAAATTTATCTTTAAAAGTTATACTAATACTCCAATTTAAAATTTTCAAAGTTTAAATTTGAAATAATTTAAAAATGGGAAATCTTCAACTATAATTCAAACGGCCGTATTGTATTTAATTAAGTAAATAGTTCGCTGATAACCTTCTTCCGTTTCACCTCTGACACCACTATTTAAGCCAACCAAAATGATTATAATTAAATTAAATTGTAAAAAAATTAATAATTGAATAATTATTTCTAAATGCTGTCAGTTCTCACGCCTGTGTTTGTTTTGTTTGAGCAATTGCTTAAAACCCACTCCGTACCTGCAAAATCCTTCTTCTTTCCGTTCGCTGTCTTTGTTCTTCTTCTTCTGTATAAAAAAACAAGTAACGAGAGAGAGAGAGGGACCCGATTTCGCAAGAGTGCGCTATCATTCTTTCTTCTCTCTCCCGCAAAACCCCCACCACCAGCTTTAATTTCTCTCTTTATTGTTTACTCCACTATACTTTCACCGGTTCCTTAACCAACAAGCTATCAACCCTTCTGTCTGCTATAGAAAGAGATGGCCGGCGAGGGCGGCGGTGGTGGGGGAGATGGTTTGCTGTTTGCAGAAGAGATAAGAGAGAAGTTTCCCTGTGAGTTTCCATACGATTTCAGCTCGCTGAGCTCTCCGGTTGGGTCGGCGACGGAGACGGAGAGCGAACACGACGAAGAAGTAATCGTTGAAGAAGACTACCTTGATGGACTCACTCGCCAGATGGCTCACTCTTTCCTTCTCGATGATGACGAAAATCTTAATCACTCTGCTCTTGCTCCCATTAACTATAATAAACGTTACTGCCAAATTGACAACACTAACACCAAGGTAAAGGAAATTTGCTGAGCTAAGCAAAATTTTTGAATTTTTTTTGGTGTAATCGACTTCGGTTAACGTGTTTAGTGGAATCTTCATTTTTCAGGTTTCTGGTGTGATGGGTACTTCGCCGCAATCGACGCTGTGCGGGATGGGATTGCGGTCTGGTTCAGGATCGACTAGCCCTAACGGCCGGTCGCTTTCACCTACGCCACAACCGAAGGCGTCGTTTATAGATCAGCAGCTGGAGTTGCTCCGCTCGGCGGCGGGACAGGTGGCGCTCATGCGGCTGAGCAACGCTCAGGCGGAAGCCGAGAAGAGCTACAGCCGCTGCCTGCTCGCCGATCCCAAGAAGAACGACTACGCTTCCCAACTCCTTACCGCCCAACAACAGCTCAAGGTTTAACTGGATTGCTGGAGAAGCTTCAAATCGTAGCTATGCTTGCGACCAGTTTTTATTTCTGGTTTTGATTTTTCGTTTACATGCTTTTATATTAGTTTGAGCAGTTGAAGCTTCACCGGCAGCAGCAGCAGCAGCAGTTGTTGGGTGCCTGGGGGAGGGAGAACAGGATCAGGAGCTCCGGCGGCTGCGGTGGTGGTGCCGGAGTTTATGTAGACACCCAGCGTAGCAGACAACTTGGTTTGCCATCGTTGCAAACACAACACCGACAGCAGCAGCATCAACATCGACAACATGATCAAGCACAACCAAGTTCAGGGATGAGAGCAGTTTTCCTCAACAGCACGCGAAGAACTAATGGAACTGGCGTTTTCCTTCCACAGAGAAGCGGAAACCATGTTCAGACACGGAAGAAACCTGGTGAATTTTGTCATCTTAACCTTTGTTGTTTGTTCCTCTTCCGTTTCTTATGTTTCTTTACCGTTCGTAGTATATGCACGCTCTCCCCTTGTTCTTGCAACCTTTTTTTGACTCTTACCGCAGTAATTTTGTCTTCTATTTTGTGTTGGGGAACTGGTTTCTCTGTTTTCGCCTTTGTTAGGTTATGTTTTTTGACAAGTTCGATTCTAATATTGTTTTCATAATCCAAAGTGCTGGGTTACTTATCTGCTGCTGTTTGAATTCTAGCTTGTTCGACTGTTCTGCTTCCAGCGAGAGTAGTACAAGCATTGAATCTGAACTTGGAAGACATGGGTGCACACCCTCGTTTACCTGGAACTTTCGTTCTTGACCATGGTGACCTCTCTATTTGTCTGTTATGAATATGTTTGCTGTTCTCTCCATATGCAAGTGTTACTTCAATTTTTGGTTTGGTATTGATTTGCAGATACTCTACTGATGAGAGGGAGCGCACAGAAGAGGAGCAGCCATGTTCGATCACACCCTCTTGCTCCTGCTGCCCATGAACAGCTCCGACTGCCAGCTGAGTGGACCTATTGAGCAGTGCTCCTCTACTAACCAAGTGGAGTGTTTTTCATCTTGCCTACTAATTTCATATGTCAGCTTAGCTAAATTCTATTAACCTCTCAGTTACCTATAAATGACTACTAGTAGTAGTTTTAGCTCTTAAGTAATGAAGAAGGAAATCAATCAGTAGTAGTATTCTTTTGGTTAGTGTTTTTAGGATTGTTTTGGGTTCGGACGGAAGTATAAAAGATGGAAGAAGAAATGAAGTAGGTGGTGGTAAGAAGTTTGAAAGGTTGATGAATAATAATGCTGTAAGGCTTGCTGTGTTTCTTGTGCTTTTAGTATTGAGTCTGATTTTTGAAATAAGATGCCACAACGTTTCTATAAAACATGGAGGAGTGCCTCAACTCAACTCAGCAGCGACGCCCGGATTTTGGAAGGGAAGAAGAACCGCCGCACCCGCCGCGAATTAAGCAAAAGAAAATGGACAAAGAAAAGCAAAAGGCCTTCTCTTCTCCGCCCTGCTTATTTGTCCTATTGTTTTCGTGATTCGGTGCGATCTCTTGTCGTTTTCTTTTCTTTTGCCATCATCGATGTAAGGAAAAGCAAAATGCTTTAGATTTGATTGGGTTTGGGCCTTTCATTACTACATGTATAATATATTAATATGTATTTTGGTTGGTTACACACTGTACAAATGGTAGTAGTATTAGTAGTAGTTAATCATTCTACTAATTACTGTCTTGGTATGGTATTATTATACGTGAAATCATCAGTGGCATGGCAGTGGCAAGTAAGCACCAGTATTACTACTTGAAGGTCTTTAGTTTGGTTTTTGCCCGTTTCTTTCGTTATAATAATGGGGGAAGAAGGGGATGGAATGGGATCTGGTATGAACTCAAACTGGGATCATGTTGGTGGGCCCAGATATTTTCTTAATGTGTATGGAAGCTGGGACTCTGATATGCAAGTTTTTTGCTTGCTTGTGTTTGAAGGATTGGTTTATCTTTCGTTTTTTGCGCGGTAGACGAGGCTTTTGGGTTTCGCTTTCCCGAAAAAGTTGTATTGCTGATTTTCTGTTTCCGAGGCTTCTTTTTCTTATTTTTCCTTTTTTCTTCTCTTTCTTTTATGTGAATTCAGATCTTTTGTCTTTTTTGTTGACTCAGTCAAATACAAATACATAATAGTGGTTTTGATATTAAGTTTATCGGGGCGTTTGACATTGATTATAAAATAAAGTTTTTGTGAAATAAAAAATATTTTTGTTTTTTTTTAAAATAAGTTTTATTTTTTTTTTTTAAAAAAATAATAAAAATAAGTAATAAAAAGATCTCATTTTTTAAAATTTTTTTATATTTTTTAAATTTTTAAATAAATTTTTTATATTTTATAAAATATATATTAAAAAATATAAAATAAAAAATTGAAAAGAAAAATTGGGGATAAGCAATTCCAAACACCCCTAAGAACAACGACAATTTAGTAAAAGACGCTGCCCCAATTCAAGTTAAAAGCACTAGCAGTGGCCTTCCATGCTGCAACTGACCATTGCTTTGCTGCTGTATGTGCATAGACAACATAGTTAAGGAAGAAAGAGTGGTTCTAGATAGATTATGAAATAAAATTTTTTAAAATAAAAATTATATTTATTTTTCCAAAAATAAATTTATTTTTAAAAATATAATAAAAAATTTTATTACATAGAATTTTTTTATATTTTTTTAAATTTTAATAAATATTTAAATATTTATAATATATATATTAAAAAATATATATATAAATAAAAAAAATGCTGAAAAAAACCTGAACCAACCACTCATAAAGAAGCCAAAAATCGGCTGATTTTGAGTTGAAGGGTTTTATTGCTGGTTGGACTATATACAGCAGTCTGTCTAGTAGCAGGCGCCGAGCCCAGAAGAAAGGGGAGAACTGAAAGATTTGGTTTGTTTTTTGTTTTTAATATTTGTCTAGTCAAAAAGTCTTGGAGAGATAGGAGAGGAATAGAAATAACCCCACCACCATGTGTTTTTTTTGTACGTCTCTGTTTCTCTTGCTTGAAATTGGTGCAGATGTTGCAGGCCATCAGACGAGCAAAGCCTTTAAAGTAGCTTTTTTGCGAATCGTTCCACACATCTTATTTTATTTATAATTTTTTATAATTATTTTTAAAGTAAAAATGAAATTTTATTTTTTAATAATATAAAACTATTTTATATTTAAAAATTTTATTTTATAAAATTCGGGAAAGTCTGAAACAGTAAAAGAATGCTTTAAATACAAACCAAACCAAATCAATTCAATTGAATGAATTAAAATGTATCAGCGGTTCTTTCCCTTGTTTTTTTAAGTAGTTCAGAGAAGCTAATTAATGCGTTTTTTAAATGCACCATATTAAGGTTTATTAAAAAATTATAATAAATAAAGTTTTTTAAATTGTGGATTTAAAATACGTTTTAAATTTATTTTTAATTTTATTTGAAAGTAAATTTACATAAAATGTAGAATTTTAATAATTAGCATCATAAATTTTTAAATAGTTGGAATTTAAAATTTTAAATTTAATAAATAAATGAAATACATATTTGTTTAATTCTAAATCAATTTTGAAGAAAGTGAAAATTTCAAGTTATTGAAACACGTCCAGGGGTGGCAAAAATCGACCCGACCCGAAAATCCGATCCGAAACTGATTCGAAAAGGTCGAATTCGGGTCAAGCTCTACACGGATTTGGGTCGATTTCAGGTCGACCCAAAAATGACCCGAAATTTAAACGGATTCGGGTTGACTCGAAAATGACCCGTTTAATCCGTTTAATTATTTATATAGTATATATTATTTAAAAATTAGAAAAAATAGCAAAAAATTTGAATTTAATTTGTATATATATATATATTTAATTTATCTTAATTTTAACTAATTTTTATTTAATTTATAAATTTGCCAAAATTAATATATATATATTTTAAATACATCATAATTAATAATTTTGATATATTATTATTAAAAATTAATATTTATAATTTTTATTTAATAATTAATTATTAAATGGGTCGACCCGAATTTGACCTGGTTATAAATAAGTTGGGTTAAGATTGACAATTTTGATCCATATAAATAAACGGGTCGGGTTAAGATTGAACATTTTTGACTCGGTTATTATATGGGTCGATCCGGAACCGACTCATAAACCCATATTGCCACCCCTAAACACGTCTTAAAAATTATATTACATATAATTCACTTATCTTTTCTAATTAAAATTTCTAAAAAGTATATGAATTTTAAAAATGAAAAAAAAATGTCACGGGCAATGCCAAAACATCCGCTTAACTAGGCACAACTATTTGTTTCTTTCGTTACATATATAAAAGCTTACTTTATCTATGTTTATTATATAGATCTTAACTAGAAAATACGTGTTTTAAATATCAGTAATTTCATTTTTTTCATTAAATTTTAAATTTTAAATAATTTATATATTTTAATTAAATAAAAAATTTAAAAATTTATTTTTATATACCAAATTCTAATTTTAATTTTTTGTTTGTATATTTTTAAATATAATTATATCTTTTAATATAAGTATGTTGTGGTAGTTCAATATGGGACCCTAAGCTAGGATGCACGTTTCCAAGTTGAACTTGTTTCAGGCAATTACCAGCAACATCGCTGTCATCAACTCTCTACCAAAACCAGCGCAACGCAGTGCATGCTTTTTTCATCCTTTTTGTACAAGGATTAATTTTGAATCAGCCACTCTCTTTAACAAGAACAAGAAAATAAGAAAATCCCAAACATTGAACTTTATTGTCGTCTATTGTGTATATCCATAAACAAATTCCTGTCTCTTCTGCAAGCATTCAATGGATCTCCGGTGTACTGCATGCTTTGTTCTGCGTATCGAATCGATGATATCAGATCGTCACGGACTTTTTTGTTCTAAACCTTGTTGAATGCTTCCGTCCCAACATTTCTTCCTGGATAACATTCAGCATTAGCATAGCTTCTCCAGTTGCAGGGATCACTAGATATAGAAACCCTTCTGGTTCTGGACTTTGCTTGCTAAACGAGTAGAGATAAGTTGATCAAAGGGTTACTCAAGTTATACATAATATGTTAAGAAATCATCAATCAAGAAGTTCATGACCAGCGTCTGTGACTCTAGAAACACATGATAAGTTTTTTACCAGACCATGCAAACTGACACCACTTACTCAAGTAGGTTGTTAATCATGTTAAAATCTCGAAGTTGGAAGTTGGGTTTCAGTTTCAAGGCAGAAGATTGGTATTTTGAATAAAAATACAATAGAAATAAATGTTCAATGCGGGATAGCTGATTGGTTCTGATGATGATAACTCTACTCGGGCTCCTATTACTGTTAGAATCCTGAATCTAGACTTTTACTTCTTTCTGATGATTATTATTTTGTTTGTTTCTTATTTTGATAGAGATTTGAGGGAGAAGCTAATTAGTCGAACAACTAGCTAGTTGATCAAGTTGCGTGTTGAATCAAAGTTGAAGCTATAGATGCAAAAATGGCCGGCACGGGCCAAGTTGCTAGACCGGGCCGGACCAGCCCGGCCCGGCTTTATTTTTCATAATCTGATCCGGTTCATTTATCCGGTATATATTTAAATTTTATATAAAAAATAAAAATAAAAAAATTTTTAAGATAAAAATAAAAAATAAATATTTTTTTATTTTTTAAAATTTATTTTTTAGTAATATAAAAATATTTTTTATTGAAATTTGATTTGGTCAACGGTCAATTTTGATCAGATCAATTGATCGGTCAATATGAACAATAACTGGGCGAGCGGGTCGCCAGGCAGACCAACATAATCGGCCCATTCTGCCCGTAAAATCGGATCAGACCGGTCCGGTCCTGTCACTGTTCACCGAACCGGGCGAACCGATGACCGGGCCAACAAATCGGACCAGAAGTCGGCCCATTTGGCCTGACTCATATTTACATCTCTAGTTGAAGCTTCAAAATCGAAGAAACCAACTACCACTTTGTCTTTCGTCCTTATACATCCAATATTGGGCTTCATGGGCTTGCCTATTCAAGTTCTTTAGCTTTTCTTTATGGGCTTGTTAGAGTGTTTGTAGTAGTTCCTTTCTTCTTCTTGTCGCCGGCGGGCACCAGGACCGCTGCCGCCATTTCCAAAACCTTTCATTCGTAAAATAAAATTTGAAGTCTGAGTGTTGATTCAGTTGAAGTGAGCTATTGGATCGAGCGGGAGTGAGATGGCAGCAGCTGAAGAAGAACAGTTCCTTCCCAGTAGTAAGAACAAGTCGTCTGAAGATGAAGAGAAGAAGAAGAAAAGGTGCTTGCGGTTATGTTTCAAAGCTCAAATTTTTTATTTTTGAAATTGTATGTTCTCTGAATTGTTTGTTATTTTTTCTTTTCAGGAGGATGAAGATGAGCCCTGGAAGTTTGATGAAAGCAGAGATAAGGTCCGGAGAGGGAACTGCTCATCCCGTTGATGGAGACCATGTAATGCATCTATCTCTTTTTCTTCTTTTTGGTTAATTTCAAGTCAACTGATTCGTGTTAAGACGAAATGTTAGAAAACTGTCTTTCAACCACCGTGTTGCCAATGCTGCCTTGTGTTAAGTAGAATTGTTCTGCATGTACTGTTAAAACTTGTGCAAGTAGCGCCCTTGTTATTGAGTAATTGATTTTGATAATTCCAGGTCGTGTTTCATTGCACTGCCCGTACACTGGATGGAGTTGTTGTTCACTCAACACGATCGGAGCTTGGAGGTCGTTTAACTAAACTTTGGTAGTGCACTGATAGATAGCATCTGTCCTCTGATATGCGATCTTGCATTGTTTTTATTATGAGTACAGGAAAGGGATGCCCAATCAGATATATATTAGGAAAAAGTGATATGATTCTTGGATTTGCTGAAGGCATTCCTACAATGGTGAAGGGTGAAATTGCAATGGTAACTAGTCTACATGTATATGTTCATGAAAAAGTATGTCTATGAAACTGGTGATGTTTTTGTGTTTCCACTTTGCAATCATTTAGTTCAAGATGAAACCTGAGGTGCACTATGCTGAGGATGGTTGCCCAGTAACTGTTCCTGAGAATTTTCCAGTACATGATGAGCTTCATTTTGAGGTTGAGTTGCTGGACTTCTCAAAAGTCAAGGTAAGAATATGGGATGCTGAAACTTCTTACTTCATTTTATTAATGGCATTTGTGTTCGCTAAACTCAAATTGATCCCATTCGCATCTTTCATAATTTCATGCTTTGCCTTGAGATATCTTTAGAATTTTACAGATATTTCCTCCAGCTTGTAGCTACTTATTTTTTGTCCTGTTATGGATGAAGTAGTGAATTACCCAAATTGTTGCAACTCCCTTTTTCTCCACATTTTGCAGGTAGTAAGCGAGGATATGGGAGTGGTAAAAAAGGTACTGTGAGTGCTTATCTTATAAATACCTTATATATTAGTGTTGCAGTAAACCTTGCTAAAACATTTTCGAAATGTAGATGGTACTTAAACTCTAAAGTTCCAAATTTCACTTCCCAGTCTCTACTTATTCTTGCATTTCTATTTTATGCAGATTATTGATGAAGGTCAAGGTTGGGAATGTCCAAGAGAACCTTATGAAGTAAAATCATGGTGATGCTTTTCCTGTAATTTCTCTATAATGTTAAGTTACTGATATTCAGAATGTTTTTGCATAATAATTTTCTCTTATAGTTCTTTCTTGATATCTATGTTATGTTGGAAGGATGATGTTTTTGCCCCATTGTCATCATTTTATAAACTGAGTTTAAATATCTAGGGTAGCAGCTGAATACTTAATTGGATGATTTCTTCTTCAGGATAACTGCAATGACTACTGATGGGAATTCCAGTTTGTTGGAACGGTCCAAAGAACCCTATTCTTTTACTTTTGGCAAATCAGAGGTGAGCGAATCGTTTTCTTTGTTCACACTACTGTAGTATTTGTCATCAAAGTAAAGATAAAACACAAAGTCATAACATCTAATGAATCCAAAAGACATAAGGTGTGATTCGTAATGCAAAACAATTTCTAGTGGATGGGTTTTTGTAATATCAACTGGACATTTGAAATTAAATTATTGTAAGTAGTTTAGTTAGCACAAGACGCAATTTTAAAGCTCATTTGTGTTGCTTATACAGCCAACTAGTAGTTGCATGCATGTATTTTATGCAGTTTTATTAGTTATACAAAATTTATAGTGATATTGAAATTTTCTTATGCAAAATTGTCAATTGATTAGCTTTAGTTTAGTTGCCCAAAGGTCTGAGATGGCAATTGGAACAATGGCTCGCGGCGAAAAGGCAATGGTCTATGTTAGCAAAAAGTACTTGACACAATCTCCTTTGGCTCTGTCTCTAGAAAATCATGAAGAGATCTTGTTTCAAGTGGAATTAGTCCATTTTATTCAAGTAAGTTCTGATTTTAGTATAATTTGCAGCTCTTTGCTTTCTACGTGTGCATCCTTCTGCTGTTACCCTTATCTGCTACTATGGCTGAGTTTTTAGGTTGTTTCATTGTCTTTCATGGTTGTATTCGCATCTGCAACTAGAAGGAAAATCAAATTCTCCTCACATTATGTCTGTATTGATAGGTAAGAGATATGCTTGGAGATGGTCGTCTTATAAAACGACGTATAGTTGATGGTAGAGGTATGTTGGTCAGCTGTAATTCTTAAATAATGGTATTTTACTTGCGTGCATTTTCAAAGTATAATGTTTTGGGTTCTCAACTATCCCAATAATCATGACTGAACCACGTGCAGGTGAGTTCCCAATGGACTGCCCTCTTCAAGATAGCGTACTGAAAGTGCATTACAAGGGAATGCTTCTTGATAAAAAGAAGACGGTCTTTTATGATACAAGAGTTGACAACAATGACGAGCCCTTGGAATTCAGTTCTGGGGAAGGACTTGTGAGTTCCTAGGAACTGCTTAATAGTCAACTACCATATACAATGACAGAGTGCCTTATTACTTTCAATCTAAAACCAAATTCCTCAGAAATAACTTTATCATTATGAATTTATGATGATTCTAAACATTTTCAGGTGCCTGAAGGATTTGAAATGTGTGTTCGTCTGATGCTCCCTGGGGAGATTTCTTTGGTCACGTGCCCTCCAGATTATGCTTACGACAAATTTCCAAGGTGCTTTTCTTTTAATACGGAAAATGTAAGAGGATCTCATGGACCTAAACTTCACATTGTTAATGTTAATTTCTGTTGTAGGCCTCTTAAAGTTCCTGAGGGTGCTCATGTTCAGTGGGAGATTGAGCTGCTTGGCTTTGAAACACCAAAGGTATTCAGCTAACATAATTGTTGAGCACTGTTGGCTCCCTCCCCCTCCTCCCCCCCACCCAACAACAGAAACAATAGGAAAAGAGAACTACTACCTAGCATAATTTTTTACCTTAGTTGAAATATCTGGATCAATCACTAGTGTCCTGTAGCTTGGTTATTTTTTCATCTGGTGCATATTACTGGTACTTGCTTTGTCCAACTTCATCAACTCAAATGTAGTATAATATAATTACTAATTGGGAAGCAAATATGATTCTTCTTTGGAACTGTCAAATGATATCAATTAATCCACTAAAAGCAGTTCAGAATTTATAATATAATGTATTCTTCCTCCTTTGGTCCTTCCTGTTGTCATTCAGGAAGTTCATATATTTATTTGGTTATAGCCCTTTAATTTTTTGAAATAACCTTACAGGATTGGACTGGCTTAGACTTCAAAACTATAATGGATGAATCAGATAAAATAAAAAACACGGTAAGCTATAGACGCAGACTCTGTTTGCTGCATGCATGATGTCTTTATTGTATTTGCATTTTAATATGACGGAGCATATTGTATGAAAGTATGAAGGGAGTATAAACTGTATATTGACATCTATAGAATGATGTATTGACTACATATAAATGTGAAACCATGGCTGCAATTAGATATAGTAGAGTTTTTCTGTAGCAATGACAAGAAAGGATCTTCTGTGAAGCATTCTCTTTTTGGATATTTGTGATCATTTACAGATGTTATATAATCCCTGACCTCTTTTATTGAGACATACTACCCAACTGATATTTACTTTTTACATTTTCAGGGAAACAGACTTTTCAAAGAAGGAAAGCTCGAACTTGCTAAGGCGAAGTATGAGAAGGCATGCTTTCTTTTTGAATTGCTAGGGATACAATAAGTGTATTATGATTCAGAAATGCCTATTGCAATGTCTTCATTCGTGCTCTTTTCTTATGGTTCAAATAGACATGTACACCTCCCAGTTTTAGCTAGAGTTTAGTATGAAAAGAAGTACTATCTTTGACATTTGATGGATGCTGAGCGAAACCATGCTAGTCTAGTTAAGTATGCGTGGAACTCTACACGTGTAGGGTAATTGTAGGTCTGAAATGATCTGATTCCACCTTTTCCTTTTCAGATCTTTTCAGCTCCATATACTTAGAAAACTTGGTTAATGTTTATCTTGATTTTTCTTCTCATTGAGGAGCTGCTTGTTTTTTTTTTTTATGGTAATGCCTACCTGTTGAAGGACAGAACTTTTCTTCAATATGCAATTTAACTTGATGCTGATATTTTGTTTTTTGTTCAACAGCTTATTCGGGAGTATAATCATGTGAACCCGCAGGATGACGAGGAAGGAAAAATCTTTGTAAATTCTAGAGTATGACCGGCTAAAGTCTAGATGAAATTTCTCACTAGTTATTTTCAAATTCCCCCCTTTCCGGGGACAAAATATTAGTGTAGCTAGTCTTTTGTAGCTTCAAGCATAGCTTTTACATGCATGTATGTGGATATTTATACATAGATCTATAATTCTTTCGTTCTTTACATGGAACTTGCAGAATGCGTTGCATTTGAATGTGGCAGCCTGCTACCAGAAAATGGGAGAACAACAAAAATCAATTGAGACTTGCAATAAGGTATGAGTATGCCCTGTATGATAATCTCTTGGAACGATGGATAACTAGTCTATCTGTTCTTATAACGTTGTAATTTGAGGTGGAATGATGTCAAATTCTAAGAGATATCTATAGCAGTTGTATTATGCTCTAAAGATGTGTGTGTAAGTTTATCTGGGAGCAGGTTTTAGATGGTAACCCTTTGCACGTTAAAGCCTTGTATCGGCGTGGAATGGCGTACATGCTCTTAGGAGATTTCAATGATGCAAGAAATGACTTTAATAAGGTGCTGTTAATTGTTCTTCCTTACTGGCGATTATAATGAGGAGAATATCTGTACAAAATAATAGCTCACAATACAGTGAACATGGTTTTGTTGGAATTTACAGATGATGAGTATAGACAAGTCTTCCGAACCTGATGCTAAGGCTGCCCTCTCTAAGCTTAAACAGAAAGAACAGGTTTTCCCTGCACCTGTACCCACAATTTCTTGTTTGTTGCGACACATTGTGGAGCATTCTTGATGAACATTTTAACCATTTCATGTAAGCAGGAAATGGAAAAGGCAGCAAAGAAACAGTTTAAGGGACTCTTCGACAAGAAACCCGGCGAGATTGCTGAAGTTGGAACTGCTT
This sequence comes from Acanthochlamys bracteata, assembly GCA_019914995.1. Taxonomy (NCBI): domain Eukaryota; kingdom Viridiplantae; phylum Streptophyta; class Magnoliopsida; order Pandanales; family Velloziaceae; genus Acanthochlamys; species Acanthochlamys bracteata. Next base: position 189,948 of record CM034138.1, on the reverse strand, counting down.
CAGCAGATGAAAATCCAGAAGACGGAAAAGCAAGCACCGTGAGTAGAGAACATGAAAGCAGCGATATAACAGCAGAAGCTTCAGCTGAAGATAGCGAAGACCATGTTTCAGAAGTTGATCGGTTTGGACTTCTTGGACGATTATGGCCTTCGGGAAGAAGATTGTTTTCAGCTATTGGATTGAATAGATGCTCTATTCTGTGAAGAGGAAGATTACCTCAGTCCTAGAGAGGACTAACTTGTGCTTCTCCATAATAATTCTGTATCATCAACACTATGAAAATAGTTTGCCTTTCAAATAAGAAGATTGTCATAACACTACACTTGCCTAATACTTGTTTGGTAATAATAATTTGCTTTTGTAAGATATACTGAAATGTATCATAAGTGAAACTGTACAAAAAAGGAAACCATACAGCTTTATCGTAGGCTTCAAAACTAGCCTACAGAAGTCGTGGCTTGCAAACATATTACAACAACAAGCCGGGACCTTTACTGGGCCTTTAAATGGCCGATTTAACAGAAAACTTGTTTAGCTGAAGGAGCAATTGGGCAATTACCGTGCCGGTTTACGAGATCATCATTTTTCACGAATATTGCCCTGACGGCGACGAGGAATTCAAGAGCATGACCGACTACAAGGGCAAGAAACACACCGCCTTTAAACGACATAATCGCGAGCATGACAAGATACGCCAGGCCCATGTTGAACGCGTGAAGAAGTGTTAGAAACAATCTCAAGGTCACCGTTGAAGCAATGGGTCGGAGAGATGTTGAAACGGGAGCGGCAAGTTAAGGATTTCCGTGACCGCAGCGAGGTGAGAGCGGCGAGGAGAGGTAGGAAGTAGATACCAAAGCCCTCGGTTTCCGAGCCTGCCCGTGCATAGGATCTGAGCGCTGTCTCCCAGAAGAATGTCTTGTGCATCATCATTCCTCCACCGTTCTTCTTCGACGTCGATGATGATGGTGGTGGCGGCTGCGTGTTCATTCCATGATCCATCGCCATGCCTCCTCCTTTATCATTAGTTAGGGTATGTTTTTAAGTAGTTGAAAATAAGTTTTATAAAACTGAATTAGATGAAATTTGAATAAGAATAAATTAAAATAATAAAATTAGTGATTTTAAATAAATTGAAATATAAACACCTTTAGCAAATTATAAATTAATTAATAAATATAAATAAATCATCGAAAATTATAGTGTGTACAATAAATCTAATCTCTGTATTATTTTAAGAAATTAATTTTAATTTAATTATTATATTTTTATATTAAATAAATTGAAAAAATAATTTTTGTATAAATAGAACAATGTTAATATAGTAGAGTTTTGATCGTAAAAGAGAATAGAAATGTGATACACCAGGCGAAAGAAAGGCCAATCAATTTTTTAGGCCTTTGGGCCTTTTAGAAGATAAGGTCCAAACATGTTCGATCAGTTTGTCCAAGTTGGAATAAGAAGAGCCGCCTTCGGCAACGCTCTGCTTGACCAAATCGCTCATCTGTTCAATATTTTTCTTCAATTGCTCTGCAATCTCTCCTTCCATGGCTTCCTTCACCGTCTTCTTTACTACATCTCTATCGCACGCATCCTTCATGTCGAGACCGATCTTCCAAACATGGCTTATGTACCTGCTGTTGAGCTGTTGGTCGGCGAAGAACGGCCAACATATCATCGGTACGCTGGCGATGATGCTCTCCAGTGTAGAATTCCATCCAGCGTGCGTCAGGAAAACTCCTAGTGAAGGGTGAGATAAAACTTCTTCTTGCGGTGCCCAAGCCGCTGTGAATCCTCTCTCTTTCGTTTCTTTCTCCAATTCCGCCGGCGGAGATAAACCTCCGGTGAAGTTGTTATTAACAAGATCTTGTCTGATGATCCACAGAAATTTGAAGCCGCTGTTAACCAATCCGTGCCAGAATTCGAGTAATTGCTCTCTCGATAAGTTTGTAAGGCTACCGAAGCTAACGTAAACCACCGACCGGCACGGCTGAGAATCAAGCCACTCGATGCATCCACGCTCTTCTGGCCACATGCTTGCAGACGAAGAGCTCTTAGTACAAGTGGACATTTCAGGGGAATAGCGAGTTCGCCTGAAAGATTCAAGAAGAGTATGAAGAGGTCCAACAGGGTAAACTGTGGGGCAGATGGACCGGATCTCGGAGAGAACAGGGCCTTCGAGGCATTCCGGTGAGTTGAGGATGAGTCCTTTCGCTCGACATGCATTGGAAGCGGTGCTTAATAGAAAACTCAAGAGTCCATCATTAGCTTCTGAAGCATTTCTGAACATGCTTGGAAGATCTCTACGCCTTAGGAATCCTTCCATGGTTGGAATCCCTCGCACTGCTTCATCCATCTCTGCTTCTTCACCTGTCAATTATAATAAATAATTCTGTACACGAAGTTTTTTGCTTAAAAATAACTGAAGAGATAAAACAGAGAAGACAATAATTACATTTGAATGGGACTTCGCGATTGCTGATGAGTTTAGGTAGGCAAAAGTAACACCAGAGGCTGCAGACGCTCGCAGTGCGAAAAGCAATCACCGGGACGTCTAGCTCTTCTGCTACGTCGAAAGCGAAGGTAATAAGCCCGTCGATAATCAAACACGTCGCAGGCGGCCACTCGTCGCCAGAGGTCAGCATGTCTCGGAATAATTCCTTTGATTGAGACGCCATAGCACGCCAAAGATCGATGAAGCGCGACGAAGACCGCGGTTTGTCGTCTGGGATCCCGTCTGGGATAGAACGGAAACGGAATTCCGGAGAACGGGAGAGTCGAGTAAAGGCTGCGGAGAAACGGGTAAGGCGTTGGTGGTTGTAGTCGCTGTTGAGGAAGGTGATTTTGATGCCGGCGATGGATAGGAGCTCAGCAAGCTTCAGCATGCATGTTAAGTGACCTTGAGCAGGGAAGGGAAACACCAGTACGTGTGGCTGAGATTCTTCTGATTCTGCCATGGTGATCAATTGTATTACTTTCTGTTCTTGTTAGGTGATTACTCTCTGCTTCTTTTCTTTGTAGCGAGTGAGTCCAGTCCTTGGGAGGGAGAAAATCAATTAATTAAGCATAACATAGAGAGCGAGACAAAAACTTCTGATCTGGATTGTTGCGAGAAATATCACTCGTTCGCCAAGTAATGTCGTCAGGAGCCAGCACATACTGTTGACGATTCAGCCGTAATGTTGTGGTTGATAATTTTTACGTATGATTTAATTTTTCCTAAACTTATCCTATATATATGTTCGATTTAGTAAACTATTTTTATACAAATTATTAAACAGCTTGAATTTCTAAAGAATTTGCAATGGTAATGATGTGGGTGAAGACCTTTACTCTCCATGAAGGCATGTTGGTAGAGGCTTGGAGTTACAAGGACCTTTTCTCCAATGAAGAGATAGATGCTAAAGAAAGGAATCCTTTGCAGTTCCGTTCCGTGACATCTTAGAGCAATCGATTTGAGAAAGGTGGCAAACAATTTGAGTAAGACGCCTTTACTTCTTTAGGGGTTAGGCACTTAAACAAAGAATTGGCCAGATTAATATTGGTTAAAACATAATTGACTAACTTGCACAAGACGCTACTACGAGATAATAACGAAATGAATAATCGAATTTCTATATCCTACACGCATATTATTAACCTTCCCTTATCAAAGGGTGGTAAATTTAAAATAGCTCATCAAGCTTATCTAAGCAACTACATAGTTGGGAGCCTTTCAGATAGAGCTACTAGATAGCTCGCTAAAAGTCTTTGAAGCCATGGACTTGATATCCTTGACCAATTTATCCAAGTTCATCCAAGAAGGCCCACCTTCTTCCACACTAACCTTCGCCATCTCCGCCATCTTCCCCGCCGTTCGCCGAAGCTCCTCCGCCTTCTCACCTTCCATTACCTCCGTCACCACCTTCTCAACCGTCGTCCTATCCGATTCGTCCTTCATATCCAACCCAACCTTCCAGACATGACTAACGAACCTGCTCGTCACGAGCTGGTCGGAAAAGAAGGGCAAACAAATCATCGGCACGCCTGCGACGACACTCTCAAGCGTAGAACTCCACCCGCTGTGTGTCAGAAAGCACCCTACCGCCTTGTGACCTAAAACTTCTTCCTGCGGCGCCCATGAAACCATGCAGCCTCTTGCCTTCACTCCTTCTTCAACCTCCGGCGGAAACGTCAGCGAACCTTCTGATGACCCCTTCAGCATGTCTGGCCGCATCACCCACAAAAACCTCTTCCGGCTATTCACAAGACCGTACAAAAACTCGAGGAGTTCTTGTTTTGTCATCATGATAGCGCTTCCGAAGCTTACGTAAACAACTGATTTCTCCGGCTGGGCATCTAACCAATCCATGCAGCTTCTATCAGCTTCCCAAACACTGATGGAGTTCGTCGGAGAACATTTGGTAGTGATAGTTTGTTTCGAGTAACGAGAGCGTGAGCTGCGGAGGTGGGTGTGGAGAGGGCCGACGGCGTAGGTGTTGGGGTAAAGAGACACTATGTGGGAGAGAATGAATCCGTCGAGGTCTTCGAAGGTGTTGAGAATGAGACCTCTTGCTCTTCTTGTATTGGTAGTTGCCAGCGCCAAGAACTGGAGTCCTGGGTCGTCGGCGGTTTTCGCCTTCCTACAAAATCCCGGCAAGTCTCGCCGCCGTAGTATTCCTTCCATTCCTGGTACTCCTCTCGGTGTTCCATTCAAGTCTATTCCCTCTATAAATGAAACGAATATATCAATCTTATGTGTATACATATATCTGTTAATTGAAAACCTTAAAACAAGAATTCAAAAAATTTGTATTTTTATATTACAACGGTTGGTACCTGGAATTGGAACTTCTCCATGGTGAATGAGATCAGGTATATGGTGAAAAGCCCAGAAGCCACATGGGCTGCTGGTGCGAATAAGAATCACAGGCACGCCAACTTCTTCAGCAACGTCCAACGCCATTGGAACTATTCCGTCGGCAATGACACAGGTCACTGGCGGCCAGTCATCGGTTTCTTCAAACAGGAGCTTCTTATAAGCTTCCCTCGAGTGAGTCCTCATCGACTCCTCGATTTTCAAAAAGTCGAGGAATTTTCTCGGATCGTTTTCAGGCAAACCATCGGCGATCATCCGAAAACGGAAGTTTCTCTTGTTTTCAAGATTTGTATGTTCCGGAGAGAGGCGGAGGAGGCAACGTTGCATGTGTTCGGTGTTGAGGAAGGTCACACGGAGGCCGGCGTTTGCCAGGAGCTCTGCGAGCATTAGTATAGGTGTCATGTGACTCTGGCATGGAAACGGAAACAAAAGCACGTGCTCCAACGCTCCACCGGCGACGGTGGAGTTTTGTGTCTTCAGCATTACCATATTGATTGATTGAACTTCTAAAAATGGCTGTATGGGCACCTAACTCGGTGTACATATGTAGGCTTAGTTTGCATGGTTATCCTTTACCGTGATGACAGTTGCCAAATGCATGATAAACACGTAACTTCGCAAATACGTTCGTTGTTTGGTTTGTGGTTTTTTTGGAGAAGCTGTCCGGAAGATTTCTGCTCACCGTGAGAGCTCGAGAACAAGTTCGACTATTCAAGGTGTTAAGCAAAAAAAATAAAAGAAACTTGCTCAATTCAAGGACGCAAACGCTAATATATATATATATTTACGTTCACACCTACACAAATGCGTGATAAACGCGTAACTGCATCCGGAAGCCATTCATTTTTTTTAGTTTTCGGTTATTGTGAAGAAGCTCTCCAGAAGATTCCTATTCACCGTTAGATCAGAGACCAAGTTTGACTTTTCAAGGTGCTAAAAATATTTTGCTAATAATTTATACTCACCGACAAGAACCTAACTGGATTCATGCGATCTTAGCGTCTGAGACTGGGAGCGGTGTTGTTAAAACCAACCCGATGATTGATCCGGAATATTATCGATCACCGAATTATTACTTAATTCACCGTATTATCGAATTGACTCACTAAATCAAATCAAATTTATTAAATAAATATTAATATTATAAATATAGTATATATATTATATAATATTTATTATAGTAATTATTTAAATTTTTTTTAAAATATGATTATATACAGTAAATATTAAATATATTGTTTAAATTTATATCTTTTATTTTTTAAATAATAGTTTTCAAGAATCAAGACAATAATTAAAAAATCTAAAATATAAAAGAATCTTAATATTAGCTACGTTATATGTAATTATGTATAACTATTTATTGTCTTATATATATAGTAAAGATCATCAGAATAGAGATAGTTCGACGACGATCAATAGTGTCAAGACCCAAAACTAGATCCTGACCGGTACTGAACTAAAACGAGTCTAGATAAGGTACAAATTCGGCCCAATCCAGTGAGCCTGACCCAAAAATATCATAAACGATTCACCAAATATTTTCAAAAAAATAATAATAAATAATAATAATAATAATAAAATTTCCATAAAACTTTCACTATAATTTTAAATGAAAATCTGTACCATAATAAGTCACTTAATAACGACAAAACAGAACAAATAAATAAAGTCATATAAATACTAAAACCAGCAAAAATATATATGGGCTACCGGTAGCCACCGACATCTATTACAATCCAAAATAAATACCATCGCAATACCACATACAATAAAGTATAAGAAAAATCAATGCCCTTCGAGGATTATAGAGCTAACTACATGCCAAAGATTTATAAAATACCTTCCGTACGCTCTCGGTCCAGCAATATCGAGTCTAATCAGCGCTCGCTAGCTTCTGACCTATCTGGAGGAGGCCAAAGAAGAGAAAATAGGGTGAGCCCAGTCTCAGTGAGGTAAAACAGCAGAATGCCCAATTTAGATAATGCATTAAGTAGGCATTAGTGTACTATCTACATGAAGTAGATGCAACGATAGATCAGATCAGATTCTACTAAGTCCTGAGTCATCCCATACCGACTCAGTTCTTAGCAGAGATATACGATAATTTGAAACAATATTGTCCAGCACTCTCAAGGCTATAATATATATATATACATATATATATAGTGCACACATGCAAGCAAATATATGTAATGAAGTATGCGGATACATCAAGTGTAACAATCATACAAAATAGGCGATCGAGTGAAATCACATCTCCAACTCACATCACGCTATCGGGTATATCATACAAGCATACATACGTAATACTTTTATATATATCAAACCACAGACAAGTTCGGTGTCCAGTATGTCTTGGGACCCACTGGCAAGCAATATCATTACAGCTCGGTGCCCAGTATGTTCTGAGACCCACCGGCAATCCATATCTTATAACTCGATGTCCAGTATGTCCTGGGACCCATCGGCTATCTATATTTCGGTGCCCAGTATCTCCTGAGACCCACCGTATCAATATCTCATTCAAGCATACATAATATAATAGGTTACGACAGTACCTGTTAGATTCTGCATTGTTCCATACTAATGCAGTTCCTAACTAGTATATGCAACATAATAGGTTTTCACTCAATGAATAAGCTATGCTCAATGCCTTCAACACTATCGTGATTATACTTATGCAAATCATCGTTAGTATATTCTCCTAATTATGCCACATAATCTACAATATGCAAACATGTTAGTACTAAGTGTAAAGATGATTTGAAATAAATCTAAACATGTACAGACATATGTAGCATGAAGGATAAATCATAATATACAACGACAATGACAAGGTAGGTCAGAATTTCCAAAGCAAATACTACCTGTGCCGAAAGCCTAACGTTAATCTAGGAAGAAAAGATGGCACGGTAACCCTCACCTGTAGTCCAAGCAAGTATTTATATCAACTGTCAACTCTAAGCCGCACCGTCCGAACTCAAATTACTCGTACCACCTAACATGCATACGCGCATATTCAATAACAAGCACGCTAACGAAAACTAAATCAAATACTTTAAATAAATACCTAACTAACGAATCCAAGAAGCTTACCGACGAGGTGAGACGATCGAATGCTAAAACGACTTGAATCAGCAACAAGTCGCGTATTTTCAATCAAACGATTTCCTAAAACGAAACGAATTAATAATTCATCTAACAATAATTACAAATACGCGAAGCAAGTATTTTTAACTCACCTAACCGAGTTGCCGGAAAGTTCGCCGGATTTCGGCGAGCTAGGGTTCCGGTCAAGTGCATTCAAAGCAGTAAAAATGACCAACACTGCTAGTAGAATCCAATGGAATAGACGACGAGTTTCAATTTTGTCGCCGACGGCCGGAATCGAGGAAATAACGTTCGCCGGCGAACTCACGCGATATCAAGCGCCGGAGCTGAAAATCAACGCAATTAAATAAGGGAAAAGACTTAGCAAGTTGAGGGGAATATTTCTAGCTACTCACCGTCGCCGGATCGCCGGCGAAACGGTTGGACAAAATTCTAGATTTTTCTATGCTTCGCGGTGGAGCTCGCCGGAGCCGTAATAATGATGCCCGGAGGGAGAAAATGATGAACGGAATTGTTATAGGAGATGACCGTCGCCGGAGAAGGTCGATTTGACGCTGGAGAGCAGCTGGAAGGAAGAGGCAGTGGCGATGTCGGGCAGGCAGTGAGGAGGAAGAAGGAGGGAAAATAAAATGAGTTGGACATTGCATAATAGAGCCTCTAGTTCTTATAATAGGTTTCTGCAGCCCACAGAGTTTTAGTTATTACAAATAGAGCATGGTAGCAGTAACAATGATCGACGCCGAGAACGACAGCAAAAAAATGGATTAACCAGTTAGGAAGACGAAGGGTTAAAAACTTAACAGAAGTAATTCGAAGCAACAAAATAATTCAAAGAGCGATCATATTTTAATGTTTTATTTTTTTAATAATAATACCGGGTCAACCCGTTGTACTGGGTCACCGAGTTATTCAAAAACTGGTCGGATCGATCGGATTTTATCGGATTTGTTGCATACAGAGTTATGCTGCTCACCCAATCCAGAACCGTACCGGATTGCCGGATTTTGGGTCGATCCGACCGGATCGGTTTGGGTTTTAAAACACTTGTCTGGGAGTGATTATTCGTTCCATTTTTCTAAAATTTAAAAAATTATAGATAATCAAAATAATATTCCTAGTAAACTTGTCAGCGTTCTCTGTCGTTGATATCAGGAGCTAGCAGAGATTCATTTCATTAGCCTGCAGTTGATATCATATGGTTTTCTGATTACTATCTCTTCAGTGGCTTATATATAAAGCTTTGGATTCCTAGAAAGAAGACTGCTGCCGATCGCGATCAATTAATTGGTATCATCATTCATTCTAAACTTTTGATAAAGTTGTTGTTCCTAGGTTAATCCTACTCGGCGAAAGCCGAAAGGCGTGACATAGGTATTATAGTACACCCTCAAATCATTACAGATATTACCCAGTTATATATACAATTTAGGTCCCGATATTGCTAAATATAATTATTATGGACCGGGCCGTGTAGAAGCATCGTCTTGTTTATCTGATCGGATAAAATACGACAACTCCTGTTTTTGTCTGGTGGGTCCCACAACTGTCTTAACACAGGGGCTCGCGTCACTCACTCCTCTTTCCAATTGATTAATTAGTACTTGTTATCATTTAAGAGCTTAAGCGAATTAAGTTTAATCGCATCACTCCTTTTGACTAATCAATCGCCGGTGGGCCTTACGGTGCCGGTAATGATTCCCGCGCGCGGGAGTAAAATGTAATAATATTTATAGCTACCGTCGACCTGGTTTCTCAATTTGTTTCTTCGTTTCTCTCTCTCTGTTGTTTCTTTTCGCAGCCAAGCAAAGCAAAGCAATTTCTTTTATTTCTTTTTTTGTTCATTCACTTAACCCGTGACCTCACTCCCTCGTGCTACTCAAGAGCAGTTAATCGATGGATGTTCGTCAACTCGTTCACAAGAAAACAGCGAAACCAAAATGGTCCTAGTAAGAGCTGAGTTTTTAAGGTACCCCGCCTACCAATCAAAACCCCAACAACTGGAGAGACAAAAATTTTCTTCATCGATTCCCACCTTTTCTTTCACACTAGAAGTGGTCTGACTTTGAGATTTGATAGAAAAGCTGCTTCCTTTCTTTTCCTTCCGCTGATGGAGTTCTAGGCTTGCTTTGGTCATAAGGATTCTTTGAGAAACTTGGGATTGGAGTTCAACCGAGGTAGATCCCAAGCAGAGATCAGAAGGTTTTTGCTTGGTCTTCCTTGTGCTGAGGTACGATCCCGGATTTCCAAATCTTGAAGACTGATTCTTTTGATTTTTTATGAAAATGTCTTGCTTGGGTTCTTTGATTTATCTGTTTTAGTACTAAATAGTGTTTTTTGCTCGTCAGAGAGGTTATATGTTATGCGCATTGTTTTTATAACTAATTTTAGGTGTGATTTTGGGTTATGGAAGTTAAGAGTGAAGGAAACTTTACACTCTTGATTACTTCCTGGGCATCGGTCAATGTATATTCGAAGTTTTCTGTTAATGTTGAGTTGAAAGTTTACTTTTTCTTTTTTTGTTGTTTTGATTGTTCTTCAAGGTGATCATGCTCTAGATTTTTGCAAAATTGTGTGCTGATTATGTGATCTGGTTGTACCGTAATAGAATCAACATGAAGCCAATGCAAGTATTTTTTTCTCACCAAAAAGAACAAAAAGAAAAGAAAGGGTAAAGAAAAGATAGAGGGATCTGCTTTTCTTTTTTCTCCCTTCCTGGATGAAAATGTTATTGGAAAGAAAAAGGGCTGTCCTGTAGTTTAGTGGAATACGAAGAAGATTGTTTCTCTCTCTTTATCTTTTGCTGCATTCCAATCTCCAAAATCCTCAACTAACGCTTAAATGTCGTTTTTCAGTTACTTGTTCTTTTCGCTTGTAATTGTGGGAAGTCTGTATTTTCATCTGTTTTTGTCATTCTAGCATGTCTGTTCTATGATGTTTCCGGTTCATAATTCTGTTTTTTTCTCTTCCTTTTGTTTTTCCCTTATAGAATTAGAAGCTAATTCTCAATTGATAACAGGAACTATATTTCACTGTATCCTCGCATTTGAAGGAATTTCAACGGATTGCTCAACAGTAACCTTCTGTACAAGACATGGAATTCAGTACACAATCGTATTGATTTGTTAACTTTTGGTAGTTATGGGTTCCATTTCAACAATATAAGAACTGAGACAGTTCACAAATTCTAACAAACAAACGTTGGTATCTGAGTTACAATATAGAGCCTAAAGAGTTCGAGCAGCAAAAATTTAGGCCGTCAGATGAATATCAAAGGAGCTTGTAGTTAGAAGCATGCATAAATATCTGATCGAGAGAAGCAAGCATGGATCTTAATGATAATTGGAGGTTCTCAAAATCTAGAAAGCTTGTTGAGCAAGAATTTCCAGGCTATCATTCTTCATCAACTGGGAAGTCCCACAGAACAGGCTCGTTTCCTCCTATGCGCTCGAGGAACAAACCTTGGCCAAGCACAAAAGGAGACAGAGATGAAGAGCTTGTCAAATACATGTCTAATGTTCCTTCATATCTCCAGAGAGCAGATAGAGGCAAGTTTCAGGACAAGGCACTCAATGTTGGTGTTCTACAATGGAAACATCTTGAGAAATGGAGAAGCAAAAATAATAAGGAGTTGCGCAAGGAACATGGAAATTCACACTCTAGTAGCAGTAGGTCATCTCCAATCTCTACTCTCGCATCGCCGTTAAAGTCTTGTGGAAGCACAAGTAGCTCTCAACCTGAAACAGAAAGAAGGAAATTGTCTTCTTTAAGTAGCAGTCAGAGTGCATTTGCTCAAGGATGCAAAACTCTGATGGAGGTGCAAAAGGCTTCTAGACAGTTGAGGGAAAAGTATAAGAAAGTTGGTGATGATATTTCCCATCAGAAAGCTAGCTCGTGCTATGCATCTCAGCCTTCAGATAGTGGGGTCTCAACATTGATGGACTATGGCTGCACAAGTCTTCCTAGTAAACTGAACGAGAAGGAAGATGGTAAGTTGGAATTCGAAGGGGAGCCACAATCTCCTGAAATGCAAGATTGCGTCGTTGATCCACGCAATGAGGATCGTTTTCAAGACCAGTTTCAAGCTACCGGAAAAAGTTCTGAAGTGTCATGGGAGGAGAATGCCCCTGGTAGATGTAGTAGTTTTGAATCCACAGGTTATAGAGATGGGCACCTAGGTGACATACAGCAAAGTTTCTTAACTCATATACTTCACAAGGATGACAAATTTTCAGGACAATCTGTTCAATTTCCTACTTCAGGCCCATTACCTCCTGTAATTATAACAGCAGGTGAAATCATCATGATGAAAGTACCTTGTTCTAAATTTGGAGTACCAACTACATATCATGGCAAGCATGAAAAGCTTGGAGCTCCTAATGATAAAGCTGATGATTTATATGGTATCTGTAATAATGATCAGGTTGACACTGGCAAAAAGGCAAGCAGTAGAACAGAAAGAGGTCCATCACCAGATCAGCAGGTTATCATTAGCCTGAATCATTTCAACAGGACTTCTAGTATAAGAGATGGTTCACCAAAGGGGCAAATGAGAAGATTTAAGTATGCAGATAATTCACCTGGAGATAAAGCAAGGGTGAATAGGAAAGGAAGACAAAGCCCATTGCGGAGAATTTTGGAGCCATTGCTGAAGCCAATAACCCATAGTCGTCCCTGTAGTCCAGTTACTGAAACCCATTTTCAGCAATCAGGTCATACTGTTAAATCTCCCATAAGGGATGATATCATATCAACCCAAGGACCATGGAAGTCGACCGGCAGTGAGTCTCAAATGAGACAAGCCCTTCTGCAGCTGTCTTGGAAGAATGGACAGCCTCTGTACATGGTCTCATTTAATGACAATGACATTCTTGTGGCTGCAGTTAAGAAGAAAAATGAGCTTGTTAAGGATCAACCAGAATGCATCTATACAATATTCTCTGTTCAAGAAGTCAAAAAGAAGAGTGCATCGTGGATGAACCAAGGGACTAAATCCAAGGAGGGCCTGGTGTCCGCTGTTGTTGGCCACATGAAGGTCTCATGCAGAAGGCAGGTGGTCTATGATTGTAAGAGCACCAGTGTTGTGAGAGAATGTGTACTGTTTGGATCAGAACCGGGATTGAGTCCTTGTGACTCTACTGGTAACAGAAGTTGTATAGAACTTGCAGCTGTAATAGTAAAGGACGAGAATGTCCAGCAAGCAAGTTGTGAGAGAGGTGTCTTGCAAAGCAACAGTCAGGAAGATTCTCCAGACCAATGTCTGAATTCAGAATGCTCAACTTCGTCCAGCATTCTAGCCATAATTCCTAGTGGAGTCCATGGATTTTCACTCAATGGAAAGCCAACACCTTTGATTCAGAGATGGAAATCAGGGGGTTCATGTGATTGCGGAGGGTGGGATGAAGGTTGCAGGTTAAGAGTCCTTACCGACACCCAGCAAGAGGGGAAATGCTACAGTCCGTTCCGTGCTTATGATGCCACTCATAGAATCGACCTGCTCCTTCAGGTACTAACTAGTTGAATTATTAGTTCACTTTGTTGAATATGAAATACTTGTTCTACTTGTTACAAATGGCAAGAGTTAATAGTTTTTAACGACCATTTCAGGGTGGTCCACAAGAAAAGGAACATGCTTTCAGCATGGTTGCTTCCCGAGAGAGCCTGTACACAGTTGAGTTTGGATCATCCATTGGCCTGATACAGGCTTTTGGAATCTGTATCGCGATCTTGCACAGCAGAAAGTTTCCTGTTCTTCCTGGATCACATTTCTCTCTGGAAAGGCAGACTCTGCAGGATCACTTCTTCGCTGATGGTACCCAAAGTTTTGACCCGAAAGTTCATGAAGTAGAAGCTCCGGCAAGCTATGTTCCGACTACTCCACCCCTTTCGCGTTATGGAAGAGCTTAATTACGCCTCTGAGAAGGCATGTGTATATCATGTCTTGTAGTGGTCTGATCGGAGAAGAAAGGTCTTAAAAACCAGTTGTTTCGTGTTCACGGTGCTGTGTGGTAGCAGATTTTGAGATTTTGCTTACCTGGAAGTGTAAGTGGGCCTTAAATTTGGTCCCAAATCAGGCCATGCCATAGCATACAGGGCTCAGTCCGCGTTTGGGATTGCTGAAAAGAGCATTTCAAAAAATTTTATTTTATATATTTTTAATAAATGTTTTTATAATATTCAAAAATTTTGAAAAATATAAAAATTTTAAATAGTATAATTTTTTATTACTTAGTTTAATTTTTAATAAAAAATATTTTTTATAAGTAATTTTAAACGCTCCCTCCTCTCGGTTAGTTTTGGATGTCTTACTGCAGTTATGAAGCTCAGTTGATGAAGAAAAAAGCCGAACAAAAGCTTATTTATATCATGTCTTTGTAGTAATTACTCACTAAAAGATGTAGCATATTAGTAGGAAACAGTGCAAAAGCCTAAAACGGAACACAGAAGAAAGTCCCGTGCCTACCTAATAGGGAAGGGCAAGGCAAAGCAATGGAACACTTGTTATCTTTAACTTGGAGCAGGCCCGCGATTGAAAATAAGGCCCAGAAGTATCTATGACCCATTCCAAGTGTGTGATGTAACATCAGCTTCGGGGAATTCTTTTGTCTGCACTCGCCCAAGCAATAATAACGTGCTTTTTGAGTTTGGCGGGTCTGACTCGGAGGCTCCACTTGCTCGTTCCAGGAATCCATCATCGTCGCCGTTATTCACACCGTTACAGATTTTTTTAAATAGAAGTATTTTTAGATTTTTTTAAATAAAGTTTACTATCTTATTTTTAAAAAATAATAAAAATATATAATATACAAATTTTATTATATAAAAATTTGTATATTTTCTAAATTTTTAAATAAAATTTTTAAATATTTATAAAAAATATATTAAAAAATATAAAATAAAAAATTATTTTTAATATAAACAATATAAATATTTAAATCTATAGAATAAGCATGACGGTGGCAAAAGCGTAAATCGTAAGACAAGCAACGGTTAAATGAAATCGCTGCGGCGGAAGAACGTGGGGGTGGGCGGCCGTTGCCGGTCGGAGATAATGGCCCGCTGCCGGGGGAACCGTTACCTTACCGTTATTGTTATTTTCTCTTCAGGAGAGAAAAAAAAAGAAGAGGGAAAGATTGTTTCGTTCATTAATTTTCTTCCACAAAAATATTAATTTATTTTATATAATGAAATGGAGTCATGTGCTACCGTGGTGGCAGCTCACTGATTTTTTTTATTTTTTAAAATAAATTATCTTCCTGCCTTCTTATTGGATCAGCTCTTCTAGCTGCTTATTTTTATTTTATTCTTTTCTTAAAATACTAGTAATAATCCTTATACTTTACCGTTAATGAAGGGCATCGATATCGTTTTGCTCACAGTATCATGCATGGTCAACTGAAACGAATCATGCATGGTTAACTGAACCATTTCAAATTAATACAGTTGACAAAAACAAATAATATCTATATGTTGTCTAATCTACGTAGCTTGTATATTTCGTAAAAGTTGACATCAAAACTCAATATTCTATTAATTTATTAATTCAAGCAAATCAAGTATTACATTAATTAACATAGATGATAACATAATAATCCATCAACTCCCAACAGTGAAGTGAATCATGCACTAAATATTGTACCAACTTAAATTGGTATCAGAATTATCCAAAAATAAGTGAGTGACGTGGCAACTTCAGACTCATCAATGCATCACAAAAAGCTATTAGTCTTTCCTAAACTAGGAATTATTAAGCTTTATAAACCTTAACAATCGAAAATCTTAAAGCCGTCAGATGATAAGACCTTAAAAATCTTGACCATACGTCATGGTGGGTGAACTGAAAGGCAGCACGAGAAGTTGTTTGACAATTTTTCCGTTCCAGATCAAGTCAAGAAATATAGGTGAAAAAATTGGAAAAATTAGAAAGTAATTATAATAATTTAGTTATCATAGTTATTAATTAAGAAAAAGAGAAATTACATAATTAACCAATTCATATGGTTGTTCTATTCATCTTGAAAACTACCGAAGGCGTCAGCGAGAGTGGTGGGGCCCCACCGTATGTTAACCGCCGGCGGGGAAGCGTGTCTGATCCGCGTGGTCACGACTCTCCTATAAATGCCGTCCACCCTCTCAGCTCGCTCCATTTTTTTTTGTCAAAATGATCATTAACTAAAATCCTGTTACTTTTTTCTAGTTCTTCTAGAGAACCGGATCAACTTCTTCTAACACTACCGTCAACGTTGATCGGTCGATTTGATCTATTGATTAACCTGGAATTTGAAAGCTGGTTGGTGGAATTTGAGCGTTTTTAGTTTTTTTTTTCTGTCGAAGCTGAGAGTTGTGTTATTGACAATAGATTCTCCACGGGATCGTTGTTTCGGAGCCGGTTGGAGTTCTGGAAGCGATGTCTGAATAATCTTTTTTTTTGTTTGGTATGCTGAAGTCTACTACTGTCAAGGAAGAACGAACAGCAGCAGCAGCAACAAGATGCTTGGTCGAGAAGCTTCCAAGGTCCGCTCCCTTCTCTCTCCTTCTCGATTGTTTGATTGATTGGTTGGTTAGTTAGTCGATCAGCTTTCGTTCGGTCGACTTTGTCAACGCTTTCCGTGATTGATTTGTTTGATTATTTTTGTTGGTATTGATTTTGATAATTCGATCATTATCTGGATCAGCTTTGGAAAAGGGTTTCCATGGAAACAGCCATAGAATGGAAACTGTTGCAGGAGAAGTGGAAGCTTTTGCTTGCAGGACTGGTCTTTCAGGTATAGATTTTAGAGTATTTTTAATTAATTGATGTTAATTTGCCATCTAACCCCGTTGATGGAAAAGCTTCTAAACTAGGATAGGATTCTACTATTACTTATTGAAAATTAACCTGCATATAGTTCTTTATCCCTGCACGTGTTTTTCTAGGAGAACAAATATTTTGAAGTCTGCAGGGGCATATTCATGGCTGCCTTTGTTCGCTTTATAGATCTATGTGATTGGAGGAGGGTCCGTTCTCTGTTATATATGCTAAATGATTCCAATATTTGGTGTTTTATTTTAGTAGCAGTTTGCAACTGTTATGTAGTTAGCAGTGTTGTCAAGAAAAAGTTTCGCTACATAGGTGGAAGGGAATTTTGCAAGCTGAGGAAGGACCTGACTAGAAGCAGATCATGTGAAAAACTTGTTCACTTACTTGTGAAACTTTTTGGGGGATTGACTTGCTATACTTATCTGTTTGACTTGTTCACTGAGAAAAAAGAAAGGTTGAGAAATTGCCTAGTTATTTTGGTTTTAGATGACAGCAATTTGATGTTCTATGCTTGATAAATGACAAAATTAGGCACTCACTAGTATACGCTAGTTTAGAATTAGCACCTAAATACAACTTCTTCTATGAATTCTTTTATCCATCATTCTTTGTGATACATTGTCGGTATCAGACTGTCATACGTCTGTTTTCATTGTCATCTCCAGCTCCCAGTGACTGTTCAGCATGAATACACGGGGATACTCTTGTCATGAAATTTAGGAATAAATGACTTAGGATGATAATATCCTATTTAGTATTTGGTAGTTTGACTGTCTTCTTCCCTTTATATTTTTAACATTGAAGTATGTAATATGCTTACTTATTCTGTTTTATGAAATGAATTTGCTTAAGGTACATGTATTCGCATATTCATGCAACAATTTCCCTGTTCTTAGTATATTCATGGCCTTGCTGCACGAGGAGTTCATTACTTACACATACCAGGACCAATCCTTCAAGATCTGGGGTTCATGATCCTCCCTGTATGTGAAGTGATTTTACCTTTTCCTTTTTTTTTTTCACTTTTTTATCGATTCCTTTTACTTGTGATATTACATGCTTAAAATCCCTTATCAAATCACCACTGTTTCTTATCTTTTCAGGAACTTGGTCTAGAGAGAGCCTACATCAGTGAAAGTGTTTTTACCTTTGTCTTCGTCTCCTTTGTATTGGTACAATACTCTCTCCCTCTCTCTCTCTCTCTCTCTCTTCAATGTTCTTTGCTCTTTTGGGCACGAACTATTCTTCATTGTTTCTTGGTCAACTTTTAGCATTTCTCACAATTCTGTTGGTGTGCGCAATGCACATAGAGACATGTCTATCATACAGTGACCAATATTATGGTCCTGAAGTATATGCTTAAGGAAATTTAAGTGGCAGTGGAAGGTAACATTAGGGGATAACACCATTGTTACCTAGACATATTGTGCAGGACACAGAAATATAGCAGTGGATGGTTGTGTTCTGCATAACACAGTCTCCGGTCTTTTGACGATAGTGACAGAGGTCTCAATCGAGTTTATGACAAAATGATGCCATCTGTAGGAATGTAGGATAGTTTTTAAATTTATGCATGTATGTTGGAATTTTTGTTATATGTTTGCTTGGTTTTGAGAATGGAGCATGTGAGGTTATGTGGGACTTGTTATTTTGTTCTAAAATCATTGAAAGTTCCCTACTCTTGCTTTTCGCTATTGTCAATAGCTAGCAAAATGTAGCTGTAAATTCTCAAATAGCATTTCCTCTCTTACAGTGGACTTTCCATCCTTTCATCTACCATAGCAAAAGGTTTTACACGGTC
The DNA here is from genome assembly GCA_019914995.1 of Acanthochlamys bracteata. Classification (NCBI taxonomy): domain Eukaryota; kingdom Viridiplantae; phylum Streptophyta; class Magnoliopsida; order Pandanales; family Velloziaceae; genus Acanthochlamys; species Acanthochlamys bracteata. Next base: position 171,381 of record CM034138.1, on the reverse strand, counting down.
CTTCTGTGGCGCAGAGTGTTGGCTTTTTTAGTTGTAAGAGCACACAACTCATATCTATTAGCTTTATTACTTGGTTTTTACTCGGATGTAAGCGTTTTATTAAGTTGGGGTGCTTGATCTGACAGGCGTCTCAGACCCTACGGATTCTTACTTTTTATTCCACTCAACTTCCTGGCCCAAACTACCATTGCCGTGAGGTGAGCTTGCATGATGGATTCTGAATAGCTTTCAACAGCGAGATGTGCACCTGTCATTGTTTAAGATATATTCCCCATTTCCAGTTGATAAAGCTATCTTGTAGTGATGTTCTTTGCTTCTTCTTTGGTGTTTGCAGGGCTCAAGTCTTGCAAGGCTGCCCCCTCCAAAAAGTCCACTAGAAGTGCTTCTTATCAATTGTATGTTGTCTTTTTTTCTTTCTCAGTCTATCGGTTGGAAGGGTGCATATTGAAGCTCATTTTACTTTTCATTCTTGCAGTTCCAAGGGGAGTAGCATATGGTTGTGGTGATTTAATATTTTCATCCCACATGATATTTACACTGGTTTTTGTACTCACCTACAACAAATATGGCTCTAAAAGGTGAAAGACCTGACTGGACATTGCTAAGGCTACAGCTTTAATATAGCTCTAAAAATAGGAGCGAAATTCATTTGCTTTAGTAAGGTTAGTTGTATTCTTTTTTTGCAGGCTCATCAAATTTCTTGGGTTTCCGATAGCTATCATTCAGAGCTTTCTAATCATAGCTTCTCGCAAACACTACACTGTCGATGTAGTTGTTGCATGGTAGTACGTACCTTCTTATTTATTGTTTGGAGCATTATTTTTTTTTCATCCTTAGCACTTTTGGTTATTCCATTTCAGGTATACTGTTAATTTGGTTGTATTCTTTGTTGATAAAAAGCTTACAGGTTTGTCTTGTTTGTCAATATTTGAGGTAATTAACTGTTTCTGAATTTGACTAATCATCTTGCGGCCGTATTCTTTTTGTGTGCGATCTTGTAGAAATGCCTGATCGTAGTGCTGCACAGCCATTGATACCTCTAAGTGTAAGAGAAAAAGATAGCAGAATGAAGGAAGAACATCACAAACTTCTAAACGGGAACTCTGGGGATGGAGCTGATCGGGTAATTTTATTAATCTTTATGTGATAGTCTATATTGTTACTTGATCTTCTTGGGGGTTAGGCCTCTTTAAGGAGTTGGTGGTGATCAAGGTTTTCCTATGCCCGTTTTCTTATATTGTATGAGGAGTTTTTTATCCTATGTATAGGAGGCACCTCAAAAGATATTGAAGTATATGGAGAGTCTAAAGATTGTTGTTAGCAAGAAAGCAAAACTTCAAACAGATACTAAGATGTCTTATTTGGGAGTGGGTTTGAAAGTATCAAAATTTTGTGGGTGTCAAGTCCTTCAAAAGCTGGTTAGGGGCATGAGTGCCAATTGCCTATCCTGGAGGTGGTACTGGAACATTTATGTATCATAGTGCAACCTAGAATACTATTTCTCTAGGCCACCTAAGTTAATGGTTCATTTTAGTTAGCAGACATGCCCTAGTTATTTTTAGACTTTGAAATTGGTTTTTGATTGGCTTTGGTCAACCATCACACATGAATTTTTTATTCGATAAGCCATAACCATACAGTCATATAGGTTGTAGTATCTGTAATTCATGGTGAAAAATACAAATATGAAGCTTGTTCTCTGCTTTCCTTTACGTAAGAGATGATTTTTCTGTTGGCCATTTCTTTGTAATTGGAGTAATGAAACGACTAACTAAACCTCAATAGCTGCTTCTTAAAAGGATGCTCTTTTAAAATTTTCTCTTAAAGCTTAGCCTCTATGTTTATTATGACAGTTGAATAATGTGATTTTTTTAAAACTTTTTTTTTAACATGGAACAGAGGCAAAGAACTCAAATGAATGGAAAACACATGGAGGACAGCAATCATGTCCTTTCTGAAACCGTGATTAGTGGAACATAGTTCAGGCGAAGTCTTAACATTGCTCTTACCTAGTTCTTTACACAGAAGATGCGCTTTCAGAGGTGGTCGAGGGGGCTTATGTAATGCACCAGATTGGGCTGTCCAAATTCTAGACTTATCTGCATAATCATGTATATAATGCTGGATATAGTCTTATTTTTTAATGAGAATGTGGTCTTGGCCTACCAAAAAATTTACTTGTACCTATTACCATTTATAGCATATGCGTATAATAATCTTGGAAATTGTTTATATTCAATTTGTTCATCCATTTACCACTAATAGTTTGTTTGGATGATGGGTAGCTGTGGGGAGTGAAGGGAAAGGTGAAGCTTTTTCTCACCACTATCTGTGTTTGGTAGTGGTAAAGGGATGGGGATCAGTTTCCTTTCATTTCCTATGAAGTACACGTAAATGCTTACTCACCGATTTGGTAGATATGCATAGTGATAAAAAAAAAAAATTAATTTCTTTTTTTGTTATTATATATTATTATTTGTTTACTAATTTAAATGTTATTTTAATTAATATATATTAATTTTTATTATATAATTTATAAAATTTATGTTTATTTAATTTTAATTGATAAAGACAATAAAAAAATTATATGGTCAAAATTTTTAATTTAAAAACTTATCTAATTTTGTTAAATTATATCTAACATTAATATAATATAAAATTTTAATTTAAAAATTATATTAATAAAGTTAATTTTAATTATATTAACAAAATTAGTTTTAAATTATATTAATTAAATTATATTAATGTAAATAAAAAAATGAGTTTTTATAAAAAGAGTATTTTTGTGATTATTTATTTCTCTATCTATTTAAATATAATTAATTTATTATATTGTTATATATCTAAATATTATAGAATTAAATAGCTATTTTTTTTATCCATTTTTAAATTATTTTTTTTACTCTTATTTATTAACAATTCATCCAAACATACCGTAATTTAAAGTTTCTTTTTATTTAATTCTTTTTCACCACTCAAGATGTATGCTTCATTATGGCGTAGTGATTTTTTTTTAGCAGAGCAGTGCAACCTGAGCCGGTTTATTTTGTGGTAGGGGTATGTCGTACTTGCTCATGGACGGGTGCATCCACTTCCTATTAGAAAGCAGGTCTGAGCTCTTGATCTTGGTATTTTGGTAGCATGTTTCAGTTACTACTGTTTTCGCAAATGTACAGATTGCAATATCATGCTTGCATCTGGGAATGAAAGTAAACATATATAAATGATTCGTTCAGCTTCTACTTTTAAAATGTTATTATCATTGCTTTTAAATCAATGGAGTTTCAGACATTACTTATCTTCACAATCATTGCTGTCTCTTCGAATTAATTGGTCTTAGCTTCATTGCTCGCTACTATCATCTCCGATAGTTCTTGACGTTGCCTTCCTTGTTCTTTGCTAGTTTTTGCATCAACTTCCTTTAAAATATTGCATCAGCTCTTTTTTTTCCCTCCACCAGCTGCTGCCGTTTTCACGAATAATATTGCTTATTGTTAATATGTTATCTGGTACCCTTATCATATGCTGCGAGTTAAAATACGCTCGAATAGAATCTTTTGAAGAAGCAGCAGAAAACTGATCTATATTAATTAATAAATGTTTATTATGGAATAGGGATAGCGAAGAGCAGTGGTTTCCAGTTGTGGCCTGGTTTCTTAATTCGACTACAATATTTCTAACCTGGCTCCACTCCCCTGCATCCATCCATCCATCCATCCATCATCTTTTCTTTCGCTCAATTCATCATCAATCGAGCAGGATTCATTCATTCAATTTGAACAATAAAAAGTTTATGACGAACCAAAATATGTCTCACAGATTCCAAAGTCACACCAGCAACAACACAACAATCATCTTATTATATAGCTCAGCTGAAAAACAGAGAAAGAATGCACAAAAAAAATAGGCAAATTTTGCAGAGAGAAAGCTGGAAAGAGAAAGATCACAAGCAGAAAGGTAATCAAATCAATGTCAAACCATTGCGCTTCCAGTTCATCTCATTATATTTGATTTGATATAAACAAAAGCCAGAAGGGAGTGGAGACACTGAAGCAGTGGAGTGGGAAGCACAGACTACAGAGACGCGCACACACAAGAGAAGAAAGTTGAAGAAAGAAACAAAGCAAACAGCAGCAAGAAAGAAAGTAAGAAATAAATCTGCTCGCCTTAAACAAGTGAAGTAATTCCAATCAATCAACTTACATAAACAAGTTATTGTAATAGGAAAGGCGACAGAGTAGCAGCAGCAGGAAGTAGAAGAGCAGAAAGGGCTCCGGAGCCAAATTTTTGTGCCAGAAAGCTTCTTGGGAAACATAAAAAAATCCCAACTTTAGATCGAACACTCCATTCCTACCCTGCCAGATCTTCCTCTACAGTTCCGCCGCTTCTTCTTCTTCCACTATTCATTCTCTCCATCACTGTAAAAGTTTTCAGTAAAGCTGAAATCTTTTCAAGCTTATATAATAAGGAGAGCTTGAGATGTGGATATTGATATCTTCTACACTGTCGCTACGTAGTTCTTCAAAATAGTTACTGCTTTGTACTTTTCAGTTACTAACAACAATGGGGAGCCGTTGCTCTCGGTTATCTCTCTGTTGGTGGCCTTCACATTTCAAGACCGGCTCTCTTCGCTCTAACGATTTCGGTAATCTTTTGGTTTATGTAATGCTATGTTTTCAGCTGCTTATAGATTTGATCTTATTTCTATGGCATTGCTCGATGGTGAAATATTCAGATAATGAGGGTGATGAAGAAAAGATACCACCTTTCATGGAGTACAAGCTTGTAGACCTACGTGCTGCCACAGATGGGTTCTCGCCCGACCGCATTGTGTCTGAGCACGGAGAAAAAGCTCCTAATTTGGTCTACCGTGGCTGCTTGCTCGACGCGGATCGCACCGTTGCTATCAAACGTTTCCACCGCTCCGCTTGGCCTGATTCCCGCCAGTTTATGGTAGGTGTATCTCTCGTTCTATGAAATGCCAGAATGGATTTTCAGTACAAGCTTTTGAGTTGAACGGCACGAAATAACATTGTTGTTTTTTATCAGGAAGAGGCAAGAGCCGTTGGGCAGCTGAGAAGCGAACGGCTTGCGAATCTCCTCGGCTGCTGCTGTGAGGGCGATGAACGGTTATTGGTTGCTGAATTCATGCCCAATGATACTCTATCTAAGCATCTCTTCCACTGTATGCATTTTCGGAAAAACAAACTTCTTTATTTATCCAATCATCAGAATATTACTATGGAGAGTTTTCTCTTTCTTGTTGAATTTAGTAGTATTTGACTAATGGACATGGTTAGCAGGGGATACACAGTCATTGAATTGGGCAATGAGAATCAGGGTCGCATTCTACGTTGCGCAAGCACTGGACTACTGCAGCAGCAGAGGACGGCAACTATATCACGATCTCAATGCCTACAGAGTGCTTTTCGATCAGGCATGATTTCAATCTTGCTTGAAGTTCCAGTGTTTACCTTCGATTCATTTGCATATTATGGTTTCTTTTGAGCTGAAAGTTGTTTGGAGCTATTTGGTAGGATGGAAATCCTAGGCTGTCTTGCTTTGGTCTCATGAAGAACAGCAGAGATGGAAAGAGCTACAGTACCAACTTGGCCTTCACACCTCCTGAGTACCTCCGGACAGGTATATGATTTCTTATGCTCAGATGCGTAAGAACAAGAGTCAGGCTGGCTTAAAGCAGTTTCCCTAGTGGGCCATCTACATAAATAAAAAGAAACACTTCTAACTGGTTTCATAATGTATACTGTGGCTAGGGTCTGCTATTGAACTTCACCTTTATACTGACTTTGCTGCAGATAAATTTTCTGGACAATTTTGGTAGTCATGTTCTTGCATTGCAACAGTTCAATTTAATGGTTCTTGTTCATACAAGAATCATTTGGACAGGGAGTATGATTTATTGAGTAAATTATTGTGCAGGTAGAGTGACACCAGAGAGTGTAGTGTATAGCTTTGGCACCGTTCTACTTGACCTCCTCAGTGGGAAACACATTCCCCCTAGCCATGTAAGCTTTTAGGACCTCTGTTTGTTGCTTCTTTTTCTGAATAATGAAGCCAACCATTAAGTTTTTTGTATGAAATAAGCCAGTCATTACAGTAGCATAACATGCAAGGTTTAGGCTGATTGAATTGGTCGTTGGTTTTGATTTTGAGTGAAGGATATGATGATATTACCTTTATGTTTGGAGGTATACTGTCTGCAGTTCTTCCGTTATCCTTCCAATCCAAATGGGATCATGTTAGATGGTCATACATAATTTATAGATTTAAAAGGGGCAAAAAAGTTTTTCTGTTTATGACATTCATAGAGGATGCTCTCTCTTCGATTTCCTTAATGATTTGGTCACTTCCAATCTTGTTTGAATGCGCAGGCTCTTGATTTAATACACGGAAGAAATTTCCTTATGTTGATGGACTCCTGTTTAGAGGGTCATTTTTCAACTGATGATGGAACTCAGTTGGTGAGATTGGCTTCCCGTTGTTTGCAATATGAAGGTCATGAGAGGCCAAATGTGAAATCACTTGTTACAGCTCTAATGTCCCTTCAGAAGGAGGCGAATGTAATCTTCTTCTCTCATATAGTGCATCTTGTTTTATTTTGAATACACATCTTGAACTTTACCCTCAAAGGATTAGCTAACACTTGAGGAATTGCCTGTAGCTTAAGATGTTTTGAAATAACTCATCACAAGCCTCATACTTAGTCATATGGTCCTTGTATCTGTTAACAGAATGGTCTCCTGCCCTGCATGTCATCATATTTTTTATTATATCAACATCCTGAAAGCTGCTTTGAGTACAGGGAGTTCATTCATTGTTTGGCAGGTGCCATCATATGTGTTGATGGGTATTCCTCGACAGCCTGCACCTTCGATTGAACCAATTTCTTTGACTCCTCTTGGTGAAGCTTGTTCCAGAGTGGACCTCACTGCTGTACATGAGATACTACAGAAGGTTGGTTACAAGGATGATGAGGGGATAGCAAATGAGGTGACTCAACACCCGACTTTTCCTAGCATAAGATTTCATTGCCCTCTTGTTCCATATGTTATTTTCCTTGTCAACTATTAACTACCTGTCTTTTTTATGAGTTTGTCCTGCTATCAATCTTGATTCTGCTATAGTTGACTTGCTGGGGATTTTTTTAAGTATCTCTTAAAGTCTTTGGCTACCTCAACTCCATATGGGTCCAAAATCTAGCATTAAATTTCATATTAAATCCCTAGGTACCTACCAGGTAAATTAAAATTAAAACGAGCTCTTTAGTGGATGGTCATGCATGCAACCAGCAGTTCCAGATTATTATTGAGGAGAAAAACCACTGTAATGTTCGGTATGCATGAGTTGAAGCTTAAACAAATACGACTTTGTCTAGCAAGAAACAAATATGAGTGGGTGACCTATGTGGTCCTGCAATTGATAAATAGGGACAATTAGTAAGAGATGATGAGGGTCCACAAACCAAGCAAAGTTTACCAAATTTGATGACAGGTCCTAGTATTTAGGATCTCATCACTTAATTGTTATTAAATGAGAAGTTTAAAACATTATAAGTTTGTCTTCCTGAAATGTATAGTTGCTACTAGCTTAAGTGCGTAACATCTTATGGATTGGATTCCTTGCTTTTGTGACTATGATGTCGTTATAATTTGCCTATTCTGAAATGGATGGGTTTCTGTAGAGAATATTGTTTACCAACTACCAAATTGTGTTTTCCAGCTGTCTTTCCAAATGTGGACTAGTCAAATGCAGGAAACCTTAAACTGCAAGAAGCGTGGAGATGCTGCCTTTCGTTCTAAGGACTTCGTTACAGCTATTGACTACTATAGTCAGGTAGTTCATTTATCCTTTAGCCATAGCATCTGTATTGTTGAAACCTTCAACCATAGGACCACAACCTATCTTAACCATAAACCAACTAAAATGTTGTTAATTGTTTTTAATCATATTCAAGTCTCAGTTTACATCTTTTTACCTTAAGGAGTTTTTAAAAAACTCTGATTAACTTAAATTAGTTATGAGAGACATTTTCACTGGTTATTTGTAGTTCATTGATGCTGAAACGATGATATCTCCAACTGTGTTTGCACGCCGGTGCTTAGCTTATCTCATGAGCGATATGCCGCAAGAAGCTTTAGGAGATGCAATGCAGGCGCAAGCTGTAGCACCCGATTGGCCTACTGCTTTCTACCTTCAAGCAGCAGTAATGTTCAGTATTGGAATGGAGAAAGATGCTCAGGAATCATTACGGGACGCCATCTCTTTGGATTCGAAAAAGAAAGCCTACTGAAAAATGTACATCCTGGAGTTCATCTCTGGAATTAAATTTGTTCTTGTGCTGATCGCCCTGCATCAAGTTGGTCCAAAGTTTGTGTTGTTTTGGTGTTTCAGTCCACCTGCATATTTGTTGCTGCGTTTCGTGTTTTCAAGAAGCATCTTTATCTATCATTTCTATAAATTTACTACCTTTACAGTGAATGTCAAATTTGAAAAGAAACTACACAGAAATATGAGAAACTTCAAAAATGTTTCTCCGAAGTGCTTCAACTTCACTATACGGGCATTACTAGACAGATTCTTACCGAAATGTTTATTGAATGAGCATAAAACAGAATCCCCATATTCTCATTCAAAATTCAAATTAAATGGAACAAAAATGGCATACCAGAATTCCGGTATCCATAAAAATTCAAGTTACAGGAATTTTGTAGATGTAGGTTGGCATCGTTTCTCTGTACGCGATAAGTGGCTAGGCCAGGTCTCCTGTATAAAACTTGCAACTCCCTTAATTTTGGTTATGGTGAAGAGATGCCTTTCTACTCTTCTATTGGCTACTGAAAACAAGTACTTCACATCGCTGGCTTGTTGGAACCAAGCAGTTGGCCAATCAGGTTAGTTACCTGCATAGATCACCACATACTAGAAAATGTTTAAATAACAAAATAGCATAATAAGCAGCATTCCTTTATGCAAATTCATGAAAGTGAATTCTCTGAGCTACATGCGTAAATACTCCAAATAACAAAGACTACTGACCATCATTGATCTTTCAATATCAAGAACATACACAAAGCTGAAAATAACTCAATAGACTATGGTAACAGTCGCATGCATATATAACAAACAGAAGGAGGATTGAGCAAACAGCAAGAAGTCAATTTTTTGAAGTAATGCAGCTCCTTGGGCACTTGCCTGCCAGTACTTGGATACACAGCGATCAATACAGCTGTTTTCACCCATGTTGAGCTCCGCTTCCTTATACCTGGAAAGAAAGAATACCTCAAAACTTTAGATTGGCACGAACAAATGTAGTTTAAAAATCATCACAGGAGGAATGCAGTTTAAAAATCATGATAGGAGGATATAACTCAAGAGGAGGAATGATACACTTCGTAGAAAAATGCCACACATTGACAAAAGAAAACTGCCAATTCGCTGAATAAACATCCATATTTACATTCATGAAAAGCAGGGTATGCTGAAAGTTAGGTAAGAAAAGAGTAACATACTTGGTGTCCACACACTTTCCAAAGCAAGTATGAGTTAGCCTGCATCAGCAAAAGGAACTTCATCAATACATAAGCAATATGGCCAATCAGTGAAATTCAGGTTGACAAAACTGAATGGGATGGATAACGATGAATTTAACAAGCAATTCTAGCTTATAATTAGCAAAGAATTATGAAAAGAACTAATTTCTAAATGCAGGCAGTCAAACCAAGAGTAGCAGCATTTGGGTTCTTCAACAGTACACCTTTTTGGTACTATAAATTATAAACTATGTGATTAAAGTAGAACATAAGAATCTAACTCAGAAGAAAGTCGGATATAGCCATGCAAATGCAAAATAATAGATGGCAACCAGAAACAACAAGCCCAACATTTCTCCACTCTATTGTGGAATATCAAGTGAAAACAAAATGCCCATAAAGCCTTTCGAAAGTAATAAACACATCTGTGAGACGAGAACTGAATTATCTTATGCTAGCAAGCATCTGCCAAAATATCTTAAATCTTCAAAGGCAAATATTACATTTCTATCAGACTAAAGATGTCAAGAGAACAATTTATGGCTTAAGAAAGTAGATATTAAGAAGCCAATAAACTTACTTGTTGAATAGTTCCACTCTGTACTCCATTTCCTTTTCAGCCAATGTTAGTATCTACATGCATTATGAGTGGATATGAGACTAAAGAAACAGAAAAACATCTTTGATCCTTGACCTATCAAAATTCATAAAAACAGAGTAGCAAGATTGAAAGTTTCTATCATTCAGAATGAGAAATTTTTAATGAGGTATGGTTCATTGGGGAATACCTGCTCCTTCTCGAAATTAGTGGGGATCTGATTGTTAGCAGCCATTGGAAGATGAATGTAGCCTGAAACACAAATATTATAAACTGAGATAACAATTGATTAAATATTGATTAGATCGCACACAAACCTAATTACCAAATCAAGATAACCAAATTGCATTGTAGTAATTCATGCCGCCACTAATCAATGTTATTACGGTTTGCTACTTATAGAGAATTCAAGAGGACAGTTCATCAAGATACTTACAAAAGATTCCGTCGATCGAAATCAAAGAACAGACTGGTTAGAACAAGTGATCAACCGATAGGAAGGAAAACCCTAGAGTGGATACTCAAAGAATTAGGTTGGTCAGTAAGCCATGTGGTCCAAATTTTAATTGGGCTACGTGCTTCAGAAACTGGACCAGTGAGATTGAGTCGTTTCAGTCTACATCAGTATAGAGCATCTAGGAAGCTTAAAATTAAGAGCTTGAGCTTATTTCTAAATAAAGAGCTTAAAACTTAAGTTCAAAAATTTCATGAAGACATTCATCTAAATATCACCACCAGGTTGTTCACTTCACTGCTTGATCATTGCCAATTTCTTCACCAAATAATAATAAGATTATACACAGATTGCAAAAAAATGTCCCCACGTGTTAAGCATCGTAATAATATGTAGTGGAAACAGTTCTATGATATAAATATATAAGAAGGCCTGGTAATAGCAAGCTTTTTGCTACTGCTATGATGAACAAAAGCTTAAGATCTTTTTTCATAAGTCATCTATGATGACAAGTTCTAAATTGAAGCAACAAGTAAGGTATTGCGTAGAAGAATGTAACAATCAGCAAACAAGAGAGATGTGCTGCAAAATTCATCAGATAAGAACTAAGAACACCCGAACTAAATTCTAACGGTACGTCCATTTGAGTTTCAGTTCTGTAATGTGACTAACTAAAACAAAGAGCATGAATTCTACACGTTGATGCATTCATGACCGATCAGTCACAATCACATTAGAAAAAATCAGCATATATGAGGAAAAAACATTTCCAAACTCTCAAGTCAATACACTGAAACTCACACAAAGACATCCTATAAACCTACAAGCATATAGAACCTAGCAGATCTTAAAAAATTCATCCCCAACGAGTGATCAATCGATCTAAAACAAACAGCAACAATAAACAGAATAAAAAGAAGAATATTACCTTAGATTGATCTCTTGAGTTCACGAAGAAGCAGAGATCGTTAAGATTCACGACAGCCAGAGGGGGCAGATCGCGCGAAGAGAGGGGAGCAGACCACGTCGAGAGAAAGAGCGGAGAGGGAGCTGATCGCGGTGATTTTACCACTGATTCTCGTGCGCGGAGAAGAGAGAGAGGCGATTGGATACGAACGGCAGCGGAAATATTTCAATGACATGTAAAATCTATAGATACCGTTTACCAAACCCCCGCGCAAGTAAAGAAGATTCCATGAAATTAGAAAATAAAAATCCATGAACATTGACATCATTACGAAAAGATAGTCCGCGAGGTATCTAATGAAGTCGTAAATATGATAGAAGTTAACTGCTACGTTAATCAGCCTGGAACAATGAAGTGAAAAAGCCAGGAGATGACAAATTAAGGCGAAAAACCATGCAGGCTAGCAAGAAGTTGAGGAAACGGTGCCCTTGCCAGAAGCTTCTACTCTTGGCCGATGTATTATGAGAAACAGTCATTTGCTTGTTTCGTTCAACTGTTCAGCAGTCCCATATATGCCAACCACATTCTCTGCAGTAGAGCCACAACGGTCTACCGTTTGCAACTTTTATGAATGCTTGAAGAATGCTGCACCACAGAAATTGTGAAATTTATGAACTTTCTATGTGCTATCAATATGTAGATATGAACTCCTTTAAACTTCCTCATATGATTGTTTGTAAGATTGCGACCATTAGTAACTACAGAGGCATTGAGCTTGCATATACAACTCCAGCTCGCATACAGCAGACAAACATTTCTCAAGTAGTTGTGATAACGGCACGTTCTTGTACCTGAGCGACTACATCTGCCTCGATCATATCCTTTTATGCAAGTTTTTTGCACCTTTTAAATTGATCTTATGTCTCTTACTATAGAGTGACACTTGCATTGCATCTGGTTTCTCATTTGACCTTGTAGCAATAACGTTAAAAATATCAAGATATGTAAAACTCGAAGTTAAAATTTCATAGAATGAGAGGTATAGTTCCACCAGGGCTGTTTCACAACACGGTCACTACCTAATTTTTAGTCATAATAAGCTAGCCTGTCTTCGCACCTCTAATGAGATATAATATCTCAACAATATCTAGATCCAAAATAGACACCAATGGACAGCAAAATGCAATCAACATGGATCTTTCTTCCTTCCCCCTTGATTTTAATTATGGTAACTTGGCAAACTACAATCACCTTTACTTCATCCTCAATAGTTTATTATCCATCGCGCTCCACATATTTTAACATTATCAAATTCCATAATACTATCTCGTTACACATGCAGTCGATGAACTATCGAATCCTTTGCTACAGGTGCTCTGCAAGCCACTTTTGAGCCATGCAATGCTGCTTAATTCAGATGCAACTGAAGCCAATTCATGACTAGAAATTGGAGGAGGCTCTTCAAAATCTACAAATTCTGGCCCCAACAAAGAGCTATTGGAGCTGGTCTCTTTTTGGCTCTCACAACAACCATGACCACAGTGAGAGGGCACCTGGGGCTCGATAGAGAAGCTCCCGAGCAATCTTGAGGCCAGCCCAACAGATTGTGAAGCTTGGAAAGGGAACCCTTGCATGGTAACCGGTCCAGACAATAGAGGCTCGCTAGATTGAGCAGAATGGAGATTATACAGGCTGAAAGCGCTGATTCTAGCAACTGGACGAAATAGGTTAGGAGTGTCTTCTACAGCAGGCATAGAATGTGTTTCTCTAACAAGTCGCTCATCTTCATGAGGAACAGGGGAATCATCATTTGAAACTACTTCTCTCCCTTCCAATGATCTAAAAGAATTTACATCTCCGTGGGAGTGAGTTTCATCAGAAGATACTTTTGTTTTGTCAACACTAGCATCCTGTACAGTACCACAAGCTGCTTTCAGGCGTTCTGCCTCAAGAAACCTGCGCCTCAGAGTGGAATTCCAGTGATTTTTTATAGCATTGTCTGTTCTACCCTCCAAAAGCCTCGCAATTGCTGCCCATTTATTTCCATGGATAGCATGAGCTGCGATTATGATACTATCCTCTTCCTCTGTAAAATTAAAAAAAAAAATTACCAGTGTGTAATTATCAAAAAGCCAAATGAAGATATTAGAAGATAAAGGATAAGGATTTCAGGGTGGAGGGGAAGGGCAAATCCCTTCTTTTTTAAGAACCTAGGGATTCCAGCACTAAGAATGCAATACCACTCCTGCATGCTGATCGCGAGTCAGAAGTATGGAAACAGATTAGTAGTTGGTTGTTTAAGTGAGTGAAATTCTGCGCACCATTTCAAGATAACATAACCAGAAATATCCTATGAGCAGTGAAGACCCTGACCAGCAAGATTATCTCACGTCTTATAACAAACCCATCATTCAACTAAGCAAAGTAAACGAAATGCAGCAAAATGCGGACAGATTTACAGATCCATCCTTTAATTTGCCAGGATACTAAGGTTTAATGTCAAAACTCCAAGCAAGTTGAAGAAAATTTCCCAATTACTCCCCTAAATTCCATGATCCTTTCTGCGAACAAAGGAGGGAACGACTTTTTTTTTTTTTCACTCAAAGCTTTCAGTATTGATAGTTCATCATTTAATAGATCATACATAACCAGTGGTAAATCACAAGCAGTCCCCTTAAACTTTTCAACTGCCGCTTAAAACATCCCCAGTAGGCATTCTTCAACCCTGCAATTTCCTTTATTCATAAATCTATTCTCAAACTTCATAGTCCATAAATCAGTGAATCACTGCCGCTCTTGAATTAAAACAACAGACATAACAATGGTGCTATCAAACCACTCATTCAGTTAATTCAATCCCATAAAATAAAACTTTTTTCTTTTTCTCTGTTGATGTATTTGCTACAACAGAATCTACAAGAATAAACCGCTGGAAGAAAATGCAATATTCATAGGGAAAAAAATTCAAATTTGCAGTTGGATCGCATACATACCAGTGAATGGTTTTCGCTTGAGAAATGGATCGAGCTGGTTGCACCACCGGAGGCGGCAAGATTTTCCCGATCGTCCAGGAATTCCCCTCGCAATTAAGCTCCAATTCCTCGCCCCAAATTTCGCCACCAAGCTGCTGAGCACCGCGTCTTCCTCTGGCGACCACGGCCCCCTCACTCTATCCTCCACCGCTGCCGCCGTCGCCGATGGAACTCCTGCAACTTCTTCTACAGCAGCTGTTGCTGACGTGGCAACATTCTCCGGTTCTCCCTTAACCGTCATTGCTGCTGGCGTGGCATCATCAGATTCAACAACCATCAACGTTCCGTCCAGCGGCGGGGCTGGGGCTTCAACGGTGGGAACCACCACCAACGTTTCGTCAGCCATCTCTCTCTCTCTTCTCTTGCTTTTGTTTTGTTTGTTTGTTTCTTAATAACTGTCTTGAGAACGAACAGCCGCTGGAAGGGTTTTACGGAATGAGAACTACTTCAGGGTGTTTAATCGAAAGAACTACTCCTGGGTGTTCAACCTCTAATGTGCAGTAATAGAAAAGAAGGTCGGTTGTTTATTTTCTATTTCGAACCCTAAAGGTAGAAGTAATTGCATAAAGACGAGAGCTAAGCAGCACGGGCGCGAAATAATTTAACGGCAAACAATGGGCTGCTGGGCCATTTAAGCAACCAATACTATATGCATGTGACTGGAAATATTTAACAAGGCCCGAAATAGCACACTCCTGTTACAGGCCCTACTAGGGCCTATTTGATCAATTAATCTTTTTTACAAGGATAAATTTAAATTTTGAAAAAATTTCTTTTATAGTTGAAACACACTTTAAATTGAAAATTAAATGTTAATTTTTTATTATAAAGGACAACCACAATTAGATTAAATTTTTATTGAAAGTTTCCTTGGGAGCTAGCTAGCTGTTCATTAACATTCAAATCTTAGGTAGCTAGGTATGTTGCTCAAAGCCTCTAATATTATATATAATGTTTTGATTCGCTTACCTATTAATTAATTAGATTACATGCACGAAGTCTCACTACAACGAAACTTAATATATACATAAGAAACTTTCAAATCTTATACATACACGTTAAGTATATATGATTTTTTCATTAATAATTATGTGGATATACGCTTTGATTCATTAGTTAATTAACGACGTACATAATTAGTGATTTGCAAAACTATAACTTGCATTTATATATACAGCATGCGTTTATGCTGAAACACTTAAAAAACCAGCAACAATGAATCTCTCAACATTAGTTTCAAATATATTAATTAATTTGTTAACTCATTATTAATAAAAATTAAGAATAGTTTTTATAAAACTAATTTTACTAGTTTTTAAAAATTAATATTAAGTTGTTCTTGTCAAACTGCCAGCTGCTTCATGCGTTACCTAGCGGCATAAAGGTTGGTAGAACTAACTATATACATAAACAAAAATACATTTGATTTCCAGACAAATCCCAGTGATCTCTCAATAACATAAATTATTTAATACTTAATTGTGTGGAGCTTCCCGATCCTGATATATTCTTAAATTGCTTGCTTGTTCATTTAAAGCTCTAAACAACGCATATACCAATGTTTAATTTGCTTCTTCGACAAGTAGTTCAATTTTAACTAGAATTTCAACACCTGCTTCTTTCGACTAAAACTTTGTTAGATAACGAAATTCTATCTAACTTAAATAGACTGTAGTTTTACGCACCCGAGAGCTGGCATTAATTGATTTCATTAAACAATTAAATTAAGAATCGATCGATTTGAAGTTTTATCTCACATTAAGAAACATATATGTTAAGAATAATTATTAATTATTCCTGTCCTGTGTCTTTCTCTCTTTATTAATTCTCATCACAGAGTTTATCTATAAATATTTGCTCGATTGATCCCATGTTTGTGTATTCAATTCCAACTCAACGTTACATAGCAAATTAACCAAATCATATATATATATATATAATTATTCACAAGCATAGCTTCGTGATCTTGTATCTCTATTGATCTCTGAAGAGGGATCGATCAGTTTTGTTAACGTGAAGAGTGATCGATCGATGTTGAGGGTTTTGTTCTTGTTGATCACGGTGATCGTCACCGCAATACAAGTTTCTCATGCAGCAGTCATCCGGCAGACCTTTAATGTACGTGTAGTATATTCATTCCATTTAAACCCTAACCTTTCTGTTTTCTATATATTAATTTCAGTACCTAAGTTATCATTGTATAATGGCATTTGATTCATGCATGCGTATCCAAGTTTGAACATCCATATAAGCATGTATTATAATTTAGAATGGGTTCTTGTTTTTTGTTTTATATAATGGTAAGAAATTAATTTTGTTCATCATGCTAACTCATGCAAATATCGATTTACGTAGTATTCCATGACCAGGGTTTTACCGTTATATATATAACAAATGTGTTGATTAATTTTGTTTGTGCTGACTAATTAATCAAGCAACAGCTCTCCGAAACAGAATTCCACAACCGTCACAATCCAGTGACGTCGTTACACCTTTCACATTAATGTTTTTTCTTATAACTTTGACTGGTTTTCGTAATTAATTTTAACAGCTTGTAATCTTAACAATGAATTGATATTGATTGTTGCAGGCTGGCAACCTGACTGTTAATAGGCTCTGCCGAAACCACGTCATCACTGCCGTGAACGGTCAATTTCCGGGGCCAATGCTCGACGTTCATGACGGCGACACTCTAATTATCACCGTCCTCAACAACTCCCCTTACAACATCTCCATTCACTGGTACGTAAGTATCCTAGAGAAGTATCTCACTCACTCACTTAACTCGATCAGGGCCGGCCGATATAATTGAAAGATATGTACGTACGCACTGCAGGCACGGAGTCTTTCAGCTGTTAAGTGCGTGGGCAGATGGGCCAAGCTACGTCACGCAATGTCCTATTGCGCCGGGAAACAAGTACACTTATCGGTTCAACATCACCGGCCAAGAGGGCACGCTCTGGTGGCACGCCCATTTCTCTATTCTCCGAGCAACGGTCTACGGCCCTCTCATCATCCGACCTAAATACGGAAAACCATACCCTTTCCCCAAACCTTATGAAGAAGTCCCTCTTCTGCTTGGTGAATGGTGGAATTCGAATGTCGTTGATGTAGAGCAACAAGGGCTCGCCAGCGGCGTAGCACCGAATACCTCCGACGCCTACACCATCGACGGACAGCCCGGCGATCTTTACCCTTGCTCTTCAAATAGTACGTACTCTCACTCATCGATCGATCCGGTAAAATTAATTAACTACCGAGTTCAATCGAAATTTTAATTGACCAAAAACTCATACAATAATACATTAATTTATCGTTAATTAATTAGGCACATTCCAGCTGAGGGTTAAACAAGGGAAGACATACTTGCTCCGGATCATCAACGCTGCACTCGATAACCAGCTCTTCTTCAGAATCGCCGGCCACAGATTCAAAGTGGTCGCCGTCGACGCTAGCTACACGAACCCTTACTCTACTGATGTTATCGTTATCGCACCTGGCCAGACAGTCGACGCCCTCATGGACGCTGACGCAGCACCCGGACGGTACTACATGGCCGCTAGGGCTTACCTCAGCGCTATCGGACTTCCAGCAGACAACACCACCACCACAGGAATCTTAGAATACGATAAAGCTCCGAGGGTCAGAACTCCGATCATGCCTTTACTCCCCGGATACAACGATACACCGACGGCTTACAAGTTCTACAGCAATCTAACGTCTCTACTGCTTCCTGGTGTTCCTAGAGTTCCACTCAAGGTTAACAAGAAGATGTTCATGACGTTCGGAATCGGTGTGGTTCCTTGCGGTGGAAGCCAGCCGCAGTGCAACATTTCGAACGGCGCCCTAGCGGCCTACATGAACAACGTGTCCTTTGAGTTCCCGACGAGGCTGTCCCTCTTAGAAGCACACTACAGGAGAGTTCCTGGAATTTATACAAGAGACTTCCCCGGCAAGCCGCCGCTCGTTTTCGACTACACGAACGCGAGCTTGAGTTTTAACCCGGCCCTGATATTTACTTCAAAGGCGACGAAGGTGAAGAGGTTGAGGTACAACACGACGGTGGAGATCGTGCTGCAGAACACAGCGTTGATCGCAGCGGAAAATCATCCCCTACATCTTCATGGATTCAACTTCTTCGTTGTCGCACAAGGGTTCGGAAACTACGATGCCAAGACGGCGAGAAAGAGCTTTAATTTGGTTAATCCCCAGATCAGAAACACCATTGGTGTACCCGCCGGCGGTTGGGCCGTTATAAGATTCGTCGCCGACAACCCAGGTAATTAAATAACCTTTTTTCCCTTATCGGTAAACTGAAGTTATAATAAACATTAGTTCGCTTGAATAAGACGTGGGTGCAATAACTGCGCGCAGGTGTTTGGTTCTTTCACTGTCATTTTGATGTGCACTTGCCGTGGGGACTAGGGATGGCCTTCGAAGTTGATAATGGTCCGACGCCGGAGACAACACTCCCGCCGCCACCCTCCGATTTGCCGAAATGTTAAATTCGATGAAGAATGAAGTGATTTTCGATCGCAGGCCTGAAACTAAAAGGAGGAAATTAAAACTGGCTAGCTTAGCTAGCCATATACGTAGTTTGCTGAAAATTTATTCGTTGTTATTGGCCAGTTCATATTTCATTTGATTGTGAAACAAAAAGAAGATTGTTGTTTGTGTTGTAATTTTGTCTACAGAAATTAAATAAAGGGTGAAATTCTATTTATTTATTTGGTTAAAGGGTTGAATTTTGTTTGGTGACGGATAGAGATGATTATCACTTGTTTTATAGTTTCGTACAAACAACACTGTAGTTTGTTTTTGCAATTCCAGACTTTTTACATGCTTTATCAATATATATGCTTCTAGTTTACATATCAACGCCGTAGACAACGCTGCCACCGCGGCCGCTGGATTCTCTTAGCCGCGTGTTTCAAACGTCAGTAACTGAGTTTCATAAAAATAAAAAATAAAAAATAAAATTTTTTAAAAAAAAAAAGTTAAAAATAGAGTTTAATTTTTATATTTTAATTGATTATTGAAGTGTATTGAAAGTGAATTAAAAAAAATATATAGCGAAACTTAAATTCTATTTATGTAGAATTAAAAATTCAAGTTCTTAATTCTATTTGTAATTAAAATATAAAAAATTAGTAAAATTTCAATTCTGATAAAAAAAATTAAAATTCTATCAACTTAAAACACGCTCTAAATATTAATTTAAGTGAGAACAAAAGAATAAGTTGCTTAAAAGGAATTAGCAGTAGTGTTATTGTATTTATTTATTTATCTAGAAATTCCGGATTTGATTTGCAGTGTTTTGGTTGGAGAGAAGGAAATTGTTTTGCCGAATTTGTTTGGTAGATTGATATCAGTAAATTCTTAAATATTTGTGGGACTTCATTTTTGTAACAAATCTCATATTTTATAGTCTCCCACATAGGTGGGCTGGATGTTTTTATTTGGGCCGACGCGCATTTAGGTCAGAAGATGGTTAGAAGTGTCTACTCTTCACCACTCTATTTTCTAATAAAATTTTACAATATTTTATAATTTTTTTTATAAATTAAAAAATATAAAAATATTATATAATAAATTTTATTTTTATTTTTTAGAATAAAAAATATAAATTATTTATTTAAATATTTCAAAATACTTTCCGTTTTAAAAAATAAGCACTCATAAATATTTGTATATTTTCATATTATGCTTATGTGTATGGTGTACATATTTTCAATCATGTTGCTAATTTTAATGTAAATTGAAATAGTTTTGAATATGTATTTTTTACTTTTTTTCTGTATACTAAATACCCTTACATCATGTTTTGGAGACCTTATTATTTTCTTATCATTCTAAGTTTTTATTTTATGTTTTTTAATAATCTTTTTATAAAAATGTAATAAATAAAAATTTTTTACATCGTGATTATGTCAAAAAAATAAAACTTATTTAATTTTTTTAGATTACTCTTATTTTTTTCAATAAACACTCCAAACATTTAATTAATAATAATAGGTGCGAACTTTTTTTATATACACAATATATGTGAATGTTTGTGGGTTTGTAAACTTCAATTTGACCAGTCAGGAATTTGGTAATTAATAACTGCTTTCTTCCATTCTTCCTTCCAAAGTAAACGTTTAAAATTGGTCAACTCTGGCTAGCCACAGTTCGAAGAAAAGAAGAAGAAGAAAAATAAACAACTTTGACAATGATCGACCGTATCTAACACGGTCGACAAACTTGAGCAATCGTATCTAACGGTTCTAGCTAGAGTTAAAACATTTTATTTCAGAGAAATTAAATCAATAATTTATATTGTTCTTATGTTTCTTCCCCCTAAACGAGAGACAAGTACTGTTCAGAACAAGATATAAGAATTCTTCATTTTATTTTCCAACAAAAACGCATGAACAATCAAATCGTTCATAAGAATTCCTACAAATAAAAGTATTACAATCTAAATCTCCATTGTGTATGAACAAGCCAATCCCCTTCTTATGAACATACATAACAAAAAAGAATCCAAATAAACAGTATGTATAGCTCTTTCTCCTAAATTCTCTGTATGATCACGCATGCACAAATCAAAACTTGTGCGTATATGTATAGATGTTTATACTTTAATTTAAAAGGAAACAGGCGCCGGAGCTGGTGCTGAGGGAACAGGGTTGCCTGAGACAGGCCCTGTTGCTACCCTACCGGAGCTGAGCACCTCCGCCATCGCCCGGCGTGGGTCTACTCTTTGTGCCTCGCACAAGTCGGGAAGAAAAACTCCTGCAAATTAAGTAAACATGCACATACAATTTAATTACAAACTTCTGCAATCGCTGGTTTCTGTCGTCGTTTGTTTAAATTTAGAGAACTAATGAAGAAAAATGCTCATAGATTACCTTCGCCGGCGGCGAGATTGAAGTAGAGGTCGACGATGTTGGGGCAGTTCTTATGGCAGTCAAAGGAGCAGAGCGTGCCGATGAATTTGGGTTCAAGGAGTGAATCTGAAGAGATGCCGACGGTGTTGCGTTCGACGCCGCACTCCTTCACGCAGTAATCGGTCTCGATGTAGTTCGACATCCTATCCACCTTCACCTCCGACGACCTGCACTGGTACTTCACTCCGCCGCCTCTCTGCGGCGAGCTCTCTAATACACATCTCTTCGACTCCGACGAGATTGCGAAAGAGCACAAATCTTTCGGTAAATCCTCACATACAACTCCAGCTCCTGCAACAATGTTAATATCAATAATCATAACTTAAAACTGAATCCAATGCATGGATGCAGAGATTATGGGGAAAGTACTTAAAAAGGTTTAATTAATTACATACCTAGAGCAGAAGGAAGGAGGAGAGACAGAGAGACGAGAAGAGCGAAGGAGATCTTGGGGAACGCCATTTTTTGTTGGGATTAGTGTTTAATGAATGGAATCTGCAGAAACTTGTTTATTGAAGAAGTGGGAGAGAACGTGAGGCAGAGAAGGTGTTCGACAAATTTATGAATGGAGAACGAATGACTGGCTATACCTATATATAAAAGCAAATTAAAGACTTTGTTTTTTATTTTTTTTTCTTGAAAGAGAAGGGCTATTAAGTTGATGGCTAATGACTTATTCTAAGACACGCTTTGCCTTTTTTCTGATCTAAACGCGCTTCTTTTTTTTTAGCTTTGCTTTGGTAATTAGCTAGCAATACTATATATGTGGTTCTGTTAGTGGCTGCTCTGTTTCCAGATAATTAATCTAGAGACTCTAACTCAGGCAAGAATTAACTGTAACAAAAAAACCTGGCGTGATACGTAAACTGGTTGAACTCAAGCTACGTGTGCGCACGTTGCTTTTAATTTGTTATTGGAATATCTTTAATTTGGCAGCTCATAGACTTGGAATCAACTTGCGTGATTGAGTCAGTCAATCGTCGTCAGCCTTGCTTGCTGGTTAATGTGTGTCTGTGCGTGTATTGGTTCTTGTGTTCACATCAGTTTTTCCTTGAAGCAAACTTTCATTGGAACCTAACCTCAACTTAATTGACCGATGATCAATCTTGGCAGCTGCGCTAGCTGCATGGAATATCTGGAGCCTTCCACCACTTCCATTTTACACATTGGATTCAAACACATTATTAAAGCGATCACATTACCGCCGTGATTCATGGAGGGATTAATCTTCCAGTATAGTTTCTAAACATCTAGAACTTAACAACGCAATGTAGTCAGTGATAATTATGGATATGCCTTTCTTGTGAATTTAATACAGGAATAAAGATCACAACTAATTTTTTTCTGTTATTGTGCACTTTAGAAGCTTTCTCACTTTCCACGAGAACAAGAAAACGCAAAATCAACTCTTTGAAAAGGCAAACCGATTCTTTGGACCTTCTACATGGGCTGCATATTACTGTTAACAAGTCTGCCTAAAAAAGGCCCAGTAGTTAAATAAAATCAATGGACTAACAAAAACGAATTGTGCTAAACCACCCAAACAACTCGACCATGGATAACCACCCAAACCCAATCATCATCATCATCATCTCTCTCTTCTTCTTCTTTCCCCATCTCACAGTTCCATACTAAGCTAGAGCAGCAGCAGCAAAGAAGAAAGAAGATATCAAACCCTAGCCATGGTTGCTTCTACAATCTCCATACTATCTCATTCCATTCTATCTCGCCTCTCTCCTTCCCAACTCATATCTCTCCATCACCATCACCAAGCCGCCTCCGTCTTCTTCTCTTCAGCTTTTCGACGCAGTTGCAGAACTTCTCCGGCAGCGTCCGTACAGTGCGCCGCAGTTGAAACAACAACAGCAGAAACAGCAACGGACGCAAAGAAAAATAGCAGCTTCGAGATCCAGACGCTAACCACATGGCTATTGAAGCAGGAACAGATTGGAAGTATTGATGCAGAGCTCACCATTGTGCTATCAAGCATCTCCATCGCTTGCAAGCAGATTGCTTCACTTGTGCAGCGTGCTGGAATATCTAATCTTACTGGAGTTCAGGGCGGTGTTAACGTTCAAGGCGAGGACCAGAAGAAGCTCGACGTCGTCTCCAATGAAGTAACATTAACTAAGCAACTTGAACAATTTCTCTTATAGCTTGAAGTACTAATAGCAACTTAATTATATGTATCTACTGTTGCTTGCAGGTTTTCTCCAACTGCTTGAGATCAAGCGGGCGGACGGGAATCATAGCGTCGGAAGAAGAAGACGTGCCTGTGGCAGTGGAGGAGAGCTACTCCGGCAACTACATAGTAGTGTTCGACCCGCTTGACGGGTCTTCTAACATTGATGCAGCCGTATCCACTGGGTCCATCTTTGGCGTCTACAGCCCCAACGATGAGTGCCTCGCAGACATTGGCGACGATGATTCCACGGTAAATATATACAACTTCATAAACTAATTTAGCTACTGGATCCTTTCGAATGGTATCAGTTCCCGTTCGTTTCAATGTTTTGGTAGAGCAGCTGGATCAGCAGAAGCAGAAGTGCGTTGTGAACGTTTGCCAGCCAGGAAGCAACCTTTTGGCAGCGGGATATTGCATGTACTCCAGCTCCGTTATCTTCGTGCTCACCATCGGGAAAGGTGTCTACGTTTTCACTCTTGATCCCATGTATGGCGAGTTCGTTCTTACACAAGAACAGGTGAAGATTCCCCGAGCTGGGAAAATCTATGCCTTCAATGAAGGGAACTACCAGCTTTGGGACGACAAACTGAAGAAGTACATGGACAGTTTGAAGGATCCTGGTTCGTCAGGCAAACCCTACTCTGCGCGTTACATCGGTAGCCTTGTTGGCGACTTTCATAGGACACTACTCTATGGAGGGATTTACGGGTACCCCGTGACAAGAAGAGCAAGAATGGAAAGCTTAGATTGCTTTACGAGTGCGCGCCAATGAGCTTTATTGTGGAGCAGGCTGGTGGGAAAGGGTCAGATGGGCATCAGAGGATACTTGATATCCAGCCTCAAGAGGTAAAGAACAATGTTTCAAAGATCCTATCATCAACCATTGCACTAATCTTTGGCTGAAATTAATTTGTTGCTTTTGTGTTGTGATGACAATCTTGACAGATACATCAAAGAGTTCCTTTGTACATTGGCAGTGTAGAGGAAGTGGAGAAGTTGGAGAGCTTCTTGGCATGACATTTCATTTGATTTCAACAAGAGAAATAATTCCAAAGCAGGAAGGTTAAATCATTAGGAAGAGCCTTTCAATAGCTTCACTATATCATAGCAATGTTCATTTTGCATCAACCTTCTGAGAAATGAAATTCAAAGCATTTTGCGAAATTCTTGCAATTCTACACCACGCGAAAGAAGAGTAGAATCGATTTCATTTGAAATTACAGAGCATCTGGTGTCAATAGAATTCCTGATTGTGCAACACAGAATCAGTACGGATACTCTATAACACCTATGGATTGATCTCACATACAGAACTCATCTCTGTCACTAGAACATGGATTACTGAGATATATACAGAACGAGCTAGAAGTAAATTGAGGAAACGATATACAAAACCAGGATGCCACCGTGATGTTGATAACTCATTTGCACAGGTTCCAAAAGGTCATTCGAATAATTGTTACGCTTCCGTAAAGAATGCGTTGGCTGCACTAAGGAATTTCATCTAACTTTGGCTGTAAGCACAACTGCTAACTTATTAGCTAACCTCAAACCTAGCCATAGAGAAGAGGGAGGGAGCATAAAAAGTAAAATGGAGAACCCATCAGAGCTCAACATTACATACTTGGTAACAATTTCACTGCGGTTACCAAGTCAAGTTCTGCAACAACCAGAATAGCAGGCAGTGAAATAGAACATTTGCTGCCTACATATTTTGCACCTGTGCAACTAGAAGAGATGCCGACTAAGGTTAATGACCTTGAAATCTTGCATCCTTAGAGTCAACGCCTGCTATTGCTTGCAAAAAAAGACGTTGCCGAACCTTTACCTACTTGCAGCATTATCTTTTCCAGTTACCTCTTCTGCACTATGCCTGAAATTAGGATTAAGATAGATAACCAGGTGAACTAAACAAGATAAGTATTTGAACTGATATCGTAGAGATTCGGTTTGGTTGAGCTCATACCCAGGACTACTCGAATCAGCTAATGCCGACGTTGTAAAATTCACCGTTAAAGATCGAAGTCAGGAATCTCAAAATCAAAGGTTTCATTTGGTTACCCGTCAGTTGAAGAGGTCGAAGCATCCACTGTAATTAACTCCTTTGACCCATCGGAATCAAACTCAAGCCTCCGTTTAACTTATTCTCATATGCTTGGCTTCTCAGCACCAGATTTCAGTGGAGAAGAAATTGAGTAGCTTCTTTTAGCAGTTAGATACTGCAAATTGCTCGGGGATTGCTATTTGCCTCGGTTTAATCAGATGAATTATCTCTCGAGAGCCACATTGTCGTCGGCGAGGTAGCGTTCTACAAAGATAGCTACCCGTACAGGAGTCGCCCTTTCCTTTTCCGAGATTCTCCGTCTTTTTCTGCTTGCTCGCGTCTATCTATTGCAGCCAAGAACGACAACAGCAACATGAACAAGATTGAAGAAGAACGAGAGAGATTCAATTGGGGGAAGACCATGGCGGAGTCTACGAAGAAGAGTGAAATAATTTTGGAGTGGAATTAAGGCGGAAAGTTTCCCCGTAATGATTCAGAACTTTTCAAAGCGAGCGCAAGGGAAGTATAAGCAACGGCAATTCAATTTTTCCCGCTACCATTAAACCAGCCCATAACAATAATGGGCTATTAGAGGCCGAGTAGGCCCAACGAATATGCTGGATGAGACTAGAAGGTAGGAGTATATTCGAGATAACCGGGCCCATTTGGGCCATGAAGCCAGATAAGTTTAGAAGCTGGTGGAGACTTCGTGCCACCTCATTCAAGAGCACTCCAGACTTCATCAGATTGTTCAGAAACCCATCTATAAATTCGGCGTTCATCGCCCTTGCAGTTCTTTAAACAAGAAAGTCGCGATTCATTAAAGAGTTCAAAGCTTTCCTTCCATCCTCTTCGTGTTGATTTCTCCTTTTTGGAAACTTGTCTTACAATGTCGATCATCAGGCGCAGCAACATCTTCGACCCGTTCTCTCTTGACCACTGGGACCCTTTTGATGGCTTTCCCTTCAACGTTCTCTCTGCTGTTCCTCGATCGAACACAATGAACGAAACCTCTTCATTCGCTAATGCACGGATTGACTGGAAAGAAACTCCTGAAGCTCATGTTTTCAAAGCGGATCTTCCTGGCGTAAAGAAGGAAGAAGTTAAAGTAGAGATCGAGGACGGCCGTATTCTTCAGATCAGCGGAGAACGGAGCAAGGAGCATGAGGAGAAGACCGACAAATGGCACCGCGTCGAACGCAGCAGCGGCAAGTTCATGCGCAGGTTCAGGTTACCAGAGAATGCCAAACTTGATCACATCAAGGCTTCGATGGAGAACGGTGTGCTCACTGTCAGCGTGCCTAAGGAGGAAGTGAAGAAGCCTGAGATGAAATCTATTGAGATCTCAGGCAGTGATGCGACTGCGGCGCACCATGGGCAGCAAACCATCACCGGAGGCAGCCATGGACATGGTCATGGGCAGCAGCACACTACCGAAGGCAGCCATGGACATGGTCATGGGCAGCAGCACACTACCGAAAGGAGCCATGGACATGGTCATGGGCAGCAAACCATCACCGAAGGCAGCCATGGAGGAGAGCAGGTAAATCTTTCACATGGTGTTGGTGTTACTGCTGCAGCTGGGGAGGGCGTCAGCAAAGAGGGACAGATCGCGCAGCAAACCCACTGAGATGATCGATGAGAACTGCAGAGTGGAAGTAAATAATCGCTCCCAATGGAATGGGAGCAGTCTCGCCGACGGATATCCGAGTGATTTGTGTGCTGTGTGTAATGTCTCGAGTGTGGTCATGTTAAAGAGTATGTTGTATTGCGTGCATATGCATGTTTGAGTCGTATATATGTATGTCGATTGTCTTTTAAGTTGTGACTAAGTTTGGTGCGCCGTGTTTTTTTTTTCTATTTGATGCTTCCAATTGTGCGTCTTCTGTTTTCTTCAGAGTTCGCCCTTAGGATAAGATTTGTTACAAAAGGCTATGGGGTGCGTTTGGAATTGTATGAATTTTTTTTAAAATAAAAAATATTTTTATTTATTTATTTTTAAAAAATTATAATAATATATAATAAAAAAATTTTATTATAGTAAAATTTTTATATATTATTTAAATTTTAAATAAATTTTTTAATATTTATAAGTATGTATTAAAAATTATAAAATTAAAAAAATTATAAAATAATTTTTGGTACGCACTGTCAAACGCACCTTAGGGCTAGACGTGGCTTTAAGAGGCGAAAAACACACTCCCATCGTCTCAATTTCAATAATTTTTAATTTAAAATTACTAAAATTATTTGTCGCAGAATTTTATTAAATTCATTTTCAAAGAAGTTCTAAAATCAAAAGGTGTCTACAGAAAACCTTACTCTGGGATATACGAAAGCAAGCTTCTGTAAGCTTTACCTTAAGAGAGTGGAAATCCGAAGTACGACTTGAAAAATGAGCAAGCCATAGTCTATTGTAATCGAATACATCTTACCTAAATTTTAAAAGATGGCAACAGTTGAACAGATAGTGAGCGAATACAATCATGAAAAGCTGGCAAGGGAAATTATGTTCATACAGGAAACTAGAACGGAGATATGCGAGTCTACGGGCTAACTGATGTCGACATATATACATCCCTATCAGTAAAGCAGATGGCTTCAATTTTGCAAGCTGTACCAGTAAGAGACATGGCTGAGTTAGAGTGGGCTCAAACTCCTACTGGATTGTTGGGTGTGCTGCTCTTGGCCTTCTTCCTGGATTCTGGAATGTACTTCCATCCGCGTTTGTTGACACCACTCATTTTAACTGGTGCTTCAGCTGCCTGTACACCTAGAAGTAGTCATCATTTACAGATTTGAGTATCATGGATCAAGAATATCCCCGCAAAGAATAGAGATCTTTATTGTGTCTCATATATCTTGCAAGCATTCAGAGACTGCTGTATTCATGTCATTGGCCATCACTTATTTTGATGAAAATATCTTTTGTCAATCAAATCAATGCAGTTCAAACTAATAAAGAGGAATGGACCAAGTGAGATAATAAGTTTTCAACTTACACATTCCAGATCAACACATTCTATATGCTAGAGCTAAGACCAGTTGGTGCTTCTAGGTCCCAAGTTCAATTGGAAGACCTGTATGGTGAAATATCCGCTATAAAACAGACACCACAACAGAATAGCACTCTCATGTACAACAAGTTTGACGATAGAAAGTGGTTCAATCCAGAGATAGAATGTTTGTTTTTTCATTACAGAGCTAGATTCAAACTGATCAAAATACAAATTAGATCAATTCAAGCTGAATCTGCTTATCTATCTTTATTTTTCTATGCTCTTTGCTGAAATTGTACCTTAAACTCTACTGCTAACAAAAACAATCCCTCCCCACAATCATACTTCATACTTCAAGTGCAAATCAAGCAGTGTAAAGTAACAAGATAGGGACTCAACATAGTTGTAATTATAGACAAAGTGCAAATTTCCTAATGTGATGCTTACATAATAGCTAACAGAGAAAAACACCTTAAATTGAACTTAAAATGATGATACATTCAGATAGACTTAAAATATTTGGTTTAGATCAGCAAAGTGAATTCCAGAATTCCAATGGTAGCTAAAATCAGATATATTCTCAGACAGCACACACAAAGTCACAATGCAGTTAAAGTGAAAGTAATCATATGACAAGAGAATTCCTATGACAGAGAAAGTGCAACAATTCAAAACAGGTAAGCGCCAATATAGACTGTAAAGTGAATCATAGTCCTAAAAATGTATAAAGCTGAATTGAAGCTTACCAGCTTTGTATCTAATTCCCCATGCCTTACCGTGCCTCCCATCCTATTCAATCATTCAAACACAAAGAATCATAAACGTATGGTTTTAGCATAACATCTACTTAAACAATAATTCAAACGATCACATTTCCACGAGATTAAGGTGTTCTAGAAGCAGCATCACAAGAATAAGTTTTTAACTCTAAACACAAACATCTTCTTGAGCCACAGCCACTTCTTCTTTAACAATAACTTGCTAAGAAAAATAAATCGCTGAAAACACTTTCTTAAATACATAAGAAAATCTAGTTTCATAAATACGACTTCAATCAACCAATCGAGACTTCTGAATTAAATTACCCAACATTGCAAGAGGAAAGAAGAAAACCTTGTAGAGATTGATCTTGGTAACCTGGTAGGACACATCTCTCCAATGTGTCTTGGCAAACTTGTACCCAATTCCCCAATCAGGCAAAAACTGCGCCACATCGAACAAGTTCTTCTTCTTCCTCCGCTTCGGCTTGCTCGCTTCCTCCGCCACCGCCGCCGCCGTCAGCGACAAACTGGAGCTCCCACTGAATGCTCTCACGAAACTGAACGATTGCCGGAGCAGTCCGATCGATCTCACCGTGGCGGCCATTGATTTCCTTCTCGCCACCAGGAATGACCGCTCGATTCGGAGAAGAAAACAAGGGATTAATAAAAGGGCTAAATGGGCTTACTAAATGGGCTTGTCAAATCCAAAGCGCTCAAGCCTATATTTTTCAAACCTGTTGATGGGCCCTTATCTAATAACCCGGACCACTACAATAATGGGACGATTCACAGACTTAATTAACTCTTGTCTCTTGCTTCGAAGTCCAGCTCATCAGAAACTGGAAAAACTCAAAATCACGTGCGGGCTCCACACGCGTGCTATAGATCGCATTATCCGATGAACATATCGAACGGTTAAGATTAATCCTGTTCCGCTTTACAGGTGAGTCAAAATTGCTTTTGACATTAAAGTTGAAACAACACTGCCGTTGTAGTAAGTGGGATTCTTTAATTCGCTTTGCTTTTTTTCTGCAATCACGAGTTTGTTGCGAGCAACCAATTAAGAACACAATCAGTAATCAATCGATCTATTTGATGGATTCAGGTTAGAAGCATTAACCTTGCTCACGAGTTCCTTCTGTTTCGATTTTGGTAGAAAAAAAGAAGTATGTGATTTGCTAGATTGTGGATTGGGGGGGAAAATGGTGAATTTCTTGTTGTTGTTTCTTGCTTTCAATCTCTGTTTACATGAAACCCTAGCTTTGGAATCGGTTTTTTCGTTCTCGTTTGAAAGATTTAAAAAGATTAATAGTACAAGTCTGGGGATTTCTCTGCATGGAGACAGTGAGATAAGAGATTCTGTCGTTTGGATTACCCGCAAAATGAACTCAAGCTCGGGGCAAATTGTTTACAAGAAACTGTTAAAATTCGAGGGAACGAATCCTGAGTTTTCTACCAGTTTTTCGTTTTCGATTTCTGGAGGAAATGGTGGAGCTATTTCTTTCTGGATGGTTCCAGAAAGTTCTAAAGCTGGGTTTTTGAAGGGGGTTTCGAGTGGGCTTACTCCCAAAGTTGTATCAGTTGAGCTCAATGGATCGATGGCATCGAAGAATGTATCTGAAAATCAACTGGAGCTTAGCATTGGTAACCAAATTTCTGTGGAAAGTCGTAATCTTTCGCATGTTTTGAGTAGTGGAGAGAAGTTGCGTTGCTGGGTTGATTATGATGGTGGACTGAAGAAGGTAGAAGTCAGATTAGGCAATTTCAGCTCTTCAAGGCCATCTGTATCGGTGATATCGTATTTGATTGACTTGTCAAACTTGTTCTGGAGGTCCAAAATGATTGTGGGTATAAGCTCTTTGAGCAAGAATTCGAAAATCACCGTCTATTCATGGAGCTTTATCACTAAGCATGGTGCCCCTTACCTTATGCATTCTGACCCACTAAATCCTCAGTCATTTCCAAGTGTTCCCGATACGAAACCATCGGTGCCTAGTAAGCAGGGCTTCCCATGGATAATTCTTTTAGCATTAGCGTTTGGCGCTGCTTGTGGAGCAATGGTGGCTTTCTTTGTGACATTAATCTGTTCCAGGGTTGTTTGCCACCGTCCAGTTGCTCCTGTGGAGTATCCCGTACACCCAGTGGACTTGGGGTATGAGAAGGTCGTACTTGTGCAAGGTAAAGCTGTTGAGCCGACCAAAGAAGGAGCATAGAGGTCAGGATGTTGTCTTTGATGTAAATTTCAGTATGATGGTATTCTGTTGTTATCTAAAAACCATTTAGAATTTTATGTTTCGACTTTGATGGCAAGAGTAGCTTTTGGTTCAAAACCATCCAAATGGCTATGCTTTCCATCAAAGAATGACATCTGTTTTCCCATTGTTTGAGTAGCTCAGGTGTGAAAGCTTAAAGTGTATTGTTTTGTTTCGGTCAATTGCAAGTGTTACTTGTTGTTTCTATGTCTTTCGAGCTAATATGTTCCTTGCTACACTGCAGTCTGTGTTAACCTTAGAAGATACATGTGTTCTTCACTTCATACCACATTTAGTTCTTGTTTAATGTAGTGTCTAGTCAACAGGCTTTGATACGGTATTACCCATTTGGAGCCTGAGCTTGTGCGTCTTTCAGTCAACTAAAGTAATGCGCATGCTTACGTCTTCAATACAAATGTAAATCTTGCTCTACATGGTTGGCAGTGGGTCTTAGATTGTAGAGATGCTCAATATTAAAGATTTGTATTTGCGAGAACATTTTGCATCATTCAAGCTGGATACCTTTGCTATTTCTTTGTGATGGCTCCGTAGCTCTAATGCTGCTTTTACCTTTAGCTTCTATACAACAATGCTTCATCTGTTATCCTACCGCAAATCATGATATAGAAATCTGTTTTGGAAGCGATTGCTTTTGCAATTGGTGATGATTGTAGTTTTTAAAGCAACAATTGGCATCAATTGTGCTTGCTTTTTAATGTACAATGTCAATAAAGTATTGTTGCACGAATATGCCTTTCGTTTTTTTTCTAAGTTGCTTTCCAAATTCTTAGATGCATTTCTCAAAGATATACCAATGCCTTTATCTTCCACATTTCATGATCAATATGATTGCATTACTTAAATGACAAATAGAACTCTCAATTCATAACTCCTAGCTCAGCTCGGAGATTTATGTCTGTGTTGACTGTTTTGCGGATGATGATACGAATCAAAGGAAGACGCCTTCTTTTCTCTGTGCTTTCTGAAATTACCCTAGATTTCCATTGCCTGCAGAACAGTAGAACACTGCTTTGATAATACATGCTGAAAGTTTTGAAAATTGTGGTTTGATTTTTATTGTAAAGTACCAAACTATAATGGTACAAGTCTTTCAATTAATCATACAACTGTAAAAGAAGAACGAGTGTAGTTTTCTTTATATGCATACTGTTCTTTCTTTCTATCACGAGGTCTGTATTAATATAAGCTCTTTCTTTCTCCCTCTATTTATGTTCCAACTTTCAACTTTAAATTGCTCTGTTCATGAGAAGCTTCTTCAATTTCAAGCTGAATTTGATGAAATCATGGTGGCATTTTGAAATTAGCACAAAGACTTTTGGGTTGACCAGTCAGGTCAAGTTCAGGCTCAAATTTTGATAATATTTACGAGTGCGTAGCAGAGACATCTTATTTTTTTTATTCACGTCATATCATTTTACTCCATAGTGCATTAGTCATAGACAAATTATTTAACCTTACTATCATAATCATGCAAGTGTCAAAAGTTAAATTCTCGCAAATCATTCCCTCTTATTTTAACCAACACAAATCATAATCATTAGACCCGTATCTAGAAAATCCCCAAAGGATACGTTCTTCTATCAAATCATTGAGCACCATCGCTTGAATAATTGAATCTAAACACAACGATAAACAATACAATTCAATTCAAACTTCCGCAGAGTTTTAGCTTACATAGATACACAAATCCACCACTTTCATTCTCTTTTTGTCAACATAAAAGTCCATCTTGAATTGATTTCTCTCCAATAGCTTTCAATCTTTGATCGATTGATTCCTGCTCACGCTGCAACCTTGAAGTGCACGCTTTATTGTTACAGAAAGCATATTATTTGCAAAGATTTAGTTTTCATACAAATAAAAGTCTGATTTATTTATTATAAATCTAATTCAGGGTAGTGTAACCAGCGTAGCAGCAAGATTCACGGTCTCCCTGTTTATTTCTTTTCTTTGTTGTTGCTGAATATAGGCATAGATTGATAGGTAGGAGAGGGGTAGAAGAGTTGTGATTGATTGAATCTTGTTGCTTGGGGCGGCAGAGTAGTTTGGAGGAGAGTTGGTGTGGGTGGCCCCTCGTCACCGTCGGTGACTCTTCTCCTCCTCCACTAACTCCATTGATACAACGGCGGAGAAGGAGAAGAAGTTCCCGGGATGGCATCTACCGTGGCCGACGTGGACCTCGAGGAGAAGCTCGGGCAAGAAGCACAAGAAGAAACCGCTCACCAGATTAGCCATGGTATATTATTATTTCATTCAATTGATAGATTTTGTTAATCTCATGCATTGCCATTTGTTTCAAAATAAACAAAGGAAGAGTGGTTTTTTAATATGTTTTTCCTATCGTTTATGTGTAGTTGTGGAAGAATCTCCATTTTCAATGCTTCATTATTTCTATTTGGATGTTTTCAGATTCCGGTGCAGCAAACATAAAAAATTGTGTTTTAATATTCTTTCAATTTAATCATCAATTGAGAAGAAGGCGTTGACTTTTTATATTATTCTGTATTTGACAATCTGCTCAAAGGTTGACATTGCGTTTAACTGTGACGCAGTTGTTAACTTTGTTTAAATGAAAATTTGAGGAACAGGTATGCTTATGTTTCTATGATTAGCAAAGTTTTTAATCTGCTTCTGGACTATGTTAGGATCATTTAGGGTAGAGTAAGAGGTAAATTTCTTTGGATCGGCAGTACTAATGTGTGTACTATACTTTATTTAGATCCCTGGTATCAGGTTGGATTTGTGCTAACCACTGGTATCAATAGCGCATATGTATTGGGATACTCTGGATCTATCATGGTGTCCTTGGGCTGGGTAGCTGGTGTGGTTGGTTTGCTCTTGGCAGCTGCCATATCCCTCTATGCTAATATGCTTGTTGCTCGCCTTCATGAGGTCGGTGGGAAGAGGCATATACGATATAGAGATCTTGCTGGACATATCTATGGTATGTTAGTTTGTACACATAATTTGACATATGTGCGTATTTTCCTTACGCATAATTTGACAGGAAGAGTATTTTTATTTAGAAGCAAACTGTCCTAGGATTAACCTACAATGATAAGCATGCTATTCTAAATTTTGCAGGTAAGAGAATGTATGCTCTGACTTGGGGACTACAATATGTTAACTTATTCATGATTAACACTGGATATATCATATTGGCTGGGCAAGCATTAAAGGTATGGCAGTTTCTTTTAACCATGACAACTTAAATGTTAAGAGATTTAAAGAAGTGTTGATGCTCATTTTCTTTTTCCTTAAAAATGATGCTTTATTGGGCATGTCGGTTATCTAAATGATGGTTACCATACTTATCCCAACGCAGGCAACGTATGTGCTCTTCAGGGACGACCATGTCTTGAAGCTCCCATACTGTATAGCTATTGCTGGACTTGTGTGTGCCATGTTTGCCTTTGGCATACCTCATTTATCAGCTTTGAGGGTATGGTTGGGAGTTTCAACATTCCTTAGCCTTATCTATATTGTTACAGCATTTGCGCTGTCGCTCAGAGATGGTAATGCTCAGACCCTTTTTTTTCCTTTTTAGAAGAGCTCATACACCTTCTAAATATTATGCATAAGAAATCTTAAACTTGGAGCCAATATGTCTTTTCTAAATGAAAATTAATTTGCCTGCCTTTGTAATGTACATGATTGGACCTAACTTTTACTAGAGTGCATTCTTCCTTTTGCTGCATTATTGAAACCTCCAAAAGATCCTTCATAATGTACTTATTTTGCATGCATTGCAATGTGAAGTTCTTTGCCCTGACACAGAGGTTTACATACATGGATTCATTATTGCTTACATATGTATCTGGCGGTGTAGGAATAAACTTACCCGCTCAAGATTACAGCATTCCAGGGTCAAGCACTGGCAAGATTTTCACTACTATAGGTGCAGTTGCCAGTTTAGTATTTGCGTACAACACTGGGATGCTTCCAGAAATACAGGTATGACAACAAGCCTGCTGTTGGAATGTTACCTACCTTTCTTTTAAGATATGACAAAACTTGGTGAAAGAAAAGCACGTTGTTGTTTCTTTATCTATTATTACTGACAAGAAAGAGTTATATTGAATTTTCCTTTGCGACATGCTTGGATATCTTTAGCGTGCATCTTTCTTAATATGAGCTTGGTATATAGTTGTAGTTCCTGTTATCAGAAACATCTTTTCTGCGAATTGCAGGCTACGGTGAAGCCACCTGTTATCAGAAACATGGAAAAGGCACTTTGGTTCCAGTTCACTGTTGGTGGCTTGCCTTTATATGCTGTCACATTTGCGGGGTATTGGGCCTATGGTTCTTCAACTTCAACATATCTTCTTAGCAGTGTGAGTGGTCCAGTTTGGTTAAAGACAATGGCCAACATTGCAGCATTTCTACAGACGGTCATTGCTTTGCACGTATGTCCCCTTCATCCTTTTTTTCCAATTATTCTCTAGTTTCAATCTTTCGACCCACTGCAATACAGTCAGTCCTTTGATGCGTTTGCATTCCTTTAGCTGATATATGCTCTTGCTTTCAGATATTTGCTAGCCCGATGTATGAGTACTTGGATACTAGGTACGGGAAAGCAAAAGGTCATGCATTCTCTTTCGAAAATCTTTCTTTCAGAATCCTTGTAAGGGGAGGCTACCTCAGTATAAACACTCTGGTTGCTGCCTTGCTGCCTTTCCTAGGAGACTTCATGAGCTTGACAGGAGCCTTGAGCACTTTTCCTCTCACGTTTGTACTTGCAAATCACATGTACGTTACGGTGAAGAAAAATGAAATCTCAGCAGTGCAGAAGGGATGGCACTGGTTAAACGTCACGGGTTTCAGCTGTCTAGCATTAGCTGCTGCGGTTGCAGCCATAAGGCTTATCGTCGTCGACTCGAGAAACTACCATGTTTTTGCCGATCTCTGAAACTTACCAACTCGTCTTGTATACTTATTTCTTTTCGACTTTGAACTTTTACATTATTTTTGAAACGGAAATGGTGGCGCAGAGTAACTTTATTTATTATGTACGTGAAGAGCTTGTTGTCAACATGATACATGCAAAAGTAATTGTACAAGTTAAAAACAACTTTTTGGTATCTTTTTGCATTTTAGAACCCCTAAAAAGCATGATACACAAAATAAGGACGACAATTGGAAATCAAGAATATTTGTTTTAGATACAACAATTTGATTAACCGCCAATCTAATTTAGTCTCGTAGTTTCACGGTCTCTTTAAATTTTATTATCTTTCCAGAAGGGATGTTGAGCTGCATGCATGAAGATTGAAGAAGAAGAAGAAGGTTGTTTCTTCTGAAGTAAAACAAAAAATAAACTAAATTTACTGATAATGATAATGGAGCACCGCAGCAGGGATAAGAGGCAAAAATCGTACAAGTTTTGATAGACGTTGTTTTAATAGATAGTAATTGTTTAAGTACCTCAATTGCAAACAGCAAAGTTTTGGACTTGTTTATGGGCTGGGCCATAACCACTAGCCGTTCAAAATGCCCAAGAGCGAGTTGTTATAATAAGTGCTCGTCTTTGGTGTTTAGGTTTTTTTCTAGTCGTTGCGCCGCAGAGCAGTTTCTTCTTTCCCGCCGCCGTCGTTGTTGCAGAAGCTCGGTTAACGAAAATGGTGAAGGGAAGGCAAGGTGAGCGCGTTCGACTCTATGTACGTGGAACAATTCTCGGTTACAAGAGGTAAACAGCTGATCGATTTTCAATAATTAATTATTCCGCGATTTAACTTCTGTTTCTCTGATTAAAGTTTTGGTTTGATCTGTGTGGATTAGGTCGAAATCGAACCAGTACGAGAACACATCTCTGCTGCAGATCGAGGGAGTTAACACGAAGGAAGAGGTAGCGTGGTACTGCGGCAAGAAGATTGCTTATGTTTACAAGGCGAAGGTGAAGAAGGACGGGACTCACTATAGATGCATCTGGGGAAAAGTTGCTCGCCCGCATGGCAACAGTGGTGTTGTGCGCGCTAAGTTTCGGTCCAACCTTCCACCCAAGTCCATGGTTAGTACTTACTAGAACGATTGATTCACAAACTTTTGATTTTGTTACATTTTGAGATATTGAGATTTACTTTTAGCTTATTGTTTGTGGTTTGGTTGTTGATGCAGGGAAGGAAAGTTAGAGTCTTCATGTATCCGAGTAACATCTAAGGTGAGATTTTTCTTTGGTCTTAGCATGTTGCTCTGTTGTTAGTTGTTGTTTTGTTTGGAGAGCTATATGTTTTATGGTAATGTTTGAATTGATGAGTTCTTGTCGTTAGCTCAACGAGCTTCATGCTTTATTGTCAACCTCAAACAAGTCTAATTACTGCCTAACTATATGCAGTTCGTCGTTCTAGGTTTTCCTCCAATGATGTCTTTATAGAAAACTGGAAACTTATCAGGCTTGCACTTCACATAAATGGTTTGAGTGTTAGTTTTTGTCTGCACTATGAGGTTTCTGTATATAATAAACTTGAGCATCAAGTATTAACTTCAACTAGAAGCTCCTGAAAGTCTGATGTAATGCTTATGTTAGTACTGGGAGACTTCCTAACAAGTGTTTTTGTTTTTGGTTGAAAATTAAGTGTTTTGTTTGCGAACATGATTGCTACATATTCATTGATTAGATTACTAAACTAATTTATAATTATTTCCAAGTTATGTTGCAATTTGAAGATGCCGAACTTGATAATGAGTAAAATGACTTTGGGGTTTGAATGAAACATTTGCTGTGTTTAACCTAGCTATCGCTGTAATTGTTCTAATGCTATTCGAAAACAGTAGAACAATCATATCAAACCTATACATGTTGATTCTACTCAGAACGCTTGATATGTGTAGTCTGCTACAGCTCACTAGGATATGAGGATAGTAGCATTATTCAATGTTTGATCAGTCATTTTAACTAGCATAGGCTCTTGGAAGCTCTAAAATGAGGTTTATGTGCTGCTTAATCAGTCTCATATCAGTGCTCCAATGTCTTTCTAACATACTTGTTTACTGCTGCATTCTTTCTTCCTTGAAAGGTATTCGTGCTTGTAGAGCCAATCATACTTGACAGTATATGATGATTCTTATCTACTCAATCTCTCTTGTTGCATCAAGATGTTTTATTTAACTTTTACAATATTTTTGCTGTCTATTCAGATCCTTCATTTGGAAGGTTTCATAAGGAGCTTAAGAGTTGATTTGCTGCAACTTTTGAGTATTGGAGAGCCTTCTGTACTCATTGTACTAGAATTTATTTTTGTTATCTTCAGTAGAAAAGTGAACTTTCAGTTTTGTAGCAGGAGAATCTATGGTATAATCTATTAGATGTTTGTTTATGTATTTGGAGTACCCATCTTAAATATTGTTGTTTCATGAGATGTTTTTTGAATTTAAGAATAGTTTGGGATGGAATTTCCCCTCCATATCTTTTTGGTTATGTATGGTTAATATTGAAAACTCAGCTGTATTCATGTAAAGTTGTTTTTACTTTTTTCCTTGATATGTTTAAACATTTTAAAGTATTTTCTGAGTGCTTAGTATTTATTCTCAATGCCAATGCTATAGTTGTGAAACTTGTATAAGGCTCGAATTTTTCACATTGTAAAAGCTCTAGCTGAGCTTGGTTGCAGGTTGTACCTGATCTGATCCACATGTGAAGACTTTATTTTGCAAAGAAATTGGCGATACTTCAGAAGAAGCATTCATCTGTACAACACCTTTCTCACTTTACGACGACATCTAATTCTCATTGGATATAAATTATTATTACTATCACCAATAATCCTTGCATGAACAAGTACCGCTGTCAAAGTGATGGAATCTACTAGAATCTCTGACAATTATCCTACGCTCAGTGATCTTAGATACGAGCTTAATTATGGCATGGCAATCACCACAAACACGAAGGTTCTTCACTATTTGGATCTCAATACCTGGAACAGTATTTAGGAGAGCAAATGTTATAGCCATCCTCTCGCTGTGGCTGTTCAAGAACGATTCTTTCTCCTCCTCCTCTACCTCGAAAAGCACCCAGTTCTTGTCTGGAACATATCCCATTTTCTTCATCCTCTCATGCAGGTTATTCCATAAAGATTGCATGCTATCATATTGAGGATGAGATTGATCGCCCGCTGTAAACGCATGAATTCTGTTCTTTATCTCTACCCAGCTGCATCCTGGCTTTTTATTTAAACGTGCAATATCCATTGTCTTCCTTATTAACCCGGCATCTGCCCACCTTCCAGAATGAGTATATATGTTCGAGAGAACAACATAATGAGCAGGGTTCCCAGGGTCCAATTTGATCAACTGATCAGCTGCAATTTCTGCCAGTTTCACATTAGAATGAGTTCTACATCCGCCTAGTAATGCTCCCCAAACTGCGACGTCAGGCTCCATCGGCATACTTTGAATCCAGTCCCAAGCTTCATCTAAATGACCAGCACGGCCCAACATATCCACCATGCAAGCGTAGTGTTCCAAGTTTGGTTCAGGATGGTGTTCGGATCCCATGGATGTAAAGATTCTTCTTCCTTCAGCAACTAAACCACCATGCCTGCATGCAGATAACGCACTGAGAAAGGACACAGAGTCGGCTCTGATGCTGCTGTTTTTCATCTGTGTAAATAAAGCAACAGCATTTTCAGCATGCCCATGGATCCCATATCCTGTGAGCATTGCATTCCAAGATACAACATCTTTATAAAGCATGCCCTCGAAAATGTTCCTTGCGAGGTCCATACGTCCGCACTTGAAATACATATCAATGAGGGTGTTCCCAACCTCCAAAAAAGACTCGAAACCAGTTTTTACTGCAAATGAATGCAGAGCTTGGCCTCCTTTTAAATATGCCATATAGGCTGTCGCCGGTAGTATGCTTATTATAGTAACTAAATTGGGCTTAACATTAGTAGCTCTCATTTGAAGGAAGGTAAGTGTTGCTTCTTTTGCATACCCATTGTGCATGTATCCGGCAATCATTGTGTTCCAACAGACGGCATCACCATGAGGCTTATTCATGGAGAATAAATACTCTGAAGAAGAAATATCCCCACACTTGAGATACATATCAATCAAAGCATTTCTGACATGGACATCAGACCCAAAGCCGTGCTTTATAACCATTCCATGTATACATTCACCACTATCAAGGGCATTCAGTAATGCACAAGCTGGAAGCACACCAACCATGGTACCATGATCAGGTGTTCTCCTGTAGTTGTTAACTGATGAAACATCCATAAAGCATCATCTGCATCTCCACTTTGTGTATACCCACTGATCATGGCATTCCAAGTTATGACACTTTTGTGATGCAGACTATCAAATATCACATGAGCTGAGGCAAAGTCTCCAAGTTGAGCGTACATCGCAACCAGAGCAGTTCCAACAAAATCTTCCAAATTAATGTTGTACCTCAGGATGTAACCATGTAAGGTTTTCCCTAGCTTGAGGTTTACCAAGTCGGCACAAGCTGGGAGCAGACTGACAATCGTGACAACATTTGGTTTCACTCCTACTGATTGCATACCTTTGAAAAGAGAGATAGCTTCTGTTGATCGGTCTGATTGAGTCATTGCTGAAACCATCGCTGACCAAGCAACTATATCTCTTTCTGGCATCTCGTCAAAGATTGATTTTGCTTTCTCTACCTCTCCGCATTTTGCATACATTGTGACCAACATTGTCTTGGTAGTAACATCACAATGTATCTGTTGCTCAATGATGTGACCATGAATGTCGATCCCCTGCTCGAGATCCCCAATCTCTGCTGCAGCTGAAAGAGCACTGACAATTGAAACTTGATTGACTTTTACATTCTCCCTCCTCAATCTATCAAACAGCTGCAGAGCTTCTTCAAACATACCATTATAAACATAACCTGATATCATGGTTGCCCAAGATACATCATTCCTGGCATCTGACATCCCATCGAATATCTGGTGAGCAGTATCGGGTCTACCACATTTTGAATAAGTATCAATTAAGCCGTTTGACACTTCATCAAAAAGCCATCTCCTGATCACAAACCCATGAATTGCCTGGCAGAGGAGTAATGCAGCAAGCTCACATACAGCCGGGAACAAATTAAGAATAGTAACAAACCCAGGCTCCAAATTCACAGACTGCATCTTCCTAAAAAGACCCAAAGCTTCATACGGATAACTGTTCTGTGAGAACCCAGCAATTATCACATTCCAAGTGACAACATCTGACCGCGGCATATCCTCAAACAGTTCACGTGCAGTACGAATCATTCCGTGTTTCGCATACATATCAACAAGTCCTGTCCCAATAAACACATCACCAATGAGTCCTCCTTCAACAATATCTCTATGAACCTTGATCCCAGTCTCCGAATCGAAAGCTCCAGCACAAGCCTTGACCACAAAGGTGAATGTGTAGTTGTCCGGCTGCAGTCCTCGGCGGAGAATACCATCGTATAATTGTATTGCTTCAGAGTGTTTCCCATTTCTAGTATAGCATCTTAGCATTGAATTGCATTGGATTAAATCTGGGTTGGTAATTGAATTAAAGACGGAGAGAGCAAAATCTGGTTTCTGTAAACAAGAGTAAGAATTTATGAGATGGAGGGAGAGATCGTTCAAACAAGGTACGAGTCCAATGACGATGAGTCGTGCGTGTGTTTGCAGAAGATTCGGCAATTGTTTGCATGAACGAATCAGATCAGTACAGTTGTGTGCTATTGTTCTTGCTTTTGTTGTTGAGTTGAAGCGTGGAAAAATGGCGCTAGCGCTCATGGTACGTTCAAATTTTGAGGAGAACAAAGCAGGTCTTGTAAAAGATTTTTTTTTTATAAATTTCATAGCAGGCTGGCCAACTATATAATTGGTCCGCTCCAGATTTTGCGTTTATGATTGCAGGCCCATTTAAGGTAAGGATAAGAAAAGTGGGCCCACATCACCGGCCTGGATGGAATTTATTAGTATCGTTTAATTCGTGTCGTCTTGTTACTGAAATGCACCACCGTTCGCTAACGCTCAATGCCCTCTGTGATCGATCGCCGCAATCTTTACTCCACTGAAATACTTTCGGCGCCACGCTATGAAAAAGGAGAGAACAATTTGTTGTTTTGTTTGTTGCTTTGCTAGCTTGCTACTTCTGAATGATTTATTTTATCAGGATGATAAGGAGCACAATGTTAATGTGCTAGTCAACTTACTCATACTACCGAAGTACAAAGTGGATCTTCACTTCTCTGCTGATTACTGGTTTGTTCTTCTTCTTCTATGCAATTTTCTTTCTTTATTTTTATTGGTAGTATTTCAATCGAAAGCTTTTCGCTTGTTTTAATGTATAATACTTCTGTAGTTATCTGTTCTATTAGATCATGTTTTCTGAATCTTTTACTTTTGCAGAACATCCATGGAAGAATATCACAGATCAAGAACTGAAATCTGTTTCAAGATTTCTCTGTTTTTACTGTTATTACTGGAAGTTACAGTCAAAAGCAATTAAGGAAAAGATTCGACGTATTTGATCGGAATTGGGAGCTATGATATCACCGGACCGGCGGCAGACGTGAACATGATGGGACACGCTAACGCTGAGCAGATTGCTTCCGGAGTTCATTTCAGGCTAAAAGCTCAGATGTTTTATTGTAGCTGAACCAAGGTCCTAATGGAAACCGTGTGGCTTTTGTTAATCTTGACGCTTGCATGGCTTCTCAGCTTGTCATTATCAAAGTTCTTGAAAGATTTGAAGGAAGGTTTATTTCTTTCTTCTTTTTTGACTTTATTCTTCTCTAGTTTGCCTATCTACTGAGGGTTCTTTCAATATGCTAGGATTCAGATTGCAACTTTGATCAAGTATGTGTTACTTCAATGATTTGAAGATTTTCTTTTCTTTGCTGTTTGTGTACTCTATTAGATGTGTGGAACTCGGAGGACAATTTTGACTTGCATTGATTAATGTTCTTGTTTAGCACTATATGTAGCACCATCTACTGGCTCCTTCTCAACATTAGAAAGCAAATCTCCTACTGGTATAGTGATGCAACTTGTTTTTGAGTTGTTCTTCTTATGATTGTTTTCGGCTAAGCGG
This sequence comes from Acanthochlamys bracteata, assembly GCA_019914995.1. Taxonomy (NCBI): domain Eukaryota; kingdom Viridiplantae; phylum Streptophyta; class Magnoliopsida; order Pandanales; family Velloziaceae; genus Acanthochlamys; species Acanthochlamys bracteata. The sequence goes on along the minus strand of CM034138.1, from coordinate 127,603 downwards.
ACTCTACTTCATACACATATTGCAGAGCTTTCTGGAAGTAGTAATCTGATACTTCCTGTTCCTGTGTTAACTGTCATCAGTAGAGGAAAGCATGCTGGAAATAATCTTGCTGCCCAAGTATGACCCGTCTTATTCAGGTTACAGAATCACTTTGATGAACTATGTGATTGCGCAACTATCAAATTATTAGCTGCCTGCTATGTTACTTATGTGTCCCTTTTGAATGCATAAACCTTTTCCTTTGCTTCCCATTTGTTGTAGGATATGCTAATGACATGCCGAGGCTATGAACCATTATAAAAGCAAGTGTTTCAATCTGTTAGCACATTCTAGTATGTGTGTCTGCATAATCAGCATGGCTCACAAGGCTGCTTCTGCGAAATATATGTCACATTTCAATAAATATTTTACTTATCTAGATTCCACCATTATGTTTGAACTATTCTGTTTATAGTTCAATGCAATCAATGCTCCTCAAACTATAAATCTTCACTTAAATTGTGATCAATCAAATCAAATTCTATAACAATATCACAAGCAAATGTCATGGTAAATGCTTGCCCTTTTGTGCGACAATTATTATCTTAGAGACCAGCAAGCAGATTACAGCTTTGATTCGTTTAACTTCATTTTATTTGAAGTTTGATTGTATGTAAGGTCATACTCTAGTCACTGGTTTGATATGGCTTTAATTGATAATCAGGAAATTATGACTTACCAATCAGGCAAATAGCTTTGAAGAGACTGCAAATGGGTCCTGAGACTTATCTACATTTGAAGGTATATTCATGTAACTGTGGTGCTGTCGTCTATAGTCACTATAATATTGTAACTCTTTTTGTTTTCTTTCAAACTATTACTTGAGTATGCAATTATCTTTCTTCCCGACAATCTTCAACAGCATTGCATTTGCATTCTGTACTCCGCAAGGAGTTATGCTCGATATTTTAATGACTTGGCCCAAGCTATTATTACAGAGAAATATGGTCCAATGAGTACCAATGTTTGCAGCAGCATCATAGGAATTGTGCCAAACTTGTCAAGGTGATTTTCTAATGGGTACTTCATGTGCCTTCTGGAGAGACGTCTCTTAGCATTGATTTAGTTTCTTCAGAGCAGCGTAAGTATAATATTATGTCAAGTACTGAAGCTTTATTCGTTGTTCCTCCTTTCATTAGTTTATTTATAGTTGAAATTGATTATGGAGTGAACTGAATAGTAGCTTCTGTGAGCTATGAAAGATTGGAAGAAAGGATTCATTTTTTGCACCCCATAAAGTTTAGGTGCTTATCCAGATAGAGAGAAATTATGGAATAATCTTGAGTTTCTTACTTGTTGTATAGTTAGTATCCTGAAATTTGCAAATTCCAACTTTTCTCAAGTTGGAGTTGAAAGCGCAGTGATGCCGACTATTGTGGCTTGTTGTGTTCATTTCATTTAAGATTGTCCTGTTGGTATAATGGTGCAGAGGCTATCCTATAAGAATCTGGTGTGAAATCTTGTTGTATATAATATTCGAACGTCTTTATAAACTAAAAGCTAATGCCTATTGTTATACGATAAATACACGCGTTCACAGAAAGAAAGCAGAAACTCAATTTGAGTCGACAAACGAGTAAAACAACCGTAACCGGAGGAAGCTCCTCTGTTTTTATCAGAGCCAGGTTTCGATCCTGGGACCTGTGGGTTATGGGCCCACCACGCTTCCGCTGCGCCACTCTGATTTTGTTGGACAAAGAAAGATTTAGATGTATTTTAAGTGAGTGGAACTCCACTTTCTCCTGCTAGAATTAGAGTTTCACTCACTTCCTTTGTTTCAATTACAAATAGAACTGAGAACTCGAGTTCCTAGTTCTATACAAGTGGAACTCAAATTCTACTATATATTTTCTTAAAATTCACTTTCAACCCACTTTAATAATCAATTAAAATATAAAAATTAAACTCTACTTCTAACTTATTTTTCAAAAAATTTCACTTTCTATTTTTCACTTTCACGTAATTCAATTACGGATATTTAAAACACGCTCTTAGCTATAACTAGCGAGAAGCAGTTGGAACGCTTTCCACAGCGTTACTGGCGGCATCACAACCAACCATCGAGCAAAGGCATGGTATCTAGAAGAACACAAATCATAATTTTAATTTCGATTCATAGAACCAACATCATCTCAATCAATAATGATCAATCACGTTTCCTCTTTATCATTGTTACATTGATTTTATAGCTTATAATACACACCTATAATATTACAAGATAACTTCAATGACCAAAGATGAGTGTTGCATGAATGCTTCGAAGTATTCCCCATTTCTGAAACTTTTATCTTCTTTGATGAGGTCCAGGTACAATGAGAATGAAGCATCAACCACATTGTTGCCAAAGCCCAATACTAAACTGACATCATAACTAAGAAAGTGATAAAACAACACTAGGGCAGTTTATCTCAGAAGACAGCAAAGCAGCCTTGCAAAATGAGTGGTTTATTTCAAAGAAACTTTCTACCCACAATGTTATGTAATAGTGAAAATCTTATTTCCTAGGATTGACACGAATTTGAAGCAGACAGACTGATAAGAACAAAGAATTTATAAAACAAAACTTTTCTAAATAAAAATATTTAAAATTTTTATGAAAAACGAATTTATTTTTTATTAAAGAAATAATATATATAAAAATTTTACAAATATATTTTTTTATTCTTTTCAAAATTTTAAAATTATTATATAAAATATTATATAAAATTTGTTAAAAAAATATGAAATGTTATGTTAGAATGAAGCTCAACCAAACGTTCCTAGGGTAGATTCCCTTGTAGGCCATTCCTCTTACCAAGAAGCATACAAGTGGTTTTCAAATTCGATGTCACCATCGAGACAAAACTAACGCTAACAAGTTTAGGAAGGTATGAGTTTGACAAAAAGTAAAATAAACCTTGAAGTTACAGTAAGCTCTAGGTTTCTAAAAGTACATCCTTCGCATGACTTCGACTTGAAGCATATTAATAGTCAGCTTTAGTTGTTTTGCCACGGTAAGGCCAAGATGCAGATGATCTATGCTGATTTAGAATGGAAGACGGAAAATTGGACTTAATTTCATGCTGATCTATGCTGACATAGAGAATTACCCCTGGCATGGGTATAGCCAAGAACACTTTTAAGAACTTTTGCAACAATCATATAGATAACAATCAAAGAGAACATTTGCTAGGAGATTCAACATTTTATAATAACACAATGAAAGGCACAATCGTTCATTAACCTTCCCTAGGCTCCTATTAGAAACGACGTTGTTCACTCCAGACATTTACCAGAGCAAGTAAGAGACGGCGCCCGTAGCCCGTTACCTTCTGGACAGAGTAGCATTCCACGTTCTTCAACACTGGTTAAGCTCCCGACCTTCAATTAGCAAAACATTTCCATTCTTCAACAATAAATCTCAACAAAGCAAAATAAATTAAAAGGCAAGAATTCAGAGGAAGTTGTAGCAATATCATGGATGGCACAGTTCTAGCAAAAAATCGAATGCTGGTGGAAGCAATTTAGGCTGCTGCTGATGCTGGGAAAACGCGAACTCCAACCTTGCTGTTCCATCTCTACTTCCTGCAGCAAATCTCAGTTGGCACAAGCCTTTTTGACTTTCACCCGTATTTAGAAAAGCCATCTCTCTTTGCCAGCTAGAAACAAATCCAAATGAATTGTCACCATGAACAGAATATTCCGGTAACGATCACAGATTGGAGAACTTTTTCTGCAATTTCATATCTTGATTGATCAATCGATAATGGTAATGAAACAGTGATCTAATCTATCCTAGATTCGTAGCTACAAGATGAAACGTGGAATTAGAACTACAATTTGGGAACAACATAGACTCTAGCTCTAACAATGGCTCCATTTCCAAGTTTAAACCCAGGGGAAACACCAAACCCTACTACCCAGCCGGCCGGAACTTTGCCGCTACTGGCGAACCTGACTACAGTATCCATATACTCAGGCTGAAACTCCGCCTGTCTGCCTGCCTCGAATTGTGCTGGCAGCGGATCGAGAGCGAATGCGAGCAAATGTAGCAGCCACACGGATTTCGCTAGTTGTAAGAAATCGCCGTAAAATGCTGTTCTAGGGTGCCCGCCGGCGATTACTAGCTTCCGTTGCTCTGTTCCGCCGCCGAAAAGTGATTCTTCCATCTTCGCGTGAACGATGGAGAGGTATTTCTTCGCAGCAAAACGCCCAAACTGGCACTCCGGCGTAATTCCGAGCAACTCTGTCGGGTCCATGCCACGCATGTTGAAGAACTGAGCGAGGCATTCGTGCCGGTGCTCCGCCGGATTCAGCAGCGACGTTAGTGTTCCTTCAATGTAGAACGTCTCATTCTCGAACCCATCGAACATTCTCCGGTTCACATACGCCTCTACCGCGTGCTTCGCGAGCTGCGGCGAGAGATCTAAGGAGCAGTTGAAGTCTCCTTCAACGATCGATCGAGCCGTCGCCGCCATGTCCCACCGAGCTGCGCGCATTAGCGAGATAAGGTGTGCAGTGAACGATTTCGATTCCGATCTCACTTGATCCATGCAAGCTTCGAACATCTCCGCCGTAGCGGGAGAACCTTCAAAAAGAAATAATTGACCATGAATTAAAGCTGAGATCAATTAAATTGTAATTGTCTGTTTGTTGAACTTTGAAAATGAATCATTAGACTTACTAATGGAAGAAGTAAGAGGACTAGTGCTGCTAGAGGAGAAACGTTTGCTGGAAGAGTAATGGTGTTTTCCTTTCCTCCGGGAAGAAGTCGTCGACGGTGAAGGCGTATAGTACCGAAGTTTCTCCTTCAAGCTTTCGACTTCAGTTTCTCTAGCTTTGAGCTCCTTCTTCAAATCTTCTAGTGCAGCTTCATACGGCGCCACCGCCTCCTTCAACGGCGACGGCGAAGGCTTCACAGAGACTGTAGCATTAACTAAGCCGTTGCGGCGGAATCTGTCTCGGAGGCGGGCGATTTTCTTCAGTTCGGCGACTACTGCTTCGTCGGCAGTCCTAATTTTGTCCGGATCCCAAGGACTGTGAGCCCGCTGGAGTCCTACATAAGCCCTCTTCATTGAGGATACCGCATCGAAGACTTCAGTCATCATGCTCTCCATCTCCCTCACTCTTTCCAATCCAACGGCGGTGTCTCTACCGGCGGCGGCGCGCTTCTCTTCTTCTTTCTTTCCCTCTTCCTCCCAAGCTCTCAACACTTCGTCTTCTTCTTTATCTGCTGATTTGCTCTGCTGCTGCAACTGTTGATAGTTGCCCTCATCGTCGTCGAGGTCGAGCAGGGCGTCGCAGCGAGGCTGACTGAAGCAGGTGGAAGCAACGCGGTCGATCAGATCGGAGAGTGTCGCCATTGAAGAAGAGTTCCGGCGGCTTCACTCACGCTCAAATTTGAATCTTGGAGCTGCTGTAATTGAAGTTGAACTCTATAGGCAGCAAGTATAGAATAGAAAGAAGTCTGTATGAATGTCTTTGTCTTACTGTAGAGTTTGGTCACTCGCGGTGAACAGGTGGGCCACCTGTGAATAAAGGTTTGGGTCTTTCTGTCTTTCACTATGTGTAATCTCAGAGGGGTTTGTGTATATTAAGCAGCAATTTATCAAAAGTTTGTGTTCTTATAAAGTTGTAATGCGCTTGGGAGAGTGATTTGAAATTGAATTTTTTTTAAAAAATATTTTTATTATTTTTTAAAATAAATTTTATTTTTTATTTTTAAAATAAAAAATAAAAAAATTTTAATATAAAATTTTTTATATTTTTAAATATTTATAAAATATATATTAAAAAATATAAAATTAAAATTAAAATTTATTATCGTGATAAGCTAAGACAAACGCACCCGCCTCCTCAGATGGAGAAAGACGCTGGATGTAAGCCCACTCGATGCCCCAATGGATAAGGCGCTGGTTATGGAATCAGAGATTCTGGGTATACGATCCCCAGTGGAGTTCGTTCTTAACTAATATTATTTACTTTCAAATAGTTTTTTCTCCACTGTAATTTTTTTTTTCTTCTTCATTGTTTTCCGTAGTTCTTTCAACAATCTGTTCTACGTAAATGTTTCCTACTGTTAAATTCTTTTCTAAAGATTTTATCTTCAGTTTAGAATTTACACTAACAAAATTTGCATACACAAAATGTTACATCATTATCCCAGAAAGAATTGCTTAATTATCAATTGTATCAGCAAAAGATTTTGGGATTCAATACATAAGAGGAAATACTTATTCTCAGTAAAAAAACGTTGATGTAAATTGTAAAGTCGCATTCATGCAGTAATAATTTTTTTATCTTATTGCAAGAGGATGGTGGTGATGATTTATTCATAACGAACTAAACCATGAAAATAACAAGAATGATTCTTCACTACCCTTGTACATCTATGCATCTACAGTCACCAATCAATAAACGAACGGAACGATCGTCGTTCTCTTCTCTGGGTACTCGCCGGCGAACTTCTCTCTGTACCATCTATGATGAGCTCTTGCTCTCGGCACAAGATTAGAACACGTGTACAGGAAAAACCCTGCCGCCGCCGGCGACCACGCCACCACCGCCCACCCTATCCATTCCACAACTTCCCCTAAATAATTTGGACAGCTGACCAATTCAAACCATTTCCCTTTTGGAATTCTATACCCCTTCCCTTCGCCTTTCAATCTTCTCAAAATTTCATCCGATTCGATATTTATCTTCATTCCGAACGCGAACACGACCGCTCCGATCAACACTCTCCCGATCACCAAATCAGAGTTGGAGTAGTGGGAGAGCGATCGTGACTGGAGGTAAGAGTTGAGCAGATTGAAAAGGAATGCGGAGATTGCGATCGGAATCGGGAACCGATTCGACTGATTAGAAGACAAGTAGAGACGGAGTGGGTAGATAAGAGTTCGATTGATGTAGTGGAGAATGAAGAGAAAAAGAGAGAAGAGAGCGAGCGGGTGCGATCGGCGGCGACCGTGAGGGAACACGGCGGCCGTGAGCCAGAGGGTTGGGCTCTCCATTAGAAACCAGGCGATCGGAGCAGGGATCGATGGGCCCCACCCGGACCGGTAGTGACGGCCGTAAGGCGCCGTTAGGAACTGGAGGGAGAGTACCGTTAGTGGGCAGAGAACGTAGAGAAGCAGAAGCGCCGCCTGGAAGAATGAGTGGTCCCACTCCGACGACGGCGCTGGCGTTGCCGTTTGATTCTTCTGGTACTCCTCCATGCCCTTGAAGAACATCATGGAAATAGAAAGGCTTCGAAAAGTTTCTGAAGTCTTTGGAAATAAGATGCTTTTGGTAAGATGTTTTATTTTATTTTTCTAAAATTAAAAAAATAACAAATTATATATATAATTAATTTTATAATATATATTTTATTTATGCCAGATATCAACTGAACAAAGTTAGAACACTTTCTGTGATTATTGTTATATAATTTATGCAATCATTTAAAGACTTCAACGAATCTAGAAATGTAATGATCGCAAAGAAGAGGCAAGTTGTCACGTTCTCACTCAACGGCCACAAAGAGACGCGTTTGGAGCGGCGTTTCATAAACTGTTTTTTAATATATATTTTATATGTAAATAAAAATTTTATTTAAAAATTTATAAAATGTAAAATTTTTTTTTGAAATAAAATTTTTTATTATATATTTTTATTTTTTAAAAAAATAAAAAAATAAAACTCATTTTTAAAAAAATAAAAATATTTTTTATTAAAAAAAATTCTATTTTATAAGTACTTTTAAACACTCCCATAATTATAAGGCAATCATCTCATTCTCAGATTTAGTATACATTTCATTCAGACTTTCCAAAACAAATGCTCCTAGAAATATACAAACATCAAGGGTAGATAAAGGATCTCTTGGAAAGTTTCGGTTCAACTTGCGTGCAGCAATATTGAATAGAGATAAAAAACTCTTTCAATCTTATTCTTATCGTTCAATATAAGTACATATATATAGACTCCTTATAAATTTAAATAAGGAGAGTTTCAAATAAAGAAAAATATCTAAATATAATTCTAAAAAAGATATCCAGAATAAAATATAATTCTAAGGAAAGATATCTAAAATAATATATTGTTGACTCACGCCAACACTCCCCCTCAAGTTGGTGCAAAAATATCATCAATGCCCAACTTGCTCAGTGAGTTATGAAAGATTTTGCTTGAAACTCCTTTTGTCAATATATTTGTTAACTGTGCCTCTGAAGTCACAAAAGGTAACTCAATTAATTTTGAATCCAGTTTTTTTTTGATGAAGTGTCGATCCACTTCAACATGCTTGAATGCGATCATATCAGATCGGATTATGAGCAATATTTATTGCGACCTTTTATTATCACAAAATAGCTTCATAGAACTCTTTTGAAAAACCAAGTTCACAATAATATTCAAGCCATAAAAGTTCACAAACTCCATGTACCATTCCTCTATATTCACCTTCAAAGAAGATCGAAAAACCACTTTTTGTTTCTTACTCCTCCATGTGACTAGATTACCTCCAACAAATGTAAAATAGCCGGATAGAGCGCCTATCCGCCTTATCTCCTACCCATCAGACAAGATATCCATCTATATTCGGATGATTATTTTTTCAATAGTAATCTCCCGCGCTGTCGACACTTTAGATATCTTAAAATTCTGCTTCACAGCTTTCCATATGATCGACACTTGGAGAATGCATAAACCGGGCGATAACGCTCACAAAGATATGCTATATCGCAGGCGAGTATGTGATAAATAAATCAACCCGCCACCAATCGTTGATATTTTTCCTTAGTCACGGTATTTGATTAGGAGCTCTGCTAAGTTATGATTCTCAATGATAGGTGTGTCAAGCAGTTTTGCAATCCGACATCCCCGCCTCGGGATAATAAGTTAAGGACATATTTTCTTTGTGATAGAAAAATACTTTGCTTAGATCCGCCACCTCAATGTCCAAAAAATATTTCAACTCTCCAAGTTCTTTCATCTCAATTCGTGAGGCTAGATATGTCTTCAATTTTTGAATTTCTTCATGATCATTACTGTAAATAATCATATCATCAACATAGATTATTAAAACAATTACCTTATCATTCGATTCTTCAAGAATAATGTATGATCAAAGATTACTCACAAGAACCATATCCGCCAAGGCTTGACCAATCTACCAAACCATGCTCTTGGAGATTGCTTCAAACCATATAGAGCCCTTTTTAGCCTACAGACATATTCAGTTCTTCCCGATACCTCATAGCCAGGCGGAAGCTCCATATACACTTCTTCTTCTAACTCACCATGAAGAAATGCATTCTTTACATCAAATTGCTGCAAGGACTAATCAAGATTTGCTGCGAGAGATAGCAATACTGATAGTATTAATCTTTGCAACTGGGGCAAAAGTCTCATGATAATCCACTCCATAAGTCTGTGAGTACTCCTTGGCCACTAATCTTGCCTTATATCTCTCGATCGTTCCATCTGCTTTGTGTTTGATGGTGTACACCCATTTACAACCAACTGCTTTCTTTCCTTTTGGTAATGGTACTATCTCCCAAGTCATATTCTTCTGAAGAGCATCCATCTCTTCATTTATAGCCTTAGTCCATCTAGGATCGGATAAGGCTTTTCTAGTGTTAGAAGGAAGTGTCACAGTTGCCACCTGATTAATGAAAGCAACATATGATGGGGACAACCTGTGAGAGGACACATGATTAGCAATAGGATATCTGGAGATTTTTCTTTCTGGTGAATATCTCTCAGGAGGTTTTCCACGATTTTATCTATGTGGTAACTGATAATTCCTGCAGACAATATTCGATTCATCCATAATAATATTTTGAGTTTCGGTACTTACCTCAGGGATATCCTCAGGAGTTTGAGCGGGTACTGTAGGGTGCGAGAGAGGAGTTTCTTCTACAGCTTCAGCTCTGTCTATCTCTTTCGTTTTTTTTGTTCAAGTTCAGTAGTTCTAAATTCCTCCAGACCTGAGTCATGATCCACACATTTTCTGACCTTCCTTAATTTGCGTGGTGAGTGTAATGGTAAGACAATTCAGATCTTCCGTAGCTTCTATCTCCCCCTGAAGATCTGAATGTGAAGTCGATCTGACAATGTACATTTCTGACTCTAGAAATGTCATATCCATAATCACAAAGGTACGGCGTGTAGGATGATGATAGCACCGATAACCTTTCTGGTGATGACCATAGCCAAGAAATATGCACCTTAAGGCACATGGATCCAATTTATCTCTTTGAGTTTTCTGCAAATGTACTAATGCAACAAATCCAAAAATCCTAGGTGGAAGTGATAGAACAGAAGGTATAGTAACAAATGTAGATAAAACCTCAAGTGGTGTCCGAAAGTTCAGAACTCTAGATGGCATGCGATTAATCACATAAACCGCAGACTGAACTGCGTCTACCCAATAATATTTTGGAACATGAGCTCCAAACAATAAAGCACGGGCGGTTTCTAATATGTGTCGATTTTTTCTTTCAGCCACTCCATTTTGTTGTGGTGTTTGTGGATAAGAAGTCTCATGAATAATACCATGCTGATGAAAGTAAGAACTCAAAGATGTATTAACATATTCTCCACCATTATCAGAGCGAAAAACTCGAATAGGAAGAGAAAATTGTGTCTGCACCATCTTATGAAACCGCACAAATATATCACTAACATCACTTTTATTCTTCAAAGCATATAACCATGTCATGCCTGTGCAATTATCTACAAGTATCACAAACCACCTAATACCAGTAAAAGTCATAACTGGAGAAGGTCCCCACACATCCGAATGGACAAATTCAAAAAGGAGTTGCTCTTTTATTGCTAACAGAAAAATACGACACTCGATGACTCTTAGCAAGAATACATGCTTCACACTGAAATTTAGACTCTTTGAGACCAGAAAATAAAGACGGTAGCAAATGCTTTAAATAACCAAAAGAAACATGACCTAGACGGCGATGTCAAAGCCAGACTTTATTCTTTTTGTTAGTTTCAGATCCACGAGCACTGTAAACTCTGCTTGAACTAACATCATCCAGATGTTATAAACCCCCTCTCTTAGTACCACGCCCAATTATTTTCTGTGTCTGGATATCCTGAAGTAAGCAAAAGTAAGAATACATAAGAACAATGCAGTTCAACTGTTCTGTAACTTGTCCAATAGTAAAAGATTGTGTGAGAGAGATGGAACAAGTAGACAATTCTGTAGAGATAGAGATGATGATAATGCCACAGTACCAGCACCTGTTACTGGAGAACTCTCTCCATTGGCATATGTCACTGGAGTACTTACGATATGAAAATTTTTCGGATCGAATGTCATATGATCCGTAGCTCTAGAATCTAAAATCCATCCTGTATCTTGTTGTGAATCTAAAACAGTAAAGGCAAAGCTTTGGTTACCTGAAATTGGAGAATCTGAATTAACCTGCGACACCAGAGATAGAACTGGCGAAGGAGCAGTCGATGATATAGAGAATGAAGGATTAGCTAAAGTGAGGTCTGCAACTCCAGACGCTACACCAGAGATCTTTTTGTCTTGTTTCTTCTTCTTCTTCAGTTTCTCCCACCAATCAGGATAACCAACTAACTGAAAACATAACTATCGAGTATGTCCAGCTTTACCACAATAAGTACACTGTCCTTCTTGTGCCTTTTGCTTCACTTGGGATCTAAGATTTTTGGAGGCTACAGCAGCAATAACTCCAACATCGTTAGACCCCATCATAACTACTCGTCGTTGCTCCTCACGATGAATGTAGTTATAAGATGCTTCTAGTTCAGAAAAAATATCTGTTCATAGTAGATCACTGCGGGCTTTATCAAGTGTATCATCAAGTCCCGCCAAAAAAATATAGACACGTTCCCTCTCAATCTCCTGTTGTCGAGATAATACATCATTAGCACAATACATTCTAATTAGATTACGAAAATCCAATTCTTGCCATATGCTCTGTAATTCTGCATAGTAGGCAGTGACGGGCCTTCCACTTTGCTTCAATTTGAATGCCCTGCATGTTAATTCATAAACCGAGATATGTCGAAATTATCATAATAAGTTTTGGACACAAAGAGTCCAAACATCTCGGCGATGGGGGAAGCCGAATAAAAAGCTCCATCACACCGGTTCCATGGAGTTGATCAACCATCCTTTGACAATAGCATTGTCGGTTCTCCACCGGGCATAAGTGGGTCAGTCTCTTGAGATCGTGCTATTTCTCCGGTCAAATAGCCCATCTTATCTTTTCCAGCAATGTACATCTCAACAATTTGAGACCAAAGAGAATAGTTAGAACCATTTAGTTTAACACTAATGACGGAGGATGAATCACCATGTACGCTGATAATAGGAGTAGCTATTGAAGCAACTGAAGAGAGAACACCTGAACCTTCCATTTTTTTTAATTTTATTATTATTATTTTTTTAATGGTCAGTGAGCCCGGCCGGGTCAGAGCTGTTGGGCCGGGCCGGGTCAGATCTTATTGGGCCGAGCCGGGTCTGCACTGAACCGAACCGGTTCTATGTTGGTCTGCAGTCGGGTCAGCCAGCGGCGGTCCAGATCAGCTCGATTGGCCGGCAGAGAGGCGGCGACGGTCGATCGAGCACGAATAGCGGCGACAGACAGGAGTTGGCGGTGATTGGCGATGTCCGACGGCGAATCGATAGCGATTGGCGGCGAATCGGCGGCGATTGCTCCAGCAGCGATAACGGCAATCGGATCGGGTCGATCGCGCTGGCGGCGGCGATCGAGCGGGCTGGCGGCGGCAGCGAACGTGCTGGCGAAGCAGTGGCGGCGGGAGCTTCAGGCGCGGTGGTGGCGGCGGTGGCGGAGTCGGCGGCGGAAGTAGCAGAAAAAAAACAATTTTTTTTTTTTTCAATGGATCTAATCCGATTAAAGCACCGGATTTGTTTTGGTCGGAATTTCTAACCGGTATAATCGTGCCTCCACGATCGCAACGGATAGTTTGGTCAGAATCTGACCGTCACAGTCGTTTTCTCTACGATGGCGGCGAGTAGATCTAAGATTTTGCTCTGATACCAAGATAAAAAACTCTTTCAATTTTATTCTTATCATTCAATATAAGTACATATATATAGACTCTTTATAAATCTAAATAAGAATAGTTTTAAATAAAAAAAAATATCTAAATATAATTCTAAAAAAAATATCCAGAATAAAATATAATTTAAAAAAAATATCTTAAATAATATATTGTTGACTGACGTCAACAAATAGGACAAAGAGAGGTGTTAAAACTCATAGCCACTTAGTGGCCATTCATTTATTTGTCCTGGCTGCATACATGATTCTACTAACAGCAATTTCTTATCGTTCTGATTCTTGACGTCATTAAATAGACTACTACTATATAATATTAGTATGAACGATTTGGAATCATTCTATGGTCCAGGCCAGGGCTTTATGCCCCGCATATTGGGAGATTGTTCTATCGCTGCTGAACTTGCAACTCCCGGCGGTGCTCAAGATCGACATTTTCAGCCACTTTTTTCTGTTCCTGCAATATAAAAACCTATAACCAAGTGACCAACAGCTATCATGATTGAAATGCAATGGAACCGTGCCAAGATATGCACATTCAGCAAATATGTCCAGTTTCTTTACTTAGATGTTTTCGTCGACCCTGTCTTGTGCTTCCATTTAGCTTGGAAAATCATGACCAACCAAAAAGTAGTCACCCGTCCATAGCTGGAATTCCCTTCCAAGGAGTGCAGAAGAAGGCTGTAATCATATTTGCCAAAGGCGCCACTTCTTATAAATTGCTTGGACTGTTCAAATCGTGGATCTGGCTTGAACTGTACTAATAAAATAAATGATCAAAAGGACAGACGATCCTTTCCAATTTCACAATCTGGCCAAACATGAACCTAAAAACTCTAAATCGCCAATGTTTAAATTACATTGCCCATTATAAGAGATTCATCACTACATTTGCTGGAAAAAGAAGTCGAATTAAAATTCATATCTCATTATGATTATGAACTGATATCTTAAAATTTATAACGAGTTTTGAATATCAGTGAAGATTAGAGACCTACCAGTCCCTGATCTCTCTCTCTGCGCAATTTTGAAACTTGATCTGCTGTTGCACCAAAAAGAAAGAAATTCTCCTCCCCGATCTCTTCTTTGATCTCAACATTCGCACCGTCTAGAGTTCCTATTATTAGACAACCATTGAGCGAAAATTTCATGTTGCTTGTCCTCAATCTCCCATGGGCTGAACTTCTGCTATATAATTAAGAAAAGTTTTAACACTAAAGGAAATAGCAAGGACATTTGCTTCTTTTCCTAAACTTGAGGATCAAAAACTACCTCGAGCCAATCTTCAGCTATCTCTTCTTGGCCCTCCTTTGATATCCGTTGTCTGAAAGACCATATCTGTAGCGTAAACCATATCCCCATGCAGGCAAACTTAGTGTAGCCATGGAGTCCAGAAAGCATGATGCTAGCCTTCCCAAACCTCCATTTCCAAGTGCTGCATCTTTTCCTACAAGGAGTAAGCCGCTACCAATTTTTAAGTAATTTGGATAACCATTGGTCAAGAACCACAGTATGGTTGCATTATTACTCATGATGGCATGTTTCATCGATCTAAATGATATCACAAGAGACTTCATAACCTCAAGATCAGTATGATAGCATTACACAGGAAGTAGCTACATGAACAGGATATCAGGAAGATCATTAGAAAAAGAATTCAACAAGGGTAGACCTGAATCAGAGTATCTCTGCCGTTGCATAGTAGGCTTGCTCAGGTTCAAACTTGAGTGGCGAAAAATGAGGGCTGTACTGAGCATGATACGCAATGTTTGAAGCAATATCCGAAGCTTTCTCTTCAAGAGGATGTGCTACTGGTGGAACTTTCTTGCTCAAGGACCGAGTACCATTTTCCTCCTCCATTGTTTGCATATACAATCCTATCCACTACTTAGAATAAAACAACTGCTGTCAATAACCGTAGATGTCTACATATTACGCAGTGATCTCTTTGTATAAGGCACACAACATAGGAACATTAAACAATCAAGTGTTCTGCACTAACTGATGACAGAAGTTTCAAATGCAAATTTTAGCGTATCAGATCCATCACAAGTGCCGCAAACCAAGTGCTACAACAATCGAAACGAACACAGCAACAAGCAAACTATATCCAGAATGGAATTTACATGAAAAACAACTACATGACAACTAAATTGAGTCATAAAATACCGACTACTAGTCCACAAACACTGAATCCCAAGCCAATCGAGTAGTTTTCTCGATCAAAAATGAAAAGTATCAGGAAGAGTACCTCCTTTTCTCCTTGCAGTAGTAAGATGAACTGCGAGAGCGAACGATAAACAAAGAAGAGTGTTCTTATAGAGGCATTGGTTGATTGCCACGAATTAAACTGGAGCAAGTTAATTTAGAAACGAGAGATCTGAGTGCATTGAAAAAGACGACCAAAAGCGGAGATGGAAATATTTTTGAAAAAAAAAGTAAAAATGAAAAAAAGTAATCGATGAATGAATCTGAAGAGAGTTGGAGAGTGAAGTGGACGATTAGAGAGGGAAGAAGACAACTAGCCGAGTGACTATGGCCGCATCTCTCTCTCTCTCTGTGTGTGCCCGATAGAATAAAAAAATAAATAACGAATATCCAGGTTAGCTACTTTGCCAGCTGACGAGCTGCGGACGTTGCCAATCGTACACGTACACATCGCGATTAATTACACATCAGAATGTTTGCAACTTCAGCCCATGATAATTATTTCTAGCTGCGTTTGACCCTGATTAGTAGTTAATTACGGCTCATGTAACTAAAGCAAATTCTAAACCTTTTATATCAAGTAAACTTCGCTTGGAATGGAGAGACCCATGCGTTATATTTCTTCAAAACCATCAAGCGACTGAGATGTAAACGAGTCACCAAATCCTGGGTCTTCTATTTTACAATTTGCGTTCATGTTGGATTTGAATATCTTGACGAGATGACAGTACTCTCACATGCACAATTTCTGATCGTTTCTCTGACCATGTTCTTAAGGTTTTCTTTCCTAGTAGCGTACATAAGGGAAAAAAACAATCACTAAACTGACAAAAGAATGATAAGAAAGAAATCTGATCTAGAAGACAACTTGTTCGCCAGATGCATAGAGGTTGTAGAAGACGGTTGTAATCAAGTAAAGGATTGACGTTAGCGTAAGGAAAGCCTGGAAGGAACCCAACCACTGCACGAAGTAACCAGCGCCAATGGTGCTGATTGCAGCAGCAAACGTACCCGCAGAATTTGTGATTCCTGATCCAAGACATACGAATAACAACAAGCACGATTCAGCGGATTGTTAAATTCATAAAAGTTCTGCTAAAATGAATAGAAAGACCAGAGGGGTCATAATTTTAGAGACGCATACCGTGAAGAAATCCTGCGTACTGTGGAGCAATGTCCTGGTGGAAAGAATCAATGGAAAGAACTTGATGTTAGTGGCATATCATAGCAGTAACTATAGGAAGGAAGTTATGAACCAGCTGATGGTCTGGAGAGCTTAGACTTTGTAGGAAATGTATACCTGAACATTAAGAAGAAAACCAGCTTGGCTGAAAGAACTGAAGCTCAAAGCAGTAGTCATCAAAATAGCTGCTGCAGTCGGTGTCTTTGCGAACTTTAAGCAAAGCAGTGACAGTGCCGGCCCAACAAACCCAATTGACTTAGACAAAGGAAATATACCAACGGTCAATCCAAGTGAATTCATCATTATGCCCACAAAGTCCCAGTTCAAAATTGAAACTGCAGAATTTTAGTAGCAATACCTGCATGAGCTTTCGTACTCGGGTCACGGGCTTACCAGACCTGATAAGGGAATCTGAAGCAGCACCAGCAACATAACCAGATAGAGCCATCACTGCCCAAGGCAAGGCACTAAACCACGCTGCTTGCTTTAAATTCACATTGTATACCTATTGCACAAAGAAGCATCTTAATGAAACCATGTAGTTGCTACCTAAATGCTGAAGGGTATGTCAGATACTTACAGTTTTGAAATACACTGGCATCCATGATAATAGTACAAAGTATCCCTATAAGAAGAAATTATGTTAATAAGCAGCGATAACACTCAATCCTGATCATAACTACTTATGATACCGAAAGGTAGCATGAAAAGGCAAGTTACTGTGCCTACCCAGTTGTTGGTGATATTGGCACATAGAAGAGCCCATGTAGGCATCTTGGAGAAAAGATGTTGAATTGAGGGAAGTTTAGCATTGGTAGAGTCAGGTGTATCAGTTTTCCCAGCTCGAATTCGTCGCAACTCAGAAAGGCTAATCAGGGGGCTCTCACGGGGATCATTTGTGACTCCACCTACCCAAACAGAGAGCCAAAGAAGCCCAAGGGATGCAAACAGAGCGAAAGGGCCATTTATCCCCATGCTTGACAATATTAGAGGTGTTGCAACAAAGCTTATAACATTTCCTAGATGGAATCCTGCCATGGATAGCCCAACCGCGCTGGCTCGTTCATCAATTGGGAACCACCTGCATTACAGTATATATAAACAACCAAAAGAAACTCTTCCCTCAAGAAGTTTCGAAGGTGCGAGACATACTGAAACTGTAATGCGAAGGAAGATCTTAAAGACTTGCAGGATAAGTACCTTGATAAAAGCGTGTTCATGGAAGGGAGTGCGACACCTTCTGCAAGCCCAAAGAGAATGCGGGCTGCAAGAAGCATTCCAGGGGAATGTTGAGCAGCCCATGGAGTTAGGAGAGTAGCCAAGGACCACAAGGCAGCACCAAGTGCCATCACCCGCTTCCCCCCGTATTTGTCCACCATAGCTCCTCCGATTACGGATGAAACAAGGTATCCCCATAGGAAAGATGACTGCATTCAATAAAACAATTTGACTTGGTTATATTATTAAATTCTCATTATACAAAGTATACGAAAGCAGCTACACTCTAAAGTTGCATCTACCTTAAAGTTGTAACTAGCTTAATGGGATTACCCAAGCAATCAATTGAAAGTTAAACCGTTTGGGCTTAAACAGCCAGCCCACTGCCCACCCATTAACTCAGAGAAGTTACCGCTGATCCGAAAAGCCACATATTCATCGATATAAGGCAGTTCGTAACTCTGCCTAACCCAACAGGTAGGGCCGTAGTTGGATGGCTTCAACCAGCCGTAAAGAAGTTTGAAAGAAGAAACAAAGATTTACGGAGACAAAAGGATTTAGCACGAATTCCAAATTTCTTATCACCTACATTTTAAGTAACATATGTGCTCAACCACTTCCCTTTTGAGACTTTTGATGCTGTGTGTTTGGTATAGGCACATACGGACCAGATTTTGCACACAGCAAACCAACGAATACTCTAATACTTCTCATCAATATGCTATCCACAATATTAATAATGATAAAGATAGAGAAATCTTATCATTTATCCTACCAACCCCAAAAAATTTTAATTTCATAATCTACTAATATTGATATTTCATTAGAAACACATAGGATTAGGAAATAATGATTATAAAAAGAGACCAAGATCGGTAATTGGTAGCTGCCAATAAACCTGAACGATACCGAGAAACGAGCTGGACCAGCCGTAGGTGGCTGCGAGGGGGACGATGGCAACAGACATTATGACCCTGTCGGCGTTGCAGAGACACATAACAAGCGCCACTAAAGCCAACACCTTCATTCTTTCTGGCACCAAACCAGCAACACCGATACTGGTCTTCTCTTCCCTCGCCAGCTCTCCGCCACCTAAGCCCTCCATTCCAGCGATACCAACCGCAGCTGTAGACGTTCTCATTTTCAGCTTCTGCTGTTGTAAACTGTTATTGTTCAGGACTGAAATATGCACACTTCGCCATTGTAGATGACTGCTGCTGAGCTCGGTAATCCCTTGAGCTTTTATTTTGGGCAGACAACAAATTGATCTGGAAATGGAAGCTGGAACCATATTGTGCGAAGTTGAACGCAGATTAGCAGAGAGCAGCTGATGCTGCCGCTGCAGAGGAGTTGAATCGATAGCAGGCCAGACGCATGCCATTTGGAGTTAGACGGAGAGAAAGAAAAACAACTTGTGCTCCTGAAGATATTTGAAAACAGTTAGAATGGTTTGGTTTGTTTATAATTTCAATGAAGAAGAATGACGAGCGTGTCTTGTACTCTTGTTGTCCTGGTCAGGTAAGGTTAGGCGGGACAGGTTGAAGAAGGGTACTTATGTCAATTAAGTGATCCAGAGCAGGGAGATGTAAAAAAGAGTTGGTAGTTGGCGCTCATAAAGAGAAACAGGCTTACCTACCAACTTCGACAAAATGACAGAGTTGGCCCTGGATAGAATTGAGCGAGATCTCAGCTGCAGCCTTGGTTAGGCGGCGTCTAAAGAGAAGTGGGTAATCTTAACATGGTCGTGTGAATAATATAAAAGGACGAGGCGAATCTGACGAGTAAGAACGGATTAAGAAAAGGTAAAAGAGACCACGTCGGCAATATTATCATCTTCTCAAAATCATTAGTGTAGGTAGTCGATAAACATTGTTGACAACGTGTTCAGATCCAAAAGGAAAACAATAGATCGTTCATTACTAGAATGAACAGAGACATTAATATATAGATAAAACTTCTGCTTCGTGTCTAACTATCAAGTATCGGAGTTTCATGGTACGACTAGTATCAACCCTCGTAGCAGTCCCCTATCGGCATATGTTAATTGTTGGGGTTGGTATTATGCGTTGTTGTGTCGTTGTTTTTTAAAATACATGTTCTATTTTTTTTATGTTATAAACACTCGAGCTACTAACGCACCGAGCGGGGGCTTTACATCCAACCCAAATTCTATCAGAAACAGTATAAAGCCGATTTCAAAAAAGAGAACAGAGAAACCTTACATTACATTGGATTGATAAACCTTAAATAGTTGTTTCAAGTACACATTAGGGAAATACAACACAATATAACACGATGCACGGCAGCACTGATTTCTCAGCACGATTACATTAGTATTAGTAGGTACGCTACAGTTTTGATGAACACTTGTTAATATCTATTGGTAGCGATCGAAGTCCTCATCATTCTGTACTGCAGGCTGTGGCTGCCTGGTGTAGTCAGTATTAGCAAAAGCAGCCCGTTCGTTTATGCGTCCATGCTGCGGCTGCCCAGATCCTGCGGAAGTAGGCGCTTCTGTTCCGCCACCGCGCTGCGGTAGCTCCACAGGCTTGTGCTTTTCCTTGGTACCGTAGCCACGCATGTTGTAATCTTCAACGTTTTTACTCTGCACATAGGGACTGCTCTCGTACGGTAGCTCCACTTCGTCCTTTCCTTCTCCCCTACTTTGCTTTCCTTGTTGATGATGGTACTCCATCGTCGACAAACCTTGCTTAGCTCAAACTTCACAATCTCTCTCTCTCTCGCTCCGCTCTCGTTTACTTATCTTTGTTTCTTTGCTCCAATGTCTTCCGAACTAGTTTAGGATGTATATAGCAAACAGAAAGCTTAATAGTGAGGTCGTCGGCACGGTAGTTGCGTGGCACGTGTAGAACAGACGTGGGCCTTAACGAGGTAATGCGTGGGCATGTTACGCGATATCGCTGGATAACAATCGACTCCGTCGCATGTGGGGCGGCGCCACGAAGGCGTTTAGATATCCACGCATACCTCGTTCCACCTTTCATATATTCCTTTCTTTGTGGTCCAGGATACGTACGGGCCTGCCTTTTCAATTAAAAAACTTCCAAATTTATAAAAATTTAAAAGTGTTTATGAAATAAAATTTTTTATTTTTCTAAATGAGTTTTTTATTTATAAAAAATTAATAAAAATATGTAAAAAAAATTTTATTAAGTTAAATTGTTTTATAGTTTTAAAATTTTTAAATAAATTTTTTAAATATTTATATAAAATATATATAAAAAATATGAAATAAAAAAATAAAATGGAGTTTGTGAGAAATGCTTTACCAAACGCATCCGGAGACAGTTTCTCTGGTCATGTGTTTCAAATACTAAAATTTTTTTTATCATAATTTAAGTTTCATGAATTGTAACGCTTTATAAAAATTTAAAACTCCACACAAACATTACCATGCACAAAATTCTAAATATAATTAAATAAAAAAATTATAATTTATTTTTAATTTATTTAAAATTTTTTTATTGTTTATCAATAATGAATGCGAAAATTATTTACGTACATTTAGAGACATGCCCATATTGTTCCCCTACTAGTGCAGAAAACAAAAACTCTATTATATAACATACTGTGATATACAGCCGTCCAAATTTTTAAAAAATAATCAGAGTATAAGGTTTGGAAAATACTTGTTAGGGCACACGGTAAGATTCTTTACTGCAACAGTTGCATAGTATTGATTTGCATAATCAGAATGGAATCAGACAGTAAATGAAATGCCCTTTTTTATTAATTTCAAAGCAGGTGAACACAGCAAGCAGGCAGAAGTCTGAAACATGATTGATAGATATAGATCAGGAGCCCAACCTGAAGCAAGAATTATTTACGCCGTCAGGATTTCATTCCAGTAACATGATTGCATTTACGCGACCATAATAAGTTCCGGACGATTCATTTCATACATCGCTGTAAAAAGAGTTATGGAAAAAGTCAGATACAGATCACAACCAGAGAAGATCATGAATCTGTACTATCCTAAGCATTTGGTAGACATATATATATAAAGAGTTGAAGTATGTAGCAAACATTTGGTGACACAATCTAATTTCAGAGGATCCGGTTCCGCTAGCAGCAAACAGTTCGAACTGACATCTAGGAAATTCAAATTTGATATCCATTAACATCTGTATACTCGCTAGCTAGTTAATTATGCTGTCTTGCATAAAACAGTAAACCCCAAGGGAAGGATCCCAAAGGAAAGCATGCATTTCCCCAAAGGCAATGAATTAAATTCTTTCCAGAAGAACGGAAAATCTCGTTGACCGACAATACACGAGAAATTAGAGTCTAAGAAGCTCACGGGTAATCAACGAGTACCTAATTCCGACAGAGGTTACTGCTGCTGACAATGCGTAGGGCAGCACTATTTTCACCAAGGAACAAAAAAAAGTTCTATCTTCGGTTGTCAATTCCATAGCTAGCACATCATCACCCGCCGATTCCGTTCATTCGGATTCTGGCCGCTCAAAAAAAAATTTTTGTGCACGCCCAGCATCTGTAATTTTAACTTCTCGAAAGATACCGCATAACAGTTTAAACCAAAAAAAAAAAAATTATACTGACGCTAGCAGAACACCTCAAGAAACAGATGAATGATATGTGAATGTTCTGAAGCGGAAAGGTATAAGATTTCAAACGACACAGTTCCTTAAACAAAAGAGAATTCCTTTCTCTCAATTAGTGGGCCTAAGGATTCATTAGTTCTGAGCAGCAAAGCCACTGAGAGACTTGGGATTGCTGAAGGTAGGAACAAAGCTTGAGTCGCTACAGAAGCAACATCATTGATAAGGCAACATTTGGGTCCAGATATGCTTCTCAATTAGGCTCACCAAGAACAAAGCTTACTTTTAAAATTTTCTTCTCCTTTTTCGCTTTGGCATCTTGCATATGTTTGTTGTTCACGGTTCCTGGTTACTAATCCTCCCACAATAGCCAAGGAAGGTCTTCACACACAATAGCACTGAAGTATTATTGTCTATCAGCATGCATCCGTAGCTCTTTAGACAAACACGATTCTTCTTTTTTGTCTGCTCTACGATCTTTCAAACTTCAAACTCTGCGGCTGTAATCTGCATATAAGGTACCTCCAGGCTCCAGCCAGATCAACTACTGCACAATGTAACAAAGACAGCATTATTAATGCTAAAGACTTCATTGTCTAAAATGCTTAAACCTACATGTGCTTGCCACCCAAAAAAAAGCAATGCTTCTCTCCAGCATAATAGCTCGAACTTCAAACCAGAACACAAAAGGATCATAAAATAGAAATAAAACTCTCAAATCATATTGGACTTTATGGCATCTTGGTGCTACTTTTTATCTATTCAAGTAAGGCGCTGGGATGCAGTAATCATTGCATTCTCCAATTCAAAAAAATGTCATTGATTGTTTCGCTCGACAAAGAAACTGAGAAAATCCATAAATTTCCTAGTAAGCAAAAAGGCAAATTTACCCATCATCAGATATGCTTCGACCACCCAAAAGGACGTCATTCCCTCTTAAGTTATAGAAGAGAAAACCACACAAACACGGCCAGGTAACAAGAAGAAATTTTTTTACTGAGAAAATTGAAGTTGGCAAAGCGCTCATTAGGAAGAACTGCAAACAGAGATAAGCTATCAATTCAGCAAAAAGAACATTACCACCGCAAGCTGGATACATTAAGCTACATCCAAGTGTGGTGGCCTTCTACTAGGAGAAAATGCAGACAGACATAGGCATTAATTGAGCTAAAATGTATTACCATAAGAGGTAGATATATATTATCATGTATGCTATTAAAGATACAAATTACCGGCGATTTTAGTTAACCAGTCTGAAAAGATAAGAATTTGTTAGTACACAGCTGTAGAGCTGATATACTTGTCTTCTAATGTAAGCGAGTCTCACAGCACTCTTCAACTATTTCGCATAAGAATTTGCAGCACCAATCTGTTGGAAATCTATCACCACGTTACTACCATACTGAAACATTAAAGGCTATCACGCCCTGAAATTAGAGATAACCAAAAATAGCACATTATGTATGATTTATGCTCTCCCAACAAGGAAAAGATGACCTCGTTCTTTATGTGCTCTTACAGCAGAGATCACAAAAACGAAACCTGACTACAAGCCAATTACAGTTCAGTACATCCGTAGCATGGTCCTTGCAAAAGATTCCGAACTCTGATAGCTGTTCTTCAGAGTTGCCCCGTTCCGCCGGCTTCCTCTCATTGGTGCTAAGTAAAACCGGTGCAGTCCATTATCCAAATGGTTTGGAGAGTACCGAGCACTCCGGTTCCTCTCAAACACAAATTCCTCCCTTCTCTTTTTTCCATGCCCGTTCATCTCTATGTTGCTCCTCCTCATGCTCCCCAATCCCGAATTGCTGCTGAAGGAATGCCTTGAGCTGGCATTGCTGTTGCTCCTTAGCATCTTACCATTTATCCCATTCCTCCTAATCTCTGACCAAGACTCAGAGAACGACCTATCAACCACGTTTGCTCTTTCCACTCCTCTCCCACCTCCACCACTGCTCCGCCAATGCATGAAGCCCCAGATGTTCCAACCTTTGCTCCGCCTCTTGGGCTTTTTGCTCGAATTAATAGCATTCTGCGAATCTCTGTAGATTGACTCAAAGCTCTCTGATCGGTCATCTCTGATAGAATTTGAATTCAAGTCCATGGGCTCCCTTTCAAGAATACTACCAACGAAAGGATTGAAGAACTCTGAGCTAGCAGCAGGGGAGACCTTCGCATTGGCAGCAGGCTTGGGCTCGTTCATCTCCAAAACCGCCTTCCTAGTAGAACTTGATCGATCAAGGCTCCGCCTTCGCCTTTGGGATGATGAATCCAAGTAGTAATCTCTGGTCTGTGCCGTGCCACCTGGGATCATTGCGTCCTCTTCAACAGGTATGTGGCCGTCTGATCTCTGGACAATTGGGCAAGGATCATCTTCAACAACCGAAAGAATCGGTGGAAGCCGGGGCAATGCTGATCTCCCACCGCCACCACCGCCGATCAAGTAACCGTCCCAAGAAGCCCGCGGTTTATCCCATGAGAACCTCGGTTCATCAAAAGACATCCTGCTGGCGTCCAGAGAGAATCTCGGGGCAATATCACACGACCGCCGACCAGAAGCATCTACACCGATCTCTGACTGAGTGTCCTGGTAAAACCTTCGTTGCTGATTTTGCTTCTCCGCTTGCCTCATTCCAGCAGCAGCGTTGCTCTTACAGTTAGCCTGCTGCTGTTGTTTCTTGAGCTTCTGTTTCCTTCTCCACTTCTGCAATTTCTTGCTGAACACCGAAGCGGCCATCCAAAAACTCCCCGCGATTTCCTTAAAATCCCTCTGCGGTGGCGGGGGAGGTTTTGCATTGTTCTGTGCTTCAATGTCTATGTGCTCTTTCATGGGTTTCGCTTCTTCTGCTTCCGCGATCTCTACAGTTGTGCTGTTAATTTGCTCTTCTTTTGCAGGAACCGTTGCCGGTTCTGCCACCGGTCTTATCTCTTCGAGATCGTTGGTGTCTTCTTCTTTTCGTTGGGGTAGCACAGGAGCGCCGGCGGCGGCGGTAGAAGATGAAAGGTCAGGGTTTTCTTGGCGATCTTGAAGATAGAAGAGCGAATAAAGAGTGCTGCGGCCGCGTACGTCGCATGAACGGCGTTGTGGTTCAAACGAGATGAGAGACAACGGATCAGCTCTAGCAGCGGAGAATGATTTGCAGCGGCGTAGCTCGGCGGTAGCAGAAGAAGATGAAGAGTTAACGGCTCCACCAGCAGCGGCGGCGGCGGCGGCGGCGGTGCGGGAAAATAGCGATTTGACCGTGGAAGAGGTCGATTTGCGGCGGGCGGAGTCGCTGCTGATGTTATTGTTGGTGAGAGAAGGTTCTAGAGCGGTGAGGCGATCGCGGAGGCATGAGGCGCAGAAGCCGGTGACGACTTCGTCGGGGTGGAGAGAGCAAGAGTCCGCTGGGGGCCGGGGAAACGGCGGGGGAGGAGGGAGATGCTCGTCGTTGCCACCTGCGAGATTCATCCCACCTAAACCAGCAACCCTCGTCCTTCTCCCCTTGCAGCAGGGACAATGCTGCTTCTCACTAAACTGCTAACAACTTCTCTGATTCTCTGTTTTGTCGTTTGATTGTTTCAATCTATCTATCTATCACTAGTTGAATCAGCGAAGAAGAGGAAAAGAAAATGCGGAATTTCTGAGAGACAGAGTAGAAGAAGAAGAAGAAGAAGAGCATTATAGTTAATTAATGTGAGAAGAGAGAGACATAAAAAGATAAAGTAATAAAGAAAGAAAGAAAGAAATATGAAAGACGAAAGTAAAAACCGATCACAGCAAATTAAGAAACCCTACGACTCCTTTCTTCATCACTGTGATGCGCTGCTTCTTCTTTCTCTCTCTTTTTCTGCTCGTTCTTTTTTATTTTCAAATCTAAATAATTTTTTTCCTTTGCTGTAGTATGCTTTTCTCTTTTTGTTTTTTCCACAGATTCCGACACACGTATAATATAGTAAACTTTAATCTGAACGCTACATGGATAAATCAACCGTCAACCGAAGATTTTTAACATAAGCTTAATTAATAAATAGATGAAAAGGATCAATTCAATCAGCAAACAGATGGGATCTAAAATCCAAATGGACAGATAAATTGCTAGCTCAATTAACTGTGGATTGCAGCATCTATGTTGAACAATCAATCAATCATGGAAGTCAAAATGTAACAACAACACCAAACACAGGCCTCAGCAGAAAGAAGGCACAGAAACGGCGACCAATTTACACGTGACTTTTTTTAATTCAGTACTAATAAATATTTAAAGTGAAAAACTTTTTGAAGAAAAACAAATTAAAGGAAACGAATGGGAAAGGGGCATTGGAAGGTGGGCCTAAAATAATAGGGCCCTAAGTATAGGCCCAGCCCTGCCCTTTCGTTCGTACAGCTTTTTGTTCCCCTTCTCTTTCTCGCTCGACTCTCCTAAACAGAAGAAGAAATACAGCGGATATGAATTCGTTCCTGCTCCTCTCGACTCGTCTCTCTTTGGCGATGTTATAATTAAAATTTTCTTTTTGTTTTAAGCAAGTTAACTTCATCTACCGTCACAATTGATCATTCGATCTAAAGAAGAGGCGAACAAGCAAAATGGAGACATACATTTCGATTGATGCTCGAGCTGTGATGGTAATGATGAATCCCATAGGCATTTGTATGGGTTTGGTTTTCGTTCTTTTGAGGAATCTCAGAAGAAGTACAATAATTGTTTATTATTTGCTATTTTCTATGATCGGTGCATCATTTTTCCATTAGAATTCGAAGACTTTTTATGTTTCAGGAACAAGAAAATAAAATCATCCGTGGATTGGGTTTGGAAGCGTAACTGCACTCGCATGCACATTGTTTTGCTTCCTCTTTCTTTCTTGTTACTATTAGTCGTGCTGCCTGCTTATATCATAATACTTAATTATTAAATAAACACAACTCTAATTAATTAACGCGTAGGTGTTTATGTAGTTAGTTAATTAATTAATTAATGGTGACCAAAAAGAAAAAACGCCGCGAGTTCCCAAGCATCAAAGCTTTTGACAGATGAATCACTTTCACACTTCTTTCATTTCTTTATATTAGAATCTAGAGAGCTTTGTTTATTTATTTCTATAAGAGAAGATACATGTAATGCTGGCATTTTCAAAGTTCAAACAAACATATCTTTATTAACGCCTGTTCTTACTTTTTGTTTCGTATGAAGATTCTTCTGTTCTTTGTTTACTTTGCTTATCGGATCATCGGTCTTTCTTTAGATTCAAGATTTAGATACAGTAGAGTCATCAGCTAGAAGAGAGCCTTCTCTCTTTTTTTTTTTTTTTGGGCTGCTTTCTTCTCTTTATTGTTGTTATTATCTCCTAATTTCTCTCTCTTTATCTCAACAATTACATTTGTAGTTAATATGCACATAAACTAACCTATCATATATAAACACTGCTGAAAGGTTAATCACAAATACATATTGTACACTGCATGAAACGAATTAGTGAACTTAACTTGAATGACTCGTGTCTTCTACAACAATGAAGAACAGGGAAGTACCCAACAATGGATAAAGCAATATTAAAGGAAAGACATGGAACAACAACAAACATTGTATTGAAAGAAAACCGAACCCAAAGCCTAGGCTAAATAAACAAAGGCCAAAAAAAAAAAAAAAGAAAGAAAATTCCGTTTTAGAGATTAACAGATATATTAACATTCGAACGAGATATTCAGACCAGAACAGAGGAGATCAGAGCAATATGCACTTCTATGAATGAAATTCTGCAACCAATTTTGTTTGGAGAACTTGATCAAGGACCCCCATGCATCATGTTGTTTTCAGGCATTTTGTTCTTTTCTCCTTTTTTTGTTGTCCAACAGAGACGCGCACTTAGACATTAGGACCTAGACACAGATACAGGCGGTATGAATCCCTCCTTGAGCAATCTGCCACTATATATAGTGGATGATTTAAGTTGGGTATCAGATAAATAATTAGGAAACAAAGAAAGAAAGAATCAAAGAAGTGTTTGATCGAATATACTACGGAATGGAAATCATTTTAACAAGCTTTGGTCTTATTGGGATTCAAAGGCAAAATTTCCAAGCCAGAATAAAGCAAAAGCAAAGCAAAGGCGTACGTTTACCATCGCTTTAGCTTTTTCCATTATCGATCGCCCTCTACTAAATCTTTATTGATGATGAATCGCAGCAACAAGGAAACACAAAAGACCCCGCTTTCACTATCATCCCGCTGATCAATTTGATCGTTCATCTATTGTGAAAGATAGGATCTTGCAACTATAATAGCATCCTTACATACTCTATCCTTCCGCCCCAACAAGCACGCCACACACAGAACGTGAAAATTCAGACATATAATAGTTTCAGGCTTTTCCTGAAATCAAGGATATCGAATTGTGCAAACTGTATTACTTTTACTCATTGAACCATGATCATCAAATTAGATTTTGGTTCAATCGCCATGAAATATGAAATGCTGGAGGAAAGCAGCAATAAACAACATAAGGTAAATGGCTGAGCGCATTATGCAACAGCAACTTGAAAAACAACTGGCAAAATTCATTAAAATGAAGCCCTTTCATCCATTCCGTGAATAAAAATATCTAGGCACTTGACTATTAAAATGACATCCTACAGACGAATGCAGCTTATTCTTGTAGTCTAATTGCAAGAAGCAGTCACTGGCAATAAGGAAATAAGGAAACCAAATCTGTAAGAAATGAACAGATAGAATTTATTTGCAAGAGCCTGTACCATGTGCAATCCAAAAATAACATGTATGCTTTGGCTAACTGAAACTGTAATCAGTATTTTGCAAGCTTGTTACCACTATTGGAAAATGGTCAGTGTTCCTACTTCCCACCAAAATAATCAACCAATTCTCTCACCTGTGGAGCTAGATGCAAGTCATGTTACCTGAGCAATACTTTGAGGTGATGCCAATAGTAGAAGCAGCATCAAATCTTTCATGTCAGCAAAAACATTGTTGAATCAGTGGTAGCTCATGATCAATCTTCATCAAAATTGAACTATTCTAGTTTCTTCTTGGAAACCTTGGTCCTGTATTCATTAAAAGGAGAGTATCCATTAAAGGAGAATAAGGAAAAGAGAAAGAGCCAGGTGCGTGTTTCTGCAAAATAAGCATTTGATGTTACTAATGGTTGGCAAATCAGTAGCATTTTGGTTTCTAAGGCTATCTAAATTAGATAAAAAGCACAAGCAAAATATCGGAGGAAGGAGTCCTGATAAAAGGTCCGTGAGAAAAGTTAGCATAGCATAAACTAAATCTAAGGAGAGTCTCAGGCAAATGCTTTAGTTTTCATACATGTCTTGCTTTGAATAAGCTTATTGCTTTTACTTTTCCTTCTCCCATTGTCCCATGAGAAGAGCTTCCAATTAGTTTCTAGTTGCATCAGCATCCGTTAATAGTAAGAAGTCCTATCAATTTTCATTTAAGGATATAGAGCATCCTATTGCTTTTAAACTGTCTATGAACAGTGCAGGGGCTCTGAGTAATGTTTTGATCCAACGCTGAATACCTTGATAAAGACAAAGGAGTACATAGTAAATGTTAGCCCCATCAAACCACAATACCCAATGCCCTAAGCTGTGCAGGTTTAATTGACATGTGCACCTTTCCAATATAAGTTCTACAGCAGGAAGCAGAAAAACTAATGCTAAGGGATCCTGAAATAAATAAAACTGAGAAGAAGAAAGTTACCGTCTTGGAGAAAGTACTGAGTATGATGCCTCTGGATTTTCTTCACTGCTTATATCCTCATCACTGTCAATGGCTACTTCTGCTTTAACCCTAGTTCGGCTGCTCATTCGTCTTTGCATGAAGACATTGAAGTAGTAACTAACAACATCTTTCAAGCTCTTGGAGGGGAAAGTAACTGGTGCAGCTACATCATCATCAAAGAAGCTTCTGCCCTCTGACACAGGATTCAGCCTTACTAGATTTTCAAACTTCTTCTGTTCCTCAGGAGTCCAAGAATTAGAAACGTCTTCCCCCATCTCATGAAAGCCTAAATCATAGTAAGCTGGACCCATTTCTGATCGCAGCTGAAGTCTGGCTGCACTCACGTGAGACCTGATACAGGACTCAGATCCTGGATAGGGGCAACAACACAAGCCATGCTTTCCTTTCCCAATCATGATGTTGCCATCAGGTAATCCATGCGCACAATCTAGTGGCCAGACCCTAGTGCCCAAGAACCTACCATCATTCTGCAAGCCATTGGCAGGACCCGGCCGACCTGTCCATGGGGGTACATCAGCTTGAAAGAGTCGACCACGACCAATCTGTTTTGTTCTAAGTTCCCCCTGACTAACTTGAACGTTTTGCTGCAATCTCTTAGATCTTCGTGATGGCTTCATTATTTCAGAACTAGGCCTGGCATCAGATCTTTCTGAACCACCCTTGATATTTCGTCTTATTGAGGTAAACTTGGTGTTCAATGTTTCTAAAATAGGCTTGCTGTTTGGTTTTTCTGAAGTAGACTCAGTATTTGGCCTTTCAGAACTAGACTTTGTGTACGGTCTTTGTGGACCACTATTGGTACATGGTTTTTCTGCAGTACTCTTGATATTCATCCTTTTTGAGCTACTCTTGGCATTAGATCTCTTTCTTTCCTGAAATGAAAAGGCGTTGAATTGTTATCAACATTTCATGAAAACTTAGAGGAAATTTTTCTAGGAGAAGATAACAGCAAAACAAGGAGGTATACAATCAGCCTAACTCGAGAAATGAAATTAACAGAATTGTGGTGCATTTAAATTTGATTCAACATCGAGTAAGTTTTTGATAAGCCTTCATAAAAACTGTTAACAGACAAGAGTGAGCTATATATGTTCTGTTTCCCCTAACAATTCAGATGGTGGTGTCTAGATAAACATATTAGAATTTGCAAGAACAACAATATAGAAATTGGTGAATCCAAAACCTAAAGATTTCAGGTAAGGCAGCAGCATATCCACCAATTTTCAACAGCATGTTCATAAGCCAATTTTGGCCTTTGATTTTTGAGCTGTAACTATGTAGCCTATACCTAAATCATATAACTTTTATAGGGCAGTGATACCTTTCCTTCAAGACTCTAGGTTGATGATTCGTTCTGAAGTGAAGAATGATATCTTTTCTCCCTTTGGCTGACATGTGAATTTGCATCCTCATCTTACAGATAACAGAGAGAAAGAAACACAGCTTAAAAGTTGAGACTAGAATAAGGTTTTATTCTCCTCTCAAAGTTACAACAACTAAACGTGAAGGTGATAGAAGCATCCAAATGCGTATTACAAAGTCTCAAACCCCTTCTCAGGGTTTACTATCACTAACATCTCTTTCTTTAACTCTGAAGCACCCTTTCAACAGTTACTAATCTAGTTGTATCTAAGTAGAAAGCCAGCACTTAGACTTCCCTTGTTTAAAAGAATAATAATAATAATAATAATAAAATAAAAAATCCTCATCAAACATTCAACACCACTACAAATTCCCAAATCCTTCGAAAATCAACATTTACTAATACTGGAAGAACTTCCCAGTACAAAAACATTCCTCTTCAAACATTCAGCCGCATAAAAAATAAAAATCCTAAATCTTCCAAAATCAACACGTATAATACTTAAAGACCTTGTAAAACCGTTAAGGTACTTTTATTCAACCAGAATCCCAATATACACAACGGGCAAAATCATTTCTCCCGCTATTCATATAAACACAATACCCATTTATCAACCAAAAAAAAAAAAAATGCAAATAGAGAAAGCAGAAATGGTAGGAAGAAGAATTTTTACCTTTCCGGCAATTTTTTTCTCAGGCAAAACCTCGTCGCCGCCGTGATTCTCTTCCTCAGAAAAATCGCTGCAGGGGTTCTTACCATCTGGGATCTCCACTCTCAATCCTTCCCGAGTTTCAACAATCTGGTTCCAGTGTTGCTCCAATCTTTTCACTATTCCACGATGGCAAGGATCGACGGCGGCACTCCTCACCAAAACCAACAATTCCGAAGATGATGTCTTCCGCTTCACAGAATAAGAACGCTTCCGCCTCCCCATTTCTTCACCATCTGGGATCTCCACTCTCAATCCTTCCCGAGTTCCAACAATCTGGTTCCAGTGTTGCTCCAATCTTTTCAACAGTCCACGATGGCAAGGATCGACCGCGGCACTCCTAACCAAAACCAACAATTCCGAAGATGTGATATTCCGATTCACAGAAGAAGAACGCTTCCGCCTCCCCATTTCTTCTCCGTCGGCCAGAAACCCTGCTTTCCCAAAATTTTGTCTTTTCTTAGAATCTCAGAAACAAGGTTTATGATAGGGCTTTTGGAGAGATTCAGGGTTTCAAACAAGAAATTGAAGAGCTGAGAAGGATTACAATAACAGAATCATAGAAGATATGGATTTTTAGAGAATCGAACGAGTTGCAGGTGAGTTGATAGATGAGATTTCTAAGCTCTTCTTCTACTACTACTGCTGGTTAGCAGAATTTATGTAGAAGATGAAAGGTTTGATCTTCTTCTTCTTCTTCTTTCTTCTTCTTGGTGACGATGACGATGATGAAAGAAGAAAAAGAAGAAGAGATAATGAGAATGAGAAGAAGCCATGAGACTTTGGTGGTTCTGTTTTCGATTAGCTGCCTGCTGCTGCGCGAGAGAGAGAGAGAGAGAGAAGGAATTGGGAGATTTTCGCGCCTTTTTTGCTTTTTATGGAAACAAAGTTTTGGCCTGCAGTGTTGCAAACCTGCTGCTTGCTTCTGAGCACTGAGATTTAGGGCATGTTTGGAAAAAAGCACTAAACAGTAAAATACATGTTTGGCAATTGCAGCTTCTTGCTAAAATAAGCTGCTTCTTTGCTCCGAAAAAAAAAAGCATCGAAATGATGCTTCTCAAAAAAGCATAGCGGAGCTTTTTATCTACTACAGAAAAAGACATATTTACCCATATTAAATTAAAACAATTACAATATTGATAAACTCTTTTACCCCTTTATTTTCTCATATTTTCCTCATTTCTCATTCCCTCTCCCTTTCCCGATCGCTTGGCTCCTCCCCACCGCCCGCCTCTCCTCACCCCCCCCGGCAGGCGATTCCTTCTCCCAATCTCTTCGTACCTGACGCCGAATCCAATTCCGTTTCCTTTCACTCCATCCCACGTACCGCTCTCCTTCATCTCCTTCCTTCATTCAGATTCGTTTTCCCCAATCTTCATTTCGTTCAATTCAATATAATTCAGTCTTTAATCCTTCATCGACTCAAATCGATCAATTAAAAGCAATGAAGGGCCGCCGCGATTTGATCAACATGATGTTGCCTGACGAGCTCATCACCGAGATATTCCGGCGACTCGATGAATCCAAATCCAGCTTGAACGCTTGCTCGCTCGTATGCAGTAGGTGGCTTCATCTCGACCGTTTATCTCGTCGAGCTATCCGTATCGGTACTTGTTCCAGATGCAGATGCTCTTGCTCGTCTTATCACTATGAGATTCTTAGCGACTCGTGAACTCTATGTTGATGAACGGCTTCCTTCTCCGGCTTCCTCGCCATCTCCACTTCACAGTCAGGCATCAGAAGATGCAACGATCTGTAAGTCATCCTCATTGGTTTTTTTCTTGCATTGTTAATTTAATGCTTGATTGATGCTGCATGCATGCTTGTTATGAAATTAGAATTTTGATGGGTAAAAATTGTCATTGATGTTGTATTTATGATTTGCAAATGACAGAAGCTTGAATGAGCTGGAAGAAAATCAACAGCCCTATTTAGTGTGATAATCTTAAATTGTGGAACTAAATAAGGCTATCAAGGGTGCTGTCGATTAGTTGTTGATTTGAAATTTAGATGCTTGAATGGGGATGAATGAGAAGCGACATAGTAGAAGATTTTGTTCTCTCTTCTGTATATTGTTAAAAAATTAAAGAGTCAGTTAGACCCTTACCACCCATCATAGAGATTATTTATCGGTACTGTAAACTATGTAATCTTTCATCTAAATGAGTTGTTTAGATTTTTAAATGATTAGTAACATCGCCTTTTTGCTGGATACATATTGACCTAGAAGTTTTTTATCTCACAAAATGAGTGTCCAACCACATCAATGTACATAATCCTTGTATTACTTTGTAGTCTGTCATTGGGTTGGATATCTCCTGTCATGAGAGTGTTTGCTTTTTGGTATTCTTAATGAATTTGTAGCAGATCACATGCTCTGTAATCGTACATCTATTCTAGTTTTAACTTGCATTGATTCTTGAGGCGCTAATTATTATTAATTAATATATGAGTGCTTGCCAAAGTCTGTTCTCATCTATATTCTGCTGGTATTGAATCTCTATTTATCCTGAAATGAGACAAAGATCATGGATATAAATGAGATTTATGAATACAGAACAAGGTTGATGTCTTTGGATCCCACTTCTTTTGCAGTGAGCCCTGCTACAGTAGACTAGCATCCAAGATGGATTCAGCTTAACTTTTCTTTTCATAGTCTTCCGATTATGCTGCTAATTATATTTTAGTATTTTCTGAATTCGAGACTAGTATCAACCTACAAGAAGTTAGATGCCTAACTGTTAGTTGTCTTGTAGATCTTCGTGACGATAAGCAATTCTTCGAGGATCATCCTAGTGCTGTGCCTATTTCTACTGCTCAGGTGAGGGTTAGCAATTGTTTTTTGGCATCAACATCTAATCTCCTTTTGTTATAGTATTTAAGTCTAAGGATCAACCATTTTATATTAATGAAGGGTGAAGAATTGAGGAAACAAATAGGAGCTCCTGTCTATATTGAATGCAGTTCAAAAACTCAACAGGTTTTCTTCTATTATACCCATTTTCGTCCTTCTTCTAGTGCTTACTTGAGTCATGATGGCAATAAATCGATTCATGTGTGTTTATGTATAGAATGTCAAGGCAGTCTTTGACGCTGCTATCAAAGTACTCCAGCCACCCAAGCAGAAAAGGAAGAAGAAGAAAAGGCCCAGAAGAGCTGCTCCATTTTGTGATCAAAGCATGAGTAAGATGAAGAAAGACAGGCCAGCTAACAGCAGCAGGCATTATATCAAGTGTTTTATTACTCCATATGAAAGGGATTGATCAGGATATGTTGTAAATTCCAACTAGGGGGGTGTTTGGCTTTGCTTTCCTCCAACCCAACTTTTCAATTCTCCATTTCACGTTTTTCAATACATATTTTATAAATATATAAAAAATTTATTTAAAAATTTAGAAAGTGTAGAAAAATTCTACGGAGTGAGATCTTTTTATTGCATATTTTTATTATTTTTTTAGAAGTAAAAAAAATAGAGCTCATTTTTCAAAAAGGACAAAAATACCTTTCATTTTACAAAAGCTCCATTTCATAAGCAATTTCAAACGCCCCCTAACAATCTCCAGTCAGCTATGGAAGCATCTGGTGTTTTTATTTTCTTTTTTTGGTTGCTTGTTACATGGTGATCTTGTCCTGACATGCAAAACTTACTTTCGATGTCTCTCCCCCCCCCACACAACAATACTTAGTGAGGGAACTACATTTGGAAATGTTTTTTAATGTCTACGCATAACCAAATATAGGTTATGTGGTCTTTATTTCTGAACATTTATTGATTTAATGAGTTAGATAAAACTTCCTAGTTTAAATTTTAATTTTATTCTTCCCAAAATTTCAAAGTAATGGAGAGTGGATCGCGCATAATTTTTATTTTTAATTAAAAATTTATTAAAAATTGCTAATATATTACTATATTATTTATTTAGATTTTCTAATTTATTTATTAATTATTATTTTATACAAATATATTATATTTATTTTTAAAGTAATTTAAAAATATTACAAATTAATAATAATATATTTATTAATAGGTTCATAATTATTAATATAAAAAATATTATAAATATATATTACAAAAATTAATTAGATAATATATGAAAATAAATTAAAAATTTTAATAATATATCGTTTATTATATACTAAGGATATTTCAGTCATTATATATCTCATTCATTTATAGCTTAGTCAAATATATTATAATTTTTTGTTATGAAAAAGCTTTCAACAATAAAATTTATCAAAACAGAATTTTAAAAAAAATAGCTTTTTAACAAAAGTATATAAATAGCAATTTTAATTCAAAAACTCTAAATTTTAAATTTAGTTAAACGTGTCATTAACTCAAAATAGTACTAGAAGACAAAAAAAAATGGTTCCCTTTTTTAAATCTGAGAAGGTTAATTTTATCTCGAAATTGAACACAGAAAATAGAAAATTACATGTTTTCCAATTACAATTTTCTAACAATATAAGGATTAATTTGTCATTCTAGATCTTCTCTTGTACAACTATTACTAGATGAATGCAAAACGAAATCAAACTTTATCTTCATCAAATGAAATATTACATGTGTGGAATCACAAAAAATTAATGTTTGTATGTAAATATATAGTTTTGATTTTCTCTCAAACTGCAGGATTAATTGCAGCGAATTATTCCACAACATAACAGATCTGAAAATTTGAAGCAGAAATAATAAAGTTATTTAGTTTTCTTGTAGGTATACCAATTTGCAATCAGCAGGTAAACTCCGAAATTCAATAAGCTGAGAACAGCTAGCAACCAGAAGAAGTAATCCAGATGGCCTCGATTTAGATTATCAGGAATCCATCCTAGCTTGCCTTTCTTCGTGGTAATGCGCATGACAATCGTTACCAGCAACGTGCTCAAGTAATTCCCAAGTGCATTAGTCGTCAGAGACAGCGCGGAACACATGCTTCTCATAGCATCAGGCGCCTGATCATAGAAGAACTCTAGTTGTCCGATGAATGTGAAAACCTCTGCAGCTCCGATGATGAAGTACTGTGGTATCTGCCAGAATATAGACATCGGCACGTAACCAGCAGAGTCGTACAAATTGTTTCTCCTCACCACCGTGAGCCTGATAACCTCAAGAACTCCAGCAGCAACCATTGAGAAGATGGAAATAACAAGTCCTACCCCCATCCTCGTTAACTGAGTGAACCCTCTTTCGCGGCCAGTGAAGCTTCTTGCTAAGGGAACTATTATGCGGTCGTAAATAGGAACCCATACTATAACACTGATGGTGTCGAAGATGGAGAGCGAAGCGGCCGGGATTTTGAAATGGGGTCCCATCTGTGGATCGAGAGTATCGCCTTGCAGGACAAACATGGTGCTCATCTGGCTGTACACCGTAGAGAATATTATTCCGCTTGCCCATATTGGGAGTAGGCGAATGATGCTCTTGAACTCCTCGACCTGAGTGACACTGCATAATCTCCAGGGGTTTATGCATTCTGCGCTCTGGTCTTCTCCGGTCTCCACGGCAGCCTTGTCCAAGCACCTGTCAAAAATTTTTAACAGATTTTCAAAATACTAATCAATAAGTAAGTCACGGTTTCCTATGGATGATCGTTTGAATCATCAAGACCGACAAATGTGTGCGACTCCAGGTTTGATGAAATTTTACCTGAGCTGATCAGTGTGCTCAAGCTTGCGGCTACCTTTGATGGCAGATTCTTTGTCAACAATCTCAAAAAGAAGCGATGCATTCGCTGGCGAGCTTACTCTGAACTTTCTGATAGAAGCTACAACGACCTGGGCAATACGAGTAAGGGGACTCCCTCCAGGTTTCTGATGTCTGTACAATGGTGTGCCCAATAAAAAGGTCACTACAGCAATAGCCATTATCACAGCCGGGATTCCAAACCCCCAACTCCATCCCACATTTGTCTGAACCCACACTAGCACAGAAGAAGCAACCAAGGCACCGATGTTGATCGTAAAATAGAACCAGTTGAAGAATGAGCTCTTGCTTTTCTTCTCTGATTCATCGGTTTCATCAAATTGATCCGCTCCGAACGAGGAGACACAGGGTTTGATTCCTCCTGTACCAAGTGCAATCAGATACAGAGCTACAAACACTACAGCACTCTGTCCTGCCGTTGGGTTGCAGATGCCATTACTATCACAAGAAGGTTTTAGCCCTTTGAGTGATGCGGTCATAGTTAACAGTGTCAATCCCTGCATAAAACATAAATCGATATCAAACATTTACCGAGCTTCTAAACTGGAACTCTGTAGCAACTATTTGCGACAAAGAAATGCGACTCACGAAGATATACACTATCATGAAACTAGCAATCGTCCAGTATCTCCCTAGGTAGGCATCAGCAAGGAAAGCGCCCAGAAGAGGCGTAATATAGCACGTTCCTGACCAATTGGTGACATTGTTTGCGGCCTGTGAGCTCCCTTGATGGAGGCGAGTCTTCATGAAGTTCACTAGGTTGGTACTCATCCCATAGTATGCCAGCCTTTCGCAACATTCATTTGCTGTACAATACAAAATTTTACGCATTGTCATGAAAAAAAAAAACATGCAATCAATAATCATATGCAGCAGCGTTTTTCGTCGAACGTAAATCAGAGATTAATCTTACCTAGAATGAAGGGGCAAGTTCGCCAATTTCCGGTCTTTTCTTTGATAGCAGGATTTCCTCGGATATCTGTGGTGCCATCTTTCGTGTATTTATCATCAATATTCTCCATGCTGCAATTCCTCGGAGCAACTAAATGTATACCACAAAAGTTTCTGCAAATGTGCAATGCAATCAGAAAGGAATTGAAGCATATGAAAACTGAATGCGAAGAACATAGACACAATAAAAGAAAAGGTTAAAGAAGCATGCATGTACCTGCGAGATGATTAAGTTAAACAGCATTAGCAGGAAGGAACAGGGGCTAATTAAACAACATTGATAGATGGACGTGGAAGGATTTTAGCATTCATTCACCAGATATGCGTTCTACGCTTTGGTTGATAGTTAGAATAGTGTAGTAGTAGGACTCGTTCACTGTTTCAATAGATTCTGTTCTAAAGAGTCACTCAAAGAAACTCTTCATCGAGGTCAAACAAACATTGGCGCTTCTTCAAATTGTTCTGAAATCTAACAAATATCTAGCTTTTTCTTATTTAACGTGTTTTAGGGAAACAGAATCCCAGTGAGTTACAGATACGGAATGAATTCAGAGAAGAGAAAAATTATTTTCTTGTATTTTTTTAATTATTATTATTTTCTTTGAAGTGCGTCAAAAAAAAAATGAAGTGAGTTTGATTGGAGGAGTGAACGGTCAAAGCTTTGCCACGCGTATTTAATTAATTTGAATTTAACTTCATGTATATATACATCTCCTTCGAAATTTCTCTGGATATGAATGAGACGGTAATGAGCATGGAAATCTTTCTCCGTAGCATTTTATAAAGACGTTGTTGATGAAATTGAGCTTTTCTAGACACCAATGTCAAATTAATTTCATTAAATTGAAGGCACACATTCTTTAGGAACAACAAATAAGAACCAAATGCTACTTGCTGTCGCCGATATTTTGAATAATGCTACTATTACTTATGAACAAAATTGATGTTATATATATATAAAGAGATATAGATTGCAGACGTACACATAGCGTGAACCGGACGGTGTGTTGATTCTTTCTTGGAAGAAATTAGTAGTAGGAACCAATCTACATCAACACTGTAGATTTTGTGCGTTTGGAACGGAACAAACTTTATAAATTTCGGTTTATTTAGATACTTATTTTTTTCTAATTTTTATTTTATATTTTAATGTAAGTTTTATTTTTATTAATTTTGTTTTTTAATAAATATAATTTTCACTTGAGTTGAGTTTGGGAGTGCTTAATATCCAAAAAGTTAATTCTCAACTCCAGAAGATTATACATAATTTTTTTTAAAAATTTAAAATTATAAATAAATCTATATTTAATTTTGTTTTATAAAATAAAATAAAGTTTTTATGATTTTTTTTTAATAAACAATCTCAATTAGTTGTCAAACTAATTGCTAACTTCTGTACACCTGCTTACAGTCGCAGAACGGAATGTTGTTATTTGTTCATGGCCAGCGCTGGTCCACGCGTGCGTGTACTTTGTTAACTAATTAAGATTGCTCGCGTACTTCTCATCATTACTCATACCAACTCAGAAAAATGAAGAGAATATTGGTCCAGGTAATTATAGCTTGATTAGATGTTAAACAAGCTACAGTTAGTTAGTTAGTTACTTTTAATATATATATTTATTATTTTGTAAAATTTGAAGCCCTCACGCCAAGCAATATATATAGTTTGTGTATATAATTAAGTTGACGAGTCAATTTTATAGAACACAATTTAGTCAAAGGGTTATCTGAACGTAAATACGATCAGTAGTAGACTAGAGTAGCTCAACTAATTAACCAAACTGATCCCTGCCAGCTAGCAAAAGCAAAGCAAAGCGCTTTCATTTTGATCAACTAGTCAAAAAAGAGAAGAGAAGAGAAACACAGCAAGAAATCAAACCAACTGATTGATGTCCGTGCATCGTTATCACACCTGTTAATTCACTAGAAATTAAATTTCTGGTAGCTAGCGGGACCGGAGTTGTTTCTATTAATTAACTTCAAATTTATCGATCAATTTAACTATGCTTCTGAGCTAGCTAGTCTCCTACCGCACTCAGTTATATTATATATATAATCTATTTACTACCGTAAAAGTACAATATATATCTTCATATTTTGTTAAAAACTAGCTGTTTGGAGCTAGCAACAAGAACAAATTAAAACAAACAGCGGCATAGTACAAGCTGCAAAACACATACAACATAAATGTAAATCTCGTAATTAATCACTCATAGATAAGTATGTACATTAATTATCTGATCATTAATTTATGTAGGATCCAAGTAAAATGTTAAGCTGCGAACCCAACTGATCGGATGGATGATAATGATCAGTTCTTTAATTAATTTAATTTGATCATAGTGCTTCTAGCTCGATCGGTTATTATTAATTAATGGATTTCGCAAATTAATTAAAAAATATATATAAAAGAAACAAAAATGAATAACAAGACTCTTAGCTAGTAATCTAGGATTAACGCTT
Source organism: Acanthochlamys bracteata (assembly GCA_019914995.1). Classification (NCBI taxonomy): domain Eukaryota; kingdom Viridiplantae; phylum Streptophyta; class Magnoliopsida; order Pandanales; family Velloziaceae; genus Acanthochlamys; species Acanthochlamys bracteata. Next base: position 86,400 of record CM034138.1, on the reverse strand, counting down.
TAATGACGAAGGTTTCCTTCACCTAATGTGTAAAATGACTCTTCATCTAATTCATCAAGTGATTCGGATCGACCGCCTTTATAAGTTAGCTTAGCTTCCCGTCATTCATTTTTTATTCAATGCAAATGTGATATGATTAAGAGCTTTTCTAGCTAGCTAGTTGAACTAAAGAAGGAGATCCAAAGTTAGATCAGAAGGTACGTAGGAGCAGTTAATGGAGATGAGAGCATTGCTGCTGGTTGCGCTCACTTTGCCAGTGCTGCTGCTGCTGCAGGCGGATGGAGCGACTCGCCACTACAAGTTCAACGTAAGTACATTCTATTTTATTTCCTGTATATATGCATAGAGTATTATATATAAAACTCGTGCAATTAAAAATTAAAAAAAAAACTGTTTTTGATGTAGGTGGTGATGAAGAATGTGTCAAACCTCTGCTCCACCAAGCCTATCGTGACCGTCAACGGAAAATTCCCCGGTCCGACATTGTACGCGAGAGACGGCGACAATGTTCTCGTCAAGGTCGTCAACCATGTCAAGTACAACGTTTCCGTCCACTGGTAATTTAATTATACATATATAGATAAGACACTACGCGCGCGCATATATTTGAAAAATTATATGTATTATTAATTATATATGCATGTTCGGAATCAGGCACGGAATCAGGCAGCTGCGGACGGGATGGTCAGACGGTCCGGCGTACATAACCCAATGCCCGATTAGGCCGGGGAACAGCTATGTGTACAACTTCACCATAACCGGGCAGAGGGGCACTCTCTGGTGGCACGCTCACATTTTGTGGTTGCGCGCAACCGTGCACGGCGCCATTGTCATACTTCCCCCGCTCGGCGTTCCCTATCCTTTCCCTAAACCTCACGAGGAGGCCGTCCTCATCCTAGGTGCGTTCCCTATATATAGGATTATTTAGTTATTAAAATTATTCTTATCCATGGACGGATATATATGTGCAGGAGAGTGGTGGAAGTCGGATACTGAGGCAGTGATCAACGAGGCACAGAGATCAGGGCTAGCACCTAATGTGTCCGACGCGCACACAATCAACGGTCACCCTGGTCCTTTCTCTAACTGTTCTTCATCAAAAGGTAGTTAATTTAATCATTTTTGCTTTTTAAATTAAATGGAAACATGTATCCTCATATATTGCTTCCTGACGAAGTTATACATGTAGTTCTAACTAAGATAAGATTAACCAATGTATAATTGATTGATTGAGATATCTAAACAGCAAATTATAATGTAGTTTAACCTAATTAAATTTCTCGCGCAGACTGTGACGATTACGTGTTACTAATTAATTGAGTTTGCATGCAGATGGATTCCATCTGAAGGTGAAGAAAGGGAAGACGTACATGCTGCGCATAATCAGCGCTGCTCTGAACGAAGAGCTCTTCTTCAAAATCGCCGGCCACAAGCTCACCGTCGTCGAAACCGACGCCGTTTACACCAAACCATTCACCACAGACACTCTCGTAATCGCTCCCGGCCAGACTTACAACGTCCTCCTCTCCGCAGATCAGAAATCCGGCAGATATCTTATCGCCGCTTCGCCTTTCATGGACTCCCCTATAGCCGTCGACAACGCTACCGCCACCGCAACAGTCCACTACGACGACTCGTTATCCGCTTCTGCTGCGGTTACTACAGTCAACCCTCCTCCGCAGAACGCGACTTTTGTGGCCAACGGCTTCATAACATCTCTCCGAAGTCTTAACTCGAATCAGTACCCGGCCAACGTTCCGCAGACCGTCGACCACAACCTTCTGTTCACCGTCGGTCTCGGAGTCAATCCTTGCGCCACGTGTCAGAACGGAATACGCGTTGTCGCCGCTATCAATAACGTGACATTCGTCATGCCGGCGACTGCTCTGCTGCAGGCGCACTACTACAACCTCAGTGGAGTTTTCACGACGGATTTTCCAGCTAGTCCGTTGATTCCGTTCAACTACACAGGTCCCGGTCCGTCGAACATGGCGACGACGAACGGAACGAGGCTTTACAGGTTGCCGTATAACGCGACGGTGCAACTAGTCCTGCAGGACTTGGGAATGATTGCGCCGGAGAATCACCCCGTGCATTTGCACGGATTCAATTTCTTTGCTGTCGGCAGAGGGTTGGGAAATTATAACCCAAGCAGGTCGCCGGCGAGCTTCAATCTTGTGGATCCTATTGAAAGGAACACCATTGCAGTTCCCTCTGGCGGGTGGACGGCGATAAGATTCAGAGCAGACAACCCAGGTAATTTACTATTCCAAATTCACCATGAAAAAACAAACGCGTTGATGATGTATTTTCTTCGTCGATCAAATTAATGTTTTTAATTCGGTTTTTGTTGTTCGTGTTTTGCGCGGCGAAGGCGTTTGGTTCATGCACTGTCACTTGGAAGTGCACACGACATGGGGATTGAAGATGGCGTTCTTGGTAGAAAATGGGCCGGGGCCAAATGAATCCATTTTGCCTCCACCGAATGATCTTCCTACTTGTTAAAGTAAAGGCCCGTCAGCCGACCCCAGCAAAGCTGAAGATAGCAATTCAATTCTTTGTTCATCCAGAAATAATTATTTAAAAGAAAAGAAAAAAAATTACAGGAAGAGGAAAAGGAGTCTCTTAAATTTTTTTTTATTTTTTTTCATTTGGATGCTGTTTATAGGTTTTTATTAATACTGGTGGTTCATTATTGTGATATATTAGTTTGGAAGGAAAGCAGTTTGTGTGAGATTCGTAATTAAGTAGATGGAAAAAAACAAATTGTAACAATAACCAGAGTCTTTTTATTTGCTTTTTTGTGTTTCAATATTTTGCAGCAGCAGTTGAGAGCCGGCAAATATGACCAGACAGTTCGTGTCACGTGCATAGCACCATTCCTTGCGATTACCGTTCTAGGAAACTTTTATCACTAACGAGATACGTGTGGGTCCCATATTCTTACCATTTACGGAATGTTGAATATATTTCAAAAGACTGGGGCCCAACCGTTGGGTTTCAAAAGTCATCAAAATTATTGCTGTCCATTGGTTTACAGCCTTGAAGAAGTTTGTTGTATTTCATATTTTCGTATTAAAGAAGTTGTTCGATTTCTTCAGAGCAATGAATGAATGCATGGGACGCACTTCATTGGTTCCTAAATAATTGATACATTAGGCCGCCGTGATCGGTTTGACTTTTGATTCTCATAGGAATACAAATATTGTCAATAATTTATTCTTATTTTATTAAAAAATAAGATTTAATCACCTTATTTATTATATATGGATGTGTAGATGATTAATTCATCATCATAAGTTCAGCTGGTAATTTATTTTAAGATGACAAAACATTATTGATTATTATTTGTTAAAATGAATTAATTAATTATATTTAAGTTGATAGGAATAATTACATCCGAGCTAGCTTAGCACACAAAAATAATCAAATACATTTCTTTCGCTTTCTAATGAATTATTACTTATTAGAAACAAAACATAAAAAAACAAAATATGAGAGTTTGACAAACATGGATGGACGGTAGAAGGCCGCAATCGAATTGTGTCATAATTCGTTCTAATTGAAACTTTTCTTTCTTTCTTTCTTTTAAGCTATTTTTAATTTTTTTAATCTTTTTTTTGCAAAACCTCTATTACATTAGTTCGGCTATGTTTCTCCTTCGATCACACTCAATATTACCCTAATTTTAATTTTTTTTTCAATTTTATTTATTTTTTATTGTTGATGGCTGAGAAGAACTTTTCTAAATTATCGTAAAAAAATTTAAAAAAATACTTGTTAAAATTTTAAATAATAAAAATATTTACTAAAATTTTAGCTCAATTAAATTATAAATTAAATTTTATTCAAATTTTTAATTAAAGTAATTATGAAAAGTGAAATTATAATTATTATTCGAAAAGCAATGAAATAGTAGTTTTTATTTTAGAATGTATTTGAAATTGCATTCCAAACGCTATTTTTTAATTTTTTAATTTTATATTTTTTAATACATAATTTATAAGTATTTAAAAAATTTATTAAAAATTTTAAATAATAATTTGTTTATTACATATTTTTATTAATTTTTTAAAAATAATAAAAATAAAATTTATTTTTCAAAAAAATAAAAATATCTTTTTTTTTAAAAAAAATTTATTTTATAAATAATCCGACCGACCTTATTGAAAAACTATTCGACTGCTTTACTAACTAGTAGTCTTCTGTACTTGTAACATTAATTAATGATATAAGATTAAGAGAGGTTACTGTCGAAACAATCAATAAACTCATCAAACAAGTTAAGATACGATAATTAAGTGCTTATACATGTTTTATAACACGTGTTCGTCAGAATTTTAATCAGTTTCTGAGTAACAAAAAACTTTTAACATCTGATCATGGGAGCCATTTGTTCTCTCTCTCTGTGGCCCAAAAACTACAAACACTCGAGCAATAACAAACAAACAAATAAATTTGTTCCTATTATAAACTCGAATGATTAGGGATGACAATATGAATTAATAGGTCGATTTCGGGTCGATCCATTTAATAACTGGATTAAATTTGTTTAATTCTAATTCAATCCATAAATTTATACGGGTCAAAATTGTCAACCCTAATCCAACCTACTAATAACCGGATCAAATTCGGATCGATCTATTTAATAATTAAAATTATTAATTATTAATTATATATTTTTAAGCTTTAGTGAAATTATAAAATTAGTTCGAATGAAAGTGCACGATATTTTTACTGACAAGATATAATTATGTCCAACAACATTCCTTAATATCTTCATCGATCCTTACAATATAAAAAAATATATTATTTTTATTTTTAAAAAATATATGATAACAGCTGAAACTTATGATTATAAATACTAGGTTAATAATTTCGATAAAAATTTTGATAAATATATCTATCTAACAAAATTTTCATAAAAATCTTTATACAAAATCTAAATTCGTCATTAAAAATACCTACATAGTAATACTTTCGATAATATTATAATTTTCATATTATACTATTTTACTAAGATATAAAAATAAAAAATTAACTATAAATACATTTTAATTTAATAGTTTGTAAATAACTAGTATCGATTATTTTTATTATTAATATTTTATTATACGGTAAGAAAAAATCAAAAATTGTTATTTCAAAAAATGACATTTTGAATTGCTGGGTTAATTTTGGATTAATTCGAATTGACTTATTTAATAACCGGGTCAATATATCGATCGAGTTTTCAAATCGGGTCATATATTGCTACCCCTACGAATGACTGTGAGGGGTTGGTTGGTCGGAAAGTGTCACCATTGATTGGCTCTTCATGTTGTTGTTGTTGTTGATTATATCGAAAGAAACAGAGAAAGGAAGGTAAAAGAACTGATGAATGAAAAATTATAAAACGAGTTAGTAATTTTGTTGATTGGATGACCGCAAATTCCACCGTGAACCAATCAGCGCGCAGCAGCTTTATTTTCGTCTTTTGCGGTAGGTATCTTTTGGTGCTATTGTTATGTTATTTAGAAGGATTACTAATTAATTTCTCAATCTCATTGGTTTGTCAATTAATTTGCCATTTTTTTTCTTTTGCTTCTCCTGTTTCCGTCTTTCTTGTTGTATTTTCGCTGCTTTCTCCTCTCCTTCACTTTATTCTTCTCTCCTTTGCTTCGGATTCACTCCTCTCTCTCTCTCTCCCAAATCATTATTTATTATTTGATTTCTTCTTCTGATAGATAAAAAGAAAGAAACGAGGGGTTTCTCCAAAAGCAGCAGCGAAATGTTAAATGCTCTTCTCTTTTCCGTGAAATCTAAGCTCCTCTTCTTCTTCTAGTTACAAACTTCCAATCCGGCTACCTAGCTTCTTTTAGGTACACAGTCTACTTTTTTCTTTTTTTCTTTTTTTTTGGGTGAAGTTTTGATCTTTGAGAAATTATTACCTCGTCTTTCTTGTGCGAGTGAAGCCTTCTCATCTGTTGAAACTAGAAAGGTTAAACTCTTTGTTACTCTATCTGCAGTATTTCGGCCTCCCTCGGTTGTACGTACTAGTTGTAGAAAAGCTGCAGATTTTGAGCTTTACTGTAAGCAAAATCTGAGCTTTTATCTATTTTTCAGAAGCCGGTACGGATCCAATCTTCTGAGATTTTATCTTCCTTGCCCTTTGAGCCCCAAAAATCGATTTCTTTTCAGCTACCAAAACAGTTAGTGGTTTTTTGAGGTTCTAGTCTGAGTTCTTCTTGATCAGGTTTAATCTGTATTCTTCTCTTATACTAAAAATTTTGATGATGACGAGGTGGGGGGCTGATGTCTTGCCTCCGACATCTTCATACCTTTGTACTACCAATTGGGTCCTCGGCCAAAACAACAAGATTAGTGCAGGTAACTGGACCGCAGAGGAGAACAAGCTCTTCGAGAATGCTCTTGCTTACTTTGATCCGGACACGCCGGACCGATGGGACCGAGTTGCATCGATGATTCCCGGAAAGACGCGGAGGGATGTCATGGATCACTACAGGGATTTAGAACGTGATGTTACACACATTGAGGCTGGCCTGATTCCTATACCTGGGTACAGCTCTTCCTCGTTCACTCTGGATTGGGAGAGCAACAATGGCTTTGACGGATTGAAGAAGAGAGGAAGGTTTTCTGATCAAGAGAGGAAGAAAGGAGTCCCTTGGACTGAAGAAGAACACAGGTATATCTATCTATATTAATCGCTTCCATCTCAGTAGCCGATTTAATTTTTACACTGATCAATTTAATTAGTAGTTTTCTCTGAATTGAGCAATCAATAATTCATTTGTGTAGCTATAAGCTTCTAATATGGTTCTTCCATATGTGCCAGCGGTCTGGCAATTAAAGATGTAATTGTACTTTTTTCTTGCTCTACAGAGATGCTTGAGCACTTCTAGATATGTCTCATAAGTTCCATTCAATTCAACTGCAGGCTATTCCTATTGGGGCTGAAGAAGTATGGTAAAGGCGATTGGAGAAACATCTCTAGAAACTTTGTTACATCAAGAACTCCGACACAGGTTGCCAGCCATGCACAAAAGTATTTCATCAGACTCAGCTCAGCAGGCAAAGATAAGAGGAGGTCAAGCATACATGATACGACCACTATGAATCTTCCTGATAACACGCCTCCCTCACCTCAACCTTCTGTTCACTCAAGTTCCTCTGTCTCGCATGTTACTGATTCAGGTAATTCTGATGAAGCAGATAGGGGGTTCAACTGGAATTCATCTCAAATGTTTGCTAATCTGTTCAGACAGCCTGGTTTAGGTCTAAGCCCGTATGAATTGAAATTGCAGGCTCAAGGTTCTCATACAGGACAGGACCATGATTCTATGGTTGGCAACAGTAATTTGTTCTTTGGGATGCTCTCTGCTTATCTTCAACCTCATGCTTAATTGCATCACCAAATCTGTATGTTCTCCTGCACGAACAATAACACTGCTCTTGCAATCAACAAAATTTTGATGCTGAAGAGCACACAGTAGCTTTGAGAGTGCTCAGATCATGCTGTTGGTTTGCAACTTGGAAAACAGCAAGCAAAAGCTTGTGTTTTCGTGACAGCAATGCGACTGATTATTTCTTCCTGGGAGCTGTATATTATTATTATGAAACAGTGCTCGAATAATCACTAGAAATTTTTTTGCAGCAGGTACTGCTTGTGATAATTTTTGGTTTGAAGTCTGCACCTGTATGCATATGCTCAATCAATTACATATGCTTCTACTGTTTTCGATGTTAACTGGATCTTGAAGGAAGGACTACATCAAAATCTAGCACAAAAATTTTATTAGTCTACTCCCCCAAGTGTTTCCTATCATTATATTATATGCTCGTGTGAGATTCTCCACTTATCGTACATAGAGGGTTCTGAATCTGCAATCCACTACTGTCAGCATCTCACAAGTGCTGTGCTGTTTTTTTTTTCTCCAATTGAAATTCTTTTGATGCTTCTTTTTCATTCAAGTTGGGCATCTTGAAAGGAAACGAAGATCCACATTTGATGATAATATGCAAAGCATTAACTCCACATGTATGATATATTCATGAACGAAACGATCTAACTAATAAAAATTGAAACTTTTGGTGTCCCACTCGCACGTTCTCATCACATGCAAATCATCAAATCAGAATGCGTGTTGGTGGACTCAAGACATGTACTTCCAAAAGAGCCAAACAACAGCATGAAGATATTTTACAAAATTCCTGCATTAGCAAACCATTAATTATTTATGAGATTAGTTACAGGGACAAAAAGAATTTAAAAAAAAACTCAAAAGAGTGGAATCCTACTTCATTGATCACCTTCCAATATTCTCAAAATTATCTCGTGCTCATTTCTTTTCAACGAAAGCACCAGAAAACAGATTAGCCCGACAAATTTAAAGTGTTTTTAATTAGATTAGACAAAACCAAATACAACGAATGGACAAAATCTAAATTGTTCAGATTTCAAATAATTCTAATCATCATCAGATATATAGTAAGGAACGAGGCAGTGTGCTAATAAGGACCATAGCAACTGGTATGTCCAAGTGACCAAGCAGGCATGAAAGCACCAAATTTCATCCGAACAGACTGACTTCCGGTTTCCCAGCGAGCATGTCGAATCGCATGATTTGGTCTTTGAGCTCCTAGAAGGCATCCCATCGCTTGATGCTAAGGCATCGACCGGTTCTCCAAATCGTCACACTCGAGCAACAGATTCCCATCGCCGTCTCCTTATAAAACATCTGTCAATCTCTCCGTAAATCCACAACTTCTCTCTGGCGACAGAGACAGAGATCCCTCTACCGTAGATTCATCTGACCGATCGGAATTATCGCCGTGTCTGCTTGGATCCCGAGAATTCATTCTGTTCTTCCAGAACTAAAACTGAAATGGAGTCCCAACTCTGAGAAAGAAAACAATCAAAACATTACCCCAGATAGAGAGCGCCAGTGAAAGAAATTAAAAGAGGAGACTCGACGAAGACGCGAGGCGGGTTGCAAAAATGGAGCTCAACGAAAGTTTGAGGTCCGGCCCAGGCGCGCGATCTCCACGGCCAGATATAACAGCATGGTAGATCCCACTTCGCAACGTTCGCATCAGTCTTGTGGGACAGACGAGCTCGGAATGAACGATAAGCCGATCGACGGGAGAAACGATGGTTTATTAGGACCACTAAGCAACTACATGCAACATTTGTATGTGATTGGAATAGAAAACAAACCGGTTCTTATTTTGTCCTGTAATTATCAACACCCAAAAAAAATTTTTTTTTTTTTTTTTTTGTTTGTTTGAATCGAGGGCTGGTAACGGCAATAGAAAGGCCACATGTCATTGTGTCTTGCTCAGCCCAAGCCCTTCCACTTAGGGCTTGTTTACTAGCCCAATAAATTCATTTCTTCCAAACATATTTTTAAATTAAAATAAATTAAATATTATTTTTTATTAAATATATTTAATTCTAAATTACATTTTATAACTTTATTTTTAAAATATGAGTTTATTGAAAAAAATAAACACGACTCTTAAATTCCATCATATGTAAAAAATGTCATGTTCTAAGAACGCACTGCACTTGTTTTTCTTTCCAATCAATAGTTCCCGGTAGAAGCAGAACTACAATAATTTCTGCAACGAAGGCTTTGTTTATGTAAAATATTCTTACTGTTAGTAACTCTCGCAGCATACATAATAGGATGGCTTATTTTGCAAACAACTTATGAATAAGGAAAGAAAGCCTCATTTATTTTTGCAAATATGTGAGCCAAATTTGTTAAATGGTTATTTTAGCTGAGTTAATTGATTTCTTTGGACGATTTTGTTTTCTGGGTCTTCAGTTTTATCTAGTTGTTATCCCGTTCATTCGTTCGTTCGTTCATTTCGTTTATCTTCTTCATTCATTTTACTCATTCATTCTTTTTGTTTCTTCTTTGCCGCAAATCATCGAACCGTTGGTGGACATTGGAGATAACTTCCCCCAACCCACCGGGATGACAGCTGCAGTTGACACACCGCTGCATCCTTCTATAAGCCGACTCTACACCAACCGGGCCAGACCGGTGCACTTCTGCTCCAGACCCTTCCGCTTCACCTCCTCCAATTCTTCTCTCGATTCAATCTCGCTGACCGAGAACAGACCGAGAGCAGTAGCTCATAGAGATCGCTTCGATTCCTGGCTCAGAATTATCGACCGACGGTCTCTTCTTCGCAGCAACCGCGGCAGCGGTGGTAATCGCGGAAGAATTTTCGGTTGCGAGCATGATGCTGAGTCAAATCCGGCCAAAGGTGACACCGGTTCGAGTAATTCTTCAGGCGATTCGAATAAGCCTTCCGGCGGAGGTGGGGCACGGCCATCGCCGCAGCGGCGGAGGGAGCAGAGATGGCGTGGCGGGTGGCGGTGGCAGTGGCAACCTATAATCCAGGCTCAGGAGATTGGAGTTTTGCTGCTTCAGTTAGGGATTGTAATGTTTGCTTTGCGATTACTTCGGCCGGGAATTCCTCTCCCTGGCTCTGAGCCGAGAACGCCCACCACTTATATCAGTGTTCCGTTTAGTGATTTCTTGGGCAAGGTTAATAATGATCAGGTGCAGAAGGTGGAGGTGGATGGTGTCCATATCATGTTCAGGCTGAGGCAGGATGCTAGTAGTAGTGGCCAGGCCGAAACAAATGTAGTGAGCAGTGGTGCTCAGGTGATGGAGACAGATGCACCAGAAAAGGGTGCTGTACAGCCAAAGAGGATAGTGTACACGACCACACGCCCGAATGATATCAAGACGCCATATGACAAGATGGTGGAGCATAATGTTGAGTTTGGGTCACCAGATAAGCGCTCTGGCGGCTTCTTGAACTCTGTGATGGTAGGATTTGCATTTATAATTCCCTTGGCTTGTGTATTATATTCGAGGTTCCTGTTACTTATGTAGCATTTGCTTTATGGTTAGAGGTGTTCCATACTGTGCCATAAGCTTATGGCTTGAGTATGCATATCAACAATCAAAGGTCTCAACTTTTGAATATTTCTTGTACTTTTATTGCTGAGAGAATATTATAGGAATTCTAATCATATATTTATCTTTTTTTTTTGCATGATATAGGCCTAAAGAACCTGTTGAAAAAGCAATATTTATTATAGCATAGCTGTGGAAACTAGATACCATAGATACTTTCACAGAATGCTACATCGATAAACAAATAAGCAGCTGCTGATATATATTGTATATTGAACTTGTCGTCTAAGGTATTGATTAATTAAACAGATAAATAAATAGGACTAGAAGAAACTATACGCATACCCAATCCATTGTGATTAAAGTCATTGTACATACATTTATACTGATTCATCTGACGATGAATTATACTTTGACATGAGGAACTTCCTCTCAAAAAAAGAAAAGTTTAACATGAGGAACTACATTTACTTTTAATTTGATGTAATTTGATGTTTGTGAACTATTGCTTATAAAGTTATAGCGTTGTATATCTTTAACGTAAGTACCACTAACCCTTTGATTACTGGGAATTGAAAAGAAACATATAGAGTTCCTTCATGCAGTATAGGGTTAATCGTCACCGCACATTTAGACACTTTGTTTGAGTTTTGCTACATATCTGACATTGTTTGCTTTCTTAAACTGTTAACTAGTTTTTGAGAATTGAGAATTCTATGTTATAGCTAAGGTCTTGTATGCTTGTATACCAAGTTCTGCAATTTTAAAATAATTACTGATTTCATCTTCCAAATATATATTGTCATATATTAATGCAAAGGAGCTGATTGAGTTCCAAGAAAAAATCTCTAAGAAAGAAGTTACGCAGGGGAAAGCCTTACTGAGATTCATTTTTTTCAAGTGGAAGTCTATTATTGTGACTTGAAAATAATTACTACCATTATACAGACAAGGATCTGATGTTGTAGTACAACTCCTTTGGTAAGATGCAAAGTACTGAAGAACTCCTTACGATATATATATATATGAACAAGCTGGATAGCAAAGTGCTACTGTGGTGTTTCATTTTCGTCTATTTTTTGTTGTAAAACATTTCAGATGGACCTCTAACTCTCTTCATCTTCGACAGGTTGCTATTTTCTACATTGCTCTGCTTGCAGGACTTATTCAGCGGTTCCCTATAAGTTTTTCTCAGGTATGGTTATTGAAGCTTATTGTTGAATTCCAAATTACTGACCTCCATCTGTATATTGTTTGATTCTTTCTTGGTCTGCAGCATACAGCTGGTCAGTTGAGGAACCGCAAAGCTTCAGGTTCGAGTGGATCTAAAGCAGTGGAAAATGCTGATATAGTCACATTTGCTGATGTGGCTGGTGTGGATGAAGCCAAGGAGGAGCTAGAAGAAATTGTGGTATGCGAGGGATTTAGCCATGGTTTCAACAGTTTCCTGTAGTTAAGGATTCCTTGATAAATGAAGTATCATTGCTTGAAGTAGTAATCCTGTGATATTGAACAGGAATTTCTAAGGAACCCAGACAGGTACATAAGACTTGGTGCTCGGCCTCCTCGAGGGGTCCTGTTGGTGAGAAAAGCAGATACATTATTTTTGCTTTTTGCTTTTTCCTTTTGAGAGTCTTATTGATATTCTTGTTGCTGTGTGTACAGGTAGGCCTTCCTGGAACAGGTAAAACTCTCCTAGCAAAAGCTGTTGCTGGGGAAGCAGAAGTGCCCTTTATAAGTTGTTCGGCTAGTGAATTTGTGGAGCTATATGTGGGTATGGGGGCTTCTCGAGTAAGAGATCTCTTTGCTAGGGCCAAAAAGGAGGCACCTTCAATCATCTTCATTGACGAGGTAGAGACTGCTTGCTTACTTTACCCTTACTGTGGTGCTTAATTTTATCTACTTTCTGTCTAGAGGTTCCTATGTCTCTTTTCCTACACACAGATTGATGCAGTGGCTAAAAGTCGCGATGGCCGATTTCGCATTGTCAGCAATGATGAGAGGGAACAAACACTAAATCAATTGCTGACTGTGAGAGTCATGTCTATTCAAGAGTTCAGCTGACTTTTAATTCTTTGGGTGCCAACTAAGAATGGCAATTGTTTATTTCAGGAAATGGATGGCTTTGACAGCAATTCTGCAGTTATTGTTCTTGGAGCAACTAATCGGGCAGATGTCCTTGATCCAGCACTTCGACGCCCTGGCAGATTTGATCGTGTAGTTATGGTGCTTGTGCTTTTGCTGATATTCCATTTCTTTGGCCTTCAGCATCCTGAGCAATGTTATTTTTCAAACTACATAATACAAAGAATCTCTATATAACTTATTGTAGGTGGAGACCCCTGATAGGTTTGGAAGAGAATCAATTTTAAAAGTGCATGTTGACAACAAGGAACTTCCCTTGGGAGAAGATGTTGATCTTGGTGACATTGCATCCATGACAACTGGGTTCACTGGGTGAGTAAGATTTTAAATAAACATGATGGAATCTGTTTCTCTTAGGCTTGACTTGCTGGTTGGATTTTGAACTTGTGCAGAGCAGACTTAGCAAATTTGGTGAATGAGGCTGCATTGCTAGCTGGAAGAGCAAATAAAGTTATTGTGGAAAAGATTGACTTTATCAAAGCTGTTGAACGATCAATAGCTGTATGTTATTGAAATACATTAGTATCCTGTATATGTTCTGTCTAAATCCAGCAGATTTGCCTGTCTCCTAGCACCTTATGGAATGTTAATATGCAGGTTTTTTAACATAAAATTATCTTTTCTGTGCTACATCAGGGTATAGAGAAGAAACATGCAAAGTTGCAAGGAAGTGAAAGGGCTGCTGTTGCACGACACGAAGCTGGTCATGCTGTTGTCGGAACTGCAGTTGCAAAGTTGCTTCCTGGCCAGCCACATGTGGAGGTAACTTGGCTAATCTTTTCTCTGAGAACAATAATGACTTACTTTGCAGGACTCTTTCGAGGGATAATATTAATATGCTTTCATGTGCTCTTACTTTTACATCATCAGAAACTGAGTATTCTGCCAAGATCCGGTGGTGCTTTGGGTTTCACATATACTCCCCCTACCACAGAGGACAGGTACTTGTTGTTTATAGATGAAGTACGTGGACGCTTGGTCACCCTTCTTGGAGGGCGTGCAGCAGAAGAAATTGTTTACTCAGGACGGATATCAACTGGCGCCCTTGATGATATAAGACGTGCAACTGATATGGCCTACAAGGCTGTAGCTGAGTATGGCCTAAGTACGACTATTGGTCCACTATCAGTTACTACATTGTCGAATGGAGGGCTTGATGAGTCTGGTGGTGCAGCTCCATGGGGCAGGGATCAGGTTCTTTTGCTCATTCTTGATTATTGAATCTCATAAGAAACTTTTCATCTGTTCAAAGCAACTTAAACTTTAGTTACAGGGACACCTTGTCGATCTTGTTCAAAAAGAAGTAAAAGCATTGCTGCAATCAGCATTGGAGGTTGCTCTCTCAGTGGTGCGTGCCAATCCAACCGTGTTAGAGGGGCTTGGAGCTGATCTGGAAGGTATTTCCATTTTCATTTCCTTTTTGCTATGCTTCTATCGGGGGTATTTCTCTAGCTTTTACATGTCTATATCAAAATGGAAGATATTAGACTTGGTTGATACTGCTGCTACAGCCAGTGTTTTATGCTAATGAAGCTTCTAAATTCTGCAGCAAAAGAAAAGGTGGAGGGTGAAGAACTGCAGTTGTGGTTGAAGTCAGTTGTGGCCCCAGCAGAACTAACTCTTTTCATTAGAGGCAAGCAAGAAAAGTTGCTCCCGTTAGAAGCTACTTCATGACAAGTATTTTAGTCTGGAATCTGGAGTTTGTTGTGTAGAGCATATTGCTTGATCATGGTATACTTTCTATTACATCCCTCTGGTGAATCAGCAATGCCATCCGTGACTTTAATGGAGAAAACATGCGAAGGACTTCTAGTGATGGAAGATGCTGACGTGCAATATGGTTAACAGTCCATGCTTCTGGTGGCTTCTTTTATGAAAATTTTGGTGAGATCATACTCCCAATAATTAACCTCAAGTTACAGACGAATGGCCAATGTATGTGAATATATTAGTTTAAAAAATTAGTGTAACCACAGATGTAAATGTATGCGTGATCATAGTCCCTCCCAAGACTTCTGTTCAGCTGTATATGGAACACACATTAGTTTCAAAATTTTACTAGGAAACCGATGTCAATATATGTAACCACAGATGTAAATGTACGTTTAATTGTTCATAATTTGTACATGTGCAGTATAGGTCTCTAGTTAATGTATTCAGTGTTGCAGAAATTGTGACCAGACGTAAAACGTCTATTGCATAAGAACAGGAACAACTTGCATTAAGGGTTTCATAGGCCATACATACATATCAGAATTTGGACAATCACGGTAGGCTACCATCAGGTACAAGAGATGGGAATTAATCACATATCCAAAGTTTGCCAAAGATAAAAAGTATCAAAGGATTGTATAGTAGACAAGATCTCAAGGAAGTTAAAACTAATCATCATCTATCTCTTCATTTCCTTCCTCTTGATCCCCGAATCAAACTCTCTGCCAAAATCTTCTTCAATAATTGCATCATCAGCTGCAGCAGCGATGCACCATTTTCATTCATAAGCATCAGTTATCAGTAGCAGTAAAACAGATTATACAACTGAAAACTGCAGGATCAATTGGAACCGAACAAATAAGCCAAAATTGGACCGAGGAAATGTAACTTCAAATGATCCTTTGTCACAACTCAGTTTTCTTACATCACATGATTTCTCTTTAACTTTATTATAAAAATAATAATAAACATATAGAATTAAATTGACCACAATTACTGGCTCATTCGGTGTTAAAAGAGACATCGCATTAAAGGAAAATCCCAAAACGCCGTTGCCGGGGATCGAACCCGGGTCTCCCGCGTGACAGGCGGGGATACTCACCACTATACTACAACGACTTGGTTGTATGAATGCGTATTTAACTTTCTACAGCAGTCTAAATTTTTTTATTAGTTTGAAAGATTGGATAAATAATACCTGATAAAACTATTATATATTTTTTTATTTTAATCTAAAAGTTTTTATATTAAGCAATCTCAAACGAACTTTAAAAACCATGAAATTAAGGAGTTTGATGAAAGTGCGTTAACAATAACTACAACATTCATATGCATTATATGCACTTACTTGTTAGTATACAAGAGATTATGATACTTGGAAGGGTATCACAACCCATTACATAGCTTCGTGCGACTCGGAGACAGAGAATCCAAGACATCATCTATGCATGTTAGAAATATCAAATATATTTGATTGTTAATAGACGCAATAAAAATATTAAATATATTTAAAAATTTTGTATAAAAAAATATAAAAATAAATAAAAATGCAGAGTAAATATGAATATAAAATTTATGTAAAAAAAGAGATTCTATAAAAAATGAATTAGTTAAAAAAATAACTAAATTAAAATAATTAAATTTTTGTGTTATATTTTAAAATTTTAACGAAAATACAAAAAAGAATTAATAAAGTAAGAAAAGCAAAGAAGTTATAATTATATTTTAAAATTTTAAAAAATTTTTGTATTATATTTTAAAACAGAGCGAAGGAAGGAAGTGGGCGACGGCAACAATTATATTATCTACTGAATTCGATCGATCAAATGAAAAAAAGTGTCTACTAATGGGGCGAGGGAAATCGAACTGACGGCGATATCCGAATGGAAGGGAACAACGATTGAGTGAATCCATGGTTTGTAAACTTAACAACTCCATGATTAAAACGAAAAGAACTCTAATCCTGAAATTGTATTTACCTCAATCTGACGATGATAGATAAGATTTCTATTTCCAAAAATTTTAATGAACCTATGAATCATTGCATTACCTTTTCTTTTACCCCTTATAATCAATTACCATATTATAATAAGATGCAGCGATCACACGCGTCAACTGTTCTCCAATAAAGATTGGAGCTTTTAATCTTTTATTTATATATAGTTAAGAAAACCTAGGTAGGAAAGACTCTTAATTTCCCTGGAATACTTAATTAATTAAGAAATTACCACCACCCTTCGATCTTCTGATTAATTTGTTTCACAAAATATTGGGCTTATAAATACAAACCCCCGAAAAGATTTTTTGGTCTTCCGTCTTCTTCTTCAAAGTCTCCCCTTTCCATCAAAACTCCTGCTCTGAAAAGTTTATTAGGTTTCGCCAAGTCTTCTGAATCCACATGCAAGAAGGAACAAATATTATAATCCAAAACCAAACGCTTTCAACTTCTTCTCTCCTTCAATTCTCTGCATGCGGCAGCCGGCGGAGGCCATGATTGACCCCTTCAAGCGCGGTATTGTGATGACAAGACCGCTGAAACGCATGCGCGACGCATCACCGCCTCACCCGTTTCGTGCTGTCGACAACATCGACGAGCGCAAGGAACTCTTGTTACGGTTCGAGAGTGCAACATCTCTCGAAAATAACAAACCCTACTACGCCGTCGCATGGATCGTCCCAGGCAAGCAGGAAGCGACGTCCTTAACTTCTTTCGGTCCGTCGCCGTCTTGGACGCACGAGGACTACAAGCCTGACTTCTGCCTCGAATTGCCATTGTTTGCCCCTGTAAACGATTTGTTCCTGCATATTGAAGTTGTTCGCGCCGCTTCGACGGAAATGAATCGGGAAGATGATGATCCTCAGTGCTCCAACGGTGAAGTTGTTGTTGGACGGGCGAGAATTAAACTGAGCATGAAGTGGTGGAAGAAAGCTTATGAATTTAAGCTTAGACTTGTTCCCCCGCCATGGAAAACTAACAAGGAGCAGTTCGAAGGGAAAGTGCGGTTAACGGCGTTGTTGCGCCCGCAGCCTCAATGGAAGAGGTTGTGAATTCATTAAGTTTCAAAGCTTAAAATTCTTCATGTAATGCTTGATTATTATTTTCATCATGTAATCTATCTTTATAAGCTATAGAGAATTCATATACATATATGGAGTTTGTAACATGATGATCGATCGGCGGGCGCGTAAAAGTTCATCGGAGATTTAAATATTTATCGATGCTTTAGTTCAATTTATTGGCCTTTTTTTTTATAAATAGCTTTATATCTTCCTATATGCTTTTATATATCTCTTAAAAAATAAATAATTCGTTACAATTCGACGAAATATATATAATATTCATCACATATCATGAAGATGAAGAAGAACAAACTGATTGAAGAAATTAAGAAAACTTCGTTTTAATTACTGTAAGTTTATGAGAAACAGGGGACGACATTGATTACTCTGACACGCTTTATTAAGTTATACACAAGAAGGAAGGACCTCTCAGATTCAGAGTACATCAATGATCAAATCTTTAGAAATTCAAAACAACAGCAGCAACGTACGAATCAATCACTCACCATCAAAAAAGTTTTTTGGTGTCAAATTAATATAATTAATCATGAACAATCAAATATTAAAGAAGGAAAATTTTGGGAAAATTAATTAACGTTTTCCGCTGATTGATGATGATGGTAATCAACATTTGGGAAGATCAGAGGGTGGAGGGGGAAGCTTCTGGTCGGGAAGTTTTCCATCCAACACTAACCATGCCATCTTCAAGCCCCAACTTGTATGAACTTCCAAGTGGCAATGCATGAACCAAACTCCTGCAACAATCTCAAATTCGTAACCACAGAATATATATATCAAACCAATAATATGCAGCCGTTTTAAATTTGCATGCATGGACGACGTACCTGGATTATCAGCAAGGAATCTTATAGCAACCCATCCGCCTGGCGGCACGCTGACGGTGTTTCTTTCAACAGGATCCACAAGATTAAACATGGCCGGATCTTTCCACTGATTGTAGTTTCCGATTCCTTGTCCGACGACGAAGAAATTGAATCCATGTAGATGTAGTGGATGGCTTTCTGTGCCTAGTATGCTTGTGTCCTGCAGCACAAGCTCCACGCTGGTGTTGAATGGCAGTACCAAAACTTTCGTTCCGTTGCCGACTAAAATATTGCTCGGCGGAGTTCCCGTATAGTTGAATGGATCCAACGGAATAATAGGAAAGTTGGAGCTGTAGACACCGTTCGACTGCCCGGAGAAATGCGCCTGGAGCAATGCTGTAGTTGGCATAGAAAAGGACACGTTGTTGATTGCTGCGGCGAATTTGGTACCGTTGGGGCCCTGACAAGTCTGGTTCTCAGCACAAGGACTCTCACCGAGGCCAACGGTGAAGAAGAATCTCCTATCGACATTCTGAGGTACATTGGCAGGGAACTCCGCTGTGGCCAGGCTACGTAGTTTGGCCGTGTAGTTCATTACGAAGGCTGTGTCATTCAGCATCGGGAGAGCTGGTTTACTGATCAGCGAGAGTTTCTTATCGAATGCAGAAGAGGAGAATGGCTTCTGGTACTCAAGAATACCGGCTACGGTTGAGTTGTCAAAGGTTCCCTGGCCGGTGGAGTAGGGCCGCGCCAGCATGAGGAATGTGGCACCGGGATAGCTATCCTTTGTATGTAGTAGAGCATTTGTGGTTTGCCCTGGTGCAATGAGGATGACATCAGTGTTGAAGGGCTTCACGTACACAGCATCAACTTCGACGGCTGTGAGCGTATGGTTGGCAATGCTAACAAAGAGTTCGTCGTTGAGTGCAGCGTTGATGATCCGGAGCATGTACGTCTTCCCGGGCTTCACTTTCAGCTTGAATGCGTCTGCATATATATATATATATACTAAACAAATTAAACACAATATATATGTCGATTGAAAATTAATTGGCCATCTGCATGCATTTCTTTGAAGCGCGCTTTTTCAAGTAAGTAGTTGATGATTCGCTACGTACCTTCGGCAGAGCAATTGTAGAGTAGACCCGGAAGCCCGTTAATGGTGTAGGCATCGGAGACGTTCGGTCCTCCGCCTGTCTGAAGAGCTTGGCTAATCACGGTCTCAGTGTCCGCATTCCACCATTCACCTAATACATATATTTCACGATTTCAGTAACATGTCTATATGTATATTTATGCTGCTTATTGAAAAATTAATTAATTTGGAGTACGTACCTAAGATTATCGAACTTTTTTGAAGGGTTTGGCAAAGGGATAGGGCACCCCAAGTTTGGGGAAGATGATTATAGGACCATAAACGGTGGATCTCAACCATGAGATATGGGCGTGCCACCAGTGAGTGCCCCTTTGTCCGACGAAGGTGAAGTTGTAGACGTAGCTCTGCCCTGTTTGGATTGGGCACTGAGTTATATACGCCGGTCCGTCTGCCCATGCACTTCTCATCTGCCTAGCTCCGTGCCCTTTCTTTTTGCAAATATATACCATTACGTACGTAGAAATTCAGGTTACTTAGTTTTCATATATATATATATATACCATTTTGATTTATTCCCTATATCAAGATATCTATATACAATGTAAACTTGTTGTTAATTACCAGTGTATGGATATTGCTCTGGACATTGTTGATAACCTTGATGATCAACCTGTCGCCTTCTCTGGTGATGATCTTAGGCCCCGGGAACTTCACAGTCACTATGCTCTTTGTGCGACACAATCTAGTATAGTTTGCCATTTCAATCTGAATATACATAACACCAAAAAAAGAAGAACGTAGCCAATAATTATTCTGGAGAACATAACATATACAGTGATATCAAGCAAATATATATATATATAGAGAGAGAGAGAGAGAGAGAGAGAGAGAGAGAGAGAGCGAGAGCGAGCGAGCTTTGCAGCAGCATATATACGTACGTTGAATGTGTAGTGCCTGGTGATGTTAGTTTGCTGAGCATGCGCACACCCTGTCAATTGAAGAAGGGTGCTCAAAGTAACAAGTAGAACGCTCTTGAATTTGAGTTTGTCGGTATCCATGTTAATTTCTTCTCCTAGCTAGCTAGTCCTGGATGATATACAGCTGAAACAATTAAAGGAGAGCTGCTAGCTAGCTAGCTAGGCAGTAGTACTCGTTTTGTGGATTAATAATAATATGAATGGATGAGTAGGAGCTAGGTTTAGATGAGTGGGTGTATATATACTATTATAGAGCTCTAGCAATTAAAGACAAAAGGGAATGCTGAAGGTATTTCGGATCGAGAGTATACTTTCGCTGATGGACCATCGTAGCTTTGGAGTGATACAAAAGACATAAGATATATATTTTCGCTTAATTTGTTTGAAAGATGGTCAGTAGTTCTTTAAACTCGATCAGGATCAAATTAAATGCTTCTGTTAGTTATTGTGGAAGCCTAATTAATCATGGATGGAACTAATGACTTATTAAGATTAGTTATTAAATGTTGATTCTCTTAATATATATCTGATCAGCATCTAGCTCGATCGATGATCAGATGAATGGACTTTCAAAGGAAGCTAAAGCAACAGCAAGATAAAGAGAGGGATTCAACCAACACCAGCTAGCTCCCCAAGCTACTCTTTCTCTTCTCCATGCCGGTTCGATCATCATCCGCAGATAAAGAGAGGGATTATCATTACTCGTTAGTTAGTTGGTCAGGAGACTCAGGAGTTGGTTGGCTTATTAGTTTCGATCATCATCCGCATCTAACAAAGTACATATAATTTCTTCTTCTAATATATGCATTAATTCTTGTTTCTCGATCGAAGGTTATCGCTAGCTGCAGGATAATATAAGCTTATGTAACAATTCCACATAAACCTTCACCAAGAATTTATCGGCCCAATATATATGAGCGGCAGGTCCACATACAGAAGATACACAAAGAAATGTCACCAGAAGACTGGAGTCCCACAATGCAGAAATTTCCTTGCAGATCAAATCGGAGGATTCTTATAATGGATAACATGTCATGTCGAATTAATGTATACTATTACACACTTGATAATACTTTATTAAAGATATAAAAACATGATGACGATTAACTAAGAGCAAAGTACATGCAATGTAAGTTTTATATGCTACCCTGGAGATAAACAATTATTAATAGTAAAAGCACAAAAAACCAGAGTACAAATCATTAATTAGCCGCCAAAGAACAGTTTCATAATTAAATTTCTCAGTAATCAAGACTAAGTTGCTTCAATTAAGTACTAGAGAAAAAGTAGGAACAGCAAGCTTACATCTGTTAATTAAAGATCGAGGTGTGTGAATGATATGAACAAGTGAACGCTACTTATGAAATAAAAATTTTTTTAAATAAAAAATAATTTTATTTTTTATTTTTAAAAATATAATAAAATATATAATAAAAAAATTTCACTATATAAAATTTTTTATACTTTTTTAATTTTTTAAATAAATTTTTTAAATAATTATAAAATATATATTAAAAAATATATAATTAAAAAATTTAAAAAAAAAAGTGTTTAAAAAACGCAATTCCAAACGCTCCTTAGTGTTGGATGGAGTCAAATTAGAAGACAAGTTAAGATTAGTGCATGCATAATACTACTAATTAACTCAAGTTTCATCTTACCACCTAGCTAATGACATGATATTAAACTTTTAAGCCGTTATCAAACTCTTACCATCCAAGTAGAAACGCTCCATCACGGGATGATCATTCCCCCCCGGTTGACAGGCTACTGGTCGTCGACGGCCGCCATGCTAGGCTCCGTGACGTACTGCATGAACTCTTCGTCAGAAGCCAACGCTGCCAATAGTCTCCGGTGCAAGACAGACCTCTAGCTCAACGCTTCCTTTTCCATTTCTTCCAGGAAAAGCAGACATCTTTCTGTCGAACTTGTTAGCTCGGCCGCTCCGTACGGCAACCGGCAATCCCCAGCCGAAATCGTTGCCCTCGTACATTGGGAACCTCGGCGAGCTACCCATGGTGAGCACCGAGCCGTCTGGATTTCCTAGTGGGAAAACTTTAGGCGCCCTTTCCCAGTCCTCCACCGTCAGCCTGACCTTATTGTTCCCGTACGCAACAACGCTCGCATGCAGAAGCTTTGCGGACCATGAAAGCTCGTTCGCTGCAACAACATCGGCCACCGTTGCGGTGGTGGGAATGCTTTGGATAGCATTACCGAAGTAGTAGGGATCCACTGGCGGTGTTACTCTGTGGCGGCAGTTCACAGCCATACGGAACGTTCTCGTGGATTCTGGCTTAATTCACTTCTGAGAACATGCATAACAACCATGGATGTTCTAATCGAGATGTCCTCGACCGGTACAAATATTGGCAGTTCAGTAGAAAATCAATCAAAACAAACACAAACTAACTCAATCTGGCAACAAAACATGCAGAGTTACATAGTTCCACCATCCTGCATCACGACCACAGGCATGGTTAACAATCATAAAACAACATGCTCAGAAAATGATAGCACGCAGCAGCAGGCTGCAACACAGGCGTCCTATGGTCAGTCCCAAAAAAGTATAGTCTACTGTAGAGTTAAACAGCAGGCAGACTACGAGAGTTCGAGTCCAACCTGAAGACAACCAAATTTCGTGGTGATTAAGAGAATAGATATCAAAAGCAAATAATCCCATCCAAGAATAAAATACCCAAGCCTCTCTAAAACCTACACTCCTGAATGATATGAGACACAAGTTGGTATGAGGCCTAGATCTTGTAAAATAAAACCAAAGTAGTATAATTAAAAAAACTATAGATGCTTAAAGTCATGAATGAGATGCTAAAGAGAGAAGCACAAAGAGTGGAAACTATCATCTTAGACCCCACTACATACTACTACATAGGCATATTGATGGAGCAAAAGGGTGCAATAACTTATCTAAGCACGCACGCTTTTAGGCAATGTTCATCGAACCTCATATCTTTTCATAAAGAATGACAAGTTCTGACTTATCCAAAACTCTGTTTCCATACTGCCTCTAACTGCTCATTGCCATTGGAGGTTGGCTCTTGAGACCACCAACTGCCTTGTTTCAATCTACCCTACCTAACGTGTCAAGAGGTCCTCTATGGGAGGCAGTGGAAGAAAATAGCACTAGGGAGCTAAGAGGTGGATTACACGTGGTTCTTCATGAAATGAAAAGAAAGATGAAAAAGCTTATAGGTATAAGATTAATTAAAAAACATTCGATAAACTGATATATCCAAACAACTAAATTAAACATTTTCTTTCGGTGAACGCTTAGTCTCAAAGGTATCAAGAGACTTCACAATACCATGACAATAACATGTAACGGGCACATTCATGAACCAAATAAATGGCAATGATAGAAATCTCTTATTTCTGTCCACATACTTTTTGGTCATTAATCCTATTTGGTTATATAGGCCACATAAGCACATTACTTTCATGCAAAATTGATATAGTGATTTCCCACAAGAAAAGCAGCAGCAACCTAGCTGCGGATCTTTTAGCTCGGGGTGATTTACTAGATTTCAGACAGCCAAAGTTCTCACTCGCATTTCCCCCAAACAAAAATCATGAGGCATAATGCTTAAGACTGAAGCAACCTAACTGAAACCTGCATATAAATATTTCCTCTAATGATACGAGTGAATGATCATAATTAGCGTCATAAAACATACAAGTGAAACCAACGCATTTATTGATTAGAATTATGTACCAGTCATGTATCATACATAATCCCACATTTTAGAAACTTAAAAGTAATCAAAGGTTTGCCAAGAAACATTAGTTACTCTACAATTCAACATTAACCTGCATCATTAAAGATGCTTAAATATAGATATGATAGCAGGACACTGACTACTCAGTAACCTCTAAACAACAAAAACAAGCTATTTTCTAGGCTAGACTAAACTAATTTGGTATGAAATAGAACAGTATCATGATCCTCATTGATCTAGTATGAATGGCTTGAGCAAAAGTAAACTAATTTGCAAGCTAAACTAAAGATCTATAAGAAACTAGTTTGCACGAAGATGAACTTGCAAGCGCTGCCCCCATCTCCCTTAGACTTACATTATAGTGACAGAGCTTCAAATTTGACTTTGTATATGCTCTCTATGTCTATGGTTTCAGCTGTACTGTAGCTCTCTAAACGACATTCTGATCATGGATGAGAAGTTATATTGTTTGCATCAGATGGTCCACACTCGTCCCTTACCTTTCTTGAGCACGCTTCATGTAACTTACTAAGCATTTCTTTCACCTAATGAATGAAAAAGTGAAAGTAAAACAAAACTCGAGTGTTCTACTTGGATTGATCATAGATTTGTGAATGACTGTCAACTCCTGATTTTAGCAAACAGGATTTGCACATAAGACATCCAGATAGTTACACATTTTCATGAGAAAATCTTATTCTGCTAGGAGAGAAATTACTGATTAAAGCAATGTAGAAGTTTATAAAAATGGAATAACACAAAACCACAGACATTACTGTCATAGCACTGCCAACATTCACCAATTCATAGAAATAACTGCTTACATCAGCATGTGCTCATAGCAATTTTTGTCAATACCCTTGAATTTAGCTAAGGCTATGTACAAATTATAGAAGAGCTTCGACAATCCACAACACATTACCAACTTTATTAACACATACCTTCGCTCAGGCCTTACCTATTTCCTCAAGCATATTTGCAAACCTTTATTCTCCATAAGCATCTCAATAATCACCGTACTCATCCCTGGCAGTGAGATCACTTCCGACTCTGTCCTCAATCTTCTCCTCCTCCACTGCTTCTTCAAGCGCAAGCCCTCCCAATGCCCCAGCAACTGCCCCTAGAGCTAACCCAGTGCCAAAGCCTGAGGCTTTACTCCCTTTGGGCTTCTGCTCATAGTAATGCGAAGGCCCCGATGAATAATCTACCGGTGCTGAGGGCCCGCCATAGTATGCGGGCCTAGAAGGTGATGGAGCAGGAGGAGCAGAGAAGTATGCTGCTGGAGAAGAGTAGTACCCCGGATAAGGATCTGAGTAAGCAGCGTAAGAATACGGAGCAACATAGCAGGGAGGCGGAGGTGGAACGGGGGAGTACCGACCGTACTCCCTCGTCGCAGTGGGCGGCGGAGGGGCAGAGGAATAGTAATTGTACCCGGACGGAGGAGGAGGAGGTGGGGCAATTTGGTAATTAACCTCACTGGACGACAGCAGGGGCGGTGGGGCAGGACGTTCTTTTAGCGCAAGCTTGATTCGGATTTTGCCGTGTGGTCGACCGGAAGGGCGCCGAAGGTCTAGAGTTACTATATTATGGTTTTCACGAAGAAGCTGACTTAGCGGAGACCTAACGGTGCCGACGAGGGGTTTGGGGGTTTCGGACGGCTTAGAATGGAACACATCGATGGTTAGGTAAACCAGTGAGCGGTCGGCGTTGTTAATTTCGGCAACGGGGAGGGGCAAAAGAGGAAGTCTCTCGTTCCAGACGGGCTTTGTCGAACCGAATTCGTCGGGTTTGGTAGCGGAGCGGCGATCGGGATCGATGTAAGCGACAGCGTAGGGCTTCAATTCGCCGTTGCGCCAGTTCACGTTCTTCAAATGCTTGGCCGAGATTATGGTGATCTCCAGATTCAATGGACCCCGCAGAGCCGGCGCCGGCGGTGGAAGCGGTGGTGATGCTCGCCGTGATGACATTGCGATTTCGTTGGATCGATTTCGCTTTTCTTCTGATCCGGGTTTAATTTGATTTCGGTCTAGAATTGTTTTCTTTTTGTTTTTGTCCTGATCCGGGTTTGATTTGCTTCTTCAGTCTAGAAAAGATTTGCAATGTAAAGCCAACAAAAGCTAATATAACGCAACTACTAACATGCTCGGTGTAAACTGATCCAGTTGCCGAACCAAATACGAAACAGCTTTATTGATTGAACTGATTCTGTCTCAATTAAAAATAAATCAAAGCGAACCAAACATTTCACAGCAGTTTGAAGACATGTTTCTTCTGCTATGGTTCCTTCAATGGAAGAGATGATTTTTTGATCAAGTATCTGGGTTCCTTGCTTTGTGTCTGGAGGACATCGGAAGGGTTCGTGATGGTAAATAATATCCAATCAGAAATGGTGGATCTTTGTCCACGTCATGAGCAGTGTCCTCATGGATGCTGAGTTTGAGCAATTCTTCAGTGATGACTAATCAAAAGATACACAGGTTCTTTCTGATTGAAGCATGAAATTTTCATGTGTACAGGCTGTTGTTCGGAACGCAAATGTTTGTACACAAATGCACCGTCTAAAATGCTACAACTCGGTTACTTTTTGTATGAAGTGAGAGTTATTGGATCACGCTCCTTGGTTGATTCTTGGCTTGAAGATATTCTTTAATAATATAACATAAACCCATTTTTGTTTTGAACTCGGTGAGTCCATCTCTATTTGTTGGTCGCCTTTATATCCCTTTTAAGATTCAATAAAAGAGTCTCACTTTATTTTGGATTTTGTTGAAACGCTTATATAATCAGTTTGGTTCATGTAGATAACCTCATTTTCCTTATATCTTCTACATATTCCATGCAGGATCTGACTTCGGATCACAGAATGTATGTATCCATACTGCCGAAACAAATTGAATGCTTGTAACTGGAGTTGCCAGTTTCTATAATCTAAAGGGACAGAATATCAAGTACTAGGATCCACAATTTCCAAGCACAGAACAATGTTCTCTGTAACCTGCAATGTACACATGAGCCTGACGACAACCATGTTGACCGATCATCACATAAACACATTTATTGTAGTCAACTGTATCTTATCTGTGACGATCTGAAAACCCTCCTGACTACCCATTGGATAGGTCTCAATAGCTGCGCCCTCTTCTTCCTCCAGAACCAGATAGCTGCATTATACTGCTCATTGCGTATGGTCCTGGTGGCTGCTTTCCAGTCGCATTTCTCCATTTCTTCTCGGGCAGCTTTGCTCATCGCTTCTCTGAATTCTTTGTTCGTGAGGAGTAGTTCAATCTTGCTAAGACAGTCCTCAAGGTCACCTGGTGTGTAGAGGAAGCTAGTCTTGCCATCCTGTTCCTCTGGAATTATATCAGGTATTCCCCCTGCTCGGGCAGCAACTACTGGGACACCAGATGACATAGCCTCCAAGACAACTAGGCCGAGGGTTTCCGATTCTGATGGCATCACAAAGACATCTCCGCTAGCATACGCTCTTGATAACTCCTCTCCTTGCAACATTCCTGTGAACACTGCAGGCATGCCCTTGAACATATCCTCCAGTTCAGCTCTGTGAGAAATAAGGTCACTTCCATAATATACCAAAAAGAGTCTATTGGACAACTTAGTTGAATCCATCGTAAAATTTCTGAGTCAACATTTACAACTCTAGAAACGGTACTTCCAATATGGCATATCTCGCTTACCTATATGGTCCATCTCCTATAAATGCAATTCTTACTCCAGGCAGCCTATCCATAATCCTACATGTTAAAGTTACAGATGTTAAAAATTTGCACAAAAAAATGATTCCTGATCATTTCTCATCATGATACTTTCCTCAAACATATATTTGAAAAACTTTACGCTTCAACTTATGAGATTGAGAACTCACCCTTTTAGGAAATCCAGGCTCTTCTCGACCCCTAGTCGTCCAACATGAATTATCAGTGGTTTTTCAGGCTCACCATCACTAGTTATAGATACAGGAAATGAGGACATATCAGTTAGTTATCCTGTCATTAGAATCAACATGCACGAGTGATAGAAACATACGTTAGCCGGAGACGCATCTCATGGTTACGGAAGCGAGGATGGAAGCTTTCTGAATCAACGCCCTTCTTCCAAAGCCGTATCTTATGAGCTGCAAGAAAAATATCATTTGAGAGAGACAGAATGCTGCATAAATTATCTCTAGAAGGAAACAAAGGTCAGCAGAGACCTGCTGTGACACGTTCAGCTTGAAGATCCTTACTGATGGCAGATGAAGGCACCAGTGTAAGATCAGCAGCTCTATGGAGAAACTCTGAAAAGAAGGAGCACATCAGCAACCTACACATAGCAATTGTTGCAAAAGCATATGGAAGTAACTCTCTTACTCAAAATCAGCCACATAGGTTTCACCAACCAACTGAAGGTGTATCTCGGAATATATCTGTGACATACAAGAAGTATCAGCTCTGCCATAAAAACAGAAGTCGTCTGTTGGAAAAATTGACCAAAATTTAACCCAAATGTATAAATCATGCTATAAGAAGAGTCCTAAAATTTGTAGGAGCACATATGTAGGTTTAGCTAGTATTTCATAAGGACCATCAAAACCAAATAAATGACAAACAAAGATAGACTTGAACATGGGCAAGGGAAAGCAAAACTTACACAGGCACATGTGTATGATATGACATAACTATTGGAATTGACAGCAACTTCGCGATAATAAGAGCACCAAAAACCTGGAGCATCATAACTAAGTCCAATCAACTACCAACAGAAACCTTCAGCTATGTGAAATTTAAGGTAGACGTTGAGAAATTACCATGATTCCAGGTGAAGAGGCATGTATTATATCAGGCTTGAACTTTGCAACCTCAGAAATTATTCTGGGACTAAGGGCAAGTGAGAGTGGCACCTTCTTATACCATGGACAAGGGAAGCTGGAAATCATAGAATAGCCATTAAGCATAACAGAGAAAAGACAATCTTCTGTCACCAGCTGTGCGAAGAGCTCAAAACAATGAACTATTTTCTATGCTATTTTAGGTTTCCTAGAGATAGGAAATGTTTCTTTCTACAGCCAACAGAAATCAAAAAAAGTTTACTCATGCAGTATTCCAAGTACAGGATTGAAGAAACGACAGACAACAATGAACAAATTGAAGTGGAGTCACTGAAAAACATATAGAAATGATCTTGTCGAACCTCCAAGAACCGATCAATTTTGCTCCATGAAACTCTTGGGGAACTCCTTCATGAGTTGTGACAACAATAACCTACACATGGAAGAATATGGACAGTATTAGCTATCTCCAGATTACAATGCAGCCTGAGGAATTTGCTCCATCCAGAAGCTAAATTATTTGGCCCCTATCGTAACCTCCAATTCTTACAAATGATGGTTATACCTCATCTCCCATTTCCCGCAGATTCTTGATAAAGTTCTGGTACCGATTTTTGTATCCAGAAACATAGCTGCGAATAAAAACTCAAAATTCAGCTTGAAATCAAAAGATCAATACATGGAAACAAAAAGTAGCTATAATAAAAGAGAAGGCAAAAAATGTATACAATAAGAGGTAGCTCACGCATCTCAACCACAAACACTGCTTCAGAAAACAAGATTTTGCAAAGAAAATTCTGAATTTTAGTGAAGTTGGAGGGTTTTCAGGTAACTCACGCAAATGGAGACGGTTCGACGAAGAGAGCAATGCGGCGGGGCTTGGAGCTAGAGTTGTCATCTTTCTCAAGCAGCGACGCCGCTACGACCTCTTCATCCTTCACCTGATCAATGGTCGTCCTACTACTCCCGTCTCCTGTGCAATTCACAACCGGTACTAATCCCCGACTTAGCTGCTCTGCTACTATTCTCTTCTTACTACTACTACTACCACTACTAAGCTTGAGAGGCTTAAACCTTGAAGGCAACGAACAAGAAGTTGAAGAAGAAGTAGTGGAAGAAGGAGAAGGAGAGAAGAGAGGGAGTGGAGAAGAAAGAGTTGTTGTTGCTGCAGCTGGTGCTGTAGAGAGAGGTGTTGCGTTCATTATATTAGAACCAACACGAACAAATCAATCAGTCGAGCATAGAATGAAATCGAATGAATTTGCTGTTATTGAGACTGAACCGAAGTGTTTCTTGATGATAGATAGATAGACTTCAATGGCGTTGGCAAATCAAAGAGGAGCGATTTCTATATAGATAGATAGAAATAGAAGGAAGGAAAGAAAGAAAACAAATTAGAGAAAGGGAGAAAGAGATG
This sequence comes from Acanthochlamys bracteata, assembly GCA_019914995.1. NCBI lineage: Eukaryota > Viridiplantae > Streptophyta > Magnoliopsida > Pandanales > Velloziaceae > Acanthochlamys > Acanthochlamys bracteata. The sequence continues at coordinate 55,669 of CM034138.1, read as the reverse complement.
GATTGAATTTGTTGGGCGGATATTTCTTTATAAATTTAGAAGAACGGAATTGGAATCAAAGCTTTAGCATATGCTTCTCCGTCTTTCTTTCCTCCTGTTCCAAGGGGAAACGGGAAGGTTATCCGCTGGATGGAGTTGACGATTTTGTCCCATGCTTTAATGGAATTTCACTTCGTTTTTACAATATCGACCCACGTAATTCTTTATTTTTGCACCATAAGAGGCAGTGAAATTCTCTCGCAGCTATGTAGACAAGCGACGGCTAGTTTAAAGTTCGACCTAAAGTATCTGACTGGATCAAGCAAGAGAGTTTTTTGTTTTTATTTTCTCTCATCTAAATAGTAACCTCTAATCATGAAGAATAGAGAATATGCTGCTCAGCTGATGATTCCCTAACAACGCTACTTAGAGAATCCCCAATATACAAAAACCATCAACTCTTCAAGCAATTTTGCAGCATTTCATAGTCGTGTATTTGTCTCGTATTATATAATTGCTTGATTAATCAATTATGACTACGATTCTTTCAGTTAAAACAATAACAATAAAACAGTATAAAAACTCCTGTGTGTATAATTAGAGTTCCAGTTAACTCTCTTCCTCTAAGTAGTAACATGAACCTGGAACAAAGTTATTCCCAGCTCCAGCCTTCTTGGACCTAGCTTTTTGTAAGTTCTCCATGGCATTGATTTCTCATACTACTGGAGACTCTTGAGAAGGACACGCCAACAGGGACTCGGTATTTATATGGTTTCAGAGGAAGTGTACCTACCTGATCACAACGGGCACTGAAGACATGAACAACTCGCGCCATTGGTGCAAACTGCAAAAGCATGGTGAGAATGATTCCGACAGGAGCAAAGTTCGTGGCGGTGCACTTTGACTCTTAATGCAGCATGGAGAAGGACGCGCCAACAGGGATCTTAATGCAGCTATGTGTAAGAAGTTAGAGAAAACTGTAACCTTGCGAGATGCTGGAGAGGCTATGGGCGTGTTTTTAATTCACCAAAATTTCAATTTTTAAATCAGATTTTGGAATTCCGATAAATTCACGTGTTTTAATACTATAAAAAAACTCTATTCTCTTCATCTCTCCCTCCCTTTTCTGCAGGTGATATACAAAGAGATCAGACAAGAAATCGCCTAAACCAGAAAAGCCTCTACCCTTGTCTTGCGGATGCTTTCTAATTGCAGAGCAGAAATTACCTAAACCAGAGAAGGTGCACAAAACTCACAGTTGGAAGAATGAAGTTCGCGCAGATCAATGCGGATGGTGGGAACCCGCTAACTGTAGCGGCATGAAACTGACATGGATATGGACCAGTTTAAGTAATTAAGTTCTCAAGTAATTTCTTTCTTCATTAAAGCGATATACAATCAAAACATGAGAAAAACAATGAGAAAGTTGGCATTAAAGAGCCTTTCAGTTCACAGAGGATAGAAAAAAGTCTATATTAATGAAAATCCAAATAAAAACATAACCATGATTCCCCATAAACTTCTAACGATCCCCTATGCCTCTCATCATCAGCATGTTCTCTAATTAGAACATTACCATTATAATCGAACTTCTATTCCTTGATCTCTCAAATGCTCTTTCACAGATATAATGGGGACCTGCAAACACAAGAAGAGAGTTTCAGATTAAATCCTCTTGCATATATTGTACAAAGTGAAAAATGACCAGAACAAGGCTATTTAATGCAAATATTGAAATGACTTACCTCCTTGCGATGAAAAATGCCTGCAGCAAGAGCAGCTGAAGCATTTGTCTTCTCAAAGACTTCAGAGAAGTGCTGTACAGCACCGGCACCGCTGCTTGCAATCACAGGAATTGTAACAGCGTCTGATATCAGCTTTACAAGATCAATATCAAATCCTTGGCCTTGGCCTGCAAAAGGATTAACATTGTCTTGCACAACAAAGCCCAACTTTTGACTATCACTCTATCAAGTTATCTCAAAATATATATGAATAAACTCGTTAAGGTTCTCAACTAAAAATATGTGTCCACAAAATCATGCAGTGATGCCATGTGGTGACTATATTTTAAATGGTTAAACATACCATCACAGTCAATGCAGTTAAGAAGTATTTCGCCAGCACCCAGCTCCTCAACTGCTTTTGCAAGTTCATAAGCTCCAATTGGTCGCCCCTCACGCCCACCACTTACCTACAGGAAGAGGATCAACAGGCATAAAATACTCGCAGTGATGTTGTTAAGATGCACTAGACAATAGGGAACTGGAGATATTTACTTTGCACAAGCTAATCAATAAGACTGCAAAGGAGATGGTTGTCAACAAAAAATGATTATTAACTGCTAATGCTAGAAACCTGCTTCTCACAATTTGTGAAAGTTAATAGGTTTGGACTATAATAAAGAACGATAGAAAGGTTTAAGCAGAGTAACATACCGTGCATTGGTACCACACGTACTCTTCTCCTGAAGGGCCTGCGATCAACAATAGAAAAGAAATTAAACCATGTTATCCACCAGAACAAAAGATGAAAAGAGTGAAGTTCTTAGAGGAAAATAGTATTCAAAGGAACAAACCTGGATTTGCTGCCTTTATTACCTTGAATTCTACATCGTCTGGACTCTTAACATAAACTCTACGAGGATCAATGCTTACAACCACTGCCTAAGATTATGGAAAAGATGGTCCACATGAATAACTAGAACCTGTAAAACTATAGAATGGATGTAAACTTGATGATTTATATTAAACTGAAAGGAATGTGCGATTTTTACTACTAGAACTTCTCTTGGCCTATGAGCCTATAACAAGAATTTTTAAATCTTATTTTGGTTTAACATGACTTAGGTAAGGACCAAATACTGATGTAAAATACTCGATCCAATAAATTGTTTTAGTTTGTGATATGTTGCTTTGAACGAAAACAATAGACAAGGGGCAAATTTTACTTTTGCAAGAAAACTATCAGCAGCACAAAATAGGTTTGCATAAATAACAAGTAAAGTAAACCATGAAGGTTTAAAGAAAGATCCGATACCTGATTCCCATAAACCGTTGATATTTGCTCTAAGCTGCTCTTTCCAGTCTTTTTCTGAATACGCAGATAGAACAGTCACAAATCCATTGTAAGAAGCCAGGCAAACTACTATGAGGCAAATCTTTGAAGGATAAGACAAATACATACTCCTGTTCTTATATATTCTTCTGCAGTAAAAACTGCATCACTGCCGATTGAAACCTTGTCAGCACCAGATCTAAAATATTCCGAGGCCACTTCTAAGCTTGAGTAATACCTGTAAAATGCATGCACCTTGTGATGCTTCTATAAAATTCATGTCTAAAACCAACTTTTGCAGGAAGAAAAGCATAAACAAGAGAACAAAGACTTTTATTTGGAGCATGGCAAGACTCTAAAAGAGTCATCTTAATATGGAAATATACTAAGATGTCAAACCAACTGAAGAATCTCAAAAGCAAAAATTAAGGTGAGTTCATAAACTCATATTGCAGGCAAAATCTTCCTACAATCACCAGAAACTGACCTCCCATTCCCATCTGTGAAGTCTCGTATGCCACCACCAACAGTTAGTGGGACAAATATATTTTCTGACGAGCAGCGCAATACCTGTACAGAAGACGGAAAACATCACAAGAAATAGTAATGATTAGCTGAATTTAATGAACAGGCTTCACTACTATTCTATCAGGAGGGAGGGAAAGAAAACTAGAAAAGTTATGATAACATATCAAAGTACAAACCTGAAGCATTGGTAAGTCTCCCAAGGGAAAGTCACGGAATCCAGTAATATTCAAAAAGCTAATCTGGGATCAATCAATAGATCAAGTAGGCATGCATGTGATTTAGCTACAAACAGACCACCAAACCGATAACTTTCAATATACCTCATCAGCACCATCTTTGTAATACTGACCAGCAAGCTCCACTGGTTTGCCGAGATTTCTCACCTGTTAGCAAAAGTACAAAGAGCTCAGAAAACTTCAATGCATTCTAAGAGCTATGTCCATTACAGAAGCTCTATACCGGATTCCATAATCTAATTGCTTCTTGCATCAATAGTTGACTGGAGACATTCATGCTTGTATGTTCTCTTGCCTCATACAAATGTATGTTGACTTACTCTACAGTATGTTCACAAGACAGTGTATAACGTGATATGCAATCATACAACTTTATTATTCCCAGTCAGATTTCTCTTACCTCATTTTCCCCTGTATGTTCTCTTACATCATATTGGTCACCCTTGGTCACCACAAGGTCTCCTTTATCGGTCGTCCTTACATCAAGGCATGCTATGACCTGCAATTAGCGTCAACTGATATGAAAGGAAAAAAAAAGAAGAATCATCTTAGAGGCAACGGTCCAATTATGATTCTTACTCTCTTGGCAAGCTTTGATTTTTTCCTATTAGACATCCCCTGTTTTGTAACAACTAGTTGTCAGATTACCCTTTGGGATATGCCATAAGCTGAGGTGCGTATGAAATTGTAAAGCACAATACCCTTTTAGATGCAGATGCTGATGGCTCCAAGAATCTTTTCAATACTGCTAAGCCGGCCTCTGAAACAAACCAATCAACAGCAAAGATATAAATGTCAGTTACATCATTCAACCAACAAATAACAAGTCACTGCTAACAACATCAAATAAGGTTTGTAATAGAAAAGTGAGAGAAAATTACCTTATAAAACAGGTGAAAGTATACAGCGATCAAACAAGAAAAGAAAAATACGGGTTTGCAACAAAAAAGAAACCTTTGTGATGCTTGTTGCATGTTACCTCCACTTTTTTCTGGATGGAATTGGACTGCATGTATGTTTCCTCTTGAAATAGAAGAAATAAAACTATTTCCATACTTGCATGTTGATGAAATCCACTCTTTATTGGCATCTGACTAAATCATAATGCAACAAAATGCTTAAATCAAAATCATGCCAAGAGAAGGAGAGATAATTATGGAAAAACATAAGCAATGTGCTATAGCAAAATGACTTACAGGTACTGCACGGTACGAGTGTACAAAGTAGACATGCCGACCATCAATGTCATCCAAGATGGACGAGCCTTTAGTAACTTCAACTGCATGCCAGCCAATATGGGGAACCCTAAGACCACCAGAGGAGTCAAATCGTCCAACTATACCAGATATCACTCCCAGACCTTTTACTGTGAGGCATAAAAGAACTTATCAAAACCTATGTCTTGAAAGAAGCTATGCAAAGTATGCTGTTTCCACAGATAGTTGAATGAAGCCACATAAATTCTTTTCCCGTTGATCTTTAGATGGATAGGAAAAGGAGAGAAAAACAAAATATTAGCACGGACTCCGATGTTCACTTAAGAACTGAAGAGTTATCAGTTTCTCCAGCACTAATGCTTGAATGGCTCGTTAACAAACTGAATTTGTTGGTTGCAACTAGCATGTTAAGATGTATCACCTGGACCATTCTCCTCACTGGACTCAAAGAGCAACTGGAGACCAAGACATATTCCTAAAAAAGGGCGATCTTTCTCTAAGTATTCACGAAGCGCTTCATCCATCCTGCAATTGACCAAGAGATCATAGTCAATGGCGAGGGACAAGTGTTGAATTGTACGATCTTGCATAAACAAGATATGAAAAAGCTTGGATATATTCAAAATTATCATGCATCTTTGCTTTACATGTAACTAGGCATAAATTTTGAATAGTTACAAAAGCCACTAGCGCAAAGTTTTCAACTGATTCTGCCTAAATCCATGAAGTAAATTCTATCATATCAAAGAATGTTGCCAGGTAAAGCAGGAAAAAATACATGTGGAGCAATTACCCCTTTTGGGTTAGCACATCCATGGCGGGCGCAAACGCCCCAACCCCAGGGAAGATGAGTCGCTCTGCATTCAAAATATCTTCTGTTGTTTGCACCTGTGTACGGTATTAATCAAAAGAATACGTTAGCAGGATTCTCTGAGCGTTAACAATTCACAAAGAGAAACATCGAATCAAGATAAATGAACTCAATTATTGAAGTACAGAAAGTTCCCTGACATCTTTGATGTCGAAGCCAAGATGGAGAACGGCGTTGCGCAAACTCCGAACGTTTCCGGCACCATAGTCCAACAGAGTAACCGCTAAAACCAAAAAAAACATAGAAAAAAATAAGAATTAAAAACATAACCAAAATAAATAAAATAAAATAAAATAACTAGCGAAGAGATTTTCGGAATGTTACTGGAATTCTTGGAGAAACCAGAAGCTTGGACGGAGATCAATCGTCGGCTGCTGTTGCGGAGGACTCCATGTTGAAGTCTAAGGGCTGTAGGGAGAGAATGAGAGCGAAAGCAATAAAGCTCCGCAGCCGAGAAGGCGGCTGAACGCGGCGGCGTTGTCATGGAAGACAGCGGAAGTTGTGTTCGCTTAGGGGCGTGTTTAACTTGATAAAAAAATGAGTAAAATAAGTTTTTAAAAAAATAAATATAAAATTAAATTAGAATTAAAAATATTTAATAAAAAATAAAATTATATATTAATATAATTTTTTATAGTAAATTTTAAAAATAAATTATTTAAAAATTTATTAATAAAAAATTTTTATTTTAATATATATATATATTTTTTATATTAAAAATAAGTTAAAAAAATGAGTTTAAGATGCCGGTAAAAAAGCCATTACAATGAACGCTGGGTCGGGTTAATCGATAATAAGTAGTTGATCTAATTGGTCCTTAAAATAATGGACCGGCCTAAATGGCCTTATAGCTGCCAGCTGGGCAGGCTAGTGTTGCAGATAAACAATTATCAGGCCTGATCTGGCAGTAAAAACATAAGCTATAGCCATTACTTATCCCGTCTACTTCTACACGATCGCAATCTTCCCGCCAAAATACCCAAAATTTTCTCGGATCCCGCCACACTCAATCGCCGACGATGGAGATCGATATTCCCGAAGCAGAGGAGCTAGAATGGCTCGAAGCTAACTCGTTCATTCCTGTAGACGATCAGTATTTCTCCGAAGAACTTGAAGAAGAACAAGCTGCTCCCGCTACCCCAGGTAATCCAATTCCGATCATTTTATCTTACAGTTTCACTGTTGCTTTCCTCCTTTTGTTAAATCTTACATTGATTTATAGTTTCAGAGATTACTATTGCTGGCAAGAAGAGGCCATTCCCTGAAGAGAACCCGGTGATCGTAGAAAACGGGAGCAAGAGGAGAGCTCTCGAAGAAGACGAAGTAGAACATGATCATGATGATGAAGACTGGCTTAGGTACTCCCCTCGGAAGAGTTTGGCTGACCAAGTACGAGAACCATCACCAACGGCTTCAGCTCCCGCGGGGAAGAGCCTGTCTCGTTTTGCCTCGGAGATTGAGGGGGAATGCATGCCAGTGACTGGGCTGGACGGGGACCGAGTTTATGTCAAGTTATGCACGGGTGATGTAGATGGGATAATGCCCATTAGAGAGAAGAACATTAAAGGTTAACTACTACTAGTATGCGTTACTTTTATGGTTCTTATCTCCAAATGTTGGGAAAGAAACTAAAAAAACAAAATTCTAGCTAGTAGTGTTTGTTGCATACTCCTGCATATCTCTTTTTTTTATTATCCCTGTCATCACAGCCATGTTAGCTGCTCTTAGCTCTCACAAGCATATAGGCCATACTCTGTGATGCTTGAAATTGTAGTTTTTTTTTCGTACCCACTAAAAAATTATCAACTTTGTTTACCAGATAACCTCGGAAACAGGTACAAGGGCAATTTATCATTGCAGAGTATGTGTTGTCTCATGATTCTCAAAAAAGATTTAATTCTCAAAGAAAGTATGTATTGGCTCATACTGCATGCTTTCCTTTACAAATCCATGGGCTGACATTGTAATGTATTCTTTGTTGTCTTTCATCTCTATCCATTGAAGTTTACAGACAGATTGACTTGAATTTAGGCATATGCAATCTGCTTGAATTTTTCTGTAAATGTTGGCTAGGTTTTACATTGATGATTTCATCATGTTGATGTGCTTGTTTTGTAGGTCTGCTGAACGAACCTATTGGTGTATTAATTGAAAAAGTTGAGCATCAAATCTTTGAGAAGGTGTATATCCCATGAATCGTGAATTCTTGCCAAAACCTTGCATGAGCTTTTACATGCTGACAGTCTAGTGTTTGGTGGCTGCTGTTTTCCATTATGATTATTATATTTTAAGTTATCTATTTTTAGGATGTGAAGGAACATGGAATCATTGTTTTCTACCATAAAAATGACACTAATCAAGAGAAATTTGTTCATAAAATTAAACCAGAAATATGCATCAGCATACTATAAATTTGAAACTTAATTTAGTATGGGTTACTATTGGATGTTGTAACCTTAACTCCTGGACTTGGATGCTGATTCGCTATATACAGGAATCTGGGTCTCTTCTTTGTACAGTACTAAACTGTTCTTAATATTGATTTAATTAAAACCAGATAGAACAATTCTCATAAAAATAAAACCATATGGAAGAATCACTGCTCAAAAAAAGTTGGCCCTCTATTATGCCTTTGTGAAATAAGTATGACTTTTATTTGGTAGAATTTGATGTCCTAGATATTTTATTTGTAATCCATCCAGATCATCTCTTATATTGTCATATTCTTTTTGTAGGCTTTACAAGAAAATTCATGCACACCCCATATGAAATCTAGTTCAGCTCCTTCAGTTGCTACCCAGCAACTTTGGGTAGAGAAATATGCTCCAAAGTCATTTACAGAACTTTTAAGTGATGAGCAGACCAACCGAGAGGTGAACCCTTCTTCTGCCTAACTTGATTTAGATGCTTCATGAGAGCTGTCTCACAGGCGATCGGTTCCGACTTCTGTTATTTTGATTCAGGTGCTTCTGTGGCTGAAGCAATGGGATTCATGTGTATTTGGTTCTCAAGTTCGGGCTACCACTGAAGATGTTTTGACTGCTTTGCGACATCATTCTTCCTTTGTTCATCAGCGTAAATTCTCTGATAAGACAAAGTTCTGCATCGCAAAGAGAACTTATGTTAAGGACAATTTAAAGTTTCAAGTTAGAGACCAGGAGAGCAAGAATGTAAATGGTTTTCCAGAGCTGCAAAGCAAAAGGCCGGTTGGCAGTCATCCTCCAGAACAAAAGGTGGGTTCAACTCTCAAGTGATGATCCAAAACTTGATATCCTTCTTATGATTTCTATAAATAATTCCCATGATCACTCCTGTTCTCCGCATTGCTTCTTATCTTCTAAAACTGGGTTGCATGAACTTTTCTTCCACATAGAGGTGATACCTTTGCCTGTCTTCACACATGCAAATTAGCTCTGGAGACCCTTGCTGAGCCTATACTGACCTAGTCTAATTTAGGAGGTGTATTTGTTAAATAATTATGCAGGCATAATATATGTAGTCCAATAGTTAACTGAAGCACTACTGCTCAGCTACTACATGAGATCTTTGGCAATAATTAATTCAAGTGTTTCCAGGTACTCTTATTATGTGGCCCACCAGGCCTTGGTAAGACGACTCTTGCGCATGTAGCTGCTAAGCATTGTGGATATCATGTTGTTGAGGTACGCGGCCCTGGCCCATTATTTTTTAGTGTTATATTGTAGTTTTACACTTATCATTTAGATAAACACATGTTCTTCTGTTGTTTTACTTTGTCCTTCTATTGTTTAACAAACTAATTCTAATTGGCAATTGCAAACTACTCAACATTCCAGATAAATGCAAGTGATGAACGGTCTTCTTCAGCTACTGAGTCCAAAATTCTTGACGTGGTGCAAATGAACTCTGTTTATGGTGACATGAAGCCCAAATGTCTGGTAAGTGTATTCCCTCATTAAATTAAAATCATCTATGCTGCTATGGCACCATGAGACTGTTGGATGACTTTTGTCAAGGTAATTGATGAAATTGATGGAGCATTGGGGGAAGGAAAAGGTGCTGTGGAAGTCATTCTGAAGATGGTATCTTTTTTTCTTTCTAAGTCACCCGCATATGCTTTATGTATAGATGAATTTAAGATAAGCCAATATGTTGTTGATAAATCTGTTACATTAATACCTCTACAAAGCGCATGGTCATTTAGAGCTTTTGGAAGGAAATTACTGCAAATGTTATCTCTGTTTCATTGCATGTTATTAGTTTGTTTTTAGTTTGCATTAGAGTGCTCATTGGTCTGTCAGGTGAGGCTGACTGGTATTAAAACTTGCAACTCTTTCCATTTGCATTTCAATGACTCTAATAATGCAAAAGAAAATTTCAATTACTACTTCGTAATCTGAAGAAAAAATTAGGATAATTTTCTCATGCATAGAATGATCCAGATAGCTACTGAAAAGAAATCAACTTCAGAAGAGGGGAATCGAGAAGTTCATGCAGGAAAACATTCATCCAGAAAAAGACATAAACATGCAAAATTGTCGAGACCAGTAAGAATTGATATAACTTTGGTCTGTATTATCATTAAAACCATGGTCCTTTGAGAGCTCCCCTATTTTTAATTGTTCTGTTCAGGTAATTTGCATCTGCAATGACTTGTATGCACCTGCGTTGAGACCTCTGCGCCAAGTAGCTAAGTGAGTTTCCAATAAACTATTGGTTTACTCTTTCTAGTAACTTCTTTGACTGTTTTAAGATTTAACAATTGAGTGGGGGAGAAATGCCTCTCTTTGCATTGATGGAACTGTCAGCTGTTCTTGGTTTACAGGGTTCATATATTTGTGCAGCCAACTATTAGTCGTGTCGTTAACAGGTATGCTTACTAAGGGATCTCTTCTGATTGGTGAAGTGCACCTATAATGTGCACATACAAGAACACCAGTTTGCAGAAGTAATAGTGCACACATAATGCTCAAAAGGTGTAGAGTGCACTTAAAATTCTTATGGTTTAGTGCCTTTGATAAAGACAAGATAAAAAATAGTAGAACATTAATTATACTAAAAAGAAAAGTTTTAGAAATAAGGATTACTTCCGAATACTGCATTTCTCTAAAGTCAATCATATACCAAGACAAGAGTATATGTAATAGTTAATAGGAATTGTCTATTGGTTTTGGTGAGAGAGGACCTTGTGTGTAACTTCCGGAAGAATCTTTATCTTGGGCTTGTATGTTGTTTTTTCTTTTAATGACCATCTTTTTAAAACTTTTTGCAGGCTCAAATTTATTTGTGAAAGAGAAGGTTTTAAGACCAACTCAATTTCACTTTCTGCTCTTGCCGAATATACTGGTGAGTGTTCTCTTTGTCTTACATTGTCCACCTCTGCTATGCTTTGTGCCTGACTCATGAATTCCTTCTACTGTGTAAACTTGTCAGAACTTTATGGTTATTTTTTCTTTACATTTAGATGCCTTAAGTATCTGCAATGAACTTTCGTTGCCCTCTATTGAGTCTCAGTTGCTTTTATCTGCCTAATTTATTTAAAGATTGTTGGAACTTGCAGAATGTGATATACGTGCATGCTTGAACACGCTTCAATTTCTGAATAAAAAAAAGGAGGCCCTCAACATTGTGAGTTCTACAGTAATCTCTAGTTATTGCAAATTATATATGATGAATTTCACTTTTGTTTTGGCTCATGGTAGTGTGTTTCTCTATATCCAGTTGGATGTTAGTTCTCAAGTTGTCGGTCGGAAGGACATCTCTAGGAGTGTTATTGATGTATGGAAGGAGGTAAAGAAAAGGTTTATGATGAAGCAAATCTGTATGTCTAGCAATATTTAGTCAATTTGCATAAGAGTTCTCTGTTTTTGTTCAAGCAGCTTTTCCATAAAAGAAAGCATAAGCGTGAGAGGAAATCCATGAAAACTTCCAGTATACATGGGGATTTTGCTTTTATATCCTCACTGATATCCAATCGGTATTGTGCTTGTACAATCATATGCTCTTCTAATATTTTTGCACTTCCAATGCTTTGCTTCTAACTGTTTCATGCAGTGGTGAATATGACTTGATCATGGATGGCATTTTTGAAAATTTCACAAGGTTTTCATATCATGATCCAGTGATGCAAAAGACGGTGCGTAAATTAGCATATCATTTATATATTCAGAAGCAAACATCTAAACATAACCAGAGGATTCCTACATCTCTCTTCTAAAGGTTAAATGCCTTGACGTGCTTGGTGCTTCTGACACTCTGCTCCATTTTATTCTGCGCACCCAAAATTTTCAATTGAATGGTTAGACCCCTTCTGTGATTACTTTCAGTATTTTATCATATTCTCTTAACAATTTTTTGGTTATATTTCACAGCCTATCAGTTTTCTACTGCAATAACTGTGAGTTATCTGATATCTCAAGCTGCAAAGCCAAATATTGAGTGGCCACGTTCTTTTCAAAGGTATCATTCTTTTAAGAGCTCATCCTTCATAAGGTCTCACTACTAATAAGTACATTTCCATGATTTAGATACCGAACAATGCTTGCTGTAAGAAAGGACATGCTCAAGATCTGGCAAAGTAAGATTTCACCATTTATTTCAAGGCATCTATCAACAGAATCCTTCTCAGAGGATATGGTTTCATTGCTTCTACATATCATTTCACCACCAAATTTGAAGCCGGTAACTGTTTATTTTGTTTTTAACCTTGTTTATGGTATCTCATGTTTGACGTTCCCTAACAGTAAGCAGGATCAATCCTCAAAAAAACATGAAGAACGAAAAAATAATCACAAATTATACAACAACTCAAAATAAATGAAATTTCAAATGAGTTATTTCTACAATCTTTCTATCTCGATTGGATGATGATATTTATCTTATTGTCCTGCATCTTGTCCTACTAAATTTCGCTCAACCTTGCCTCTTTATATGGCATGGAAGTATACAATCTATGACTTTGCAGAACTAGCTAGTGCTTACTTAGTACTCTTCTTGCACGTGCATATCCTACTAAAAGTTCCATCCTTAGGATTCTTGTGCATGTTTATAGCTATGTAACTGAGAGTTTACTGCACTCTACATAACTTATTCATCTCTCAGCTATAGTAATTGTCGACTTTTTTCGAATTGACTTGTCTTGTATTTTCTTTTCTCAATAACAGAAAGGTATTTTGTTTTCTTATTTTATATCCACAGGTAGCATTCCATTTGATGTCAGAGAAAGAGAAGGACGGCCTCACTCATCTTGTTGATACTATGGTCTCATATGCTTTAACATATAAAAGTGCAAACGCTGACTTTAGACAAAATATCCAAAAGTATGGGGATGATAATGCTCCAATTCTCTCTCTTGATCCTCCTGTCGATAATCTTGTGGATTTTAAGGTTTGTCTTTTATCCTGTTCCTTTCCTGTGTGTTGCATCAAATGTTGGATAACTTTTTTCAACTAAATGGATATTTACTTAAGGATTACCAGTCTGAGCATTCTGGACTATCACTGGCAATGAAGCAACTCTTGGTGCATGAGGTGAGCCACACATAATCCTCTTCATGGATCCCACTATTATTTCTTAATGCTGATCCTCTTACTGCATATTTATAGTGATCTGTTAAGCACAAAGAGGCCTCAAGCACTAACACATTCATATGATGGCTTGTGATGTTGAACAGGTTGAGAAGCAGAAAATTTTGCAAGAAAGCTCTAGAAGATTGCTAAATTCTACAGATGAAATTAGCAAACAGACGCAAGCATCAGCAATATGCAGTGCTACCATGAGTTCTGCTGTAGCCATCAGTTCAGCTACACCAGCTGAAGGCAGCATTGAAACCAAAGCTGTATTTATCCAGAAACACGAGAGTTTTAGCGATACAAAATCATCGGAGTTCAACAAAAAACCAGGACAATCTGGAAGCAATCTAAAGGATCCAGCAGAGTCTCGAAAGCCATCTAAACACTGCTCTAACTTCTTTGATAGGTAACATTTACTTTTGTAATAGTATACCTAGGTTTTTTAGCAATTTCTCACTCATCTTTCTGCTAGCTACACACTTCACATCTTCGAATGCAGGTTTAGGAAAGCGAACTGCACAGACTCCAGCAACCTTCAGGAAAAATCATGGAAGTTAGCGACAGCTGAAAGAGATTCTCGTCCTTTTATCTTCAAATACAATGAGGTATGTTAGCCATGTAAGAGACAAATAAAACTAAAGTTTCCATGATATCTTCTGGGATTTTGTGACTTGCTCAAAATATAGAAATCTCCGTATTACTATTTGTTTAAAATACACTCTTCATGTTAGTTCCTTTAAAGAATGATCTTTTTTGTATCCTTGTTAATCATCAAGCTTCCTGGCTTTTGTGAAAATCTTCTGTGCTTTAAGCTTATAGAAGGAAAGATGTTGGATTACTTTTAACTATGTCCGGAATGTTACAGGGTTTTACAAATGCAGTAAAGAGACCAGTGAAAGTGCGTGAACTGCTAATGTGACAATTTCTGCCACTTATGCGGTACTACCTTTTACCACGAAGTTCATCAGATATAAGCAATGGTGGTGGTATACCGCTTGTATATTCTGACAGCAGTACAATTAATAGCAACAACCAGGCCACTATAGTGCAGTAGTAAAGGAAGCAAACGTTTATGAAATCAGAATTTGTTTTCTACATTAAAGCAAAGTGGAGAAGAACCAGAAGAATGACGGTTACAGAAAGCACCCTCCTTCCCGTTTCATTTCTTTGCAAAGAGACCAGCAAAGCTGGTCAGACTTCTCTCAGGGGTAGAAACTGACATGGCGGACTTCCTACAGACTATTGCTATCTCTAGTGTTCTTTCTCGACTTTTTTAAGGATGGGATCTGTTTCGTAGAAGTGTTCCTCTCTTTCTGGATGTTTCAACGAATCCAGTCTAAGACACTCTTCTCCTCACTGCTGCTGCCAACACTCTTGGCTGCTGCCTTGGTCTTCACAAGCCTTGCCGTTGGAGCAACTCCGATCCCCATTCCCTGTGACGCCATGTTTCCGGAACGCCTGTTTCGTTCATCTGATTTTAATCCTTGTTTGTGTTTCTGAAGAGAGTGAAGAGGAGGCTGTGTTTATGTTGCTAGAAATTGTAGATGAGCGCTTTATTGCTCGATCCTCCACAGCCCCCACCCCCACCCTCCCGGGAGGATCTTTGTGGGCACGGGCCATCAGTCGAAAGATTGATCTGAAACAGGAGTGTAGGTTTGACCTCCTTTCTCTTTCGTGACCACTTCTACCTTCTTACTGGTGAAATATCATCCAACATCTGAGCGAAGAACGACGGCGGCCGGAAAGCATCTGAGCGAAGAACGAAATCGGCCGGTTCGATTGTGAGAGTTTTTCGTTTAGGTGGGTTCTAACTCGAAACATCACAATAACGGGCCTAACAAAGCCCAATTAGTGGAACTGATCATACAGTAATGCTCTGGGCCTTTATAAAAGAACATTCACGGGGTTGAGTCTTTAGCGTTTTGTGAAGCCATGCTCTAGCTCTTTAATGGGCTGTAGACTAGACTGTTTCCGTGTTCTCTAAATCAGTGTGCTTAACTACGCCACCGGTCACCGGCAAGAAACGAAATCTTCTTCTTCTTCTTCTTAACGACTGACATAGTTTTCTCAACGACCAACATTACTCACTCGATGCAAACAACTTTGAAATATTATTATATTTCATTTAGCTAAAACCCGTTAGTTACACATGATCAATCGATCATTCGTCACGCGTTAATAATTCTTCCGTACGCCAAAAGAGAGGCATCACTGTTTCACTATATATATCCAGTACTCTCACCAGAAACAATTTGCATACATCGTTAGATATCAGTTGGAGCTGCTTATAATTAGTAATGGAGGCAGCAACCCAGCAGCAGGTTCAGCGACAAACAGACGCAGCGTTTAACATGATGGTTGCTGCAGTTGTCTTTGGTACTCTATCAGCTTACCTCGTTTGGTTCTGGGCCCAGTCCCGGAAGCTGACCGGCCCAAGAGTATGGCCTCTTCTTGGCAGCCTTCCGGGACTTATCTCGAACCGACGCCGCATCCACGACTGGATTGTAGATAACCTCCGCTCGACGGGCGTTGCAGCGACGTACCAGACGTGCATCCTTCCGCTGCCTTTCTTTGCCCGGAAGCAGGGGTTGGTGACCGTCACTTGCCACCCTCGCAACCTGGAGCACGTTCTCCGTGCACGGTTCGACAACTACCCCAAGGGACCTATATGGCAGTCTGCGTTCCATGATCTGTTAGGCCGCGGCATCTTCAACTCCGATGGGGACATCTGGGTTCTGCAACGGAAGACTGCCGCGCTCGAGTTCACCACCCGCAGCCTAAGGCAAGCCATGGGTAGATGGGCAAATCGAGCCATTAAAAACCGTTTATGGCGCATTCTTGCCGAGCATTGCCGCAAGCCCTCTGCCGGAGTTGATCTTCAGGACCTCCTTCTCCGTTTCACCTTCGACAACATTTGCGGTCTCACATTCGGTAAAGACCCCGAGACACTCTCTCCTGAGCTCCCTGACAACCCCTTTTCTTCTGCCTTTGATGCAGCAACAGAGTCCACCCTACAGCGGTTCCTCTACCCAAGCTTCCTCTGGCGTTTCAAGAAAATCTTCGGCATCAGCACAGAACGCCGATTGAAAAAGAGTCTTGAAGTTGTCGAACGCTACATGACCGACGCCGTTGCTGCACGGAAAGATCGTCCATCAGACGACCTGCTCTCTCGCTTCATTAAAAAGCGTGATGCTAACGGTGAAGTCTTCTCTTCTTCTGTACTTCAATGGATCGCGCTCAATTTCCTGCTTGCCGGAAGGGACACCTCGTCGGTAGCATTGAGCTGGTTCTTCTGGACGGTGATGCAGCGGCCAGACGTAGAGAAGAGAATAGTGGAGGAAATCGTTAACGTGCTGAAAGACACGCGAGGGCTGGAGAAGGAGAAATGGGTTGAGGAGCCGTTAGAGTTCGAGGAACTCGACCGACTTGTTTACATGAAAGCGGCATTATCAGAAACGTTGAGACTCTACCCTTCAGTGCCACAAGACTCCAAGTACGTAGTGGCCGACGATGTGCTGCCAGACGGGACAGTGGTTCCCGCTGGATCAACGATCACCTACTCGATATACTCAGTAGGGAGGATGGAGGTTATATGGGGGAAGGATTGCATGGAATTCAAGCCGGAGCGTTGGCTCTCGCCTGAAGGGGACAGATTTGAGCCGCAAAGGACGCTTACATGTTCGTGGCATTCAATGCCGGTCCAAGAACTTGCTTGGGTAAAGATCTCGCGTACCTTCAAATGAAGGCGATCGCGTCGTCGGTGCTGCTGCGGCACCGTCTGGCGATGATACCCGGACACACAGTGCAGCAGAAAATGTCGCTGACTCTATTCATGAAGAACGGCCTCCGCGTCTATGTCAGGCCAAGAAACCTCAACGAGTACTGCACTCCCGTTTCAACCAATGAGAGACGCAATAATGCGACTGCTCTCGCTGCTGATGCTTCTTGTCCGGCGAGTGCCACTGCTTCTCTTCAAGCTGCTGCATCTGCTGCCTGAGAAATTATATGTATTCAAATAATTACGGTCTGTTGTTTCGTATGATTGGGTTTGTAATCTTTTCTATAACTTGTATTTCTTCATATCCTGTGTTTGTTCTTATACATACAAACTAGTGGATTAAGCAAGTGTGATTATAATTAGCGAGTAATTAAGAAGAGTAGAGCAGAGTAATAAGCCAAAGAGTTATCTGAGTCCACAAAATATGGCTCTATGGTCAACACGGTACAATACACACAGCGATGCAGGCCAACGAGAACAACAACCGAATCGTGTTCTTATTATACATACAAACTCTGGCGGCGGCGATGGCAGTGACTCCCTTCTCGCCAGCGCTGCACGACTCAATTTCAACCGCACTGTACTCAACCCTGTCCTGGGCATCTTGGTGCTTAATTTTCTTGTCCGAAACAAATCTTCCAACTGGAATGTCTTTTTTCTTCGCCAAAATAGTCCGGTTCACAGAAGTAGCCGCAACACATGGGCAGCAAATTAATCTGGATTAAGTTAAGTAGATTGAAGTTGTACCCAACTACTACGTGAAACTAAACATTATTCAATAAGAAAGGCCGCAACTAGTGACAAGAGAATCAAGCCTATACCCAAACTTAAATGCAACTAGTCCACAACCATGATTTAATTCTCTGACGGCACTTGGGAACCTCCCAGCAGCAAGATAGGCAATCACCTACAACGGCATTTGGGAATGAAATGCACACCTGTGCATAGAGATACTCCATTATGGATACCTCTTCGGCGCCAGCACATAAGGCTAACCAAATTGCAAGCAAAAGGTAGCACCAAAATAGTCTGCACAGAATTCAGGCTTCAATAAGCCTTCTTTGCCTCCAATTGTTATAAGACACAGAATAACTTGCTTTCCCTACAAAATCCTTTACCTTCTCAGAAGTATATATAAATCTTCTGGTGTGGAAACAATTTGGTAGATATAGTTTCCAATTCCAATTGCATAAAGAAATTCCCTTCACAAGGTTGTTATTACATGCTCAAAAGTATCTGCAGCTGGATTTATAGACTGCTGTTTCCTCGTGATACTAGTTTACAGTAGAACTATGTGGTCTGAGTAACATTAGAGTTGCTATCTCGTTGAAATACTAACTTAAAGGGCATCACGGGCAGCAATTCTGCAGACAATTGCATCGGCCAATGAGGATATAGCTAACTCCTGAATGGATATTTTATAATGCTATAGCAAGAAATGACCACCATCAGTATTCGGAACAGTAGAAAAGAAACAAATTTCCTGCTGTGACTATCTAATCAAACCTTTTGTATCTGAGCATTGTTGGCTCTCTTCTCCAACTCTTCTAAATCAATCTCTTTTCCCTTGATAAGCTTCTGAATGTTTTCCATCTATCAAAAGGAAGCAATATGACTAATCCAACTCGACTGTAAACTTATTGAGTGAGAAGAAAATCCTACAACCTCTTCTAGACATGACTAATCCAACTCGACTGTAAACTTATAGAGTGAAAAGAAAATCCTACAACCTCTTCTAGACTAAAGAATCCATTGATATCATGTAAAATGTCTGAATCTTGATAAACAGAAATGACAGTTTACCTCATCAAGAGAAGCATCAAAGCGAGCTGCAAGAATATAGTTTGAATCATCAGAGATACCGCACCTCTTCAAGGACTGGCTTATCTAGCAAACAAAGAAAAAGGCGTTCTTTATGTACAAACAGCTATGATGCAAATTAGAAAGCAGGTGCATGATGCAGAGGAGCAGCTCACATGCTTAGAGCCTGAGTAGTTATAAACAAGCTCCGAATGAAGAGTGCGAGTTGTAAGTGATCCCCTTGATTTTGCCAATAGTGCTTTATGTGCTGCTCCAAGGACAGGGAAAACATCCGGTACCTGTTTCAAATCCAAACACAATTTTCCAAAGCACGTTTGTAAAACAACTCATAACGATATAATGATTCTAGTAGAAATTAGAAGGCATTACATGGATTGTTAATAGCACAGTAGCTTAACAAGGGAAACAGGGGAACATTTAAAAAAGTTTTGCTGGAAGAAAACTAGAAATGGATTACCAATGAAGCATTGAGAAGTGCCACTTCAGGTTCCAGCCTTCCCTCTTGCATCAGAAGGACAAGTTCACTGAGAACAAAACGCGACGATTTAGAATCCAAATAGCATTTGAAATACCAAATATGTAACTAAAAACTGGAAAAACTGAAGCAATTGGTGCTACCGAAATCACACTCATTAGAAGAAGATGAAGAGGAGGAGTTATTGGTGCTCACCCACTGTTGGTAACGTCGGCGAAGAGGGCGAGAGACAGCGTTGTGCTTCCCTTGACTTCGAATTCCTTCATATTTTGATTGTCCGTGATCGGTCGGCGGCGACGGAAGGAGAGCAAATCGATTAATAATTAACAGTCGAAGGGCAACAGTATAGGGAGGGGTTCAGAGAAAGAAGAAACAAACAGAGCCGTAACGGGCTCAGCATTAACGGGCCTCTGGATCGGTCGCCCTAAAGAATGTAAAACCAAAAATTCTTGAACTTTCGTGAATTACGAATTTTGGCATTAGAGGGATGTACACGCTTTCACAGTTACTATGTATGTGTTTTAAATATTTATAATTAAATTTTATAAAAATAAAAAATAAAAAATAAAATTTTTTAAAAAATAAAATGAAAGTGAAGTTTAGTATTTATGTTTTAATTAATTTTAAAAGTGTGTTGAAAATTAAAAAATATAATTATATTAAAAAATATGTAAATAAGAGAGTTGAAATTAAAATAAAATTTTAAATTTTTTATATAATTAAAACGTATAAATTATCGAAATTTAAAATTTAACAAAAAAAAAAAAATTATGAACTTTTAAAACACTGCGTCGGAGGAATTTGCCGGTTGAGTATAATGTCTACAGTTATTAGGAGATATCTACTTCTCCTGTACATACATGCAACACAGCGCGCCATCGTGAGTCAACCCAACCCTGAATTGTATATGTAAGCTGCCGATTCGGGCTTGTTTATCGGGTTTTACAACCCTGCATCAGTTGAGATCAGAGGTAAATTAGCTGCTAGATTTTATCAATTTAATTAAAGCCGTAGGATTTATGTGCTTAAACCCCTTGATCAACGGTCACTAAAATAAACAACCATCACTAATAGTATCCTTATTCCTTAAATAAATGGCATCTAATTAATTACACTGCCTACTAAATTACCAATTAAGGCATGCAGTACTATCAGGCACAACCCCTTTCACCTTATTTAATCTCCCGTAACTGTAGTCTCTTGCCTTTCCTCTCTCCAGGCCCACCACCACCACCACCAACAACTACTCTCTCGCTCTCTCTCTCTCTCTCTCTCTCTCAATGTAAACAAGAGCAGCAGCTGCAGTAGTAGCAGCCATGAGCTGCAGTAGTCTCCAGAGATTTCTAGTCTCCACTACCTCTCAATCACAGACCCAATATCACCTTCCCTTTATTAACAACAACAACACAGTATTACTAGATGGCGCCCCAGCTGCTGGTACTGCTAGTAGTGCAACACCATCAGCTCCTCTCAACAACAGCACCTCTAATGGAGTTGCACTGGATTATCAATATCCAACATTCTTTGACGACGGAAACATCACCACTGAAGGAGGAGATCATCATCCCTCACACTACTACCCAATTAATGAAGACCATTTTGGAGGTTTTCTAATTGGTAGCAGCACATTATGCAGTGATGGAGTTCTATTACCAGCTGGAAACGTTAATAATATTGTTAACGCAGGATTTGAAAACAGATCAGCCAGGAGTACTGCTAGCTCTGCTTGCTCCTCTTCTGTATCTGCTGCATCTGCTCAACTTCTCAAAGGATCATGGACTGAGGAGGAAGACAGGTACATATATACAAACTCTCCTCGCTATCCAATTAAGTTAGCTAGTAACGATCCAAACATTCTTCTGAGCTTTTGATTTCATATTTTTTTTAAAAGCTTGTTGGTGAAACTGGTGGAGCAGCACGGGATGAGGAAATGGTCTGCGATAGCCAAGAAGCTTGTGGGAAGGGCCGGAAAGCAGTGCAGAGAGAGATGGCACAACCATCTACGACCTGACATCAAGGTAGCTACCTACCTACCTATATATATCAATGGTCATTAATTACAAATCCTTAATTAATTCTTGTTTGGTTTATGTCCTTTACATGAATTACGTATACAAATTTCTTGGGATCGTGATGAATTAACAGAAGGATGCATGGACGGAAGAGGAGGAGAAGATGTTAGTTGAAGCGCACAAGAAAGTTGGCAATCGGTGGGCGGAGATAGCGAAGCATATCCCCGGGAGAACGGAGAATTCGATCAAAAACTTATGGAACGGCAGAATGCAAAGAGAAAGAGCAAGAAGAGGGCTGCCGGCGACGGAGACAGGCCACCGTCTAAGGACCTTGAAGAGTACATCAGAACCCAGACATCCAAAGACAACCACGTCATGACCATGTTAACTAGTACTACTTCACCATGTTCGCCGAACATGTCATCCATCATATTTCCAGATGAAATTGATCAGTTCTCGTCTTTCAATAGCTCCAACATATTGGTATCTAGTGCAACAACAACAAGAAGCAACTGCAGCTTGCTTGTCAATGAACAACACTTGTATGATGAGAACCCTGATCAGCAAGCAGTTCATCACGGCCAAGTTTTACAGACACAAAATATTAATAATATCCAGCCCGTCTTCGACGATGCTATGCGCTTCATCGACGAAGATGAGTACCAGTTACTGGGCATGGACGGTAACACATTCTTAGCTACTCCACCATCCGCAGATTTCTTATACGCAGATCATCAGAGACTACAAGTTAGCTGCAACGCGCGATCGTTCTATTAATTGAAACAAATTGATCAAGTAAGTCAACCAGATCAACAAGGCCAATCACCATGAAGAAGATTTTTCGCCGTCATCCAACACGGATATGTTAATATTGCACAAGAAGCTAGCTACCGTGATGAAACAAGATCGATGAAGCTATAGGTTCTACATGATCGATCAGCTTGTGATGAGATATCGTCAGTCGTTAGGTACTACTTGGTCTTGTAATTAAGAAAGTTGTTTTAGCTGTTAGTGTTCGTAGACTTCCATTTGTCAGAAAGGATAGAAAATTAAGCCATATACATAGCCAGGAATCTTTTCCCTTTTGCTTTCTATTTATATTTCTATCTATATGCAGAAAGAAAGAAATTGTTGTCTTGATTTGCTGCCTTCGTGAGTTGCATGAAGCAAAACTTGTTTCATTTGATCAGAACACATTGTATTCGTTTTACTTCTGCTGCTTAATCATTACTTATTATAATTAAAGCAGTAGCTAGTCCTGAAGAAAAGACTCGTGTCTTTGCCCTTTGTTCATGAGAATCATATGTAACGCAGCTTTAATTTAAACGAAAAGCTTTTTCTTCCAATCAAATTAAGGAAATAAAGCCTCTTAATATGCATGCCATCTCTACAACGAATTAAATTTAGTTAATTAGCATTCTTTTAACTTTTAAGGGCTCCGTTAATTCTTATATTCAAAATGTCAAATTTAACTACTTTAATTATATATTTTTGACAATTAACTTCTCCTTCTTCCTGGTTGTGAATTAAAAGTTGTATCTTAAATTATTGTCCAAGTAGATAATTAAACCGTTATAACTAAAAGAAAAGTTATCAGCATCGATGCATGAGTGCTATAGTATTTGAGAGGAACCAATAATCTACTGATTTCGCAAGACATCCCTATTATATATAATTGGATCACTTAAGATTGTTCACCACCATAAAATTATCCTGAAAATTTTCATTCAAAAATCACTTTTCTAAATATATGGTGCTTCTAGCAGTAAGTGGCCATAAATTAGTTCATACTAATCCAGGCAGCGAAGTCTTGGATTAATAAAGTGGAGCTGGTATCCTCTTTCGGCAAAGAACATATACAAGATAATAACCTTAATTTGCAAAGACGCAAATTTTAATTACCTGCTCATCAAAACCCCAAAAAAGTAAGATGCTGGTTATCGATATCGATCAAAGGTTTATACGAAATTATGTATACCTAAATCTTTAATTTCGCAGGTGGTTAAAATGCGTACCAAATAGCATGCTAACACAAGTCAACAGTACCTTCCACCTTTGCAAAATTTCTAGAAATATTTGCTGCTAATAGAATCATCCCCCGGGCCCTTCTTTGCGGAAAGCCTTGCAGCAACATTACCCGTTAATTGGTAGCTGACTAGACCCCTTACTTGAGTTGATCCTCCTAGGGCTCATTTCTTATATTGGCCCTATAGGTAAGGCACTTACATCACCAACCGGGTTGTGCTACTCTTCAACAAATTAGCACTAACCTCACTAACTAGTTTCAATCTTATTAGTTATAAGGCCACCTACTGTTAACATTTCTCTTGTTTTAAGAAAAAGAAGAATGCAATAGAACATCGGCAAATAAATTAAGTAAAATTTATGCAACAAAATTCATTCTTTCGGACAGACCCAGATCAGATCAAATGTGACAGCACAAAAAGCACTACAGATAAATTCAAATAAACTAATTAGTTTGAAACTAGGCGAACTACAACAGACAAAGGGTAATAACTTGTTCGTCTAAGAAAGAACTGCTAGCGTTTCTACTCAAAAAGGCTGAAGCCCATGTCATCATCAGACTCCTCAGCAGGTTCTTCTTTCTTCTCCTCCTCTTTAGCAGCTGGGGCAGATGCTGCACCTGTGTCCCCAGCAGCTACTGGTGCAGCAGCTACTGCAAATTTGCTGGGGTCCTACATTAAACATGGCCATTTATAAGCTATGACATAGAGCAGCCTAAAGCTAAGCATATACTGTCATATAAGCGCACAGATGACTCACCTTCAGATACTCTTTGACCTTCTCAGCTTGTGGGAAGATGTACTCCGTGGCAACTGCAACTGCAAGCACATTCTTGTAGGCATTGATGAACATGTGAGGAGCAGCTGCCAAAGTTGGATAGGAGATTGCCAGTGAAAGTGAAGTGACCATGGAAACACCAGCTGCAAACTTCTCAATCAGATCATCCTCAGTGAGGTCCAGCACCTCCGGACTGAAGACTGAACCATTGTCATAGACCGATAACACGACAAGACCATACGAGAAGGGCCTTATCCCAAGCTTGGCAAGGAGGGCAGCTTCGGAAGAACCAACCTTGTCTCCTTTCTTGATCAGCTCAACTGGGGTAATGATCTCAACAGTACCCTTGTTAATCTTTGTTGGAATGTTGAGAACCTGACATGTTGCAGGCAGAACAAGAGAAAACATGAGTCCTAGAATTCGCATGGCTTTGCCATCTTGCACTAGAATTGCCTAACCTGGAAGAAGGAAGTCTGCGAAGGATCCAGTCCAGTATTGCCAGGGGGCACGACAACATCGATTGGAGCCACAAGTCCAACACGAGCAGGAGCTCCAACCTGATTGAACAAAAGTTGCAAGATTTATACAAATTGAGTCAGAAAAAACTGTATGCTCTAGCCCCTGAAGACAGTAAACTCCACCAATTCAGTTACGGAAACATGTAAGACATCAAAAGAACCAGTATCTTGAGCTCTACTGGCTGAAGAGGCTAATAACATATAGCTTGTTCGTCTCATCTTTGTAACAAAAATGAAGAGGCTAATAACATAATATATAGACTGACCTTCAAATTTCTACAGAAGAATGGTACTCAGCTCTTTGAGATTATTGTTTAATCTAAGGCATGCTTTGGACTTAACTTAATACAACAATCAAGCTTTCAGAACCCAAAATTCCTACCAAAGCAACTGATACACCAGTTCCTTATACTTTATTATAAGCTATTGTGACCATCTAAGAAGTCTGAGAGCCCAACTTGTTAATGGACACGAAATCCTAATCACAATCTCTCACCAAAAATACAGCTTACGAATTGATATTCCAATATTGATTAAGCAGGTATAAAATCGTCCTCATGAAGACCTAAGCATAAGGGCTGATAAACTACATTTAAACTTTGGTTGATAGGTAGAGAGTTTTCAACTTTGTTAATGGTCACGAAGAAAGCCATTATCCTTATCCACATCATCTATAGAGCTTATAAATCAATTTACCAGTATTAACTCTAGAACTTACAAAATCATCTACCAGCATTGCTTCTAAAGACCTATGACAATCTGGAGTGTGCAGTAAGAACACATGTGGAGCTAGTACAAGACATATACTGAAAAGAGGGATTCGTTAATTCATGCAGACCTTGTACTTGGCGACTTCCTCGCTGACCTCCTTCAGATCACCCTTGGTGAAGATCAATCCAACATTTCCCTGCAACCGAATGAAAACATCGATCTCAGAAACCAATCAAAGGAATAGCACAGGGACAACGAGCAGAGCATACATATGAAGGAATTATCGTGCGAAAGTAAACTTACGATGAGGAGAGGGAGAAGGTTGAGGTAGTCCTTGTTTCCAGTCTGCTCAGCGTGGATCCTGATGCACCGCCTGATGAGGGTGTTCTTCCCCATGAGCACCACCGATTCGCCGCGGAGACCCCTCCTGATGTTCTGCAGCTGATTGGATCCAACGTTGTCTGCCGCCGCAACGAGCACCTGGCTGTACTCGTCGAGAAGCTGGCAAAGCTTCTTGTCGTACTGAACCTTCTTCTCTGCCTTGGAAAGCTTGATCGCCATTTTCCTCCTACTAGTACTGCTACTAGAAACTGATTTATCTACCAAAAACTAACAAGAAGAAAAACTAGCAAAATTGAGGGAGGACCAAGACGAGCTCGGTGGCGTCAAGGGGGACGGCGATCAACCGCCTCTTTAACCTCAACAACTGCTACGTACGGAACGAGAGAGAACGAAGACTGAAACAAGCGGCGGCGTTTCTGCAAACAAAGAGAGAACCCTAACCGAGCATGAGATTATTATATTTGGGCGGAAAACGTACTGGAAAAGAAAGAGTGAAAAAGAAGTCAGGCCTAGTAATTATGTTTGGGCTATGAAAGGCCCAGTGAGAACAGTTAAACCAATTCTATGTTTAGTAGTTAAGAAAGTTTGGAAGCCGTCTGTTGGTCGCCGTGTCGCGGAGAAGCAGCAGTCGAGCGTGATATGCTTAGCTATTGGTCCATAGACGCCATTTCAAAGCCTTGTGATTTTTAAGATGGACGCGTTACATTAGTTTTCATACAAAATTTGAGGACGAAATATTCCCCGACTATTCTTCTAGCTCGGTTCGAAACATGCCTTGAGAAATTGCGTACTTACGTTTTCAGTGCTCATGAAAATTGTAAGTTATCATGTAATCCTAGTCTTCCTCATTCCGAAGTCACTTACTAATACAGATGTACTCGACTTTTGCTTTATATTAAGTACCCATTTATTTATTTGATTTTGTTAAAACATTAAATCTCAGGGCTATTGTTAAATTACCTTCTTCTTTGGTAGTGGTTTCTTGTACTGACTGCATTATTTAAGTAGAAGAGAAAGGAAGAACGGCTACTGGGTTTTGCAAGTGCAGGCAAAATCAATTAAGTTTATGGGCAATGGGTCCTTTGTTATGGCAGCCGTGGGCCTCGTATATCACAACAGCTGATCCAGCACTTTCTGATTTTGATTTATTGAGTTTCAAGCATGAATATGGTAGCAAGGGAATATATGAATGGATACGCGAAGCCTGATCACATTTATCCCGACTTTGCTTGTGAGATGATGCCTTCTTCTTATGTGGGCGCGTGAATTCCTTCCTATATCTCTCATGGGCTTTTAATTTTAGTTTCTGTTTGCAAGGAAAGCAGAATGGGTTTAATTAAGTTTGTTAGTCTTTAAGTTAGGTGGTCCATACTATTGGACCATGTTTGAGTTCGAAACATAATCAGATCCGAGCCAACCCAAAAGTTATCTTCTATTTAACACAACCAACAAATGTCGTTTCCGTCAGCGCCGCTGTTTGGAGTAGCTGTCCTGTCCCACGCAGAGCTCTCTTCGGCGACACCAGTAACCAAACAGTGAAGAGAACAAAAAGTTTTTTTCTGCATTTATCTTATTTACTTGTTGAATTGAATCCCCCGCTAGCCACCGAAGCCCCTGCAGTCCCGGTGATTCTAAAGGTGCGCATTTTCTAAGTTAATATTAGACTCTCCTCCTTTAATTCTTCTATGAATCATCGAACTCTCTGCAACAGTATGCAAACATATTTCTTAATTTTAATTTTTAAAAAGAATTAACCGAAATGGAGAAGGATAATATGTGGAAACGGGCATGCCAGACTTTTTTATCTGTATCAATCAATGGCTGCTGGCGGACTCGTTCTCGAGGAGTCTGTGATTCTGGTGCCCTTCCTTCTGCCAGTCTTTATTATTTCTTCAAGGTCATTCATTGCTGTTGCTAAGGTTCCTTTATTGTAGTTAGATAGATGAAGACCAGCCTGCTTTGTTTGTTAGTTCTTAAGTGCCTTCTTCTTATATATTTGGAGTAAGACCGGTCATTTTTGTTAGAAAAATAATACAACTCCTCATTAATTAAGAATCACTCAAAATCTGCCATTTTCTTCTTCTCTACAGACTTCTTGCTGCGTGCTCTCCATGGCAGGTCTGTCTTCAATCTCCACCGTCAGTCCCGCTGCCATCCTCAACCATGATTCCTTCCGACGAAGCTCCGGCCCAGAGCTACCTTCTGTTG
Organism: Acanthochlamys bracteata; assembly: GCA_019914995.1. Taxonomy (NCBI): domain Eukaryota; kingdom Viridiplantae; phylum Streptophyta; class Magnoliopsida; order Pandanales; family Velloziaceae; genus Acanthochlamys; species Acanthochlamys bracteata. The sequence continues at coordinate 27,564 of CM034138.1, read as the reverse complement.
CTTGCTTCAGCACCGGTAGTGCTAGTTGTAGAAGGCAAGCAGTCTCACTCAGCTGCAATACCCCATTCTCTTCCTTGAGTTGCTCCGCCACTGTCGCAGCTACGGCCCCTCAACTCTTATAGGTATGTACATACTGCATGCCGTTCTCTTTAGCCAATGAGCCATAAAGCTAAATGATTTAAAGTATTTGTATATTCCCAGGTGAGGATGTCTTTGATGAAGAGGCAAAGTTTCTCGAGGCATGCAAGAGAGGAAACCTGATCCCACTGTACAGATGCATATTTAGTGACCATCTCACACCAGTCTTGGCATATCGTTGCCTCGTCAAGGAGGATGACCGTGAGGCCCCCAGCTTTCTGTTTGAGTCTGTTGAGCAAGGATTTCGAGCAACTAATGTTGTATGCTCCTTTAACCATCTTCCTGAGCTAGTATCATATTTTGCTTCTAGAAGACTAGTGAACTGTTGATTATGGTCAGCAGGGTAGGTATAGTGTGGTTGGAGCTCAGCCAGCAATGGAGATTGTGGCAAAAGAGAACACGGTCACGATCATGGACCATGAGGAAGGAGAGAGAACTGAGGAGTTTGTTGAGGACCCTATGCAGATCCCTCGTAGACTCATGGAGGGGTGGAGCCCCCAGCTAATAGATGAACTCCCTGATGCTTTTTGTGGTAACCCTTTCTTTTTGCGCATTTGTAGCATCTTAAATCATTGTGACGGTGATTTTATGAGGTTAACTTCAGATGAAATTGACACCATATCAACAGGAGAAAGTTCCTCCTTTTGTTGCTTGAAGAGTTTAAAGATCTTATTTAATGTGAATTGCATCTATTATTGAATGTTTATTGGCTGGGTGGTGTTATATGTGACTTTCATACCACAAATCAACTGGAAGTAGTTTCTATTCATGAACTGCGTGTTCCTATTTGATGCTTAATTACAAAGTAGTATGTTATAGAAATTATTGTGCTTCACATAATTCCGAAGTAGCTTTGCAGGTGGCTGGGTGGGATATTTCTCATATGATACAATACGTTACGTTGAAAAAAAGAAGCTTCCTTTCTCCAATGCTCCATTAGATGACAGGAATCTCCCAGACATTCACTTGGGTCTCTACAATGATGTTATCGTCTTTGATCATGTGGAAAAGGTATATTATCATTTTTCAGCTGAACAGAAAATTCCAAATTTAGAGAATACCAATTACATGGAGCCTTCTTGTGGTTTTTTGCTAACATGCATAAGTGCTGTACCTGATATAGTGACAAAGTAGGTGTAATATGTTAGGAACTCTTTATATTACATCAAAAGATAACTCATTCACTAGTTGTACTAAGACCAGTTAGATAAATCAATTTTTCATATTTGCAGTTATTTATTTACCTTCATCTTTGCCTTTTAGCTAATTCTGGCTTGTTCCAAAAACTGAAAGCCTGATAGGGGATCTTATCCTAAGTTTTTTAACACAGAAAGCATATGTGATTCATTGGGTACGTGTGGATCACTATTCTTCTTATGAGAATGCCTATCATGACGGGAAAAAGAGAATGGAGACTTTACTGTCTAGGGTGCATGATGTTGATAGGTGAGTGATTAATAATTCAACCTAACTTGTGATTTTCTATACTTGTATTCTTGTCAAATTATTTGATCTTTTATTTTCCTATACTAGCCCAAGACTGACTGCAGGGTCCATCAAACTACATACTCGCCAATTTGGAGCATCACTGAAGATGTCAACAATGACAAGTGAAGCATACAAGGGAGCTGTTTTGCAGGCAAAGGAGCATATTATGGCAGGAGATATATTCCAGATAGTCTTAAGTCAGCGATTTGAGCGTCGAACATTTGCAGATCCCTTTGAAGTGTATAGAGCACTGAGAGTAGTGAATCCAAGTCCGTATATGACCTATTTGCAAGTATGCTTCCCCTCCTTATACATTTTGATAGTGTTTATTCTCGTTCAATTACTGCCATTTTGTAATTCTATGTAAATTTTATACAGGTCTGATCATTATTTTCTCTTTTAACTGTAATCAGGCTAGAGGATGTATACTGGTTGCATCAAGTCCTGAGATTCTGACACGGGTGAAGAAGGTATTCAATTTCCATAAATCTTTTATCATCATGAATTGAGTGTCTTTGCTAAAACAAATATAATCTTCTTAACTACTGAAATGGCAAGGAAACAATACCATAGTTTGAGATAAAAAGAAAGTTGGTTAGGCAAGCTTAGGATGTGGAATAAGGACGTTGCTCCATCCAATGCTTTGATCAAGAATGTATTTGGAACATATATCGGTTCTTGGGGCACACTAGTTTAATGAGAAAAAAATATGTATTTATAACTCATCTAATTGGTTCTTATAGCTTTTAGACTCTCTCAAAGCTGAACTCTTCAACTTAAGATGCCCTCTTTAGTTGTTATTGAAATTCTTCCCCTATGTTTGATGTAGGGATTGTGAACTATGATTATCAACAGCGTGTTCTTCAGTAACATAAATATTAATGTTCCGCTATTTCTGGTAAACAGAGGAAGATCATGAACCGCCCACTTGCTGGGACAGTAAGAAGAGGCAGGACAGAAGAGGAGGATGAAGTACTAGAAAAGCAACTACTGAATGATGAAAAACAATGTGCTGAGCATATCATGCTTGTTGATTTAGGGCGGAATGATGTTGGACGGGTTTGTTTTCCTTTCCTGATTTTTTCTTTAAAGGATTTGTGTCAAAAGTTCAAGATTGTTGGTTTCCCAGTTTTTAATCATTTGGTTTGAGTAATTTATTTGTAATTTTCACCCTCCTTATTCAAATCTTTGTTTGATCCCACTTGTTCTGTTTTTGTGGTTGCCCCAGGTTTCAAAGTTTGGTTCTGTTAAGGTTGAAGGACTTATGAATGTTGAAAGATACTCCCATGTGATGCATATAAGCTCCACGGTCAGACTCTTTCTTACAAGCATACTGGATGATACCCTATTTTATGAACGTAAATTTGCTGAATGTGAGGCATGCATAAAGATTTGTCAAATTAATCAAAATGTTGAGTCATTGGGGTCCATTTTTGCAATAATCATGCTTTTGAAGTTCTTTTAGGGTTTAGTTTTATGTCTTGCACAGTCTGTAATTTGATTGTGATAGAAGATTGACAAAGATTCGGAGAAGACTCTAACAGGTTACTGGGGAGTTGTTTGATCACCTAACTTGCTGGGATGCTCTGCGTGCTGCACTTCCTGTTGGAACAGTCAGTGGTGCTCCTAAGGTTTGTGTTTGTAGCATGTGTATTGATCTATGAATATTGATGTATACTGATCCTGTTGGAACAGTCTATGAATATTATGTTGCCATTTGATTCCATGTAGTCCATGTTTATGAACATAAGAATAGAAAGTATGCCTTTGTGTAATTGGGGGCAATTCTTATAACTTAGTAGTAAACTATGCTGACTTTTATTGTTTATTTGTTTGTTTTCACAGGTAAAAGCTATGGAGCTTATTGATCAACTGGAGATCACGAGACGAGGTCCATACAGTGGTGGATTTGGTGGTATATCATTTTCCGGAGATATGGATATAGCCCTCGCTCTTAGAACAATTGTTTTTCCAACTGGAGGTCGCTACAACACAATGTACTCATATAAGCATGTTAACAAGCGCCAAGAATGGGTTGCTCATGTACAAACTGGAGCTGGTGTAGTGGCAGACAGCCGTCCAGAAGATGAGCAGAGAGAATGTGAAAATAAAGCTGCTGGTCTTGCAAGAGCAATTGATTTAGCAGAGTCCGCCTTTGTTGAGAGATCATAAGAAGGTCCAGATAATTGTTAGTGTCGACGGCAATTATAAGCTTGACATATGATGAAACAAGGAAAATAACCTGGTTGAAGGGTGGCGCAAAGAAGCAACCTGATAACTAACCAGTGACTGATAACTAGAGAGCCTGATGATTGTAGCTTGTTATGTAAACTGATCGGGATTTTTCTGGATTAGATTGTTGAGTATGTGCAGACAGAAGCTAGAGAACCAAGTAGGATGGGGTAGGCATTCTTGAATTAGGTAAAGCACGAGTTGTGCAGAAGTAAAATTATGTTATGTTGTAGAGAGCTGTGTCTAGCTGCTTTGGCTTAAGCAGACGCTGTATATTTTTTTTCCCATTTTGTATGCTGCAGTGTCTTCGACTTCTGTACGTGTTATATCCTGTAATGTCTCTACCAATGATAATATACATGCGTCTCAAATGGGCAGAAAAAAATCTTGGACGGCCTGCAACAGCTTTTTAGTCAAACCCCCACCACCTTCTTTCTATTGCTTGCTTTGCTCTGCTCAGACGTATTCACTTGTTACTCAAATTTTATTTTTTTTAAAATTTATTTTTTAATATAAACAAATAAAAGGTTAAAATTATTTTTTTAAAATTTTTTACAATTTATTATTAATATAAATAATTATTAAATATTTTATTTTTTGTTTTAAGTTTTTAATTAAATTTCAAAAAAGTGTCAAAAAGTGAGGTTTTTTTAGTTAAATTAACTTTCTGAGTAGGAGCAACTACAAACAAGGAATTGTATGGCGCTCTGCTCTCCGTTCGAGTAGAAGCAACTATTACCTCAACTGCCGCCGCCGCGCCCGGTGCTCAACCGCGTCTCTCGTTCTCTCGCTTGGAATCTCTCGCGGGAACTGGAGTCCCTTGCCTCTCCCTCTCTACTCCCTCCGTTCCTCACTCGCCGGTTCTTCCCCTAGGTCAGCTTTCCAAGTTTAACAGCACCACTACAATTCCTTGCTTCCTGTTTCTATTTCGATTATGGTAACACTTTGGTTACTGCAGTTTACTGCGGGAGAGGAGATAAGAGGACCGCCAAGGGTAAGCGCTTCAACCACTCCTTCGGCAATGTACGTACTTCACCATTTCATTTCACTCTCTCTCTCTTTTTGTGTCAGCTCTTCCTTGTTTTTTATGTCTTGTTATTGTGAATTTGTGATGCTTTCTATTGGATTCAGGCGAGGCCACGGGACAAGAAGAAAGGCAGAGGCCCTCCCCAAGCCGCAGCGCCTCCTTCTCCACCGAGCAAGGACAAATTCGATGACGGCGAAATCGTCAAGATCGAGAATGATGAGTCTCACTTCTCCTAGCCAGCTGTAGCTTCTTCTAACAGGAATATGCTTTCTAGCTAGACAGTAATCTAATTTTGCATCGTATTGATTCTGCAGTGCTCTATCCGTTGCAACTTTGATACTGCAACTTTATTGCTTTCTGTCTTATGTATGTTGTAAATTTCTTCTCATCACTGCAATCCATGTTAAAACTATAGTTCTATTAAAGTAGGAGCAACCATGTTACAGTATCTGGTCCGCTTTATGCATTTGCATTTTTTCTCCGCATTGTCCATGTCTGTGTACCAAGGTTGGTCATAACCTTCTGTAGCCTGTCAGTGTACACTGCACCGTATAACATTTATAGTTTGTATGGTATACTAATGATTCATTTGACAGTTTGAGTCTTACACATCTTCCTTATGGAAATCATCGTTTTGATTTAAACTGCCCCTTTAATCACTGTGGCAGTTGCAAGCTTATCTTAGTTTTATGCATTGACATACTGTTCATAGTAAAAGTTAATGACGTAAGGATTGCTGCTATTGTCTGACCAATCGCTCTGAATGCCCAATATGTTACTTTCTGATTTATTTTTGTGGGAAGGTAGAGAAAATATGCTATGAAATGTGGTGTCCTGTTCAAATTATTTGAGAAATGCTTCGACAATGGTTAAAGATTTGGCTCTAAACAAAGTAGAATTGAAAATATTCTGGCTATATTGAGTGTTCGGGTGAATACTCATACTATTATATTGGTAAAACAACAACATTGGTATATGTACTTGGTTTGTTCTAGGGTAGATGGGTCGCTGGAATGCTCTTTATCCTAATAGCTGCATCAGAGGTGAAAGTTATATTTTAAAAGAATAACTTTGGCGAGCTTGTACCCTGGTCTGGATGGTCGAGCTACATAGGTGAAGATTTGTCATTAGACGTCCATAAGAGTTGGATATAGGAATCCATCTGGAAAGGTTTGTTGAGATAGATCCTAGTCGTTAGAGCACTTGAAGATGGATCCTTACTGTTGTGCTTTGCGTGGCGATTATTCTCTTGTTATAATTCCAAATGTCGTCTGGCACCTGAGTGATGAAGAATTAGAAAGAGAAAATCCAAAGTTGGAGTAAAGCATAACGAATGTTCTTTCTCCAGTTTGGTATCTTATTTTGGTGTTTCTGAACTTTCAGAGGAGACAAATTTCTGTCCATCCTTGCTGTTTGTGCCTTCTCAAGCGCATTCCCTGTTCATCTGTCTGATTGTTTTCCTGTGAGTCTCTATGGTAATATTTTGATGAATGCTGCTAAAATATTTTGTGGACATGGAAAGAAAAGAGATCAATCATTATGAATCACTGCGAAGTTGGTGGACAGAAACAGAAGAAACTCTCTATCACCAATCGTTTGGACAATCCTCTGCGAATTCCCCATATCAGACAATATATACATGAAAATATTATAAGCAGCTGCCTGCAGTAAACAGATATATACATGAAAATTTACCTGCAGTATGCCAGCTCAGTTTATGAAAGAACATTTCACCACGTACAATGTAACTAAACAAAATTTTTTTGCAGTAGTCTTTAAATTTTTGACTAAGCACTGTACTACATACTTCATCCGATACACAAAAAACCATTCTCTTCTCTGACCGACTCGTCAGCTTGCTTAGAAGCATCTCCCATGAATGAAATAAAGTCGCCTAGTCACAACAATAACAAATCAAGTCTTTTACTAATCTTGAAACCAATAAGTGCCACTTTGAGACCAATTGTTTAACTGCAAGATACTGAACATTTATAAAACGATCACAACACCAAATATAAATTCAGATTGCCAAATATGGATATCATATACGCGCTCAACACCTATACTAGGTGTACACTATAAGCACATTACAATAGCCTGCGCTAGCATGAAATGTAACGATTCATGGTCTCATGCAATTCAAACGTAGGAGGCACTTGCATATCTAAGAATGTAAAAGGCCACAGTTTGCTACTTCATATAAATCTTTCCAATGCAACTGTCAGTAGGCAGTTTCAGTTTCTCAGGTTTGAGTCCAAAGCATACAAATCCTATTTCTAACCTCTAGGGAAACACTTCCATAGTAACACTGCAGTCTAGGGAAGTGGTTTTCCAAAAACAGAATAGAAACTAGATCAATGACTACTCAAGTGATTATGAGAATTGAAACAATATAATACTAAACTACTTAAGTACTCACTTGCCAAATTCTGTAATGCATTCTCAGCAGCTTTTAGCTGAGCTTCCTTCCTTGTTTTGCCTATCCCAGATCCTATCTTCTCGTTGCAAAATAAAGCCTGAATAATTAAGTTTGTAGATTAAGCTGGTAAACTTTAAACAGCATTGCATGGGGAGAACTTGAGTTGCGAGAGACTGTTACTACATTACCTCAACCACAAAGTGCAAATTCTTGCTATTGCTGTCAACAGATTTGAACTCAACCTGTACAAATTGACTGATGCAACAATAAGAAAATCTAGCACACATAAAACACAAAGGCAATGCTAAACTGTACCTTGGATTCACACCTCCGACCAATTTCCTGCAACACTGTAATATACAGGGAGGGTGCATCTGAAGGCAGTGTTTCAGCTTCAGTGTAGCAACCTTTAAAGTTACCAGATGCTTGATCTATAGATGACCCATCAGCTTAGCATAACAAAACCAAAGAGTACGTTATATATTGCAATAACTAGAACAGAAATTGAAGCATATCAAGGCTAGTGTCAAGTGTCAAAGTAAAAGAGCAGTCAGTAAGAGGGACATGAATAAAGTACCTCTAGAGGAAAGAGCTGGTTGGACTTGATCTTTTGATGAACATTCATCTACTGCATGCTCCTGCAAATCAGCAAGGGATACTAATTTACTTCTCCTAGATCTTAAATAATAATTAAAATCTTACCTGGACTTTCAATTCTTGATCTCAAAGTAAAGAACCATATACCCATCAGGAAACTAGTAAGACAAAATCAAGAAAGACTAGATACACTAAGAAGGTAAAAGGCATGCCCAAGACAGAAATATCAGTGGTGCATTAAATTAAATCATATAAGATCTCTTCTGCTTCATATGGAGTAAAAGCATAAAGATGACAGATGCAAAACCACCAAGAAAGAACCTTACCTGCTGACATAATATTTTTTCAACTTCATTACCACTCATACCCTCTGACATGGGAATATCGATGCTCTGATTTTGTGCGGTAGCTGTATCCTGGCAAAGGCACCAAATAAGGGACTTTCAACACATTCAAACAACCATAATATTAAAGAGAACGGGCATAGAAAAGGATCTGCACCTCTAGCAAGTAACAGCTCACATCTGGTGGCAATGGTAAATCTACTACATCATTTTCATATGACAATTCATATATCTTCGGCATCAAGTTTTCATCAAATTCCCTGAAGGCAGAAAACAGAAAATGATATTACTTCAAGTTCTAGGAAGCGAGGAGGAAGAGAACCAAGAAACTATTCTGAATAATGGATTTGGCTACCCGGGCATGAACATTTGAATTAAAAGGAAATCTAAGGCAAAATAAACAGAAGTCCATCTGGCTTCCTAAATTTTAGAAAAGATCTGATGTGTATTGATCCATGGAATGTCTTTTTAAACGAGAAAGTACCGAGTGGAGTTGGCTGGGAATGAAGCAAAATTTCGGATTGCTGCATAGACTGCATCAACATCCTCAAGAACTTGACAAGAAAAGTTTTTAGCTTATATCAAGCAGATGAACACGCATGCACACGCACACGTACACATACACATAGACGTGTGCGTGCACACACACACCATTTTTTAGGGGCACATCGGCACCCATCAGTCCGGTTCCGTCGGCACAAAATTTCAAAAGTGATTTCCACTATTTGATATGAAGAATTATGAGTTGACAATATATTGACAAAATTTCAGCTCAATCGGATCATGAATCAATATTTATCCGACCTCTTGATCAAGATGACAAAAATAAAACAATATATATTTTTTGAATTTTTTTCATATATACATACATACATATACATATGTATATATATATGTATATATATATATATATATATACATATATATATATATATATATATATATATATATATACACATATATATACACATATATATACACATATATACGTATATATATATATATATATATACACGTATATGTATGACAACAGATGCACGCTGATGGAATGACAAAGACAAGAAAAAGCACAGTAGATCACTTACTTAAAGAAACCACCTCGGACATTGCAAGCTACATTCCTTGCAACACATAATACAGGAACAGGATTGGCTGTCTACAGAATGTGAACATTTAGTTTCCACTTTAGAAAACGACAGCAAGCAATGTCAAGAATCATAATGTGAACAAAAAACTAGCTCACAAGACTCACCTCAGCCTGAGGAGCATAATAAGGGGCAAATGGTGGTACTACATGAACACGGGGCTGATCCTTGTCATCCCAGACCTTAACCCTATCGTCAATCACCATGGCCATCTTTGGATGACAATAATTATCATGGAAAACACTCATCAATGATTTTCTCATACCTGCAAGTTTGACAGGAAACAGATACAAGCATATAAGCCCAAAGAAATATAAGAAGGGCATGTGAAGGATGCATTATCATGTTCTGGAGCTAAATTATCATTGTCATTTTGGTTTCATAGTAAACTTTGCAAAATCTTGTGTAGCTATAGCTACAAAGCAAAAAGATCTCATGAACTTTAGAGCTGTGTCTAATCTTGACAAAGTAGAGGAACCAGTGATTCTTTCATAAATAGGGAAAAGTTCCTGATTCAAACACACATGTTGTACCTGACTTTACACAAACTACTCGATCCTGAAGTTGTTTAGGACTGATCAAATGAGCATTTGGATCAAGAAGCCTCCACATCTCCAACGCATAATCTCTTTCAGCCATTGTACAGACAAAAACTTCAAACCTTTTGCGTCCTTTGGCTGTTAAGTAACTCCTCAGATCCTCCCAAGCAGGGCGAAGTCTAACAAGCACACTGGTATCTCGTATCTGCAGAAGTTAGCCACTCATAAACTGATCATAACTTTGTTTCTCAGAAATGAAGCATTAATAGACGTGTCAAACTCAATAGAAAGATATGCGCCACATGCTCGCTTGTGCTCATTGTATGAAACTTTTGTGATATCTATAATGTTCTCCAAGGTAAAGAACCTTAGACAATATAAACAAACCAACTCAACCCATTATTATCTCATATGTTGTGTCACCTATTGTCACAACAAACACACTTCACTTATAACTGGTCATCATAAGGAATGCAAGGAGGAAATAATTGCAGCTTCCTATATACAACAATAAACATAGATTAAATACTGGTACAAAACACATAAGCCATTGCTCAAAAGCAAAATGGAGCAGGGTATGTCAAATGAAGAAGTGACTGACCTCAGGATTGATCCTTGTGAGGATTAGGTTTCTCTCTGGCAGCCTTATGACTGGTCGAAGGAGCCTATCCTGAGAGCTCAGTATGGGCAAGACCTCTTCTTTCTGCACCCCCACAATCCTCCCGTTATCCCTGACAGTGTCAGTCTCAATGTACTGCTTGAGCAGGTCCCTGTCCTCCAGATAGCGCCTGAGCTCTGCGGACATTGCCGAGATCTTGGCAGGGATGTCCTCTCTATCAATGAAACGGGTGAGGGTGTCAATACGGTCGTCAAAAGACTTCATGGTGTTGGCAACGATAAGGGTCTCATCGAGGTCGAAGACAATGGCGAGGCAGCGGAGGTTGAGCAACGCAAGGCAGGAGTCATAGAGGCCGACGGGGAGGGAGCAGCACCAGAAGAAGGGAACTGGGCTGTTGTTATCAGGGGAATTGAATCTGGAAGGCATGGCGATGAGATGGAGCTCTTCCTGCTGAGAGGGGTCGTCACCATTATCGGAGAGGACGGCGGTGTTGCGTTGGCGGAAGAGGGAGAGGTAAAGGTCGGTGAGGGCGGGCAGAGATGGCTGAGAGGAGCGGAGTTTGCAAAGAACGGGAGAAGAGACGGTGTGGAGGACAGCCAGAGGGAGGCAGCGTTCGCTGGGAGGAGACAGTCGGTCGATGCGTATGTCGCCGGCGGGAAACCGGAAGGCAGCTGCGGAAGATTGCTGCGGCTGCTGCTTGGGTGACGTAGCAGGGAAGATCTGGAGTTCTCCGATGAGTTGGTCGGCCTGGAACACCTTCACAGCCTGCTGGGATTTGCTTCCCATTGGAGAGAACGATCCAAACAATCCAATGAATCAGAAAAAGAAAATAGGAGATTGAAATTGAAATTCGGGTGGGGAATTTCTCTCTTTATGTATTTATGAACACACACGCACCCCGTGTCCTTCCTTCCCTGTCTTAAACAAACCCCCTCAACATGCTAAGTAGGTTTTTTTTTTCGACTAATTAAGACATCCAAAATGATTTATAAGAGGTTTGCAGCAAATCTATATTCACTATTGGTAGCTTTTTAAAAATTATAAGTTAAAAAAGAGAGCCGAACAGTTTTTAAGAGATTCTTTGACATTACATTTCATAAAATAGTTTTTCATTTTTCAATTTATATTTTTAAATAATTTTTTATATTTTTTTATAATTTATTTAAATTTTAAAAAATATAAGAATTTTATATAATAAAATTCTATTATTATAAAAATAAAACTCAAATTTTTAAAATTAAATAAAATTAATTTTTATTTCAAAATTTTTAAAATTACTATCAAACGCCAAATCTTACCAAATTATCAAATTGTCATTTATCCACCACACATTCTTTTGTTGGATTGATGTGCATGGATAAGTACATGTTTTACTTTGCTAAAAAATTAAAATATTTGATGAAAATAATATTATTATTATTTTGCTTTTTATTAAAGATGAGTTTAAAATTTTTAGTTTAAAATAGGATTATTAAAAATAAATTTTAAAATAAAATTTTATAATAATTTTAGCTTTTGTATTATTAAAAAAAGTTAAAAATAAGTTTTTGCTTGAAAAAATTAAGCTTAAAGTATAAATAATGGGATAAGCTTACCAAATATTTATTATTTAAAATATGCACTTCCTATTCTAAATAAATTTTTATGGCGTTCTATATAGTAATTTTAAATTTTTAAAAAGTATAAAAAAATATATTATGAAAATTTTATATGTACACTTTTTATTATTTTTTTCGATAAAAATTTAATTTTTTCACAAAATATTTTAAATATTTTTATTTCATAAAATTTTTATTCATATGTATTTTTGTACGCCAATTAAGAATGCGTTTGATATTATTTTTTTACAGCAATATTTTTTAATTTATATTTCTTAATAAACTTTCTATTATACACGAACTTATTTAAAATTTTAAAGAGTATAAATTTATTTTAAAAAAGCATCTTTCTTAAGCACTTCTAAAAAAATAGATATTTCTCAATTATTAATTTATTATTATTTTAGATAAAAAAATAAATTTATTATTCAATATAAAAGAAAAAAGTTTTTTTTATAAAACATCTTTCGCAACTACTCTCAAATAATTCCAAAATATGCCATACTAATAGCAAGTTTTAGAGAGCGCTTAGAATTACATTTTTTTTAAATATTTTTAAATATATATTTTATATTAATATTTAGAATTTATTTAATAATTTGAAAAAGTATAGAAAAATTTAACATAGTCAAATTTTTTTGTTACATATTTTTATTTTTTTAAAAATCAAAAAATAAAACTTATTTTAAAAAAAATATTTTTTTATTTTAAAAAGTTTTATTTTATAAATATTCTTAAACGTACTATAATGCCGTATTTTCTTTACAATTTTCTAGTATTGAAAAAAAACTTTAATTACTGGTGATGAAAATAAAAAAATAAGTTGACGTTTGAGGGGGAAAAACTTAATACATCATCGTCAGCATCAATCAATCAACGAAGAAACCGAAGGACGAACGGTGAGGGGAATGGGAGGAAGATAGATTCAATTCAAGATAGATAGACAGAGACGGAATCTAATCCTAGAATCAAGGAATCCCAATGGGAGGCGACCACGGTGCTAGTAGCAGCAGCGGCGGCGGTAGCGGAGGAGAGACGGTGGTGATCGACCACGGCCGTCGACGGGGACCGTGCGGCTACTGCAGATCACCAGGCTACACCTCCCTCTCTCACGGTATGCTCTCCTCTCATCTTCACTGCCCGAATCAACTTTCTTTATTTTTTTTTCTTTTTTCAGATTTTACCAATACTCTGGTACTTAGGGCAACAAAATTGGCAATTAATTTATTAATTGATCGAGCATTATTCTTCCTAAGAAAGCTACTTCCTTTTCTGCAACTGCACATCTTTGTCCAATTCTTTTGCATATTCAGAATTTCAGGGGTGCCTCGGCTAAGGAATATTAGTTGATCCTGAATTAACATTTATCTTTCCGCTCTACTCCAGTCTGAAAATTGGTTTACTCACCTCCATTTGTGAGAAACTTGAAGACTGATACGTTATATACCTGCTTGAGATGATACTCACATGCTACAGTTGCTGAATTTTGCAGGTCTGTGGGCAAATAGTCTCACTGTCAATGACTACCAAGGTATGCAGATAGTCTTCTGCCCATTAAATGTTGCATCACATGTTATGTATTCTAAGCACCCAAAACTTTCACAGAAAGAGGTGAAATTGTTCCGGAGTTTCATTAACCTGCTTGAAATTTTGAGTAATGCTTGTAAGAGGAGAGGAGCTGTGAACTGGGAAATTTTCTATCAATGAAGTTGCAGTTAGGCTGGAGAAATTAACAATAGAAGAGAGCATATTTGCATTGTCTATATCTAGAGATATCATACAGCATATGTTTATGTTATTGCTCCTTATCTGATTCTTCAATTTTACTCTAAGGCCACCCACGATGTGACCAATTGACAAGGATTTTGATGTTGTGCGTTCTAGCAGAGCTCCTTGACTGTGGTTGGAGGAGATCTGGATCATATATTTACAAACCTGAAATGGACAGGACATGCTGCCCTTCATACACTATTCGGTTAAATGCGGACAATTTTATTCCTTCCAAAGAGCAGGTTCGGTTACAGAAGAAAATGCAAAGGTAGTACAGTTTTCACCTTCTCTTTTATTGCATTCCATTCTTCAACTCTAAATGCAGTTTGAGAAAATTATTTGCAATTTGGGAGAATTTGCAGGTTTTTGGATGGCATGTTGAGCCTTCATAACTCCAAAAGGCTCAAAAGTGAAAATGTACAGAAATCTTCGAAGGGTTTGCTTGGCACAGAGGTTGGTGCTACTTCAGCAACAAGCCAAGCAGCAGTAAACCAAACATCTAAGCCAAGTACATCTAATGTCTGTGAAGACACCAATATTCGTTATCTGTCAAACATAATCAAGAATGCTGTCAAAACATGCTCTGAGAAGAGCAACTTCTCATCTATTCACATGCCGGAAGCCATCATAAAAAAAGTGACGCCCCAAGCAAAAAAGAAGCTAAAGGGGATATCAGAAGATCTGTTGTACACTAGTAGCATTTCTTTTCAAGTTGCTTCAACATTAAGACACTTGTACTCTCTAGAAAACAATAGTAGTGGACTTGCTAACCTGCAAAATGGCAAGAACTCAGACATTTCACCTAATGGCATTGCTGAACGGCTGGTAGCAGCCATTAATGAACAAGGAGAATTACCTGGACTCTGCGTTGGAGCTTGCAATGGCCATCTTAACTTTTATCCAACTACCAAATGCACTGGCTCTGTGCTTAGCACAATAGCTCATGCACAGACTTCCAAGATGGCAGGAGATGATCCAAACCGCTGCTCCACAGCTGTTAGCAGTACAGTTTCACCACAGAGGAAGAGAAGGCTGGAGATAATAATGAAAAGGTCGAGCTTTCAAACAGATGAATTTGCTCTTTATGCAAAATATCAGATCAATGTCCACAATGATAAGCCTGAAAAGGTGACAGAAAGCTCTTACAGAAGATTTCTGGTGGATACTCCTCTAATATATGTCCCACCTGATGATAAAAATAAAAGCATTCCTTACTGTGGTTTTGGCTCATTCCATCAGCGATATTTAATTGATGGAAGGCTTGTTGCGGTTGGAGTGGTGGATATCCTCCCCAAGTGTTTGTCAAGCAAGTATTTATTTTGGGATCCTGATTTTTCTTCGCTGTCACTTGGGAAATATTCGGCACTGCAAGAGATAAATTGGGTAAAAGAAACTCATGGACACTGCTCTAGTCTCCAGTACTACTACCTTGGATACTATATTCATTCCTGCAACAAAATGAGATATAAGGCTTCATATCGTCCATCAGAGCTCCTCTGCCCTCTTCGTTATGAGTGAGTTCTTTGCTGCTTTGTACAGCTGACTTTCTAGTGTTTTACCATCCTGACCTCTTTATCGAACTTCGTTACATTTTTCTTGGGTCATTGATACTCTATATTGTTTGGAGCCTTACTTTGGTTATTGATTTGAGGTGACCACTAATACGACCTTAATTGAATCGTATTAACATGGTCTATGTGCAGGTGGGTTCCTTTCAATATTGCAAAACCATTGCTTGATGAAAAACCATATGTTGTCCTATCCGATTTTGTAGCAGGAAGAGATGGTATTTTATCATCCCAGGCACTTAGTGAGCCTATCAGACAATCGCCTAAACATGTTAACCATGATGAAGAATCTGATGAAGAAGAGGATAGTATGGAGGTTGAGTTTGAAGATGTGGATACAAGTATGGAGGACGAATCAGATCCTGGCTCTTCTGGAGAGCCGGGAATAGAAGGTTCAGGACATGTAGATATAAGTAATATTGTTCTCGATTTGGACGGGCATGTCAAGTTCAAGGTAAATCCTTTATGCATTCATCTTTGTAATTTCATAAGCTAGCTTCAGAATGTTGAGTGATTGTTACAACTAATTTGCACGTCTTGATATTTAATCTTTCTTTTACATACTTTTCAAAAGGATCTTCAAGAAGTAGCCTTCATTCAGAAGAAGCATATGCGCCTACTAGAGAGCCAATTGCGGAGGTATGTGAAAGTTGTGGGCAAGGAACTCTCATCCCGCATGATCTACAGCATTGTGTAATTCGTTCTGTGTCTTTGTTGAGCATTCTTATTTCTTTACACAGAAAGATGCAAGATAAGCTTGCCAGATTTTGTTAGAGATATCAGTGATGTAAATTCAGGTGTGAATTTGTTGTACTGAATTGCTTCTTTAATAAACAGATATGACATTGAGAGTCGTGCTATTAATAGATTTGTCAGTAATGCTATTGCCAAACAGTTTAGCTTTTAACAGTTCCAATTTGATTGGAACAGGACAGAAGCAGCTGCAATGTCCGCATATGTAGCTTTCGATTCATTTCTTCACTACCAGGAATCAATTTGTAAAGGGAGGAATCTCATCTAAGATTCAGCCTTTGTCTTCTGGCAACCAAAACAAAATCCATTTATTTTTGTGTGTATATATATATATATTATGCATCTGAAATATCTGCATCCCACGTATTAATGGTTGGCCGTGGAGAACACTCTCGTCCCGATTGTTTTATCCGTTTCATTCATCTATAGTCGTTTTATACTCGCCCTACTATGAAAACCTGCAGCTATTCAACTCCATCTATCCACCTTCCTAGTAGGTGTACTGTGTGCCTTGGCACAGGCGTCATGATCCTCGCCATGGTCTCAACATCAACATCACCACCAACATGGGAGTCCAGTGTGGCGGACTCCATCAACGCCGTCTACCTCCTATTCTCAGCGTACTTTGTCTTCATCATGTAGCTTGACTTTGCAATGCTCTGCGCTGGCTCTGTGTGTTCCAAGAATGCATTGAACATCACGCTACTCTATACATGCTGAATGAATAGTTAATATGCACCACGAGGATGGGAACCTAAAGAAGATGGGACTGTGATAGCATAAAGGAGCTGGCAAGTCCGACAACAGAGGGTTTTATTTGATATCCACTTCAATTTTAGTAAAAACATATTTTAATTGTAAGAAATTTTTTTTTTAATTTTGAGTTTTTTCAATTTATTTGTTTTAACTATTATTTCGAATTTAACTTCGATACCAATTTTAATATTTTATTTCAGATGTTATAAATATCATTTTGAAATTTATTTTTGTTGAATTATATTTCTCACTGAACTTCAATCTTATAAAAATTGTTTTCGCAAAACTTATTTTTAGATGAAATATTTTGATTTTCTTTTTGCTTCTCTATGCACTGTGCATGTGCTACGCTCGTACTTTTCTGCAATCTGGTAATTAAAATTCAGTTGTAACCTATACAAACAATTTTTTTAATGTATGTTATAACAGTATTAGCTCCATTCAAATTGATATCAATCAGGAGATGGAAATCACCGTTAAATATATATGAATCACTTTCAATAAAAAAAATTGAACATTTAACAAAAAAGAAAATTATATGCGATGTGCAAAAATAAAACATATAGGATAGCCAACCATAAAGATTTTATTTAATTAGCAAAAAGCAAAAACATAAAAATTTAATTTCGTATATAGATGCTATTCGTGGGTTGAATTTGCAAAATATAAAGATAGAAGGTTGCTAAGTTATCATAATCAGGGGTTCGAAATTGCGAACGTAGGAGCTAGTGCAGCCAGCTGTTCCACACCTTGCTACCGTTCCTTCTTCATTCTTCCGCCAACATTTCACGGAGGAAAGTTCCCGCCCCCTTATTCCCCGAAAATTTCAAAAATCAAATCTTCCCCTCCCGCTGCTCCCTTTCTCTCTATATATTTCATCTATTAATTGTCTCACTTTTTCATTTCGTTTCCCTTTTTCCTCTACGCACATCTGCTCTGCTGCTGATTCGAGCGTTCTTCTCCTTCCTTCCCCCGCCGATGATAGGTATTAATGGCTTGTGCTTGGCAATTTCAAAATATCGTAGTTCTTGCTTGATCTTTTCTCTATGCTGTTTCAAAACATTAGTCATTAATCAGTCACTTGTCGGCAAGGCATATGTTCATTCCATACATGGCAATGCTAAGACCACCAAAACCATGGAAAGGGTATGATTCTGATATATTTTTAATCCTATACTGCTATCGGTTGTTGCACTAATGCTTTTACGTATGTTAATCACGTTGTTGATTACTCTCAGCTTTAGGATACCTTTCGCTGAAACGTATGCCTTTAATTATCAAAACTGTGATGTTTTAATATTGGTCCATTTAGATGCTTGTGAGGTACGATAAGTTACATTCTCGTAAAAAAAGTATGAAAAAGGTGGCACTTGTTGTTCTAAGGAACAATAGGAAGCAGTACAGAGTATTCCCAGAAAGCAGTTGAGCTAATAGTTTTGCTTCATTTACGATGTCACTAGCTATGCTACATCAAAGTAAGATGCTGATGGCATTGTTATTCATTCTTCTTTGAATTATGTAGAGATCATTGCCTCAGACAATCAGACTGTGAGGTGGATAACTCCTCTGCTGGTTGTTCAGCCTTACAGGAACAGTGCAAGGCATCAAGTGAGTATGCAACTTGAGTACATGAACTTTGGCTTTCTTACTAATACCAGCAAGCTATGACTCTATCGATATTTCTTTCTGTCTTGCTTTAGCTATGGTGTATTAAACTTCATCAAACTTCAGAGTGCTAGGAATGTCTCCACTATGGTAGATAAATGGCACCTTTTATATTATTCTCTATGGACTTCTATAATTATATCAGATTCTATGTCATGGATTGAAATCCTTGTTGTTTGATGTTTATGCATTTTCTTGATTAACATCATCTGTTTATACATTGTTGTGATGCTTCCATATTCAGTTGAAAATTACCTTTCTTTTAATCGGCAAGGAAGACAACTGAATTGGTTTGCAGGCCTCGGTCAGACAACAAAAAACTGCTTTTCCCTGCAAATTTGTACACTTGATGGTTCTCATATGATGTCTGTCATTACCTGTAGGAATGCTGGTCTACAGATTGCAGGTTATTCTTTTATTTTTGTTATGTATTAATCAGTGATAGTTGAAATATGAAAGGGGAACAATCTATGTACATTTTTTCATTACTGTTTAATTATATGTTTAAGCCAATATTTGGAGCCTACATGATTCTATCTGGATGCATGCCCACGATGTAGATAAGCGAGCCAGATTCTGAGCGAGCAGTTTGTAGTGCTTGACAGAACTTCTATTCTCAAAATGCAAGTAAACTCCTTAACTTTCTGCTTCAAATTGGATTTGACTTTAGTCTTAAATTCTGTACTTTAAATTTATTTCTTGTGTAGTTTTGCTTCCTTGTAGAAATAAGCAAGTAGATTCTAAACAGCTTAGGTGCAGTATTTATGTTTCTACTTTTTTCTTGGGGAATGGTTTTGGTATTCTTTTTAAGCAATTTGGACTTCAACTTTGTAGATTAGTTGAATCATTTTACTGATCTATTTTATGCTGTTTACCATGGTATATAATGGTAACTACCTCAATTATGATAAGTTTTTATTTAGATTGTTATGATTGATATAGCAGAATGATGATTACCTTACTATAATGAGTTTTGAAGTTTGTTGGATTTGCTTGATTAGTTCATAATGAAGCAATAAATGTGTTTATATTGTTATTTGCAGATTTAATTCTGCACAATTCTGATGAATTTTACTGTGAGGTATAAAGGGGTAAGTGAGACTGGCTTTGGTATCAAGAAAAGGTGAGTGTCCTACAACTTATTCTAAGGTGGGTCTGTCTTAATAGGACTAAGAGCTCGGGTGAGTGTTTGTAATTTCTTTCTTTTTTGTCTTCTTTTAAGCTAAACTTGTAAAATTTTTGTTTCTTATTAAATTGAAGTGATATTATTATTAACATATATTTTTTCTACTATTCATATATTTCATTTTGAGGCTCCGGAATACGGGGGATGAGATGTTCAAGATTAAATGGGCCCAGGCATCCGCCCAAGGAATGAAATATATCAATAGTATGTAAAAATATGTTAATTATAATATAATTTCAATTTTATAAAACAACAAAAGCTTTTACTTTTTTAGCCAAAAGAAGACTGAAATGAGAGAAGTTATAAAACTCATTTTCTTATACCCCTCCTGTATTGATTTTTATTTATTTGCATCATTGCTTTTTGTATGTTTCTAAAGCAATATGTTGATATCACTATCTCTATAACTATGCCTTTACTGTTTATGATGTTAAATTTATTGTTTAAAGTATACATTTGTGTAAAATTCTAATTAAAGCATGCGTTTGCATGTATGTATGCTTGTGCATAGGTTCTGTTGTGTGCTTGTTTGTGTTGTCGGTCGAACTACAGTGGTTTAATTCCCATGGGGTTGGCCTTGATATTAGTATTGGGGGTTGGAGGGTAGGTACTAGTAGCATTTTGTTAACAAGGTCAATTTGGATCTTGATTCTTGTTTCTTTATTGGACTCGTTATGGAGATTTGGTTGAAAATTAATAATTTTAGAATTAATTAGAAAATCATTTAAAAAGCCAATAGTTTTCATTGTCTGTCTTGGTTGTACTTGTATTTGGATTCATCAAGAGGTTTGCCTTTGTGGATATTCAAAAAAAGAAAAAGGAAAAAGAGGAGAATCAAAAGTTTGGAATGTGGTTTAAAAGTTTGTTATGGTGTTTTTGGTTTAATGCTTTATTAGATGAAAAAGATTTTATTATGGAATATGTTGCTATTGCTGGTCTTAGCAAGTTCACTTGTTAAAGAACTTAGAAAAGAATGTACGTAATAGAGGACTTTCAAAAGATATCTAATGAAATGAACTTTAATGATGAAGAAGAAAGAGAAGTGAAAGGACATAAGCTATTTATAAATTGATTATCATTTCATGTAAAATTTGGAGATTTGATGTTGATGTAGATGTGTAATAAGAGAGTAGTATGTTGTTATCAATGGTTCTTGTCAAACTTCACTTGTTAAGATCTTAAAAAAGAATAAAGGACTTGTAAATTATGTTTAATGAAGTTGCTTTGAACGATATATATAGAAAGAGTAGTGAAAATTCTTATCTTACAGTAAAAAGCTTTAGGGAATTTTGATTATTGATGTTCGGTTGTAGTAAACTAAGTAATATGGTTCTATTTTACTCAGAGGAGACTCTCTTTACGAAAGTCTTGGCTCAACCCTACGGTACCAATGGGATATGTAGGCAGTGGAGTATGAGGCTTGTAGTCTCATCTCTATGCAACCACATTTTTAAAAAAAAATTTTCCTTTTCCTTGTGTGTATGTGGGTCAGCATTTATCTGTGCGTGCGGGTCTTCATCTTGTCTATATATGGGTCTCTCATGTCAAACTTTAGAATTAATTTATTGCAGTCTTTTTATGTAAATTTGTTCACTTATTAGAATGTGCATGTACCAAATTATTTAAATTTGTTGGAAACTGAAAGGATACTTAATAATTTATTAAAATAGATTTTGTTTAGAGAATGTATATAGAATTTATCCTGTTCTTTAACATGCAATTATACGTGAATTTTGTTTAACTATTTATTGTCAAATATAATGCGTAGAATTTTAATTTTTTATTGCTATTATTCTTCTTTATTCTCAATTCTTTTTGTAATTTTGCTTATTACTTTATTTATTAATTTTGTTCTGTTTGCATTGCGTAGCATCATGTTATAACTGCATTTGTCCAGTTTGATGCAATTTTTAAGTTAACAGAAATGAAAGTTCAGCAAATAGGTTAACTTATTAAAATTTGTAGATGATGTTTTTCCTTGTCTCAATTACGAGTTCTTCTTCCTGAACAGATCCTTTTTTATTTAAATTTTAATATTTTCCTATCTCATGCAAAATTTGTGTAACGTAAAAAATGAGAAAAGGAATTCTTGTAAAAGAAAAGTAGAGAATTTAATAGATAAAAAGGTTCTAAGTAATCACTGTGATATTTTTTTATTTAAGTGAGTTTGTGGAAGTGAAATTGTAAATTATGAATTATTTATAAAGTGGAGTTTCAAATTGAGTTTAAATTGTGTTTAGGATGAGTTTGGACGTTAAATTTTTAGTTTTAAAAATGTAATTTTCAGAAATAGAATTTTGCAGAAAATAGTAGAATTTAGTTTTTTTTAAAGTGAATTTTTTAAAAATGAAATATTTACGAATTTAAAGTGAAAACAAAAGAATTTAGTTGGAAGTAAATTTCAGAAAAAAAGAAAAATTTGAAGGTATTTAAACAAGCCTATAATAACCTAGGAAGGTTTTTAGGTATACTAATTTGGGCATGAGAGTTTGGGGTTGCTTGAAGTATAGTTATAAGAATTGGATTGGATATTGAATTGGAAAATTGTTCGGGCCATAGTTTTTGGATTGATTTGTTGAGTTAATTGGTTGAATTATTGGATCATTAATATTAAAATATTTTTAAATAATAATAATAATTATATTAAAATTTTTATTACTAATAATATTATTAATAATAATAGCAATAATATTTATGAAAAAAATTAGAGTATTTTTATTATTGCATTATTATTAATAATAATAGTAATAATAATTATAACGAAAATTGAAGTATTGTTATTATAACATTGCTATCATTAACAATAATAATAACAATTAAAATTTATAATAAAAAATATTTAAATAAATTAGGAGATTAGAAAAAAATAAAATTATAAAATAAATAAATTATAAAATAGATATAACTAATTTTTTTAAATATAAATATTTAAGTCTAAATATTTTACAATATAAAAATTTAAAAATTACTAATAATTAATATTTATAAATAACATATAATCAATTATATTTTTATATTATCATATTTAAATGTAAAATTTAAATTATATTATATTTTTGTATTAAATATCAGTGTTTTAAAATCCAATTAGATTTGGTCGGGTTGCCTCGAAATTCGGCACGAATTCGGGTTGGGTGAGCAGCATAATCTGGTATGTAATAAATCCCGAAAAACTTGATCGATCCGACTGGTTTTTGAATAACTCGGTGATTTGGTACAACGGGTTGTCTCATTATGATTATTAAAAAAATGAAAAAATAAAATATTAAAATATGATCGCTTTTTGAGTTATTTTGTTGTTTCAAATTATTTCTGTTAAGTTTTTAACTCTTTGTTTCCTTAATCGGTTAATTTGTTTTTTTGTTGTCGTTTTTCGGCGCCGATCATTGCTACTGCTACCACGTTCTATTGTTCGTCGTCGAACTATTTCTACTCTGGTGATTTTTATTATATATATAAGGCGACAAGTAGTTATACATAATTATATATAACGTAGCTAATTTGTAATGTTTAAAATATTGAGATTTTTTTATATTTTAGACTTTTTAATTATTGTTTTGATTTTTGAAGACTATTGCTTCAAAAATGAAAGATGTAACTTTAAAATTATATTTAATATTTATTGTATATAGTCATGTTTTAAAAAATTTTAAATAGCTGCTACAATAAATATTGTATAATATATATAATATATTTATAATATTAATATTTATTTAATAAACTTGATTTGACTTAGTGGGTCAACTCGGTGATTCGGTGAGTTAATCGGTAACCCAGTGACTCGATAATATTTCGGTTAAATCACCGGATTGGTTTTAACAATACTGTTAAATATATTATCAATTTAAAATTTTTAATTATTGAAAAAAAGTTTTCTTTCAATCTGGTTTGATTCGGACGGGCAGGTCAATTGGGTTGAAGCGTGTTGAAATGGGTCAAATCGTGCTGATTGTATAAACAGTCTTTTATAGATCTAGATTGATTTATTATTTGGATCGACAATTTTTGGATCGATCTAGATGGATCGGTCTAGGTTTGACAATTATGGTTTGGAGTGTTTTAAAATAAATTTTTTTGAAACAGAAATTATTTTGTATTTTTTAAAAAATAAGTTTTATATTTTTGACTAAAAAATAATAAAAATAAATAATAAAAAATTTTATTTATGTAAAATTTTTTATATTTTAAAAATTTTGAAATAATTTTTTTAAATAATTATAAAAGGGAAGGGATAGTGACACTTTAATTTTTATGTATATTTTAATGCACTTCACGGTCGTTTGTGGTCGTGGAGATTTTCAAATTTAATTTTTACCGTTGAATATGAAGAATTACGAATTATTAACATATTGATAAAATTTTATCTCGATCGGATTATGAATAGACTTTCATTCGGCCACTTGATGAAGATGATATAAATAGTAAAAATTAACATATATATATATATATATATATATATATATATTTAGTCATCTTGATGAAGTGATCAGATGAAGGTCTATTTGTAGTCCGATTAATATAAAATTTTATTAGTATGTTAATGATTTGTAGTTTTTCATATCCAACAGTAAAGATTGAATTTGAAGGCCTCTATGGTCACAAACGATCATGGAGTGTGCTTGAATGTACATAAGAGATGAAGTGCGCCTATTCTTTTCTATTATAAAATATATATTAAAAATATAAAATATAAAATTAAAAAATTATGTTTTTGAAAATTAAAATAATAATTAAAAAAATTATTTTTTAAAGGGATGGTTGGATCATTAATAGATGGATGGCAGGCCGATGTGGGTTGGGCCATCATTTACATAAGCTAACAAAGTTGCCAATGATTTGAAAAATAATTTCAGCCTATTTTGGGATGGTTATTCGTTTTCGTCTGATGCTATTGTTATCGTAGTCGTTAAATGTTAATAAAATATTTATTGCTGCGGCAACCGTTGAAGCAATAGTGAGAATGCTGTAACTGTAAGTTCATTATATAAAATCTTAACATACAAATTATGTTATTACTTTATGATGTTGATAAAACGACATTGTAACTAAATAATTTCGCATTACTTTTTATAAAAGAAATATTATTTGATGGTTATTATTTTGCTAATATGATGTTATTATTTTTTGTTTAAAATTGTTATTATTTTAATGTTGTAAAACAATAGTAATTTTTCCAAATATTTGTAGTTGTGGGTGGTCTTGTGTTCGAGCGAAGTGGAGTAATTAGATAGAGAAAATGATTTGTTCCTAAATATTCTGAGTAAACAGGAGACGCACATTTAGCCCGTTCATAATCAAATTGACACATAAGCTGAGGTCCAAGTTGAAGGGTTGAACGACGACCATAAAGAACTGTGCGGCAGCAAAGATCTTAGGGAGAGTAGAATCTCAATAGCAAGTAGAACGGAAGAATTTCTTTTATAACTTGGAGTGTTGCTGTCTCGGCAAGAATCCAGATGCGGAGGGATGCAGTAATATTTTGATAGCCGGAGGAAACAAACAGAATAGGAAGTGGAAAGACGACAAGATTAATATATACTCTTAAATAAAAACTAGTCTGAAGGTATGCTTGAAAATGGTGATGTTCTTTCATGCCATTATCCTATACAAAAGCAAAAAACAATTGTCATGCTCTTCCTGCATTTTTGTAAGACCAATCGTAATGTCACTATTGTCTTGTTGCGCTTGATAGTAATCTGTTATCGAGCAACAGAGCCATAATTCTACAGAAAAAATATTAAAACAAAAAAGCTACATAAACATGTTTGGTAAGCAATTTAGCGAGATACGTTAATAAAAAATATATGGACGTGTACTTTATCTTTCTAATAACGTAGAAGATTATGTTTCATATATCATCAACATAACTAGGACAACTTAATTATTTGTTTGAATTACTACACAATTAATAATAGTAGAAAGTTTTATTAAATGAAATAAAATTTCTTAAATTCAAGGTTAATAAATTTGTTAATAAAATTATTATGAACATTAATCATTGCAAAATATTGCAAGTATGCATTGCTAAAACCAAATAGCAACTCATTCTTAATATATATAATATAATAGAACCAGGGATTCATAAAAACAAACTCATCACTATCTAAGACTTAAAGCTACTTCAAACTAAGTCAAAAAAACAAAAAACTTTGAAATGTATATCAAGATTAGGGATACAAAGTTTAAACTTGAAGATGACCAATATGTATATCAACCTATATTTTAGCTGTAGCTTGATATACAACTCAAGTGAAATAAATGATGATAACATTCTATCAAAGAATACATAGTTAGAGAACTAACAAAAAATTGTTCTGTGCAGTTTTGCTTCGTTAAAGATGATGCATAAATCTTGATTAAAAGTTACTATTAGCAATAATTTACAAAGAGTATTTGAAAGGATAATAGAAAAAAATTACTAAAAGTAAAAAAAAAAAAAAGCATAGGGTTTATGTTCCAATTTGGGGTTTCAGTTCTAGGCGTTTTGATTACAAACTGATCACTAACCATGACTTAAGCTACTAAGTCACAAAAACTAAAAAACATTCAGAACCTCAAGATTGACCAATATGTATACCAAGCACTATTAGATGTTGCTCGATACACAATTCACGTGAAGAATTAATAAAATTTTTCCCCAGCAATTTTGGTTGATTAAAGCTGATGCAAAATGTTGATTAAAGTTATTGATCAGAATTAATTTACAAAGAGTATATGAAAGGATAACAAAAAATATTTATAAAGATAAAAGGGTTTAGGGTTTAGGGTTTAAAATTTTAGGGTTTAGGGTTTTAGGGTTTTAGGGTTTTAGGGTTTAGGGTTTAGGGTTTTTAGGGTTTAGGGTTTAGGGTTTTAGGGTTTAGGGTTTTAGGGTTTAGGGTTTAGGGTTTTAGGGTTTTAGGGTTTTAGGTTTAAGGTTTTAGGGTTTTAGGGTTTTAGGGTTTAGGGTTTAGGGTTTAGGGTTTAGGGTTTAGGGTTTAGGGTTCAGGGTTTTAGGGTTTAGGGTTTTTTAGGTTTTAGGGTTTAGGGTTTAGGGTTTTAGGGTTTAGGTTTTAGGGTTTAGGGTTTTAGGGTTTAGGGTTTTAGGGTTTTTTGGGTTTTAGGGTTTAGGGTTTAGGGTTTTAGGGTTTAGGGTTTAGGGTTTAGGGTTTAAGGTTTAGGGTTTAGGGTTTTAGGGTTTAGGGTTTAGGTTTAGGGTTTAGGGTTTAGGGTTTTAGGGTTTTAGGTTTTTTTAGGTTTAGGGTTTAGGGTTTAGGGTTTAGGGTTTTAAGGTTTTAGGGTTTTTTTGGGGTTTAAGGGTTTAGGGTTTTAGGGTTTTGAGGTTTTAGGGTTTTTTGGGGTTTTAGGGTTTAGGGTTTTGGGGTTTTGGGTTTTGGGGTTTTAGGGTTTAGGGTTTAGGGTTTTAAGGTTTTAGGGTTTTAGGGTTTTAGGGTTTAGGGTTTAGGGTTTAGGGTTTTAGGTTTAAGGGTTTAGGGTTTAGGGTTTTAGGGTTTTTAGGGTTTAGGGTTTAGGGTTTAGGGTTTTAGGTTTTAGGGTTTTAGGGTTTAGGGTTTTTAGGGTTTAGGGTTTAGGGTTTTGGGTTTTTGGGTTTAGGGTTTAGGGTTTTAGGGTTTTAGGGTTTAGGGTTTAGGGTTTTGGGTTTTAGGTTTTTAGGGTTTTTAGTTTAGGGTTTAGGGTTTTAGGGTTTAGGGTTTAGGGTTTAGGGTTTTGGGGTTTAGGG